>JAINEY010000006.1:0-2400000 GCA_020002365.1 Trichoderma gracile
AGGAGCTTTCAGGGATGCTCGGCGATACTCCAGAGATTCCCTGAGCCCGCGCCTATGATATGATGGAAGTGGAGCCCCCTGAACAACACGAAGAGCCGCCGGTTGCGCCCCGTGATGAACCTCTTGAATCACGAGAGGTCAAGGAGGCCACTCATGTGACCGAGGCCGCCACTGAGCCCAGCTCGTTCAAGTATCGGCCGAGGCAGGGGAGAAAAGGAGAAGAAGAAGGATGAAAAGGAAGCAAGTCTCGAACCAGCTCTTCCAGAAGAACAGGAAGACCGTCAGCCAAAGGCTGAGGAAATGGACATTGATGAAGCGCCTACGCTTCCACCTCCTGAGCCTGTCCATGCACCGGAGCCGATGGATGAGACCGCGACCGCTGCTTGCCTGAAGACAAAGAAGCTGTGCCCGTTCCGACTGCGCTTCGGAGACCTTGACAACCGCTGATGAGGCTGCTCGCTCCCCGAGACCGGTCGAAGTGGAGCCTAAGCTGCCAAGCAAATTATAGTTATAGTTAAACCTAGGTAAAAGATAAGGATAATTATTAAACTATAGTTTAGTAGTTATATTTTCTTTTTTAAAAGCAGCTATAAGGTATTAGTATAAAGCGCCCTTATTATTATACTAATATAAGCTTTAGTATAGTAAATAATAAGCTAAAATATAAAAAGTAAGTCTTTTATTTTAAAAAAGTATAATAACCTAATATAATAAAAAAGGTTAAATAACTTAATATTAAAAAGTATATTATTTTTAATTAGGTTAATATAAGGGTTAGTATAAGCATTAAGGTAATATTAAGTAAATATATTAATAGCTTATAGCATAGTCCTTTAAAAGCTATATATATTAGTATTAGCTATAAAAGACTTAATAGCTTAGTAAAAGAAAATATTTTTTTAAATAGCTAGCTTTTAGATTTTCTAACCTTATATATTTAAAATGCTAAAGGCTAGTATAAGCTTTAGTAAAGGAGGGGATATATAGTAGTTTAAGATCTTTTTATAAAGGCCTTTTAGTTATTTATTTAGAATATTTAGTATTACTTTTACTATATCCTTAACTAATATAAAAAAGCCTTTCTTTTTTATTACTTATAACTTTTTAATAGCTTAGCTAAATAGGTTATTAAAGGGATTAATAAAGCTAAAGTTATTTTAAATAAGCAGGATAACTAAAAGGAAGTAGTTACTTAAAAAGGTTAAGGGAATATTAATACTAAAGTATATATATAGGTTTATAATATTATTAATAAATAGTAGGATACTAAAAGAGTATAGTATTATATAGCTAAATATAATCTTTAATTAACTTAAGCTAGTAGTTAATACTAAGGTAAGCGCTAACTTTTATTAGTAAAAGTATTTTTTTTAATGCTTTTAATTATTTTACTTATACTTACTTTTACTATAGTATTTCTTTAAGCAGCCTTATCTTTTTAGCTTTAATATACTTTTAAATAAATACTAAATTAAATAAAGGTTAAGAGAGCAGACTGTTTAATATTAAGTAGGAATATAAGCTGCTTAAGCTTAAATAAATTAGTAAGGGTAAAGGGTAAAAGTAAAGTATAAAAGTAAGTGTTATATAATAACTTAGCAGGAAGAAAGTAATAAAAAAGGCTTAATAATATAGCTTAAACCTTATTAGCTAAAAGACTAGACTAAATTAACTAAAAAGGTATTTTTTATTAAGTAGGGCTTTTTTATTTAGGCTTAGTAAATTTCTAGTTTATACTATACTTAAAATATATTTTTTATTAAGTTATATAATACTAGGCTAAAGGTATCTTAATATAAGATTTTAAATTATTTTATAATTAATTTTAAAAAAATACTATTAAAAATTAAAAAGAAGTTTTAGAATATAGATTTTTTAATAAATTTTAATATATTTTTTATATTTATTTTACCTTTAAGATTAAAATTTTTTTTTTCCTCTTTACCCTAACCTTTACTTTATAAGCAAAATATAACTATTATAACTGCTTAAGATTTAACCTAACCTCTTTATTAATAAAAACCTAAATAGCTTACTTATTAAAGCTATTTACTTAAACAGTTTCTTTTTTAAGAAGTATAACTTATTTAGTAAGGTTAACTAGTTTATTATATACTTATAATAATTTTAAAAAAATAGTTTAAATTAATTTTTAATAGCTTTAATAAGGCAAGTTTTAGTATACTTAATTTTATTTTAATTATTAATAAAGGTTACTTTATATAAAGTAAAGTAATTCTTTAAGTTAGTAAAGAATTATTAAATTTTTTATAAATTACTATTAAACTTCTTTAAGTACTAGGCCTTAATAATTTCTTTAAGTTCTTTTTTTTATTAAATAAGTATAATAAGTATAATAATAAGGTTATTTTAAGCTAGTAGTAGTTATTAAATTAGTATAAGTAGTTATTATTAATTTTATTATTATTCTTAACCTAGTTAAGCTTAAAGTATTTTAATCTAGTTCTGCTAATATTAAAGTTCTTATACTAGGTTTTTTATAGTTAAAGGGCATATTAAAGCTTCTTTACCTTAAATAGCTAGCTATATTTTAAAGGCGCTTATATTATTTTAATTTTTAAGTTTAATATTACTATTTAAGTGCTTTAAGTTATATTAATAAGCTATATACTTTTTTATATTATACTACTTAAGAGTTTAAGGTAACTTCTTAAATAGGAGTTATTAATATATAATAAACTAGGTTTTTATAATTAATAAAAATAAGTATTTTTAAAAAATAAACCTAAGTTTAAATATTTATATTAGTAAAATAGTTAAGTTAGTATTTTAAGTAGTAAATAATAAATAATTATATAGTAAGGCTTTTTAATTTAAAAGATATTTAAGTTTTAATTTATTATTAAAGTATAGTGCTATATTAATAACTAGCTAGCTAAACTATTTAAATAAGTAATATAAATAAATCCTTATATATTTAGTTATTTTATAAGGCTTACTTAAGCTTACTTTTAAGTAAGTAAGCTAGTTTTTTAAATAGGAAATGCTTACTTATACTTACTTATTTACTTATAAGACTGCACTTACTTTAGCTTACTTATATATATATAAGCTAACCCTTTATTAACTAAGAGAATATTATTTTTTTTTTATAATTACTTAATTTATTATAACTTAATATTAGGTTATAATAGCAAGGCATAATAGCTTTACTTTTAAAGCACTCTTTCTCTTACTAACTTAATATTTAATAGTATATTTTTACTAAGTTTAACCTAGCTTTACTAATAGCTAAGATTTACTTTAAGTTAGCCTAAATTAACTTAACTTATAATAAGCCTAAATATCTTAAGTTTAAGTATTTATTTTTTAGTAAGGGTAATTATAATAAGTATACTAACTTTATTACCTAGGCTATAACTTATTTCTTATTTTCTATTTCTTATTTTTTTTTTTATTATAAAAGGCATCCTTTTTACTAATAAAGCTAAGTTTATCTCCTATACTTTAAACACTCTAGGTTATAAGTATCTCTTTTTAAAAAAGGCTCTTTAAAAATCCCTAGCTTAATAAAGCAGATTAACTATATAAATATAATTAATTTTATAAAAGGTAAAAGCTTATTAAATAATAAAAGCTATATTTATTTTAAACTAAAAGAGCATTACTAAAAATATATTTTTTATTATAAATAAATAAATAAAAAGCTATATAAAAGTTTTACTATATAGCTTAATATAATAAAAAGCTTAAGAGAAAGCTAAAGCTTTTATTATTATATTAAATATTAAATTAAGGGAGCCCTGCACTTTAATAAGCAGAAGTAACTTCTAGACTTTATTAACTAGAAAACCCTTAATTTAATTTATTTATTTTTATTAGCGCTTTTTCTTCTTAATTAAAGGAAGTAGTAGCTATTTTTTATTTTAATTTATATCCCTTATATATAGTAGAATAGCTAATATATTTTATAATTAGTATAATACTATTATTTTCCTATATTATTATTATTATATTAGGATTAAGTTATAGTTTAATAGCCTTAAAGGGGATATATTATATAGTTTATACTTACTAAGTTAAGACTACTAACTTATAACACTATAGGGTTATATTAATAATCCTATTTAATATTATTTTTATTCTTTCTTCCTTTCTTTAGCTAGCTAGTTAAATAGCCTAAATCTAGCTTATAGTTATTATTATATATATTACTACTAGGAGGCTTGCTAAATAATATCTAGCTAATCCTAAGTTATCTAAGTAATACTAGAAGCAGTTAGAAATATCCAACCTAGATAAGTAAGACTAAACAGAGCCCTTCTCTTAATTAAGGAGATATTAGCAGAACAGCTGCAAGTATTCCTTATATCAGTGGGCTCTACAGTACAATAAACTCTCCGTCTTATTCATGCGACTGTAACAGGATGTGGTACAACTCCACGGAGCATTTCCCTTGAGGGAGCGCCCAATATTATCCGCCATTGGGAAGTGCCGTAGGTTTTGCCAACAGAATGTGAATACACCTTACGGTAAGGTACCAGTAGGTAGCGAAAAGAAACGTTTCTCGACCCCACCTTTTGGCGATCAGTGCCTCCTCGTGGGAGGCAGACGCGTTTATGTAATCGAAGCTCTGGCCGCCAAGGCTCGGACGTTGCATGCGTGATTCATTTCTCTTCCGTTCTGATTCTGTCAATTCGTGTTTAGAAACCTTTGCCCCTCAAAACATCCAGGGCTCCAGACGGCAGGTCAAAAGATCAGAGCAGCAGTCTATCCTCCGGCGTTCCTCTACGCCTTTCAAGCTACCACCAAGACAATGGAGAGCTGGCTCACAAAATCTGGAGCGGTTGGCTTAAGCGACCTGGAGCTTGCTGACTTTCCAGTTACCGGGCGCGGCGTCAAAACACTGCGGCGATTCAAGCAAGGAGAGAGGATCCTCACTATTCCTTCTGGTGTTCTTTGGAGCGTCGAGCATGCATATAGCGACTCTAAGCTTGGTCCTGCTCTTCGCTCTGCTAAGCCGCCGCTATCCGTCGAAGACATCTTGGCCACATACATCCTGTTTGTCCGGTTGCGCGATTCAGGGTACGATGGCCTTCGGGCTCATGTGTCAGCGTTGCCTGGTAGTTATTCGTCAAGCATCTTCTTTTCCGAGGAAGAGCTGGAAGTTTGCGCTGGAACATCTCTATACACCATCACAAAACAACTTGAGCAACGGATTGAGGACGATTACAGGCAGTTGGCCGTCCGAGTGTTTGCACGGCATCCGGACCTTTTTCCACTCGACAAGTTGACCATTGAAGATGTACGTTTACTACGTCAGACAAAAGATGCTGTGAATCAATACATCTAACTTTCTTGTGCCTTGTGTCTCTAGTACAAATGGGCTCTCTGTACCGTATGGAGCCGTTCAATGGACTTCGCGCTGCCTGATGGAAGTTCGATCCGGCTTTTGGCGCCCTTTGCGGATATGTTGAATCACTCGGCGGAGGTCAAGCAATGCCACGCCTACGACGTCAAGTCCGGAGATTTATCTGTCTTTGCGGGGAAAGACTATGCAATCGGAGATCAGGTATGCTTGGCGTGTCGTCCACGAACAATAGTATGCTTGCTGACATGGAGATTGTCTTCCTCTAGGTTTTTATCTATTATGGGCCGATTCCAAATAACCGTCTGTTGCGTCTCTATGGCTTCGTTATACCCGACAATCCTAATGACAGCTACGATCTGGTTCTAACAACGCACCCCTTGGCGCCGTTCTATGAGCAGAAGCAGAAGCTCTGGGTATCGGCTGGGCTCGATTCGACGACTACCATCGCGCTCACGCTGACCGATCCGCTCCCGAGGAATATCCTTCGATATCTCCGTATTCAGCGAGCGGACGCTTCGGGGCTTGCTGCCATAACCCTCCAGCAGATAGATGGTACAGACGAGAAGATCAGCGATTCCAACGAAGTGGAGATTTTGCGGTTCTTGGAAGACTCGATCAGTAGTCTTCTCGATTGTTTTGCGACTCCATTGGAAAGGCTAGAAGAACAACTGGCAGAGGGCGTTTATCCCGTTGGAGGCAACGCGTGGGCGGCGGCGCACGTTAGTGTGGGCGAGCAGCGGGTGTTGAGATTAGCGAGAGCGAAAGCCAGGAATTTGCTAGCCGCGGTGGAGAGCGGAAGAGAAAGCAGATCCCCGTCCGCTCTAGCGAGATGCGCAAACTGCGACAAGGGTTCCGTGCCGCTAATGTTGTGCGGGAGGTGTAAGTCAGTCATGTACTGCGGACGGACGTGTCAAGTCGCCCATTTCAAACAACACAAGGCGGCATGCCGAGGCACAGCTCAATTGCCCGCATGATTTATAGAAGCGACTTGCCTCTCGTAAAACAATATCAGTCACTTGTCTCCGGGGACAGTCTTATCCTGCCAGCCTACTCCTTTGCGCCAAATTGACCAAGATGTCACCGTGCTGTTGTCTGGAAGATGCATGCTTCATCACCGCCGCCTTTCGCGAAATGTAAGTGACTCCCATTGGCGTTTCACTCGGACAGCTAAGTCCTAATGGTAATACGTCCGTGTCCAACACTATCTATCTTGTTAGTGGCTTGCGGCGGGTTCTAATAACCGTGTCTTTGAGCGAGGTGATAGTGTTTCAGTTGTTGTCAGTTTGTCTGCGAGGCGTCTTCTTTCTATGGCCGATGCGATGTGTCTTCCTGGACGCAGCCAGGATCTTGCAATTCTTTTTTGCCAGCGTGGTTGTCCACTGTGACTGGTTTTGGGTCGAGGCTTTGCTCTATCTATTGGATTGCTATTGTCACCCTCTTCATAGCTTTCCTTTACCGCCACCCTCCCTGTGGATTTCTTCAGTTTTCCAGACGGACTATGTGGCACCTCGGAACCTCTACCGAGGACGATGGCGTCTAAGCGCGTATATTCGCAAAGTCAACTCACAGGGGCGGATATTCACCTTAACCCCCAGCAGAATTATGGCCGGATACTACAACCTGAACTATGCAAGGTTCGGGCAAGGCAGCTGAAGTGGTATCCCTACATCCGCCATCTACCATACATACGGGAGCCGAATAGTGACATACGCAGGAATCAAGCAGCAGCGTATTGCTATTTCGCCAATCGGCAGGAGATCCGCCGTCTCTTGAGGCGCGACCCGTCCTAAGCTGAAATTCACAAGGTAGAATCCGACATCACGTCTTCGTGTGAAATCAACTCTCCTCACGCTATACGTCTCACAAATGGTGGATGGGATAATCTAGTTCTATCAATTGACACAGAGATCAGTATTGCCCTACGGTACGAATGCCCCAGCGAAGTCAGATACAGCCCATGCGTGGATGACCCGTACGAGTATGAGAGGACGAAGTTCAGGCCGAATTGTGTGGAGAGTGTGCTGCATGGTCGGTGCCGGGTTTCTTCGAGTTTCTCAAGCTTCAGTTCATTTCCATTGTTCTTGGGTTGGTGGTGAATGTCTATACTCCTCTTAGATATAGGTCAGCTAGGATGAGAGAAATGCTGCAGGATAATCATAGGGAGCATAGGTGGCTGGAAGTAACCAAATATTGCAAAGTAAATCGTCTAAGCGCGGTGCAAAAGGCCCTGGAGGAAAATCATCCTGGCGCAGCGGATATGTAGTCTCGATGGAGAATAATACTCCTAACTGGACGCCAGGATGTCTCCCGTCCAGGTTATGCAGCATTGTGCAAGGGTCTGCAACGGCTGCACGCAAGCTCTCAACGGTTCATTTACTCAGGACTTCGTTTAAAATTGCTCAAAGCCGACCATGCGCCAACTTGGGAGCAGAGACTTTCCTTATTATCTTACAGTAACAAGCAAAAGAAACATGGGACCAACAACTGCAGCAGTCTTCCTTCTTAAGAGTGGCTCCTTGATAGCCGTACAAGGTATAACCTTGCCATCTAAGTGACCTACTATCACAAGCGAGTAATGGCAGTGCACCAATGTGTTACTGCCGCAATACTTTAATGCAATTCAATCACACGGCAAATGTGCTGCAAACAAGCTGCAAGCCTCCTGCAAGAAATGCTATTGGTTTGCCACAATGCCTATTGTCCGTGTCAGAACATTGGTTCTGCTTTTCTACTGTTGCTCCTTCGTCTCTCCTCTCTGACTATTCGTCCTATGGTAGCATGGCTTCGTCATGGGGGTACGCACATAGCTCAGCTGCTGTATGGCTCGCCCGAAGCTACCCTGTGGAATGGTATGAAGCTATTGTTGATACGCCGGTATGAGCTGAATGGCTCAACAGCTTTGAGTAGCCCTAAGTCCGTGGTTATGAGGAGAACGAGCAGAGCTACTGCCACAACCAAAGGAAAGAGTATTGTTTGCCGTACGGAGAGTGTTGAGGTATGGGTGGTTGCTGGCACTGGACTGGCTGTTACCGCGTTGAACAGGATGATCTAGGCGCAGTAGGTAGCGATGATTGTTAACGAAGCATCTCAACTTCATCATACTGCGTGTCAACGAATGGTCAATCCTAACAAGCATAAACTATCTAGTAACAGTGGTCAATGACACCTTAGCAGAATCATGAGTGAGTGCTCTGAGATGGAAGAAACATATCTATTATGATGAGATGAATATCGCCCTACACTGGAATCCAGCCAACTTGTAATGGAATTGCCTGAGGGCTCGTGTAGATCGCTTCTTGCCCCTGCCCGGTTGGAACCTCAGTGGCATAAAAGGTCGACGACCCATCGAAAAGGAGGCGTGTGCCGTCCCAGCCAAAGCTGCTACCAGTAGAGATAGAAGAATCGCAGCTCAGAGAAAAGTCGCTCAAGACAGCGCACTTGCCCTTGCTAGTGTTCAAAGCAAACGTTCTGCCATCGGTGTCTGGAGTTGCAGTGTAGGTAGCCGGAGTACCACCGTTGTCGCGGTACCAAGTTCCACGGCTGATGAGAAAGCCGCCGCTGGTTATGCCGGGAGTGTCGATAAAGAAGTATCCCTTCCCAGTGAGGACACCGGATGGTACGCTGGGGCGAGTAGCTGTGCTTGTGCTCGAGGATGTACGGGTGGCGGTCTTCATGGTGGTTGTGTGTGTGGGGGTGCTGTACTTGGGCAAATACTTGATACCGCTTTCTGGACAAGTAGATGGAGCGCCGACAGGCTCAACGGGGACAAATGCGCCGCTCTGGACCGAGCCACGGACGTTGTAGTGATACCATAACTCGTTGAGCTCACCATTTCTGGCGCAGTTTATGACGACGTTCTGTCCGTGATGTGCAGTAAGAGCATCTTGAATTTCGTCCAGAGTATACGTCGCTGTGGTCGACGGATAGATGCCGGCAGCAGCAAGCCAATCATATGATGGCAGGGTTTGAAACAAGGTGGTAGCCCGCCTGAAGAAGTCGACAGCCTCTTCCGTGGGCTCATAATGGGGATAACACCGAGGCTCAAGGGTGCTGATACATGTGCCATGCTTCCCAAACTCGTGCTCCCAAAAACTTTCATCATCGCCTTGGTAGTCTTTCCAGTATATCTTCATGAAATCTAGCGTAGAAGGATCTGAGTCTTCAAGAATGGCCGTGATGTTAGTGTATGCTCTAGATGCGTCGCAGTTTTGCTCGTAGCTTCCGTCACAATTGTCGGGCCTAAACTATTGATTTAGCTGACGAGAACTGGTAAACCGATACGCGGTCATGTTACCAAAGGCCGTGGATGGTCCACGAGTTATTAGGGCCAGTAGACGGGTCGGTATCCCAAAATTGCGTAAGAAGGAGCTGGCCACCAGGGTAGACGAAGCGACACGTATCGGAAACAGCAGTGGTATTGTGGCAGCTTAGCGGCATCAAACATGATCCTGGGCTGGCCATCGCTGAGCCGACAAGAGCCCCGCCAAGCAGCCACAGCTGAAGCGCCATCCTTAAGAGCGACGTGAAGGGAAGGGAGTGATTCATGAAGATGGAAAGCTGTAGAGGAAGTCGGACCCAGGTTCTGGTTACCCAGAGCTGCCCTTTTTATATTCCCGAAATCTATCAGTCCTTCTCCTCAATTGTCTAGCTAGCCCGCATTGGTAGCCCTATCGCGAAAGCTTACGGCTGCATTTGCACACCGAGGTCGACATGCCAAGCGCTGGGGTGCTGAGAGCTGGACAATAATTCTCCACTTCAGTGTTGTTATCGGTTTCGAGCTTCCCCTTGAAGTTAGCAGGAGCGACTCGCTATCTCTGTAATTACAGACGGGACCATTTGTGCTTTGTTATAAGTGGCCGCTGCAGCACCTAGCTGGCCCCGAAGAATCTTTTGATACTGCAGCCGCTGTGCGTTTCCATCCTCTATAGCGCAGCATACATGCGGTTGGAGCAACCCGCGGGTCCGTATAGTATCTCATGTAATTGCTGGTCAAGAGTAGCAGATCGGTTGCAGGCGTGATGTCGTTCAACGATGGCATCGCCCGCCTTGACGTGACAAAAGTACTAAGCAAGTGAAGATAGCTTATGCCCCCAAGTATAACACAAGGAGCTAAGAACCTCATTACCTGTATGTTGTGATCATGGTTACCACATGATGTCGACAAGAACGTCTCCGTCAGGTTTTTGCAACAAGCCCCTTTTGTATTAACAGGGGCTGTCCCGTCGAAGCCCGTGCAGTCTTCTCGCTGATCGAGATCATTTTTATCCTTACCCCACAGAGTGCAAGAGATATATCTCCTGGAAGGTTCGAAAGAAACTTACTTGGCTACACAGCCATTTCCTGAAGATGAACGGAGCTTTATGTGGTATAGACTGAACCGTGAAGCTACTGCCAAGTGGATGACTGGCCCATCACCGCACGAGTTCGGGCACAATAGAAAATCCAATTATGACTCATAATCAGTATCTTTGTCAATGAAAGAATGTCTAGACACTAACACCTTCTTTTGAGTACGGCAATGCATTAATAGAGGAACTCTTGAAGAGCGAGGTAGGGATTGTCAAGAGGGGCTGGAGCTTAAATTTCAGAGAGAGGCTGAAAGCTTCGAACTAAGGGTTTCACATAGGTTAACGAATGACAGTGGTTAAAATAATAGTAACTATCCTTCACTCAGTACTAATATCTAATGCTTATATAAAGTAAATGCCAGAGCCTGTTATAACAATAAGCGTTCAGTTTATACTACATTTAAAAACCTACTGCGTTCTTGCCTAATAGACAGTATACTGGCCAGCCGCGTCGTGCTAAGCATAATGTGAAATAGGATAACAAGTTGTATAACATTTTTCCTCGTAGGTACTAAACTGCAGTATTGTCAAGTAGTTCCTAAATCATAAGTATAACCCATTAATACATCTAAATAGCTAGAGGTGTACAGACATATCAAATCAGGACCGCTAAATCACATCATACATTTACTCTATAAGAGGCATGATACTTCCCGCTAGATTGAAGACTTAGACTGTTTATAACGTATACCCTCGTCATGCTCGGTCTGACTTGGATATCTGCCAGTTTAGCCTCGGGTAACAACGGGAGCAATACTACCAGCATAGCACGTTGAGAAGACAGTTGAAGGAGAATAGTGAGGACTGAGACAACAGAAAGTCTCTCCTAAGATTATATAACTTGAATACGTATCAGGTAGATATGAGTAGGTGGTTTCCTTCTTCCTTTTCCAAACGTGTATAGAGCATCGTTTCCCAAATGCAAGCAGAATCCTGTCTATGCCGTCTCCACTTTGCCTTGTATATCTCGAGGGAGCTGATCTCAACCTATTAGACCCTCAGGACATTATAGAAAACCTGGTACAGGATAGGAATCAAAGTAGCCTAGGACGCAAGCGGATTTACGACAGACCAGGAATTGCATGGCTATAGTGTAGTAGAAGTCCTGTCAACGGCTATTCTCACCTACGCTCTCTCCTTCGAACCGACAGGATGTCATATTGCCTGTGTGTCATGCGCTAATGTGGAAAGGACTAATGCCACAGTTCATTAGCCTCAAGTAGAGCCTATTTTCTCGCCGGAAAGTCATCTCTCTCATTGCATTTCTACTCTTCCCAATGATCCAGGGTGCAGTGCAACACCACACGCAACATATACACATGATTAGCCGTACAACAAGGCTATTTCTACGGAAAATGCTACGCTCCACATATTAAAGGCGCATTCAACCAGCTTCTTTATTGGGTGATATACAGCCAGGCGGGGATGAAGTTCATTAGCCGCCACTCAAGGCTATACCATGCTGCAGACTCTCCGGGCTTTATCCTGTGTTCCCGAATACTACTACATCGTGATGATGCTTCAGCTCATGGAAGTCGCAGACTGACATTGCCTGTATAAAAGGGGACTGTGACCCTGCAAGGAGCGCAACATGGTTTCACAGCAGCTCACCTCAAGAGGCTTTCAAGATTATCCTCTGTGTATCGCAACATGATTGCCGGCATTTTCACCACGCTGGCTACGCTGGCCACACTGGCAGCTAGTGTGCCTCTAGAGGAGCGACAAGCTTGCGCAAGCGTCTGGTAAATATTTGAATCCTCCCAGGAAGAACCAAACACTGAGATACGTCAAGGGGCCAATGTGGTGGCCAGAACTGGTCGGGTCCAACTTGCTGTGCCTCTGGAAGTACATGCGTCTACTCCAACGACTATTACTCCCAGTGTCTTCCCGGGGCTGCAAGCTCAAGCTCGTCCACGCGCGCCTCGTCGACGACTTCTCGAGTATCCTCCACAACATCCCGATCGAGCTCCGCGACACCTCCACCTGGTTCTACCACTACGCGAGTTCCTCCAGTAGGATCGGGAACCGCTACGTATTCAGGCAACCCTTTTGTTGGGGTCACTCCTTGGGCGAATGCATATTACGCCTCTGAAGTTAGCAGCCTCGCTATTCCTAGCTTGACTGGAGCCATGGCCACTGCTGCCGCAGCTGTCGCAAAGGTTCCCTCTTTCATGTGGCTGTAGGTCCTTCCAACACCCAAGGCACTTTGTTACTGAAGACTCATGATGTTCGGCAGAGATACTCTTGACAAGACCCCTCTCATGGAGCAAACCTTGGCCGACATCCGCACCGCCAACAAGAACGGCGGTAACTATGCCGGACAATTCGTGGTGTATGACTTGCCCGATCGCGATTGCGCTGCCCTTGCTTCCAATGGCGAATACTCCATTGCCGATGGTGGCGTCGCCAAGTATAAGAACTATATCGATACCATTCGTCAAATTGTCGTGGAGTATTCCGATATCCGGACTCTCCTGGTTATTGGTATGAGTGTTTCGGTGAACCCCTCAATCCGCCATCTTGTCGCCATGCTAACCATTGTTCCCTCTTCTAGAGCCTGACTCTCTTGCCAACCTGGTGACCAACCTCGGTACCCCAAAGTGTGCGAATGCTCAGTCAGCCTACCTTGAGTGCATCAACTACGCCGTCACACAGCTGAACCTTCCAAACGTCGCGATGTATTTGGACGCTGGCCATGCAGGATGGCTTGGCTGGCCGGCAAACCAAGACCCGGCCGCTCAGCTGTTTGCAAATGTCTACAAAAACGCATCGTCTCCGAGAGCTCTTCGCGGATTGGCAACCAATGTCGCCAACTACAATGGGTGGAACATTACCAGCCCGCCATCATACACGCAAGGCAACGCCGTCTACAACGAGAAGCTGTACATTCACGCTATTGGACCTCTTCTTGCCAATCACGGCTGGTCTAACGCCTTCTTCATCACTGATCAAGGCCGATCTGGCAAGCAGCCAACTGGGCAGCAGCAGTGGGGAGACTGGTGCAATGTTATCGGCACTGGATTTGGTATCCGCCCATCCGCAAACACTGGAGACTCGTTGCTGGATTCCTTTGTCTGGGTCAAGCCAGGCGGCGAGTGTGACGGCACCAGCGACAGCAGTGCGCCACGATTCGACTCCCACTGTGCGCTCCCAGATGCCTTGCAACCGGCGCCCCAAGCTGGTGCTTGGTTCCAAGCCTACTTTGTGCAGCTTCTCACGAACGCAAACCCATCGTTCCTGTAAGGCTTTCATGACCGGGCTTCAAACAGTGTTCTGCGATGGTGTGGCTCCCGGTTGGCGAGTCTGTGTCTACTTTGGTTATCTGTCGCAGGTCGGTAGACCGCAAATGAGCAATTGATCGATTGTTGCCAATGATACCTTCCTATAATGCACCGGGATGGTCTTTGTCGATCAGTAGCTAGTGAGAGAAAGAACATCTATCCACAATGTCGAGTTGTCCATTAGACAAATTTGGAGAATAAAGTCAACCGTGTCTGTGATCTAAGGATCGATTCGGTAGTGTATTACGACTCGGAGTCACCAGCAAAAGCACGTCGTGACAGGAGCAGGGCTTTGCCGACTGCGCAACCTTGCTTGAAGGAGAATATTGGGATTGCGTAATGGCTGTATTGGTCTCTCGCCACGTTGATTCTGTTCAAAGACAATGATTCTGACACCCCGTTTCTCTACCTCTTGCGCTTCTCCATGACATGTAAATGCTTGTGGAAACCATGCCCAAATTGCCTACAGCTGCGGAGCATGAGCCCAGAGCAATTAGTCTAGTCATGTCGAGCAGCCTGTGCTCTGACATCAACGCAGAACAAAAAGACGCGGTTGCAATGGAAACAATGATGCCTTTGCAGAAGAGGCTCGCTCGCTGACTGACACCAGTAACAGCATTACTTGGGCGCCTAGCGCTGCTGATTGTATGCATTACAACCTCCTCCGCCTGTTCTGGGCGGAGCTCTTCGAATGGCTTACCAAACATCAACAGCGCATTCTTCGCCACAAAGTATTCGTATGGACGCGCTGTTGCGTGTATTGCATGAGCTACCAGCAGCCCAATCGGCGAGGTCTTGTGCCGCATCGCATAGAATAATTGATTGCGCATTCGATGGGCTTTTTGAGCGGCTCTTTCAGGCGACATTTCGCCCGCCCCCATTTGCTGAAGTATATCATCGACGGCGCCCCCGACAGCCCGGTGATAGTCTTGTCGAACATGATTGTCGTGAATGACCCATCGGCAGCAGATGATAATGAGTCCGCAACACAAGCTCGTATGGGGTGAATGGCGGAAGAACTGAGCGAGGTTTTCGAGGGCTCGGCTCTTCATATCCAATGGGCCTGCTGCCACATGTCGCCTGCTTCGGTTTCTGCTGGGTTCGTGTACTTTGGTGAGAGTAGGTATCGCAGCGTATGACGAAAGATGTAAAAAAATTTCACCTACCTTCACTCGCAAAAAATTACCTGCAAGTAGGTATACGTCTTGTAACACCTGAGCGCTGATCGTATCCTACCTAGTATGACACCCCACTCATGACAATGCCTACCTACCTAGGCAAGCTAGGAAGAGACATATTATAATTCGGCAATGCTACTAAAGTCTGTAGGTATGCTTAAATAAACGCTTGCCACAGAAGCCAACAATTCATCATTAACACCCCTGGTAATACGTGTTTTTGCTCGCGTAAGGCGGTGAACTGAGAAGCACTCCGCCTGGCGAGGTGATTTATTCCCTCCTAGGGCTGCCTAGCACGGTATTACTAACTTTGTAAAACCACTATCCTCTGTTCTGGTCAAGGGTGCGACGTTTTTCTGTCCTTCCCCTTATGGTAAGACCCCAGTAGCGTGTTTGAATCATCTCGCCATATCTCTTGAACCACAATCCGTCACTACATTGTAATGGTAACTCAAACATCCATCTGACTTAATCAAGTCAGGGAAACTATTCATAGTAAATAAATAATCTCCTTGCATTCAAGCGGGTAGCAATACTACTCCAATAGTATACTAGTTCGCGGTACCTGTCGCTACTTGCAGCCCTCACGCAACCCACTTTGCGCTCTTCGCCTGGCCATCGTTGAAGGTAAAGCAGTTGTACCCATCACCTAACTCAACCGACACATCCTTGATCTTATCAACGCAGTTCTCGTCACTGTAGAACTCCACAGGTTGTTCCACATTGTCGAATTGGATCCCCCTATATTGAGCACTGGCAAAGGCGGTCGAGGAGGTGGTGCAGTCGCCTGGCTGAACAATCGTAGTTCCGACTACTACGCCACCTGCACATCTTCCGTCCGTAAAGGAATTGAAGAGCACGGGGACCTGTGCAAAGACAGCCGGGCAGACGGACAGAATATAAAAAAGCTACCCAGACAGATTAGCTACTTGAATGCGCTCAAGGAAAGAGAAAAGGAAGCAGGGCAGAACCCCGTTATTCACTTACAACTTTCTGCATCTTTACAAGAGGCTTCTGATATGGCGATTAATGACTCAACAAGATGTAATGTCGGAAAGAAACAACGGTCTTCTCGGTTTAGTTGCTTGAGCGCGTGGAGATTGAAGTCTTTGGGAATGATATATATACCCTTCGCGGCAAGGAAGTCGGCCTAAAGAAAGGAGACTTGAAGTGTTTACGGGACGAATATCTATCCGAGCAGCGTAGTATCGTCTCTATGAGGCGGGGGCATTAGTTACGTTCCAAAGCCAAGCGACGTGAACAGTAAATGGAAATTCCACACACTTGAGGAGAATCAAGCTCAATGGCTTGTGGACACCAGTGATTATGAGCGTCACGGCGCAATATTGCCGCCAATCGGATAAAGGAGAGCCTCTAGAGAGTAGCTCATCAGTTGTTTTAGGCAAAGCAAATGTGCAAGAACCGGTCGACCGTTGCGAGAAAGGAGGTAGGTATGTACGGAATAACATTAGATCAAGACTCAAAGTTTCCTACGATTATTAATTCCGTGACGGTTGGCGCCTTGTGGTATGCCAGGATAAGCCAAATCCTTGCCGTTTTCTCTTCCAACAGTGCTGCATCGGCTGCGAGACAGCGATGAGACATCGAGGCGGGCAATAGCTTGACCAAGAGTATCTCAGCAACAGTGGCTTTGAGCGCTGGTTGTGATCGCATCAAGCACACTTTCCCTAACCTGTTTCAAGGGATCCTATGCTGACCTTCATGTCAATTTCCCAACCTACTACCTACTGCAGGTCGTTACAATACCCATCTTCCTCTACAGGATTGTCACAGATATCAACAGCTTGAGTAGTGTCAAGCTTATGACCTGCACAATGCAGCCGAATGGCCCATTACCAGGGTGTTACTCGCTTAAGTCAGGCAATAGTTTGCGAGCGTAAGAGACTAATCTCGTTTCATGAGGAATGGAGCAAGCTGAGTGCTGTCTTAGTTAAGTCCTCGTTCAATCGTAGCTTTGCAAGCCCATGGGACTTCGGAAATGTGTGATACGTGCGGTTATGAGCTGGCACAGACGTGTTACGAGGCGAGATATCTGCAACATCAAGTGCATTATAGAACGGTGAAAGGATTAAGTCCCAGGATCAGCAAGGCAAATTTGTTCCAACGTCTTTCATTGACCGCATATGCGAGTCACAGATGTTGGAGGTCTGGTATAAAACGAGCCGAGCGATAGCGTGGTCAGGAGTCTCAGCTACAGGAGTGCTAACGCTTGCACATCAGGCCAACTTTCCTTATGCCTACCTTACGTTTTCAGTCCCAGAATCTGGCCACACCTTATCAAGCGCAACTTTTGTTTTCTGCTATCTTCAAAAACTGCTGATATAGTTGCTGGGGGCGCCTGTGAACACCGGGATTCATTGCCTTTACGGTTATACCAGCCAATAGGAGAGCATAGCATAGCATGTAACATATCAAAGTGAAAGATGTTAAGCCCAGCGTCGGAGAACAATTTCCTAGCGGTAGACTTATGTCGTAGCGAGAATAAAATCCGGTATACTTGGTTTGACTGCCATACAGCTTCTAAGTAATGAGCAATAGAGGTTTACTTGGAAGCGCATTGTTGCAGGAGAGCTGATGACCCGCAAAAGAATATGGACCCTCGGTTCAACTGCATGACACGTAGGCGTTGAATCAGATCGAGTGTACGGCGACAATTGCCGAATCTCAGTTAACTGGACTTCTCGAATAGATTGCAGTAATAGTCTAGAGGAATATCTTCAGGTGCTCAACGAGAGCTAAGATGGCCATTGCCTGTCCGTAGGGCATGGGCGTAATGGGAATCCTCTTATAAAACTCCAAGTCCGATCCCATGCCTGTTCCAAATGATGTGTTTAGTAACTCCCCTTTGGAATTGATGTTGTTCAAAACACCTCGAATCGCCTTGAATGCAATATCTTGATAATCTTTCGGCAGGTAGTGCTTGCGTTGACCCTTGAGCAAACCAAAGGCAAAGCCGGCCGTTGCACTGGCTTCCAGGTAGGAACCTTCCTCTTCTGTCACGTCCAGTAGAGTCCGCCAAAGCCCACAAGGCGACTGGAGGGCCTTCAAGGCTTCGCACTGGGCAACCAACGTAGTTTTGAGATGAACGCAGAAAGGATCATTGGGAGCCAGACCCAACAGCTCAATGATCTCTGGAATCACGATAGTGAGCCAGCTATTTCCACGTGCCCATCGTGCTGAGGCAAAGTTATGGCCACCATCCTTGAAACACCAGCCATGGAAGAAGAGGCCCGTTCTAGGGTCAAACAGATACTGGATGTGCAGCAGAAATTGGTACTTCGCTTCATTGACGTAGTGCGGCCGATGCAGAACAAGCCCAATCTTGGCCAGCGGTAGCACAGTCATCATCAGGGTGTCATCCCACAACTGTTGATCGTTCTCTTCCAGATATGTAATGTGCTGCATGCCTCCGTATTTTGTTCGCTCCAAGTCGTGGTATGCCCACTCCGCCCAGCTATCAAGCCAGGGGAGGTACGTCGGATTCCTGGTTTTTTCGTACACATAAGCCAAAGTGAGCATGGCTGCCATCGTGTTGATATTTTTCGTTGTGCCGCCCGCGGCAAACCTGTTTTTGAACCAATCTTCTATGATTTGAAGGTATTTGGCATCCCCAGTCGTCTGATAGTAGTGCCATATTCCATAGAGCCCAACGCCATGCGTCCACTCCCAGTCATTCCATCCTTTGGTGTCTATCACGCGGCCGTCCGCAAGAGTCATGAGGAACTCCCCCGTCTCGTCCCTGATGTTGACGAGCCCATCGATGAGAAGCTGGATTTTGGAGTGTACCTCCTTTGAATCGAATCCATGAGCGGTGAGCGGCATAGTTACTAGCCTGTTGCAAGAGATTGAGAGCCGGGGAAATCGGAGAGATCGATAAATTCAGTCGGACTAATGTTGGTAAAGTGCTGTGAGCCCATGCCATCCACCGGCAGTTTATGTAACTTGCTGTGAGATAGGCACGTTGAAGCGCGATCTTTGCTCGGAAGAAATCACCCGTCGGTGAGCCCCAGTATCTGCGAATTGCCACGCTCGGCTCGGCTCATTTTGAAGCGAGAACGACCTACGGGATCTTGAGGGCCATGGGATGTTTCCGATAGCTTGCTTCTAGCTGCAAATTGCCCCGCAGACGCCATGGGATGGCTTGCACAGTAATACAGTACAAAGTAGGTAAATTGAGGGCGCGACTCGAGCTATCAGACGGCCGCTTGGCGTTTCATTACTTGAAGGATTCTCCGGTTGTACGCCAACCTCTTCAGGCTCGGTGTAATTCGAAGCGAGGGCTGAAAGCAGCTTCGTCTGCTCACCAGCATAGCGCATCATCATCTGGTTCCCGCGAGAGATTGGGGAAATTCGCTAGTTCTGGGGTGACCCCAGATTCCACTTTCAATACGCGGGGAGAGGCTCTAGGCAATACTCGGCCTGCCGTAGTCTTGGCCTTTACAATCAAATAAATTGATAGCTTTGCCTGCGCCTGCAATCAGCAACACAAGGACATGACCCTTTGCAGTCTCTGGACAACTCATCACCGCAGTTCAAGTAGAGGCTAGCGACGATCCCACCTGTCTTCTGAGATGTCACCGCCAAAGACAAGCCCGAGCGTGGATGAAATCGAGGACAATGTTGAAGCTGTCTTGTCCAACGAGATTGACAAGGATCACACTGACTACAGGCGAGTAGACAAGGAGCTCGCTCAATACATATCGGAGGCCAGAATCACCATCAGCCCGGAGACGAACATTGAACTGCGACGCAAAATCGACCGGCGTGTCCTCACGGTCATGATCTCAACGTATTTCCTACAGGCTATTGATAAGGGGACAATGTCCTTTGCTTCGATTATGGGTATCAAGAACGACACCCATCTGGTCAAGCAGGACGTGAGTTGATGCACAAGCCGGACGTCTCAAGACAAAGATATTCGCTAACCAGTCCGTTGATACAGTATAATTGGTTAACAACATGCGTTTTCATCACCATCCTCATCGTTGAATACCCTCAAAACTACATCATAGCTAGAGTCCCGATCGCAAAGTATCTCAGCTTCAACATCATGGCTTGGGGCACAGTGTTGGCCTGCACTGCCGCATGTACCACCTTTACCGGCCTTGTCGTTGTACGAACGCTGCTGGGTCTTTTTGAGTCGGTGTGTCAACCATCGTTTGTTGTATTGTCAGCGATGTGGTACAGAAGAGAGGAGCAAGCTGCGCGAGTAGCCTATTGGTATGGTTTCAAGAATGGGTAGGCTTGTACATGATAACTGGCTAATTTACCATGATCACAGGTACATGATGAATGGCGCTCAACAAATCGTTGGCGGCCTACTGGCTTACTGCTTTAGCCTCATCACCACAGGGCCTTTGCAGTCGTGGAAGTGGCTGTTTCTCACCTACGGAGTCGTCTCTGTTGTCTTTGGTCTCTTCGTTGGGTGGTGGATGCCTGACTCACCCATGCGAGCCAAATGCTTCACTGAAGAGGAAAAGCGCCTCATGGTCGAGAGAGTTCGCGACAATCAGACGGGCATTCAGAACCGAGAATGGAAGAAGAGCCAGTTTATCGAAGCCCTCAAGGACCCCCAGATCTGGGGCTATTGCTTGGTCCAGCTGTGCACTACGCTGCCCACGTCCGGACTCGGCGCGTTCCAGGGTATCATCATCTCAGGCATGGGATTCACTGTTTTGCAGACACAGCTTCTGGCCATGGTCTTGGGTTTCTATATCATCATCGTGCTCCTGGGTTCAACCTGGTTGGTGAAGCGGACTAATCAGAATCTCTACATCATGACTGTATTCATCATCCCGTAAGTCACCTCATTGCTCGATATTTCTGTCGGCGTTGAAACAGCTAACCGAGCCTCTAACCAGGTCATTCATTGGCACTATCTGCCTAATGACAGTTCCCCTCGATACTAGAAGCCAGAAGATTGGTCTCGTTGTATGTTATAATATTACTATGTCGTTCTGGGCAGCTCAGACGTTGGCGCTGTCAATGCTGTCGCGGAATGTTGCCGGACAAACCAAGAAAACTGCAGCTGTAGCCCTCAACTTCATCTCATGGGCAACTGGCAACGCGATTGGTAAGTCCCGCTTCAAGGGATGCAATTCGGTTACTGAGCACATTGCTGATTTTTAGCAGGCCCCCAGGTCTTCCTATCTTGGGATGCGCCCCGATATTTTATTGCCTTTGCTACCCATCTTGGGTGCTATAGCTTGCTCGTCATTGTGCTTCTTGCTTTACGACTTTATCTTTCAAGAGAGAATAAGAGGCGAGATAACCTAGCAGCTTCTGGGGTGCGCGAGGCTCGAGATGAGCGATTGGTGCACGCTTGGGAGGATTTGACGGATAAGGAGAATCCCAACTTCCGCTATGTTCTTTAGAGGAATCAGGCTTGTTGGAAGTGTAAGAGACTGGATATGAAGGACAACTGACATCAATAGATG
The DNA here is from genome assembly GCA_020002365.1 of Trichoderma gracile. Lineage (NCBI taxonomy): Eukaryota > Fungi > Ascomycota > Sordariomycetes > Hypocreales > Hypocreaceae > Trichoderma > Trichoderma gracile. The sequence goes on from JAINEY010000006.1 coordinate 21,598, forward strand.
GCATGCAAGTACATCGTTATATGTCATTAGTACATCTGTTCTTCTCTCCAATTGGAAACACGAACACTGTGACTACCTATTCTAGCGTAACAACAACGGCTTCCGTAGATGGAATTGTGAGCTTCGCTATGCCACCTGACGTGCGCAATACCTCGTGATGTGATCGACCTGACTGCGCGAGCCGCCCATGAGTGTAGTTCCAGCTAAGCCCACCCCACGAAATGTCCGAGTCCGCACTGGCTCCCGCTCCACGAAGTCTCTGAACTGTTGCGGATCTAACCCCGGGTGGGAAATCGAGTGACACCTGTTGGGCTGGTCGAGGGTAACTAGTCGTAGAATTCCATTCGTCGAGGTTAATGAGCACATATTTACGCAGCTTGGTTGACTCGTAGACACCATATGCGGAAAACTTCCAGTGTTCGGTCCCAAGTTCAATGGGGAGGATCTGCACATGCGGGTTGTGGCCAATCACGTCTGCCACGACAATCTGACCGTAAAGCGGTGGCCGAACATAGGGCTGCATGCTGCCCGTAGGCACAGGAACCCAGCCTGTGTATCCGAACGTTGTTCCCTGAATGAGGTTGAAGCGGGTAATGTTCTGCCGTTCCTGTTACTTGGTGCCAGAAGGTGCGAAACAGAGCATTGGAAAGACTTACTATAGACATTCCGTACATCAGGTAGTCAATGAGCCAAAGCGAACTACCAAAAACTCCCTCAACTTGACTCATCAGGATATTAGTGTAGTCACTATTTGTCTCTCCCAGCAAAAAGGTGATGTTAGGGTAGTTCATCTTCAAGTAGTTGTTTGCAGGGGAGTAAATGCTGAGATTGGCCACAATAGCAGTGTGATTCATGAAGGTCTCTGCGACATGTTAGAGCGCGGACAGGAGGTGAGGGAAAACAGAAACCGAGAACTGACCCTGGAGCCGGACCCAGGCCTGGTTCCCAGCTGCATAGCTATCCCTGTGTCAGTCAAAGTCATAACAGGGCGTTTATTCACACTTACTGGTGGAGAGATACTGATTTCACATGATTGCTCAGATCAATTCCTCCGTTGAACGCGTTCGGCCTGTGCTCAGATCAACTTCCAGGTCATCCAAGCGAATTGTAAGTGGCGTTACCGACGTGGTGAAAGTTTTCAGTTCCGCATTTGCAAAGACAAGGGCTTGGAAGAATCTTTGCTCATCTAAGCCGTAGCGATTCCCCTTGAGAACATGTTTTGAGAGTGCATCGGCATACGCGGTCCACTCTTGGACGTAATCGTGAACGTCGTATCCGCATGGCCGAACTGCACATGGGTAGAGATCAACCTCATTCCCAATCTCGAAGGCTATGAGGCTGCTCTTGAGTGTGCTCAATACCTTTCTGCATACCTCCAAGGTGTTGTTAAGGCCCCAGGTAGCATTGTTGGCCAGGTTAGCCTGGAAAGTCCACAACGAACCTGGGAAGTTGTTGAAGGCCTCAAAGTAGACGGGACCAACATAGACCGCGGATGGGATGCCATTCGCCCCGGATTCAACAAGAATTGACTCTTTCTGCGAGGCGTTGTAGTATGTGCGATCCCTTGAGGTGGGTGTTAGCACTGTGTACCATGCTTGGGCGATTCTCATCTTAAAGAGCTTGCTCTTACGCAGAAGTGCCTCCTACACGGATGTATGGGTGCTTCCCAGTCTTTTTGTATAGGAGGTTCAGGATATCGCGGGAAAACAAGTTAGGGTGACTGTTGTTTCCTACGAGGCTTAGTTTCATTGCAAATTGTCAACCGGCCAGGTTGCAGCCTACCTGCGAAATCCGCAAGCCAATGGGCAGGAAACGAAAAAGAGGCGAAAGCATGGTCCACGATTTGAGATGCCCCATGGGGGACAAGACCGGGCGCGGCAACTTCGATCAAGGGTTCAGAAGACGATGCTACCCGCTGGGCCAGACAGAGGCCAGTGAGTAAGAGAAGTTCCCGCAGCATCTTAAATGAGGATGAGTTTGTAGGGACTGAAGAAGTGCGTAGCTCTCGGCGGACCTGTGGTTGTCGGCTTCAAGGTCGGGAGCTCTTATCTTATACAAACAGCAACCCAACCAGTGAAACTGTTTTGTAGCTGTTATGCCCATGAAGACATTCTACCCCGACAGATCGTCATTTCAGCTAGCTTGAAGAAGAGCAATTACCCCATAAACGTGCTTCAGGGAGTACCCGGGAGCAGCCATCAGGGGGAAGCCCCGTCCATCCGCTCGCCGCGGAAGGCATGGCGGCGGCTCCCGGTGGCATTCTACCGGAGTTCGGGCGAGACCTCAGATGTGCTTCCAATCCAGCAGCGGCTTTCGGCGTTGCAGCGACTCTCGACGCCATGAACAGTGTTGTAGACAAATTCGGTTGGAGCAGTAGAGATACCAGCAGTTACACAGGAGATTTCCGAGGCCATTGCCCCAAGTCCAAGTCTTTGGACATTGTATGAAGATTCATACTTCTGGGTGGACTCGACCCTCAGCATCTGGTTCTCAATTGCGAAGCTACTGCTTATTAAGACTCTTGTTCGCATAATCTGGTAGCTGGATAATTAACATCAGGTCCGGGTCGATGCGTCCGACTTTGACAATGCGTGTGGTGCAGTCACTTTGCTCATTGGCAATGATTGGTATCGGAGTAGCTCACCCGCCAACGAGCGTATGATATCAAAGGTGTGAGCGTGCAGTGACTAGAGACAACGAGCAACGAGCAACTGGTATACCTCACGACGTCGTCAAGCATATAGAGCAATTGATATCTTCCAGCGGTATAATACTGGCATATGGCGAGTGTGTCGGGACTTATTGGCGTTCGTGGCCCACCAGCATCGACAGCAATCTTGGTAACGGTGGTAGTCCGGCAACGCGGTTCATCGCGAGAGGATCGAAACTGGAATACACCTGTGACCATGATATGTAGCTACACATCCACTTTCACACCTCCAACGTCCCGATGGGCTGCCGATGCTGAAGACCGTAACGAAAGGGATCTGACTCGAAACCCCAATACAAGATGCTGCATCAGATGCGAATCAGCAACACGAAGACGTGAATGCTTGGCAGATCTTGCGATTGAAGATGTTTGAGCGTACGGAAATGACTGCGCTCCTCAAGTAGAGTCATTACGACCCAGTAATGCAATGAATGTACACGTTATTGATGCAGAAGGATGTTAGATAGTCAACTCCTCATTGCATATCTACTTTCCTGAACGGCCGTTGGCTAACCGATCAATCAATAGCCCACAGACAGCACTTTCCACAAGATGTCGCCCCCTTTTCCTCTCGTCTCCATTACTAGCAAGTGCATCGACAGCTGCGGCGCTGACAGCTGCCGTAACTGCCCGTCGAGACCTGTCTGGATCATGACGTGCCCGCACGGCCTCTGTAACACCGGCAGCCAGACCTGCAGTTGCTGCCTCTACGAGGCGGTGCTCGCCTTGAGTACGAGCAGTGGCTTTGGAGCGGTGACGGTCGCCTCGTCGTCGGTATTCGACATCATTCTCGGTGTGCAAAGAATGGCCTCGTCGTGGAGAAGGGCGATGTCTTGCTTCATCATGCCTGCTCCTGTCATCGCAGCCGTCATATTGCCGTCGAACTGGCTTGTCGCGATAATCGATCTCGCATACCCTCTTTGGTCGCACAGTAGTTTTGGGATGTTCTTTGCCTGTACCGCGGGCAAGCTTTGAGTACCGGCTCAGTGGTCGTGTATGGGAGGAGCTGTATTGATGCTCGTCATCACTATCATAGTCATAATAGTCGCGGTATCTCGACATATTGTGGGTTATGTCGCATGGGGCGTTATGTTACACGTTGACTGCGAAGTTGGGTAGATCAATTCGGGCATTAGGCCGTGCCTTCTCGTCGACATTTAATACGTTCCAGACAGATAGGTTAATAAGAAACGCGTCAGCCACGAGCGAGATCATTGCTCAACCGCTTCTGATAAAATGAAGTCATTCATACCGTTTCTGTAGCTGATGAGCGTCACGGTGTGTCGATCACTGGCAGCCTGGAAGTGCATTGTCTGGATCGTGCAGAGTATTATGACAGCGAAAATCCAAGTTGCCGATGACGAACACCTCGGTTCGTTGTCATGTCTTCGTCATTCATCTGAATAAACAGGTGTTGTCAATTTCTGCATCTTCTTTCATTGGATTACAGGAATACATGTGCAGCTTGCGATAAGCGACGAACGCCCACCTCTGTTCTGAACTCACGTGCCTTTCAGCGCTGCCTTTGATCCTTGTTATTCTCCGAATTCACTTCTGCTATGTATGACGATGTATTCTCGAGCAGCTCGGTTTCTAAATCTGTGCCGTACGACATTTTGAAGCGTCAGCAGCAAATCCAATGCATCTATAGTAGTCATACATAGTGTGTCTCTTCAACTGTATTCTCACTACCTAGGTCTACCGCCCGCGATAACAACTAAGTCCAGGGATAAACCACATCGTCGCTTACGAAAAGATACGAGTTCAAATGGGGTAGCATTACACAATGAAATACTACAACAGTATGCTCACCAATTCTTCATGGCACTTGTAAACGAGAATCTAATGTCAAGAATTTTGGCGAGCTGCGCCTGGAAGAGCGCTTGCAGAATCAGCTTCGCAGTCTCTTGCAATACCCCATGACAGCATGGGTGATGAATGGGACGCTTTGGCGTACGGCAGAATTGTGCTCAGGTAGAGCTCGGCTTCGTGCTGTCAATTGCTTCATTTCTACATTTCATACGGATGTCACTGCTAAGTAAGAGTCGGGCTTGTGTCAATCGACCTCGATAGAGGTGGAAGAAAAAAAAACAAAAGGAAAGACGGTAAAATAAGCCCCTTCTTTCTCAGTTTCTGTGCCAAATCTAGTAGGTCGCGATTTATTCCGGGGTATCAGGATCAGCAATCCACGCTCGGTCCAGCATCATGTTCTTCTTCCTCTCCATTCTCACCAACCAGCTTTTGGACCATCTTCATAAAGCGCCTCCGATACTCAGAGGGCTCTGTAGTGATTGTCATAGGTCCATATCCAGCCCACGCGTTGAACGCTGTGACAATACCAGCCATGGCCTTGGCACGAAACTTGTGCCGAGCCCAGAAGAAGTCCAGCAAAACAGCGCGATAGACCCATTGTCCATCAGTAGAGACAACCCCCGTTCTCCAAGAGTTTCCTTGTTTGCCAGCTGACGAAGATTCGGTAGAAACGGGATCGGAGGCATCGAAACGCGATTCTCCGCTTCTCGCATAACGCACGAGAAATAACGAGTAATCCAAGACATTGGACTCGGCAAGAAATTTGGTATCCGTATGCAACAAATCCATCAATTCCTTCGTCGCCTGCTGCGGTACCTGGATTTGATCTGGAAAATGGTCCACCAGCCTGTTCTTGATGCTTTGCGGCGCGAGTTTGCCATCCGCAAGGTCCCGCTCAGGGAAGAAGTAATCGTCCGGTTTCAGGTCATAGGTCTCATACCGAGCCATATCACCGTCCATCTCGAGGCCATAGAGGAGATGCTCCATCACGACGTGATGTGTTGGTTCCAAGCCCAACAATCCGCCCAATGTAGGATATGGAACACAGAGGAGGTCGGTAATTCGCACCAGAAGACTGCCAGGATTTTCCCACATGTGAATTATGTACGGTGTAAGTAGTTCATGCATGAAGAATTGATGTTCGAAGTGTCGATCCAATGACTTGACGAGGAACCTGCCATCCAAAGTCCTGAAAAACGTAGAACCACTGTACCCGAGGGTTCCCATCGGGACAAGGTTTGGCGCGTGTTGTTCCTCTTCAGGCTCCGGACGCCGAACGTTGTCTTGTATGCGGAAGGATTGAGTATAGGCCTCATCGGTTATATGCCACACTTCTCGTCTCAGGGCGAGGAAATCGTTGGGTCGGAACAGCATGAGCTCCAAATGCCACAAGTAGAAAAATTTGAGCATGGAGCGCGGCAGCTGCACGCAAGCTGCTCGCTTCTGTTGACTCGTTTCGGCATCTTTACCATCCAAGATGGCGTGTGTGATTGTCGTCGAAATGCGGCGCGTACGGCTACGCATCTTCTGCAGCTACGGCGAGGTTGCTTTGATCAATGGCATGCGCGAGTGATTTCTGTAGCGGGATCGTACAAGAGAAGCTTCAGGTTTGTCTGGTCTATGATCAGGTCGTTACTCCAGCATCAATCTTGGAACTGGCAACTGGCACGTTTAGCGACGACCTCATCAGCGATCAATGGCTGACGTCACCAGTACGCCAATACTAATGTGTTGCAGCTCTCGGTGTCGCGTAGCACTTGCTTACTTTTGGTAGGTATCGATACCCTACAATATGTAGGTAGACAGACATGTGCCTTGTCGGCTCAGGTCGTACGCATCGAACTTGAGGCGAGGCTTGAAGAAGAGATTTGCTATGTGCAGGTACATCACGGTCGGCTTTGAGCCGCGGTGCTTGCAATGCAGTGGAAGCCGTACCAAGCCGAGTGAAACGATGAAGGACCGTTGAGCCACCTGCTGCTTGCATACTGCAATAGTACCTTAGGTAGTAGCATGAATGACTCCATTACTCCATATGGCCTCACTCAACTGACAAAGGACTCGACGTTTGCGAGTGTGATCTCCAAGGTTCGTCACCTGAGGACCAGGTACCTTAGGTATCTGACCAACTTTTATTTTGCTTAATGTCCACAACGCCTGTCGCATTCTGTGAGCTTGTTCGGAATAGCACAATCCAATTCTTACGGAGTACCTAGGTAGGCTCACATCCCAGAATGGCGCAGCGGCATGCTGGCTGCCCTGCTTTTAAATGCCGCAGTAATTGGAGACCTTAAGATGCTACTGCGCCGTTCAATTGATGAGTCCGGGCCACAAACGCTTATACTCCATCTAGAAGACGCTTCAAGGATTCCATGGCAGCTTTTGTAAAGTCTTCCATCGACATCCCTTCTTTCGGCTTCGAGTCAAACACCTCGATCGATAGCCAACCAGAGAATCCGGTGCGAAGCACAGCTCCCAGCACATCCTGGATCGGCAAATAGCCTCCGTTGAAGGGCAGCGGGCGGTAATCATGGCTCCAGGCACACCTGGGCTTATCCCCGTCGCTGCATAGAGGCGGAGTCATCTTGTATGCATCCGAGATCTGAAGCAGGAAGATCTCGTCGCCGCGAACGGCACGCGCCATCTCCGCCATGCTGTGCTTCCATCGTGCATCCAATTCCTCTCTTCCGACTTCTTCAATGACTCCAGACACCGTGCTTGGGTCGCCGTATTCTCCTCCCGCAGTTTGGAAAGTGTCCAAACAAAGGCCAATGTTCGGACGACTCGCTTTCCGAATGATTTGCCACACATCCTTCCACGATGGAGCATGTGTTGCCCAGCACCAGTTCTCATACGCAAGACGGAATCCCTTTTCTGCCAACAGGTCGGCAAGCTCACTCAAATCCGCGGCCAGGTCATCCAACGAGGAGGAGATACCGTCAGCGTCCGATGATCCAACCTGATGGCCATATCGTGAGCTGTGTGTACTGCGGGTTTCACAGAAATCTTGTCACAACGCTTACCTGTAGCATGTCTGTTCCCAGAGACTCCATAACTCTTATCCACCCGCGAGCCCGCCGAAAGGCTGCCTCTCGCTCTTCAGAGTGTTCTGGGTTCGACCACCCTTCGAATCTCGAGAATGGCTGTAACATAAGAATACGAAGGCCCAGAGTTTCCACCAGATCCCGTATCTTTGCGGATACAGAGACAATGCCATCAAAGTCATCCTCCTTAAGCATTTCTCCATTGAGATGCTGGCCGTATGCCAGAATATCTGGCATGGACATCTCAATCCCGTCGAATCCCGCCTTGCGAATAGCGTTCAGCTTCTCCGGTAGTGACGCATTGAAATAACTAGGGATACTGCACGATGCAAAACAAGTGGGAAAATCTCGACCATGATGTTGGATGCCCATGGCGGGATTTTTGTGTGTTCAATAATGCAAGGGCAGCGTTATTGCTCTTCAAATCAGTGATAAAGTAGCCTTCTATTGAAATTAATCGAAGGAGTTGGTTTGGGTCTTGTGAACTTAGGTATTCTTAAAGGCTGTACTTGTACGTCCCTCAGAGGCGTTGTGTCAGCAGAGTATCATAGCATCATTTCTGTAGATTGTTTCCACCCGTGACGCAGAGGTTATATCATGCGAGGCGAGCGACACTCAAGACACCATCGGCTCTCAAACCACATGAGTCTGCTCGTCACCACGGACTGTAGGATCAAGAAATAAATTGCACTTTCCCACTTGATTATTTGGGGTCATTGAAACTCTACCTGTGTAGTCATTCCGGATAAAAAAAAATGCTGGATTTCGCAATGCTGGCAATACTTTGGTGCGCATCACAGTGTCCACATTCACGAATCTAGCATGCCCGACCTCATGCCGAGCAAGCGAACCATGGTTATCGGTAGGTGCTTTAAGAGCTTCAAGTGTCAGAGAACTGCTGCAGAGCTCGAATTCTATACATAGCTTTTTGAAATGCGCCAAGAGGCTGAAACGATTCTAATACCGGGCTATGCCGCTGCCAGGATGATTGCAACGTACCTATCTAATAGATAATGGCTCTCTAGGTATCAGTGTCGAGTCAAGCCGTGTTGGCAGTTCGTGTTTTCGTCAGTCAGGATGGGTCAGTTGGAACCACGCTGGGTGATCCGCGGAATGAGCATGCGCAATCGGACACCGCCGACATTGTGTCCTGTTACCCGCAGCCTCGTGCTGAGCACGTGCCGGTATTTTGCTGCCCGGTGGTGTCTTTGGCCTGGAGAAAGCCACGAAATAATGTACACTAAAAGCATCATTTATTCAGCTGTTTCCTTCGAACCGCGCACATCTCTCTTTATGGCAGCATACCTACTCGCATCAGCGCTTAGACCCCAGCCTGTCACATCACACTTCCTCGCGCGTAGTCAGTCCGCGCCAACATTGTCGTTTCGTTGGGCGCATTACGAAGTACTTCAAGGCGGACTGGCATGAACCCTTGTCATATATGGCGGTTCTCCCAGATGATGCATTGCTGCAGAGCTTGTAAGCCTTGGAGAGGAAGATTCAACCAGTTTTCATTCGATGCAGTCCGTTGAATTCCCGTAAGGAGACATACTCCTGGACTCCGTGATGAAAAGTACGGCATCCCGACAATATCCTTGCATCGCCATCTCCACCTGAGGCGTGAAGAACTCAGGAGCGGCATTAGCTGCACGACTTGTGTGCAGGCACCGGGGGACTTGGACGCAGGAGAGGAACGCAGACGGGTGTTCTACAGGCCCCTCTGTGGCGACAATTGAACCCTTTTCACAGAATATGATATGTCCCCTGAATGAGTGAGACTCCTGCTCGTAAAACTGACAAGCCTGGACGGAGTGGCGAGTTAACGCCCAATAGCCAAAGAAGAGGGGGGAGAGGCCTTGCGGGCCGCGGAACTAGCAAGCGAGTCGCAGGCGAGTCATATCTGCGAAACCTATTGGATGCTAGTTGCTGCAGGATTCTGCATGTATGAACAACAGCGCATGATTGCTGGCAAATGCACCTATTGCTGCGCGCTACATGTCTTATTGGCGCTGCATGCTGCCACGTAGATGGTGCTGCCCAATGTGGCTTATTGTGATGGATACGTGGTTCAAGGGTTACCACATCACTTCTGTTTGATCCCAGATTGCGGATAGCGTGGCTCAGGAGAGTGAGCCCGGAATTATAAAAGAGGCCACGGCGAGCTCCCTTGGGAGATTCTGCTCTGTATCACAACCCACCGACATTTCGAAAGTTTACAAACTCCTTGAACACCCTTTCCCTTGTCAATCAATATTCACCATGGCTTTGGTAAGTCGTCGTCCGCTGACTGCAACAAAGTGTCCGCTCGCCTAACAACATTCGCAGCAATCCGTTCAGGTCCGCCCCAACGAAAAGGCTGATGTCAACGAGCTCGAGACGTACGATTCACTGCTCCTGAAGTATGCATAATGAGTGCTGAACCAATTCTAGATTCATCGAGTCTCTTATCAACCAGACTGTCTCTTCTACTTTCTCCAGCGTTCCTGTTTTCACTTTCAAGTAAGCAAAATACCCAGCTCCAGTGCTGGTGCCGCCGTGGTTAACATCAAAACAGGACGACAGAGGAGAACGTCAAAAAGATCAAGGAGAAATTTGGCGACCAGGTTATCATTGACATTGTCAACTGAACCAAGGGCGAATTGTTACGGGAGAACAGGAGGAGTGCCATTCATGGGCTCGTGGTATATAACGACCAGAAATTAGGACAAGATGGTCCAACGGGAAACATACAGAGTGAAACAGGGACTCTGGAAGTTCATATAGAACAAGAAGATCATAGATGAATATATTCGGACGTGCGTGACATTGCCACGACGCTAAACTTTTTTTCTCCATAACATTCCAGATCTCTTGCGATATCTTTCTGTGCACATGCATGATGTGTTCAAAGACATCAAAGCAACACATATCGATATTTCCGCCTAGAGTATGCAATTAGTATTTGAACCCCTCGATGTACTGGCTAGGTGTGCCTAACCTATTTTTGCCCGTAGCCTCAACGCTGGATACATTGAGGGGTTCTAAAACTATTTGCATCCCACTGTAGCATAGACTATACAGTCTTCGGTCAACGAGTAGTTGCCAGTAAGTTGACTTGAGGCATGAAATCGGATGTTTAGATAATAGCTAAGGCTGCAGAGCAAATGAAGGTCGCAGTGCGAAAAGTAGGGAGTGGCTATCCAGAACCCCAACCTGGCTATCCGGTATCCCTAGTTCAACATTCAAGAACGTTTATATTGGAATCTGAGGAATGTAGTAAATAGTAGCAGAGAGTAGAATTTTGTATCCAGTATAGCAGCAGCAGTAGTGATTTAGATGCTGATTTGACAGGATGCTGGATAGCTAGGTTGGGGTGCTGGATAGCCACTCCCGAACACTAACAGGCTAGCCGCCGTCTAAAGTGTAGTTAACCTGCTTGCCTGCCTACCTAGATACTAGGTACTTCTGGCCAACTCCAGGCAATGTACTATCAAAGAGCAATAAAGGGTCTCGGATTATGTCACCTGGTTTGATGCACGGCCATGTTTTTGCACGCTTCGTGAGTCCTACAACTTGGTACACGAACCAACATGGCGCGCTGAAACAAATAATAATCGACTCCAGGGAATACTAGACCAACGCCAACTAAGCGGAAACGAAAGCGAATCAATGAAGGGTGAATGCTCTGGGCGCGTATGAAGTACGCAGGTCACGAAAGATCGTAACTCTAAGAGCTGGAACACAAGGGCTCGTTGGCAAGCAAGAACAGTTACCCTTATTCTCAGAGCGACTCAATCTTCATTATGACACCGTCGCTAAAAAGCCTACCATCTTTTGGACTTTGCCTGTCAGAAGATTATGAATTATAGGCTCTCCATTTATCAACCTTCGGGCCGTTGCAGGTAAATAAAGCCTGAACGAGAACAGCATATCCGTTAGGCTATAACTCCAGGAACGGAACTTGGTTGTCTACCGTCTTGTCACCGATCCATAAGGAACTTTTTGCGGCTGAATGGCGTCGTCCTGATCAAACACCTAGGTATGGTCTGGCTTCTAGCATGGTGGGGTGAGTCGCATCGCGAATTTTGCCGACCGGTTATACCGCAAAGGCCTGAGTGAAGATTGAGCTTGAATATGATGCTATATCTGGCATGTAACCCTGTTGCGAAGTTTGTCACTTTCTGTGCCTCAATATGTAGATTGATATGAACAACAATTTAGTACCCCTGGGTGGAATCTTGACGGAGCAACCCGTGGCTGACGGGGAGATCAAAGAGCCGGGAACGCGTTATTCAGGCTCAATACGTATTGTGCAAACAGCAACTCAGGGAACCTGCCAACGATCGTCCGGCCAAGCACTGCTTGCTCGGTGCCGTCACTTACGCTATTGTGAAGCTGTTGCGGCGGAGAAAGCTATACTACTCGTACAATGTCAGACCAGTCTGCTAAGTAGGTCAGTGAATGTCGCATTATGGGGGAGAAATCTTCCAAACTATAAATACATTGTTGGAAGCTACGTTTTCCGTGGGTGTGATGGAGGTATTGTGAAGAGTGGAATAGCAGAAAATTCCATTTCTTACCAGCTAGGTCTTTCTACGGTCTTTTTCTATAGAAGACACACTATTTCACCCTCTCGTGAAAACCAGATCGGCTTTCAGTTGCACAAACGAAGGTGTGTTATTCCTCCAACATGAGTTCTCACCCATGACTCTCCCTCCTTTCCCTCTCTCTCCCCGTCTCCCTGACCTTGCAATGAGAATACCACCTTGTTCAAGAGTAGCAAGCCGGATTAATGATGCTGAATAGTCTCGACCCGAGAGTTTCCCCCTGCCGTCGACAATGAACAGGTCCGTGGCTCCATTGCTGCTTGCGGCCTCCATACTCTTTGGCGGCGCCGCTGCACAACAGACTGTCTGGGGCCAGTGTGGAGGTACTGGTTGGAGCGGGCCTACGAACTGTGCTCCTGGCTCGGCTTGTTCAACTCTCAATCCTTATTATGCGCAATGTATTCCAGGAGCCACTACTATCACCACCTCGACCCGGCCACCCTCCGGTCCAACCACCACCACCAGGGCTACCTCAACAACTTCATCTAGTCCCCCAACGAGCTCCGGAGTTCGATTTGCCGGTGTTAATATAGCTGGCTTCGATTTCGGCTGTGGAACTGATGGGACTTGCGTTACATCGAAGGTTTATCCTCCATTGAAGAACTACACTGGCTCAAACAACTATCCCGATGGTATCGGCCAAATGCAGCACTTCGTCAACGATGACGGAATGACTATGTTCCGCCTGCCTGTCGGATGGCAGTACCTTGTCAACAACAATTTGGGCGGCACTCTTGATTCCACCAGCATTTCCAAGTATGATCAGCTCGTTCAGGGGTGCCTGTCTCAGGGCGCATACTGCATCGTCGACATCCACAATTATGCTCGATGGAACGGTGGGATAATTGGCCAGGGAGGTCCTACCAATGCTCAATTTACGAGTCTTTGGTCGCAGCTGGCATCAAAGTACGCGTCTCAATCGAGAGTGTGGTTCGGCATCATGAATGAGCCCCACGACGTAAACATCAACACCTGGGCTGCCACGGTTCAAGAGGTCGTCACCGCAATTCGCAACGCTGGTGCTACGTCGCAATTTATTTCTCTGCCCGGAAACGATTGGCAATCTGCTGCGGCTTTCATATCCGATGGCAGTGCAGCCGCCTTGTCTCAAATAACGAATCCAGATGGCTCAACAACGAATCTGATCTTTGATGTGCACAAATACCTGGACTCAGACAACTCCGGTACCCACGCCGAATGCACTACAAACAATATTGACGGCGCCTTTGCTCCTCTTGCCACTTGGCTCCGACAGAACAACCGCCAGGCCATCCTGACAGAAACCGGGGGTGGCAACGTTCAGTCCTGCATTCAAGACATGTGCCAGCAAATCCAATATCTCAACGAGAACTCAGATGTCTATCTTGGCTATGTTGGCTGGGGAGCCGGATCATTTGATAGCACCTATGTACTGACGGAAACACCGACTGGAAGCGGTAGCTCGTGGACGGACACGTCCCTGGTCAGCTCGTGTCTCGCAAGAAAGTAGCACTGAGTTGGACATGCAGAAGCCTCGTCAATAATTCAATCTCGCTGTCAAATATCGCTGCCACTCTACGATGCTTTTTGTACTCGGGTTGAGCTTTATATAGTCTCATCAAACAGCACATTTTCTCTTTGTGGCCACGCAGCGCATCCTCCAAGTACTCAGGCAGCGTTCTAGCTGTCAACACTCCTCAGATTTCCGTGTGAAGTTCGATTACAGCCTGACTTATGTGAAGTGACGCGATGGTTCATCAGTTTCCGTTTCCGTCGAAAAAGTTTGTAGCTTAAGTTGGTTGTTGGGCATATGTGAGCTTAGGAGCGGCATCCGTAGTTATCGCAAGAAGTTGAAGCAGTTGGAAGTCCACAATCTTTCCAGCCCAGACGTCCAATGAGCTTGTTGCTCGCTTCCAAAAGAGGGCACAAGCTGAGTTGGTCATAACGGCAGGGAAATGACTGCTTGCAGTTCCAGGGGCGGAACATCAGCAATTTCTTTCCTTCTTTCTATCTCTTAGGAATCGATCGCGTCTGACAAAAGGAGGGTAACTTTCTCCGAGGTCAACAATTACACGCTGCCGCAGTTTTTGTAATATTATATAGTCGCAGAGATCTGTGTTATTCTAATACTCTATTGTATATAGCTATACTTACTACGTCCACATAGAGGAACTTCCGTAAATCAGACCAATCTTCCTCAAGCTGCAGCGAACGACGTCAACGATATCGTTTGGGTGACCATGTGGAGCGAGGCTTCAATTCCCGACCTCACTGGCCGAGTTGCATTGGTGACGGGAGGAAAGTGTGTTGCCAGCGCGGTTGACTTCTGATACTATGTGATGCCAAACTGACATCTCTGGTGCATCATAGCGCAGGAATCGGGCTCCAGACGGTCAAGCAGCTCGCAATCCATGGAGCGAAAGTGTATCTCGGGGCCCGATCTGAATCTCGAGCAAAACAGGCGATTGACAGCATCCTTACTGAGAATCAGTCAATCACCAGAGACCGCTTAGTATGGCTACCTTTGGACCTGTCGAAGCCATCACACATCGTGGAGGCAGCGCAATCACTATCATCTTGGGAAAAAAGATTAGACATCTTGAGTGAGCTTGTTTGGCCTCCAAAATTCTGCCTTTTACCACGCTGACGACATTTCTTTCTTCCAGTCAACAATGCCGGCGTCGCAGCAGACGACTTCACAACGACCGCAGAAGGATTTGAGTCTACCATTGCCGTGAAGCAAGTAACAATGCCTCCCGCGATGAGTCGTGATCATTGTATTAATGGCAAATTCTAGTCATATTGGCCACTTTGTCTTGACTACCAAGCTTCTGCCGCTGTTGAAAGCTACGGCATCGACAACCGGCTCCGACGTCCGCATCGTGACCGTAAGTTGCCTTGCTCAGCAGCCATTCGACAGAGTTCCTCTGACCCTTATAATCCATAGGTAAGCTCGATTGCCGAGAAATTCGCACCGAAGCATAACAACTTTGCAAGCACGGCAGACCTTAGCGATCCGGGTACTACCGATCCGAATGATTATACTTCGCGCAAGACCGTCTTCAGTCGCTACGGCGCTAGTAAGCTGGCAAATCTCCTTTTCACAAGGGAACTACAGCGGCGATTGGATGAGGAAAATGCCAGAATCATAGCTTTGGCAGTGGACCCTGGCCCTGTCGCTACTGACGGCGGCATGGGCGTATTTCCTGGCTTCTTGAAGCCTGTACTGAAGCTCGTGATGAAGAGCCCCGAGAAAGGTGCTTACACTCAGCTCTACTGCGCTACTGCAAAAGAAGTTGCGAATGAACCTGACAAATACAAAGGTAAGCTGTTGACTGCGCCCGGGAAAATCAACATGGGATCCGACAGGTCCCGCAACAGTGAGCTGGCTCAATCATTGTGGCTGATCACACAAGAAGCTCTGCGAGCCGTTGGAATCTGAAGCTGGAGAGGCGGGATTTGAGCAACAGCTTACTTGAATGGGAGAGTTGTCATGCGCACGGCAGAAATAGCTTATGAACAGAGATGTTGGAGATAGTCAGCAGGATATTGTGAGCTTTCGAGAGCTTGTGTCCCAGTGTGCAAAGGACGTAGGCTTAGGGGATCACAAATCCTTGAAAGTCATTCAAAGGGAGAAACTAGTAGTGATGCCAAAATGCAGCACAATAAGCGAGCATGATACATCCATAACGACAATTCCGGCACTCTTTCGTAAACTCGCACTCCCATACTCCGTCCACTTATACCACGATCCTAGCACCGGAAACTCAGTCAGACGTCTGGCAGACCTGACTCTTGTTCATTGTGCTCTCAGAGATAACATTCTCCGAAAATGCAACATAGCCTCGACCTTTAACAAAGGTTGCGTTCCATGGCCCTTGAGCCTTCTGCGTAGCGAGCTGGGTGTAGAAAGAGCCGTGGGCCGGACCACTAATGGCACCATATACCGGGCTTCCGTCAGGTTTGCGCTCATCCGCAAAGTAGAACCTGTATCACGTTAGCTATCAGAGATATCTTGGAGTTCCTCCTCACACAACTCACCTGTAGCCAGACTCCTTGTGTTCTTCTGACAAGTAATGCAATAGATGTGCAGATCCCGATTTGCCAACTCCTTGGGAAAGCAGAGGCGGTATGACCATCAAGTGCTGCTTGTTCCCTGTATAAATAAACGTTCTAGACGATTCGGGGGGCAGGATGGCGAAAGACTTGATGGCCAGTTGGGTTGCGGCATATGTGGACACAATATTGATGTTGTTATCGCGCTGAAAGGCTGCGATTTGTTGCTGCAAGGTAGTTGCACCAGTTAAGCTGTAGGAAGTGGCTAAGGTAACAAACCATCCAACGACGTTAATCATCTCTGGTCCAAGTACATGCCACGTCAAGCAGTGGGAGAGAGAAACGTACCGTTGTAGACCACAACACTGGGATGACCCAGTTCACGTATCACCGTAGCAAATATGTCCTCGATCGAGGATGGTTCCCCGAAATCCGCCTGGATATGGAGATATCGCTTAGTTTCTTCATCGTCCTTTCGGGATCGTGAAGCGACTGCCACTTCGTAACCTTGTGCCGCGAAAGCCTTGGCAACGTTGATCCCGACATTCGGTCCAGCCCCTAGAATGAGAGCTACTCTGAGAGTCATTTTACGCTTGCTACGTCGGCTGTCGATACTGATGGAGGTGTCTCGCTGTCGCTTATCTTTGTTTGCACTTCACGACGTCGTACTGGCATTTACGGCTTTTTTTTTAATACCTAGAGATCAATATTTTGAACATCAAACTGCATGCCTTCCCGCCCATTGATGATCAATTGTTCCAGATTATTAAAGGCAGTTACCAATCCAGCATCCTTTGCATCCTGTACACCATGTGACTCCCTTCGAATAAATTCATCTTTGCAGCATTTTCACTGTTTGTAGCATTTGCAATTTGCGATCAGTTCGATCATTGCATTGTTTTCGCCCTTTGTATCCTTCGGAAATAGTTGCCAACACTTTGTCAAGCTCCTATTTGTAAGCCCGTAGCAATGGTACATGAAAGTACCTAGTAACTGCCCGCCCGCTTCGCTCCCCCAACACACCGATACTCATTTCACGTCTACCCTCAAACCCTCGATTTACTTCCTCGCGAGTCATTGGTCGTGATATGCAAATGTTTGATTGAGCTATTTGACATCATAGTATCACAGCATCATGCTCGCTAAAACTTTCTCCGGTTCAGATAATAATGGCTGCCGTCAACAAAGTGTCACCGCTGGTAACAGCGAAGTATGTTGGGGCAACTCTGCAACAGATTGATGTTGGCATATAATGAAGAGGTGAGCCGGATGTTTCTTCCAGTTGAACTGCAATTTCATATGTTATTTTTTTACCTTATTCATCCCCAAACAATTATACGCTTCATCCTGTCTTAGCATGGTTTTCACCAAGCTTGTCATCGCCGGAAGCAGTGGCTACATCGCTGACTATGCCATCCGCGCCATCCTGGCTTGTACAAAGCCACAGTTCGATGTCACCATCTTGACCCGAATTAAGAAAGGGGGTGGAATACCATCCATTTCAGGAGCAAAGGTCGTCCCGGTGGATTATTTTAACCGTGCCGAGCTTGTGAAGGCTGTAATTGGGGCTGACGCGATTCTCTCGTTTATCTCTGGCGTTGCGTCAAAAACGATTGACAAACTGCTTCTCGAAGCTGCGCAGCAGGCTGGTGTCCGTCGCATATTCCCATCTGAATACACTCTGGACATTATGCACCCAGAAGCCGTTAAGCTTCTAACAGAAGGTGGCAATTGGCCTGAAGACAGCTCACCCGTGTTGACGGCCCGGAAATTCCTCGCTTTGGCTGAAGATGGCAGGCCTACAAGTTTTACAACACTCATACCATCTGCCTTTCTAGACTCATGGCTGCAGGGGTCCTTTGGCCTATTTGAACCAATGAATCGAAGAGTGACCGTCATTGATAGCGGAGATAACTACTTCTCGGGATGTTCTCTCCCTTTCTTGGCAGATGCCATCGTGGCGGTGCTTCAAATGGACGAGAATAAGACGAAGAACAAGCGAATCCCAATCACGGAAGTTCGGGCCACTATGAACCAGGTTGCGGACACCTATGAAAAGCTCTTGGGCGAAAAGTTTGAGAAAAACCAAGTTACCTGTCGAGAACTGGTTGACCAGCGCAACGCTAAGCTGCAGGCTGGCAAACCTGCCGATGCGCTCATATTGATGATTCACCTGGCCGCTTTCAATGGAAGCGGGCCAGGCGACCTTGTTGACGGGTTGAGCTTCGACGGCGATGGCCATTTGCGTGCGGAAAGGAAGTCTCTGAAACAGCTCACTACTGATTCTCTACGACAGATTGGACTTACACCCAGGGAGTCGAAATGAACATGCTCTCCGAAAGTAGAACGTCTAGAGGGGAGGCTTTGGTTTCAAGCACACAGAATCCAGGCCGTGATGGCAAGCAAATCTTATTTACCAAGGTACCTAGGGACTGCTGGTTGATTAGAAAACAGACAGATATACACAAGTACCGCCTCAACTATGACGACCGCCACACAGTTTTGTCTTTTCAGAGACTAGCAGAAGAGGACTTTGCCCATGTCTATAATACAACTGGCCCTAATATACGACGGGGAAACACTTGGTAGTTTACGGAAGTTGTACCTTTCCTGAAACAGATATCGCAAGCATAGATACCTAGAGCAGAACTTCCGCAGTGACACAGTGCTCCGTTGTGCATGGGTTCGTCGATATAGCCTTGGTACGCATCCATGCAACAAGAAGGTTAGTAGTCAACGGGTACACCTTTGACAATTTTGGTACGTCAAAATTTACATAGGGAGTTCAATGACTGCGTGAGCGTTTCTTAATCCTCTCTGCCTAGGTCGGATCTAGATGTTGAGAGAGCGGTGGAAATTGTCTTGCCATGTCTCTTCATTATTACTTGGACGCTACTCTAAGCGCTTAGCGATTTGTAAGCGCTCCGAGTCCGAATGAGCTGCTCCATATAATGAGCTTTAAGCTGGTTCAAGCTGTAAGCTCACCTTTCGATAACATTTCAAAGCGCATGCTTTACAAAAGCGTTATTTCGATCATAATTTCCGTCAACCTGTTACGACAAGATCGTAACAACTGGCTACAGGACATGGGCATCAAAGGCTGCTGGACATGCCGAGGTTTGAGTGACCGCCAATCTACAACTTCAGTCAACATGCTAACCGATATATCCGCAACAGAACGTAAGATTCGCTGTGATCTTCACAAACCTACGTGTCTGAATTGTTCAAAAGCGTTGCAAACATGCAAAGGTTATGGTATGCAATTGTCGTGGCCAAGAGAGGGAGACAAGCGGCGGGCAGTTGTCGTCCACCATTCCGCAGCGAGCATTGCGAAACTGCCCAAGCAATACCGCCAACGAGGCATGTTGTTCCTGAATACCTCGTCTTGGGATGTTGCGTTGTCAGATGCACTCCAAGCAAACCGCAATCTGGGTAAGCAACACGCCTGTTCAACCTCTCGCGCTCTTCCGAGCTGTCGTGTTGATACAGTAAGTCATAGGACATCATCTACGCACTTTGAGAGTATCTAACTTGCCGCTCACTTCACCGTCTCTTGTCTCGGAGGACAATAGAACCCTCCTCGACTATTGTGAGTATCAAGTGGCCGGATGACGTGCCTCCTTCTAACTTTAGTGACTTGAACCAGTCAACGCAACAAAGGCGCGGATATTGTCACCCATCATTGATGAAGCGTTGGCCCATTATATCATGAGGACAGCTGTGGTCCATTCCGGTCCATCCGCCAATCTGGTTATGCAGGGAATCTTTGCACTGTCCTCTCTACTGCTCCTGGGATCTTCGCGGAGCCAAGGACACAAGTCGCGCCTCATCTCGATGCTACAGGCCAATCTGGCTAAATCCGACAGAGAAAGCGTCCTGCACAATCTCATTGCGACCATGCTCTTGTACCAGTGTGAAGTATATTTGCATCCCAATTCTCTACTTTGATCACACAGGGTATTGACTGAGCTAGGTCTGCGATGCTGCCAGCTCCGGAGAGCTGTGGCGATTGTATCTCTGCGGTGCGAAAAAGATAATTTTCGCAGCTTCACAATCACGCACCTTGTACCGGCATGACTCTGCGATATTGATGGATTGGATCTATTACCACGAAGTGATGTCGGAATTCAGCTTGCGGCACTGGGCGGAACGAAGCACCATTGATACGTTTTGCAAAGGCCCTCTGGCCATGCGACCTGACAATATCACAGTTGATGACTTGCTAGTAAGCATTCTCACCTATCTGGAGGGACATTGTATGTTAGGCTCGTTGCTAAACCAGGGATGGCGATAGGCTTCTAGCAGGATAACCTGTCCCATGGATGCGCTTGACCTCGTCCGAAACGTTTGTAGGCGGCCATCGTCTGATCCGAATGACGACATGCCATACAACAACACAGACATGGAGCAAATTCACCAGCTTCGACGAAGCATCTACGGAATCATTGGAGAATACGGAACCTTCCACGACAATTGCGCATCAATACTAAACAGACAGGACATGATGACTCTCCTATACCGATATGCTGCCTTGATCTATCTGAATCGCTCCGTTGCGAATATATCGACATCATCGTTCTCTCACAGAAGGCTAGTGAGAGAGGGTATACTGCTGCTGCAAAACCTTGGGTTCTGTGAGAGTGCGTGGCCGTTATTTATTATCGCGTGCGAGGCCAATGACGATGCGCAACGTCTCCAGATACTGGCTACGTTGGCCAACACCAGACGGGAACTGGGTCAGCGATCAAGTCATATCCTTCTCATGCAACACCTGATTGAAGCTGTGTGGAACCAGAACGATCTCAACATCGAGAGCGATGTAAGCTATTGTGAAACTGTCAACGCTGTGATTTCCACAGCACCATCCCTCCCGCTATTTGCCTAGAACAATAAAGCGAGATTGGATACAAACTTCCGTGTCACCACCTCTTATCCCATAGTCCCTTTAATGCGTTTACATCCAGTCATCATGATCTGTCATGGTTATAAAGCGTAATGGGCCACGGATTGCTCATTTCTCTCTCCAATTTGGCTCATAGCGAAAACCAAGCTCTTCCAGACTAGTCGCTTTGCCACCGTCGAGGTCGTACTTCAGTCTGACCTGAGTGAAAGTAGCCTTGTGCCAGAAGGTAATATCATTCCAGAATGGCGGCTCCTTTCCTCGAATCGCAGACGTCTTAACCCATTCGTAAAGGTCATTGATGTAGAGGCCATCCGCGGTGCGCGCCCGGAAGAGATGTAACTGTTCCCCTTGTTCTGCGTAGAGGGTGTTGGCCCAGCTGCGCATTTCCTCAGCTGAGGGGAGCTGGATATTGTTTGACCACACAGCGGCGAAGACGGCGGCCTGCGCCTCGGAAAGTGGCCAAGGCGCCGTTTTCCTGTTGAGCGCTGAAAATGCCAATGTGGGATGGTCGATGCAAAATATGTGCTTGTAAAGCCCATGAACACCATGGCCAGTTGTTATAAGCTTCGTTCTCAGGTCGGATAAAAAGGGATAGTCGTATCTATATCCCGTACAAAAGATGACAGCGTCAACATTGGTTTCGACTCTTCCATCTTTAAATCGGACTCCTCGTTCTTCCACAAGAAATTCCTCGATCTCAGAAATTTCTTCGCATCCCACGTAAGCCAATTTTGGCGTGGGCGTTGGCGTTCTCACGGAGAGGAGCGTTTTTCTCATCGATGTCCGGTTGATTTGAAAAGCAATGTCTGTTCCTGATGGCCCATTGCCCACGACTATGGTCTTCTTGTCTTTGAAGGGTAATGGTGACCGATATTCGCGGGAGTGCGACACGATAGATGGGTATGCCATCATAAATTCCGTGAGGTTCTTCAAATCTGGGATCAGCGATTGTGCATAGTGTCCAGTCGCGACTACCACTGCGTCGTAATTCTCTCTGATGATGCGGTTATCGTGCGTAGATCTTGCCTCCAATGTCCAGGTGGTCTTCTCGCCCTCTGAAAGCGGCGTCAATCTCCTCACTTGGACCCCAAATTGGATGAGATCCCTTACTTCTTCGGCGTACTCGAGAAGATATTCTTGCACAACATTGATAGAAGGGAACAGTGCGGTTCCTGGAGGAAAAGGTTGGTCCGAAAATTGCATCAAAGGTAGAGGAATGTTGGTATATAGCTGATGGTACAGCGGCGACGATAATAAGCTCGGGTCGCCACCAATACGACTGTTTGGCGAACCCAAGTTGTCCGTTTCCGGGATCGGCCTCATTCCGAGCTGATGATTTGAACAACTCCATATGCCCCCGACGTCTTCCTGCTGTTCGTATACAACAATCGAGTCGAAGGCAGCCTGTGCCTTTAGATACTTTGCAGCGGAAAGACCAGAAGGCCCAGCGCCAATGATGGCAATCCTTTTCACACGAAACTGTGAAGCCGAAGGTGATGGTGCCATCTCGGTAGAAACGATGAAGAGTGAGTGAGAAGATGCGAACGTCTTCTACTCTCGTAGCGCAACGCACTCAGCTTGCGGTGACGTAGATCGAACTGGATATGCATGCTTGCCCGTTTCGCTTGAAGGGGGGGAGGAGAGAATTTAACGAGATGGTCGGGACCACTGTTGCGATTGCGGCGGCCATGATTTCTGGTGGTTCCCGGTTATCAAACACGTCTTTCTCTCCACTGTAAGAATGGTTGAAGCGGCCGGCAAGTTTAGAGCAGTGGATCGTGTAAGCCAAAGATTACTATTAGGGGTTGGTTGCCTCATGGGACCGGTGAGATCCTTCACACCAATTGACTGCTAGAAGACTGAATGATTACTTTATATTTCAGTATTTGTCGACGGCATAATATCATCTACCCAAATAACGGATTTCTGCAGACCGGTATGACTGAACAAATAAAGTCTCAACGACACATTACGCAATACCTAGGACAATTTCTCGATAGCTTCCCAAGTCACGGTATGCTAATTGTGTTGATAGATGTGTAGTGGGTTAGAGGTGAGGTTATTCTGAAGAGTAGATGCGAGATTACTCTTCAAGTATAAGGACACACCAAACAACTCCCATTCCCTCATCGATGGAGCTCTAATCAAGCTATTTGACTCATGAGGGTGTGAAGCTGTGAAGTTCTCTGGGAAGCAAGCAGTCTCAATCGCTCGTGCATTGGAGCTGCAGGACCGCCACCTGCAAAATCTCTATTCCCTCAGGAAGACCAAGCTAGCACTACCATCCACTTTCCCGGCACCATCATAGGAAGGACACCGGACGGAGATCTAGCCGAGACATGACACGTTTCCTTTCGCAACAAGATTATATGATGACGGTCCCCCCACCCACACGCAACGTGTCGAGGATCGCATCAAGCCGTTCTATTGATTTCGAATTCAATGCATTGATAGATGGCTACGGTCCCATTCTCCTCTCTTCTAAAGGAAACTTGGTCACTTGTAGGGAGCATACCGGTCGCTTGGAACCGACATCACTTGTTTGAGATTGTATGCGACGAATCAGCTGTTACAAGCTCAGCTCATTGCAGGTATCTATTACGACATGGGTGCTCCTAGCTTAGTATGAATACGTATCGCTCAACCATCCTACAACAAGTTTTCCAACTTCGTCTGGCTTTGCGAGCATACACCAATGGCCGGCATCTACTTGTCTCACCGTCAGCTGAGGCACCAGTCCAAGATTCTCTGCGGTTTCAATTGCCTGCGCCCGACAGACAACATCTTGCGTGCCTGCCACGAATAGATATGGCACTTTTATCCTGTATCGGTCTGCTGGGAGTTGGGAGTCTTGCTCATCAAAACGGCCATCCAATCGTGAGCGGTAGTAGCACAGCGGGCTCTCGAAACCATCCCGGGTCATGCGCTGTATAAACTCCTGTCGCATCTCATCAGTGGCGTAGTGCTGCACAGGGCCTTTTTTGTCCTGTTCCAACCAATTTTTGAGTCCATCTTCAGCAGACAGTGTCGTCATCCAAGCATCTGGTTCCGCATGTAATGCCGTAAACAGCGACTCAATGTGCTGTTTCAAAAGCGAAGGTCCAGAAACAGGATCGCAAAAGAGGTGCCAATACCAAGCCGGGAAGTAGCCCATCGATTTGATTGACGTCGAAGCCCAATCCTCCAGATTGAGAGGCCGCTGAGGCTGTGGGGATGCCGCGACGTTGAATATAACGAGCCCAGAGCAGCGCTCAGGATGATAAGCGTAGAAGCGATGAGCAAGACCTGCCCCCCAGTCATGTCCACCGACGACGACTTGACCGACGTTCTCGACATTCAGGATGTCTTTCAAGTCGCCGGTCAATCCAATTGGATGAAATTCCTCTGGTCTGGTAGGCTTGGAACTATCGCCGAACCCCAAGCAGTCGGGGATAATAACTCCATAGCCTTGCGGAACTAGATGATGTGTTGCGAGATCCTCCCACAAGGATGCATGATCGGGCCAGCCATGAAGAAGGAACACAGTCGGCTTACCATCAGCCAACAAGGACGTATAATACGTGTAGTGGAAACCTCGAGAAGTTCTCACAGTCTTCTTTCTCAAAGTGTCCATCAGTGATTCTTGTATGCTGGTCCCGACCCTAGGATTTTGGAGAATAGCGAGTCTCTCTAATGAAACGTTTGTCTGTTGGCACTACAAAGGCAAACAACTGTTATAGTTCGCAGTAGTACCTTTATAGTTGGAGAGGAAGGGAATTTAAGGATGACACAGGTGACGTAAACCCTTATTTAGCATGTGCGTCTCAAGCCTCCATAAGCAAGGTGGTGTGATATTTCCAAACCATGCTGCAAGGCTTCGAAACCTGGTTACCAGTGAAAACTATCTTTGGGCAGCAGCCAGCCAAAAGGACATCTGATACCTCATGTTTCGCGGGTATATAGACCTGGACAAGTCGGCTGTCTCGAACAACTTTGATCCAGGACAATTCGTAGCGTACGAAGGCGCGGGCTCTGTCTATGGGGAATACAATTAACATATATCAACTGTGAGATATCACGTCCTGTCCTGTTAGCTTCTGTCAGCTGCTTACGTTGATGTGAACGAAAAGCAAAGGTCACGCCCTCTGTTTGGCCTGAGATCATCAACGAGGCAGAGCCTTTGAAAGGTTGTGTTATACGATATGGCGAAATTGATGGCGGGCGTTCACAAATTTCAGGCACCAGACATTGAACTCACATATACCGTCCGAGGGTCTGGACCATACCTCGTGGTGCAAGCGGCAGGATGGGGAATCTCTTCCCAGTATCTCCAGATTGGTTTATCGCCTCTCGAGGATCGATTCACCCTGATCTATCCAGAGCCCCGCGGTTCGGGCTCCTCCGCGCGGCCACAAGTGGAAATGATGAGTACTTCTGATATGGCGGACGACGTTGAGCATCTACGCAAATACTTGGAACACGAAACAATCGATATACTAGGTCATTCGAACGGCGGCACTATTGCACTGGCTTATGCTCAGCGGTATCCGGACTCCGTCCGCAACTTGATTCTTGTCACTCACTGGCTCGACGGTTACGACGACAGTCGCGTCTGGCAACAATTTGTGAACGATCGAAAGAATAACCCGGCATTTGCGAAGGCGCTGGAAGCACTCGAATCAGCTAAGACTCAAACATTCACGTCTCAGGATGAGTGGTTTCAGAGCTTACGGGTGAGATTATCGTTCTATCCCGCCGACCCTGATCAGCATTATGCCATCTTTGAGAAGGCCATGGGCGTGCCCTCGTGGTGGGTCTACGAAGCACAGCGGGCTGCTGACAAGGCCAAACCACTTGACCTCTATGCAGCGCTACATACTGTCAAGGCTCGGACGCTGTGCGTAGGATGTTCAGAAGATCCGATATGCTCAGAGAATGTCTCTCGTATCACGGCACAGCGCATACCTGGGTCGCAGCTTGTTGTAATTCCTCGCTGTGGGCATTTTCCTTGGATTGAGAAACCAGAAGAGTTCTTTATGGCGGTTATTAGGTTTCTGCGATGAAACTTCGACGAGCTGGCGTAGGTGTTTTCCTTTTGTTTTTCCCCTTTCCGCCCCCCCCTTTTGTTCTCTTTCGTGTTCTTGGTCGTTTCCTCTGCTCGCCATGTCCCTAACTAAGCTGACTGCACCAACCCAACTGCAGTCGTATGAAGCCCTGTTACACAGGTGGATCACAGACGTATCCTGACAGTTCAAGCAGCCAGCCTCTATATGATAGGTAACAAAGATTCGATTTCGCCGGCGCTCTTCTAGACAAGTCAAGCTCGTTCGATGTCTCGCTCCGGGAGAGGTATGCGCCACTTTCCACGTAACTCCTGCGGGCTGACAGACTGATGATCCCCGTATCTTTATTATCGTTAGGTGGCAGTTTCACAGAGGGGGTAAACAAAGTGTTTAGAGTATCAACGATGGAATCGGCGGGCAAAGTATGCACTTGTAGGAAGCGCTTCTAGAAACGCTGCCAATGTTTATTCTTAATCTCCACCTTTCCAGTAACACATGGGCAGTCTCAATCGCAGTCTTGACTGCATCGGAGCCTGGGGATCTTTTCTCCACCAGCAGGTGACTGTCGTCTCATACAGCCCGGAACCAGAATCTCTAGACCAGAGAAAAAGAATTCGCCATCGGACAGAAGGAAAGTTGAAAAGACAACTGAGGTCTTCGATCA
Source organism: Trichoderma gracile (assembly GCA_020002365.1). Classification (NCBI taxonomy): domain Eukaryota; kingdom Fungi; phylum Ascomycota; class Sordariomycetes; order Hypocreales; family Hypocreaceae; genus Trichoderma; species Trichoderma gracile. The sequence continues at coordinate 48,391 of JAINEY010000006.1, forward strand.
CCAAAGTGGGCTTTCCCATCGTGGTTCGCTATCTGGCTGCGTAGTTTTGCGACAAACAAGCTGGGCTTGGCGAAGCCGAGCTTTCCTATAATTCCTTGATATGTTTCGCTTCCCGCGCACCAGCTTCTTCCAGGTTGTAGATATTGATTTCTGTAGCAGGGGGCTGAATGCACGAAAGGGGCCCACAACGGCGCGACTCGTCTGATGATAGCGAACTAACCACACGAGTTGATGCATGAGACATGTGGACTCGGGGAGTAGCTGGAACCCACCATATGCTATCGGTGAAGGTGACTTAACGCGCGATCGGCTCATTCGTAACCTCACTTAGAACAGACCAGTAACGGACTGATGTTGTAGCGCTCTATTTCCATGCATCCGGCCCCAAGTCGACGGCTTTCATTCTGCTACCTCCTTGATAGAACTCGTCCCAGGTCACATTGCCAGCCATTTTACCTAATAGCCTCGTAAGAAGAACTGCTTGAGCTTCAATCGGGGGAGGGGGCTTGCATGAAGATCTGTACTACCATTGACGTCGCGAGGAGGAGGTGCCTTGCTCTCATTGGGGAGTATGCGACATCGTGACACGCCATGTCTTGCACTGCAGCCCCTTGCACCCGAGCATCAGAACACTAGACTAGAAGAGATCTAGATAAAGGTCGATCTAATGGACTCGCCTTATCTTGTTCCCCAAGACCCCGCGTTTGACTAGACAAGGGGCGGTGATATAATAGCCCCTAAGCTAAGTTCAGGGATCAAGGGCATGGAGTCCGAATCCGCGAATCCGAATCCGCGTCTGTAGGAGACGACTGAGGCAGCATTTATAGAACAAGTATACAGCAAAGGTGCCGGAGCATCTTTTGGTTTTTGTTGTATTATTTCCTACTTGGATGCCCTCAATTTACCGCCCAGACATCCGCCTGTAGCGCAGCCTCAGCGCTCAAGCTAAACATCGGTGATGGCACCTCGAGACTCTCGTGAAGATCTGGAAACCGTCGTTATTGAGGCAGAGGACGTCCATCATGTGGTCGAGAAATCGATTGACCACGATCCCACACTTGCAAATGCTGCTGATACGCAGCAATTGGGTACGGCGATTTCATACCGACGATGAGTCTGACTACAAACTGAACTTACCTATGTAGCAAGCATCGGGTACAAGCAGGAACTCCAACGCCACTACTCCAGTGTACAAGTATTTGCCATAGCTTTCAGTATCATGGGATTACTTCCATCGATCTCGGCGACATTGTGGTTCTCGGTTCCCGCAGGCCCAGTTGGCATGGTATGGGTGAGTGTCCATATTTCATCTACCAAGGCTCCATTATAGCCGCTGACAGACGTAGGGCTGGTTCTCTGCCAGCGCTCTCATCTTCATCGTGGGACTAGCAATTGTAAGCTATGCCAGGGGTTGGTCACAATCCTTACAGTAGCCCTTCTAACATTCCTAGGCCGATCTTGGTTCCTCGCTTCCTACCTCGGGAGGCCTGTACTGGTGGACACATTACTTTGCGGCGGACAGGTATAAGAACCCATTGAGCTTTCTCGTCGGGTACAGCAATACAATTGGTTTGATTGGAGGAGTATGTTCCATTGACTGTAAGGGCAAGCGGGTTGGGCTACTTGTCCTGTCGTCTAGCTAACCGGGTTCCAGATGGATTCGCGTCGTTCATTGTTTCGCTCGGCGCAATCAGCAGCGACGGGAAATGGGCACCCAGTCGAGGACATCTTTATGCGATCTTCGTTGCAACAGTGCTCTGTCACGGTGTTCTGGCCACTTCGGCTGGGAGGATCATGCACCATCTGCAGACCTGGTTTGTCCTTGCCAACTTTGCCTTGATTCTAGCTACAATCATAGCGTTACCGGTCAGCATGCGAGTACGCAATATCCCGATCAATTCGGCAAGGTATGTGTTTGGCCATTCGATAAACGAGACAGCATGGCCAACTGGATGGGCCTTTATGCTCTCCTGGCTCTCGCCAATCTGGACCATAGGGGCGTTTGACTCATGTGTTCATATGAGTGAAGAGGCCAAGAATCCAACCAAGGCTGTGCCCATCGGCATACTCGCCTCTATTGGGGGCTGCTGGATATTCGGCTTCCTTGTAACAGCAGTGCTGGCTGCATGCGCCGGCGATAGCTTCGAAGAGATATTGAGCACACCATTTGGCCAGCCCATCGCCCAGGCAAGAATGTCTCTATATGCTCCTGATGGCCAAAATGTCTAACATAATGCTGGCAGATTTACTACAATGCTCTAGGAAAAGGCGGCGCCTTAGGATTCATGTCAGCTATATCCATCTTGCAGTTCTTCATGGGTCTCAGTATTGTAAGTTTGAGGATTGGATTAGCAAAGAGCTCTCTCTCCTTCTCGACACTTCCATCAGCGCTATCCAGCTGACAACGGTCATCTGTCAGGTTGTAGCGGCGTCTCGACAAACGTGGGCATTCTCTCGCGACGGCGCACTGCCTTTTTCTGCATTCCTCCGAAAGATCAGTAAACAATTCGGGTACCAGCCATTGAGAACCGTGTGGGCGACCTGCATTTTGGCCATTATCATCGGCTTGCTGGCTCTGATCAACAATGCTGCGGCCAACGCGCTCTTTTCCCTTGCAGCTGCTGGCAATAATGTCGCCTGGGGCATACCTATTATGTGCCGTGTGATTTGGGGTCGAGGGAAGTTCCGCCCAGGGCCCTTCTACACCGGGCGGTGCAGCGTCGCCATCGCAGTTGCTGCCTTGTTGTACTTGATGTTCTCGACTATACTATGCATGTTCCCTACCGAAGGGCCAGATCCTGATCGTGAGCCGTTCCCGCTATGGTTCCAAGGTGAAGAAGCCTACTAACATTAACCACAGCATCAGTCATGAACTACTCTGCAGTAGTCAATGGGACGGTCTGGGGAGGCGCGTTGCTCTACTACTTCCTGTACGCCCATAAGTGGTTCACAGGCCCCAAACACACTCTGGATCCCATCGGGTCTGAAGATGACAACATGTACCACGACACATGCGCGCAACGTACTACTAATTAATGCCTGGTTGATTAATGTTGACTACCCACTGCTTAAGCCTTCTTTCTATTCCTAATTATGATGAAGAACTGCATTAAAGTCTATACATTTACTACTGCTACGATTCAGGACTCTGGGGAAATGACACTGCTGCACATCTTGTTTCATGTGGACGCTCGCATGCAATTTCATCGTCTGCATGAGAATGGTCGCGTAGTGCTTCCATTGGAAGTTTCTCGAATCTGCGATAGTATTAGCCGACACGGCCTGATACATCCAATAAGGAACGTTTGTACTTACAATGTCATCGATGGTGGCGTAGGTGCCAGCCACAAGAGCTACGACTCCAATGATGAACGCCAGTACACTTCCAAGGGTGATGAGAATGTTCTTCCGAGAGAACCAGTTGCCTTTGCAGAGCAGTCTGAACCACATGATGGCAGGAATCCAGTAAGAGAACCCAGTGACGAAAAGGGCTGAAACGAGGGAAAGCAAGTCGGAAAAGATGGGGATGGCTTCGGCAATGACCCAGGCGATGATCGTCAGGAACGCTGCAAGCGCAATCCAGCAAACCCAGCCCCTAGGCGTGTTGACATATCGGATGATCGACTTCTCCCAGAGCCGTCCATGCAGGTATCGAAGGGCCACTGTTGAGTTGATTGAGCCAGAGATGAAGATAACGGGCAGCGCAACGCCAAAGGTGATCTTGGAAATCAGGGGACCAGACGATAACAAGGCGGGAGACTGGATGGACGGGCCGATAAATGCATAGCACAGCGCGCCGGTCAAGGTATAAATGACGATTTGAGCGATTCCAGAGGCCCAGATGGACTTCATGAAATCCTTGGGGGTATGCATTTCATCCATGAAAGAGAATTGGCCAATCGCGAAACTGAAGGCGAAGATGATGTTGCTGACGGCCACAAAAGCCTCGGAGAATGTGACTCCCTCTTGGGGCCACGCGGACCATTCGACACCTGAGAGACCGCCTGGTGCGTCTCTCGCCTTGATTCCCGTGGCAATGATCGTAATGCCAATCGCGATGATAATCGAGGCGAAGTCAATGTAGCCAAGGATAGCAATCTCGGTGAAGGAAGGCGGGATGGCCAGCAGAAACAGGATGAAAGCCGACACAGCCGAGAAAGCAATGGAACAGACGTGGTTTCCATTGAGAGTGCTGAGAGCAATGCTGCCAGTCAATGCGTGTGAGCCGACGGACATGACGAGTTCGAGGACCATGGCCGCGCCGAGCAGTTCATAACCAAATCGTCCGAACAAGAGTCTTCCAGCGTCGGCATAATGTGAGACTTGCGGGTAGGCCAGCTTGACTTGTCCCACGAGGTAACTGGTGAAGATAGTGATGAGTCCGAGCGTGATGGTTAGAAAGACTCCGGGAAACATTCCCAGAGTATGGTAAGCTGCCGGGAGACTGAGAGCTCCCAGGGCAATGGCCTCCACGATGGTGACGATGGCCAAGCGCTTCCAGCCCAGCCGGTGGAAGTGGGCGTTGCCTTGCGCTGCGATTTGCTTCAGTCGACTGTTTTGCAGCTCCTCGCTCGTCTCTCCGAAAAGCTCAACATCAGCCGTAGGGTCTGATCTAGCTTGCTGGTTCTCGTGTTTCTCGGCGCTGCCCTTTGAGGCGTATTGGCCGTAGGCCTCATTATGGGCGCTGGCTATGGTGTCCGCCATGTCGACGACGCAGGTGAAGGACAACGCAGGTGAAGGATCGTGGAATCAGTTGGTAAGGTAGGTGAGGCACGATGATACAAGCTCCCTTCGAAAACAAGTGACGGACACACTTCTCTCGGGAGGAAAGAGTGGGCTGGCCAAGAAGGAAAAAAACTGGAAGCCGCAGACTGGGGGTTTTAAAAGGCAGAGCTCGGGACATGAGAAGCTAGGGGCAACTCTCTCAGAGGGGACCCATCGATATGCCGAGGACTGCCTATCTTGGGTGGATGTCGATAATCAGTTACTACGCGATTCACCCCGTTCGCTTATGCTCTCCACGAAACCATTGAGCCAGCAACTTGTACGACAGGCTTATCTGTACCTAGTAGCGAGAAAGAGATCCTCCCCGCAATGCAAGATCGTTTGAACCTGATGCTAACCTACCCACCCAATCCTTGATGAACTGGGGAAAAAACCTTGGATGACACCGTGAATGTGTGGTGATGTATTGCGGCCACTTGTGTGGCGGCGAGAAAATTTCTAGAAGCCTTCGAGTCATGTTCCACAAACGTAAAATTTTCCGACAGTTGGTGGAGCGCGCCTCCAATGGCGCGGTCTCAAAGAGCCAGCTGTGGGACGACTTGCGGGTGGTTTCGTGGTCGAGATCCATTATTCGAGGAAAGGAGAAGTGGGAAGCCTCTTTTGCTTCCGTATCCGACCTCATAACCAAGTTCCGCCGAGAAGCATAAATGGTGTTGCTTTCTTGACGTGTGCCAACAGGTGGCGTGAAGCCTCAAATGTTGGGCGACTTGGAAAAACGAACACTCTACCTAAGGCTTTTCCTCAAGGCATACAAAGTACGTATACACAAGAACGGCCAAAGTGATCCAAACGAACCAATGGACACGCCCAGTAGGACATCATCGACATCTCTCGCGTTTATCAACGAACCGACATGTGAGGCGTCTGCCGGATAAGGGCTAGAAGTACATACCCATAGAGGGGACATGATTGGCTCGGAGATCGAGGCGAACCAGGAACGCGCTTGTCGAACCACTGCCGGCGCCAAAGACACGCACGGGCCGAAACCAGCGAAGTTTTGTGTGTCATTGCCGGAAATAAGCGGCATTGGCCCGCAGTAGTTGTTGCGCTTATCATCTCATCAGTTTTACATATTATTACTCAACGAGCACTGAAAGATTGACAAAGACCGAAGAGGGTAAAAGCCCTTGTCCGGAACGGTTTCCCAGCGTATGAGGTTTCTGTTCTGAACGTGCTCTAGACCGATGTGGTTAACGTTCAAGTATTATAGCGAGAAACTCTTCCGTGCCATCTCCCTCACTGCGCTATTACGCCAGCATCCAGGTACCTACATCTTCGTAACAACCGAACTACCTACCTACCTACTCAACTTCATGGCGCCTAACTTAACTCTATCTTATTTTGACTCAAGCCTTGTACTAACTGCCTCTGACCATGGCAATCGGAGATGGCGTAAACGCCCTCGGGCCATTAAAACAGCCGGTTCAGCCTTACCACAGTATCAGAACACTTGGGGGATGACCGTTCACCTCTAGCATCACCTCCTAAAAGCCGGCATTTGGTTGCACCCGTAGCCGTACTCTAGAATTTTACCAGGGCGGTTGGCATTCAACAAGGGCTTATCTTGATGTTTGCTGAAAGACATCGGGTGCGAAACAAGTCAGCCACACCACCGGGTACGACTTGCTGTTCGCCTTCCCAACGCAACACATGCCGTCCCGCTTGGCATAGGACTCCAGTTGCGAAGTAATAGAACAGCTGAATTATGCAGTGAAGGATTTCAGGTCGGTTTATCGCGCCTGAAAACGAACGACAAACTGAGAGACGGGCGGTTCTACTATATGGCTCCATAGGACTGAGGAGGATACGATGCAACAGTCCCGCAAGGCCTTAGATATCATAGAACCCTCCACTTCTCCGCCAGCCATCCTCGGGCAATTGTACAGCAGCATGTTGAAAAGCATACTCAAAGTATGACCTGGTCCAGATAACCTCTTTATATCATTTAATTCAGGTAAGAAAGGCCTGCATCTATGGTTACACCTTTAAGACTCGTTTGCATCTAAACCGTGGCCATTTCAAGAGATAAAAAAAAAACAGAAACTATCAAATATCAACGCTAGGGTATATAATGTCCTCTCTATGTCCCATGACAGACAGTGATTGAGTTTTAACAGAGCAAAGCAAAGAGCAAGAAAACAAAAACCGTTTAATGATTCACCACACCACAGCTCTTGGGGTCGTCGTCGCAAGTGCACGTTGACGGCGCATAGACCCAGCCAGTGAGACGACTATGCTTCCGTATTAGCCTCGTTCATCTTGTCAACACATCGCATCCGCTCGCGATGACTTACTTTGCGATATCACTAGCATAGCAATGAGTGGCAATGTTGCTCTGTAGGTTGCCAGTCTTTGAGATGGAGCCCGAGTTGTAAATGCGCGCGGCCCGGTAGTAGTCAGAGACATCGCCGTTGCCAGAGAGATTGATGCAGTGGGCCAGGCCATCTCCAGATGAAGTACCAGAAGTCCCCTCTCGGATCATCTCATGAATCGTTTTTGCCGGGCATGGTGTTGTGAGCTTCTCGTTGTCGTTGCAAAAGGCCTTTCCATTGTGATTCTGCATGATGCCAGGGTTCCGCACGCCCAGGTTTGTCGTGTTCACCCTCACGCATCCATGAGACTCTTGCATAATGATGGCCAGGATAAGGCGGTGGTCGACGCCACTCGCGTCTGCGGCCATTTGTATGCCGTCGTAGATAGCCTCCTACAGATGATGAGGATTAGTGACACGCCGTTGGCAAACAGATCTCGATCATCAACGCACCACTTCGGCTATGTCGTTGTTGGGAAGTCGCCAGTTGAGAAATTGACAGGCGACGTACATTTGGAGCTTGTAGTTGTTGAACCTGTTTCAGCGTAAGCTTCACTGCAGTCGATATGCTTCGTCGACGAAAGTCTTACATATCCTCAAAAGATACCCACTTGTCCTTTGAGGGCCATCCCGCAGCCTCTGTCCCATTGCCCAAATATAGATGGTACCAGTCGGTTCCGTTGCCCATGCCGTCTTCGATGTTGCTGTTGTCGAAGCGAGCGAGAGCTTTGTTAGTGACTTTTCCTCCAGTTGCGCGTCTATCAATGCTCAGACTGTCGGAGCCATCAGAAGAACGGGCAGTTAGAGGAGTCAGAAACGAGGGCAGAGACGCCACAAGGGCCGCGCCTGTTGCAAGAGCGGCGAGAGAAAGCTGGACGATTTGATCAGTACGGCACCGTCTCTTCTGATACCCTCAAGCTACTTACCTTGACCATTGTAGAATAGTAAAGTGGAAATAAAGCAAGGACAAAGCAGGGAGGAAGGAAACAAGAAACTGTACAGGATGAGACTATTATCAACCCAGTGAATGCACTCCAAACTCCTCGGTAACGGTGTAGCTCTGGGGAACATGGAACGCTATGCATGGGAAAGCCGCTAGATATATATCAGGCAGAGTAGTAATATGTTTATATATTTAGACGCTGTGGTATTCCAGCTGCTGCTCCATCTTCCCTTTCTGGTCATATTCTGTAGCACTCGCCAAGTGATTATGGCCTAGTTCCTCCGTGGCTTCACTCAACTGCGGCTTACATCTATGCACTAGCAATAGTTCATGATTATGATCCATGTACCTACATACCTAGGCTCACTGGACCCTTGACCCCAGAGGGTCAAACGGCTTGTCTGTAGAATGGTATGTGGTAGGCCGGGAACCAAAGCTAAACCCAATACAATTACCCAGAACGGAGTTACGAGCTGCTAGCCCTCGTGTTTGCATGGAACCCACAGAGCACCAAACCTCTCTATGCCTTGTTGCTAATTTTAATCTCTTCCTGCTTGGTCCTTTGAGAATGTTGCCGGCTTCTGCCATCATGTTACGAGCACTAACCAACGACCTGCCGGGGACAGACAGACCTTCGAAACGGGCGACCCCAGTCAGCAGAAAGAGGTCTGTGGATGACAGGCACAGCCACGGACGACAGGCAAACGGAAAAGATCCCGCTCAGCGATGCTCTCATTAGTAGAGCAACTTTTCTACCTTGTGTAAAGCATCTCGTACTCGAAGCTCGCGAAGCATATAACAGGGCATATTTCGTGTCTGGAATAGTTCTGCGTTACTACCCGACGCAGCTAGAAATATCTCGGTTCTGATCAAGACTAATGTTCCAGAAGTCATGACAAATCCCACCACGACCTCTTACCAACAAAGGCACCTGACGCTGTCTTTCTTACTGTCTCTCCGCGCTTGTTTATGGCGAAGTGCAGTGGGGAGCAAGTAATCTGTATGCCCGACGCCTTCGTTTACTTGGCTCGTCCGTCCTCGGCTGCGTCCGCTGCTAATTTCAGCCTGAGCTGCCCGCTGTCTGCAGGGGTGGCTTCAAGAACGCATCAATCAGCGGTGTGCTTTGCTTTTTTGGCGCGTGAAATCGCCCCATCCTGACCCTGAGGCTGAGCGGATGACACGAGCAGCCATTTTTCATTGTTCGGTGCCGCCTTGTGCCTGTCGATCCTGTGAAGTGAAAAACAAAATACCTATCGAGTTAACGTTACCACTGGCATGAACCCTGCGCTCCTTGCCTTAGTCAACCGTACGAGCTCTGCAAACTGATCATGGAATTTCATCATCGATTACTCGTCAGCGGCGAGAGACCTATGCGCACTGAACTCGGAACCTCAAGGACGGAATGGACAGCCCGATATAACAGCGGCCCACATGTCCAAGGTTCATAGGTCCAGAGCAGGCCTGGGGTGCTGCGTCCTCTGCAGTAAGCACATACAACCAGCCATCGTGAAGGCCTTTATGTGTGCGTAGCGCGCAGTTTCACTTTCATCGCATCGCGTCCTTTGATGGTTGGCGCTCTCTCGGTGCTACAATCTGCCATCGCCCGTGACATAGGTCCAACAGCCCAGCGCTCTCGTGGCTTCTTCCGATTCTCATATTGAACTCTGGCAGCTCGCGACAACACATGTGGTACAGCAGTAGCTTCATACTGTACTTGAGGTCTGCCCACATTAGTAAACTGGTGGGATTATTAACTGGACTCTTTGCAGTTCATCAGTCGTGAGTGTGTCGGTAAGGCTTAATTGTGGAACTTCCGTCAGCACCAAAGCAAATGAAAAGCCCAACCGCAGCGGCGCCATCACTGATGCGGACAACGTCTGCCGCGACTACTGCTAGTGTTCCTGTGAGGATCTGTCTCGAGCAAAGCGAGGGCGCAAGTACTGCCTATTGCACTAAGTGACCCGATGACACGATTTTGAAGTGATAACGTGGCACCAACGAAACACCACGGAATTGGATATCCATCTCGATATGTTGGGCGCACTTGTGTTCGTTCTTAGCAGGGCGATGGTAGGTCTCTTGGTAGCCAATCGTTCCACTCTGCCAAGAAGATGAGTTCATGGCCTGCACGGAGTATTACCTACACAAGGAAAAGTTGGTTGGCGACAAAAACAGACCCTCATCTGTTCTTATCGAGGTCTATAGCGGCGTCGCAGGCACTTGGGGCTGAGAAGCGTCAGATTAACTCCCATCACTTCAGGGTAGCTATCAGATGAAGCATCTCTACACGGTAGTATCGAAAGCTCAAGCAGATACGCAAGTTGTTATAGGAGGTCAAACTGCACGAGAATTACTTTCACTCACGTGAGTCTATGGGACCTTCGCCTTTGAGATCTTTAACAAGTCATTGCGGATCGTTCCTGTCACCGAAGCTTGCGTTTCTGAAAAATACTAAGATGGCTGCATTAGTTAATAATAGCAAGCCCCAAGACGCGCTCCTACAGTCTTTGAAGACCTTGAAGTGTAATTACGTGATGGGCAAGTGGGCGAAGAAAACAAATTCTGATTCTCGCTTGAATCTATACAAGTTGGTTGTTGTATTGATAGAATAGTACTCTACCACTGATGTTCCTCTGACGTTGGTTCTTTGAGGTCGACACTCGAACCACAGAGGCAAAGATTACAGGCGTAATTGGTGCACCGTACAGAAGTCCTACGTAGGGTCATGAGCGTAACACTTCTATATGTTATTCATCGAAGAACTCCTAGAAGTCGTATTCCCGAGGGCCGTATATGTAGTTTACCCATATTTCCCTCTGTAGTCCCTTTCGTATAAAGTTCATGGAATACCATCCACTTTCGGAAGGACGCGAAGAGAGCTCGAAAAGATTGCATGTCTGCTCTTGAAAAGTTCAACTGCAATAGAAGCTTTTACAAGAGGCGTCAGTCATTCCATGTCGGCACCGCATCCGATGGAGATAGGAGAGAAAGCGCACAAGTGCATCATCACAACCACCTTTATATTTCGCCGTACTGTTGACTCCTCATTAAAGCTCGTTGCCTCTATCAAGACGACCAACCCTTTGAAAGTGAAAGCCAACGCATTAACAACATCCATTGCATGCAACCTATGTGTCCAGTTGTTTCCAAGGAGCTGTATATATATATGAACTTAGGAAGATCCATCTATCAGTTGAGTCCGAGCTCCTTCTTGGCGTTGCCTCAAGTGAGAGGCTCCAAATGCCGACGAAAGCTCGACATGTACTTCAGCCCGGAATCACACGCAATAGTCACAACGGTCGACCCGGGCTTGAGACTTTCTGCTATTCGCAAAGCGGCGGTCACATTAGCCCCGGTTGAAAGCCCGCAGAACAATCCTTCTTCACGTGCTAAGCGATATACCATTGCCCTCGCGTCTGCTGTCGAAACAGCTTGAAACTCATCGGCAATGCCCTCATACCACAATGGCACGACATATCCAGCCCCAATGCCATCGATCTTGTGAGATCCTGACGGACCACCAGACAACACAGCAGATTCCTCTGGCTCGACGGCAACAAAGCGAATTCGATTGTCCAGGCGACGGAGACGCTCGGATACGCCTCGGAGAGCTGCTCCGGATCCGACACTTTGAACAAAGGCATCCACGTGACCCTCTGTTTGCTGGTAGATCTCATCAGCAAGCTTTGTATAGGCGGTCAGCTGGTCAGTGTTGTCCATCTGCGCTGTAATGTATGCCCCGGTCCTCTCCGCCAAGGCGTGTGCCTCCCGGATCATGTCTTTGGTAAGCTTTTCGGTTTGCTTGCCGTTGTCGCTGGGTATCAGCGTCAACTCAGCGCCCAGAAGCCTCATGTGATCTAGCTTCTCTTTCGAAAAGGCATCTGATGTTACCACGTGCAACGGATGTTTCTTGACAGAGCAGACCAGGGCAAGCGACACGCCTGTACTTCCACCGGTGTACTCAACAACAGCACCGCCGGCTTTGAGGCGGCCATCGTTCTCAGCAGCCGTAATCATTGCAAGAGCCATGCGGTCTTTCATGCTACCCGTCGGATTGCTGCTCTCCATCTTCACGAGTATACGAACTCCGTTCGATGGAACAACACTTTGGAGCTGCACGATGGACGTGTTTCCAATGGTGTCAAGTATATCGGATCGTACGGCAGACATCTTCTCAACCTGCCAACCACTTTTCATCTTAGTATTGAGCTTCCATCAACGATGAGGCGGTTGTCCCATACAGCTGTGTGAGGTGTATCACAAATGTGATGGATACTTCTAGTCTGGGAGCCGAGAGGATGATCACGGGCCCAACAATAGACAAGTGGAATAGCGGATGAAGCAGTGTTTCGTCTCCTTCTGAGGATTCTGGGGAGATTTGCTGCTTTTATCTTGGGATTAACGGCTCCATTATTATCGCTGTGTTCCCTCCCTGCGAACTCGTCCAATTGCTGACATTCTTTCTTCTTCATCATGGACGTTAAAAATGATTGATTAGTCTTCGTCGACCTTGCAAGGGTACTGGTGCCCGGAACTAGTATAGCGCAGCCATTTCAGAACTTAGGCCACTTGAACTACCATCCGCTAACCACGGGCAAGAAAGTTCTTACTTCACTCCAGAAGTAAAGCTTTTCATGATGATATCATATTACTAGCTACCCAACAAGTCAAAAACGAACTGTTGCGTGTGTAACTGCTAATTTCAAGATCAGCCAATCAGTAATGAGGACGATCCGGAACGGCATATGCCGAATAATCAGGATATCTAATCAACTCGCCGAGTAAATCCTTTTCTTTCTTACTTTTAAAGGACTCTATGTTACACTCATGCCATACAATAGGTATCAACGAAACCACCGAAAGGCATAAAGAGCTCTCGAGTCATGTAGCCGCGGAATAGATGGTCCAAAGTCTATACACCAAGTCCGGCAGCGATTCGGTAGAAGGGTTACTGTGGAGGGCTGTTGACGAGCTGGCTTTTAAGCATTTCTCATCTCCAAGTGCAAAAGGGACGCCGAGCTACTAGTATCACGTGTTGGCTTCTTCGTTTTAACAGAGCCCAGCAATAGAACCTCTCAACCTCGCCTATCACAATCGATCCAAACACTCTTGATGGGGCGCCTGATTCGTCTAGATTGCGGGGTTGGTGCCCCAGATAGTAAGTATCAGGTGCTTGCGATGGAGTCCTGATTACTAGGTACCTCAAGTGGTGAGGCACCTGAGCCTCTCGTGGAATATCTGACGGCTAGTGCAAATTTTGGCTCTACGCTTTGCCTTTCTATATACGAGTCTCTCCGCGATTGTTCCAGAGGCCCAAAAAGGCATCGTACGCCCTCCAAGGGCAGCTTCCTCTATGCTGACAATCGTGGTGTGTTGTCCCTGGCTCGGAAACAAGCCGCAAATAGGTCGCTCACGCTGGCTCAACGTCACAGCCGGCTAAGGTCGTTGTAGACGGACGGGTTGGGTGCTCATGGGTCGGGTAAACCGAATTCGATAATAGCCGGTGACACCCTCAACCGCTTTCAGATAAGGAGGCAAAGGAGGAGATACATAACACAGCCGCAAGTCGAAGGACTTCCGAGTAGTTCATGTGGTGCTCACTGCAAACCTCCTGCGTGATAAATAAACCCTCCCCGGCAGAGTTCGTGCAAGCTGGCCTTTGTACATTGCTATTTAGATCAGGCGCATCCCTCTGGCCAAGCTGAGTAAACGCCTTTTGAACTTTAGTGTGATGGCTGGTATTGCAATCTTGGGAGCTGGCATATTTGCCACCGAGGGCAGTTAATCTTCTTGCATCGGTTGACTAGCAAACGTACATGACACTGACTCTCCTCCAGAACACCTGCCCGCTCTTGTGTTGAACAAGGCCAAGGTCAAGGCTGTCTATTCTCGTTCGAAAGCTACCGCATCTGCACTTGTGGCGGAAGCAACAAAGCTTGGTGTCGGCGATATTGACCTTTACTCCGAAGACACTCCTGGACACACGCTCGATGACTTGCTCAAACGTAGTGACATTGAAGCGGTCGTCATTGTCTTGCCGATTTTGGTACAACCATCGATTGTCCGACGCTGTTTAGCCGCTGGCAAGCATGTGTTATGCGAAAAGCCAATTGCCAAAGACGTGGCAACCGCCCGCGAACTGATTGAGGACTACAAAAAGTCATATGCAAGCAAAGGACTCATTTTCAACATCGCGGAACAGTTTAGGTTCATGCATGAGTTTGAACGGGGTCGACAGTGGGTAGTCGATGAGAAAGCAATCGGCGATATTACCCAGGCACATCTCAGGATTTGGCGGCACCAGCCTCCCGAAGGCAAATGGTATGAAACCCCATGGCGAAAGGTTCCCGAGTATCAGGGCGGCTTCTTGCTTGACGGTGGAGTGCATCAAACAGCCATGCTTCGTTTTATTTCCGGCCAAGAGGTTGTCGAGACGGCTGGATTCGCCCGTCAGGTTTTGCCTCACCTTCCGCCTCTCGACACACTCAATGCCGGCATTTTGCTCAGTGGTGGAGGAACTGGGACAATATCAATGTCTTTCGCCTCGATGCGACAAGCTACCGAGCTCACAATTATCGGATCCAAAGGCAGTTTCTCCCTAACTGATGGTCCTGACGGCTCCACATTGTCACTTGATCTTGCTACGGGTGAGAGCAGGTCAGAGACTATAAAAAGTAAGGGCGTGGAGCTAGAGATCAAAGCCTTTTTGGAGGCTGTGAAGGCTGGGAAATCAGAGAAGCGGGCTGGTCCAGAGGAAGCCCTGAATGATCTGGCAATCATAGAGAGTATGTGCTCAGGGGGAGGCAAAGTACAATTGTACTAGATCGGATGTGTCTCCTGCTTTGGGCGTGGAGGGAGAGCAGAAGGTATTTGATCGCATCAATGCTTTCGAGAATCCATTAGCTGCCTGCATTCGTTGAAGCCTCTAGAAGCCCGGATGTTGTAGGTTTGAGGGCTCTGAACACATACATAGCTAGCAGAGAGATGAGGGGGACTACGAAGCTTCAAGATTCTTTACAGCCGACCTAGTAGCATCATGCACTTGGGCCGGGGAGGTCCCTCTAATCATAGACCCACTATGAAAAACGTGAGTGATGGCCTCTGACTGGGTTACCCAGTCCTCCGACTAGACCTCTTTCTCACATTCTACTCGCAAATAAAGTCAAATCAGAGAAAAGAACAAAAGGAGACGAACAAAACCCGCGGAGTTGTCACAAAGACGCGCACACTTTGGTTATACCTTGTTACAAGATTCGCCCACCGAAGTGAGGCTCTCCACCTTGCTTGAGATGCTAATCGGAAAGATAGGTAATGGATCATTTAGTACTGAGTAGGTAGTTCTCGTCCGTTTGCTTGAAATGATGTTTTAACCGATCACCTGATCATTCCAAAGGCGGCTGAATGGGAATTAGCCGTAGGGGATTCCCCTTCGAATCAAAACGATGAGCCATAATTGTAGTCGCCTCGGCTAGCTCTCAGAAATGACTGCTTGCCGAAGCTTGAGATTTCGAGATATCTAGCAAACAAACTTCGCTGTATACAGAGAGCAGGTAGTGGAGAAAGTACGGCACCCAAGGTGTGGAGCAAAGAAGAGCTAGAACCTCGATTCTGGGGTATCAATCTGGGTTCCGCAGTAGTAGCAGTTTGTGGGGAAGCAATGCTAGAGATGCTGGAGAAGCCGTCAAGTGGAACCGCATATAACTGCATGGCCCCCTTCACCGAGACAGGCAGAAGAGGTGTCAGACACCGTCTTCATTGCATAACCTGATGGGCTCTGCTTGCCCTTCCATCAATTGAATGGATAACAACAAGGCGATAGACCATGGCATCGTCCAAGATGTTGTCCATGACGAGGACCCAGTCAAGGTCAACGTCCCGAGCTGCATGACAGAGTCCCGTATGCAAGCTGCGCTGCTACGGGAGAGTCCCCACGTCTTTCGAAACAGCTTCCTGAGACTATATGGGTGCATCTTTGTCGGATATCTCTGCTCAGCTACAAATGGATTTGATTCCAACACGTTTGGTGCGCTGAACACAACTCGAACATGAGTTGTCTTCATGACTAACAAAAAATAGGCGGGCTCTCCGCTATCCCTGAATTCACCAAGTATTTTGGCATCACTACTCAGAACCAAGGCCTCGTCGCGGCGCTTTACGTGATCGGAAATATAGCCGGCAGTTTCGTTGCTGGTCCCTGTTCGGATACGTATGGTCGCCGAGTTGGCATGGCCATCGGATCGGCCATTTGTGTGATTGGTGCTGTCCTGCAAACTGCTGGCACGAACCTCTCTATGCTGATGGGAGGCCGCTTCATTCTGGGCATGGGAGCTGTACTTGTCCAAACTGCTGGTCCCAGTTATGTTGTTGAAATGTCGTATCCCAAATACCGCGCCCAGCTTACCGGTGCTTATCAGGCTTGCTTCTTCCTTGGTACCATTGTATCGACCTGGCTGGAATTTGGGTTAAATCATGCGAAAACAACGCTTTCGTATCCATGGCGGCTTCCTCTCGCAATCCAAGGTCTACCGTCTGTGATGATCCTGTGCGCTGTTTGGTTCATCCCCGAGAGCCCCCGATGGTATGTACAGCATGTGATTACTCTCATTTTCTCCGTTGTGCTAATGAGCGTGATAGGTATGTCGGCCAGGGGCGTATCGGTGAAGCAAAAGATATACTAATCAAGTACCATGGAGACGGAGACCCGGATGCACTCGTCGCAAACCTCGAACTGCAAGAGATGATTGAAGTCATTGAAATGGATGGGTCCGATAAACGTTGGTGGGACTATAGATGCTTGTTTGACACAAGAGCGGCGCGGTATCGGACCTTTCTCGTTCTCTGCATTGCTTGGTTTGGAGAACTCGATTTGCCTCCGACCAGCTACTATTTTCCCCTCATGGGTGTGTGTCTCCTTCATTGTCGCTGCATGCATTCCTGCTCTGACCACTGAGCTACAGTCAAGACCGTTGGTATCACGGATGTCGATACGCAGCTGCTTTTGAACGCGATACAAACTCCAGTCATGGCAACTGCTGCGCTCTGTGGGCTCAGTGTTGTGCACAAATTTGGTCGCCGCAAGCTGCTGATGTTCTCCAGTGCTGGAATGTCGGTATCCATCGCTATCATCACAGCATGTACTGCACTCCAGGCCGGACGACCTGCCGTTGGGGGCACTGGCATCGCGTTTCTCTATATTTTCTTAATTGTTTTCGCTTTCGCTTGGGTAGGTATGCCACGTCAAGTAAAAAGTCTTCTCACTTATCCCTCATTAATCTTGCTAAATATCAGACTCCGATGCAATCCCTCTACCCCGTCGAGGTACTCTCGTTCAATTCCCGAGCCAAGGGCATGGCGTTTCTAGCATTCATGAACAATGCTGTCAAGGTGATGAACACATATGTGCCACCAATTGCCATTGCCAACTCCGGCTGGAAATACTATCTCCTTTATGTCTTTTGGGACGCGTTTGGTGTTGTTGTTATCTACTTGTTCTTCGTTGAGACCAGGGGGTGGAGCTTGGAGGAAATTGAGGATCTATTTCAGGCGGACAACCCCGTCAAGGCAAGTCTTGAGAAGAAGAACATCAGTGTCGCGCATGATGGTACTATTGCGCATGTGCAAGATAATAGAGGCGGTGTTTGATGAGTGGAGGAGAATGAACCTTACAGGACCCGTGTTAACGTTCAAGACGGTTCTCTGTAGTTAGTGTTTATCTTGATGCCATTTGACGGCTCATTCCTGAATAACCTGAGAACGTCAACAAAGATGCAAGATAAATTAGGAGAAGTAAAAGCCTAAGTAGGTGTTTGTACTCTCAAACATCGTTCTCGCGGTAGAACATGTGTTTATAGGTACCTAAGCCTGACTCTTCGATCACGTGGACCTCGTACTTAGAACTAACCTGAGCGCCCACAGCTCCCCCGCAATTCCATCTCAAACTCCCGAATCGTCTTCAACTCCTTATTGTACATACTTAATATCTCTCAGTGACGCCTATCAAAAGGCCTTTATTTCGAAAGGCTGTAAGCGTTATGACTGTGATAGGTCGCCAACATTGGCCGTTGTAAGGGCGTTACGATCATGGCCCCGGCGCAAGAGGTTCACAGAGGGGTCAGAACTGGTGAGTTTCCCCCAAGAAGACATGGAGGGCTGCAATGGTTACTAATTTGTCCCAAGACTGGTGAGTATACTTGAAATCGCGTTACATTTCCATCACTAATGCTAATGGCAAATGGTGCTGAAACAGCACTACATGTAGGAAGCGGCATATGAAATGTCCGCCCAACCGTTGACATCAGTCTATCACACTGATGCTTTACCTACTAACAGTATAAAGGTGATGAGAGAAAGCCTCAATGCCGGCACTGCGAAGTTGGTGGTCGTGATTGTGAATATGAATCTGTCGACAACTCGTCTCACCGTGAAGACGGCAGCAGGCTGTTCCAGTTCTCAGCAGACCACGTCTGGTTAGACACGCCATCAGAGAGTGAGCAGGCTTTGGAATTTGGAATCGTATGCAGAAACAACTAATAAGAGTTGTTAGTTAAATTTGTTCACTCTGTTGACGTCTACAATGGCGGCGATGAGCACCTCACAACCGTGCCATCGCCACCTCACGCCACTAACTCAGGGATTGCTCACACGCCTCTCACTCAGTTGTCTGCTGGTAATGCATACGATTGACTTACTCGCTTTTGCTTCTGATACTGACTTGCATTTAAGAACCACACAATATGCCGCTCGCAGATTCGGGAAGAGACGATGCAGTGCCGATATCGAGCTTGGAATTATCCCTCGATGTGGCTAATCTTGCGTCTCCTCACTCCGCGACAAGCGTTTCCAGCAAGGAAAGTATAGATCCAATCAGGTCGCTCATCCTCAGGCGGACTTCCGGCTCAGCCATCTACACTCAAGGTCCAACGAAGCCACTCAGGGACCCCCTGATTGCTCGATTGCTTCGCCACTATATCAACCACTTGGCTTGCTGGGTATACACACGCAATCATCGCTATTGCTTTGTTCCCAAACTAATGATATATGAAAGCTCGACGTCAACGACCCACAGCGGCAATTTGAGACATTTGTTCCTCATCTTGCGATGAGCTGTCCCATATTGCTCCATGCCGTTCTTGCTTTTTCAGCGTGCCATCTGAATTGAGTGGATGGATCTTGTGGCGAACTCTGCGCTGTGCATTACCATGACTTGAGTGTCCAAGGCCTTATACCGGCGCTGGCGGATCCAAGTACGACACTTGACAATGTGCTGCCGATATCAACTGTGATCCTTCGAATGTACGAAATGATGAGTAACGAAACTGATCACCAGCGCCATTTGCGGGGCTGTTCGTCACTCTTTACGCACAACCGAAGGAACATTGGCTATCGGGCGCTCAAAAGGACGGCGTTCTGGACTTATTTTCGAGAAGAGATTATGGTTGCTCTTGCGACGGGAAAGCCCACTACAACTCGCCCTCGCAACTGGAAGGTCGACATTACGTGGGGAGGAGACACTGACCATGTCAAGACGGAGAAGATGACCATGCTGACGGCAGAAGTGATAGACTATTGCTTCTCTCGATACCCTGCGAGTCCTGACGCTAATAACGCGAGCAGCTGGGACGAGCTGCAAAACGAAGCAGACTCATGGAAAGCCTCGCTGCCAGAGTCATTTAACCCAATCTATGTCATCGACGACGGCAGCGCATTCCCAGAGATCTTGTCCCACTGCACTTGGCATGGTGAGCAACATCATCTGCCGATCGGTACGTCTTATCATCAGGCTCACATTGCCAGTCGTCGCCATGCAGTTCTACCACCTGGTCAAAGTGCTCCTGGCACTTCACAACCCACACCGTCCAAATGGTATTGGGTTTCTGCAGTTTGCCAGAACCATTGAAGTAGGAGATCTGAAAACCCACATCAACTCATATTGTTGATGCACTTCCTTGCTAACACGCAAGAGGGGGAAATCATGCAGCATACCATCCAGCTCTGTGGCATGACCAAGGCGCTGGGTGATAGATATGCCGGTGCTCTTGTGAATGCCGTGCAGCCTCTCGTTATTTGTAAGTGCTATCGTCCGAAAGACACATGGAACTCTAATGGTCAAATTTGCAGGCGGCCAAAGCTTGAAGGAGCCTGAACAGCAAGCGGAATTGACCCGAATACTACAACGGATCGAACGGGTTACGACCTTATCGACGACCCAAGGCGTCCGATCACTACAGGAAGCCTGGAGTGCACAGGGACATCCATGACCAATACATACACACATATTCTAAGTATCACCAGCATCATGTCACGTATGTAGGTCCGGAGTTGCAATCTCACCCTGCAGCTAGATACTGTGTTGCATTTCGAGGCTTGCACATCCGCAGCCACATGTCCGTCTCCACATGCAAACCCCTTGGCAACTCTTCCCATGCTTAGCATGACGGCCGTTATGCGTACCAATGACGGCCGACGAAATCGTGAGTTCAACCTCCTTCACCAAGAAGCTTCCCTTGCGCTAATGCGGGGTGGTGCGGAGAATCCTGCTCGGGCTCGCTCTAGTCTCAACCGAAAGCCAGGAAGTCCAACTCTTCGAGACTGGCGAATCAGGGAAGTGGTTCGCAAGGGACAGCCGGTGTCAATCCACAACCAAATAGAGACATGGATCATCAATGCGGATAATAACGCCGAAGCTTGGATCTTTATGACGTGTGCAAAAGTCCGACAGTCTTTTGCGAGACGTGAAGCTAAAGCCCAGACGCAGCGGTAAAAAACAGTGATTGGGCCCCTATGTGAGAGCACATCTACCGAGGATATATCTTCTCGCTAGGAGATTACATGTATGTATGTATGCAAGCCTTTTCCCATCGTTTCATTCAATACTCCAGTCAACTTTGAATTGAGATGGAAGCGTTGCACCGCTGTGTAACATAAAAGCGAGGTGCGTTCCCGCAAAGAGAGCGTCTTCTGGGTTTCCTAGGCTCCTTCCAACACCAGCCTTCGTGGAGTATCCAAAGAAGCACTAGACAAGCCCTTGACTCACTGATCTCATAGCTTTCGCTTCCTTTACCATGAATATTGACGCCGAACAAGCCATAGGTAGTGACTTGCGCAAACAGCCGTGTACCCGGTGGACATCGCGAACGCTAGTGCAGACCGTTTTACCCTGGCTGCTTGCATGCCGATCCTGGGGTATGTATCAACAAGACGGGGACTTGGGGGACTGCAAACTTGCGGGATGTGGGGACAGGTCTTTGGAACACCCATTACTCGTCTTGTTTCGCAGGTTGCGACCCGTTTCCCAGTGTGATCCTGCATCCAGCCTCGTAGTACTACATACATTACCTGTACCCCGGCTGCCCGTTCTCAATGCCGATACGCGCGCTTGTATGCGGCCTCGACCAGGATTAACTCCACCAATGCCTTGATCGCTTTTCCACGGTTGATCAGTGCTTTGCAACTCTATAAAGACATCGTGAGGCCATGAAAACCTTGGCTTTTTCACTTCAGGCATGCTGGGGGTCTTGAACCAGATAACCCCGTACACAGCCGGGCAGCAGCAGAGAAACGCAGCCAAAATGTATCGGATCTGGAACATATATGGTACGTCCAAGGATTGTCTGGTGTTGCTGGCTGCCACCGTGGGACGGAGAATATACAGGTCACTCGGGAATCGTACACTAATGTGGCTCTGGCTGCAGTGCTTGCCGCCTTTGGTACCATCGGCGGCATGATCTTTGGCTTCGAGATCAGCTCCATGAGTGCCTGGATTGGCTCCGAACAATACCTCGAATACTTCAACCACCCGGACTCAACCGAGCAAGGCGGCATCACGGCATCCATGTCCGCCGGCTCCTTGGTTGGCTCTCTCCTTGCTGGATGGCTCGCTGATCGTCTGGGGCGTCGTTTGGCTATCCAAATTGCCTCTGTGGACTGGATCGTCGGAGCGGTGCTGCAGTGCTCTTCCCAGAATGTTGCACACCTCGTCGTCGGTCGCATCGTCTCTGGGCTTGCAATTGGCATCACGTCCTCCCAATGCATTGTCTACCTGTCTGAACTTGCTCCCTCTCGCATCCGCGGCCGAGTCGTTGGTATACAGCAGTGGTCCATTGACTGGGGTAAGCATGACTGCTCGAAACAATTACTCGCACATATGTTGCTAAAAGGAAACCAATAGGCATCTTGATCATGTACCTCATCTCGTACGGCTGCTCAGTTTCGATTCACCGACCGGCAGCATTCCGCATTGCATGGGGCTTGCAGGCTGTTCCCGGAGTCGTCTTGTTCCTCTCCCTCTTCTTCTTTCCGGAATCCCCACGTTGGCTCGCAACCAAAGATCGCTGGGAGGAATGTCACGAAGTGCTTGCCAACCTGCACGCCAAAGGCGATCGGAACAATATTGAGGTGCTGGCCGAGCTAGAAGAGGTCAGAGAAGCAGCGAGGATCGCCGCGGAGTCAAAGGCGATTGGCTACCTGGGACTGTTCGCTCCCAAGATGTGGAAACGTACACTTGTCGGTGTCAGTGCGCAGGTTTGGCAGCAACTCCTCGGTGGTAATGTGATGCTTTACTACCTTGTCTACATCTTCAACATGGCTGGCATGGTAAGTGTCATTCGCACGACCGCCATTGGGAAACTAAATGATTGACGGCGAGATAGTCCGGAAACACCGCTCTCACGTCTTCTATTATCCAATATGTCATATTCCTCGTCACAACTGGAGGAGTTCTCTTTGTCGTTGATCGCATTGGTCGCCGATGGTTGCTCATTGTTGGGGCCATCATTTGCGGCGTCATCCATTTTATTGTCGGTGCCGTCATGGCAGTCTACGGGCACCACGTCGACAGTGTGGACGGTGAGCGCTGAGTTGTTGTTCTCTTTTTCAACGCTGTTCGCTAACTCGAGTCTCATAGGAAACGATATTCTGAGGTGGCAGATTGGCGGCCCTCCTGCAAAAGCTATCATTGCCCTCTGCTACATCTTTGTCGGAGTTTGTAAGTCATGCTTTCCCCCCATTTCTTACGAAGCTATAACTGACATGACTTGCAGATGGTAAGATGAGCTACGCATCATATTCTGAGTCTCGTTATCTTGGCTAATGACTGATATAGGAGTCACATGGGCCCCCGGTGCGTGGATTTACTGCGGAGAAGTTTTCCCCTTGAAGTACCGAGCGAAGGGGGTTGGCCTAGCTGCTGCAGGCAATTGGGCGTAAGTATAAGGCGTGCATCGTGAAATCTGGCCAATGCTGACCCTTGAGGTAGTTTCAACCTCGCCTTGGCCTTCTTCGTCCCGCCGGCTTTTACAAACATCCAGTGGAAGGCATACATGATCTTCGGGACTTTTTGCATTGCCATGGTGTTCCACATCTACTTCATGTACCCCGAAACGGTAAAGAAGTCGCTCGAAGAAATCGACGTGCTATTCGAAGGAAATATTCCCGCATGGCGCAGCGCGAGTGCCGTGAGCACATTCGATGAGAAAGTAGCGCGAGCAAAGGAAGTTGGTGGCTTGGAGGAGTTTGCAAAACAAGCCGACGTCAAGCACGAAGAGAAGGTCTGATATGGCCTCATCTGGGGAACATTCAGTGGCTCACAAAATCGGCCTGTGATATTGGCAAATGATAGGATGAGGCGGAAATGATTTCCCGACTGTCTGCTTTTGCGATTTATAGCTCTACATGCGAATGGAGAGTGGAGTAGTGGCTTGAATCTGTAAAGGGTCACGGTAAAAACGTCTGACCACTGCATTTCATCTTGCCTGGTAAATTTGCCCGACTCCTGCGATGCTGAAGATTTTTGAGAAATTGAATCCATATATTGGTGAGGAGACAGAGTCGCGTGTCGCAAATCCCTCTAACCCTAGTTTGTCAGGGACTTCTCCGCAGCACCTCGAGCATGCAGCTCCAACGTGTCAAACATCGGGACATTTGGCCGATGCTTCTGCTGGATCAGTAGTGGGATCTCCGTACATCCCAAGATGACGCCCTGCGCGCCTCGAGAGACCAGCTTGTCCACGATGTCCAGATATCCTTGCCTTGATTCATTGGTAAATTGGGATTTGGCGAGCTCGTTAAAGATGACGTCGTCGACGTAGTTCTGCTCTTCTTCCGTTGGCACGACGATAGTGATTCCAAAGCGGCTTCCGAACTCGTTCGGCAGATAGTCCGACGACATGGTGGCTTTCGTTCCCAGCAGAGCAACTGTCTGCAGCTTGAGATCCAGAATTGCCTCCGCTGTTGGGTCGACGATGTGATAGAGGGGGATCTTGACATCCTTCATGAACACCACGGAGACTCGGTGCCATGTGTTCGAAACGCAGATGATGAAGTCGGCTCCCGCCCTCTCCAAGCTCAGTGCCTTTCCATGCAGGTACTCTCCTCCTTCATCCCAAAGATTGTTGGTAACGAAATGTGCGCTTCGCTCAAAGTTCATCGAGTTGATGATGATTTCGCCGGTGTGAAAGCCGCCTAGCTTTGCTCTAACGTGCGCATTGATCAACTTGTAGTACTCAACCGTAGCCAAGTCGGTGCTGCCGCCGATGATCCCGATTGTCTTCATGATTGCTCCGATCGTAGATGCCAGAATTTCTCTATTGGTGGTTTGCCCTGAATTGTGTCCGCGGTGATACGGTCATTCCAGTCTTAACATGAGCATTAGAATAGCGTGAGCAGATTAATACCTGAACGTCAATTGAACTGTCTCACAGTCGGCTAAAGTCGGACAACATGACCGCCATAGTGGATCGATTCTTCTCCATAAAACTTCATGTCAAGGAGCGCCCTGTATGGAGCCCCAAGCCGAAAGGGCGCGAGACTAAGGGAGATCTGCTTCAATTGAGGCTTGTCCAACGGCAAGGCGGGTTTGTCTAGTTGCCTTTGCACTTTTCCAGAAATGGCATGACATAGAAAGCATCGAGAGAGGTAAGTTAAACGAAAAAGGCTTCAAAGGATTCCAGAGAGTAGTAGGTAGTCGAATCTCCTGAGTACGACGTGGTGTTACGCGTCAACGACAACCGAACGTGGCAGATGCACCTAGGGCTCCTGCAGAACTCATGTGAACTCCCCTAGTGAGGATAAGCACTTCATAGGACTTGGGGTGACAAAAGACCATCAACGATTCTCTGCGACCAACAAGTCCATTTTATTGTGTTGGAAGTTGATAGATCCCAAATCGAATATACCTATCCTCCTCTCCGAATCCAGGAATGCTCACTTGCCTTTCCTCATTAAACCCCACGTCCACACGCCATCGAGTTCCGGTCTTCGCCCCAATCTCATCCCACAGCTTCTGAAAACTCTCTTGATTGTGAAGAAACGACTTCATCTTTCCGTCCCTCTCTCTTGGCCTATGAGTGCCAATCTGTCTGCCGAAAATCATGGCGTCAACCGTTCCAGGCTGCAAGAAGCGCGTTATCCTTGTTCCAACTTTGACCTGTTCCTCCCACTTGAACAAGTGGAAGAAGTTGGCCGCATGTACAAGAGTTATTTTGCCATCCAGCTCCTCTAGAGCCTTGTCTTCCGGATTCAACATGTCGCCGGCTACAAAGGTTAAGCCGCTCCCTGCATCGTTGAATAGCTCTGTTCCAATGGTAATGAATTCAGGGTGAATATCTGTGCCGAATAAACGTGTTGGTTCGATTCCATCCTGCACAAGCTTTCGCAGTACCTGACCGACACAGCATCCGATGTCAAGCAGGGCGTCAGTAGACTCTGAAGCAGTACTAAGGCCAGTCGCATTCTTCAGTCTTGCAGATGCGGCAGAAAAGTGACCGTCATGCATATTACGCAGATTTAGGAAGCTCCAACGGCCGATGCAGGGATACATGGCCACCTCCCAAAGCTTCTTACGCTGTCAACAGGTATTAGATACAGTAGCCCGATGTGTTTAAGCAGTGGAGAAGGGAATGTGAAGCGTTCGCACCGTCTTGAGTAGAATTCCATCGATCTCGTTGGGAGTCACTCTGCTATATTCCTCCAACAACTTCCTGAAGAGGGCAATATCTTCCGGAAGTTCATCAGTATAGGTTAACTTCTTCCAAGTCTCTAAAGCCGACTCTGAACTCATGTTTGGGAAACCTAGATAGTTTTTGACACTTTGTAGACCGGATAGCACCGTGCTAACAGCAAAGTAGTGAATTGGACATAGAATAAAGACCACACCAATCGGCCCAGGAACGCCTCGGTATAATGTGCTCGACGGACAAATGGTAGGGACGTGACAAACTCTCCCAGCTCAACATACGAAGAGACAACTTGCCCCCGCCTTATACTCACGAACTTTGACGCAGACAAGCGGGTTTCGGCACTTATCATCTCCGCCTACGCGCTTCGCGTCAAGTCATTAGCGTAGTAACGGATTTCTCTCTAGCCATTCGACTACGGGATATAGAGCATCGTTATAATATGAATCCCGCCTGCGAAGGAGTGACAACAAATTGGCAAGGTTCTGGAGCTCTGAAGTCCGAGATGATCGTCTTTTGTACATACGTATGTATACAACCACGACAATGGAGTGGAATGTTTGCACCAGATAAATCGACTGATATTCGCCGTCGAAGCCAAGGAGGGTCTGGCGGGTAACCTCTGGTGGTAAGTGTGACTTGCAATAGCACAAGCACTCCTATGTTGATCTTCTCTTTCCGGGGCATGCGGTCAGTTGTCTTCGTCAACGTCGTTTTGCAACTGTCTCGTGTGAAGTTCAATTTGTAACGGTAACTTGTCAGCCGGCGCGACTCGAACTGTTTCCCGCAAAAGGCAAGCTTGACTAGGATTTTGCTCCTTGAGAATATCATATCAGGCATTATAAGCCGTCAAGTGGGTTCCTGTCTTCTCAAATCAATTAACACTATATAGTTACTTCACAGCCAGTCAAGAATCGGAATAGTCTACATCAGACCGACAGTGTTCATGAGAGCCAGACCTCGACCGCCGGCTCGGGAAAGCTGTATTAGCCTCCTACCCGCGCTCAGTTGGCGTTTATGCCATGCTGTCATTCATATCGGCGGCAACGACGTTCAGAGCCAGTGTCTATGCCTTGATCAATACCCAGCGGTCGGGTTTCAGTGTCGCGGAAATCGTATTGATCATGCAGCCCACCGCAGTGCCGATGAAGGCGTTGAAACCCGACATCATTTTCTCGGCAGCATAGCAAGGTAACGGTATGATCAATGCGTACGCCGCCCTGAATGCCGACTCTGACTCTCAGGTTTTCCCGTTTCAGCTGCATCCATTGGACTCGCCAAAGCCTGCGAAACAGAGAATTGCCATCAAGAACATGTGTAAGAAGACCAAGGCATATCACCTTTTACACTCAGGCGCATTATGTCTCTGCACGTTCACTGATTTCGCCAGAGAGCCTGAGACCGCGTTTTGTAAGTTCAGTAAAGTTCACTAAGCAGGATACGCGGTCGCTAATTCTCTACGTTCCATGCAACTGTCCCTGCGGCCAGGGTTTGGGGGTCTGATAGGGCGTATGTTCCTAGGGGGTGGCATAGGTGATCCCGGCGTCGTCAACCTTGAAACTTTCAGCATCCTTGGAGGCGACAGCTCCGTGCCTGATATCTGGATAACCGGTATAGGCATGCTCATCCCTCGTCCAAGCAAACGCATTCGCCTTGAGGCTGTTCTTGTAACACAAACTTTATGCTCATTTATCATGGCTTTCATCCGTCCATCGAATTCGACCGTCTGAACCCAGACATGCCAATACTAGACAGCTTTTTCGGCAGCCAGAACTCTGGGATCATGATGCAAATTGCCATTGGCTCTATCTCGCCCGACATACAGGTCAGATCTTTCGTCCCGTGGACGAATCCAAATCCCGTGACCACATACATCCCCCCCAAGCTGTTACTCGACTCTGACGCTCTCTGGCCCCTGCTGCGCGCTTTGCGATACGGTGCGAACGACCCGCCTTACTGGTTGTGATCCTTGGTCGGGTTCCATTCGGAACGTGACGAGGCTGATTGTGTAACAGGGCGTTCAGCTGCAGTGACGGGCTTCGGTTCGGTCCTCAAACAAAATGAGGAGTCGGTAGATACGCCAAGTGGAAGGATGGAGTACATGTCAGTTCGATTCCATTGGCCAGCTGATAACCGGGAAATGCTGTTTTACTCTGTTTGTTACGGCGCAAATGGCGGACCTGAACCCATTTCGTGGTGAGAGACACGCAGTCCTAGTGCATTATCTCATTGACATGGTGCTTGAAAGCTCCCGATCAAGAGCAAGGAGTCGTGCCTCTAACCTCTGCAACTCTTGCAACGTCGATACTCGCGATCGTTAGAAGGAGAAGTAAGCACTAGGTGGGCTTGACAAGAACCGGCATCCGATTCAGCCCTTCAAACTAGTAACATCGCATTGATCCGATTAGCCCCCTCCTGTCATCACCATAATCTTCAGTGGCGCCCAGGACATCGGTGTAACGTGCTGTTGGGCGATGAGATCCGATACGTGACAGCGAGCGACGTTGTAAAGCATGCGTGCAGCTTCCCGACCAAGACAAGAAGCGGCCGCAACTTCGCATACGAGTGCCGCGATCGTCCGACTTCTGAAGTGTGTGTTCAGCAAATACTCCGTGTATAGGTAGACGTTGATTCCGCCTTCATGGTTGGTTAATGCCGGTCCTCCAGCAAAGCTGTCTTCAAAGCCGCGGGCCGAGACCTAAACCTTCATCTTGCGTCCTTTAGGACTAGCACCATTGATATCGAACATCCATCTTGAAGGGCTCCCCCACAGAGCTGAAGAGTCTCCGCATTCCGCCATCTTCCACGCCCATTCAATTTATTCCGTGCTTTTCGCGCTCCGTTGTTTTCCCTGACCAGCTACCTATCAACGGCTCCGGATTTCGGCCCCTGGTCAACTTGCCCTTTGTCCCCCTCTTCAGCTCTTATCGGAGCCACTGGGCTGCGTACGAAAGCCTTCGATTCTCGATAGGTATCTAACAGTCTCTGTTTCTGGGGGGCCACTTCAATCTGAAAACGAGCAAAAGGAGATCGCATATCAGCTCTCGATCTATAGCCATCATAGCCAAATCGCCAAATGTCGCTGGCAAAGAGAAACGACGGTAAGCGCCCTCAATCAGCTCGTGGCCTCTGAGCCCTCTCCTATTCCTACCTATCTAGCGCGTAACTCGTGACTCTAAACCGCATGCAGGGTGTCTTGAGTGTCGCACGCGCCGAGTGCGTTGCGACAAGGCAGAGCCGGAGTGCTTCAAGTGCTGCAAAAAGGGCATCAAGTGCTCCGGCCAGGGCATTGAATGTCGCTTCAGCTCGCACATGAAGAATGGCCTCCCGCCACGGCCCTTACAAGCAACAGCTGTAACCCGTGTTGCGGGAGGTGTCACCAAAGCTGGTCAACGAGCACCAAACCGCTACCGATGGGTCACTGTAACCAGCAAACAGCCGGGGTCATCGCCCGAGGCTGGAAAAGCGTCTTCTTCCCACTTGAGTCCCGCCAGTCCTCCAAAGCCTCCGCCTGAGCATCCTGGCATTGGACCTGCTCACTCAGATGCACCGACGACTGGAACAGACACATCGCCGGAGTTTGATAACGATGTAGAATTTATCCCAAGAGAGGTCCAAGTTGCAAGCCCGCAACGCGCCATTCAGCCTGTGTCTCCCCAAGCAAGGCTCTTCTTCAACCACTGTAAGACCTCCCGCTTGCTAATACCAGAAGCGCCATGGAAATAACCATTACTGACGGGAGTGTAGTTTCGGAATTCATTGCGCCGAAAATGGTAGTCTTCGACTTCCATGGCAATGGTTATCGCGACATCCTGCTTCCACTCGCATGTGAAGACGAGCTTGTTGGACAGGCTATCTCCGTTATCGCAGCTTTCCACCTCTCTCAAAGGGCGCCACAGATGCGAATGGCCGCCGAAGTAGGCCAGCACGCCATTCTATCGAAGCTCTTTCGCGATTCACTCCAGCTTGAGCCCCGGAGACTGTTTAGCCTGTCAACGTGGGCGACGATTCTTGTGCTGCTAGTTGGAGAGACCATCACAGGTGCCAACAACTACGTCCACCTGCTCGAGATCCTGTCGAATTTAGCACAGTCATCCGAGTCTGTGCAATACCTATCATCGACTACAAGAGATTTCATCAAAGAACAAACACGAATGTAAGCTGCCTAGACGAAATATCATTCGGCGCTCACACGCCGGGAAGCCAACATGCTTAACGTGCTAATTCCATCCTCTAGGTTCGAACTCTTTGGATTCCCGCTTTCTAGTGAATCTAAAGGCATACAAACACTTTCAAAACAGCCCGACTATTATCTGGACTTTATGTCTTCGTATCCATCTCTCAGCCGAGACCCCCAGCAATACGCCAACGTCGCCGTAATGAAGGAAGCCATCAAACAGGCTTGCGACTTATACCGTAACCGCGCCATGCACCTGATCTCCCGAGAAGAGTCTATCCAATCAGTGGAACGCCTTAAAGAGACGGTTTTCGATCTGGATCCAAGCGTCGATGGCTGCCATGCTCTTGTCTGGACGTACTTTGTAGCGGCTGCCGAAAGCATCTTGCCTGAGCATCGAGCTTTCTTCTCAACTCGACTGCAGAGCCTCTACAGCTGCACGGAGTTTGGCACCATTCCTATTGCTGTCCAGAGCCTTCAACACATATGGGCCAATCAGGACTCTCAGAGATGGACCGAAGTGGTCACTCGGCAACGGCCAATTCTCATTATGTGACGCCTATGGAGGATCTACGTTATCCGGCTTGCTCTTTCGTATCTATGTCTTTTATTTCTCTTGTTGTTGTTCCCTTATTATCGACGTTCGAATCATCCTTTGATACCAGCCCATTATAACCTGGCCCGGCCTTCGAAATCACCTCGCACAGTAATCGCTGCGCGTGTCCCCTCCTCGATCGCGCCGTCGATGAAGCTTCGCCAACCTAGCGCCCAGTCAGAGCACGCGAATACGATGTTGCGCTCTCTTGCTCTCATGTCCTTCAAATGCGTGGCCAGCAAACCGGGAGCCGGAAAGAACCTGCGAGCAACCACGTGTCAGCATGAGTCAAAGAAGTAATTCATGGGGAAATATCCTTGTTTCTTACCAAGCTCCCTTGGCGAACTCATCCTTAGACCAGTTGTGGAAGACCTATTTTTTTTCCCGTCACATCAGCCGATGATCCATCTCCTCGTCTATAGGCGGTAGATGCTCACCAGTCTCTGGATACTCATGGGCGCAAACCCCTGGAGTGCCGCCTTTGTGTGCTCAAGGTTCTCCTCTGGATGGAAGTGGTTATGCTGCCCACCAAAGGCTACCACATGTGTGTTACCCGCTGGCGTCGTTCCATCTCCGAAGCCGTAGAGAAGCCCGTTGTGCGGATAGCTGATACCCGTGAACGAGCGGAGGTCCTTGTCGCTGATCTCGGCATGGACCTTGACACACTGATTCACGTGGCCGGTGGTGGCTGCTGCTTTCCGTCCTGGTGCTAGAGGCGGATCGAAGACAACATCATTCAAGACGTTGAGAGGAATGGCGCAAATCATCTTGGCCGCCTTGTACGTCTTGCCAGCACGCGACGTAATCTGGACACCCTCGCCTCCGTGCTGGATCTTGGCCACCGGGCTATTGAACGCGTACGTCAAGTTGCCGGAAGCCAGAGCCTCACGGAAGAAGCGGATAGCAAATGATGATTGGCCGCCGCGAAACTTGTACTTGACCAAGTAGTCGATGCAGCCTTCGTAGGAGTAGCCACTCAGGGCCCACCAGTGGAGGAACTCATAGAAGCTTGTCGTCTCCAGGGTGCCTCCGCTGCAGAGAAGGACGAAGGCCTCTGCGCACAGCCGTTCGTTGGGCGTGAGGTCGTTTTTTATTTCGGCGAGACGGTCGGCGACGGACATGTGATCGTACTTACGGGCCTCAGGGGTGAGGACGCCGCTGTGAGGGAATGGGACGACGGTTCGGCCGAGGCAGCCATCGACGTTGACGAGTTTCGCGAGTGAGGATTGCATCAATGCATCCTGTTGCGCATGTACATGGTCAGACTCTTCTTAATCTCTGTGTTTCCACTGTTGGCATTACCTCTTCTTCGTGGGTGAAAGTCTGGACGCCTTGCGGGCTTGATAACAAATACTTGTTGATGCCCTTGGAAAAGTCGTAGGAGATCTCCAACTCGTCCTGCATGCCGTATCTCGCAATCTCGCGCCACACATTGGCCTGCCCCCAGAAGACCCAGGTTCCGCCCATTTCGTATGGGTAGCCCTCGATGTTGGATGACCACGACCGACCACCGATCCTATCGCGTGCTTCGAGCAACAGCACCTTCAGACCTGTTGGTAACGGCGAGATGGGTGGTCAGATCTGCCATCTCTCTTGCAATGATCGGTTCGCATCGGTGCATTTACCTGCTAGACTGGCATCCCGAGCGGCTGTTAGACCGCAGTAGCCCGCACCCACGACAATTACATCGTAGACTGTGTCGGCGCTCCCAACATTTGTAGGCGGCTCGATAACTCCAATCGAGGGAACCCCGGCCCGAAGGCCTTGAGCCTCTGTCCATGAATAACCGTCCTTGGATGTCATTGAGTATCAACGTCGGCGTCTTCGTCGCTTGTAGGTCAAGGAAAGATAAGAGGGCGACGCGTTGGACATGTCGACAACACAAAAGCGCGCGCTTCAACTATTAATACATTTCATCGGTGGGACAGAGATGGGTCGCGCAGATGCTTTGGAAACGCTGTAAAGTCGACCATCAGGTCATAGAAATACACTTATCGTACAATAAGGCTGTGGATTTGCCTCCGAAGCGGAAATATCTTGAGAACTCAGGCCTTCTCATCGAAAGGTGGCGAAAGAGATGTAGGTCCGTTATCGCGCATCATTGTATCTGATTCTCGCAGAATTGCCGGATAGAGAATACGAGCCGGCTGTTTGTGTCGTATCAATGCAAAAGCGGGAGAGAGCAGGCGAACCGCTCCACCTGGTAGCCACAAAGAACCAGCTCTTTGCCGAAACAACGGATAAGCCAATGAAGATACAAGCAAATGAAAGCTATCATTCATAGAATCCACAGGATCTGTTTGCCAAGCTAGCGACCGGCCCACTTCCCCAGACTCTGGAATCAGCTCTCAAGATGTTAGTTTAGTATCACGAGTCTTGAGTAGCTGAGTTTTGAGACACTTCATTGATAACATTTACAGGAACTGTGTTTTGTGATAAGCGGAATCAGTCTTCAGCGTCGCAGCGTAGCACTGCAGATGCAACATGATGTTGGTCGACCAGCCCCAAAGGGCCTATTCTATCCCAGAACCCTTGAAGTATGCGTCAAGGGGGGGCTGGATAATGCTTGGTATAATGCCGAACTTATAAGACAGGCCGCTAACCCTCAGCTCACTCGCACATTTAGTTGCTTTCTTTTCTATCCTGCATTAACACTAAAAGAAAAGGAGTAGGCCAGGCAGTGAGTATCTCCCATTATTCCACGCCTTCCCTCGTGGCGCACCCTCCGCCAAACTGCAGGTCACGAGAATAGACGCCCGCGTGTCACCGTGTTACCGAAACCACGGGTGCACGAACAGACGTTGCGGTCCGCTCAGAATCCACATGTTGTAGCATAGCTGGTGCGGTACTCCCCGTGCTATCTGGCAGTGTCCAGAACCAGCTATCCCATACCCACAGCGATTCGAGGCTTACCCGGACCGCACAGAAATAAAAGCATCTACAACTCCCCATACCCACGCCGTTATTGCTAATTATGGAAAGAGTTCGAGAAAAGGGGTGCTAATGACGGTAGTTATCTAGATAGGCGTCCTCCTACCCCGCGCTTTCCAGTGGACCAGAAGCTCGTGGTCTGGGGAATGCCCTTGTAAGTCTCTCGTGGAATTGCCTAAATAGGCAACTTTGCAACGCCCTTTATCGGTTTACTTCAGACAGCTCGCGAAGCTATCGCCACCCCAAGTGTGTTACTGAGCCAAAGGCTCAACGAGTTGCAGCGTTGTTATCAACTAGATTGTAGATGCAAGATATCCCGGGTGCAGGCTAATCAATGGATGGCAGTCCGCCAAAAGCCTCTGGCAGACTCGGACCATACCAGGCGCCAGAGATCATGTCCTTCGTCTAGGACGCTCCCAGAGTTTCCGCCGTTTCGACTGAGAAAATCACGGTCAGTCGATGAATACAAATCAAGCCCACCATCGCCTCGATTTCTCTTTCATCGACTCCATTGTCTGTGCCTTCTTCAAAATCTGCATCTAGGCGTGTTCAACAATGGCCCTCTTCGGATCCAACTCAGCATCATCAGGGGATGGGGCTCTTCAGCCCCGTCTATCAACCCTTTCGACCATGGCTATGGCCTTTGCTATCCTCAAGTACGTCTCCGTGTCAATACATATCGCCGCAAGACCAAGATCTCGGCGTCACTAACTCGCAATATAGCACTTGGATTGCTCTTGCCGGTTCAATAGGTCTTGTCCTCCCATCGGGTAGCTCCGTGGCGCTTCTGTACGGCTTCATCTTCTGCGTCATATGCTGCTTCTGCGTAGCCGCCAGCCTTGGCGAGCTCAGCTCCATCTGGCCAACAGCCGGAGGGCAGTATCACTTTGTCTACGCTCTCTGTACGGAGAGATGGAGAAAGCCAGTGGTACGACTACCATGCTTCATCCCACAGTATCAAGTTACAATAGGTCACTAACGACGGCTTATACTGCAGAGCTTTGTAGTTGGTTGGGCCAACATCGTTGGCTGGCTTGTCGTGGTCACTGTGCAGGATTACTTTGGCTGTAAGTGTCGAACGCACCCCTTTTCGGTATATCTCATCCAGCATTTTCCATGCGTTTCTAACATCCGAGAGTCCAGCCCAGTTTATTTCCGCGGCGGCAGTAGTGGCATCGAACGGAGCTTATCAGATCACACCAGAAAGAACATATGGGATCTTCGTGGCAGTCCTCGTCTTCACAACCGTTGCCAACATCTGGGGTAACAAGATACTGGGCAAATGGAACGATGCTGCTTGTAAGTCATTCCCGTGCAAATTGAGAATAGTCTTGTTATACCAGCATGGCTACTAACTGTGGAACGCAGTGTACTGGTCCATCTTCGGCGTCGTCATCATCAGCATCGTTCTGCTCTCCATGTCAGACAAGACAAGCGCGGAGTTTGTCTTCACCGACTTTAACAACGAGACTGGCTGGTCTGATGGTATGGCCTGGATTCTGGGTCTGCTTCAGTCTGCTCTCTCCCTCATTGCATTCGACGTTGTTCTACACATGACGGAAGAAATGCCGCATCCTGCCCGAGATGCCCCTAGAGCTATGCTTTATTCCATTGTCATTGGTGGTGTCACGTAAGTTCTCATAGGCACGCCTTGCTCATTAAAACCCTACTAACCCGTGATAAATCCAGGGGCTTTGCCTTCATCCTCGTTATGCTCTTCTGCCTGGTCGATGCGGAGACCGTCCTAGCCACCCCCACCGGCATGCCCATCGTCGAGCTCATCCTCCAAGCAACGAAAAGCAGAGTAGCAGCGACAATCCTCAGCCTCATGCTGAGTGTTTGTTTCATCAACGGTACAAACGCCAGCATCACCAGCGTCAGCAGATTGCTCTACGCCATGGCCCGTGACCGCGGCATTGTCTTCCACAATTACTTCGCCCACATTCAGGCAGGCCTCAATGTGCCTGTCCGGACCATCATGTTCTGCTTCGTGTTCAACATCCTCTTCGGCCTCTTGTATCTGGGACCGGTTGTTGCGTTCAGCGCATACGTCGCATCTTGCACAATCTTTTTGAACATGTCCTACGCCATTCCCATCATTATCCTTCTCATCCGTGGGCGTAAGGTCCTTGACCACTACCAGACTGCGAAGACACCCTTCAAGCTTGGGAGGACGTTTGGTCTTATTGTGAATATTGTTGGTGCACTTTATGTGGTTGTCACTTCAGTGGTGAGTTTATGCCATACACACCTTGGGATATCCAGAAGAGTCCCTTCTAACATTATCATAGTTTTTCTGCTTTCCCACGTTTCTTCCAGTCACCGGCAATAGCATGAGTAAGTGGTTGCATTCTTGCTTTTTCCTATTGAACTTCGAACGGCTAATGCTATATGTAGACTATGTTTGCGTGGTCATCGGCATCTTCGGCATAGTTGTCGGGATTTATTGGCTTATCTTCGGGAAGACATTCCTGGGTCCTGTAAGTCCCAACTGAAACCATTTCTTGACGGATCGACGTCTGTTTCTGACACCCAATCACAGCAAGACTTGGTCATGGCAGATTTTGAAGATGTCGTTGGCCGTCCCGTATCCACGCAAGCCTCGAGCGAGGAGGACAGGGCTGAAAAGGGCGCTAAATGATTTGTTCCTTATTTTGATCCGTTGACACTATGCGACTACGTAGTTGGGATGGTTGACTTCCAATTTGAAAATGCCTGTTACTGAAAGTTTCGACCGAGTATTTTATTTCCATGCTAAAGCCCCATCTATGACTTTCCCAGCTCTGCAGCTCGGTCAGTAGCAGCCTTAACAGCCTTGTGAACGATTTCATCAAAGTTCAATGACTCGAATGTCTGCAGAGCAGCGTAGGTGGTTCCATTGGGGCTTGTGACATTCTTGCGCAGCTGAGCCGGTTCGTCCGAGGATGTGACAAGCATCTGGCCGGCTCCGAGACACGTCTGCTTAGCCAGTCGGGTAGCCTGCTCTTTCGGAAGGCCCAGAGCAGTTGCACTGGCAATGAGATGCTCAACCATGGCAAAGAAGTACGCGGGTCCAGATCCTAGCACATCTGTTAGTCCCAACTCTTCATGATAGAGTACGAAAGTGTGTGAATAAGACGTCAATCGAGCTTACCAGACAACCCGGTCACAACGTCGAGCAACTCTTCCTTGTCGACCCACTCTGTGGCCTTGCTGACACTGTCCAGCAAAGCACCAACAAGCTGCTTCTCCTCCTCCTTGACATCCTCGCCGGCATAAAGTCCCGAGGCGCCTTCGCCAACGAGCGCTGGTGTGTTGGGCATGACACGGACAATCGGCGCCGTCTTGCCCTCGCTCGTCTTGAGCCACTCCCGCAGACTGCCAAGCGTGATGCCAGCCGCAATGCTCACAACGACCGGCAAAGTAGAGCGCTGAGACCATGCTGCACCCAGTTCCTCGCACACCGTCTTGGCAACCTGAGGCTTGACGGCAATGACAATCAGATCAGCGTCCTGGCCAGCCTCAACGTTGGACGTCGTCGTCCGCACGCCGGTGGCCGCAATCTTCTCCCTGTTGACGTCCCATGGCTCGGACACGATGATGTTCTGCTTGTCGATGCCCTGGTTGGCCAGTCCTCCGATAATGGCAGAGGCCATGTTGCCTCCGCCGATGAAGGCCAATTTGCTGTTTTGCAGTGACGGCGCCATGGTTGTGTGTGGGATAAGAATCTTTGCAAAGGTGAGGAGTTGCCGCACAAGAGTTGTTGAGCTCCTGATGAGAAGCTGCCAGAATCTTAAAGGGAACTCGAAGACGCTTGATGTCGGCGCAAGCTTCAGGTCTTGGTGATGTTATCGTCCTAAATCATCTGCAATCTGTGGAGAAGCTCCGGTCCCGTGACCGGCTTCCATCGGCAGAGGTTGGAGACGCCGGTGTCGGAAGAACGTTGCATTTCCGGGGCAGAAATAATGAGCAGCAACGACTTGAGATGATAACCCATCATGGCTCATCGTCCGGAATCTTGGATGCTGACCTACCTTATGCTTTCATGCGCAACTCAAAAGTATGAGGTTCTCCCTTGGTTTCATGATTCTGTTCGAGGGAGACTCATCGATTTTATTCCAGTGCAGATAAGAACCCTGTCCTCTATCCGTACTAGCGGGTCGATAACAACTGGAGTTCGCACGGACTTCAAAGCTGCAGTTTGTTACATACGTCGTTGATACATCCCTACCTACCTACCTTATCGAAAGCCGACAGATACCTCATGTATTCTGACTGATGCACTCTGTCTGGTGATGCAAAAATTCAGTAATAGCATTTAATCTTAAGTTCATCCTCCTCTCAGTAAGTGACTTTTAAGTCACTTTTGAAAGGATATATCGTCTTCTCTCGTTTTCATCTTCCAGTCCGTGTCTCTACAGCGTGCTCGGGGGCATGTGTTCATATACTGTATCCGCTCATCTCCCACTTCGATCACCCCCTGCAAAATACTACAACGCAGCTTGGAGGTATGCCTCCGTCAATAATATCATTGGCGGCTTGATACATATCTGAGAACAAGCCTCACTGGAGTAAAATGCTCAAAAAGCCTCTGTTATCACTTCATCATACTTGAGTCTGCAATTATCAGTCCTACCATGTTTCCGCGCTTTCAAAGTTGGCACAATTTGTACTACAAGAATGAGATGTGATGATGGGTCATTGCAACCACTGCCGGATCGACAGCATGACTCCCTATCTTAGCCAAACGTCCGCAACATCCCGCAGATTGGTCCAGATATATGCCGCCGCTAATAATAGCCGGGACATATCACACGCATGGAATAATCTTCTAACAAACCACCGACTCAGGACCAGTCTATTACTTGTCTACTCACATCACCTACTGAGCGGGAGAAAACTCTCGCCGTGTTGTGAATCGCTTTTCTTCAAGTTACGAAATGCTGAACAATTTCAGCTTTGTTGTAGGCGACAAATGTGGCCTGCATTCTCCGATTGTCATATCAAGTCGCCCGCGCTTAAAGAGGCTTGATCTTGCCGCATTGTCAGCAGCATACGAAGTACGGTAAGAATGGCCCCTGAGGCGCTGTCACTCACTAGCTGGGATGATGGTTAATACGGAATGCTTCACCCGCCACAACTCAGAAGAACCGTACGTAATCCGTCAAATCGTGAAGCTGCGTCACGAAGCCTTTATATTCGATGGGGAGGAACCTGCTTCAAACGTGTCGAATTTTAGCACTGAAGTTGGAAGCTGCCAAGGGTACCATGGCCGGTGTCATGAGCCGTATGCTTGGAATCAACCTTTCCATCCCCACGTACGCTAGGGAACTCGCAAGTTCACTACGAATCGGATATCACAGCGAGAATAACCGAGTAAGACTGACTCGAAGAACAGACCGACCATCCGGGTTGCTCCACTCCAAACTTATTGCATGAAAGTATTGCATACAGCTGCTTGGATCGATGCTTGTAGTTTAGTCTCCTGGCCGCCATGCATTCTCCGATGTCCGTCCATGTCCGTAAGCGCGCTTGAGGCTGGGTCACACGCTACTGCCCGGTGTATGGAATCCCGCCTCTCGAAAACGATGAACCAACAACGATTGCAGAAATATTTGTAAGTGAAATGGACGATATAGGAAGGCCAAATCTCGCAGGATCATGATTCCCTGCGCCATTGAACAGTCGAGAGTTGGGATATACAGTTGAGGTGGTTGCTGTCCTTCTTTGGGCCTTCGTGGGTATGATAACAAGATGTATCTCAGCTACCCCCTTCGTAACCAGCCCCAGGAAGAAATTTCCTTAGCGAACACGATAATTGCTGATGAGGTTAAACAACCAGATTGGGAACAAGACCTTCGAATGAAAGACCCAGACGCAGGATGGGTTGGTGAGGCCTCTTTTGCTACTTGTGTGGTCAGAACATGGTGTCATCCCGGGAAGATGGCTAATTCTCATCAGACCATTATCTGGCGCTTCGGGAAGCTTCCTTTGCTTCGTGAGCAATTATTCATGCAAAGAAAGTTTTTCCTTCCGCAGTCAGCAAAAGAAACAAGGGATGGTATGCCGAATATAGACAGACAGTCATATAAAGTTGAGGTCGACTATTGTGTTTTAGACTTAGCCCAGCACATAGAGTTATATTTGCGTAGTATTTCAATATATGTAGACGTATTTCGATGGTATATGACCCCAGCCCTGATTTGATTGCAGATGCTACCTGTCAGCCTTGCCTAGTTTGCTGGCCTGAATAGGTAGGAATCCTCAACCAGCTGTGCTAGCCGGGAAATTCCACCAGTCAGCTTTGGTCCCTGGGCAATGAGCCTGCACGAAATCCACGATCGATGAGCCGTCGGACCACGTGCCCCCCTGCAAAACAGCAACAAGATGCAGGCAAACTCTTCGCAAAGAAGCATATACTAGCCAAGGGGGGCCCGGTGGTCTGGAATCAAAATTTGCTTCTGCCTGGTTTACTGCCGCAAACAACATGCGCCTTACACGAAAAAACGGGCTGTTAGCCGAACCCGGCTGTGTCTCGACCTTCCCGAAACACCATCGCCCAGTTACGCAACTTCTACTTGAGGCAAAATGCGGCCCATTCGGTGCTTACCAGGACCACGGGTTGCTCGCTGTACCTGGTTCCCGCGTGTTTAGAGGGTAATCATTGGAAAGCATTAGCGGAAAAATTCTTGGTCTTACACCGAACACATCGTAAGGTAGGCATCGGTGGTCTAGGTGTCGGGCTCGCCGGGTCTGGGGTCGTTAGCAAAACCACTGGATCCCTAGAATGGCGATAGCCGAGCGATATCTGATGGTGATGGTGATGGATTCACGCAGAAACTGGCAACGAGAT
Organism: Trichoderma gracile; assembly: GCA_020002365.1. Classification (NCBI taxonomy): domain Eukaryota; kingdom Fungi; phylum Ascomycota; class Sordariomycetes; order Hypocreales; family Hypocreaceae; genus Trichoderma; species Trichoderma gracile. Next base: position 88,916 of record JAINEY010000006.1, read on the forward strand.
ACGGGCAACGGGGTGAGGAAAATGAGTATATAAAGCCCTCGTCGTCTCTGCCTCTGTCTGTCTCAATTCTCTCCAGTCCTGCCTCATCACAGTCCATTATCTGTCTCGATAACTCAGCTTCTTTGCTACAAAGACTTCTTTGTTCTAGAAACAAATATCAACATCTCAAAATGTTCGCCAAGACCGCCGTTGTTCTCCTGGCTGCTGCCGCCAGCCTTGTCAGCGCTCTCCCTGAGCCCACCCGCGTTCGATCTGCTCCTGAGGCCAAGCGAACCGAGTGAGTCTTCCTACTCATGATACTCAGCATCAAAGCTCTCAGCGTTACTGACATCGGATTTCTCAGGCACTTTGGTGTTGGAACTGTTTACGACCAGATGGGTGCCTTTGGATCCTGCGGCGAGAAGCACGGCGATGACGAGCTGATCGTTGCCCTCACCCCCAGCTGGCAAGGCAACGGCTTCCCTCCCAAGTACTGCGGCCGCAAGGTGTTCATCCAGAACACTGGCAGCAACGACGGTGTTGGCGGCGCCGGCCGAACCGTCATTGCTACTGTCAAGGATACCTGCCCTGGCTGCCCTACTGCAGACAGCATTGATCTGTCTCACGGAGCTTGGAACCAGCTCACCAACTTTGCTCCTTTCGGAACTATCAACATTGAGTGGTGAGCAACGATCTGCTTGTTAACCATCAAGTGCTATATCTAACGTCTTCTAGGCACTTCTGCAACGAGAACGGCCAGTGCTAAATGTCTACTGTCAAGTAGTCCGGCAACTGTGATGGTCCTTTGACCTCACATCTCGATTTTATCTTCACTGTACATAGGTTCTCCAATGACTTGCACATAGTTGAAAGAAATGAACATATTATACATAAATCTGGCTATCGTCATCAAATCTGCCCTTCGAAGGTCCTTTCTGTAAGGTTATCGTCGTCCGAATCACATGAGCATCGCTACATGCTTTTACCTCCGCAAGCAACCTGCAGCACCGAGACCTTTTTGTCAATTCCACAGTCATCGTGTCGCCATTGGAAATCCACCGGCCAGTCATATGTTACACCCTATCCTACTGGCTCGTTGAGGAATCTACGAGGAAATACGAAACATTATAGTGAATCAGAATATCACCTATAGAACGTAGACCCACCGCCGTGACTGATTCACCTGCCATATACGTAATGCCTCGAAATAAACGCGTACAAGCGTGGCGTTAAACGGGAAACCTGCATTTAGACCAGGGGCACGGAGACAGCAAGGTTCGAATAAGCACTAGTATCGAGTTTCTTCAATGTAGGCTACTCTGCGTCTTATGTTTCGAGCGGCTTCATGCCGCTCATCCGGTCATACCTTGTTAAATTTCCTGCCAATCGCCCTCCAGACCCCTCGAGATGCCTTGACGATAGCATGCCTGCCGTCGTATAGGGGATACACCACTACCGCGAAAAACGCAAAGAATTGCCATATAATGGCAACGGTAGTCCAACCTGAAAAGGAGGACTTGGTAAAGATGTAGTTGCGGTACAACGGCATCGGCCAAGCCACAAACGTGACGAGAACAATCACGACGAAGAATGCCCATGCAATGCGGTACCAATGGCGTAGCTCCTGCAGCGTCTCCTCGGTAAAGGGGTGCTGCACGTTATCGAGGTCAACCGAGTCGTTGTCACCACTTGCTGACACGCCGACAGTTCGTCTTTCGCTAACCCTGATGGCATCCGCCTTCTCAGCATCGGAAGCAATCACAGACGCATTCTCGCTTGGTGACTCCGTAATCACGATGCTGTTCCCTTGCGACTCGTTGGGCCCGGTTTTCGCCTTGTTCTCCTTCTCATCGTCGCTTGGCGAGGTTGATGATTCGCTCTCATCAGCCTTTGGTGCTTCAGCCAATTCAATGAGCAGAAACCGTCGCCAGTCAAACGACTCTGGCTTGTACAGCGAGATAACTACCGAATAAAGAGCCGGGGAGAAGAAAGAAGCAATCGCACCATAAAGGGCCGGAAAACTCGCTTCCGTGGTCGCAATGTTGATCGTCCCATACATGGTCTTGGCCGTGGCCAGCCAGACGCTGAGGCCTGTAAGAAATCCGAGGATTGGCGACGCAATTGCTGCTAATCGCGTCTGTTTCGACCAACCCAGTGTCAGTCCTAGAGGTATGATGCCAGGGCAAGAGAGGATAGGCCTGAAATAGCCGATCCATGTCATATCAGCACCGCCATAGTTGAGCGCCAGTGATATGCCAGTGATGAAAATGGTGTGGAACACGACAGCAAGGTGGCTAACTTTCATCAGCCTCTTGTCAGTCGCCTTTGGGTTGATGTATGTCTTGTAGAGATCGAACGAAATGATGCTGCTAACAGCAATCATGGACGAAGAGACAGTGCTTGTCAACGCCATGAACAAGAGAACGAAAAAGGCAATGATGCCCTTGTCACCGATGAGGGCCTTGATGGTGTACGGCATCACCAAGCCTGCATTCACTAGGCTCGGGGAAAATTCGCCGGGATAGGTCGGGAAGATCGGAGTATTGTGAATGGCCCTGGCGGTCAGGCCGATGACAGTACCAAGGCCCCAGGGGATGCCGAATATAGCCACGGCGGCGATGTTGTATCCAGGCACGGTAGCTTTGACCTCTGTAGCGAAAGACTTTTGCCAGAATGCCGTATCCTGTAGAAGTAGAAGAGGAAGAATTAGCGATAAGAACTTTGGAAATTGAGGGCGCCAGGGTTCTCTGTGTGTGCCATTCTTACCATGACGACGAGAGCAAGATTACCAAACTTCAGGATCAGTCCCCAGATGATTGCGTCGACTGACTTCATGGTGAGCAAAGATCCTTCGTAGTTCCTGGGAATGATGTTCTCAGAAGCGGTTGCCATGACTTTGTCATACAATCCTCCAAGACCGCCTACGGCCTCATGGGTCAGAGTAGTCAAGGTGAAGTAGATGATGAGGATCAAGGCAATGGCGGTATGGAGATAGTCGGTCAAGAAGGTGGCCTTGAGGCCACCTACTGCTGTATATAGAACCACTGTACAATAACAGGCGTCGTCAGCAAAATCCCCTGTGTATTCAGAGTACCATATCAGGCCATTCTTACCTCCCAGTGGGATCAGTATGGTAGCCGCGACAAAATGCATCCCAGACACACCATATATAAGCTGTGATCCTGTCAGGATCATGGACGCGCATCCAAAGACATTGTTGGTGATGTTGAGGATAATAAAGACCACATGTCCGATCTTCCCGTACCGCATGCGGATAATCTCCAGCGACGTATGGGCATACGGCACTCGAATTTTAGCCAACACACCAAGAGCTGCCATCAAGGCAATTTGGAAGCACAGTCCTGTAGCCCACCACTACACACAGCAGGTGTTAGCAGCTTTCTCGATAACACATGTGCACTTGGAACACGACTTACAAATGGGACGGCTAGTCCAAACTTGTAACAAAAGGCGGCTGAAAACACCGTTTCATTGATCCACATCCACGAAGAAAACACCGCCGATGCTGTTAAACCTCGTCCCACGGATCGATTGGCGACCATAAACATCTCTGATGTCGACGAGTCTTCGGATAGGTAGGCTCGTTGGACCTTGATGGCGATGAGAATGACACCGCAAAAGGCCACTCCCAGCCCAATAAGGAGGCCATATGCCGTTCCCTGAGGGATGACGGGCACGCCCGAGACGCCGAGTTGAACCGACATGTTGAGGACCAGATCAACGGCCTATATATTGTCAGCGGACTGGTATGGCCTCATAGAATGGAAAAGGAAGAATGTGTAGGACTCGTTGCCTCGACAAGGACCCCTCTTGCAGGTTACCCGGGGTACAGTCACGCCTTCTTTTATATCATCAAGTGCCGACAGTCGTCGATTTATGGTCTTTCATGCAGTTCGTCCCTCCCCATCTCCCGCGTCCCAATTGTCGGGAAACCTTGTAAGCCAGCGGCCCATAAATGCAGCACGTTGCATTAGGAACTAATGACGTTATTTTCCTGGATCCTCATGCTTTGCAATGGCTGGGTAATCCCATAGCAGGCCGTCGAAAATGATACCTGCAAGTCCCCGTGGTGTTGCGATGAAGCGAGATAGAGTCAGTCCAATGGCCGACAAACGGACATCGACTATTGCCGCGTAAAAGGCGTAAACCGATTGCGAATCGATGAGAGAATCCGGCTAAATGGTTTTTGGAATGATTGTTCAAGTAGAACCCGTTTTCTGACTGGGTGGTGATAAGTATTCGTATGCGAGATCGGCCGTTGATGTGAGATCATGGTGTGTATTGCGTGCTCTGCACATAGCGTGACGACTTCATAGCGGAACATCAGCCTCACCTCGCGTGCAACATCAGACGAAGGAAGCTCCGTCAATTCATCTCTATAATAGAAGAGAGCCAATAGGAATGTTTGAAGTGTTGGGGGTAATTTGTCAAGATATGGAACGTTATTCCCGCTTCTTGTTTAAAAGACATGGAAAACACCACCCAAAGGTGGCAGCAACTACGCGCATATTGCTTCAACGCTTCGTCGCTCAATAGCACCGATTAACAATGGGCGATAACATATCAGCCACTGCGGCCGAAGGGTTAGCGCAGGGAAAGAAGCAAATGATCCTGAACGCATTTGTCATGAACACTCCGGGTCACCTCTCTCCTGGATTTTGGCGACACCCACGGAACAAGACCGATCAGTACACAAAGCTGTCCTTCTGGACAGATCTGGCGCAACTCCTCGACAAGGCAGACTTCCATGCCATGTTCATCGCGGATACCCTGGGGCCGTACGACGTATACAAGGGTCCTGCAAATGTTGTGCCAGCTCTGGCAGCAGGCGCTCAGTTCCCAGTCAACGACCCCTTATACCTGGTGCCCGCAATGGCAGCTGTCACAAAGAATCTCATTTTCGGTGTCACGGCTAGCTTGACGTACGAGAAGCCTTATGCGCTGGCTCGGCGTCTCTCTACGGTAGACCACCTTAGCGACGGCCGTGTTGCCTGGAACATCGTCACGTCGTACCTTGACAGTGCAGCCCGCAACCATGGCCTGAAGGAGCAGATCCCACACGACGAAAGATATGCCATTGCTCACGAATACATGGAGGTTCTATATAAACTGTGGGAGGGAAGCTTCCGAGATGACGCGGTTGTCAAGGATCGCGAGAATGGCAACTATATCGCTGCCGACGGCGTTGTCCAGATACACCACAAGGGCAAATATTTCGAGGTACCTGGGCCTCACTTCTGCGAGCCATCCCCGCAGCGAACTCCGTTCCTCTTCCAGGCTGGAGTGTCTGAGGCCGGCAACGGCTTTGGAGGAAAGCATGGCGAAGCCATCTTTGTCGGCGGCCAAACTCCCGAGGGTGTGAGAAAGACTGTCGACAACATTCGTGAGGTGGCAAGAAAGGAAGGGAGAGATCCAAAACACATCAAGGTCATTGTGGGAATCAACGTCATTGTCGCAGCAACGGATGAAGAGGCTCAAGCTAAGAAGGAAAGCTATCTTCAATATGCCGACCAAGAAGGTGCCTTGGCTCTCTTTGGAGGATGGACTGGCGTTGATCTCTCAGGCTACGCGGATGACGAAGACTTCCGCTTTACCGACTCGCCGAGGTTGCAGTCGATCGTTAGAAGATGGTCGGATACTGTGCCCGGGACAGACAATCTGCCATGGACCAAGAGAAGAATCGTTGAGTATCTCAGCATCGGCGGCCTCGGCGCAAAGGTAGTAGGCGGTCCGACAACAGTTGCTGACGAATTGGAGAGATGGATCGAGGTGTCTGGAGTAGACGGCTTCAACTTGGCCCACGTTACCAACCCGGGTAGTTTCGAAGATATCATCGAGCACCTTCTACCTGAACTGAGGAGGCGGGGCGTATTCCGAAATGGTGTCGAGAAAGAGAGTGCAACAGCACGAGAAGTATTCATCGGGTCCAAGAGACTGCCTGAAGACCACCCAGGGAGCTTCTTCAAGTGGCGAGCTGGCGAAAGCGCGCCAAAATACCTTCAAAAAGCGGATGAGAAAGCAGGTAGCGATTAGATAGATACCCGAATTCTCGATGCAATTCCCAACTTCAAGGATACGAGATTCTGTGATACTTGTATGCTTACCTACATGTAGGTAGGTAGCCTTTACTTTTCCATGCTCATTGAATGCCGAAGTAACCGTGACGCCTTCTGATATGGGAAGCATGAGCAAAAGAAATCAACTCGCGAGATGTCTCTAGATAAAACTTTGAAGAAAACCTTGTTGGAGATGTCATCATCGGTATTCGCAGCGAGGCGGAAAGTCTGGTCGCAGCTGAGCGTGATGTGAACAAAAACCCATGACCGCCAAATCAGACAGTTGAGCCTGAGCAATTCGAGGAATACTCTGTGCGCAGAACTGAGCCGCGGCGCTTAGAGTAGATGGCCATCAATTCTTCTTTATGCGCATGGTCAAGAGATAGAATCGCTGAACGACAAAGACAGGGCATGACCGGATCCACGAAGGCGCGGAAGAGGTTGTGATGTATACCTTATGTTCGCCATGATGTTGAAACGCTGGGACGTCCAGAATTGAGGTAATGAGTGGGTGACGATCTGTTCAACTGTGGTTTCGAAGTTGTTGGTCAAGGTAAGTGAGAACTGCTGACACTAACTCTCTTTCTGAGTGACTTAACGCCGGGTAGTGTGCTGTCATCGACTTTAAAGTCGTGCCGTCTTCCAGCTTCCACAGATTCGTACTTCGTGAGATCAATTCCTACAAAAGCCTTGCAAATATAGCCACTCGATAACAAATTGGGGGAATCGTCGGCGGCTTCAATTATTCCTCTTGGCACGATACCAGGACCTCCTGTTCCTCCTCAGAACTGATATTCCGGGTTCTTTAGGGTAACGTACATACATGTACTGAGTCCCTCATCCGACCAATGCGAAGATGCTTAGAGCCAGCCTCGTCAACGCCACAGTCCCCAGCCACATTTGGTGGGGTAATCGTGGCTACGTTGCCAGCCTTGTGCAGCTCCCAATCTTCAACGCCTCTCCAATGCGAACCTCCTTCAAACCGAAGCTAACGATTCTCATGCCTCAGAGCCACCGATCAAGAGCCTCGACGCCGCGCTCCTCATGAATCGTCAACGACCGCGCCTCAAGAACGGGGTCGATCTCCAGCTCCAGTCGGCCTTCCAGGACGGCAACTGGCCGGTGGTGATACGCCTAGCTGAGAAGCGCGCAAAGACGCTCAATGACCAGTACTACGAGGTGAGAACTGCCGCCCGTCACCGACCCTGGGCGTTGAATCTCTGGAGTTTGGGATGATTTGAAACACCGGCATAAGTCACTCGGCTGATCCACTGTGTGCATCATAATCACAGCTCGTCAAAGTCTGTGCCGAGAGCCAGCTCGATGACCCCAGCGCCAAATTTGCTGCCGTTGCGGCCATCTGGAAGTTTGTCAAGGAGGGCAGCACCATCAAGGATGTGGATGCCATTGATCTGTTGGAATGGGCCACCACGAATCTCATGGACCCGGATGACTTCGCCGAAACTCTTGGGCCGCTGAGAGTACGATGTGTCAAGGCTGCCCCGAAGGACAAGATTGCTGCCTCACGATGTCTCGAATCATGCTTGCTTCACTGGGACTTAGCCAGCGCCCAACAGGTACTCACCCCCGCCTGGCCTCTTGATCTTTCTACTTCTTGGTCGAAACTTCGGACATAGCTCGGAGGATCTAATGAGATGCAGATTGCAGCCATCATCGACCGCTCTTTTCCTCAGGACAGGGACATGCTATTCTGGAACATCGTGGTCACACATTTGCTTTCCGTAAGCCACATCCTTGGAACCAAACGCAAATGCTTCCATGCATCAGTATACTAAAGTTTTACATAGATGAGTCCCAACACCTCGCCAGATAAGAGGAAACTGTACGGTACTTTGGCTCAGAAGCAGATTGAGCGAGCAGCTCAAGCCACGGAACAGGTTTGTTGATGTTTTTCGTCTCACTACGTTGAGAGATCAGGTTTGGTTCTGACTGACGCTGTTACCCCAGGTAGAAGCAGACTCAAACGGAGCATCGACTAAAGTATCGCCTAGGCGCGTCAAGACAGAAGAAGAGACTCTCCTGCTCTATGACATTATCGAGACGCACGGAAGTCCCCAAGACTTTCAGAAACTCATCTCCAGCCCCGTCTTCTCTCCCGCTGCACAATTCCGTCGTGGCCGAAAAGAGGTGGCCATTCGTGCCATTGCCAAGTTTAGGCAAGATGGCGACTGGCTTGCCGTGTTCAACCTCTGCAAGGAATGTCTCTCCGACTGCGATGCGGACGGGCAACTCACCTTGCTCGCATCCGATATTGCTGTGTGGCGGCACTTGATTGATGCTGCGAGCCACATCAAGGATATTGATCCGGAGTGAGTAGACACGACACCCGAACTCAACAAATGGTTGCCTGGACGGTACTAACTTCAACGTATTAGTTCTACCGCCACTGTTCAGAAGCTACTTGCGGACTTATTATCGTCTAAGCACATGCGACCCATGTACAGGCGTAATATTCTGCTGGCCAGAATATTGGCGGTATTCAAGCTTGCCCACGACGATGGAAGCGACTTGGTTGACGGCCGCCCTTCGTCACTGCGGCTTCAGGAGCTCATTCACTACATCGATGATCAGTATACCAGCCCTGCGTGCTTCGGCGACGTCAAGTCGCTGTTGGAAGGCTTGGATGTAGCCGGTCTGAAGTATCTGGCGCTAGAGCATTTGCCTCAATTGGCGCATGGCGATTCAACAGACTTCAAAGTAGCCAGCACACAATTGTTGGCACTCAAGGCACAGTACCTGCTCTTGACGCATCGCAAAAGCAAATCTCGCGACCAAGATCAGCGTCTTCGGTGCACCGTCTGTGACAGCACTGTAGATCTAGCACTATGCCAGACTTGTCTCTCAAAGCTCTCCGAGGCCAGCGTCGCATTCTACGACTCGGTCACAAATGCCGAGAATGTCAACGAGAAGATCAAGGGCGAGGTGCTCCCAGAGCTGGCAATATTGATTGCTTTCTGCAGCCTGAACCTTGCCTTTGACGTCTCTACGCAGGCTAGCCAGTCGTTGTCATCACATGCCAGGCGCCATCTCATCCGTGCCACCCTTCTACTGGATGATCAGCTCGCTCAGAATCCGGGCCATAGCCAGCTATCTCTTGTTCTAACGCAACTGCACATCCGCCTTGGTTCGGCATACAGGGCCAGCGACATCTGGGATGTTATCGGCGTCAAGCGCACCATCATCGACTCTCTCGGCCCTGTATTCTACGATCGCCTATCAACAATTGCCCCTGCGCTTTTGTCGTCTTATGATAGCTGGGGCAGCCACCTCATGGATTTGCTTCAGTCTCATTACCAGATCTCATTGAAGCTCAAGATGCCTCGTCGCTTGATAGATGCATTTGAATCGGGCAGCTACAGCAGTGTCATGGGGATTCCCGAATACATTGACCGTCTTCGGATGAGCTGCACTAGGGCAATGAGTCTAGCTGAGGCGCGAAGGATCGAGAGATTCCTGGGACAGACGTCGCACGAGCTGGAGTCTGATCCGCGATTCAGTACGTTATCCCTTGGTCTCTTGGCCTTTGAGAAAGTGACACTGACAAATGTTTGCAGGTGAGGTGGTTGACGAAGCGCAGCTCATTGAGACTATCGATTATGGGTCGTTTCCATCCTGGAACAGCAGTACAATCCGGCCGATGCACCTCAATCTCAGGCTCGGTCCAGCCCCTTCGGTAAGTATAGATGGTCTGCTCTGTCTTCGTTCGACAATTTGACTGACGCGACATGTTTAGAATCGCCGCTGCCACCTCTCCTTGCTGGCAGAAGCGTTCCACGAGCTGCTGACATACAAGCCTCCTGCCAGCTTCAAAGCCTCCCCAGGAAGCTTGGAATATGATCATATCTACTTCATCGAGACATTGGCTCGCCTCAGCAACTCTTTCCCAAGATTCTTGACCGGTCCTGATGATGAGATGACTCGACCAGAGCTTCTATACTTTGAGGCCATCAGCCTCCTCTGCACACTGATGTCTCTGTGTGTCGAGTTCGAACGGTCTTCTGATGTCACCGATGCCTTGTCTCAAATTATTAGCGCACTCAAATCGACTCTCGAAAGCCAGCGAAGCCCTTTATCTCACGATATGGATTCTTCAATAGAAGGCACAGTTACAATGCTAGGTTCGATGCATGATATCTCGATGCTCCGGGACACGACTGCTGCGATCAAACTCGGAGTGCAATGGCTTTTCAGCCACAACGAGAAGGAGAAGGCGCGCGATAGGTTAGGGAAGAGCGGTCTGCCCAAGGACCTGGTTTCTCAACTAAAGGACCTGCAGACAGCCGCTGAGTCGAGCATCAAAGAAGGCCAAGGATGGATCTCGAAGTTGAAGACGGAAGTCATGTCGAGGGATTTCGAGCCTAAGCTGAAGAGATGGGTGTTGGACGGGGAGCACGAGATCAAGAAGATTCTTGGCGTGCAGTCGCTGCCGGCGCTGATTGATAGCTGGCAGTCAAACGTCAAGGGGTGGCAACAAGTGAAATGGGCGTAAATGTTCGGTTCGACAGGGAACATCTGAGCGGACGGGGTGCTGCTTGGCTACTTGTTTACCATCTCCTTGCAAAGACGATTCCAGAGAGACTTTTGCAGACCAACGGCAGACAAATGCACACAAATTTCTAGACTCAAGCCGCAAACCTCGAATCGCACCGCCTCGTTCAAAGGAGATAATCGCCGTCGAGTGCATGAAACGAGCGTCGTCATTTGAAGGTGGAGCGACCATCACAATCGAGGCGGGTCCCCCTTTTTCCCTCGACTATTGCTTGCGCGTACATGCACGTCACCACCGGCATTTTCTGTGCGCCAACTTGCAATACCTGCAGCCCAGTCTTGAACAAAATCACTTTTATTCTTCTTTATCAATTTACGACTACCTACCTTGGGCAATTGGATGCATCTCATGGCCTTAAATCAGCCTTCATCTCCAGTCTGGTAGCAGTGAGACCTGTTGGCGTGCACAGACATTGCCTGTCATGAACACCGCACCATTAAGCCATGACGATCCGTCCCTGATCGCCGTTGAAGCCGTTTCTTCCCCAGTTTCTGTAGCCCCTTGTATCCTCGCCTTGGCTTTCATCGCTTAGCTGTTCCTTTTATGTCCTGGACTTTAGATAGTCTCTGGTTCAACCAGCCCGCTGTTCTTGGCTCAATGCCTGACCCCGGCTATCACGGCGCTGTTTCCGCCGACACACACGCGTCCTTTTTGCTGGGCTTCGCACGGATGGGGCCCAACGGCCAATCCGTTTCTCAGCGCCGATATCGTACCATTTGATGGCAAGACTTGATATCGGAGCACACAAGAGGTTTATCTTCTAGGGGCACTAGAAACAAGATAATACTAATTCCTGTCTGATGCTACTAGTATGGGTATCCCTGGAGGATATTCTCCTGATACACTGGGCTTTCAAGGAGGCGATGAGGGCATAACTCCAGTATGATGCAGTCCCGATTCAGTAGCTTGATAGCAGATCTGAATCTGATATATGGGAATGGCTCTGGCATTGACCTTTTCTTGACCAGTTCAACTCTTCTTCTCTCCAATTGATGGATCATGAATGCTGCATCTTTCCATAATGCTCGTCACGCGCTGCCATTCACCCATTTCACACAGAGGAATAACGGTTCTGTTCATCATAGCCACGGTGTTCCTGCTGGCCCTGCTTGCGAAGCAAGAGCACAACAAAGGAACAAGACAATATGAGCTCCCCTTTGGCATAGGGCTTGCCATTTCTGCGCAGGATGGCCTGCACGCAGTCAAGCAATGTTCCTCAGAGCTGGACTATCTGAGACGCAAAGAGTACGGCTTGACTCGCAACGTCGTCTACCGCAAGCGCTGCATCCGTGGCGTGTACAGTCAAGATGCCGGTTCACGGGATTCAGTAACCGCAGTCGACAGTCCATTGCTCGGGCCAAGAGCAGATATCCTGGATCTCGACAACGAATGCAGGAGCGTTTCTTCACCCAACTCGCCCGTCGAAGCCCAATCCTGTGAGGCAATCACACTCCATGTCTCGAAGCCATTCCCAACAGCAGATCTGTCAAAAGTCATGTTTGGCGTAGCGACGACCCTCTCCCGCCTCCAAGACTCGATCCCTCAGTTTTCCCACTGGCTCTCTGGCACTGGCGCTCTCTTCCTCGCCATCGTCGTCGATGATTCAGTCACAGACGACGAGTTGGACGCACTGGAGTCCGTGTACGAAGCCCACGGCATCAGCCTCACGACGATCCGGCCTTGGAACTGCTCCTTTGATGTAAACGAGCAGCACTTTGCCATCCTCCACGACCTCATCGACTATTCCACCAGCGAAACCCAATGGATCGCAATCATCGACGACGACACCTTCTTTCCCTCGCCCTACTCCATCTCACAACTCCTCTCTTCCCACAACGCATCCGAACCGACATACATTGGCGGCCTCTCAGAGAGTCAGGGCGCTGTTGCATTTTTTGGCCACATGGCCTACGGAGGGGCAGGCGTCTTCATGAGCATGCCGCTGGTCGAGCAGCTCGACTCGCACGTTGAGGATTGCCTCGCCCAAAGCATCACCAGACAGGGCGATGGCTTGCTGAACGACTGCATACGAAACTATACGGACACAGAACTTATCGCCATCCCTGGGTTGCACCAGCTCGATATGAGAGGCGACCTGAGCGGGTTCTACGAGTCCGGGACGTTCCCGCTGAGTCTGCATCACTGGAAGTCGTGGCACCAAGCCCCCGTCGACAAGATGGCCAAGATAGCCCAGTTCTGCGGCGACTGTTTCCTCCAGCGCTGGAAGTTTGGCGGAGACAGCATCCTAGCAAATGGCTACAGCATCAGCGTATACCAAGATGGTATCACCCAATCCGAGTTGGACCTCATGGAGGGAACTTGGGAAGAGGCCATGGGCTACGAGGCGACAATGGGCAAGATGCGCGAAAAGGCTTCTGACGGGAGGAAGAAGAGTTACAGGTTGATTGACGCGGAGGAGGTGGACGGGAGCTTGCGGCAGGTTTTCGTGCTCCACGGGGCTTCGGACATGGACTTGGATGGGGAGCAGGAGGCGATGGATGAAGTTGTTGAGCTTTGGTGGGATTGGCCAAGGAGCGATTGATGGCATGTGTTCTTGTATGTTTTTTCTCGGGTTTTATCTGTTGCAGGCACGGATCACCAAAGCATAGATGGCGCAGGCGATCGGTGACGGAGTTGGATGGCGTTTTGGACACTGAATAGCATTGATACATATTTATCTGCCAAATACCGAGCAAATGTCAGCTTTCTGAGTGCCACTCATCGTCGCGTGGTTGGCTCAGTTGAAAGCAACCGTATCTCGCATCTTATCCTTCAGTAACCCGCGACTTGGCCCGCACAGTTGGCTCGACATCAAACGCAGGGCGTCGATATCCAGATGCGAGTTGGAGGCTGACATGGAACCTCTCTGAACAGCAGCCTCTTTGGTGGTGTGCGGGGAGCAATGCCTCTATTGGTATGCATGTGATACCAATAGAAGCAGAGAAGGTGTAGACAAATTATCTGGTACTCGCGGATACAGTGAGGTGTTCTGCATGTAAGGTGGAAGAAGATGAGAGACTTGGAGTGGCGGGGTTGAAGTTGAATCTGTGGAGATGGTGGCTTTAGTTGCTGTGTAGCGGCAATGCCTAGATCGGGCAAGACAGATGAGAAGAAATTCACGCCCTCTAGGAACATTGAACATTGATTAGCCTACAAGTTTCGACGGGTTTGGATGAATGAGCGCAGGATCGTGTAAAGATCAGAGCTGGCTCGAGATATCGACCGCCGCAATCGTATGAGGCATGACTGAGCGTCTCTCTACTCACGGTTCCAGTCTTTCTTCCTCGCCCTCTTTCTGGTCCTCGGCAACTCGAAGCATGGAGTCCCTCATCGATCGTCTTCCCCATGGCATGGTCACCATGTCTCCCATTATGATGATGCTCGGGGCTGCCTTGGTCATCATCAGCACAGTTTATATGCTTGTATGAGGCTCCCCTTTGAAAATCTCATGTCTACGCTTCCCCAGGTTTGATGGCTTCGACTAACATCACCTTTCCTCCACAAATAGACTGCATCCCATTGTCGAAACAGCAAAGCATCCCACTCTAATCAACCAGATAAAGAGTACGAATATGCTTTGGATATCAAGCCGCTGAATGACCTGGACTACAAGGCAGTCGAGCCCAATCAGTTTCGGCCGTTCAAGCCCATCTTCCACATCACTATGGGTGAGCATTCGTGCCATTTGCATATCAGCATTCATGTACTTGACTAGGCCATGACTCACACACAGACAGCCTTACAAGCCGATTCTCCTTCGGAGCTCATCACCATCGACTCGCAGTATCTCGACAGAGTCTCCCACCGCCGGCAGCTCATTGCCGACCACGGCGACATGGTCCACGCCTGCCTCCCCCCCGGCCTCGAAGCCGTCCGCGAGCTGCACCAGTTCCTCATCCGAGACTACCTCCCGACTCGCTTCCCGACCATGTTCCGGCTCCGGGACCAGGACCGACGGTTTGATAACCTCGTCACTGGCCGGTCATTCCCCACCAAGGCTCCGGACAATGTCGAAGAAGCGGAGGCAGTGCTGCGGATGCTGGCCGAGACGGTAGAAGAGGACATGTTTCTGCTGGTTGGGGAACCAGAGGGCCACCGGGCCGTGGCTTTTGTGTGCTGCTTCCCGTCAGGGTTCGATCCGTCGACAAAGGTCGGGAGGCTGCTGAGGGAGATTCACGCGCCGGTGCCGTCGTACGACAAGATTGGGCCAAGCATGGAGCGCTTCTTTAGCAGGATTGAGGTGGGCAAGAATGTGAAGCGGACGAATGTGAGTGCATGTGGATTGGATGCATTCTGTCCTTCTGCTGACGCTTTGGTAGTGGTCTATGCAAACGCACAGCGACTTGTTTCATTACGATAGACACGACGGGCACACGAGCGATGATGTGCTCAAAGCCGACGACATTGACATGAGCCAGGTCAGTTGCATGCCGCCTCTACTGGGAATTCGATGGCTGAGTATAGCATCATGGTTTACAGACTTATGCACGCATTGAGCTCCAGACACTCAGTCGACTACCGAAGACGAGAGCAGTCCTCTTCTCCTTCAAGACGTATTTGTACCCCATCGAGGACCTCAAGAAAGAAGGCCTGGGATCGCAGGTGGCAGATGCCATCGAGGGCCTCAAGACGGGCAACGCGCCGGGCATGTGGAAGTACAAGGGCGCACCGCAGTGGGGAGAGCCGATTTGCAAGTACCTGAGGGCCTAAATTCGAATCCATGTACGAATACATACATGCCTACATACCTGACCTACCTACTCAGCCGCACATGTGGTGGTGAAAGTTGAAGTTGATCGTCGAGTGCATGTATCACCACGTCAATTGTCTTGTTTGCTGGCTGCATGTACACGTAGTACTATCATCAAAGCCATACAGTAGGCCACGCCTGCAAGATTGCATGCTCATGCAGGCTTCAGCTAGCCAGACGCAACATGTCCTCCCTACCTTGCTTGCATGCAGCTTGCAATTCACCGACCAGCCACCCGTGGCACAAGGCTCTGGGCATCGTCGAATCAGGGCTCCGTCTCCCCTGTTGCGTGTGTAACTCGGCCGTAGGCTCAACTGTGATTGCGCTGAGACAGTTCAGGTTGAGCAGCAGCAGGTGACTTTCCATTGACATGCACTGACCGTTTTGACTGTTTGTCAACACCCATGAATAGGTATTGATGCAAGTTGACGTTGAGTTGAGCGTCAACTGCATTGACGCAGCACTGGAGCAATCGTCTGGCGCTTAGCGGTCAGCTAAGTCCCGCTGACTTCATGTTCAATCTGCAACTCTAGAGCACCCGTGACCGCACTGCTGTCTGCACTGCATCTCCGGCTTGTTAGAACAGGTGATTAGGTACTGTATGTACATGTAGGTTCTCTCCATCGCATGTGCTCTCCTCCGCTATTATTCCACAGCCTCAGCTCTTCCGTTTCATTATGCAGCTGTCTCCTGTCTCTTCAGGTTGCCTCTGGCTCTGCACTGCATGTCACCAGCGTCTCTCCTGTTCCCCCGTACCCGGTACATCCATCCCCAGACACCGTCGGCAGTTCAAGCGCCCTGGCCTCTCCTCGGCAGGTTCTCACCTCCGCCAGTCCCTACAGGTGCAACTCCCCTGTAAATCCCCCCCAGATCAGGCGCCCTGCGCGCTCCGTCAGGGCTGACCTGCCGCTAAAGCGCCGCCGGAGCAGCACCTCACCTTCTGGGAGCCTCGTGATCCACCTTTATCCGCCTAATCGCAACACCCGCACCGTACCGACCCGAAAATCCGCCAGCCAGGCCAGCGCATAGAAATTCGGCCAGCAGACGAACAGCTCAGGGAACCTTGAACCTCGACATCGCTGGTGCTCCGAGAGCTAAAAACTCAGCCTTGCCGACCTCGCCTCTCTTTCGCCCTCGCTCGCGCCCATCGCTCTGCCTTCTCGTTTCCTTTGCTTCTGCTATTTGCTCATCTCCAACTGGCTTCTTCCATTGCTCCTTGTCTTTTGATTCATCCGACACAATCCACCATCCTCTCGCCCTGTGTCGTACAAATCCGGCCATCGTGCCCCGCGTACAGAGACACCAAGGATTGAATGCTCCAGGGAAAAAAGTAGCAGCAAACAAGAGCTCCAGCCGCATACGCAGGATATGCTCTGAGGCCGCAGAGCTGGTGCGCGCTTCCGTCTGTCCCGTCTCTGTGCTTCAGCCTCGTCGCCTCTCCTTTTCGTTCTCTATACCTACCCTTTCTCTCTTTTACTCCCTGGTCGTCCGCAAGTCCATCTGCTGGCGTGTAGCGCGCGCCGCTCCACCCCGTTTTCGCGCGCCAAACTCCGTGCCCGACCACAGACCAGACCGGACGAGACAAGGCGCCCTGCGCATCACGCGGCCAACATGAGTCTCCCATGTACGTCATAGAAGCCTACCTTACCTTCGTTAACATGTCTTTCCATGTAACGCTTGTCCTTGTCTGTCGTTGCTCGAGCTCCAACCTCTAGCTCCGATATCCGCATCGGTGACATTGCATGGCTAACATGGCATCCGGCCGCAGTGTCTTCCGACGAGAACCAGCGCTATACCGCCATCATTGACGGCATTCTTGCCACGGCCGACCTCCTGACAATTTCACGCAAAAAGATTCGCCAGGGGCTGGAGGCAGCGCTGGGTGGGAAAGACCTCAGTGAGCAAAAGGCAAGCAAGCAAGCAAGCAACCATGGGGAGGGGGACGCGGTTCGGGACGAGCATGCGAGTGACGGGCGCTGCGTACACTATATCCCGGCTCTTGACTAACCTGCTGCGCGTACTTTAGGATGCCATCAAGAAGTTGATAGAGGAGCGCTTCGACGCTGTCTCCGGCGCCGACGTGGGCGATGCAGCCCCTTCCGTCACCCCCGAGGCCGCCGACAACAAGCGGTCCGCCACGACCGAGTCGCCGGAGCACGATGGCCTCTCCGCCTCTCCCGAGCCGGCCAAGAAGAAGGTCAAGCGGTCCTCGTCTACCGAGGATGCCGACGCCCGCCTGGCCGCTCAGCTCCAGGAGATGGAGAACAGCCTCGCCAAGGGCCGCACCACCCGCGGCAGGGGCGACAAGGCGCGATTGGTCAAGAAGAAGAAGGCCCCGCGCAAGAAGAGCGCCAAGAAGGTTGGCGACGACGATGACAGCGAGGTGGACGCCAGCGGCGACTCTGCGCCCAAGCGCAAGGCTGGTGGTGGCTTCCAGAAGCCCTTCCTGCTGAGTCCCACGCTGTCGGAGCTGTGCGGCGAGACTCAGGTAAGAATCACGGGGGCAATTGGGTTGTTCCCGGAGAAGGGGTGGCGGCCACTGAAACGCCTGTTGCTGACTGCCTTGTCTATAGCTTTCCCGCCCGCAAGTCGTCAAGAAGCTCTGGGAGCACATCAAGGCCAACGATCTTCAAGACCCCAAGGACAAGCGCCAGATCATCTGCGACGAGAAGATGCAGGCTGTGTTCAAGCAAACTCGCGTCGACATGTTCCGGATGAACAAGGAGATTGGAAGCCACCTCTATCCCGTTGGAGAGGAGTAACCGGCGTCTTTGTTGAAATATACGAGACGCCAACGTACAACACATTCATCATTATCAGCATCATTATTTCTATCATCATTACTACTTTAACCGGTAGCAGCCACGATGGGGACAAGCATCCTTTATCAAATGCAGTGGGATTCTGGCGCCCGGTGGCGTATTCTGGAGATTTTCGATTTATCAAGGCCGGTTTCTACATCATCATTTTCAGGTACACTTACTCTTTGTATGGGGTGGAGGCGGTAGCAGGCCGTGAAGCAGGGAAGACGAACGAGGCTTCAAGCAAGGAATGGACTCTGCATGGGGTTTTCAAAGTTATCGGGAAACGGGCGGTATTAAAGGGATCACGGGCAAAGGAAGACCATCCAATCATGGAATTTCTATCTATGATTTAGGTCGTGGCTTTTGGGCTTTCTTTTCTTTGCCATGGATCTTTGTTTGGAATGAAAGCCATATATCAAGGAGAAGAATACTAGCTTATTAAGCGCACTTTGACTGCATTCATCGGGATACAACATGCCGACAGATGACTGCCTCCAGTTTAGGGGTGCAGACTGGTCTAGTGCTTGATATAGACATAAACTCCTGTGATTACACATCGCCTTGTTCTCCGACTCAGTCACTGCTGTGATTCCCAAGCCGTCCATGTTCATAGAAGCAGCTGGCCGAATGACTCCCACTTTGCAAGGCGAAATTGCACCGCAGAAGCAAAGCGTTCCGTTGAAGAAGACGCTGAGTCATCCGTGTTCAAGGCGGACTGCCGGGCACAGTCGACGCCGCTGATTGGTTCGTCAGATGCAGGGTAACTCGGCTTCAGCAGCCCCTCCAGCACCTGCCAGTTCATTACAAAACCAAAGTTGCGCCTGCCTTTCCGTTTGCACGGCTGGAGGGGCCAAAAAATCCGCACCAAAGCTTTTGTGACGTTTTTGACTTGCTCACCTTTCCATCACTTCGATCGTTTCTCTCTTTTTCGTCACTTATTGTGCTACTGCGAAGCCTCAACATCGATACATCCCATCATTATCGGCGGCAGTCTTTTTGCTTCAGTTCTGTCCCGTACGCTCTCGCCTCGGCGTCGATCAATTCCTCTGTGGAGCAGCATCAGCTTCACAACTCCAGCTCTGCTCCGGGAGCGAGGCACAAGTGCTTCGGAAAACACACAAGCGCATCGCCGGCAGCGTCTCCTAATATCGACCGAAGCTCAGGCTCTCGCAAAGGCTTGCAACGCCTGCTCTGCATCGAATTACTCCCCTCTCTCATCATCTATCAGCCATCTCGAGACAGCTTAACCATGTCGACTGCTGAGGGAGCAACACCAACCACCGGCCGAAGCGAAGGCGGCTCTCGAGGGCGCGGCCGTGGCGGAGGGGGAGGTGGCGCAGGCGGAGGAAGAGGAAACCAGGGCCAGAACCGCGGCGGTGCCAGGCGGGGAGGACGAGGCGGTAGCAATCGCGGCCAGGGTCGAGGACAGAAGGGCCCAGAAGCTGCTCCAGCTACATCCGCAGAAGAGGCTGCCGCTGCTGCAAACAAGGAGAACAAGGCGCTGGCAGCGACTGCTCCCAAGCTGCAAGCCGACGACGACGATGACGATGGCGACATCTGCTTCATCTGCGCCAACCCAGTCGCCCACCACTCGATCGCGCCGTGCAACCACAAGACGTGCCATATCTGCGGCCTGCGCATGAGGGCGCTGTACAAGACCAAGGATTGTGCCCACTGCCGAGTATGTTGATGATTCCCTTACCCCAATCCTGTCTCTATCTGTGTGTGCGAATGATACTAATGCCACGCGACCTCATCTACAGACACCAGCTGCGTATGTCATCTTTACCGACGATGCCGACAAAAAGTTTCAAGCCTACACAGACAGCGACTTCACCTCCACCGACAGCAACATCGGCATCAAGTACACCAACGAGGAGATTGTCGGCGACACCGTCCTCCTGCTGCGGTACAACTGTCCCGATGGGTCGTGCGATTTCGCCGGGCTGGGCTGGGCCGATCTGCATCGTCACGTCAAGTCGGCGCATCGCAAGCGCATGTGCGACCTCTGCACTCGCAACAAGAAAGTCTTCACCCACGAGCATGAGCTCTTCACGGATAAGGAGCTGGAGAGGCACATGCGCCACGGCGACGACAAGCCGGGTGCTGCCGACCAGACGGGCTTCAAGGGCCACCCTCTCTGCGGCTTCTGCGGCGAGCGCTTCTACGACGACGACAAGCTGTTTGAGCACTGCCGCATGAAGCACGAGCGTTGTTTCTTGTGCGATAGAAGAGACTCAAGACAACCGCACTACTTCCTCAACTACGACGAGCTGGAGAAGCACTTCAAGAAGGACCACTTCCTGTGCCCCGACCGAGGATGCTTGGAGAAGAAGTTCGTCGTCTTCGAGTCGGAGCTGGACATGCAGGCACATCATCTGGCAGAGCATGCTGGCAAACATGTGGGCCGCGATGCCAGACTGGTCGACATCTCGGCCTTTGACATTCGCCAGTCGTATCAGCCAGAGAGACGTGGTGGAGGCGGTGCTGCATCTGGCAGCGGCGGCCCGGGAGAGGGGCGATCACGGGCCAGAGGAAGAGGAAACAGGGGGAGAGATCCCAACGAAGACAGCATTTTGCCAACCGTGACGTCGGCCCCGCCCCTGCGTAGAGACGAGATTGCGTTCCAGCGGCAAATGGCTATTGCTTCGGCACCCGCAGGCTCCAATCGGACGTTCCGTGGTCAGCTGTCGGCCCCTGCCCCCGCTGCCACAACCTCCAGCTCTCCCGCAACACCCACGCTCGCACCAACGCCGGCTCAGGCTTCCTCTACCCGAAATGCTGCCGCGACGACATCACGGCCCCGGAGTGTTGGCCCGGGCACCGGCCCCGCTCCTCCGACGGACGGTATGGAGACGCTCAGCCTTACCGACACGAGCAACTTGTCTGCTGAAGAGCGAGCCCGTCTGGTCCGCCACGGCAGCGTCATTGAGCGGGCCGCAAATCTTCTCGGCAATGACGCGCACAAGATGGCCACCTTCCGCAGCCACATCTCTACATATCGCCAGGGAGGGTTCACGGCACCCCAGCTCGTCGAGGCCTTCTTTACCCTCTTCGCAGATGTTTCCTCCAACGCGCTGGGCATCCTGGTGCGAGAGCTAGCGGATCTCTTCGACGACAAGTCCAAGGCTGATGGCCTTAGAAAGGCCTGGCAGGACTGGCGCGCCATCAACGAAGACTACCCCAGCCTGCCTGGGCTCGGCGGCATGCAGGGCGCAACGTCAAGTTCCAGCGGCTGGGCGAGCGCCGCGGCCGCGAACACGGGCTTCACCATTGTTGCGCCTTCGCAGCGAAACTCAACAAGGGTCCTGAAGCTGAAGAATAGCACTCGGTTAGGCGGTCCGGCACCCAACACGTTGAGAGGCCCTCCCGGTTGGGTTCCCGCGTCGTCGTCCTCTAGGGCTCCGTCTTCCTCCAAGGCGCCGTCAGCGTCCGCATTTCCTTCTCTGCCGCCGCCCTCTTCGTCCTCCTCATCATCAACAGCAGCACGCGTGTCTGCCGCTTCTTCCGCTCCCTCATGGACAGCCTCATCGGCTTCTTCTTCGACACGATCTCGCGGACCTCCGCCACCCAATACCCGTGCGGAAGATGCCTTCCCCGCACTTCCCGCGGCGCCCAAGCCCCAGACGACCATTTTTGGCTATGGCAAGGGCCGCGGCGTGAGGCGAGATTTCGGCCAGCAGGAATCCAACTTCCAGTGGGGAGCTGCCCCTGCGTCGTCGTCATCTGCGGCGGCTGAGCCTGAGCCGGCGGACGATGCTGAGGCGACGGGAGGGAAGGGCAAGAAGGGAGGCAAGAAGAACAAGAAGCAGATTCTGGTGCAGTGGGGATAAAAGACGTTACGGTATGTTTTTGCATCTTGTTCCCTTGACTCCCTGTTTCTTTGGCGGATAGCAGCGGATCTTTTATTTTTTTTCTCTTGACATTCAGGTGTCTTTTATTGACAGTAGGAGCGGTGTGTGAGAGGAACTGGAAAGGGCCTTGGCTAAAGCATTGGGTTGGCAAGGCTCTTTTGTGACTCCTGAATCCGTCTACATGATATCAAATCATTGTGTTGGTTAGCTATGTTTGTCTTACACTGTTCATACTACATGTAGCAAATAGGAGATATCTACTTTGTCTAGAAACCATGTCAGATCTTCAATCGCCACGAGAGTTGTCTATGTGTGATTGTGAAATATGCATTTTGCAATGGATTTAAACTGCTACTATACAAAAGAATATGAAACTACACAAAATCAACGCTTTTAATGCAGCAAGAGCTGAAACAATTGCATGAATGACCATGCCCACCTGCTAACTGATTTTGCTGACCGCTCTCACCATTTTCCGTTCCTAATTTTCTTTTGAATCTCGCACGAATACCCAAATATCCTCCTTATTCACTTCCGAGCGAAAGAACAACAACAAGGAAGATGTCTAGTCTTTCTTTCTTTTTTACAACCCGGCAGGCTCATAATACTCCCTGAAACGATCCGTCTTCTCCCACTCGAGGTTGTACACCACGTTCCAACACGTCAACAACAGCATCGGGAACTTGACCGTCCAATAGGCGAGGTAGCCATCAGGCAGTGATCCCACGCTGCGCTTCAGCGAGTCCGACATGTCCTCGTAGTGGTTCCGCTTGTTGCGAAGAGCACGCAGCAGGTCAAGCAGCTTATTACCGGTGTACTTGCGCTGCTTGCCCAGCGACTCGACAAAGTCGCGCGTGAGCACCTTCAAGAAGTCTCCCTTGATCACGTCCGGCGCGTGTCGCTCGAGCTCGACTAAAGCAGGCGACGGGGGGTCTCGCACTTCCTTCTCCAGAGAATCCGACACGTCGCACAAGAAGGCCAGACGCTTCTTCGGAGACCAGAAGAAAGGGTGGGCCATGACCTCCCGCGAGTCGGGTCGAGCCTTGGGAGCCGCCTGAAGCATGGATGCAATCAGATCCTTGGCTTCGTAGGCAAAGTCGCCTAGAGCGTCCAACGGATCGAGATTGTAATTGCCTTTGCGAATATTCACCTCTCGCATGTATCTGTCGCCACAGTCAAAGGGATGGGAGCCGTTGGTGAGCACGTAAAAGAAGACAAGGCCAAGGGAGAAGATGTCAATGGCCCTCGTAGCCCGTCCTCCGTTGGACAGCGAGTTGGGGTCTCCCACGAGAATGGTGTGAGATCCGCTATGCGTACTGCCATCGATGGCTGCGGGATTCTGTCCGTCGTCATCGAGAAGCAGTTCGGGCGCACGCCATCCCGACGTTCCAGCTGCTCGGCCTGTCGTTGCTCCAAACGAAGACTGTCTATCCTCCAGTTTCTTACACAGGCCAAAGTCTGACACCAAGAGTCTTGGTCTGCCGTCCTTGTCCAAGTTGACCAAGATGTTTTGAGGCTTCAAGTCTCGATGGACAATCCGCAGAGAGTGCAAGTGGCTGATGCCGTTGGTGATCTGGTACAAGACGCCCGGTAGGTCCTTTTGTCCAGCCTTGGCCAATTCGCCAAACGCATATGGCTTCTCAATGACATCGGCCAATGAAGCAGCACAGCGTTCCAGGGCAATGTACAGGAAGTCGCCTCGCTGCACCTGTGAGTAATATCGAATGACTGCCGACAGCACGTTAGTAAAGGAAATTGGAGGAAAACGATCACGGGTTGATTTACCATTGGGGTGATCGTCACTCTCGCGCAGCAACTTGGTCTCTCGTGTGGCAATGTCGTAGAACTGAATCGTCATCCTCTTGACGGCAACGTCTCTGCCATCGAATCGGCCTGCGAACACAACGGTGCCGTTGCTACCCATGCCAAGCTCGACATCCGTGTCGACCTCAATGTTGCCCATGCTGATGACAGAGCCCGTAACAGCTTGCATGTCGTTGTAGATGGTCATGACGTCGGGTTCCAGGCTTGGCCGGTCACCTAGCTTCTTCGCGTTGCTGACAGCCTCGTCCACTGTAGTAAGAGCCGGGTCATTTTCATGGGACTGCGAGCCGTCGGTGGGCCGACCCTTTCTGTGCTTGACACCGCCTCGACGGCCTCGGTGAGCCTTCTTCTTCTTCTCGGCGGGTGCAGCACCATTGGAATCCGTTGAGGGTGTGTCGGGACCAGCTTCGTCCACTTGCTTGACCACATCGGCCGCTTTCTCGACCGTCTTGTTGCTCGGTTTCAGAGAGTCGGGAAGGTCATGCAGACCCCTGTTGTCCTTGACCTTGTCCTGGTCGCCAGCATTCCTCTCCACCTTGTGTTTGGACAAGTGGTCTTCCACTTTTTGGTCTTGAGGTTGACTGCGTGGAGACGGCGAAGATGGAAACACGCCGTCCTTGTCATCACCGGATTCATCTCCGGCTTCGGATTCGATAACGAAGAAGGGATAGACGTCCTTGATCGTGCCATGCGTCCGGAACCGATGATACGACCGTCGCAGCTTCTTCTCGTTGTAGATCAAGGAGCCTATCAAGAAGATGATGAGAATGGGGTTGCTGACAAAGTCAATGACGCTGTTCGCAGCACTCTGCGGAAGAGCTTTAACCTTGGTGATGATGGTGGGCTCCTCTGGAACGGTGTTTGTCACGGCGTGAGCGTTATTTGAGGCGTTCTCCAAGTCCTCATAATACTCGTCGAGGGCGCCAGCAGGAAGCGTCGGCGGCTGAGGGTAACCGGTGCTCTTGATGGGATTCAAGAAGTGGGTGCCCACCAGAGCCTTGGACAGCTTGTTGGGGTTGATGGAATCAAAGGCATGGGCCATGTCCCACCAGTCGTCCCGCGAGATCTGGGCCACGGGGGCATCCAGGATAAGCGGATATGCACGGCCAGACAGCGCATACCAGTCGCCGCTCTCGGTCTGGTTGAGAAAGATGCTGTTGCTTCGCATTTTGACAGTGCTCTCATCGAGCGCTGGGATCGGAGGCTGGGGGAGAACCACCAGCTCCGGGTTGCTTCCCGCATTCGCATCCCACGGTCGACAGACATCGAAAACTCGGGCGACGGGAGACGAAAACTTGTGAGTGTAAAGAGGCAGGTCGTTTTCTGCCTGCGATTTGTCAAACGCGTAGATTCTCCCGTCGTGCTGACTGGTGATGTAATGGTTGTCCAACGAAGCATGGTATTGCTGGTAGAGGTCGCTGTCAAAGGTGTTGGGTCCCCATTCTGCATACTTCAAGGTTGCGATGGGGCGACCGTCTCGCCTCTGGATGCCCACCGTGTACTCGGTCCTCCCCAGTGTGATTGTGCCCATGGAGCTGCACTCTGTGGTATCTCTGTCATCAAAGGCGTTGGGCCGAAGGCAGCTCTCGGCTTCGTTGACTTGGGAGCCGCTGGAGCCAAACCATTTGAGGACGCGCCCGGTAGCGGCGTCCAGGGTGACCATGGTCGTCTTCTTGTCTCCGGTATAGACGACGGGCGGCTCGTCGCCGGCGTATGGAGCAAGTTCTTCGACAAGGTGCTTCATGGTGAAGCCGGTCCTGACGAGGCCCGCGCCGGAATCGGGGATCCATACATAGAGCCCTCCATCGCGGCTCGGCTCGACGGCCCAAATGTAGTGGTCGACGGGGCGATAGTCGTCGTCGAGGACGGAATTGTTTGTTCGGTAGTGTTTCGTTTCAACCACTGGCTGGTCGACCTCGAGGTGCCAGAGATGCCGACCGGTCTTTCGGTCGCTGGCATAGAGGTCTCCATCGACGGTCGCCAGAAGAACAAAGTCTTCAACTTCCCAGTCCTCCAGACTCCGCGCATTCTGCGGCGAGGCCAGCCCAGAAGCGGCGCTGCTGCTAGGCCAGTGATGTCGTGAGGTGTGTGGTGCTCGGACGGGCTGAGCCGGAGCTAAAGTTGCGAGGGCGCTCGCATCGTTGGGGACTTTTACGTAGTTTGGTTTCTCGGATTCGCGGATAGGGTGCTGCGCATATCGGCTCTGGGCCTTGTCCTTGTTGGCGTAGTCATAGGGGGCTCGTCGATATTTCTGCTGCTGCTGCTGGGGCGAAGCGGTCGACTGCTGCTGCTTATGCTTCCTGTTGACGGTGTCGAACCTCGCTTCCGGGTGCACGTCTGGTGCAGCATGTGTTGCGTACCAACGGGTATTGGCATCGTCGGCTACTTTGTCAAGGGGCGCGTCGCCTCTTTGTGAGTGAATTCGAATCTGGGGCTGCTGAGGCTGCTGCTGAGCATCGGCAAGTTGGAGCCATGGTATGAGAATGAAGGCAAAAGCCAGGAGGAGCTTCTGGTGCGACGCGGACCACCGTCCTTGGCTCGGCGGTCGCCGCATCATGATCGAGACGAGAGTCGGGGTGCCGGAGCGACGGAGAGCGGATCACATGAGGAGCTGCAGGCTATGGCTCTACCAACGGAGAGGTAGAGGCTGGTGCGATGCCAGAGAAGCCATTCCCGGCTCGAACGAAAGAAGGAGAAGGAAAAAATCGCTCTGACGCTCGGACGTCAAAGGGGAAAGGGATAAGGAAGCCCGGATAGAACGTCGAGTAGGAGAGGCTGGGCAGGACCAGTCCCGCGCAGCAGCCAAAGGAGTAGGTTTAGAGTCGCTCGAATGACTCGCAGTCGCACAACTCAAGTCGCTTTCGAAGGCAACGGAAAGCGCTTGTGAGTCCCCGCGAATATGACGAGGAGGAAGTGGTGCAGGCTGTGGGTTCGATCGTAGGCTTCGGCTCCACCAGTCCAGTGGTCGCTCAGTTGTGCTGTGTTGAACCCCCCTTCACCCTCGGCCGATGGTACCACGAATATGCGTGTCTCCTGGGTGCAGAAGGCCGTATCCCAGAGATCGAGTCGCTGCGGCGAGGGGGAGACGCCGGCTGTGTGCAGGTCCAGGCAAGAGGCAAGGGCAGCAGAGTCAGGAGGAGGGCGAGGACGTTGGCGGAGAGGGAGGACGGGGAGAGGGAGGCAGCGCAGGATAATAGTGGCTCAGATCAACGGGGAGAAGAGAGATGGTGTGGTGCGGGTTTGTGGGTTAGTCCGACGCTTTTGTTGGGCGGTACTTGCAGGCACGCGCTGGCCGAGTTCTCCGCTCGCTGCGGTACCTCCGACACGGCACGCCATCAGTCGAACAGCCAGGTATTGGCGACTCGTCGGTACCTGTCAGCGACACACTTCGCCGTATCGCCACATGCTTCAACCAGGGCTGGATCCTCAAACGTGCTCAGCAGCCAATTGCAGGCGCAGGTGCCAATCAGATCATGGGTGGTCGAGTGCGACAAGAGCTTGCCTTGCATTCCCTGCAGCCCACCAAAAGAAACGAGGAAAACCTGACGCAGGCTGTTTAAAATTGCCGGTCGCAGGCTCTGACGGGTCATTACGGCATACGTGTGCTTTTTCTCGGCCATGAGACCTGTTTGTGTTCGATTACGAAGGAGTGGTATTAAGCAGTCATTAGAAAATACCTACCTTACAGAGGTAAAGGTTGAGAGAAAGAAGGGCACACACTGTACGGAGCGCCTATATACCTTAGTACTAGTAGAGGCATCGTGGCCAGAACAGCCATAGACCTACTAGGTAGTAGTATGGAATGTGACTCGGTGGCCTCTTCTCGGAGTCAAAGTGATCAAAGAGTATTACCTTGGCCTCTTTCAGTATCTCGTCATTATTTGTGCCATTTTTTTCCCTAGAAAGAAAAACAAGAAAGATCCGATGGAATCTACCCATACGTACACGCAAGCCACTCCCGCCCGGTATGCCCATGCTTCATTGTAGACAAAAGAGAGGACCAGACGACCCTTTTCAACCAACCACCTCCTCGTTCTCCTCCAGCACATCCTCGACAATCTCCTCAATCACCCGGTCGTTGTCTGTGCTAACGCCCTCGGTGCTCGCCAGCTCCTTGGTCTTGGCCTCTAGCAGAGCGGCGTGGGGATCCTTGGGCAGGCCCAGAATCTCTCTCTCTTCGGCCATCTCAGCCTCCACCTCCGCACGCCAAGCATACCACTCGTCCAGGACACGGCGGCGCGCTTCGACCACTGCAAGGTCGGCTGACGCACCACGATCGGCGTCTTCTTGCTCGAATACTCTGCTGTACTCGCGCAGGTTCTTGCGGATCTGCTTCTGCTCCTCCTTGGTTAGCAGCGTCGGCGGTCGTGGTCGCCAAGCGAACTGCTTGAACTTCTCCACGGGCTCCTCGCGCAGAGCCTCGCCCTTGAAGTCGTAGATGTGGTATCCATTTTCCATCTAGTTTAGTTTCACATGTTAGCGAGTTCATTCAGGGGTCCAGAAAGGGGGAGTGGCGAAGAAATGCACGTACCGCATGTTTCCATGCCGATGCCCATGTGGCGACGAATCGGCCTGAGGGGTCCCACTCCACATCTGTGACGCCGTAATGGTCGGCTGTGTTCATGAGCTGCAGGTTGGCAGTCAGGTCCTTGACCGACTCGGCCTTCTCGCCCTCAAAGTCAACGTCGTAAAAGTCGAGATCCGAGCTCTGCTGGTTGGCAATCGTGGCAATGACGACGAACCGACCCTTTGGTGACCAGTAGATGGCGTTGCTGTTCTTCTTGTCCAGCGTGCGCAGCAGCTTGAAGTTGCCGGCATGGGGGCCCTTGGACTTTTCGGGGCAGAAGAATGACACAGAGGTCTTGGGAGGGACGGCGGTGGGCCCGACGGGCTCGGTGGTGGTGATGAGAGCGAACCTGTCGCCCTTGGGTTCCCACGCAAAGTTGATGACGGTGTCCTTGATCGTGTCGACAACCTCGACGGGGATGCCCTTCTCCCTGACGCGGAAAATCTCCAGCGTCGTGGCCTGCGACTTCTTTGACTTGGAGTGGCGGTCGACCTTGACGCAAAGGTACGTCGCATCCGACTGCCAGTGCAGCTTGGCGTCGCTGACGTTGAACAGGTTGAGGCTTCGCACAATCTCCTTGGAGGGGATGCTCATGACGCCAACCTTGGCGGGGTTGCTGCCGGTTCCAGGCTGCCAGAAGGCCAGGAGCTGCTCATAGGTCTTGACACCCTCGCGCTGGGCAGTTGCCGGTGCCCAGTCAAAGTCCACCACGCCCTCGATCTTGATGCTCGTCTTGTCGAGAAGGTTCATTCGGGGGAGCTCGTAGACAGAGATGGAGGCACCAGGCGTCAGACGGGCAACGTACTTGTCATCCGCAGACCACTTGAACGCAGGCCACTGCATCTTTGGGGGAGGCTTGCCCTCCTCGCCCTTGGGGGCGTCCAGGTTGGCGAATGATCGCAGAGGAGTACCCGTCTCGATGTCCCAGATGACATAGTTCTTGCCCTCGTCGTCAACGGACAGGGCAGGGTGGCCAGTCTCGGGGATGGAGATGGGCCGGTTTGACCAGGTGACAATGTACTTTTCGTTCGGGGAGAAAGCAACCAGGTTGACGAATGGGTGCGCAAACCTAGCCGCACGCGACCAAGACTGGCCAGCCCACAGCTGAACACCCTGCTGGTGGACAGAGGTGAGGTAGGTACCGAGAGGTGACCACTGGATGAAGGCCTCGGTCCAGTGCTGGCGATCGACAATGTTCTCGGGCTGGTCCTTTTCGTTGTTCCAGAAGACGCCGACGGAGTCGCCGCGGTACATAACGAACTGATCTCGGCCACGGCCTGAGGGGTCCTTAAGCCACCATCGCAGGTGCTCCTTCTCGTGGAACTCCTCGATCTCAGGGGGCACGTATGTCTCGTCAACTCGTCCTTCTCGGCCATACCGCTCAATGTCGGTGAGCTTGTTGACGCGCAGCGTGTGCTTCTTGTCCAGGGGAACACCGTCCAATTGGCGGGTCGCGGCAGCGGCTTCAGCGGCTGAAGAGTATTCCACAAAGGCAAAGCTAAAAAGAACCCCAACCCAACAAGAGTTAAAAAAACAATGTCCCACGAAACAACCTTGTCACAACGACAGAACAGGACAAAACACAGGGTTGCTTACCGCTGCGACTTTCCCTCGGCATCCAAAGGCATGTAGATCAAGTCCTCCCTGGTCTTGCCGACAGTGTTGAGCTTCTTCAACAAGAACTTGATCAGCTTGGGCGCCTGGTCCTTGGTGACCTCGGGGAGGCCATCAATGACCACAAAGGCGTCGTAGCCCAGCTCCAGCTGGACCTCGAACTTCTCGCGCAGGTCAGAGATGTCAATCTCATCTTCGTTGAACTCGTCGTCGTCGAGGTCAGCCTCGCGCAGCTGGTCGAATGAGGGCGCCATGATGTGAAGGGATGGAGGAGGGGTGCCGAGATTGCCCCGCTTCGGCGCGGTGAAGGCTGAGGATTGGAGAGCGGCTCACGGGCGTCGTTCTCGAGTCTCTGGCAGAGGAGCAGCACGAGAGAATCCCAGGGTCTGGCCGGGGCGTTTCGATGCGTGGATTGCGGGTGTTTTGCGCAGGTTACGGTGTCTGCACTACGGCCCTGGAGGGTATTTTTTTGGCGGCGAATCCCTAACCACACGCAAATTTGTTGTCCCAACTTTGGCCAAAGTGTGCGGCGGAGAAGCGATGTTCCAGAGCCGGGATTTCTCCGATAGAGGGGCAAGTCACGTGTGCGCGTCTCCATGGTGGGGTTCTGGGACGGGCTCTTTTGAGGTAGCGGAAAGGAGAGCTCGGCGTTTGGTAGGAAAAACAGGCACCAAGGAGTTGCAGCTTCTCGTCAGCTCGAGCCTGATATCGCCTCTCTTTCGTCTTGACCTCATACTCTTTCGATCTTGCTCTGCTGTCACTGGAACTGCCATCATGGTATGTCTTGCCGCCATTACCCGCCATGGGAGCTGCTATGCAGCCGTTTTCCCTGCCGCCCAGCTGCTGGACTAACACATCCATCTCCCCGCCATGACAGTCTTTCTTCCCAACCCAGATTTTCGAGGAGGGCACCACCGAGGAGAAGGGTGAGAATGCGCGTCTGGCTGCCTTCGTCGGTGCCATTGCCGTGGGCGACCTGGTGAAGAGCACGCTTGGCCCCAAGGGCATGGACAAGATCCTTCAGTCTGCGTGAGTGCCCGTCCCTTTCATGACAAATGCCCAGCGAGCCCCTCAGCCCCTAACTCGGCCCCCTTCTTCCATCTAGTTCCACCGGCGATATCATGGTGACAAACGACGGTGCCACGATCCTCAAGTCAATAGCCCTCGACAACGCCGCCGCCAAGGTGCTGGTCAACATCTCCAAGGTCCAGGATGACGAAGTCGGTGACGGCACGACCTCCGTTGCCGTGCTGGCTGCCGAGCTTCTGAGAGAGGCCGAGAAGCTGGTCGACAAGAAGATCCACCCCCAGACCATTATCGAGGGCTACCGGATAGCCAGTCAGGCTGCTCTCAAGGCCCTCGAGGAGTCCGCCGTTGACCACAGCAAGAGCCCCGAGGCCTTCCGAAAGGACCTCCTCGCCATTGCGCGGACGACCCTGAGCTCCAAGGTGCTCGCACAGGACCGAGACCACTTCTCTCAGCTTGCCGTCGACGCGATCCTCCGTCTGAAGAAATCGACCGACCTCAGCCATATCCAGATCATCAAGAAGGCTGGAGGAAAGCTGAGCGACTCATACCTGGATGAGGGCTTCATCCTGGACAAGAAGATTGGTGTCAACCAGCCCAAGAGGCTGGAGAAGGCCAAGATCCTGGTCGCAAACACGTCCATGGACACAGACAAGGTCAAGATCTTTGGAGCTCGTGTCAAGGTTGGCTCAACCGGAAAGCTGGCGGAGCTCGAGAAGGCGGAGAAGGACAAGATGAAGGCCAAGGTGGAGAAGATCAAGGCTCACGGCATCAACTGCTTCATCAACCGCCAGCTCATCTACAACTGGCCGGAGCAGCTCTTCACCGATGCAGGTATCATGTCAATCGAGCACGCTGACTTTGACGGCATTGAGCGACTGGCACTGGTGACGGGAGGTGAGATTGCCTCCACCTTTGACCACCCCGACCAGATCAAGCTCGGCCACTGCGACTTGATTGAGGAGGTCATTATCGGTGAGGACACGCTCATCAAGTTCTCGGGAGTCGCGGCTGGTGAGGCATGCACCATTGTGCTGCGTGGTGCGACAGAACAGCTGCTGGATGAGGCCGAGCGAAGTCTGCACGACGCATTGGCCGTGCTGTCGCAAACTGTCATTGAGCCCAGGACAACGCTTGGTGGTGGATGCGCGGAGATGGTCATGGCCAAGGCCGTTGAAGGTGCGGCCACGCGAATCGAGGGCAAGAAGCAGGTGGCTGTGTCTAGCTTTGCCATCGCACTCCGACAGCTGCCCACCATTCTGGCCGACAACGCCGGATTGGATTCTGGCGAACTGGTTGCCCGCCTGCGCAAGGCCATTTACGATGGCCTGACCACGTACGGTCTTGACCTGATGACTCCTGGTGGCGGTATCGCGGACATGCGAGAAGTCGGTGTGGTTGAGAGCTACAAGCTGAAGAAGGCGGTTGTGTCATCTGCCAGCGAGGCAGCAGAGGTAAGCCTGTTTCCCGCCCAATCTAACTACCCTGCATGGCAGGATGCTAATTGATATGTACGACATAGCTTCTCCTGAGAGTCGACGATATCATAAGGGCGGCCCCACGAAGACGGGAGCGCATGTGAGGGGTTCGTCAGTTGGAAGTAAAAGCAAAACAAGTTCAGGCGCCTGGGATCTCGACGAGTTAGAAGCTTAATATGGGATGTAGCGATACCATAGACGATGAACGTGAAATACAATGCCATGAACAAACCAAACACACTGTAGTATTGCTGTTAGACAATCAATCAATCGTTATTGAGCTATTCGCAGTGTTTGATCCAAGAGGGCAACCCGATGCAGGTTTCACATGCGGTGGCCTGCGCAGAGTCACTTCCTCCTCACATTGAAGCCAGATTCACGAGGCCATCTTTCTTCCTCTTACATGCTTTCCTACACTTTTCAAGGATCTAAGTTTTCATCATCAAACAAGACAAACGTTGAATATCTCGGTATATAATGCAGCGAGGTCCCGATACTGATCGCTCATGCATACTCATGAGAAGAAGACAGGAGAAGAGGGCATCGCCGGCCTACAAAGCACAAACAACGGCAAGCATGAGCGCAAGAATGCCAACCGACGACGTCATCTCCATTCCATCTTCGTCTGACTCCGACTCTGACTGCCGAATTGTGAAAGTCGTTCCATCGCTTGTTGAAGGGGGCAAGAACAAAACGACGAAATGGGAGAGCAAGCCTTCCACTATCTTGTGGAAGAGGAAACCGGCCATGACGGGCCGCAGGGGAGGCGGGGAGATGAAGATTCGCCAACGGCGACAAGCGTATGATAAAGATCGTCTTGGCACGAAATCGGCATCGAGGGCATACGGAAAGTGGCTGCATGAGGACTCGATGGAAAGACGCAGGGATGCCGTTGGCGATGGTGGTCTCCAGGGTACGAGGCAGCCGATTCTCAGGGACGGTCACTTGTTTGTTACGGGAGAAGATGCCCAAGCGAGCCGCCAGCAGTCTGTCGATCCGAAGCTGTCAACCGCATCATTTCCGTTCTCGTCCCAAGGCGTGGAATGCGAACTGGAAGCTCGGCACCCAGGAGATGATCATTGGGGTGCGCGTTCGAGGTCTTGTTCCACGGCGACTCTTGACTTTTCTCCAAGGATGCGCGCCGCTCTACTCGACGATACGAATTTGGGTAGAGATGAACAGGGAGAGTCGCTCAGTATGCTCGATGGGTCATCCGATACGATCGACCTGGATGGTGCACCATGCTGTCCAGCAATGGAAGATCGAAGAGCTGTATCGTCAAGCAGCGCTCACCCTACGCCATCTCTGGCGACGATACTGAAAGAGGAGGTGAATGCAGATGGAGCTCGGTTGACAAGAAAGCGTCGATCTCGTCACAAATCCCGTGCAAATGACGATCCGTCCAGATCGACAGGCGGTTCGCAACATCACATAAGCGCATGGGCAGCCGCTCAGGGAGATCGCCATCAGCTGCCCCCGATCACAAGTGGTCCGATGTGGGAATCCATCATCAAGGTCGGTGCATTCAGCGCTCTGCCGGGGCCACTGTTTACTCGGCCGAAAAAGGTGCTGCGTGAGGTTACCTATGAGGACGTTATGAAGGAGAGGGCGAAGAGGAAGAGGAAGCAAGGATTTAATATGTGATGTGGCACGCTGGGCTGACATGGAAGGTACCTAATCTTCGGACTTGTTCTGACATAGACGGTTGTTATTGTAAGGTAGGTAGGTATTGGCATATTTAGGGTAGCAAACACGTATAGATCTGGGGGCAATTGGTGAACAGAAAAATAGGGAATCCGGCAATTTTGAACACACAAGGCGGCAAGTATACGCACACAAGGTCTGCAAGTTGGCCACTCATATGGTGCGCATGTTGCTCGTTTATGTGTCAATATTTCATTTGCGGTCCCTATTTTTCAGTTCACCGCTTGGGGGGATATCAGAATAGCCTTGCCGTAAAAGCTGAATACCTTACTGTATGAATAGATAGAGCTGACGGACTTTTACTCACTCTTGTACATACAAGTTGAATTTCTTAGTCAGTAGAGATTACTCTGTCTATCATTTCGCCTTGCTGTCCATGTAAGTAAAGGTAGGTAAACTACATCGCCTGAGGATGAAGGGGCTTCTCCTTCTTCTCGCCCATGTCCTGGTGGGCCCAGCAAGGCTGTTCCAGAACAATTCCAGTAAGGGGCTGAGAAGACTCCGTGTTGCGATCAATTGAAAGGCAATGGAACGGCAGCAAGAGCACGTAGATAATAATAGAAGCATTTGATTGGTAGCATGTCATTTAGGGTGCTGTCCTCGTAGGGCATGCTGGAACAGAAAAAGAAGAAAAGAAAAAGCCACTGCTATTCTTAGACAAGCGAAAGCGGGCCGTGGCAATTTGGATCTGGTTTCAACAATGGGATCACGAAAAAATTCCTGATGTTCATGGCTTTTTGATCCTCGTGGGTGGCGGTGAGGCTATTCCGGTTCCTGAAAGCTTGTTCTGACCACGATCTCTACCTACCTCACTTCGTATCTAGGAGGTGTATACTGGTATGATTTCAGTGAGGAAGAGACTGAACAAGCATTACCAGTTTGGAAAGCACCAGCACGGACTTGACACGCCCGG
The DNA here is from genome assembly GCA_020002365.1 of Trichoderma gracile. NCBI lineage: Eukaryota > Fungi > Ascomycota > Sordariomycetes > Hypocreales > Hypocreaceae > Trichoderma > Trichoderma gracile. The sequence goes on from JAINEY010000006.1 coordinate 124,076, forward strand.
TTCGCATGGCCACATCTTGATAGCACCAGCCAGGATCAGATTGCAACCCCCCCGAACCAGCCGAGATTGAAGCTCATCTCCACTCAGTCAGGGGGTTGGAGTATTCCCACTGTGACAACCACTCAAATCCTAGGCCCATACACTGTGCGTGAGTCGATGAGCGGGAGGCCCCCCGGCTGTTTTGCAGGCCTGGGATGCTTAATTGTGCGTGTGTCAGATACATTGCAGCAGTCGAGTCTTGGCTTTTCGATGCTTCTGGCGCAAAAAGAACCCTGAAGCCCTTTTCAACTCTGGTGTCTTCCTTTTGATGTGTTCCTGAACGGGAGTAACGCAGCACAAGATGGCTCGTAAAGCCCTCTGGCTGCAAGGGAGACAAGCCTCGGAGAATACAAGCAGCATCTACTATGTAAACTACCACGTACTTTCAACCTGCATATGACAGGAGCATTCAGTCATTGATTCTTCCATGTTCTGGCCCGAATTGCACACTGGATCCATCCGTCTGTCCAGGCCCTGGATTCGGCCAATCTTACCAAGGCCCTGCCTGATCCAAAAAAGGTGATCCATGGATGGACCGCTGCATGAGGTGATTGATAGCAGAATGGCCAAGTACCGCTACTCCGCGACGGTTGATTTAGTGGCAGAGGTGCGGTTGTATCGGCTACAAGTCTGCACAGCCCTTCACCATTCCATCTTCGCACAAAAACCCACCCACGACCACCAGAGTCAGCGCCTGGATGCTGCTGTCACCTGGAGAGAGTGCCTCGGCCATCGCAGTACCCGATACCTGAGGCCGGGCCAGCTCGTCAAGTACCGGGTACTTTGAGGCCTTCTGCACCACCATCTCCCTCCTTGTTTGAAGCCGTCGATTGGCGCCTCCTTGGCTCGTCACTCACTTCGATCCTCCGCAATTCTGCATCTTGTCTCGTTTCCGTCTCTCTTTTCTTCCCACCTTTGAGATTGCTTGCCTTATTACCGCACTTGTTTCTTTTTGTATCCCGTCTGACCTTATCCACGCTCGTTAGAAACAAACATCCAAGGCAGATACAGCTTTTCAGTGGCTTTGCCCGTCTAATCCTTCGTTTCCCTCTTCTGCTCGGTTGTTTTATTCTCTTCTCACTCTCATTCATTTGTCCGCCCTCTTCCGTTATTTGCTCTGCTATCGTCACCTCTCGAATTCGAATCCCTCTGAGCATACAGACGCTGTTTCAAATCTTCGAGACATCTTTTGCGCATACCCCACACCGTAAATAGCACAATACTCATCATCTACACCCTCCGCCATCTCCAACGCCTCTTCTGGGACAAAATCAGGGCAGCTGGTTCGCCCTGTTGATGCAGCAATGATTCGCGATCATGACGTTGGAATTGGCATCATCAACGGTGGCTTGGAATCCGCCGCTAACCACGCCACGGTCCACGCCCACACGAGCCCAGACTCCCCTCCCGGCATGACCACGTCCAAGAGCAGCAAGTCGTCGTCCTTCCATTCGTTAACCAGCGACGATGCCAGCGTCCTGGCAGACGTCGGCCACTTCGAGGACATTGGCCTGGGCGACGAAAGCCTCACGCCCAAGGCCGCCTCCCACGCCTCTCGCCCGCCGCGAAACCTCGCCTCGGCCAAACGAGCTCCGCGCCCGAAGCGCTCCTTTTCCAGCCTCAATGGCGTCTCTACGGGCTCGAACCCGCGCAGCACGAATCTCTCGACCATCTCCGACCCCCGGCCCACGACCCTCACCAAGGGATACACGACATCCGCCGTCCCCCAGTCGCGTCGCCACCGCAGCATCAGCCCGGCCATGGCGCTGGACCCTCGCGACGTCAATCTCCCTTCCCGCCCCCGTCGAAGCAGCTGGCAGGTGAGCCAAAGCCGCAAGTCCGCCTCGGAGCTGGAGCAGGAATGCGACGACGACGATGACGACGACGACATCCCCGACGGCCTGTTCCTCGACAACGTGCCCATCTCCCCGCGCCCAGCCAGCCAGCGACCCATCAGCCGGTCTCCCTCTGTCAAATCCGTGTCGCCGTCGCCCGACCGCCGCAAGAACCGAATCCGCAGTGTCGGCAACGGCACGCCTCCCGTTGCCCAGGCGCACGGCTCGCTGCGGTCCCCAACCTGGAAGACGGACGGCGACAGGCCGCTGCCGAGCCCCCTCAGTGGCAAGGCCCGCAGCTGGAGTGCGGCGCTGGCCGAGCTGAATGCTGATACAAAGGACCTGGTGGAAAAGCTGGAGGAGCATGCCGACGAGCTGGAGCAGATCGAGGCCAAGAAACACGGCGTCGTCCCGCGGCCGAACACCTGGAATCCAAACCACTCGGCAAAGGTGGACTACGATAAGAAAAAGGAGCGAGTCAAGTCGTCGTTTGCAGAGCTGCCGCCGCTGCGCCGCTCCAACATCATGATTGATCCGCTGCCCATTTCCAAAGAGAAAGAAGCCGTCCTGAGCCGCACTCGACCGTCTTGGCTGCCGCCCAAGGATCCAGCCGAAGAACGACGCCATTTACGCGAGTATCAGAAGATGATGGCCGCCAGTGTCAAGGCGGAGGAGCGGCGGGAGGCAGCGCGAAAGACCAAGGCCGAGTCCAAGGACAACAATGCGGACAAGGCCATGCACATCTGGGAGGACGACATCCTACCGCGGTGGAATCAGGCCATCCGCGAAAAGGCAACGAGAGAGCTCTGGTGGAAGGGAGTGGCGCCCCGTAGTCGGCGGGCCGTATGGGCCAAGGCGATAGGAAACGAGCTCGGCCTGACGGAGGCTTCCTTCAAGGCGGCCCTGACCCGATCCGAAGAGCTGGAGCAGAGAGTTAAGACGGACAGGGGCGATGCCGAGGATATGAGGCGAGTCAAGTGGTTTGAGCAGATCCGCAAAGACGTCGCCGAGAAGACGTGGAGGGAGCTCCGCATCTTTGAAGTGACTGGCCCACTGCATCAGGGCCTGGTGGATGTGCTGAGGGCGTATGCCATGTACAGGAACGACATTGGCTACGTGTCGGGATGCAATGTGAGTGATGGCTGCCCCCTGTCTTGATTGTCTCCTCAGTATCCTCATGCTAACAACCAAACAGACCATAGCCGCCCTCCTGTTGCTCAATCTGCCGAACCCCGAGTCAACCTTCATCGCCCTTGCCAACGTCCTCAACCGGCCACTCCCCCTATCTTTCTACACCTTTGACCGCGGCGCGCAAGCATCGGCATACCACCTCGTGCTCGAATCGCTCAAGGTCAAGTCCCCTTCGCTGTACGATCACCTGACCAAGACGGTACGGGGCGTCCAGCTCGACCACTACCTCGCCACCATCTTCACCAACCTGTTTACTGCGCACCTGGCGATTGACGAAGCCGCAAGACTTTGGGATGTCTACGTTTTTGAGGGCGACACCCTCCTGGTGCGGGCGGCCGTTGCCATTCTCCTCAGCCGAGAGATGGATCTGCTGGGAAGCAAGACAGCCGATGAAGTGATGGCTGTCTTGTCCAAGACCAGCGCAGGCGCTTCGTCTACACGAGCCCTGAGCGAGGTGGGCGCCGAAGATCGATTTATGCAAAGCGTCCGCGATGCTGGGAAGCACTGAATGGCTTCTTCATCCTCAATTTTTCTTTCAATACCAGACATAGCGAAGCAGCGCGCTCCTTTTGTCAATATCTTGGCCTTTTCTCCACATTTCGTTTTGCATTTCAAGACGCCGTCTTGGGGCCTCCACCGTCCCCAAGACGTACTGACGCCCCACGATATTCTGGTCAAATCATTCCCGGTGGTAATGTATATCAAGACATAGACATGGAGATAAGGGTTGGCTATGTGAGGTTGGGCGTTGGTTCGGGGTTTAACAAGTGGCATTTTGGAGCCTTGGTTGAGCAAACGCTGAGCACGTTTCTCTCTGTTTCATCACTTTCTACCTTTTGTGATTTTAACAAAACTGGCGTGAATCTCAATGTGAGGGCGATATTGAGCGAGCAAAGGCATTGAGTGCGTGCATGAGTGGTACTGGCCATCCTTGATCGTGGTGTATTACTTGAAGATAGGTAGTTGGCTGTTCAGTTTGCTTGGAGAAGCGGACAAAATGAATGAGCTAAGCGTTGCAATATCGCGCTGCTGTAGAGGTCGTCTTCTTCTTCATCTGTTAAAAAAATGGTAAAGCTGGAATCCGTAGAGAAAAAATGCATGTAGCAATAGGTAGGTCACGATAATGATGTGATTACTAAATTATACCACCTTGCACAGCAGACGATCATGACCATGTCAGATGCATCTTATGCTCGATGTGATGAAAATCAATTGGTGAGGTGAGGTTGACCGCATCAGTCACGTGTCGGATAGGGGTGGGCAATTTTTACGTCAACGCTCCGTCAACCGCCAGGAACCAGCGTCACGACCGCCACGTCGGACAAAAATAGCCCAACACCTTTGACCTCAGCATCTCTCTCACCCGCCCAGACATCCTTCGACTTACATCGGCCTACAAGTAACTACGGCGGACAGCAAACCGAACCGCCAATGCCGTCGGGCTACAAGCATGGCGACACCCCGGCCAAGGCCATGGTGCGCGGCACAATCTCCTACCTCGAGTCGCAGGGCTTGCCGGTGAACAAGTCGGCCATCTTCCGCCACTTTGACCTGTCGCGCTCGCAGGGCTACGCGGCGCTGAGTGCGTCGCCCGTGCCGAAGCGCGACGACCCGGAATGGGGCGAGACGCGCGGGCGGCCCAGCAAGATTGCCGACGCGGAGGTGGCCAAGATGGAGCAGATCCTGTGGGATCCCAAGTACGAGGACGTGAGCCTCAACTGGAGCGGGCTCGCGGAGGAAGCCGGGCTCGAGGTCAAGTGCAACCGGAGGACGCTGCACCGGGCGATGGGCACGCTGTCCTACCGGCGCTGCCTGGTCTGTGGGCGGACGAACACGCTCAAGAGGCACCGCGAGAAGCGCAGCGACTTTGCACGCAAGGCCCTGCAGGCGTATCCCCTCAAAGAGGACTGGCGGCGCGTGCGGTTCAGTGGCGAGCTGCACTTTGCGTTTGGGCTCGACGGCAAGATGCGCCTGACGCCGAGGGCGGGCGAGAGGCTGTGCAGCACATGCGAGCAGGAGCCTGCCAACGGGTGGCCGCGCGACATCAGGAGACTGCATGCCTGGGCTGCGGTGGGCTACGGCTTCAAGAGCGAGCTGGTGTTTTACGACAGCTCGACGAGTCCCAAGGGCACCGGCGCCATGTCGATGCCGGACTACTGCGACAAGGTGCTTGAGAAGGTGGTCAAGCCGTGGCTCACGGCGTCGGGCCCCATGGCGTTTGTCTTGGAGGAGGACGCGGACGTGTTTGCCCACGGGAGCGCGAGCAAGGTCAACCTCGCGCAGCAGTGGAAGGACATGCACGGCCTGCGGTGCACGTTTAGCTGCGGCGAGAGCCCGGACCTGAGCCCGCTGGACACGCTGTGGCCGCCCAACAAGCAGTGGACGTCGGAGCTGCTGAAGGAAAAGGACAAGGACAAGGACAAGGAGAGGGGGTGGGAGGATGAGACGTTGAAGAAGGCGGCGAGGGAGGCGTGGGCGGGGTTAAGCCAGGAGAGGGTGAATATGTGGGTTGATGCGATGCCGCAGCGGCTGCAGCTTGTGGTTGAGATGGACGGGAGGATGGTGTCGTGGTGATGATGGGTGACTTGGAGCTCTGGGGACATGCATTGGCCTGCGTTGACAGTCTTGTATTACTATTAGATATTGAATAATAATAATATGTTAACTGTTTTCACTCGTGTCGCCAAAGCTTGTTTGTGTGCTCGTTTGGTTGTCTTGCTTGACGTTGAGATGCTGTATGGCGTGGTGTACGGAATGAGAGGAATGGCATGAGGGATGAGATGGGCGTTTTGTTTGTTGACGAGAATATGGCTTACGACTGCTAAGAGTTACTGGCTTTCTGTCTCGATTCCGTGCCCCCAGGGTGGGAGTATGTGCACAATGGTTGAAAGAACTGAGCTGAGCGGTGGTTGAATGTGACGCGATATTGTTTTGCTAGAGTTAGGTAGGTATGATGAGTAAGATGAAGGTCGGTGGGTGAACCACTTAACATCTCTTTGTGTTCTACCTTAGCTTCTTGAATACCTACCTACGTATCAACCGTTGGCCTACCTCTACCTAGTAAGCTACAATCAAGTAGCGGCGGCTATCGGTATATGTTATTGTCGTCCAGGGGAGAATGATTCTTCCGGGGAGATACCTATCTGATGCCAGCTACACTGTCATTTCGAAGTCTTATCAATTGGAAAGACATGGCCGCTGCAGTGTCATCTCGAATGCTATCAATTGGATAGACTGCTCAGCCGAAATGTCACATCTTGTCACCTTCTGTTCTCGGCAATCTCTCGTGAGACTCGAAGTTCGTCTGGTACGTGTGTTGGGCGGCAGGGCAAAGGCAGTTAGGAGCCCAATTGAGTGCGACTTGATGCATTCCTTCTTAGTTTCGTCGTGTTCGCTCATGCATGAGGATCAGTTGCATTCTCACTTGCAGAATATTGCATTGCTTAGGCACTTGTACATGCTGTATGGAGGACATGCTGGACATGCTGCAAGTCAACACGATAGAGCCGGAACCAACATCTGCATACATGTTACGCCAGCTTGATAATAAACTACCTTCGACACACTGCAATTGCGTCTCGCTGTAGACACATATTCATTGTCCTAAACCATTGGCAAGGAAGACGAGGATGGTAATACAGTGTTTCAACACAGTGCAATGCTAGTATAGACTGTGTCGTTATCAATCATCAGTTGGAAAAAGCCCACCAATGAGAACAGACGCAATTACTAAGCCGCCACACCCTTCTCCATTCAAAGGGCGAAAAAAGCACGTGGGTTTTTTACGTGCGGCGAATCGGCGGCAGCGGTGCGGCCCCCCCAGATCGACGAGGCCGCCAAGGGATGGAGGGGACACACAAGGAGAGCAAGGCAGGAGCATGGAGGAGGTGACCCTTGCCTGGACCCTCTCAACAAAATTCCCAACAGATGTGGGGGAGAGGGAGACGACATGTGGTGACAGTACTTTGGCCTTGTACTTGATGCAGTGATTTGCACGAGGCTGCAGTTGTTGATGATGATGGTGATGCTCTGTTGGATGAGAGAATTGATTGAGACATGCCTATCGCGAGACAATTGAGGTGATGTTCATGATAGATGAAGAATGAAAATAAAAGTCAATGGCAAATAGGAGACTTCCGAGGGGCGAATCTTGAACGAGATTTACTCCTGGAATACTGGATACGATAACGGTACGGTGGTGGCGAGTCGAGCCACCCTGTGCATCTCCATTATTACTGCAGCTGCGGAAATCCGACGAGATAGTCTACTACTACAGCAAGAATGAGCAGCTCTCACAAATGGACCTACCAATCGTCTGCGATTTCCAATTTGTTGGCCTACATGATCTGATAACATTGCGTGACACGGCACGGCTGTGGGAGATGCCGGGGCGGGCCAAGGGGGGAAAACGACCAAGAATGAGGAGAGCTTTGGACGGTGGATGGAGATGATGGGGAGGGTGTGGAGGGAGGACGAGGCAGAAGAGGAAACATTCACATGTCCCGAGGCTCAAGTTTTTCTCGTGGTTGACTATCAGTTCGCTTGGATGGGTGTGGGAATGGGAAGAGAAGAGCAAAAATTGGCGCTGCGTTTTACCAGTTTGCGTAAAGATTGGTGTTGTGGCCGGGTATTGGACGGTGGTTGACGGTGATGCGATGCAAGGCATTGGTAGCTAGCTGGGCATTGAATGGGCAGCTGGGATCGGAGAGAAGGGACCAAAGGCCGGTTCTCCTGAAGCAACTCATCCTGTGTCTGAATGATGAGCACCGAGAGCATCAAGACCGGTAGCATTCACTTCTTTTTCCACACCATCAAGCGAAAACTCGGCATCACATGTCTAGCCACCTACTATGCTAATACCTACGTACTGATTACAGCACAGTACAGTTGAAGCAGGCGAACACTCGCAAGATTTGCCTGAGAAGAGATACTTCTCACAGTTGCCAGCCCCGGCTTGCTCGAAAACGATTCGCCTATCTTGAAATCTTTTTTAGGCCCCTTCAGCCCAGCCACCCCCGTCACGGCCGCTCGCTTTGTTCCCCCCTCATGCAGGGTTTTCCATCTTCCTGCAGGCTCGGGGGCTACGTGGTCGTTTGGGGGGGTTGTTTCAATGCTACGGTGTCTTGTAGCGGTACTTGCGTTGCTGCTTGGACAGCTGGTATCAACCTGTTCATGGCATTTTCCCATCAGGCTGTGATGCACTCCATACGGCTGCAACTATTCATGCAATCCAGAAGATGAGAGGTGATGGAACAGTGGCTCGTTGGAGGACAGGAGAAAGGATTTCTAGTCAGCGTAGGGCGCCATGTTGCAGCCGCGTATCGGAGATGGCGCATCTTAGCCCTTTCAATTGTTCTCTTTTTTCGCCTTTTCATGTGATGGCGACAGCGGCGCCGCCTGTTGAATGTGCGTACGCAGGAATGATGTCTGAAGCAGATCACTTGGAAAGCAGAATCACGCCTCAACGGTCATGCGAAGAAACAAGCCAGTGACTTGCGTGTCTGTGTGTGGTCTGTGTCTCGCAATTGCTGAGCCGAGTTGCCAGCATGTCTGGCCATCAACTTGAAGCTGCTCCCCCCTGTTCACATGGGTCGGGGGTACATCCAGTACAAGACGCCTTGTACCTTGTACCGCCCCGCCAAGGGCAATCCAGGGTCCGATTTAATCGCTCGGACCCAGATCTGGCGTCAAACTGGCCTTCTATTGGCAGATATTTCTCGTCTACTTTTCTTTTCCAAGGGGCATCGACAAGGAATCGTGAAACGACAAGTAGCCTTGTCTTCATTCGAAAACACAGCAAAACCAGTCAATTGAGTGGCAAAATAGCATTAATTCAAGTCGATATCGGATGGAGTGAGCAATGAACTGAAAAGAAAGATGAATTGATGCACTCAAGGCGTGTGCAGCACGACACTCGGTACCTGCCATCTTGCTCAGGCTGAGCCCAAACGCCCCACGCCGCTCTTCTACCTTTTTTTTTTTTTGCGACTTTTGTCCGCCCCAACAAATTTTCATGTCCGTACGAGAACGAGCCACCAGCCAGCGAAATGTGCTCCAGCTGCCGTTTCTGCGTCTGCCACTGCGGTCTGCCGCTGCATGTGCATGTACCGCGTACCAAGTAGCTGTACCACAGTTCCCGAGCCACAGCCGGTGGGCGGGAGGCGAGACAGCAAGTCACTTCTGGTACGAGTAGGGGGGAATTCTGCCCGGATCGGCCTCGCCTGGGCGTGGATTTGGGCTGAGCCATGACTTGTTGCTACCAGCTCGGGCTGGCCTTTTGCCTGTTTTTTTCGAGATTTTTTTTTTCTGGTCCTGCTCGGTCTGGTCCGTCACCCCCTTTCGCCTATGTCTCTGCCCATCCCAATCAGACTCTCCTCCTGACCATCATCTCCTCTTTTCCCTCTCCTCCTCCTCCTTTCCACACGCCCCCCCCAGGACAGACAAAACCAGGCCACTCCCCGTCCGGCTCGTCTTTTTCCTTCCTCTTCCCCAGGAGGCCCGTTCACCAGCCGGCTATCTTATCTGATAGTAATAGTAGTAGCGAGCTGTGCTCTCTTCATCTCTTCCATTTTTTCTTCTTCTTCTCCTTCTTCTCCATCTTCCCCCCATCCAACACTGGGATTAATAGCCTCTAGTCTTCTCTGAGAGACAGCTTTGAGCATCTCCAACAGAGAGCATCGCCATGGCTTCCACCGCGCTGCACCTGCCTGAAAAGGCCCCCCTCCTGCGCCATGTGACGGACTCGACCGAGTCGTCTGCCGCCGTCACCCCCCTGGACTCTCCCCGCCCCTCGGCCTCGTCGACCTCGCTGTCGTCTATGTCGTCGGTTGACGTGAACGGCGTCGACTCCAAGGAGGCCGAGTTCGGCCGCCTTGTCGACACGTACGGCAACGAGTTCAAGGTGCCCGACTTCACCATCAAGGACATTCGCGACGCCATCCCCAAGCACTGCTTCCAGCGCTCCGCCCTCAAGGGCTACTACTACATCATCCGCGACATCGTCTGCCTGGCCACGACCTTCTATGTCTTCCACAACTACGTGACCCCCGAGACGGTGCCGTCGACGCCCGCCCGCGCCGCTCTCTGGGCCGTCTACACCATCCTGCAGGGCCTGTTCGGCACCGGCCTCTGGGTCATTGCCCACGAGTGCGGCCACGGCGCCTTCTCCGACTCGCGCCTGATCAACGACATGACGGGCTGGGTGCTGCACTCGGCGCTGCTGGTGCCGTACTTCAGCTGGCAGATCTCGCACCGCAAGCACCACGCGGCCACGGGCAACATGGAGCGTGACATGGTCTTCATCCCGCGCACCCGCGAGCAGCACGCCTCCCGCATCGGCAAGATGGTGCACGAGCTGTCGGAGCTGACCGAGGAGACGCCCGTCTACACGCTCTTCATGCTGGTCATGCAGCAGCTGGTCGGCTGGCCCAACTACCTGCTCACCAACATCACCGGCCACAACCACCACGAGCGCCAGCGCGAGGGCCGCGGCAAGGGCAAGCACAACGGCCTGGGCGGCGGCGTCAACCACTTTGATCCCAGCAGCCCGCTGTACGAGGCCAAGGACGCCAAGCTCATCGTCCTGAGCGACATTGGCCTGCTGCTCGCCTTTGGCACCCTCTACTACCTCGGCAACACCTTTGGCTGGTCCAACATGGCCGTCTGGTACTTTATCCCGTACCTCTGGGTCAACCACTGGCTCGGTAAGTTGATCCTCCTCGTGTCTGACGCAAAGTGGCGCACACGACTTGTTCCCCCTTGCTGACCGTGTCTCTCTTCTTGTCTCAGTTGCCATCACCTTCCTCCAGCACACCGACCCCTCGCTGCCTCACTACACCGCCGAGGAGTGGAACTTTGTGCGAGGCGCCGCCGCCACCATCGACCGCGAGATGGGCTTCATCGGCCGCCACCTGCTGCACGGCATCATCGAGACGCACGTCCTGCACCACTACGTGGCCACCATCCCCTTCTACAACGCCGACGAGGCCACCGAGGCCATCAAGCCCGTCATGGGCCAGCACTACCGCGCCGACGTCAAGGACGGTGCCGTCGGCTTCATCCGCGCCCTGTGGCGAAGCGCCCGCATGTGCCACTGGGTCGAGCCCAGCGCCGAGGCCAAGGGACATGGCAAGGGCGTCTTGTTCTTCCGCAACCGCAACGGCCTGGGCACCAAGCCCATGGTTCTGCCCAAGCCCGAGTGAAAGAAAAAGGCTGGGTTTTGGAAAATAGAGAGAAGAATTGTTTTTAGAATCTTGAAGTCATTTTTGTCTTGCGTATGAGTGGTCATTTGCAAAAGATGGGTTCCCTTTTTCTCAGCCCGATGGGATCGCGTGTCGCGGAGGGTGCTTCGTTGCGCGGGTTCGTCATTTTGGGGCAATGTCTTGGAGATGTTGTCCAGTCAGAAAAGAGAACGACATAGAGCTAGATGCATGATACCAATAGAAACGATCTAGAAGACTCGAGGCTGTGTGTCGTTGCTGCGTGATTCTCTTTGTCGTCGTCATATGTCTCGATGTTGACGAAGGATTTGAACCACCACAGACATCGATGACGATGCAATGTCTTGGAGTTGAAATGGAAGAGTAAGACATGCGAGCATCAGCTCACGATGCGGGGATGACGGTTCTTTTAGGAGGTAGCAATGGAACCCCACACCCAGCTCTTATGTAGGTAGGCATCGGATCCGGTCATGCCGGCGATTTTTACGTCGTGTTGGATTGGTGATGTGGCTGTGTCTGATTTGACATGGGGGTTGTCGATCGCGATCGATGACTGGTGCATATGCTAGCCACAGTTGTGGTATTTACTGATGAGGTGAGGTTGAATCCATTAGAGGACATTAGACGAATGTTGCTCATGCGGGAACACTTGAGACTCGTGGTAAGATAGTTGGGATTGGATATGGGATGGGTTGAGGCTTGTGGCGAGTTGGCGTTGATATAAGCTTATTGTGGTTTGAAGCCGGCGATATCAGAGGAATGCGGCTCATGATGGGGCCCGTCCTCGCAAGAGTCTATTCTACGACAAGCCACAATGTGAAATAAGTTGAACTGACTGGTCATGCCTTTCGAACCATGTTCAATGCTTAGACTCCGTGTGATGTCAATCAATACGTTCACTGACTCTTCCTCTTGACCCTTCCAACAACAACCACCCCCTTGAGCACCCGCGTCCGATCAAACCACTCATACACCCTCCCTACCAAGGCATACGCCGTCAAGGAGATGCCATACGGCCTCAGCACGGCATCTTGTTTCTTCAAGTGGCCTGCCAAGCCGCCAAACACATGGTCCGAGACGTCGCGGATCTCGACCTGCTCTCTATCGTAACCGCACTCGACCAACTGTTCCCGATACTCGCTCTCCGTCAAGAACGTCCGCCAGGGACAAAGCAAGACGAAGCCTAGGATTCTGACAGCGAGAGTTTCCCAAAACGACGCAGAGTCGCTGAGGATGAGGTCGAATGCCACGAGATTTGCGTGCAGCGTCCGCGCCGCGAGGGTGAAGATTGGTTTGCGCGAGGGAGAGAAGTGGTAGAGGCAGTCGAGGCCCATGAGCCAGCGCTCGGAAAAGGACGGGTCTGACAGGGAGGTTACGGAGGAGAGGATGCTTGGGGCCCAGGATGTGGGTTGGGCGGCGTCTGCTTGGAAGAGGCTGAAGGAGGTTTTGGGGAGGCTGAGTGAGGTTCTTGTTGATGATGATGGGTCCTGGGTTGGATGAGAGAGGGCGGCGTCGAGCCTTTGCTGTGCTTCTTGGAGCTGCGTGGCGTTGAGAGTTAGTCCTACGTAGCGGAAGTGAGGCCGTGATGAGGCGTTGACGAGTTCGGCCAGGGCAACGGTCTGGTCGCCGCATCCGAAGCCGAGGTCTAGGACGGCGAGAGATGATGATGATGATGAATTGGAGAGGAGGCCAGCCGCTTGTAAGAGCTGCCGGAGCATGTTTCGCGCGGCCTCGTCAAAGTGCTGGATTGTGGTGCCGTCATCTCGAGTCCTTTTGAAGATCAGTAATTGAGGATAAAAGTGAAGCGTATAGGAGGTGAAATACCAGAAGCCTAGATTCATCCACATGGAAGGGAAGGGCGTCCTGATGTTGAGCTTCCAGTGACCGAGGCCGTAAATGTCGCCGGAGCGGGTGAGCGACAAGGCTGCGATGGCCAGGAGGACGACGATGGTGAGGCATCCTGCGATGAAGCCGAGGGCGAAGCTGCTGAGTGAGGGCCAAATCATTGGTGAGTGAGTTGAGCCCGGTAGTGGGTTGCATGTGGTTGAAAGTGGTGAAGCGGTGCTACGACAGCGGTTTTGTTAGCGGGGGGGCTCTAGATGCAGATGCACGTTATAGTGTCCTTGTCGTTGTACGGAGTGCTCTGTAATCAGATCTCACATCTCACGACAGCACCAGATTGAAAGGATCAAGGGTCCAGATTAAGATTTTAACCTTTTGACTTTCTCTTGCTTTTCATGCCATTTCTGTCATCGTGTGTTCGGCAGCTACACGCTAGATTCAAGCCACCCGTGATGAGCATGACTGCAGATCGTAACACCCTATTTATCTTCTCCATCGTCAAAGACTCGCACACGTCCCAATGCGTCGTGCCCTTGTATGTGTGACTACCGGCAGATATACAAGCATCTCAATGGTTTGACACGCGCTGAATATTCGCCTCTCACTGCTCATAAACTCGCCAAAAATGCAGAGAAAAACAAGAAGAGGTACGGAGTAATAGAGCTGCCCTGTGCGGTCCGCCGGGGAGTCTCAAATCGCCCTGGCCGGTCCAATCAGAAGGGGCGATTGAGCAGCTTTTGTTGGGGCCCGTCATGCGGCCGATTCCAAGTTTCTAATTCTCATGTGAATTCGTGAGACACTCGTTGACACATTCATCGTCGGATGATGCTTCAAGTAGCCGGATAGCATTACAATTTACTCTTTCAAGGCTTGTCAGGTAATTACGGACAGGTTCTTATACAACAGACGCTCATGCATACGAGGCGGACGAGCTGAACAGGCTATCCGTTCGTTGATCGCCCTTCGCTGGACCACTGAATAGCCTCTCGCGCTGCGCTTTCGAACAAAACACAGTGACGATATGCCGTCTCGACAGGGCAGAACGGCGGATGGCGAGCGCAAGACGCGGGTCGCCATCATCGGCACCGGACTGGCCGGGCTGACGACGGCGTATCTGCTGCATCACGACTCGCAGAAGCGCTACGAGGTGACGCTGTTTGAGCAGGTCAGCAACATCAACTCTCACTGTCAATTATTTCGTCTGCTAACATTCACACAAGGCCTCCAAGTTCTCCCTCGATGCCGCGTCAGTCACCATCAAAAACGCCAAAACCGGCACCGCAGAGCGCATCGACATCCCGCCGCGCAGCTTCTGCCGCGGCTACTACGCCAACCTCTGCCGCATGTACGAGCACCTCGGCGTGCCCTTTCAGCACATCCAGCTCATCTGGGTCTTTGCCCGCATCTCCGCCGCCGCCCAGACGCAGGTTCCCGGCCCCGAGGACGTCCAGACGATGCCCGGGAGCTACTTCGTCTATGGCAAGAGGCTGCACGAGATGCTGCTGATATCGCCTCACTTCTGGCGCGCGTCGGCGCAGACGATTCTGCAGACGCTGTACCTGGCAATCTGCCACATCTGGTTCTTTGCGGCCTGTTTTCTGTTTGCGCCCCGGATGATCAAGGCCGAGACGTATCTGGACGTCAAGTCGGTGACCAAGAACAAGAACGGCAGCGCCAGCAGCTGCGAGTCGTTTAGGCAGTATCTCGATCGCATCCGGCTGCCGCAGACGTACGCGCTGTACTACCTACTGCCTGTGTTGAGCATCATCTGCAGCTGTTCGCACGCCGAGATGCTGGATTTTCCGGCGAGTGACGTGACGGAGTTTGTCAAGGGCTCGTTTCTGCGCAAGACGTATGTGGCCCGCGGTGGCATCAACCGCGTCCAGGCGGCGTTGGCGGCGGGCATCGAGGATGTCCGGTTGGAGACGCGTGTGACAAAGGTAGACCGAGTGGATGGAGGGGTTCTGGTACGCTCTCAGAGCGTCAACGGTGATGCTGCTGCTGCTTCTGAGGAAGTTTTTGACCGTGTCGTGCTCGCCGTGTCACCGAACGTCGCGGCCGCCATCTTCAACCCGAGCAAGCCCCTTCTGAGCGTCGTTCCCACGGTCCCCGTCACAAGCACCGTCGTGGCTCCTCCCGCCTCGGGATTGTCCGTCATGCCCGAGAAGACGCATGTCCCGTCCGGGGAGTGCTCGTACCGCCGCGGAGACGCCCAGGTCATGGCCTTTAGAACGACGTTCTCCGAGAGCGTTGTCCAGACGGAGACGCTGCACTACTTGTCTGATGGGCTGGTTTTGCGGACGAGTCCTGTGGGCGATGCGCCGGAGTTGAAGGGGACCCTGGACACGGCGAGGTTTACGCGGACGTTGCGGACCACCGAGAGTAGAGCCGCCGTGCAGAGGCTCTTGGGGGCTGGCAAGGATGCGGCAGGAGATGACAGTGTCTGGACGAATGGGAGAGATGATGTGTGGGTTGTGGGATCGTGGTGCTGGGATGGGATGGTGTTGCTGGAGGGGTGTGTTGTGTCGGCGATGAGGGTGGCGAGAGACTTGGGGGTTGAAGTTCCGTGGGAGCGGTAGCGTTGTGATTATGGTGTTGATGAGTTGACTGTATATGCATGAGATACCTCTGTGTGTTTGGGTGTTGATCCGTTGTTGGGTTGTTCCTTTAAAGTGTTGGAAATGTAGACTTATCTGAGGCGAGCAGGTTCAAGCAAGTTCTTTGTCAGTATAGCATGTTGTAAGCTATGTATATAACAGCTCTATAGAAGATTGGAAGATGAGAAAGGTGATGATATTGGGCGAGTCAAAGACAGTTTGCTGTGTAATGTCAACTCTACCTCTGTGCCTTACTAGCATGATTGCAGCTATACATAAGCCCTCAGCAGCATATTTGACATATCATATTATCTCTTCCAGCAACACCCGTGAAGAGCCATGCTCACCAATACACAACCAAGGAGGTCAAAGTCTTTGAGTATGAAGGATCTCAGCTTTATGCTGGTAGATTCTGCTCTTTGTAGACATCTGCACCTACTTGTACTACCTAGATATTACTTGCTTTCCCCCCACCAGACGTCTCAGCTGAGGCCTGAATAGCATGTGAAAGACAGCAAAGAGACAACGTCGGCTTCAATCGACTTTTGAGGGCCCGATTACAGCCATTAGCTACATCTCTCAGCTGGCAGAGCTCCCAACTGGAAAGCAGAGCACGAATAAATGCTTGCAAGCTTCACCTCGACATGTCCTCCTCAGCAGAACGTACAAGTACACACCAAACATACTCACCCCTTCGCCCAAAAGAACCATGAGCAGAAGCAGATTCAATACTCCAATGTGGCGTCTTACTTCTCATCCTTCATCTCAGGCACAGCCCCTCCGCTCTATTGTCACTATTTCAAACCTGCTGCAGTGTCTGATAACGCACACACATCCCTGCTCGTTCGCGCAAATGACAACCTAAAGCGCAACTTGCATGCAAAAAAGTCCGCAGCGGTAATAGCGTCTTGCAGAAAACGCAAGTATGACGCCCATGACTTTTATTTTTCTTTCTTTCTTCAGATATGACCACCGTTGGACGCTTTTTACTAGAATCTCAATAGTGGCAATGGGGCTATCTCAGTCAAGTAGAGTGTAACGTATACTGTAATGGTCATCGTAGACAGGAAGTCAATAAAGAAAAACACTGAAATTTCTAGCAGAACTCTCAAATACTGGAACCGAAGAAATCGATTGGGAAGAGGGGAAACAGCTGCAAATCGAAAGAGGCGGCTATTGGGGCGACTGTGTATCAATGCACACAACATGCATACATAGATCCATGCCTTCATGCGGAACAAATAGTCAACCGTCCTTTTCAGCTTCCAGTCTTCATGAAGTTTCGTAGTGAACCGTGAATCTGGATCCAAATATTAAGCGAAACGCTTCATGTAGATTATCATTAACCCAGGTCGGCCCTGTGGATATTCTTGGTATTCTCTCTATCATTACACTCTGTGACCCTGCTATAGGATGGAATGCTTCATAATCCCTATAGAATCCCCGACCAATAGACGCCGAGCTGGTAGCCAAAGCCAAATATCACCTCCCCGTATGTCGTTGCCATCCGCCTTCTCGTATCGTGACTGATCCGCCTGGAACCGCTATGTGTAAAGACAAGTAAAAAGAGAGCGGGCCAAACATCGCCAGCGTGTTCCGGTTCGCCCCCTTCGTCGCGTGTAAGCCCATGGTGTAAGTCGCCGGGAGAAAAGCAAGCGGGTATCTTCTCCTTCTAAAGGTTCGAAATGTATGCCGAATACTACTGGTGCAGTAGGTGTAGAGTAAATTGTGCGAGCAAGCTTGCGAGAAAGTCAACGGATTGCAAGTGCATCCTTTCAAGACGTGTGCGAATTATCGAAGTGAAGAGCGGCTGATGGAAGCCGCCACCTGTTGCATGTTCGAGCGGTTATAACTCGAGGCCGGTGGCTATAGGCTTATACCACGGACTGGCTGATGCTGGGCTTTCGCTGCCTAGTGGGCGACCAGCTGTTTCGGGATGACCCGCCGAAGCTGAAGAATCGGCATCGTCGACGGTACGATCGCCTCGACGTGGTGAAGAAGTAGGCCGCGAAGAAGACAAACGTCAGGGCGACAAACAGCACGCCCAGGTAGAACGTGTAGTGCTCGCCAATCGTCAGGAACAGCGCCGCATCCCAGCCGTGCCAGCTGCTGGCGCCGCCGTGGACAAAGATGGGCGTCGTCACCTTGCCGCGGAGCATGTGCGGCGCCATATCGCCGTGCTCGTCGGACAGGATGTACACCTTGCTGGTCTGGCGGCCCGCGAGAACATCGCGGACGTAGGCCATCCACTGGTTGGAGTAGAACATGCAGCCCGTGCTCAGCATGTTCTCGACGTAGGGGATGCGCATCGGCAGCGCCCAGTGCAGGTCGTGGCTGGGCACGTTCTCCAGCAGCTGCGTCAGGAAAGGGTGGCCGGGCTCGGTCGCGATGAAGGCATTGTTGACACCGGCCGGATGGGCGCCGGGCGAGACGTAGGGCAGCCGCACGATGGGCGTCGAGTCGAGGGCGACGCGACAGGTGACGTCGAGGTCGACGTAGATGCCGCCCGAGTGGTGCAGCAGCGCATAGCGGAGGATGTTGGCACGCTGGATGTTCTGGGCGTAGCCGGTGTAGTGCGGCAGGATGTCGGGGTAGAACTCGGCGATGAAGGCCGTGGCGTTGACGTCGGTCCACAGGCGATGCTCCCACTCGGGGTGCAGGTCGGTGCAGCTCGAGATGGCGGCCTGGTACTTGGCGACGCTGGCGTTGCCCAGGGCGATCTGGTGGATGATCTTGGGGACGACGACGGGCGGCAGCGTCGACGATGCCTCTGACGGCAGCTCTGTGACGTTCTCCGGGTGGCGATACAGGATGTCGGGATGCCTGTGCAGCAGCGGGTAAAAGGTGCTATATGTCAGGGCGATCTCGCCCAGCTCGTGGATGTGCCGCCGGAAGAGGAAGACGACCCAGAAGAGGGCGATGGCGGCCAGGGCCACGATGTTGCGGGTGCGCATGGCGGGCGGATCGAGGAGGAGGAATAAGGGACAAGGAAACAGAACAGAAAATGAAGCAGTTGGTGAGAGTGGAAGAGGGGAGAGAGGGAGAAGAGGCGGGAGGAGGAGAAAGAAGGGGGAGGAATGACAGAGACGTCAAATATTAAGGTTCGGGTGGTACTTTGGGCGGGTTAGTGCTGTGTGCTGTGCTGTGTGTGCTCTGTGCGTGTCCAAGCACGGCCAAGGCTTGGAGAGGGATCAGAACCAAGAATGTACCAAGAACCTGTGCTGTTGTTGGTAGGTACTATTACTAGCAACTAAGGCAGATAACAGCAGGATCGGGATCGGCAGCGGAGATGTATGTAAGAAATTGAGGCACTGAATGTTTTAGTGGTCTCCTTTGTCTCTCTTCGTTTATTGTTCCGTCTTCTCTCTCCTATAGTGGCTCTCCTATCTTTTTCTTTCGTTTGCCTCTTCCTTCTTGTCGTCCGCCTTTGTGCAGTGACGGACTGTTGCAACTGCAGACGCCGCCAGCCGAGGCTTCAAGAACCTAAACAATAAGAAAAAAAAAATGAAAAAATTAGTCTACGCCTCGCACCATCTTCGGGCTTCAATTCCTATGCCCAGACAGTCTACTGTCCCGATCTCTAAATAAAATATGGAGCTGGCCTTTGGCCTGGCCCCCTTTTCCTCTTCCCCTTCTCTGCCGTGTCAGGGCCAAAGAGGCGCTGAACGGGACGCCTTCAAAAGCCAGTCTGGCCGGTGGCTTGCGCGAGGAACACGTCCTGCGCAGTCACTTCATGTGTACATACTGCAACGCATCCCTTCAACAGCCCTTGTCCGTCGTACCTTTGGTCTCCTTGGCGGACATGCAGCTGAGCCCGAGGGGTATCGCCCGCCTGGGCTGTACCTGCGCCGAGTTGCCGCCTGTACCGTCCACATGCACGCGACCTGCGTGGTCCGTGTGGTTCCAGGCGGACTCCGCCGCGGTACCTCTTGGCTGTGCGATACCTCAGGTCCGGGAAATGGAAATACCATAGTATAAGGTACTGTGCAACAGCGACAATCTTCAAGTCAACAGCAGACGAAAGAGGCGGACTTGGGGCTGGGCAAGCCTTTTTTGCTTGGCACACAAATGGGCTCACAATCTGATGACGCCGTCCGTCAGATGGAAAAGGGCTGGCGCCATGACCTGGAGCGGCTTCACGGCAGCGCTACGTCTGCAAGGTGACGGGCGGAGCTCGAGGGTGATTGGAGCAATGCATCGATGGCGGATCGTCGTTGGACACGGGCCCTGGTCTGTCCATCTTGTCTTGCGCCTGTGAGCTGCTCTACGTAAAGCAAAAAGTCGCTGGAGGGGCCCTGGGCTGAGTTGCTGGTGCTTGGCGGGAGCAAAGGCTCGCACAGAGACAGTTGGGGATTCGAGGCACGGAACTTGGCTCTGCTCCGGGCTGCGTCTTCCTTTTCCGCAGGCCGGAGCAATTACTGCGATCTTGTCTCGAGCATTGATTGATGGTGGCACTAGGCCGGGGTTCGGACTGCCTGCTTGGCCCGACGCGGAGCAGGAATGCGGACGGAGGTGCAGCTGCGTGAGGAAGAGAGACATGGCGCGTCCACACGGAGGCTTGCAGAGCCCGGGTTTCTGACTCTGGTTGCATGGTGCTACTCGATTAGTTGCTGGAGCTGAACTTTCGATAGGCTCACTAGCAGGCTGGTTGATGGGGAGGATGGAGGAGATGGAATCGGACGGGGCAATGCCATTGTCCGCGGATCCAGTAAGTTCGAGCATGTTGGTGTGGTGTTGTGTCACTTCCGCTTATATCAGCACTTCTAGTGCCTTATCATGCGGAAGACGACATGCTGTGTCTACTAGACTCTAGGTATTAGGTAGGTACGGATTACTCTTCGAAAGAAGTTGACAGACGGAAGGAATCAGTATCTCATTATCGCGTTGCTTGCAAACAGTCGCGGCCACTCTGACAGTTGATGACATCTAACGACAGCGAGGCGGACAGGTGCGGTTCTGAGGCCTGCAAGGCCTGCCAGTGACCCCCTACTGTTCTAGAACCAGAAGAAAGGCTCTGTGCCCTGAGAGGAGCCCCTGGCTTTGCAAAACTCTGGAAAACAAGGGCAGCAAATCGAGGAGATCAAAATAAAGTTGCCTCGGCCAGGCACTTCGCAAGGGGTGGCATCGACGGTTTCCCCTTTTGCTTGCATCGAGGACCTGAATTACGGAGTCTTCGGCTCAAATCGAAAGAAACGTGGTGAGCCACCGGAAGCCAGACAACGTCCCGCCAAGTACTGGCTACTTTGCGGGCAGCACGCGAGACGAGACACAGTCCTGCACAGCTGTTGTTCTGAAGCCGCTGAAGTGCCGGCGTTACGTCATGCGGCACTCGTGCCTCGCTGCGACTTGACGCTACGGCACGCCAGCCTCCAAGCCTGTGAAACTGTGTGTGGTTGTGGTCATTGGTGTGTACCTCGAGGTACTGCATCACGCAGCGCGTACTCCGTATCGAGTTTGCACTCTGCACGGAGTCGGGAGTCAAGGGCAGAGACGCTCTAAGGTCGCCTGTACCTCAGAGTACGGACATGAGCACGTGACACATGTCCCGGCCATCGCTGCTCGCCATCATCACAAGCAATTTGCCATCCCAGATGCTCGCCTTAGAGCTGCAAGATGCCCGTTTCAAGCCGCTCGAAACATATCGATCCAGCCTGAGAGTGCGGCTGTATCTCGGCCCCTGTAGCGACGGCCGTCCACAATCAGCGACGCCATCGACAGATCAGGATTGACGCCTCGCCGCCGCGATGCTCTCCTCAATGGTGTCCCTCCTCCGCCTCAGGAGAAGCACCACCATCCTGCTGGCCCTAACGCTATCCGTCGTCACCTTTGTGCTGCTCGCCAATCCATTGAGCCCCGTGGCGGACTCGGCCGGCATCTCGCTCTCTGTTCAGTCGACGGGCGCTGGGCCTCGATACCCTCTTTGCAGCAACCAGACAAGCGCCAATGTGACTTGGCCGCTTCAGTCGTGGCGGGCGGCAGCCGAGTCCAAATATGGCGGGCTGCTGGAAGACAAATTCACGTGGGTGGACGGTGCCTCTAACCGCGGTTTGAGCTGGTGGTACTGACGAGAGACTGCTGTAGGATTGCCATGTCGACGTTCCATCGCCCCAGGGAGCTTCACCGCACCCTGACCGCGCTGCTGGCCGCCAAGATCCCGTCGCTGCACGAAATCGTCATCATCTGGAACAATTTTGACGAAAAGACGCCCGACCCCTTCGTCTCCCAGCACGGCGTGCCCGTGCGGTACCGCAAGCCGACCCGCGACAGTCTCAATGAGAAGCTGTGGCCTGACCCCGACTACCGTACCCAGGCAATACTTCTGTCGGACGACGATGTCTACTACCGCCCGGACGATCTCGAGTTTGTCTTCCAGATGTGGCGCAAGTTTGGCAAGGACAGGATGACGGGTGCGCTGGCACGCTGCGCCACGGCACTCCCTTCTGGTGACTGGGACTACAACTTTTGCTCCCAAAAGGCGCACCAGGACGTCTACTCCATGGTGTTGACGAACCTCGCGTTTACCCACATTGCCTTTCTTGACTACTACTTCTCCGATGATCCCGCCGTCACCAAGATTCGCGAATACGTCGACGAGGCATTCAACTGCGAGGACATTGGCCTCAACTTCGTTGTGTCCATGTTGACCGGGTCGGGTCCCTTGTTGGTCCGAGGGAGTAGCCAGTATGTCAACCTGGATCCCTCAGGCGGCATAAGCAGGCAGACGGGCCACATGCAAGCGCGTAGCAAGTGTCTCAATGTTTTCGCCGAGGCCTTCCAGTGCATGCCGCTTGTCAACGAAACGGGGCGGATAGAGCACGGGGTGAAGCACAATGTTTGGTATAAATCTGTCTGGAATCGCATTCACGGCTAGAGGCTGCGGCACGAGGCGTTTTTGATGAACCTTTCTTTCTACGTTGACATTATGTGATACCTACCTAGTACATGGAACCGATACACGAACAAACAGACATACACAGCACATGATAGAAAATCACGTATAGATGTATATGTACAGATCAAACAATACGCCCCTTCTTTGAGGGCTTCATTCATTATACTACGCGTGACAGATTGGAAACGCGAAAAGCAACGAGGAAAAAGACACCACCAGAGCACAGGCGCGGTAAAAGAGTCAAACTGAATGAAATCGCCAAATTAATCAAATCGACACATGCCCATCAATCAGTCCATGTCACTGTAAGTCAAATCGTTAGCAAAGCTCAACACACATAAAGCGATGTGGAATCCAGGATGGGAGCATCTTACAGCAAAGCCAGCGTCAAGTCACCATGAATCTTGGCCTTGAGCTCAATCTGGATATCCAGGTTCAAGTCCAGCCGCAGCTTAAGAGGGTTCTTCCCGTCGTCCTTCTTGCCTCCCTGCTGCACCTGCTGCTGCTGCTGTTGCATCTGCTGCTGCATCTGCATCGGCTGTTGCGGCTGGTACATCTGCTGCTGCCGCTGTTGATGGGGCACCATGCCCTGTCCCTTCTCGTCGTAGTCGTCCTCGTAGTCGTCTTGGGCCTGGCGCTGGAAGGGCGCGCCCCTTCTTCTGCGGCGGGTCTGCGTCTTGGTTTGCGTCTGCGACCTCTCGCGGTCGTTGCCGGCATCATCTTGGTCGTCACCGCCGCCGCCGCGAGCACCACGGGCACCGCGGCCGCTTGAGCGTTGGCGTTCAGGGGCGGGAGGTGTTGTGGGCTCGTTGTCTTCGTCGCGGTCGGAGGAGTTGTCTTCGCTTAGTTCGCCCGTCCTGCCGTTTTGCTGGGAGTCTTGCTGGTGGTCTGAGGCGTTGTCGTTGTCGTCATCTTGCTGGTTCTGGTCTTGGTTGTCTTGGTGGTCCTGACCGTCTTGTTGGTCCTGCTCTTCTCTGGAGTTGAACTCCTGGTCCTGAGGCTTCTGAGGGGGGAGTCAGTAAATGATTTCCTTTCTGCGTGGATGCTTGTGAGTGTAAGAGACAAACCTCGTCTGAAGACATGATGGATGATGCTTATGATTGAGCTACAAACAGATGTGATGAGATGTCAAGCAGCTGAAGTTGTAAACAGACAAAAAGGGAGGATTCAGATTATTCAATCAATGGGCTTCCGAAGAAATACAGGATATCTTCGTCTTGAGTTGATACGGCGTGTCGAAGGTGAGGCGCAGGTCCGCGACAGCTGGCTTTTGTGGCTCTAAGAATACAATTCGGATCACGGCCCACCACGACAACTGCCTTGATGCCGAGTGACGCAACTGCGATGTGTCTCAAATCAACTATATTACACGAAGCTAGAACAGGTAAAGCAGCTTTAACAGAACAAAGGGAAACCTAAGGAAACTGAAAATCGCACAAAATCATGGATAGCAGGAACAAGGGGTCTGAGGTGTAAGCCAAGCTTTGCTTGCACTCCCCCCTTGTCCTGCTTGTTTTGTGGCGTAGATGACGTTCCAAGTTTACGTACGGTATGATTAGACTGCATGGCATGAAACCTGTGATGGCTGGGGAGCTGCTGAGAGGTGCACACCATGGGCGTCGAAATCATTCGCGGTGAAGTCATCAGAGCTGGGGGCTGGCATGGCTTGTTCTATGCTGGGATCGGACTGGGATGCCGCCGGCCCCCACAACTGGGGCGCGGGATCTCGATGGCTTCATGCAAGACTTTCTCATAGGCAGGCTCCAGGGTCACCCACGGGATACTACACAGATGGGGGAAGAAGAAACACACACGGCCCGTCCATAAAAAAACGTCATTGTACGGAAGGTCTCGGTGTCTCCCTGGAACCACCCATTGTTTTGCTTTTGCTTGTTTTGTTTGCTTTCACGCTCAGGCTACGGCATATTACACCCGGCCGAACGACTTACACCATGGTCATTGGACTGCTTGCCATAACGGCGATACCCACCGTCACCGGCGTGGGCCAGGCAGTCAGCGCGCAGAAGAAGGCAAACGCAGCGAACAAGGAAAAGGAAAAGTTTCGGTTGACGGCTATTGTGGAAGAGGGTTCAGAAGAGGAAGATTACGAGACGGATTTCTGTGTGCTGAAAGATGGCAAGGTAAGGCTACGGCGAACGTATCCCGGAAAGCTGACGACAACTGGGGGGCTAATAATGGAAACATCCAGTTGCAAGTCAACGTCCCGCTCGACACCGAGTTCCCGGGGTACGCCTTCTGCGGCTACTACTTCACGTACCCCAACGAGGAGAAGCACCTGGGGCTGGTGAGCACCATCTCGGACGACCCCCCGATGCTCAACTGGATATACATCAACAAGGACACGCACGCGGTGGAGTACGGCGGACGCAAAGATACCCTTGGGCACGTCATTGGGCCCTGGGGCTGGAGCGAGGACGAGAAGCTGTTGACGCTGCAGGGGAATGGCGAGTGCTTTGTGGCGAAGCTGGAGCGTGGAGAGGACGGTAGCAAGCCGCGGTGGTTGGTGTACTGGGATCCGGAGAATGAGATGCTGGATAGGTTGGGGGCGGACGAGTGTAAGCCTGTGAAGCTGAGGAGGAGGATGCTGCTGGGGATGGATAGCAAGTATGTGAGGGACTAGAGAGAATGGGTTACAGTATATACAGTATGGAAGGCCAAGATAAAATGTCATCCGATGCGTGTAAGTGTGCCTTGATAGGGAGATGGTGTGTGGCTGAACAGGGGCTAATGGCTTCACGTTGATGAAGTGGCTGCTGAGCCGACAAGTGAGAGCACGGGAAAGATTGGACCAGCGACCCTTTTGTGGAAATAAACGGTTAAGAGGCCGAATGGTGGGGAGCAGCCTTACAGTACGCCGAGGAATAGTCCCAGAATACTAGCAGGATGCTGACCCATGTCGTGTCATGCAGGAGGTCGACTTTAATCAAGGTTGCATCTTCCGTAAAAGCAGCTATTGCTTCATGATGACTTCATAGGGGTGCTGCTGAAGGGCGAGGCGTGTAAAGATGAAAATTAATGAACTGAATCAAGGAGAAAGAGCGTGAGTAGAACGTGAGGAAGGGCAGGGTCGATGATCGTGTGGTGGAGAATTAATGGGTATATCATTATGATGCTCCGGGGAATTGGAAGATTGGAACGCTGGAATCTACCTGGACGGGCAAATAGCTGCTGAAGACTTACTCATACCATTCCAGAGAAGAAAAGGCTTCCCTGTCTCCATTGAAGGGTTCTTCTTTTCCATCTTTCCAACCTTTATCGACTCTCAACTCACCTCGTCTGATCTAAAACTTTCACTTATACGGCATCTCGCACACGTCCCACCACCGGGTTCCTGAATTCTCACACATAACACAACACACGAACCGCAAACATGTCAAGTCGCTCCGCTGAGAAAGACCGCACCGATTCCGCCGACGACTACGGCTCCGACTCAGCCGCCGAAGAAGTGCCCCGTCCCCAGCCTCGCCGGAGACAGCGGACGCAGACGCAGCAGCGACAGCAGCAGCGCGGCGGCCAGACCACCGCCGGGCCGCTGGACCAGCTGCCCGTGGGCGGCGAGCTGGGCCAGGTCGGGCAGACGGCCAACGGGGTGCTGGGCGGCGTGACGAACACGCTTGGCAGCGTCACGAACAATGCCGTGGACAACCAGGAGAAGGGCGATGGCGGGAAGAGCGACACGCTGAGGTTGCGGCTGGATCTGAACCTGGATATTGAGATTCAGCTCAAGGCCAAGATTCATGGTGATTTGGAGCTGGCGTTGCTGTAAGTCAACCTTGTTTCCCCTTGTTCCTTTTACCTGTCTCTTTTTCCATTCCTCCCTTTCACGAAATAGCACGAAAAGAAAAAAGCCCAGGTCGATTCTTTGTTACTCGTCTCTTCATCTCCATCCGTCCTACTGGGTAGCACATTATCTTACCAATGCGGCACCCGCATCTCTCTCTTCAGGACTGGCTAGTTATGGGGGCGAAAACAAAGAAAAAAAGACCACCAACCCGTATCTTCCGCATACAAGATACATTAGATGAAAACAAGTCACGAACACGGCTAACGGCGTTGCTCTTGTTTCACAACACCAGGAACTGAGACAATCAACTGCACCACGACGACGGCGCTTCTGGTTTTTTTAATGACGAGGGGCTCCCCTATATCGACGCGAAGCCTCGCAACTTCGGAACTTTGGACGGATGGGAGAGCCACTCTTTCTACGATAATTGGGTTTCTTTATTCACATATGTTGTCTTTTTGTTTTTAATGATAAAGCCTGTGTATGATCTGGGAGGACGGGGAATGAAGGATGAAGGGCTATTAGTGTATTGGAGTTGAACCAATTACAGCGCGGGAGGATGAACACTGCCTTGTTTTTCATAGTGGATTTTGTTACGATTGATTGCACGGAAGTTGTCTTAACAATAAAGACGCAACGAAAGCATCCTTTCGTCTAGCTGTTGATACCACAAATGACACAACTTGCAATATCTCCCCTTTATCCCAGTCTTGCTTGATATCGAAACGAGATAAGAGGCTGCGGAAACGCGGCAGCCATAGCGACTCACAAGCCACGAGGCAGCCCGAGCTTCCTCCCACAAGCTCGGTGTAGCCACACTCGCCACAGTCTGCTGCAGATATTCTCCGTTGGATGACTTCCAAGTTTATTACTTCTAGTGCAAGCAGCCACAATGCCTGCGCCACCACTTCCACGAGGATGGGTGTCACTTGTGGCTGCTTACTTTCTCGATCTTGGATCGATTTGGGAAAGGCCTCCGACGAACTAAGCAGAAGTGGACGGAAGAAGCCAGTCCAGCTGAAGCTGCAGAAACAGGTATCGTGAGGGCCTGTGTTAGTGGTACTGTACGGTATTTCACGGTATATGCAGATTATCAACTACTTTATAAAAAGCTATATATAACATGCAGCCGGTGTAAGAGAAGTTGGGACAAACAAGGCACTTGCATGGGTTAGCTGCTTCATATAAGTGAGCTGGGCTGAGTTTGCCTTATAATTCGTCGACGACCCCTGTCGGTAGCATCGTGAGAATCTGGGAACGATCGGCACCCGAGATGCGAGCAATGTCGTCATCCTGGACTTGGCCTTGGGTTTTTCGCACATGATGACGCATTTGCCTTGTTTTTGCTCAATTACTGATACTGTAGGCAACTCGAGAGAAGAGAGCCCCTCTTGCTATTGAGGCTCTGAAAGCTGGTCGTAACTGTGTGTGAAATTGAGGGACAATTACATCAATGTAAGCCGTCGTTTTAGTCGAATCTCAACCTTATTCACACCAAAAAGACTCACAAGTCACAAGCCTTGAAACTGTTGCTCATCATTCTTTCATGATGCCGCATCTGCCGTCTCCGTCCAAGAGCCCGGATATGCCGCCAAAGCAGGGAGATCGACAGGAACGACGACGCTCATCTGGCCACAGGCTCGTCATGCTGCCCCGACCAGAAGACGACAAGAAGGACTCCCAAAACAACAACAGCAATGGAAACAACAATCAGAACAACGAGAACAGCAGCAGCAGCTCAAAACCTAAGAACCCGGACATCCAGATTCCCAGCATACAGCCCATAGAGCACGGAGAGTCGCTGGCGTCTCGCGCCGAGGGCCTGGTGGGCAAGTTTGTCGACGAGTTTGGCAACATCCTGGACTGGGATGGGACGGTGCTGGGGTCGGTAGAAGGCGATCTTCCGTCCATGGTGGGACGGCCTGTGTCTGAGACGGGGGAGATTCGGGATAGTGCGGGAGAGGTGGTGGGATATGTTTCTGAGAACCACACGAAGCCGACTCTACGTGATCTGGAGGGGGGGCTGAAGATTGATGGGGATGGGAACATTTACAACAAGAAGGGTGAGATTGTTGGCAAGATGAATAAGCCTTCATCAGGGGAGAAACAGGGCGAGACGTCGGGGCAACAGAGCAAGGGTGAAGGGAAAGCTGGAAATGATGCGGGCAAGGCGAATGCCTCAACGGCACCGAGCCCGTCAGAGGTGTACCTGGATGTCAAATCGACACATGATGGCATCCAGCTCATCATCAAGATACCCACCGTGTTCAGGAGTGAGCGATGAGAGGACTCAGTTACACGGAATGACTGCATTTGTTCTGGAATCAAGGATAGTAGGATGGCGTATCAAGGAGTTATTTCGGTCGTTCATCTGGCGATGGCATCGTCTGAGAGGAGAACCACAGGAGGGTAGTGCAATCTCGAAAAACTTATTTCCACTGTCCATATAACAGATTCCCACATCCACAATCATGCTCCCATGAAGATCATCGTCATAGCAACCAGAGGCAGCCCTACGGCACTGTGCAGCATCTCCAGCACGTTGGCATCTCCTCGTCCAACAATTAAATGGGTGCATAACAGCCACACCCCTATCCCTACTCCCCTACTTAGAAACCTGTTTCATACGTGCAAAATCCAGCGCCACATGATATATGAATACGACACCCATACAGCTTAGCTGTGGCGAGTGTGGCTTGCCTCACGAGGATATCGCTCCCTCGGGCCCTTTTCTCATAAGGACTATCCCTGTTCATCTTTGTAGCAGCTGCACTTACTGTACTGTACTGTACTGTAAGCTTCTCCAAGAGCTTTCTCAAGCCTGTTGAGAGCTGTCAAGATGGCCTGTGGCTTCTTGTCTGATATCATTGTGATATGATATCCCCTTACTAAATGTGTTACTTGCGTGTCCTACATCCAGCCATGGTGCTCTTCATCGACGGTTATCCATGCTGGATAGACGTAATATGGGGGTTCCATCTGCGTCATGCCGCGTTGGCTACGATCCATGTGGCATGAGATGCAGCTTTCCATCGAGATCATAGATTGACGCGGTGACGCTGGACGATGGGGAATCTTGCATGCTGGGCCGTCCAAGGTGAGGCCGTGGGTTGGTATTGGTGTAAGCTTGTGTAGCTCGTTGGAAGTGGTATGATGAAAGGCCGCAACTTAATTTCCCATCAGCTCTCTTGTGTATATATAGCTATGAAATAGACTAGAAAGGTTTGGCATCAATGTCAATCGACTCAACCACACACCACTTCAACTTTTGATACTTAGATGACACTCCATTTGAACGAATAACTCAATTCATTTGTGAATCTGAGATTTAAACCAATATGCCGTTTCCAAAGCCAGTTGCTGTTCAGGGGGGCTGGCAAGTCAAAGAGAGCCCTGCTACGGAGCAGGCAAACCCAAGTAGGTCATCTGATACCATTTCCTCCTCGACCTATTCAATCGTCAGATGAGCATATCTGACAAAATCGTAACCAAATAGTCGACGTCCGATCTATCCCTCGGTCTGCCGCGGGCGTTGTGACCGACTCTGGCGACATTCTGGACCGCTCCGGCAAGGCCATCGGGAAGATCCAGCAGTCAGAAGACTCCAACGACCTCGTCGGAAACGCCGTCACAGCCGCAGGTGATATCCTTGACTCGTCGGGCAATGTCCTCGCCAAGGCCACCCTCAACACCGGTGACGAAGGGGACGAGGGCGAGAGCCAACACGAGGAAGAGGGCGAGCACGACGACGACGAGCAGGGAGGCGATTACACCACCGAAGCTGGCACCAAGGACCAAAAGTCCGGCGGCTGGAACCTGATGGGCAAGGGAAAGTCGGCCTACCAGACGGCTAGCAACCTCCAAAAGCCCGTTTCTCAGGGACTGGACCTGGTTAGTAGGATGCAGAAGCCCAGCGATGAGGAGCAAAGTTCGGCGACTGACTCGACGATTCAGATGAGTCAGGGTGACAAGCAGCCCCAGGAAGAGGTCGAAGGACAAACAAAGGACCTCGAAAAGACCACCGGAAAGGAGGAAGAGGCCCCCATTTCGATGGAGGACAAGTCAGAAGAGGTCCAGGACAAGGGCCAGGAGATTAAAGACCAAGGCGAGGACAAACTCCAGGACGAAGTCCCCAAGCCAATCGAGGAGGAAGCCCCGAAAGAGGGCGAGACCACTGGCGATGTGCTAGAGAAGCCTGATGAGGCTGCGGCCGGCGAGCAAGAGGGCGAAAAGCCTCTTGAAGAGCAACAGGACCTTACGCAAGAAGAGAAGGACAAGCTGGAACAAGAAAAGGAGATTGACTTCTCGGAGCTCAAGGGATGCAAGGTCAACAAGGCCGGCAACCTTGTCAACAAGAACGGCGACATCATCGGCCGCTTGATCGAGGGCGACCCCAAGAAGCTCCTCGGTAAGAGAGCAGACGACAAGGGACAGATCTGGGACGACTCCGGAAACGTCATTGGAAAGGCCGAGCCGCTATCTCACTCGGAGCGCGGCGACGAAAAGGAGTTTGCCCCCTTTGAGAACTTCCCCGATGCTACTGTCGAGGCAGACGGTCGTGTCATGCACAACGGACAGCAAGTTGGCGTCGTCGTCGAGGGTGACCCGAAGCGTCTCAAGGGAAGCCACGTCGACGAAGATGGCGACATCTTGGACCGACGCGGCAACGTCGTGGGCAAAGCCGAGGCCTGGGACGAGCCCGAGGCCGAGCCTGAAGCCGTTGTCGACAAGTCTTCGCTGGCTGGAAAGCGCGTCAACAAGGCTGGCAACGTTGTCGACGGATCAGGCGCCATTTGGGGCAGAGTCGTTGAGGGCAACGTCAAGGCCCTGGTGGGACGTATGTGCGACAAGCAAGGAAACGTCCTGAGCGAGTCTGGCGACATCATCGGCAAGGCTGAGCTCGTCAGCGAAGGCGAGCGAGAGGGCATGAAAGAAGGCCCCTTTGCCGAGCTGTCCGGCTGCACCGTTGCCAAGGACGGCAAGGTTGTCACGCCTTCGGGCGATGTTGTGGGAAGACTCATCGAGGGAGACCCCAAGAAGCTGTTTGGTCGCTCCGTCGACGAGGACGGAGATGTTGTGGACAGCAACGGAAATGTCCTCGGCAAGGCTGAGCGCTGGCAGGAGGAGGAGGTCGAGCGGAAGAAGGCTCCCTACGCGGGCCGCAAGGTGAACCGCGACGGCAACGTCGTCGACGAAGAGGGCAACATCATCGCCAAGCTTGTCAGCGGCGACATCAGCGCCTGCTCTGGCAAGGAGGTTGACGATGACGGCGATGTGGTCAACTACAAGGGCCAGGCTGTCGGACATGTCGCCTTGCTCGAGGATATTCCCAAGGAGACTGAAGAGGAGATGAAGAAGAAGGAAGAGGCTGAGAGAGACCGTCAGCTGGCCCAGAAGCTGGCTGTCTGTATCGAGCAGTCTCTCGACAAGGTCCGCCCCATCTGCAAGATGATCACAGACAAGATCAACACTGCGGAGCGGACGCCCAAGGAGGAGCTCGATGAGGAGCAGCTGGTGCGGGAGGTGAAGCCCCTGATCGAGGAGGGAGGCAAGATCCTGACCGAGACCAACGGCACCATCCGTGGTCTTGACCCTGACGGTCGTATTCAGCGCAATGCAAAGCACAAGGCGGGCACCAAGGAGGCATCGCCCGAGGAGTATCATCTCGCTGATGTGCTCAAGGAGGTGAGTTTGGACCGACTGTACTTGATCATGCGATGGATTGATTTTACTAACAAGCCATTTGCAGCTTACTGGAACTATTACCCAGACCATCGACAACGCAAAGAGCAAGATTGAGGGTATGCCGCACGCAAAGAAGGAGCTCAACCCTCTTTGGGGACTGTTGGCGGAGCCCCTGTTCCAGATCATTGCGGCTGTTGGACTGTTGTTGAACGGTGTGCTTGGTCTTGTCGGCAAGCTGGTGAGTATCTACATCTATTGTCACATAACCATCACAAGTCATATACTAATGCGGTCAATAGCTGAGCGGCCTTGGCCTTGGCGGGTTGGTCGACAATCTTCTTGGAACTCTTGGCCTGAACAAGGTGCTCGATAGCCTTGGCCTCGGTAGTGTGACTGGCGCGCTCACTGGCAAGAACCAGAAGAAGAAATAAGTGATGCTTGGATTTTTATTATCTGCTTGTTAGGAACTTGATTGTTATGATTGGATGACTCTCAGGATGGGTTGGTCATGGTGGGTGGAAAAGGAGAAATAACCTTGCAATCCGCTTCTAATGTTTGTATGAGTACGATGAATTCTCCTTTGTTTACTGTACGAATCTCATATGTCGATGTAATGATAGTTTCTCATTTCAATTTTGTTTTCATGTACGCGTTGTAAAGAAGCATTGTGCGTGGTGACAGAGATGCCTCGGCTCATTTGAGTTGGCTGCAGGGTAGTATTGAAGTCGGCCCATTTCTGGCGTGGCGATAGTTCCGTCATTCATTTCGCACTCTCCTTCTCGAGACTCAACTCCCTTGCCTACGAGGCGGTCGAAGAGATCAATCTCGACCGCGGTAATAGTCGATAAATTCTTCTTACATCACATCTGCAATGGCCAAAGTCGTCTTTCTGATGGCCGACTATGGCCACGATCCTACTGGTAGGCAGCCCGACAATCAGACCACCTCTACCAATGATGAGGCTCACCATTTGCATAGAGACCTGCGGACCCTATACAGCCTTCAAGGCCGCCGGCTTCGACATCAGTTTCGCGACCGAAGCAGGAAAATCGCCTCAATGTGACGTCAAAATGCTGGAAGGCCTCACGCAGCGCCTCTTGGTATGCCTTTGCGCTGCGTGAAAAGCGACTGACGTCCGTTACAGTTCTAACTGACTGGCGCTGTAGGGCGCATCTTCTTCCACTGTCAAACAGTATCGCGTCATGGCTGAATCTGAAGAATGGAAGAATCCTCTGTCCTGGTCCGACGAACAATTCTCCCTCGATGCGTTCAATCTCGTGTTTCTTCCCGGCGGACACGACAAGGCCGTGAGACAGATCATTGACTCGGACAGAGTCCACAAGCTGCTCGCAGACTACTTCCCCAAGACCAAGAAACCGAGCAACAAGGCCGTCGGAGCGGTCTGT
Source organism: Trichoderma gracile (assembly GCA_020002365.1). Classification (NCBI taxonomy): domain Eukaryota; kingdom Fungi; phylum Ascomycota; class Sordariomycetes; order Hypocreales; family Hypocreaceae; genus Trichoderma; species Trichoderma gracile. The sequence goes on from JAINEY010000006.1 coordinate 157,587, forward strand.
CACGGCGTCATGGTGCTGTCAGAGTCGAAGCATCCCGATGGGAGCAGCGTCATTCGGGACTGCATAACGACGGCGTTGCCAGCGAGGTTTGAGCAGGTCGCGTTTTGGGGCACACGGCTGTTCCTGGGAGACTATTACAAGACATATGGAGCAGGGAGTGAGAATGTCGAAGACTCGGTAAGTTCCGACCACCGATCTGGGAGACGAAGCTGAATGCTGACGGGAAGCGACAACTCCCATAGGTGCGAAAAGCGTTGGCGAGTCCTAAACAATTCAAGAATAGCATCATGCCATCTCCGTGAGTCGACGGTTCCCAATTCACCAGTTACAAAATGCCGGCTAATATCGTGCCTCCTGTTAGCTTCGTTGTCGAGGACGACAACTACAACTACGTTACGGCGAGATTCCCCGGCGACGTAGAACTTTTGTCGCAGAAGCTAGTCAAGCTAGTGCAAAGCTTTTGAGCTTGCGGAAATAATACTCTGAGCCTGGTTGGGTTCTGTTTGTTTATTGCTTCTTCATTGCCGGTGCGGCCGAGTTGATGAGATCCGGGGCGTGGGGACGCAAGGCGGAGAAAACAATGGCATGGGTGCTTCGTATGCAGAGTGAGATTTTGAAGCTGTATCCACAGAATGATCCAAGGATTTGTATCATACAAAACTTGGGAGTACCAGTTCGAGCTTCAGGCAGAATCTGGCCGTTTTGATTTGTCTAGAGCATTCTATCGTGCATTGTCACCGTAGCTGTCCAGTTCACATGACCCAGGTCGTTGTTCATTGTCTAATCGAGCATCGAACAAACCAAGAATGGACAATACCTCGAGTCCAGATTTGCCATTGAAACAGGCTGATTGAAGGACAAACCAGAGAACGACTGATCCTATACATACAGAATGAACTTGAGCTCTCTGGTTGCGTTGCATCCGGGTGCCTTGCACAACAACTTGTACGGGATGGCAGAGAGGATGAGAGCCTCCAATGCTACCATGCCATGCAACTTGCCTTTCTCCGTGGGGTCCCCGCAAAGTGGTTGGGTGCATTGAGAACGACGGAGGTCCTCCTTTTTGCGGATAGTAATCCGGATTTCAGTTACCGTAGCTGCAGAATATGAGGCCCAACGCTGTGTGCCGTCGGCAAAGGATATCCTCAGCGAAGGCTGATCCCTGCCATGACGATGTTGTTTGCGTGGGGAAAAGCTGCCCGGGGGAGTCAACTGCGGTTTGTTTCCCCTGCATCGTTCCATTGCTAGCCCGGGCTCTCCCCGCACGCCAGCAGGAGAAGGGCCGAGCTTTCAGGTTTCCTCTCCTGTAGTACGAGGTGGCCTCATTCGAAAGACTCTGCCAGCAAGGAACACCAGCCTCGTCGGCACAAGAGATGAGTTGAGATTCTCCCCGAACGACGACAAGGGGGTTGGCAAGGCGAGGGGTATGCCGGATGGCTCGACCGTGGCATGCTTGTTTTGCTGGCTTCTCCGCAAAGAGCGACCCGCTGACATGGATCGGACTGGATCTGTTGCTTCAAGATCGTTGATGGAGTCGAATTGTCCGTCCGTCCGGTTGCCGATTCTGTCAGGGCGAGGGACGATGATGAGTATAAAAGGCAATGGATAATCCGGTGACTGACAGAGGAGCGGGTCGTTCTCAGGCACGGGGACAATCTCAACGAAGACGACAGGGCTTTCCTCGTCTCGCCTGTTATCCTCTGCAAGATGCGGTTCGCGTCATTGTTCCTTGGCCTAGCTGCCGTCGTCGCCGGAGATCCTCTACCGCCGGCTCAAGACCTCGAGGCCAGACATGCTTCGGGCTACTGGTACGAAAAGATCAAGCACAACGGCATCAGCCCGTTCATCGCCGACGGCAAGAACTGGAAAGTCTTTCGCAACGTCAAAACCGACTTTGGAGCCAAGGGCGACGGCATCACGGACGACTGGGCTGCCATCCAGGCTGCCTTTGACTATGCAAATGCCACAGAAAAACGCAGTTCTGGTGCCTGGGGCACGACGGGCGCCCCTGCTGTCGTTTACATCCCGGCTGGCACGTACCGTCTGAGCAAGCCTCTCCAGTCATATGTTGATACCGTTGTCATGGGCGATCCAATCCACAGGCCGGTGCTCCAGGCCTCGCCCGACTTCACCGACCCTTTTCTATACCTGGGCTATGACCCCAACTATGACTCGACAATCAACTTCTACGTTGGACTCAAGAATGTTGTTCTGGACTCGACCAAGGTGCCCCTTACGCGCAACATTACGCTTCTCAACTGGGCTGTGAGCCAGGCGGTGCAGCTTACCAACGTCCTGTTCAACATGCCCAACGGAGGCGTGGCACACACTGGATTGTCGATGCCTCAGGGCGGCTCGCCTCTGATGATTAACGACGTTGTGTTCCAGGGAGGATCTGTTGGTATTCGTATGAACGAGCAGCAGTACCACTTCAAGGGCATCACCTTCAAGAGTACGTTCGCCATCAATTTTTCCGCTATCGAGTACGCATCCGACTTTGTTACTAATATTGTCAACTCCTGTAGACTAGGACATTGGCTTGAAGCTCGACAAGCTCTTTGAAGGCACTGGCCAGGGCTTGCACTTTGAGTCGTGCAAAGTCGGCATTGAGACGACGAACAACAACACTGGATTCTTCGCCCTCATTGATTCGACTGCTAAGAACGTCAATATCCTGTGGAACGCTGCAGCCTCTCCCACAGCCCAGGGATCCATGGTCCTTGAGAATGTTCAAGTTGACAGGTCTGTTGAATCTGTAAGTCAAACTGGTAGCGTCCTATCAAAGCACATGCACCATTTGGACTAACCCCAACCAGACTGTCACCGCCGGAGGAAAAAGTGTCCTCAAGGGCTCAGTCAGACCCGGCCAGTCATGGATCTGGGGCAACGTTTACGGCCCTGCCAAAGGCCAGCGTGCGGAGGGCAAGTTCTTCCCTGCTTCTCGGCCGCTGGCCCTGGTCGATATTACCGGCTCATATCATGCCGTCCCTCCGCCAACTTTCCAGGAGTACAGCGTGGACCAGGTGATTAACGTCAAGTCGGTCCCTGGACTGCCCGTTGCCGGTGATGGTGTTACGGATGAGTGAGTGATGGCTAACAACTCCGATGACACCTCGACTAATACTCGCGACCAGTACGAAGAACCTTCAAAAGATCATCAACAAGGCTGCTGGCAAGAACGTTCTCTTCTTCCCTCATGGAACATATCTCGTCAGCGACACCCTCGTTGTTCCCCCTGGAAGCCGGTAAGTGACGGCAACTTGACCGTCCAACTGCCACCCTTGCTAACGAAACTCCAGCTTCCATGGCGAAGTCTGGTCCGAAATCAGCGCTACCGGCAACAAGTTCAAGGACGCCAACAAACCCGTCGCCATGGTTCAGGTCGGAAAGCCGGGCCAAATCGGCGTCGCCCAGTTCGTCGATATGCTTTTCACCGTCGCTGACATCCTTCCCGGCTGCAAGCTCGTGGAGGTGAACATGGCTGGCTTAAAGGCCGGAGACGTGGGCTTCTTCAACACGCACTTCCGCATCGGAGGAGCGAGGGGATCAAAGGTGCAGACGAACTGCGACGATCCTGCTACTTGTAAGGCTGCGAGGCTGTGCGCCCATCTTACCACCTCGTCGTCTTCATACTGGGAGAACAGCTGGTGCTGGAGTGCGGACCACGATCTCGACGATGACTTTGGTGCGAACCCTTCGACCGCTGGTGGCTTCTTGGTCGAGTCTACGAGGGCCACTTGGATGCTGGGCATTGGCAGCGAGCACAACTCCCTGTACCAGATCAACATTTACAAAGCAAGGAACGTCTTCTTAGGCTTCCAACAGAGCGAGACGCCGTACTGGCAGGGCAACAACTCCGGCCTCCTGACGCCCCTGCCGTGGACAAACTCCCTGCTGGCCAGCGATCCTGATTTCAGCTGGTGCGCTGCCGATGATGCGCAGTGCCGGATGGCCATCTTCCAGTATATCCACGACTCGACCAATGTCAATGCCTACGGAGGCGGATACTGGGTCTTTTTCAACGGCATCAATCGCGATGGCTGCTCGGCCGAGTGTCAACAGAACGCCGTCATTTACGCCGACAACCAACAGCTGTACAGCTACGGCGTGAGCACGCATAATGTGAGGACGATGGTTTTGGAGTCGGAAAGGGGGAAGGCTGTTGCAGAGGTTGTGGATACGGCAAATGCGGGAGGCTGGCAGAGTCATGGCGGTGTTATGGCTGCTTATCTGGGACAGAGCGGTTTCTAGACCTAGAGATGTATGTCATATCCGAACGATGTATGAGAAGACGAACTACATGATGTTTATGAACTGTTTGCCTGTCACATTTTTGTCTAGTTGCGAAGACCCCCTTGCTGCTCGGTCAACCACTGAAGGCCCCTTAGGAGATCACCGTACCATGTCTTGCTCATGGCAAGATCGGGGAATATCCAAAAGACGTGAGGATATCCTGGATATGTATTCAATCTTGTTGGAACCCTGCAAATGGTTCGGGTTAACATTATCCTTTACCAAAACATATTCAAGGCTTCATACCCGATATGATCAAGCTTCTGCTGAAAGATCATGCCGTGATCCCGCAAAGGGTCATCGCCACAAACCATAATGTGTGTCGGCGGCAAGTCCCTAATGCTGCTCTTCTCATCAAAAAGCAGCGGATTCAAGAGCAAACTACTTCGATACTGTTCCAGAACTCCTAGCAAGTCACCGTATCCCTCAATGTTTGCCTGAGAGAGGAAATCCGCGTCACGGCATTGCACAGGAGAAGCTTTGTCGCCGACTCTGGGGTCAAAGGGAAAGTTTTCTGCAAGGCAGAGCCATGGGGCGGCGAGACACTGGCCTTTGATGTACGATTCGCCCAGCTATGTTCTTCCAAGTCAGCTATGCTTGGGCCTTGTCTCAATGATGGATGAGTTGCCACGGGGTCGTACCTCTCTCTCACGGAACGTAACACTCGCTGCAAGAAATCCCCCGGCGCTGGTGCCTGAGACGTACAAACGGAAATCATGAGATAATCCCAATTCTGCAGCGTTTTGTATCACCCATGTGCGAGCATCCCAGGCATCGTTAAACTGCGTCGGAGCTTTCCACTCCGGAGTCACGCGATAGCCGACGCTGATGACGACGAACCCAGTGTCCTGGGCCAGAGATATACAGAAGGGATCCTCCGTTGAGATTGACCCTGACAGGAACCCGCCGCCATGGTAGTAGATCAAGACAGAATCGTGGCCTTTAGCAATGGTTGAGCGAAAAATGCGAATGGGAATCTCGAGGCAGTCTGTGGTGGGGATTGTCCTTGTTTCCCAAGTAACCTGATGGTCGCCGAGGGCTTTCATGGCGGCATCTCTGGCTGCATATCGTTGGAGATTGGCGAGGCGGCGAAATTCGGTTGAGACGGTGCCGAACTTGGGTAAGGGATGTTGAGTTGTGTATGACTTCCATTCTTCTGAAGGGCCGGCGAGATAGCTAAAGTCAGTCATGCCTGTCTGTCTGTAGGCAAGTTTTCTTTCTTGACTGCTCTTCTCTGCTTTGTTTAAACTTGATGGTCTGAGGATGCTTCATGTTTCTAACAGTGGCGTAGCACTTCTATATGAGAGGATCTTGCGCCTGATCATCCTCTGCATAAGTCCATGCTGAAACAGAGTCCCGGTAACAATAATTGCCGAGATCTGCATCCTCCTTTTAGTAAGCCATCTGTTTACGAAATCCCGACAAGGCCTTCTCGCTTCTGGCGTCAGCCGGTGTTTGCAACTAACAAGTTTCACAGCTCTTTTGCAGAGACGGCAGATCACTTGCTGGGCTCAAACTATGCCTATTGCTCGCGCGCGGACACCGAAAAGCTCCATTGCGGATCGCGACTTTAGCGCGAGTCAGTGTCCGGAGGTCGATGCAGAAACCCGAACAGCGACGGGAGGGTTTGTTCCCCCCTGCTACGGGGAGTGATTGCGGAGATGGATGCTTGAAGACCGATGTCCGACCTGAAGCGCATTGAACAAACATCAGCGTAACATACCTTGCCTTACACACTTACACACCTTCTTGACGTGTCTGATACCCAATATTGAAGTTATCACTCTATCTTCACCTCAAGTCATTACAGTTATTACGTACCGGCTCTTCAGCCATTATTCAGCACTCAAATAGCCACCCACATAAGCACCCTATTGTTCTAGCTCACCGGCCTGAGGAATCCTCAATGGCTGACGACCCCGCAACAAAGCAGGTCGTCCTTGTTACCGGCGGCAACCAAGGCATTGGCTTCGAAATCGTCAAGAAGCTCGTAGCAGAACAACCCACGTACCACGTCCTCCTCGGCTGTCGTTCTCTCTCAAAAGGCATAGAAGCCGTTTCAAAGCTTGAGAAGCTCGCCGGCTCGGTTTCTCCTATCGAGGTTGACATTACCTCTGACGAATCGATTGCGGCGTGTGTGGCGCAGATTGAGCGCAAGCATGGCAAGCTTGACGGTTTGATCAACAATGCCGGAATCGGGAGACACGCTGTTGAGGAGCTGCCCAGTCTGAGGGCTAAGATGGTTGCGCTGTTTGATGTCAATGTCTTTGGCACGCTGGTAATGACAGATGCTGCGATACCCCTGCTACAAAAGGCCGCAGACCAAGGCTCAATCCCACGCATCGTATTCATCACCTCGGAAATGGGTTCACTGGGCAACACGCTCAACCCGTCGTGGAAGTATTACCAGCACAACACCTCCATACCGTACAAGTCCAGCAAAGCCGCTGCCAATATGATTGGGGCGTGCTATTCGACTCTGTTTGAGAAGCAAGGGTGGAAAGTCAACTGCTGCTGCCCCGGACTCCGAAAGACGGCGTTCAATAACCACCTTTCGGTTGCCATGGACGTGGAAGAGGGTGCTGTGAGAGCTGTATACTTGGCTACTTTGGACAAGGATGGGCCTACGGGAACGTTTACAAATATTGACGGGACCGAACCGTGGTGAAAATTGAAAGAGAGCAGCAATGCCGGCTGTTTACCCAAGACTTCTAAGTAGGGGATGACTATACAGCAACCCAACTTGGCTATCTAGCATCCCAGCAGACCTATACTGCTACTATTACTCGGCGGGTTGACTAGTAAGCGGCCCTGACTAGGCCCCCGCCTCTCCCTACTGGAGAGGCGGGGACCTAACCCGTATCTTTCGTCAATGCGTATCCTTCTTTTTTAGCTTTAAATTAGTGCATTAGGCTATATATTGCCTAATTAGGTATAAAAAAACTAGTATTATAATCTTATAGTACTTAATTAAGCTAGATTTTAATTTTAGCTATTTTTATTAAATATATAATTTTTAATTAAATATTTAATTAAATAGATTTATTTTTTTCCTTTATATAAGTAAAGGTAAAATTATAGTATAAAACTTAACTTTTTAAATTATTAAGCTAGTGCTTATTAATAATAATATATATTATATATTTTATAAAACTAGATTTTTTATAGATTTTTTTTATATATAATAAAATATTATATATAAGTATAAATATAATATATTTTAAAATTTAAAAGTTTTTATATATAAAATATATTAAAAATTTAAATTAAATATTTATATAAAAAATAGTTTTTTTATATACTTAAAATATTAAAAAAATATAAGTTTTAAAATTTTTTAATATATATATATTAAATAATAAGTATTATAATAAATATAAGTATTAATTTATTTATTTAATATATAATATTATATATTTAATTTATTAAGCTTAATATAAATACTTATATAATATAATTAAATTAAGAAAAAAATCTAGTTTATAAAAATATATAATATTATATATATTATATTAGCTTAGCTTAAATAATTTTAAATAAAGACTTTTATATAGTAAAATATTTATATTAAAGTATAGTAAAAATAAAGTAAAAAAAATACTATATTTATTTTAAAAATTATTTAAAAAATAACTATATTATAAAAAACTTTAAAATTTTAAATATAGCTAAATAAATATAATATAAATATATATATATAATTAATTAAGCTGCTTATATAAGCATACTTTTTATATAATAGCTTAAAGCTAAAAAAGAAGGATACGCATTGACGAAAGATACGGGTTAGGTCCCCGCCTCTCCAGTAGGGAGAGGCGGGGGCCTTGTGGCCGGGCCATTAGTCAACCCGCCGAGTACTACTACCTTGGATAGAAAAGAATGCTTCCGCTTTCTGTTATTATCGCTATATAGTTCCAGTCTCACTACATGTTTCTGACTCTAGACGTAGACTCCATAATAAGCCTTATCAGTCTGTCCGAGCGTAATAAACATTTATCTCTCTATGTATGCCTCAATATAAACATTTGAACTCCTACACGATGAGCTCAGTTCAGAAAGCTGCAAAGGCAGCAAGTGGTGCAGCACATCTATTCAGAGCTTGTACTAAGAAGCAGAAAGAGAGGGAAGAGGCCTGAATATTCTTGTTTCACTGCTCAAGTGCGCCTGGTGGAGGCCTCAACCAGTCAAACGTATCGAGTAGTCCGAAATTGAACTCGTACATGTCTTCTGGCAAACTGACATCCCAAGTTGAGCTGAACTCTTCCTGCGTGATGGGTCTCGGTGGTGGATTTAAAGCCTGTTCCATCACTCGCTCGACCACCGTCTTGATGCTGTTGCACAGATGCGCCCCCGGAGCTGCCGGGCCTATCCAGTCGAGGAAACCAAGCAGGAGGCTGAGCTGCTTGATGATCGTGGACTTGGTGATGGTCGGAACGGTGGCTGTTTCGTTGCCGTGCGGCTGCTTCAAGAGCTCCATGCACAGAATGCCTCCCGCTGGCGCAGCGTGCAGCATCACAAGCCATTCATAATCGCCCTGTAAGCCCTCGAGGCGGTTCTGCTGCGTCCAGAAGGAGAGAGTGAGAGTGATTGTCTCAAGACTGATTTCAAGCATTTCCGGGCTGTAGAAGTTGTCACCCTTGTACGACAGTCGTTCGATGAAGAAGAGATTGCTCAGATGCTCAAGACGGGTCAACAGCCTCATGTAGAGAGTGGGAGAGTCAACGGCGGGATTGCTGAAGTCGTCGGTGTTGAACTTCAGTCCAATGGGGAACTGGGAATAAGCTTCCATCTCTCGTTTCCGCAAATCACTGATCGAGAAGTCAAGTCAGTATTTGATGAGCTTTCCTCGATACGGCCCTGATGGGTACAGTGAGATGCTCGTCGACTTACTCAAAGTTGTGAGTGGTTTTTACATGCGGTGCTTGAAGCACAGTCTCGAGAATCTCGCTCCGCATCTGAGCAAGGATGTAGCAGGCTCGCAGAAACGTCGCCGCATGGTTTTTGCCCTCCACGTTCCACCCCTTCACGTCCAGCTGGTGAGGCCGAACCTTTGTGTCGAGTAATGACTCGTCGCTCACGTCGAGGGGCAGCGGAGTCGAGCAAAGCTTGCTGCTGAGCAATGGAGGCCTGCCTGTCAAAGTTGAGACGACCATGTCCACGTTGAAGATGGCGCAGAAGACTCTCCGCTTGGCCTGGACGGATACCGACGCCTCCGGCATTGAGTTGGATGATTGAGGCGTGTGGAGGCCTAGGAAGGTAGCCAGAGCGGTAGCTTCTGCATGATAGCGCCAGAATTCGGCACCTTGAAGGGGTTATTAGACACGAGGAACTGGTTGGACATGATGAAAGTGCTTGTACGAGAGAGAATGGTCAGGCAGTATGAGAACAGCTCTAGACTGATAAATCTGAGGACAAGGTGTGCCATGATAAGGACTGGAGATAAAGAGCCTTCTACACAAGCATTCAATCACGAGAAGCGAAAGTGATGGAACGGCTTACCTGTATCACCAGTGATGAGGGACGCAGTGAGACCGTGCATGTGCAGCAGATACACCATCATGGTGTTGTTGCAGCTCGACAGCCGGCAGAGATCAACGCTTCTAACGACAGCATTCTGGTAGACTTGCATGAGATTCTTACGGTTGTAGTGCCCAAGCCACTTGCGCTGCTCGACGGTGCCGTTGTCCGACAACGAGGCAGCTCCAAATGTCCAGAACGCGAACAAAAGCCCGATGCCTTCCCAGCGGAAGTTCTCCCCGGAAAAGGCCTCGAACCACTGGCTAGAGTCGGTGAAATCCTCCCGGAGCGGCTTGGAGCTGTTCTGGAACAGGAGCAGCGCCAGCCGGGACATGTTGTCGTTGGTCCGCTCGCCGTCGAGGAAGCGGCCCAGGACCGACCACAGCGAGGCGTGAAGACGGTCCAAGGCCAGCCGGCACCAGCCGTCGTTGGGATTTACGTTGCGCCTTAGCAGGAAGTGCGCCGCCTCCTTGGTCGGGATGGTCCGCAGCACGGACAAGGCTATCTCGAACGCGATGGCGTCGGGGGCCATCCGGGCGAGGCCGGAGCTGATCTCGCTCGGCTGCTTCCCGCCGTCACGGACCGGCTCGGCCCCGGCTACAAGGTCGAGGTGCTTCTGGGTCTCGCGAAAGAACTCTGGAAAGCTCGTGGCTCCGAGGTAACCCACGTTCTCGTCTCGGGGCGAGAGCTTCTCGAGCGTTGACCGGCCATGCTGCTGCTCTCGGCTCTGACCAACCAACACCGCTGGTGGCTCTCTGGCTGCTGCTGCCGCTTGCCGCTCGCCCTGCAGCTCCACCGATTGGCTTCTGACTGCGGGCGAGCGCGGAACCGGTGTTACGAGCTGCCCCTGGATGAGGTACCGACAGCTCTGTGGCGTGTTCTTGCGGATACATCTAGAGCAAATGGGGAGCCGGTGGTCACACGCAACTTTGCGCCGGCGGCACGGCTCGCAGGCCTGCGGACGGCCATTGCGGCGCCGGGGGACTTGGGAGGGGACGGCGGAGCTGGGCGAGGCGCTGGACATTGTGTGTAAATGTGATATACTAGGTCCGCCAACGCCGTTGATTTAGTTTAGTCGGGGGACCTAGTGAGTCGAGGGGAGTGTAAACTTGTGTGAGAGCGTGGGAGCCGAACATCCTGCGATAGGTATGAGGACTGACGGGAGCGGGATTGGCTCTCGGCCTCGGCGTTCGGCCTGGGCTCGGTGCTCGGCCACATGCTTTTGCGTCTTACTGGTGGCTGAGGCTTCAAGGTTGCTATTACTACATACTGATGCTAGAGGAGGAATCTGGAATTGTGAGAGAGCTATATGGGAAGAGGAGAGAAATGATGGAGAGGAAATCAGTGCAGTATAGTATATATGTAAATACCCAGCCATAGTGGATTTCGATGCATGAAAGAAGGACAACCCCGACACGCTTTGGTCAAGCCGAGCAGTTCCACCAGACGGTCAACGATAGGTGCACCCCCTTTGATCCAAACTTCTCCCTGCAGAGCCGATGTCATCCTTCGATTTCACCTTTACATCAGAATGCTATAAACATGCTCAGTCTCTGCGGAATGGAAAGCGAAAGCCAACAAACTCTAGCTCGGGAAATGGACCAAGCGTCGCTATTGTCAGACGCCATCCGACGGTCTAGACAATATCGGGAAGAGGGCAGACGGTGTTGGCTCACACGTCAACTGACTTACACTTTGATCCAGAAGTGCACCGGCCGCGGGACAGGGACGGCAGAGGCTTGGCAGTGATCAGATACGCTCATACAATACGACTGCTGTGGAAATAAAGAGCGACGGATTGTCTGTTGAAATGAACGTTCTCCCTCGAGCTCAACTCCTGCTTCTTCAACGTCCTCATACCGACAAACCTCGGCTTGACAACTACCTGGAATCAAACAAGCAAAATGGGCTGCACCACTAGAATAAACGCCAGGCAGGAAGCCGTCGATGTCCTCGTGCGCTACGCCGACGGCCTCGACCGCGGCGACGCCGCCCAGTTCGAGTCCTGCTTCGCCGAAGACGCCACCATGGACCTCAGCCCGTTTTCTGTCCTCGGCATGACCTACGAGCCGATTCATGGCCGCGCCGCAATCACCGCCGAATGCATGAAGGCCGTTGGCACGACTCTAGAGACGACACATTCCCTCACAAATTTCCTAGTCACACTTAATGAGCAGAACGACAGCGCCAGCATCACCTGCTTGTCCGAAGCTCAGCACGTCAAGAAGGGACACGAATTCGACGTCGAGTCGGTGGACAGCGCCCTCATTGTCAAGTGTCGATACGACGTGACTGCTGCGCAAGAAAGCGATTCGGTGTGGAGGATCAAGAGCTTCAAGCTTACGCCGCTTTGGAGCAGGGGCAGCAAAAGTATTTTCGGAAAATAAACAGACGGCGCGAGGCGGAGGGTGAGATGCTGTCATGAAGGGACGAGGCTGTGGATGGAAGCGTTGTCTCAATGATACCACCGCACAATTGGATCGAAGGCTATGGAACGGATGGAAAAGCGCCATTAGTCACCTCCGTTCATCAATCTTACGATTCATTGGTATCTCAGGCTGAGGTTTGTTTCTAAGTTCCTTTGGAGGCATGTAAGTGGATGGTGCGCAGCCCGGTGATGCGGAGTCGGGGCGTATAAAGATGGCCGGAATGCCGATTCGGTCCCGAACATTCGACCTCTCCCAATATCAAGTCGAGATCGAAGTAGGTAGAAGCAATTCAGTGAAGACCTCTGACGTCTTCGCGGAAAGCGTATCATCGTGATTTAATAGAAACTTCTCGTAGTTTATTGAATCCTTCGCGTGACTTATTAAATCCTCCGCCCTCGGTAGCTGGATCAAGGGATATTCATCTTTCAATCACCGCCAAACTAATCATCACTCTCCTAACATAACACTTCACAGCTACAAACTCACAATGGCTCATCCAACTCAGTCTCAATCTACTATCATGGGCATAACCCCTTTCATGGCCGACTTCCTCATGGGCGGCGTCTCCGCAGCCGTCTCCAAGACCGCCGCGGCCCCCATCGAGCGCGTCAAGCTACTCATCCAGAACCAAGACGAGATGATCAAAGCCGGCCGTCTGGACCGTCGATACAAGGGCATAGCAGACTGCTTCAGCCGCACGATATCCGACGAGGGGTTCCTCAGCCTGTGGCGGGGAAACACGGCCAACGTCATTCGGTATTTCCCTACACAAGCTCTGAACTTTGCGTTTCGGGATAAGTTCAAGAAGATGTTTGGATATAAGAAGGATACCGACGGATATGCCATGTGGATGGTGGGGAACCTGGCTTCAGGAGGTGCTGCTGGAGCGACGGGGCAGCTGTTTGTGTATTCTCTCGACTACGCGCGGACTCGACTGGCGAATGACGCAAAGAAAGGAGGACAGCGCCAATTCAACGGGCTCGTCGATGTATATCGGAAGACTCTAGCATCAGATGGAATCGTCGGGCTCTACCGCGGCTTCTTTCCGTCCGTCCTCGGAGCTGTTGTATATCGTGGCCTGTACTTTGGCATGTACGACTCTTTCAAGCCGCTCGTTTTGGTCGGTTCTCTTGAGAACAACTTCCTCGTCTCATTCTGTCTGGGCTACTTTGTCACCACAGCGGCAGGCATTGCATCGTATCCTCTCGACACGATTCGACGGCGCATGATGATGACTTCGGGAGAAGCCGTCAAGTATAAGAGTTCGCTTGACGCGGCCAAACAGATTGTTGCTAAGAACGGAGCGCGGGCTCTGTTCAATGGTGCTGGAGCAAATATCCTTCGCGGCGTTGCTGGTGCTGGAGCATTGTCCATCTACGATCAACTTCAGGTGGCTCTCTTTGGCAAGGCCTTTAAAGGGGAGTGATGTGCAGCCTGAGTCGTCTCGTGTATTATATTGTGGAATTTCTTTGTCTAGTTGAAGAGATCAGTGTTGTGAACGTTCAAGTGTAATTAATGAATTAGAACCTATTGTACAGGAGAAGTTGATAGTTAAATAGAGAGGTGCTGAAGTAAGTTGTGGTCCATGATATGCAGTATTACATGACGCTCCTAAGCCAAAGGCAGAACGTCGTTAACCTCACTTCAACTCATCGTACTCGGGCAGTGTCCACTTCACATTCTCCCTCAAGATCCACTGCCCAAGAACATTCAGCCTGAGAAACGCGGCAATCCCCAAAAGCAGGTTGACAAGCGCAACGCCAAACGCTGATTCAGGCATCAGTTTCCAGAAAATCGAGTCATCGCCCACGCCGTCAGTGACTTGGTCGATGAACGGTCTCAACTTGTCATCATAGGCCTTGAAAGCCATGTTGAGACCATCAAGGGGTGCCTTTCCGCCCTCTGCCGTTCCGCAGTGACGGGCAATCTCCCCAGCGAGGACATAGGCTCCCACAATGCCGCAGGTCGTTCCCATTCCTGTAAGTCCCGACGGACAGTAGGCCGCATCGCCAACAAGAACGACCCTGTTGTCGTACCAAGAATCAAGCTTGACGAGGCCCATGCGCTCGCAGTAAAAGTTGTCCGAGTCGAGCATGTCCCGCACAATATCCTTTGACTGCCATCCCGCATCCTGGAAGATCTCGGCCAGCATCTTCTTCTGCTCATGCACTCCATCTTGATGAGCCTTCTTCATTTTATCCGAGAAGTTGGTGCAAGAGAGATACACTTGGATCTCCTCTGGGCTATGTCTACGCGTCATCATGCCTCGTCTTCCGGTTGCCAAGTACATGGTTGAGTGGTAGTCTTCTCCCTTCTGAATGGGGCGAGGAATGGTAAAGTATGCGGTGTAAAAGCCTCTAATGGGCCGTAGAGCGTCTTGGGCGCCATGACCGAGCATCAGCTTGCGGGTATTTGAGCCCATGCCGTCGGCACCGACTACCAAGTCGAAGCGCTCCGCCTTGCCGTCTGTAAACTCGACATCGACACCGTCGCCATCTTGCTTGAAACTGCCAATAGAGACTCCAAACCGGAAAGATACCTTGTCTTTGATGGCATCGTGCATCAGACGGCAAAAGTCACCCCTCATAATCTCATATTCGGTCGTGAAGTTCTGTACCCCCTTTCCGGACTTGTTCACTCCGAAAAAAGCACGCCGTCTGTTCGCCCCGTCGACAATGGCAAGGCCTTGCTCGGGCACGGACTTGGCACGAAACGCTTCCTCGAGGCCCATACGCTTTAGAACTGTGACGCCGTGGCCTCGGAGATCGATTTGGAGGCCACTCGTGCGGAGGCCGGAGAAGCGTTCGATGACGGTGACGTTGTGGCCGAGCTTGGAGAGCCAGTAGGCGAGGGCATTGCCAGTGATGCCGGCGCCGCTGATGAGGACTTTCATTGGAGCCATTCGGCTGTTGTAAGACTGATGAAGTGCTGGATCCCGTAAAGTCACAGGATGCCGAGACTGGCTCGATGAGGATGGACTGTAAGGTGCTTCGGAGTGGAGAGAGCCCGAAGTGAAACCAAACTCTAATGATAGATGAAAGTATTTGGGCTCACAATAACGGAAGGGTGAAGGGCTATATATGGTGTTATTCTACCTCCATTCTCCTCCCCGTTGTCTCCGATATCTTCGAAGCCCGCAAGAAGAGAATCGCCGAGGGGTATGTCCGCAACTACTGTTTCGGCCGAGAGAGGCGATCGCCGTGCGACTGCACAACCCTTCTGTACCCTTCCGTATATTGTCGAACAACTTTGGTGGACTCAGTGAGTCTCAGTGATTAGTAAATGCGCAAAAAAGGTTGCATTACGTCTCTAAAAGAAGCAACTATTTCCTGCATGCATGAGAGATGGTGGGTGTTTGGCGACCATTTGCTATCTACAAAAGACTCGAGTACATCCACAACTACCTATATACAACGAAGAAGTATATCATATTTCTCTGCAAAGTCTGTCAAGTCTGAGTTATGGTTCGCTCAAGGAAAGCCTGAGTCGGCCAGGAAGAAGAAGTCCATGTCAAGCCCCAGTCCATATGTATAGTCTTCTCTTTCGCCGAAGCTTGCGGATTCGAAGTCTTGGACAGGAGTTGCCACAGGAGAATTACCGAGATTGCTCTGTAGTAGTTCCAGACACACCGAAACACTGTCTCTCGCGCTCTTTGCGATTCGAAGCTCACTGGATTCACCCCGTTCCATAGCCTCCGCTTGTGCCATGATCATGCTCAAGAACATGTGGTTTTTGACGTTGGTCTCCCCTTGACGAACCCGCTCCAGGGACAGACTCATCATTTCCTCCATCGCCTTCTTCAATTGGCTAATGGAGTGTAAGTTTCCTAAAGCTCCATCCATATAGTGGGCTTCAGTCTGTGCGAGAAGCTCCAGACTGATGATACTGGTCGCATATCGAATGCCTTCTCTGAACAGTCCTCCACCAATCGCCATTAGGTTGGAGAAACCTTCATCTGGCTCTGGATAGATTATAGCCAAGGCAGTGTCTAGGCTGACCTTGAGCGAATAGTGTAACAATGGGTTCGTTCGTGCTTTGTGCGCAAACGGACAGTGGAGAGGAATCAAGAACCGACGTAGGAGGTAATCAACGAGATTGTGATGGAATGGAGTCACGCCACACCCTTTATTTTTCCTGAAAAAGGCGTTCGAGCGGCGACATGCTTCAAGAATATCCGCGGTCAAGTCAAGCACGTCTAGGTAGGACAGCTCCGAGTGCAGGCCGTTTAGGAGGCTAAGGATACGAAGACGTGTAGGCAGTGAATCAAGTAAGGTGAGCTGCAAAGAGGTCCCGGTAAAGCGTTCTCGGCCGTGAGGCTTCAGCACAGCCACTGGCTCTTCTATATCTTGGTCGTTGCAATTTGCTGGCGGCTCCGTGTCAAATTCGTCGAAAGAGATCCTCGGTGGTAAAGCCGAGTCCAGGGATGACTGGACGACCAGCTCCAGTATCGTAGCCCATAACCGTCTGCGCAGCTGCATCTGCAACACAGACATATTTGGAAGATGCTTGGGGTCTCGGTGCAAGCCAATCTGCATTGCTCGATGGATGAGCGACCCCGAGGATATCCAGACGAGGTCGCCTCCAATGGAGAAGATTTGCCGTGCCAGCATCACCAGACAATGTATCTGGATCCCGGATATATCGAGGCGGTCCTTTTCCAATGGGCCTGAGAGCCAGACTTCCGCTGCATAGATCCATTGACGGGCCATATTGCGGAGTCCGGCATCGACTTCTCCACGGGAGGCCAGGCTAGAGCCTATCGCAATGACGAGGAGGACTTGGAGCCGCAACTTGGCCGAAGCGCTTTCTGGACTGCACCAGAATCTTTCGTAAACTTTCCAAAAGGTCGGCTGATGGAGGATGCGATGAGTTGACTCGAAGGACTGAAAGTACAAGGCCGTCATCTTGTCTGCCACCTCTCGATGAGGGGGGTTAAGGTCAAAGTTCAGCGAGGAAAGGCATCTGCTCGGCCGCCCGGCTTTGAGGCTTCTCGCTATGCTTTTGCATTTCTGGAGCAGCTCGCTGATTTCGACAATGACTTCCCTCGTCTCAGCGTTGTCAAAGGTGTTGATGTCGCTAAAGCCGCAAACAGCCCCGTAGCAGGAGATGATGGGAGCGACCTGCATAACCAGAATGTCAGCGATCAATGCAGTAATACTTCACGGGAGATGTGGATAGGCGCTCTACGCAAACACTCTACTCACCTCTTTTGCTATGCCAACCCAATGGCTCCATCTCATGATCCTCGTCTTGTTCAGAATGATACGGGCATCGGGCAAACCCGGCTCACCAGCGAGCATATCTCGGCCGGCCTGGGACATATCGTTCACAGGCACATGGACCAGGGTTCTCTCAAGCCTCTGCACCCGCCCTCTAAGATCCTGGGGCTCGGAATGTACGAGCCGGGGCCGACTCGGGCTTTGGGTTTCATTTGCCGTTGACGTGTTTAACGACTCATCTGGGCCGAGTGTCGAGTTGGCTGCGGCGCGTGTCTCAGTTGCCCGACCGGCAGGATTCGTTCCCTCTCCGAGACTACTAGCAGCAGTAGTAATCGAATCTGGGCCATTTGTAATGCTATGTGATGGAGTCGATGCCGGATGGACAGTCGATGGGCTTGGCATCGAAGAGGAAGACGCTCGTATCTGGCCATCCAGCCCATGCCTTGCTCGGAGCTTGTCTTGGTAGTATGTGGTGTAACTGCACTGTGTCTCGGTCGAGACGCAGCGGCTGCAGGGGATCTTCCGGTCGCATTTGAGCTTGCGTCGCCGACACTCAATACAAGAAAGGGCAGGTCTCCGGCGGCGACAAGGTTGCTGTTGTTTCTGCTGTTGATCCATGAGGTCGATGCTATTGCCTCGGCGAAATCATCCAAAGGGCGGAGAATTGAGGGTGTGGACGACTATGAGTAACGTCGATACGAGATTAAGATGCATTAGACCATAAGGACGCATCAATGCAAAGGTTTTGGGAGATAGAGACTTGAACATGTACGGTGTAAGAGGAGGCAATAGTGAAATTGATGTTCTCAGTAGAACAGGCTCGGCAAACTCGGGCGTAGCTGAGCAATATGCCGAGCTCAGCTCCAAAGCTCTCGGCCGATAGTTTCCTCACCCTCCCTTAGCGTCTGTTTAATGCCGACCGGAAACAAAGCATAGTATCAATAACTCCGTGCTCCTGTTCATCGATTGTGATACAAGGTGCTAATTTTTCATAAGGTAAACCTGCTGCGAGCTGTAGTTCGTTCATTTGCGGTGTCTGAATATCATAGAGTGGTGCGGTACACCAAATATGGGTACAGTCCTCACCACCTCAAATCCCCTCTTTGCATACAACGGCCTGCCAGCCGGCGTCGCCATCAGATAGCAGTCCTTGTTTTCGCCAGCAGCCCGGCTCAGGCCCCAGTCCAGCAGCATCCTCCCGATGCCCTTCCGCTGGTGCTGCGGATCTACTCCGAGGTAATCAAGATCTTTATTACTCCGTTAGTTACCTATTTTGGCAATCTCGCAACAGGACGAGAGGAAGAGGGAGTAATAGTGGCGGAGAATCTATCCCGGGGGGCGACAAGGGGAGGGAAGCGGGTGACAACTTACGCCAGACGTCCTTGACGCCTCTTTCTCCGAACATCTCCTGGTGGTCGGCTGAAACGATAGCGCGCAGCTCTGCATACGCCTCTTGGTCGAACGAGGGTGGCGGCACTTCTTGGACGCTGGATCGAGGTTGATTGGCCGCCTTTTCGGAATCCGTCTGCGTGTAAGTGTTGTGCACAGGTTTAGGCTTGTGCTCGTACACGTCCCAAAGGCCAAAGCCCACAACTTGGTCGTTTAAGGGGAGAGAGTCATCGATGGCTACGACCATGACCGCGTCCGGGGATGACAGGCTTGCTGTCTTTTTGGCATATCTCCATGAAAAGACATCATTGTCTCTTATGGCTTCCTGTTCTTGCAGTTGATCTGGGAAAAGCCGGGCTGCGATGACATCGGTTGTTGGATGAAAAGCTGCCGAGGCAATGCGAGCAATGGCGGGGATGTCGTCCGCAGTGGCGTCGCGAATATGTATCGTCATGTTGAGAGTGAAGAGACCAGTAACGACTGTAATGAAAACGAAGATGTCCAACGAAAGATATTATGGTATCTCTAAAGCATGGTACGCAGTAACCGATCAGGATACGCAAATCTCGAGCTCTATAAAGACGCTGCCAAAATGTCTATGCCGACGCTAAGCCCGCCCAACGTGTCAATGTCAAGCAAAGGGCGGAGTGGGTTTTCTCCAGCACATATTATTAGTAATGATCCGGCAACAATAAGAAGGCTATCCATCACTTGATGATGGCATAAATCGGCATAGAAGTGTTGAGAAACGAGTCAATTGGGTCAAGAGTTGACGTGTTGACCCTCTGTTCCTCTTGTGAACTGCCGAGATCCAGATTCTGGAAGCCGTGTCAAGTTGAGATCCCTTGCCTTTGATCAACAAGCAATCTTCAATAAATGGAACGAAGCAAGCGTATTGTCTACCTTAGGCATAATACTGAAGGATAAGAAGATGCTCGAAACATGTACCGTGGGTTGCGCATCCTCGTACTTTGGGCCGTTAGAATATCAGGGTAAGAGAGCATCCACAGAACGGGCTTCAGTGGCCAAAACCCACGTCCTTTATCGCGCTTTCGAAGGTTTCTAAAACCTCGCCATTGCAAAGCAGTTATACTATGATGCTATATCAGTGAGTGGTAACAGAATTCAAGGTAAGCGATCTATGCGGCGCCAGACTGTAACTTTATGAGTACGTTGAGCAGGAGAGTTGTGTGGCCGCAAGGTAGAGCTCCAGGCTGGAGAAAACAAGACACGATATCACGGTGCTTGTGACTGCCCACATTGCGGCGGATACCGAGAGCTTCTTGTATAACTAGCGCCGCAAAGGATGATCACAGCCTTCCCCTATGAGTTGGAGCGCCAGCCGAAGAGAGAAAATGCATATTTGGACAGTCTAGTTAGTCGTCGGTGGACAATGGCCCTTTACAGTCAAGCTTGGAGACACTAGATACTTGCTTCTTGTCAACTGTCAACTTGCACTGCCATTGATCTGTTCAATGACTTCATATACAATGTTTCCCCCGGGGTATCCCATTTCGCCATTCTCCAGCACCGAACACTTCGGCTGGCTAGGGAGTCACCGACCGACACTGCTCCTTGCCACTGTCACCGCTACATGCAGAGCATCAGACCCAAGCCTCTTCCGCAGGCTTCATGCTCAGTGACGAGCCGACTTCTTAAAGTAGATTATGATATAGGGGAACCGGTCGCTCAAGCTGGTCCAGGCCATTCTGGTCATGGTTGAGTTACGACTCACCCGACGACAAGAGGCACTTAAACTTTACGCATAGATCCAGAGGTCGGGCGTTATGGCAAAGGAAGCCGGGGATTTGGCCTTGGAGCGAGGAGGTTGTGGGCATGGATATATACCCTTACTGCGGCTGAGTCCAGGACAACGTTTGCTGCCTACCTCACCATGTCAATGAAAGCGACTGTCACAATTCACCTTACTTTTTCCCTGCTCTTTCTTTGTTTGCTTCTCGACAGTACGAATGGGCTGCTAATTTGAGCCACAGCGCAGCTGTCAGTCCTCGTCGGCCCATGTCCATGGTGGTCTGGACCGACGGCATGAAAAAGGGGCTGAACGCCCTCGACAAGAATAGTATGCATGTCAACAACAGACGATCAGCAGAGTGGGCGCCGTTGTAAATGTCAGCAGAGGGGGACGAATCATCGCGGATCAATGGCCGATCAGCACGCCATATCGTTCCTGAGAAGACGTTTTGGCAGATGGCGAATCACTGCCCAGCCGTTTCGGAACGGTATGTGAATAATAGTCGAATGGCTACATCTAGATACAGTTCCTATTTACTCTTTACATGCGTTTGCAGCTCATACTGTGAGCTTCAAGCTGAGTACTGTCTGTTGTAGGCGAAGCCATGAAAGGCTCGCTCCGGATGCACCTCTTCTACTGCCGCATCAAGCTTTACAAGCTGGCCGTCGCATGCAGTCCGATACGGCCAGCAATTACTCCGATAGACGCAGCCACTGACCTTGGCGCCTGCTGCTCGAGACATGGCGTAGCACATCCTAGCCATCATGTCCCTCATCCAGTTGAGCCACTCAGCTCTGGACACCCTGGTCCTGTTTGGCATTGCAACGTTCTGCCGCTGTCCCACAATGGTCAAGATATGAGCTCTGCATGCGCTGCGGGCAATAAGGACGGTACGAAAGGCAAAAGACTAGCAGCACCAGCATGAGAAGGGGGTACTTGAATGGCCTGGTGAACGAGGAGGTGCTGGCACTCATGTTTTACGCCAGACAGACGGAAGGGTCTTTGAGCAGGCGGCCGGAACAAAGGTCTCCATGCGTCTGCAGATGGCGTTGGCGCTCTGGCCAATATCCTGCAGTCTTATCGGCAACGTGCAGAACAGCAAGAGGGGGGGTCGGGCGCAGCCGCCGGAGACTTTTGGCCAAGAGAGCGTGAAGCAGCATGAAGCGAACAATACGCCACACTAAATGATAATCGACACTCGAGGTAATCCTGATCATTGACCTGGGCAACATCCAGACCCATTCAGGCCAGGAACTAGACAGTAATCAGCGCAGGGCAGTATCGGGACGGAGATGCGAGCCTGCAGTTAGAAGCTTCACCGGCCGATGTGGCGCCGGGGGTGCTTACGGTACCCGAAATGAGGGTCATGACGGAGCCAAACTCCGGAAAGGAGCCGGGGTGTCCTTTTTCAGAGTACCGGTGAGTGTGAGTGAACTGTGTGTTGGCTGTGGTTGATGCCTTGGTACATGAATGCGAGATGAGAATATGCAGGCAAAGTGCAGCGGCTTGCTAATGAGCGGAGACAGCTCCATGTTTAGACCGTCGGAGCGTCTACATATTACCTACTGAGAGGCCGAGGTACAGAAGGTTGTACAAGCAATGAGACAAGCTTTTTGATGAGCAAGAGGGAACGAATCAAAAGCCATCAGTATCATCCAACCTTCTCTGTTTTTCCCTTCAGGCTACTACATGTGCGTTACATGTAAGTCAACATCTGTCCGGTTACGATGTGAAACCCTGCAACGGGGCTCTTGCAGCCCGTGCAGGGATATGTACATGTATCCAGACTGCAGTGAGGCTGAGTGAGAAGAGCGGCAAGAGGATAATCACGATTGACTGGCTTTTCTTCATGATGCTGTGGTCGTCTATTCAGGCTCGCTTTACACCGGCTGCACGATGTGACATCCACAGCTGCCAGGCTCTCAGTGTTATATGCATATACTGGGCCGCAGTTCAAGGGTGGGTGGCTATCTCCTGCACGTTTTACCACCCGCTTCACTGGATCAACCGAGATTGAAAAAGCCACCAAATAACGGTTTACAAGGGCCACGACAGTCCCGATCCTGGTCTTGGTGGCACGTAAAACAAGGGACTGGCTACACTTGCTATCCCAAGCCGAGGTCTAGAATACTCGCGACGTCACCCTGTCGCCAATCTAAGGTGCTATGTAGCCGTCGAGCCACCCCGCGGTCTGTGGGATTTAGCGCCATGGTTTGACATGGAGGCCTGGGGTCCGGAACCCTTGGAAAGACAATGCATGTTGGCAAGCAAATATGATGCCCGATGGTGCCGGTGTGGCTGCGGCTGAAGGCATGGGTGAGGGAAGAGGCATGACCTTTACAGTACTGTGTATTCTAGGAACGAAATACATGTAGTAGAATAGGCAAGGGGTATCTCGAGACTTATCTTGCTTGCTTCTTGTTAGCCTCCCGCATGCCAGGCGTGGCGTCCCGGCTGTCTTGGACGCCTTGAGAACGAAGAACGTTGCCGAAGATGCCTTTTCTCCTTTCTCTCCATTAGATGAGGTATCAAGCATCCAGAGCTGAGTCCTGCTTGATGCTCCTTGGCCTCAGCCTCTCATTCTGGGATTACCTCTGCCCTGTACGACATTCCTTGAGTTCGCGGCATTCGGGACCGGGAACAGATTGAGTATCTGGGGTACATCTCCGATCATCGTCTGCTACTATGTGATACTACCCCGTGTGCTAGATAGCCAGCATCTTCGTGTAAGTATTCCCCGGTTCCTGGATCACGTACACTGTGCGCCTTATCAAGCTCGCACACAAGGAACCTCTACGCCGCTAAAACGCATCTGAGCATCTGTGCATCTGGACCCGCTGCACGGAACGGCTAACGGCCACTAAGCCAATCTTGAGCTGCTGCAGCCAATCAAGCACCTTGCCGGAGATGAGAAATCGCCGCTAAGTCTTCACGTGACTTTCCGATCCCCTTTTCGTGCCGCCTCAGCTCTTACCCACTTGCCCACCATCCCAAGCCCCCTTCGCGACTTCCTTCCTAGCAGCTGGTCTCAGCCCCACTCTCGACCATTGCCGTTCTCTCGAGATCGGAATCTCGAGCAGCTCCAGAAATCCTGCATCCGAATCCCATCCACATGTCACCTCTACTATTGCTTAGGCTTGTGGCCCCTGTCCGGCCATCTGCACCGTTTGATCGCTGTCTTGGCGGCTGGGGCTGATCTGCTGTATGTTGTATGTACTTGTTCTCTGTCGCTGTTTCGGGGTCTCTTCGTCTCCCTCCTCATCCTCCTCATGGTTCCCCTATGCTTACATCATTTCCCAACCTCAACAGATGCTTCTGATGCAGAATCTGCTCTTTTAAGTCCGCTATAATTGCCCTTTTGTTTCATGCTTTTCCATTCCTCATCGCCTCTCAGTCAAGAGACAACGGCAGGACTGTCCAGGTCCAGAAGGGGGGAGCCATGGATAGCATGCAGCAGCCTGTTCGACGCTTCAAGTCTTCGTGCACCGAGTGCCAACGGCGCAAGCAGAAGGTAAGTAGAATTCTGATCTACTATTCCCACCAGCTTGTTGCGGAAGCACTGATTTTCACCCCTTGCTGTCAAGTGTAATCGGATTTATCCATGCTTGCACTGCAAGAATCGCTCAACGCAACGGGAGTGTCGATTCATCGAGAAATCGGCAACCAAGGCGGGTGAACCGGCCCAAGCAAAAGCTGCAACAGCATCTGAGACAGCTTCAACCGTCACAGCAAAAGGCCGGGGAGCTGGCTCGAAAAGACGCTACGACAGCAGTGATGATTCCGACTCTGACTGCGACTCCGACTCCGATCTGGACATGGACGGAGGGAAGGCATCTATCAAACAGGTCAGCGCCTGTGCGAGCCCAAATGGCTCGAATGGCCAGGTAGCTGCGCAATCTAGTACCCAGATGACAATGGTAACACACCCTCTTCATCGATCCATTACCAACCGCCTGGTGGCTCAAGTGACGACATGCTTACATGTAGTATTTCGCATAGGCACGTCGCAGGGAACGCCCACAGGGAAAACAATACATGAGGTCGGCCGCGACTTGTCTAGAACTGCAGAGTGCCCTGGACTCTCTCCCGAGACGGGAACACGTGGGTATGTGGATGGCCTTGTTCTCTTGCCCTGATCCAATGTTTACCAAGCCAGTTGGGTTTTGCTCATACCTTCATAGATTCTCTCATCATCAGCTTCTTCCGAAACGTAAACCCTCACTATGGCATCCTCCACAGATCCGACTTTAGCCGCGAATACGATCGTTGGTGGAAAAGGAGGGACAGAAACTATGCGCTGCCCGTGCCCTTGACATGCCTCGTACTGATGATGTGCGCATGTGCGTGCCAGCATCTACCAGTCGACTACCAGGCGAGGCTGGAGCGGATGCTCAACGCCAGTTGCCAAGACCGCACTGAGACTTACCATTATCATGCACGATGCCTCCACGGCGTGGCGCCTGTCGGCCGCTATCACAGGAACAATGTTCTGTGGCTCTTGCACTCGGTTTATTGGTACAAAGCCGAGGCCATGTTTACCGAATGCTGCCATGTATTCAACACAGCTGTTCGGGAAGCCCAAGAGCTCGGTACGTCGCATCACGGCCGCAGTACCTCGTATTCCCATAGCTCGCTGACCTGCTGTTAGGATTTGACACTGAAAAAGGTGCTGATGTTCTGCCAAACTTTGAGCTGGAGATGCGGCGGAGGTCTTGGTGTGTGATAGATTCGTGGGACTGGTGAGTTTTGTCGAAAGTTTGCCTGAGATGCCTCTCCATGCTCCATTTTCTCTCTTTTTGTTACCATGAATCTCGTCAACGCCCTGTGAGACGTGGCCACTGATGCCTCACAGGCAAATTGCTTCGGGACTTTTTCGACAGACCTTGGTTGATCACAGCAAGTGCCGCGCCGGGCGCCCCTCGTTGACCCTGGAACCTGACGGAAACTTTTCCCCTCTGCAGCACATGGTCATGCAGTCGGAGCTGGTTCACCAACTGGCCGAGCGATTCTCTGCCCCGTCGAACGTGAAGACTCACGAGCAGCTCATGGAATACAAGGGTATGGTCGACGAGTGGATGCTGAGCTTCCCCCCTATCTTTGCATTGGTGAACCCAGACACGTCATACGACAAGAACCACGTCTGGATCGAGTATCATCGCCACTACAATTACACGATGGGATACATGATGCTCTTGAATCCGTTCCGACCACACATGCAGGAGACATACACAGACCAGGCTTCGGAAGAGATGCTGGAGCTTCGCCGGGTGGTCATCGACTTGACGCTACTCCTGGTGAAAGTCTTGGACAACTGGCTAAAATTCCTCACTTTCCGCGATGGACGTTTCCATTTCATCATATTTTCCCTTGTCGATACGGCCACGGTGCTCAGCAACGTGGTGGTAAACGACAAGACCGGGACAGTTCCTCGACGAGACGATATCTACCGCGCTGCCAAGCTTACCCTTGTCCTTCAGAGGAAGCTCTTGTTCCTCTCGGAATCGGCCAAAGTGGCATTTCGGATTGTCCAGAAACTTGTCAGGCGCATGTTTCGCGGTACGCCTCCCGGATACATGGCCTCTTTGGAGGTGGACGATGGGAGCGACGGTGGTGATGCGCAGGTGGCTCCGCTACCATCAAATCAAGTTTCTGATCACGGTGCCCTGATGACTATCCAGAATATCGACCCCGAAGATTCTGTGGCTCCTGAGTTCTGGAACCAACTGGCCATTGAGGCCCCGACCGACGATGTTGCTGTGGCTAAATCACAGCTTGCGCCTGATGATGCTGACACTGTCACATCTGGCCCTCGGCATAGCGCAACTGCACCCTGCCATTGTACAGAATGCATCGAGCGCCAGGCGGTTGCACCCCAGAATAATGCAGCCGCATCAGGCACGAGAAGCGTGGCAGTCAGTTATACCGAGCCAACTCTCTTGTACAGCGCCAATGCCACCCCTCTTGGACACATTCCGCCTACGACTTTGCAAGTAGCCACGGCCACATCTCCGAATTACTCTGCAACCACGCCTTTGAACCTGCTCGCCACTACACCTGCTTATGTCGAATCTATGTTTCCAGAGCACACCCCGCTTGTGTTATCGGACGAAGCTTCTTTTGCACCTCCGGTTCATGCTGCAGCAGCACCCTGGGACCTTGCTGCACAATCGTCTTATATTGTCAATACGCCGCCTCGCATCGAGAGTGCACTCGAGTATCATGCCTCCTCTACAGCTTTAAGCTTTGCTACCGATTCGTCTTCCACCGAGATTATAGATTTTGCTGCACAATATACCGCAGGCGCGTTTCCGGAGTTCACCGCAGCTACGCCACTGTATGTCGAGCCCGCGCTTCTCTCCACATACGCATACAACACGATACCAGCGGCTGAGCATCTTGCGGTGCCAACAATGATCCACGCAGGGGGGACTTCTATGCCTTCTCCTTTGCTCGTTCCCGATACTTCTACGGCACATAGCGCTTCCACACCCTCCCTTTCGCTCACCGATTGCACCGATGCCGGGCCGTACACCAGCCCCGAATCCTTCTACGACTCCTCTGCATATGAGACTTCCGTGCTATATCCTTCGTCCGTCGGTTATGCCCCTTCTGCCTCGCACACTTCTCCCGCGAGTTATACATCGCTTGAAGGCTACAATAATCCTACGATAGTGTATGATACTCCGGCATCGTGCACTGCTTCTTCCATGTTTGACACTTCCGCTTTTCTTGCCTCTCCCGAATCGTACACTTCTCCCGAGAGTTACGGTGTTACAGAGACCCAATCGGATGCAATAACTGCCCAGGAATGTATCCCAGGCGCGAGTGCCGATGTTGAAGATGATGCCGGATCCTTTCACGACACATTGCTTGACGCCACACCTCCAAACAATACCGGAAACTCGGATGTATCATCGCGAGGTTGACCTCGATCGCATATGGCAGTCTACTAGATATATGCTGCCGCCTCCGGCAATTGTTAGCGCTGGACCTAGCTTGTCGGGATTGGTTCACATTTCTGCCACATGGTAGACTATCCTTCGACGATGACATTAGTTCCAAGCCCAGATTTTTTAGATGTTTGCGTTTCCTTTGTAACAATGGGTTTGACAGGGCCGGACAATGCCTCTCTTACATTGCCTTAATACTCTGTGGGTTATTTGGGTTGATACACATGAATACACGATGCTGCTGGTTTCTACGTGATGTCCATTGATCCTTTCTTCATGCACTAATCAAGTGAGTAGAGAGGAGTCTCAAGTCCGTATGCGTCTTATTAATGCTCCCATGCCACCGTTTCTTGTTCGTAAAGTTATTGGTAGAAGGGCAAAAGTTCCCTCGGCAGAGGAAGAAACGGTCTCTACAGGTTACTTAAATGTCCCTCACTCCAACATGCGGCCCCATAATAAGGTACGGTACCTACAAGAAAAGGCACAAGGCACAGGCCTCTGTCAAGTGGTTAAACCTCGGCTTCGACCCGCAGAGGCATGGACGCAAAATTTCGGCGCAATGCGACAAAGGAGACGCGCGAGCTGCTGTTCGCATGCATAGCCGTGCGCATGCAAACGCGTGACATTGCAGCGTATTGAAGCCCAGTTGGACGGGTCTCGGTCAATAAGGACTCCTCCAAGGCTGAGATTATATACCTACCAACCTCAGCATCAAAAGTCCCTGAGCCGTCTCTGTCTCTCGGCCTGCATCCGTACCGGTACCAGCAAATCCCAGCACACCTCACGCAAATGGGGTGGCTGCAGCCTCTCCGGGCGGCCAGGCTGTCCCCCCACCAGCAGCACCTGAAAGTACAGGTACTGGCCGGGACCCCGCCATTGACGCTGGAGGGGCTCAAGGCCAGGCTGTCGGGGAGCTGCTGTCGTGCTTCAGCTTCGGCTTCGGCTTCAGCTCTGTCGTCGTCGACTTCTCACACATCATCGTCACCGCCTTTGCCTCTGCTTCGGTCAAGGCACTTTTCTACTCTCTCCGCTTCTCTTGCTTCTTCTTCCTCCTCCTCCTCCTCCTCTACTTCTCCTATATCTTCTCCTCTCTACTCGTCCACGTCACCGATCCTTTCGCTCCCTCGCCTCCGTCTTGCTCGACGCCCTGCTGCCGCAGCTTCTCCTCGCTCTTCTCGAAACCGTCCGCCTGCGCGCTTCTGCTCCGCCATGTGTCGAGCCAGGGCTGGTCTCGAGGGCGGCTCGTCCGCTGCTCCCAAGCGCGAGCTGCTCCCCGCCAACGTCGTGCCTCGCCACTACCACGTTACCGTCGAGCCCGACTTTGACAAGCTCACTTACAACGGCTCTGTCGTCATTGACCTCGATGTGGCCGAGACGTCGAGCTTCATCTCCCTCAACACGCTCGAGCTCGAGATTCACGGCGCGAAGCTCTCCTCCGGTGGCCAGGTTGTTAGGTGAGACATGAAAGACACGGTACCTTTGCTGCTTATCAGGTCAAATGTGCTAACGGCTCTCTTCCATAGTGCCACGCCTGCCATTTCCTACGATGAGGACAGCCAAGTGACCAAGTTCGACTTCAACGGCTCCCACACCCTCGAAAAGGACTCCAAGGTGCAGCTAGCAATCGACTTCACCGGCCAGCTCAACGACAAGATGGCCGGCTTCTACCGCTCCAAGTACAAGCGATCGGACGGCACCGAGGGCATCCTGGCGAGCACCCAGATGGAGCCCACCGACGCCCGCAGAGCGTTCCCCTGCTTCGACGAGCCGGCTCTCAAGGCCAAATTCACCGTTACGCTGGTTGCCGACAAGCACCTGACGTGCCTGAGCAACATGGACGTTGCCTCCGAGACCGAGGTCCAGTCCAAGATCACTGGCGGAACCAGGAAAGCCGTCACCTTCAACCCCTCTCCTCTCATGTCCACCTACCTCGTTGCCTTTGTTGTCGGCGAGCTCCACTACATTGAGTCGCGCGACTTCCGGGTCCCTGTCCGAGTGTATGCTCCTCCGGGCCACGATATTGAGCACGGCCGCTTCTCCGTCGACCTTGCTGCCAAGACCCTCGCGTTCTACGAGAAGGCTTTTGGTATCGACTTCCCCCTGCCCAAGATGGACCAAGTCGCCATCCCCGACTTTGCCCAGGGAGCCATGGAGAACTGGGGTCTGGTCACGTACAGAGTTGTTGACCTGATGCTGGATGAAAAGGCGAGCGGTGCCGCAACCAAGCAGCGCGTGGCCGAGGTTGTCCAGCACGAGCTGGCCCACCAGTGGTTCGGAAACCTGGTAACGATGGACTGGTGGGAGGGTCTCTGGCTCAACGAGGGTTTCGCCACCTGGGCCTCGTGGTACTCTTGCAACATCTTCTATCCCGAATGGCGTGTCTGGCAGACGTACGTCACTGACGACCTGCAGTCCGCGCTGTCGCTGGATTCCCTCCGCAGCAGCCACCCGATTGAGGTGCCCGTGGGCCGTGCCGACGAGATCAACCAAATCTTCGATGCCATCTCGTACTCCAAGGGATCTTGCGTCCTCCGCATGATCTCCACATACCTGGGAGAGGAGAAGTTCCTGGAGGGCGTCCGCAAGTATCTGAAGAAGTATGCCTACGGCAACACCCAGACCAGCGACCTGTGGGACTCGTTGGCCGAGGTCAGCGGGAAGCCTGTTCACGAGGTCATGACCGCGTGGACCAAGAGTGTCGGGTACCCCGTCCTTACTGTCACCGAGAAGGAGGGCGAGAATGCTATCCACGTCAAGCAGAACCGCTTCCTCCGCACCGGCGACGCAACCCCCGAAGAAGACAAGGTCCTGTACCCCGTCTTCTTGGGCCTCAGGACCAAGGACGGCGTCGATGAGACATTGGCCCTGAAGGAGCGAGAGAAGGACTTTCCCGTGCCCAGCCTCGACTTCTTCAAGCTCAACGCCAACCACACCGGAATCTACCGAACGCTCTACACCCCCAGCCGCTTGGAGAAGCTGGGTCAGGCCGCAAAGGAGGGTCTTTTGACGACGGAGGATAGGGCCGGCATGATTGCCGATGCTGCTGCGCTCTCCAGTTCCGGTTACGGAAAGACATCCGGCTTCCTCAACCTCCTGAAGGGGTTCGATGCCGAGACCGAGTTTGTCGTCTGGAACGAGATCATCTCCCGACTCGGGTCTATCCAAGCTGCTTGGCTGTTTGAGGACCAGGCCGTGCGAAATGGAATTCGCGCATTTCTGAGAGAGCTCGTCAGCGCCAAGGCTCACCAGCTTGGGTGGGAGTTTTCCGACTCGGATGGCCACGTTGAGCAGCAGTTCAAGGCCACTCTCTTTGGCAGCGCCGGCCTGAGCGGCGACGAGACCATTATTTCCGCCTCCAAGGAAATGTTTGCCAAGTTTATCGCCGGCGACAAGTCGGCTATTCACCCCAACATTCGCAAGAGCGTGTTTGCTATTGCCCTCAAGTATGGTGGCAAAGAAGAGGTAAGTTACTCCCAACGCTCTGAGCCTTTCAGAGGGCTACTCGATAGACCTTTATTAACACCGCGCTCTAGTACGAAAGCATCATCAAACTGTACCATGAGTCGACCAACAGCGACGAGCGCAACACCTGCCTCCGATCTCTGGGCCGCGCCAAGGACCCCGAGCTCATCCAGAGAACTCTGTCTCTGCTGCTGAACGGCGAGGTCCGAGACCAGGACATTTACATGCCCGCGTCCGGACTGCGCACCCACCCCGAGGGTATCGAGGCGTTGTTCAACTGGATGACGGAGAACTGGGAGGAGCTCTACAAGCGACACCCACCCAACCTGCCGATGCTCCCCGCCATGGTGTCGCTGCTGACGTCTGGCTTTACCAAGCCGGAGCAGCTGGCCCGCGTCGAGAAGTTCTTTAGCGACAAGAACACCAACGGTTACGATCAGTCGCTCGCACAAAGCAAGGACTCTATACGATCTAAGATTTCGTGGGTGGAGCGCGATGGGCAGGATGTGGCGGACTGGGTCAAGACGAATGGATATCTGGAGTAGGTGGAATCACTCCCTGAACGCATGTATCATATCACGGCACGTTGCAGAACAACAAGTGGGAGTATGAGGCGGTATACTTGGGCCGGATCTTGACGCAATTATACCAGGTACAACAGCTAATGCCCGTACAAAGATGCGTCTTATCGTCCAAGCTATGAGAATGTTTTTGCATGAGATGATATGATATGAGATGAGATGAAGATCAAGACGGAGTGCATCGAGGGGGAAGTATGGGATGGAGTGGCCTCGAGGGTGCGGGCGGTCGTCTCGGTTGATGCATATCCCCGCTTATAGGCACCCTCCGTATCTCTCGGTGGCAGCCGGCCGGAGTGGAACTGGAGCAGCCTTTTTATGTGTGTCATTAGCCGGTGATTTGACTCATTGCGGAGCAGTCACCGATCTGTCATTGTGGATATATATATAACTGGCTCTGGAGATGGCTCTTTTGTTACAGAGATTCACTCTTACAAAGGTTTCGCAAACTGACGGCTCACAGCTGCCACTACTGCTTCCTGAGGACTTGCTATAACTGAATACCCTTGACTCTTAATTCCACATTCAATATTATTAAACGTCTGCTCGGTACGTTGAGCTCACTCGTCTTTTCTTTCTTCCCTTGCCCTCTTTCTTGTCATTTTCCTCTGTTTTACTGGTTCTTTTCTGGTTCGTCAAGCTCTGCAGCATCTTGGCTGCTGTCAAGCCGAAAATGTGCCCCAGAAACGCCGCCAGATTACCCGATGGCGATTTGCTACCTATGCATTCCATAGTCGTACATAATTCCGCCCAAATAAACTCTAATTGACGCAAACACCTACAGAAAACCTGCAGGAAAAAAAAAAACCAGTCAGAAAGAAAGATTCATTCCTCATCACCAAATCTCAGACGTGCAATAACCAAGTCTGCGGTGACTGTGGTCTGGGGCCGAAAATGAGCTCCCACATAGCAGAGGAGAGTGACCGGGAGCTCGAGGTTCCGCCGCCGCTGCTGCCCGAGGAGGATCACCAGGACCAGGATGATGTGCTGCCTCGAGACATTCCTCATCGCACCACGTTCTACGACTCAGTCGTTGAGCGGCAGATGACGCAGACGGACGCCAAGCTGTTCTACCAGCGGAGCCAGCTGGAGGGCTCGACCATGGTAGAGCCGCCATCACAGGCTTCGGGCTACAACGACCCCGTCGCCAGCCTCGAGTATGACGAGGACGACACAGCCTCGGTGGGCAAGGCTTCTGTGGGCAGGGCCTCGGTGGGCAAGGCTCCCAACCCGGGGTTCGACACTGCTCGGCTCGCAGCTGAGGCGTCCAGGGGCGTCTCCAACATCAACTTCCTCGACCCCCAGCCGCAGGTCACGGCAGAGCTGAGCTCCATCTCCAAGAGCATCCAGGACATCATTGCCCTGAGGCGGAGGTACCTGGAGCTGTCGCTGCAGCGCCCCGGCGATGACCCCAGAGACAGCCCTGATTGGGAGATTTACCCCCCTGGGGACAAGCCGGGAGACGTCTTTGACATCGAGCACTTCATGCCGCTGCCTCCCAGGGACGACAGCCTGACGTTCAGGCTGACCGATGCCGGCGTCTACGAAGTCTTCAAGGACGCCGAGTCCACCACGCCCGTCTTCGAGGTCCCGACCATCAGGCAGTTCTACATGGACCTCGACACCATCCTGGCCGCCTCGTCGGACGGCCCGAGCAAGAGCTTCGCCTTCCGCCGCCTGCAGTACCTCGAGGGCAAGTTCAACCTGTACGCCCTGCTCAACGAGTACCAGGAGACGGCCGACAGCAAAAAGGTGCCGCACCGAGACTTTTACAACGTCCGCAAGGTCGACACCCACGTGCACCACTCGGCGTCCATGAACCAGAAGCACCTGCTGCGCTTCATCAAGAGCAAGCTCAAGAAGAACCCGGACGAGATTGTCCTGTATCGTGACGGGAAGCACTTGACGCTTGCCGAGGTCTTTGCCAGTATCAACCTGACGGCGTATGACTTGAGTATTGACACGCTGGATATGCACGTACGTTTGGTGGAAGTCATTGGTGGGTGTCCCGAGCTGACCTAGATACAGGCACACATAGACTCCTTTCACAGGTTTGACAAGTTCAACCTGAAATATAACCCTATCGGAGAGTCTCGACTCCGAGAAATCTTTCTGAAGACGGATAACCTCATCAAGGGCCGCTATCTGGCTGAGCTCACCAAGGAAGTCATTTCCGATCTCGAAGCAAGCAAGTACCAGATGGCCGAGTGGCGGCTTTCCATCTACGGCAAATCACCAGACGACTGGGACAAGCTCGCAGCCTGGGTCGTCGACAACAAGCTGTTCTCGCAAAACGTCCGCTGGCTCATTCAGATTCCGCGGCTGTATGACGTCTACAAGGACAATGGCTTGATGGAGTCGTTCGAGCAGGTCGTCACCAACATCTTCAAGCCCCTGTTCGAGGTCACGCAGGACCCCTCGAGCCACCCGAAGCTGCACATCTTCCTGCAGCGCGTCGTCGGCATCGACAGCGTGGACGACGAAAGCAAGATTGAGAGGCGGCTGTACAGGAAGTTCCCCGTTCCGAGGGAGTGGAACACGAAGCAGAACCCGCCGTACAACTACTGGATCTACTACCTCTTCTCCAACATGGTCTCCCTCAACAGGTGGCGCAAGCAGCGCGGCTTCAACACGCTGATCCTGCGGCCGCACTGCGCCGAAGCCGGAGACCCCGAGCATCTGGCCAGCGCCGCGCTCTGCTGCCACAGCATCAGCCACGGCGTGCTGCTCCGAAAGGTCCCGCTGCTGCAGTACGTGTTTTACCTGGAACAGATCGGAGTGGCCATGTCGCCCCTGAGCAACAACGCCCTGTTCCTGTCATACGACCGGAACCCGTTCCCTCAGTACTTTAGGAGGGGCCTCAACGTGTCGCTTTCGACCGACGACCCGCTGCAGTTTGCGTTTACAAAGGAGCCACTGATGGAGGAATACGCGGTCGCTGCCCAGATCTACAAGCTCAGCCCGACGGACATGTGCGAGCTGGCCAAGAACTCGGTCAAGCAGAGCGGTTACGAGGCGGCCGTCAAGGAGCAGTGGCTGGGGCCCAACTTTACCAGGCCGGGCAGAGAGGGAAATACCATGGCCAAGACGAATGTTCCCGACCGGAGAGAGGAGTATAGATATCACACCCTGCTGACAGAGCGGGAGGTGTAAGTTGATTTCTTATCGTTGGTTCCTGAGAGTTGACTGACATGGCGCGTAGACTCGGCCGATACGCGACATACGACCCCAATGCCGAAAAGAAAAACACCAAAGCCGATCTGGCCCTCAAGGCTCAAAACGCAAACATCCCCTCTGCAAGCGGCACTGAAGCCCCGTCTGGCGTGGCGACTCCCACCTCGGGGGTGACTCACCGCAGCACTTCCAACGTTGCCGCAGACGCGCACATTTCGGGGAGCGACCCAATGATCTTCCCGGGCATTCTGAGCCGGGACTCGAGTCGCCGGAACCTGGCCAAGATGGACAGCTGGGGGGTTCAGTCTGCTGATGTCTCGAGCCCGGGGACGGACTAAGGGAAGGGCAGGATATCGGGCAAGGTTGTGGTTTAATGGCCTTGGGTTTGGGACACACATACTAAGGATATAAATTGTTTGCTGCTTGCAGCGGGCTAATATATGCGCGCCTGACATGCGCACTTTTTCGCCAGTTTGATGTTTTTGGGGTAACCATACATGTATGATGATGCTATTCCGTTCAAATAAAGCCGTGAGGACAGCAATGGAATTCGTTGAGATCGAACTGGGGGAGTCTGCTTACAAATTATCAGGAATCCTCAAGAATACCGAATATACTCGAGCTTCATACATGTTTTCCATAGCAGACCCTTTGATTGACATGGTTCTTGTTCCCGATTAACCCCTGAATAACACCTCTCAACTAACCGGCCCATTGACTCTCCTATGGGCTCTTCAATTGACTCAATGAGCGTGGATGTAATGACAGTCATTATTAGTATTCAATTCAACTCCAGCCTGGTTCCATGTTGGTATAAAACAAGAAAACAAAAGGTCCGATAACAACCGTTATGCAAAGTTCAACATATCAACAAAACTGAAAATGGACGCCTCCGCCGTAAGAGCATCGATAAAATCCGCCTTTGTAGCATTCACCCCAAACAGCTCCAACTGCAGCGAAGGATCCGCAACCGCCGCCGCCGCCGTGACAGGTGTAAGCGGCTGCTGCTGCTGCTCGGCCACAGCCAACGAAGAAGAAGCAGAAGAAGTAGAGGAGCAGCAGGTGTTGTTGGTGGTAGTGCCGCCTTGTTGTTGCTGCTCGGGAAGGGAATGCGTGAGAGAGATGCTGGCGGCGTCGTCGGGGAAGAGCTGCTGTATGGCCTTGCCGAAGATGCCTCGGCATACGGAGGCGACCGAGTACGTCTTTTGGAGCTCTTCGAGGATCATCATGCACATGTTGAGCATGTTGAGGCCGAGGCGGCGGGAGAGGGCGTCGCCGAATTTGCAGTTGAGGAGGTAGACTTGCATTGCAGGGACGAGGAGGGTGGGACTTGTGATACATAACACGAATCAGTATTTGGTTTCGATTCTAATCGAGTGGCGAGATGAGAAAGGGGGGGTTTTCAAGGGAACAGGATAATGCTCACGTCATTGGCCCGGCGTAGGAAAAGAAGTTGCCCTGGGCTAGAGAATAGACAATGTTGCACGTCTTGGAGGCGGCGGACATTGCCTTTCCCTGCATCTCCTGCTGCCATTCCCGCTGGCGGTAGGTGGGCAGATCCGAAGGAGCTTCTACGCTACACGGTCGATAGAATGTGACCAGCAAGGCTCTACATCATTGAGTTAGCGAGAATACATATGGCGAGACAGAGGGCGGGAGGGCGACTGACTGATAGTGTAGCTGCAAATGGTAGTAGTAGAATGTTGCCAGTCGAGACAGCATCGGATCTGGATGGTCCGGCATATTCAAGCGCATCAACTCTGCCTCGAGCGCATCAATCTGGCTGATTGTTGGCTTAGGCCTTCGAAGCTGATAGCATGTGGTCAGAGTCTTGCCCAACAACTTCGTCATTCGTATAAGCTGCGTCCAGTATTCAGCCAGCCGCGGCAGATCCCTCGGCAAGTAGGCTGACGTGATAGACTCCGGAATCCCCTCCAGGTCGATGGCAATATCTGAGACGAGAGGATCCGACGTGTCAGACTCGTCGAGGTTGATGCGTAACGGCCGCCCAAGGGACACGGACAGCCAGCGGTCTCGCCAGAAGCATGTCCACCAGAGCCTGCGGAACAGGGACCGTTGCCGCTCGGTGATGGATGAGTTGTATCCGACGGAGTCGATGTCGCGGTGGAGGCCGAGGACCTGGCATAGATTGA
The DNA here is from genome assembly GCA_020002365.1 of Trichoderma gracile. Taxonomy (NCBI): domain Eukaryota; kingdom Fungi; phylum Ascomycota; class Sordariomycetes; order Hypocreales; family Hypocreaceae; genus Trichoderma; species Trichoderma gracile. The sequence goes on from JAINEY010000006.1 coordinate 194,504, forward strand.
TGGCTTTTCCACTCCACTGCCATGGCTGCATGTGGTCTTCTATGTCTGAGTTCCAGAAGCCGAGAAGCAGGGCTCCTTGGAGGAGGATGAGATTATTCTTTTCACCGATGTTGTGATATGCACACTACAGTGTGTAAAAAGTCAGTATGGTTTTCGCACACCAAAGAGAGTATTTGTCGTGGAGACATGGGACTTACAACTGCTCGAGAGAACATCTCGGCTCGAAAGGCCTTTCGGGATGCAAAGCCTTCATTCTCGTATACCTCTGCTGGCATGTACTATATTCGTGGTCAGCCTGTAGCTACATCATAAATCAATCAATGAAAGGGCGCTACACTCACATTACTTGCAATGGTAAAAAGACCCCATAGCAGTATCAAGTTATACTCGTTGAGCCGCTTCGAGCGGTGATACTCCAGCAGCTTGTCGGCTTCCAGAATGGGCATGATGGGGTGGACATGGTGGAAATACGCCCGGATCAGACTGTCGGAAGACGCTTCTGACAGGAACGAATAGACGCCTTTACTGCGGAGGAAGGCCTTTTCGTCTTCGGTCAGGATCGTCTGCTTTGCTGCCGGCATGAGGAGGTGCTTTGGTATGACGTGGTCAGTGCTGCATATGTGCATGGTCGAAGTTGGCCCCCCTGTCTGCTCGCCTGCCAGAATGTCAGTTATGAAAAAGGCATAGAGCAGGCATAACCTCGCCCCGGGATATACTACTACTAACCAATGTAATACGGAACCCGGCCCTCTCTTCGTGGATGGCCCAGAGCCGCTTCCACCATGTCGACGCCGAGCTGCTCCTCGTCGGCAGTGCTCGGGTTACTCGACGCAGCTGAAACCCTGGTATCTGGCGTGCCCAGCGGCGGCTGTGAGTCCCGGATGGGCGCGGCATCACCCCCGGGACTACTTGACTCTGGCGATGAGAGAGGGGGAACTCTGCTCTGTTGGCTACTGCTACCACTAGCCGTGTTTCGCATTGCCGAGCTCTCGACATAGTTACGCGGAGCCGGGAAGACGGTAGTGTTGCCGCTGGTGCTGTGCCGAGAGCTGGTGGGAACGATAATGTGGCTTGCAGTTAGCGATCCGTGCTAGACAAATGCCAAGGATCTTTTCATCAAGCTCTACAGGGTTATGTTTGTGAGAGACGAGAGAGAGAGGGATTGTGTCTTACCGTTTGCCTTGTCTCGGCTTCAAGATGCATTCCGTCTGGTCCTGCTCGCAACTAATACACGGCACTCCCGTCATGGACACGCTGCACCGCACCTTGCGCACCCGGCAGGTCTGGCAGGCAATGGCAGAGCGATAGCGACGAGTCGACATTGTTCCTTCAGCCCTTGTTAGGGAGCTTTGCTTAGCCTCCAAAGGGATTCTTTCGACCTGAAGGGAAATAGAGACGAGGAAGTTGGCTCTCGAACTTGCATCGGGGAGGAAGCCTCGGGATATTAAACCTCGGACTTGAATCCAACGTCAGCCGAGGATCAGACGCTGATTCGCTGGATGATGGCTTCCGCCCCAGTTTATATATCAGAATGATGGCTTTGTCTGTTCAGTTGAATCATTATCTCATGGGATGAGTAATCGCTCCATCTCGATGCCAGAAAGGGGGCAAGAGGGTTGTTATCAGGCTGTACGAAAGATGTCAAAAGGGGCTCTTCGCTGAAACCATGGCCATGGCTGGGATATGCGGCGGCTTCGTGGTATAGATCCCAGACGGAGATCACTAAATGAGACCGGTCAAGGTGGAGAATCAACGGAGCGGCGGTCGGGGGTCGTCCGGAATGCCGAGGAATCTTGGGAAACTCCATGGACTCGGCGCAGCAAAAGGGGGGTCGGATGGTCAGGGATCGGATGCACAATGATGCAATCATCTGGAACTGCCGAATGGCATTTCGTTGCAAATGCCGAGCAATAAATAAGTGCTGGTCCGCTGCCGGCACCGAAGGCTCCGGACCTCTGTTCGCGTTGCCATAGCAGTGCGCAATGAAGGCATTGTGAAATGTAACAGGGAGAATACTGTTGCATCGAGGAGACATGGCCCACCATTCTGGTCCTTCAAAGAGGGTTCTTGACAGCGGATATGCGAAGGGTGAGACATGCCGAGTCCGCCTCCTAAACACAACAAAGAAACAACAACTGGACCGACTTCTTTGCGACGCGCACATTGAACAAGTCGATGGCTTCGCAATGATTCCACTGGACGTGACTTACATCCTATTTGAGCCTCACGATAATCGATGAACTCTTCCACGGAGGTGCTCATAATGGCGCAGCCTTCATTGCTCTTTCGCGGAGACGAGACGAAGACCAGAAATGACACCGCGGTTGGCTGAAAACTTCTCTTTGCGGTAAGAATGCATGAATCCGGCACTACACTATGAACGAATCTACATACCAATGTGCGCAGGATTCGGGCTGCGGGTGATTGACTGCTGGGTCGCCTCCCTGGTATCTCGGACCCCTCAACTCGTGCCGCTCGACCAGAGCCTGGATCTCACCACTTCTACCTTCATCGACAGCCGTCCGTCTCATCAGTGTCGAATGTCAACAATCATGGCAGCCGATGCTACAGTTCATGCTGATCTTCTGGCGTCTCTGAGTCCCTTGACTATCGGGCTCTCTGTTGCCTCAATTCTACTGCTTAAAGCCCTCCACGGACTGACCACCGACCGTCTTCACCACATCCCAGGCCCTCTCATCGCTCGTCTCACCCCGGTCTGGTACTGGTACATTGTCTGGAGAGGCGTCGAATGCCGCGTCATTACGGCGCTTCACAAGAAATACGGACCAGTCGTTCGCATTGCGCCCAAAGAAGTCGACATATCCGACGGAGCGGCCGTCTCTCCTATATACGTCGACAACGGCGGCTTTTTGAAGAATGCCGCATACAGAAACTTTGACATCAACGGCTTTCCAACCATCTTCTCAGTCACCGACCATGCGCATAGAGCAGTACGGGCCAAGGCAGTGGCACCTCTATTTGCGCAGCAGGCGATCAACAGCAGCAAACCGGCCATGCAGAAGATCATCGGCGCTACACTGTCTGAAGTAGAACGCAGAAAGTCTCTTGCAAAAGGCAGGCCAGTGGACTTACTGGACTTCTTTCGCTGCATGGCCATGGACGTGGTGACTGAGTATCTCGTTGGGGAGTGCTTCAACAGCGTCGGCAGCGAAAGACTCAGTGCAGCAGGCTTCGTTGACGGATTCGTTGCAGCCGGACGTTTTTTCTACCTACCAAACGGGCTCTTCACTTTGGCCCAGTATTGTGCTTCAAAATTGGATAAAAGTGAAGTGTTGATCACCGCAAGCATCGATACTGTTTATAGCTTCGCTACTAAGGTTGTGGATGACAGCATCGCTCGGGGTGAAAAGGCAACATACCAAGGACGACTGCTAAAGGCCGGTATATCGCGAGAAGAGGCTATCGCGCAAGTCATAGACATTATGTTTGCGGGAACAGACGGGATGGCGCGGGTCTTGGCCGTCTTTTGCTGGCATATGGCTCAAGCCCCGGAGAAGTGAGCTCTCACTACCTTAGTCTATACACACGGGAGCGATTCTGAACTGACTCCCTTCTGCCAGATATGATCGTGCTTTCAAAGAGACCATACAGAATCCGGAGACCGATGCTCGATCGCTCCCCTATCTCTCCGGAGCAGTCAAAGAGGCTGCCCGTCTCGCCCTGGCAAATCCCACTCGCCTTGCCCGGGTCGTCCCATCCGGTGGCCTCAAAGTACCCGGTCTGCCCAGCATTCCCGCTGGCACGAGTGTCGGTATCGGAGCATACGCCCTGCATTTGAACCCGCACGTCTTCCCAACGCTGCACGAGTTCCTGCCGGAGCGCTGGCTGGAGTGTACGCCCGAGATGCGGCGAGACAGCTTCTACTTTGGCAAAGGGCCACGGCAATGCATTGCGCGTAACTTCGCGTCAGCCATTGTGTGGTGGGCTGCTGAGGCCCTGGTTCGAAATCGTGTGCTAGATGGTGCGAGTCCTGTGCGGGAGAAGATTGAGATTGTAGAGTGGTTCAACAGTAAGCAGGTGGGCGAAAACATTGAGCTTGGCTGGGCATAGGCTGTGAGATGTGAGATGGGGGAGCGGCTACATGTATCCAGCGCCCCAACTTGGCTATCCAGCACTCCGGCAGACCGATATCTTTATTCCTGCTGCTACTGCTGCTATTATCAGATAGAAGAATCTACATGTACCTACACTCTACCACTAGTTGCTTCTTATTCTAATAGAAGTATAAGCATTAGATAGATATCTTAAATAAAGCAGCTAAATGAGCTACTACCAGCGTCTTAGCTCTCTATATATACGAACGGGATGCTGGATAGGATAGCCACTCCCTAGTATAGAAGACACACTGAATACCTGGGCGCCTTGCAAGAGGACACCCTAGAGTGATGTGATCAAGTATAAGGGTTCGGCTAGAAAATTGAGTATAAATAGTTCAATAAACTATGTATCATCGTCCATAGACCTCAGTATAACATGACTAAGAACTCAACTGTTCTGAAGGAACACTGTCTGCCTTGTAAACACACCGCTCTGTCTTTCAAACATCCAGCTTATGGTTTGCTCATTGCAGGAGTCTTTAATGCAAGTTTTAACTCCTCAAAAGAGCCTAGTATGTCCTTCCTGTTTTCAGTTGTCCACGTCTCCCGAGACTTGACACCAAGTTCCCCCTTGTGCATGGCATCCATAATCTCCGACACCTCCCCAATTCTTGCAAAAACAAGCTGCGGCCGCGTAGGGCTCACACGGAGCTCCGTCCCCTCCAGCGATACCTTGACCTGCTCGGAGGCGTTCTTCCCCCCCGTCATCCCGTAGCTGATGATGGCCGCCGGCTTCCCCATCCATTCGTTCCGGAGGTAATCGATTGCATTCTTGGTGCTCCCCGCCATGCCGTAGTTGTATTCGGGGACGATGAGGATGTAAGCGTCGTACCTGGAGACTTCGGTACTCCAGCGCCGACTGTGTTCGTGGGCATAGGTTGCTTGAGAGGGGACTTGGTAGGGGACAACGGCTTCATCGTAGATGGGCAGCTTGAAGTCTGCTAGATCGACCAGGGAGAGTTTTGTTTGGTTTCCACCTTCTTCCTCGAGGATGTCTTTGACAAGGGTGGCAATCTCTGGTCCAACTCTTGGTGTTCGGGTGCTTGTGATGATGATGGCCACGTTGGCCTTGGTCTGCTCAGACCCCGTCATTGTATTTGAGCTAAGAGTAGGATAACAGCAGAGAGAGGGTTGATGATGATTTGATCGAGCATACTTACTTGATGAGGGAGCTTTTGACTCTTAATATCTTCAACCGCATGATTCTAGTCACCGCCATATGTCTTCCACCTACTTCATGTTGGCCCCGATCCAGTAGCTTTTACAGATACGGAAGAATGACACGCTTACTATCTCTTCTTGCCCCCACATCCACCCCTGCTAAAACCGGCCATGCGTTAATATTGCAGGTGGCTCTAATCCTTCTTGAGAAGGAGTACATTGATACTCATGACATTGGCTGAATACCCAGTTCCAAACATGTATCAGGCTGCACCATGAAAAGTGACGACGCTCAAGACGCCACATCTAAGGATCAATTCGACTTAGCAACATAGGATGAAACGCAACAAACTACAACAGAGCATAATTTGAGTGCCATTCACTTTTACCACCCTTCCGCCATTCACTTTTACCACCCTTCCGTGAGCATCTCTGCAGAGTCTCCACAAGCCCCTGGAATAGGTATCCAGCACCTCAAGTTTAGACATACAGGATCAGAACGCATTTTGAAGATTTTCCAACATTTCATCTACACAATTGAGAGAGTAGCTTATCCTAAGACTAGACTGATATAAAAATAGTAGCAGAGAGCTGGGAAGAGTTGAATCTTCTGCTAGACAGCATTCCCTATGTAGAGGTTTATATATGACATGGGGGCGGTTTCAATTTTCGCCCCCTTGCCCGCATCAGCTCACTATGGAACTATCCAAATGCGGAAAGAGTACAAAGGTACAGTCATCCCGGCCTTTGCACATGTTTTTGTAAGCACCTCAACTCTCTCTGAGATGACTTCATCTGCACCTTACATGCCCATTCTTCAGGCGAGTGACGGCTGCTGATCATGTCTGCTTCTTGCCACTACATGTTTCCTTTCATCCCCCAACTGCCGGCATCAACTTGAGACTGAACCCCCCACGTCCAAGGGCATGTCTCTGTGATGGTCCACCTCCCTCTTCATCAATGGCAAGCAAGATAGAATTCATCAACGTGTCACATCCCTCGCAAATTTCTTCATCTCGCTTGCAGCGCCGCGCGTATTCACATGCTGCCCGTGTTAACCATGCAAGAGTAAAGCTTGCCCGCAAAGACGTCTCGCAGATCGATCAAGTCGCGCCGGTGACTTTGCGTCTGCAAAAGGACGAAGTTTCCGAACCAACCGACGCAAGGAACTGGTGTTTGGCTGATGCTGTGGCCGGCACGTATCGGACTGGGGTTCCAGATCCTGTCCAGTGTATTACATCAAGCCGTCGGGATCCCTTTGGATCCTTCGCCAGGCCCCTCTCTCCCCTAGAGCAATACCTCTTTGATCATTGTGAGTTTGTCCGCAGCTTATGGTGTGTGACTTAGCAGGGCGACTATCTCGGATTTGCTAATAGCCTGAATTCAGACATAACAATAGTAACCACCCAACATGGATCCAAGTGCGTGATGCTCAGAGACGCAAGTTTCCACCACCATCAGCTCCGCATGGCCTGGATACAGTTGGCAATGTCGGATGCGGGCCTGCTGTGTAGTACTTTCCTGTCTACCTGTCGTCATCTATACCACATATATCGGAGAGAGGAATACGTCGCTCTAGCAACACAGTATAGGATATTGTGCATTCGGGCCATTCGAGGTGCCATGAATGGGGGTGATTGCTCGGCGAGGGACTCGGTAATTGCTACAATCATTTCCTTGGCTTTGGATGAGGTGAGCAGACAGGCATATATGTATATGGTTATCAAGTATCTGGAAAGATGCAGCTAATATACATTTACAGGTTCAAGCCGGCAATGTTGCTGCATCCAAGCAGCATGTACGCGGACTGGCGGAAATAGTATACCGCTCAGGAGGGCCAGAAACTCTTGGCATGAACGGCCTCCTTAAGCATCTATTTGAGAAACTTGCCTTTGACATGAAGCTTCTATCAGGGGAAGATACAAACTCTTTGGGACTGGTTACATTTGTCGCCCAAGGAGGGATGAATATGCCCAGCACTTGCACCAGCAATATCGCAGCGGCTGCCACTCGATAACTAGAGACGAAAACATCTCCAGGTGTCAATAACAGGCAACGCCATGAGAAGACCATACTTTGGATAGGTACACAGTGTACTTGAGGCAGTGACTACTCAATGTCCATTTCAAATGGTATATATCTCACTTTGCACGCTTGCACTATTCCAGCTTCCTCCACCCATCCAGAGTTAGCCCTTGTCCTGCCACGACAAGTCTTACACAGCCATATCACCGACGGTCAACACCATCTTGCCTTGAGTCTTGCCCTCAGACACCAGCCTGATGGCCTCAGCACCCTCCGACAGCGGAAGAACCTTTCCGATGCAAGGCTTGATCTTCTTCGCGGCCACAAACGAGACTAGGCTCCGAAACTCATCGATTGTCCCCGCATAGACGCCATGAATGCTGAGCTGGTCAACGATCAAGCGGAACGAATCTGTAGGCAACTCAAAGCCACTATGACCACCGCAAATCACAATCGTGCCACCCGTCTTCACGGAGGCAACTGAGTGCTTCCAGGTCACAGCGCCGCTAGTATCAAACACGGCGTCCACTTGCTCGGGAAGAGTCTCTCCAGACTCAAACGTTCTCTCCGCACCCAGCGATTCTGCAAGCTTCCTCTTCTCAGGAGAGCGGCCTGTTGTGAACACGCGCATGCCAGCAGCCGCACCAAGCTGGATCAGAGCGGTGCTGACACCCCCTGAGCTGCCCTGCACAAGCATCGTCTGTCCAGGTCGAAGGCCAGACTTCGTAAAGAGCATCCGATATGCGGTCAGCCAGGCGATTCCAAGCACAGCGCCCGATACAGGATCGATCTCCTCAGGTAGAGGCAAGATGTTGGCTCTCGGGACAGCAACGTATTCGGCCATGGTGCCGTCAACGAGCTCCGAGAACACATTGCGCTTTACATCCTTGGTTTCGTCGCCAATGTATCCAGGCGAGATCATGACCGGGTAGATGACTACTCGAGATCCATCGTCGAGGGTCCCAACGCCCTCGCAGCCCAGTATGATCGGGAACGTGATGGGGTGGTGGCCTATGCCCTTCAGAGTGAAAACGTCGTGGAAGTTGACAGTGGCAGCCTCCATCTTGACGCGGACCCAACCTTCTGGGATCTTGGGGATGGGCACTTGGCCAACTTTGAGGCCTGAGAGGGGGTCTTCCGCATTGCCCTTTGCCGCATATACTGCTAGCATGGTCTTTGTTTCGGATGCCATGTTGAGTCAGCCGATTGCGAGGATATGTTCGTGGAAGGCAATTGAATATTGCAACCAGTGAGGCTACGTGGTCTTCTTTAGGAATGGCGAGAAGTCGATATGACGAGATGAAGATTCCCGACTGTATAACTGCGCATATAGAGGAGATTCAAGTAGGTCGAAGCAATTTAAAGAAGGTGAAACGCTGAATAGTCATGTCAATCAACATACGAGGTGTTGTCTATCAGGACTTTATAGATATGTTAGCAGCTTTACTCAAATTTAGATTTATCTACCTAGGACACAGCCAAATCAAGGGCCGACTGATGAATGCTTCATTCGGAGTGCGGAGTTCCGCGCTCTTCGACTCTAGATCCATCTATTCCGCAGCAATAGCACAAGGCGGCCACGAAGCCTAGATATGATTACTATGTTAGCCCAGGATATCTTCTTTTAATTTGTCATGTTGGCGGTCATTGCCTCATAAACCCGGCGATCTCCCTGCTTTTTCAATAGTCACCTCCCCTTCCACACCAGGCTCTACCTTGAATTGGTAGGAAACCCAGCTGACCAAACGACTATGCCGCTTCATTGATCAGTAAAGTTTCCAAGGTTCATTCCGCTCTCATTTTGCTAGCCTATATACCAAAATAGATATTCTATAATAGTATGATATTGATACCTAAGGTAGCTTTCCATATCAAATGAGAACTATCACGATGCTTAACCCTCTTGTCCGGGAATTCAACGCCAAATGCTTTCTTCTCGCATCGTAACCCTACATCTACATGAAGTCTTGAGTAGCCGAAGATAAATATTTAGCAGCAGACATATCATGAGGAGTAGATGTAGAAGACAGACGTCTTGTAAATCTCTTAACACTCTCATACCCTCCTATACGGCATCTGAATGACTTCTTAATTCACCAAGAACTGCTGCAAGCAATCATGCGGCGGTTGTGTAAAAAGATTAGCACCATTTTACTCAATCCACTTCGTATGCGTCTCAATACTATCGGTTATCCCTTCACTTATCGCTCTGAAGCAATTCCATCGCTTCGCATTCGCAGGATTGACATATATCACAATGTCCCAATCTTCTTACTCTAATCGACTTCACGCTGAAGGTTTGTCTTTGCATCAGTCTGTGTGATAGACAGCAACAGATTGGCCTAAGATGATCCCTCCCTCGTCTTTGATTAGGCGTCCATTCCTACGAGCACGGCCATCGTCATTCGCCATCAAGCTACCGGCATGTATTCCAACAAATAAACCCAACCAGTGCTAACACAAGGAGTTGCATTTGATCAGTTCCGAGTTCCCATCAGCTACATCTCCTCTCGGCCCTTTACAACTAGCCAGAGCCTCTTTCGAGGACGCCGAAAGAAACGTCCTTTTGTTGTATCGTCCCCAGGGCAACAAAAGGTCGTCAAACTCTGTCTCGAGAACAATGTCGTCGTCTCGGCACGGCCAGGATCAGGTAAAACGGCGACGGCCGAAGCCATCGTTGCTGCCTACCCGCACTTACGTGTAGCTGTGCTCTGCTACTCAAAGGGCCTTCAGCTCGATACGCAGCGCCGGCTCAACAAGTATCCTAATGTCGAGGCTATGACCTTCCACAAGATGGCCAGGCTCCTCTTTGGCGTCCCTCTGCACGAGGATATCACACTATCGCAGGAGATACAGAACGCCCTTACACTCAAAAAGCTCCCTCAAGGGCAATTCGAGCCGTTTGATATCATCGTGCTGGACGAGTTCCAAGACTGTACGGAACTCATCTTCAAACTGGTTAATATCTTCCTCCGAGCGAATGAGGCCAAGAGGGGTGGACAACCTGTCCGGCTCGTAGTGCTTGGTGACGAGCGACAATCCATCTTCCAATTTCTCGGTGCTGACTATCGCTATCTCACTGCAGCCCCCGAGCTGCTTGGTCCGCTCAGCCCGTGGCACTTTGTAGAACTTCCGTTGGATCAGAGCTTTCGCCTCTCAAAGGAGACAGTTCAATTCATCAACGATGCTTTTTTGGGTGGTGAAGCATACATCTCCAGCTCAAAGTCTGGCCCGAAGCCCATTGTACTGGTCTGTAACCCGTTTGACAAATACACATTGGCCAAGGAATTGCTCCCCTTGATCGAACGTTACGGCGCCAAAAACACAGCAATCATAGCGCCGGCTATACGCAATAACAAGCCATTGAGAAATCTGGCCAATATATTGGTGGAGAAGTTCGGTGTGCCGATTGCTGAGCCGACTGACGATGAAGGCCCCCTAAAAGACGATGTGATCAAGGGGAAGATGTGCATCTCTACGATCCACCAATTCAAAGGCAGAGAAAGGGACTTGGTGATCGTCCTGGGTATAGACGCTTCATTCTTCAAATACGCAGGCCGTCATCTCCCAGACGACCGGTGTCCCAATGAGGCTTTTGTGGCTCTTACACGTGCTGTGGAACAGCTTGTCTTGATCCACGACGTGAGAAAGAAACCGATGCCCTTTGTCGACCTTGATGCACTATACGAAACAGCAGATGTCATCATCCTGAAAGGAGCAGACTCCAAGATTACAGCTCCCGACAATCCTGGACGGCCAGTGGAATATGGACTTTCTCTGCCTAAGCTGATTGGCGTCAGTGATATTGCCCGGCACGCTCGAGGCGATTATCTCGAGAAGATCATTCAGCGTGAGCTGGTCGTTCATGAGGTTTTTCCATCTCTACCGGGAGATCAACATCTCAAATTAAGAGAGACGGTGGTCTCGGATGCAAAGAGAAGATTTCGCGAAGCTATCAGCGACATTAACGGCCTCGTCGTTGTGGCAGCATTCGAACACGACATCACGGGAGAAATATCAATGGTCAGGTCCAACCGTGAAGGAAACGAGGAGAATCTCCCGACCTCTTCGGAAGAGCAAATTCCGTGGCTCTGCCGACAGGCGTGTCTCTACCTTGCTACCGCCTCGGGATGGCGACCGCGTCTTGTTCAACTGAAGGATCATGCGTTCGACTGGATAGAACCCAAACATTTGAGCATCGCCCGAGACAGACTCCACGATGTATTAGGTAGTCTTGCTCTGAATCTCAGATTCGAGGTTCCATTCAACCAAACACTCAGTCTTGATGGTGAAGAGACTCAACTTTTGGGTCGAGCTGATGCTGTCGCTGTTTCTTACCCCTCTAAAAGCGGCGAAATGGAAGTCGTCGAGTCCGTCTGGGAGATTAAGTTTGTTTCGCAGCTTTCCAACGCGCATATTGTACAAGCGTGTACATATGCGTACTTGTCGGCCTCTGAATCAGGCCAGATACCACGTACCATACTCTATAATGTGCGTGACGGACAGAAGCTGGAAATCACGCCGCGCCACGGGCTGGAAGGACTGCGGCGTTTGATTGAAAGCGTTCTCAGACTCAAATACACGACTGTAGATGAGATGGAAGACAAAGCTTTCATGGACATGTGTGCCAAGGCAACGCAGGAGGTATTGGATCTGGATAACGATGGGGCAAAGGAAACATAGACGCCGTTGCAGTGAGACGAATGAGACGGCAACAATCTGCATAGCGGTTCATTATTGGGCAACCACGGGTGGATAGATCATATACTCAGCAGTTTACCTAGTACCAGCAAGCAAAGGACGAAGAGGCCCATATCTCTATAAAAGCCAATAGGCAGATGAACCACTCGAACAGCACATTGCACTAACTGTGATGCATGTATGATAACCTTGAATCGTCCGGAGTTGATAGCCATTCCCTCAATTGTGATACACTTCAGTCAACGACTTCAGAACAACCTTCCCATCCCATTCAACACACGTAATAATCGTCAAGGTGGCCTCCTTCTTCTCAGCGCCCGTCTCCTTATCAATCACCAAAAACTCCGTATAATGCGCAACCGACCCTCCCTTCTCCCTGTCCGCATCGTGGCTAGCGAGGATCTCTTCCGTCTTGACGACCTTGAAGGTAGACTTTACACGGGAGTCGACGATGGCCTGCTTGTAAGCGTTGCCTGGCATGGATGCGCCATTGATGCTGTTGAACCATTATCAGATGTTGTAAAAGTGAGGAGGATGAGTGAGAACGCACGTGGCTGTGAAATCGGGAGAAAAGGATTCTTTGACAGTCCTTACGGATAACTCGTCGTCCGGTTGGAAGAACACATTAGTGATGATTTCGTCGACAAAGTTGCCGAACTCAGTCGTCTTTCGTGCCATGATCGATACTCAACTATACAGACGGAGACGAGAATGATCAATATGCCCACACTTAGGTCAATACAATTCGAGACCGCCTTCGCGTCTGTCAAGGTCGTCTTAAATCACTCTCGAGCCCACCTTGGATACATGTACTCAGAAGCCGCCCACAACCTCAAGGATAACGATGTAATGACAGTATCTAGCTCCTCATTCACTGCGGACTCACATTTCGAACCAAAGACACAAACCATCGGAATTCCGCCATGCCCTCGTCTCCCGATTGGAATCTGCTGACAACGGCGGGCATGAACTTACAAACGCCGCCGTCTGCGGAATTCCGCGCCACGAAGTTCTTTTATGACGAAGCAGGAACATTGAGATCTTAGAGCATAGCCACGCATCAGGGACATACACAACAATGCGAATACGGGAGGGCATTTGACAAATCGGCATCGAAAGGCCCTCCTTTGGGTCAAATGAGTCAAAGAGAACCTCCAACCAGCAATTCCACTTCCGCGAAGAAAACAAGACACAGCGGCACGCAACTCAAGTGGAAAAGTGCAAGCATCTTCTATTATCCTCACTTCAACCTCCCTTCGTCCTCCGGTTACTAGAATCACCAGCAAGGCGCATCTCTATATCTCTTTTTCTTTTCTTTTTCTTCTTCCCTACCTCTACTTTCAAGTCACTCAGAGATTAATCGAACCACTCAAAATCTTCAATTAAAAGAAGCAGACACCGACTTTTCGATAAAACATAGGTAGTATCAAAGTTGCCAGCAACACGAAGCCTCTATAGATGACTATTCCCAGATTTTCCCAATGTGCTCAACTTTTTTCTCCCCTTGCCTTTTTTTTATGAGGGTGCTGAAAACTCTCATCTACTCCAGGCTTTATGTGAACCGCAACCGGCCCATACCAAGGAGTGGTCAAAAAGGCGAATCTCAACCCGTCTGCGAAAGCAGTTAACCTCCCATTTTGTTTTACCTAATGCTCATCATTTCTTCTCCCCAAGCACCCAAAGCCTCGAAACGAGCTCCCTCTCCTTCCCTACCACTCAGTAACACACGACGAGCTGCAAAGAGGTCCGGACAAAAGCAGACCCCTCTCAACAGAATGGGTATCAAATCTGGTATATGTGCCTGTAAAAAAAAGGAGTAACTTGGGAATAGAAAAAAGCAAAAATAAAAGAATTAAAAGAACCCTCAAAAAGCCCAACGCCAGTCGTAGATCGTCAAAGTGTTGTAGTGTACAACGAGACATTTGCCAAGGAAGCAAAAGTCCAAGGGTGATATGATGTGCAGTCCCGGAAGTCCGTGGTGCCAAAGTCGAAAGAGTTTCCCGTTTTATCAGTGGTTTTCTGTTTATATTCTGTTGGCTGTTTGGTTGCTATTGGTGTAGATGTTGTTTTCAAGATTTTTTTTTTTTTGGCGGTCTTTTGAATGAGTTTGGCGATGTCGGCCGTCAGGTAAGGAATGAGATTGAACGAGTGACTCGGGTCGGTATGTCGATGTGTACAAAGGAGATTCGTCAATGGAGCACGACTGCAGTCCCAGGTCTAGAGCCCGAGCCACCGAGCCGTGCCCCTTTCTATTTTCGTTTTACTCTTTTTTTTTTTTTTTTTTGTTGCGTTTTCAGATGCGGAAACTCTTTCGACTGTTGGACCATTAGCACATCCCTAGAGCATCATCTCACACACCATTGGGCCGCTCGTGGCTCCTCCTCTTGCTATCTGTTGACTCTCGTGGGTGAATCTCCAGAAGCTTTGCGCTTCCGGCGCTAAAGTTACGAGCATGATTCCGATCCATCCGGACGCTTGTGGCACGCTCGAGATCGACCTTTTCGTCCATGCTGGGGGTAATCGGAGAGACAGGGGAGATGGGAGCGTCAAAATCTTCCTCGTCTCCGGAGTCGATGTTGAGCAAGCCTTCGCGGCTGCGAACGGTATCGCGGTTATTCGTATGCGAGACAAATTGCGGGTGAGCGCCGACGGCTCCCCACCGAACTTCTCCTTCTTCCGCCATCTCTTCTCCGTCGCTGCTCGGACGACCTTCACCTGACAAGCGATTGTTGAACGTCAGGTCCGTTGGACCGGGGCTCAGGCGCGACATGTAGTCGTCTTCCGTGATCTCCAGATCGTCATGCGCGCTGTTACTCGGGGAGTCTGGTCTGGCGTCCCGGTCTTGTTGTCGGGATCGAATGCGATCACGTACGGACAATCGTTGGCTCCTCTGGCTACCAACCCGCCCGGAGAGCCAGGATGCTTCCGAGTCGACAGATGCCAGGGACATGGAAAGATGGGGCTCGGCTGAATGGCTGCCATACATCTTGTCTCTCGAAGCGCGGACTTGGGGCATGTCGATTGATCGATGGCCAGATGTCGGAGTGTCGTCCCGCATGGTGGGGATCTGTATCGGCTCGGGGCTGGCAGACTTGTGCTCTGCAACGCTAGGTAGAGAGGGGTCTGCTTCAGGTGACTGCAGGCGAGATCTTGGCGGTGACAGTGGAAGTTCCGGCAAGTCTTCTCGGAAGCGGGAGCGCGTTCGCTTTGGCGGGCCAGAACCTGGCTTGGACGACAAATAGTTGCCCGAATATGACGACACGGGTGAGTCGGTGCTTCTCGCTTGTGAGTGTGCCTGCGCCGCGGCAGCTGCGGCTACAACCGCCGACATTTCTTCGCGCGACGTATTGGAAAAGGAGGATGGCCCGCCAGAGCTGCGGCGGCTTCTTCCCCATCTAAGCAGCGTGGAGAATGATATGCGGTTTGTCTTGCTACTGGCCTCGGATCCCTTCCGGGTCGTGGCGTCATCGTCCATTGCCGAGGACGTCTTGTCCTTGTCCGAATCAAATGTCGACCCTGACGTCGACGTCTTGGGAACCAAGTGGCCTTCTAGTTTGAGAATCGCGGGTGGTACGGCTGGGACACGTTCGTCCGGTTTTCCAGAGACGTTAGGTCTAGCGGGGGTTGTCGTTGGTTCCGGTTCACGAGGCGCCGTATCAACTCGATGGAACGTCTCGAGGGGTTCCGGCTGCGGTGTCTTCGTTGGCGTTTTTGGAGGATACTCCTCGACGTCCGACATTGGCTCTGGGGAAGTCCGCTGTTTGGAGGACGTCACTACCGTTGATGGCGGATCGATACCAAGACCGACCTCTCGGCCCATGACGCCTCGTTCAAGATTTTCTGGTGACGGAGTACCCCTTTCTCTGGCAGTCTCTTCCTCCATCTTCTGCTTCTCTGCCTTTTGCGCTAGTCTCCTTTCCACCTTCTCCCGCTCGCGCTGCCTGTTCCTCTCCCGCCTTCTGGCATCTCTTTCCATAAGCTCTCGCAGCTCGCCGGCGTCAAACTCGTCGGCCAGCTCATCAATGCGCTTGTGGGCCTTGAGCGTTTCCTCGTCAAGGGCGGCAAGCCTGTTTCTCTGAGAGCCCGATCGCGTAGGCACAGAAGCCCGAGACGGGAGAAGTCGCGTCCCCTGATATCGCAGCGTCGGTCTAGGTGCGAGAGCATCCAGGGCGGTTACCCGATAAGCCGAATAATTGGAATCGGAGGACATGCGGGATGTGATGGACATGGGAATAGGTAGCGATAGGTCCGAGTTAGCGCCCTCCCAAGGAGCCCTGGCCGGCAGAGTCTTTGCCCTCTTGTGGTCGTGCTTGGAACTGCGACCAGTGGCAAACGTTTCGGTGGTGGCTCGTGCGGGTGTGAAGGCGCTCATGGCTTTGATCTCTGCTTCTCTATTATGGTCTTGTCTCTTCCGTTTGCTGCTCTTCCTCCTCGAGGGCTGATTCCCGCTTCGCTTGTGGTGTAAGGTTGGCACTCGGTCTTGCCAGGCAGGGTTGTGCGCATGCGCATCTTCCCCCGTCAAGGGCTCGCTCTGGTTGTGAGTAGCTCGGTCAACATGGATTGCATCTTGGCGATTAGGCGAGAAGCTGTATCTCCTCGCATCGCGGTTTCGCCTGACGGAGGCCGCCCTTGCGATCTTGCGCCCGGAGGCGGTTTCTCCAGCGGCGGCAGAGCGCTTGTCGCCCCGTGTGCGAAAAGGCCATAGGGCCATTGTGCTGACTTGCTTCACCTCGAGGGTGAAAAGCCTCTCCCCCTCCTTGCTGGGTTTACTTGCGAGTCGACCTGGTGTGTGTGTTCTGAGTCGGGATGTCTGGGTTAAGAGAGGCGCGAAGCAGCAGCATCATGATCGTCTGAGGCTGAAGAAGCGACAGACAGCTGGAGGCGGCGGCCACAGAGGGGTCCGGATGCGAAACACATGCCACGAGGCGCGTCGAGAGGATTAAGCGTGCAGTTGATGAAGCGGATTTGCCGGCGTTTGTTTGTGTTCGTGCTCGTCAATAGCATTCGACAATGGGGAGTTGGAATGAATCCCGGTCCCGCCCTAGAGAGGCATGTAAAGGCGAGAGAAGAGACAAAGAAAACGAGGGCCAGTCGAGGAAACGATTGGTGGTTCGTCGAGATTCCAAAACACAGTCGAGACGCAGTAACGAAGGTTCACAGCGTTTCAAATGATAGCTTCAAACTGGTACGGCGTCGCTGCAGGAAGAAAGAATCACGAAAAAGGGCTCCGGAGGAGGGAAAAGAAGTGAAGTGGTCAAGGTAAGGTAGGGCTCAGGATGGCAAAAAAACAGGGAGGAGGCAGCGACGTAATTTAGCACGGCGGATAGAGGGAAAGAGGGTGCATCGACTAGCACCGGTGGCACTTGCAGACTGGAGGCTTGAGGGGTCTGTGGGCGCTGATCCGGCCGCTAGAGGGCCAAGAGGGCCAAAGAGGGCCCTGGTACGGGTACAGGTACGGGTACAGGTACCTGTGGCCGCTATATTTGTGCCCGTGGCGCGACCTCCAGTGCCGCTTAGTCTCTGGCAGCTCAGTGCTCCTGGTGGAGGTGCGGGTAGAGGTACCGCGGCCATCGAGAGGTACTTCGAGGGTACCGGCCAGGGTCTCGAGGGTGTCAGTGACCTCCAGTGCTCTCCAGCGACCGGCGGGTGCCACTGTGTGCTCTGTGCGCTGGTGCTGCCGGGGCCAGCTTTAGCGCCAACCGGGGGCCTGAGGGCGAAAACTCGGAATTGGCCTGGAACCCTGAAGCCTGTGATGAATGCGAGGCCGCTGATCCCTGGTTGGGCACCTCGGCAGAGCGCTGCTGGGACGATTTGCATACATGAGGATAGAATGACCTGGAGGAGTGCTTTGAGCAGGCAGTTTGCTATCCATGCTGATAAGACTGCAATCCAGAAGCCTTGGGGGCCAGTTGGATTAAGTGCATGGACAGGTGCGTGCTTTCGATGTCGTTCCCGCTCAGGTACAACACCAAGAACAGATACCTAGGTACCTAAGGTACAGAGATAGGTACCTGGTAGGTAGGTATAAGCACCAGGGCAGCGTCACTCTTCAGGTTTCTCATGGCCATGCAGTGCCAAGTCGGCAATGACTGGCGGAGAATTCACCCCCATTGTGCTATCACTGCGAGAGCGTATTGCTGCAAGGCCGGTACGAGGATCCAATGCCAATTGCATCTGATTTGATTGCGTCCAGGCGATGCCACCGCGGCCACGAGCCCATTGGCGCACCTGTACTCCGTACGTCCAGTCCATGCCCGTCCTCTGCATGCGCTGCACGACACGTACGAGTACATGTACCTTACCTAATCTGTGCGTGTCGTACACTCGAACATTGGCTTGATCCCATCAATCTGCACTTGCTGGGACATATTGGTCACTAAATCGAATATTACCGCAGCTGCATTGCCTGCCGCCCTTCCGTTATTCAATATTTGTCTTTGCTTGCCTGCACTGGTCTTCTCCCTTGTAGCACCCGCGCCCATGAGCCCCGTACTTCTCGTATACGGTACTGGTGAAGCAGCCTTGAAGCCCGTTTGCTCCATCAGCCTGTCCCTCATTCTCCGTTCCATCCTTGTACATGTACAGACAGCACCTGGTAGCACGACAGGGCAGCGGGACTTGCAGGTTGTGCTTCGGCATGCCCCAAGCCCCTGGGATGGAAGTCACTGGAACAGGCACAGGCACAGGTACCGGTACGGTTCCATCGTGTTACGAGCTCATGCCAACCGCTTGGGCACCATGGAAGCACCTCGTGGCTCATCGTATCCCTCCCCAGAGGAGAGCGCAGAAGTACTTGCAGGAGACCGTTGACAGACACTGCAGAGGAGAGAGGGGCGGCAGGGGTCTCTCTCATATTGACTGCAGAGCCAGGCATCAAGCGCCTGGAACAGCTCCCCTGGCTGCCCGTTGAATATCTGCATGTGAGACCGCGACAGGGCTTCAACTCCGTATTATCCCCCTCTCTAATACTTTGCTCCCCTTGATGAACCTCGACCTTTGTCCCCCAGGGCTTTCAGAGGGACCGAGGGGTTCACCTTCTGCACAGTGCGGATGATGTTCATTCTCTGCCCTACCCGCGCCCTCCTGCTAATTCAATGTTCCATATTCTGACAGACGACAGGCCCAATGCACCCCAAATCGCCTTCGTACCAGTACAAGGGCTGACTTCAAGCAGCTGCCGGCGGCCTTATGGTCATGCCCGGTTCTGGTCTATCTACGCATTTGATGGGCGTTTTCTGCCACTAGCATGCAGAGAAAATGAAGAGAGGCAATCAGATGGCCCTTTGCTAACCATTCAGGACGAATCGCTTGTCCATCGCCTACAGAAAGAAGGTGTGGTAGTGAGTCTCGTGCACTTTTGCGCAACCAGTCGAGAGCCGGGCAGCTGAGTCTTGAAGTTGCCACCGAGCAGCCACACTTGTTGCGCGTCCAAGGTACTGACTGCTATCAGTCATTAGCTTCAGGGCGTCAACACCTCCAAGAGTCAAGTTTAGCAACACCTAAAGCCCATTCATCACCTGGATAGGTAATTCGAATGGTTGAACGATCCCTATTAATACTTTCTTTATGCTCGTGTTGTCGCTCCTTTGACTGCCATTCTCTGCCAAAGAACATTGAAAGTACCTACATGTACGAGTACATGGACACGGGCGTCTTGGGGCAGCGGCAGCGCCTTCCTCCGAGCTTCGTGCTGGCCCAGAGACATTCATCTCTCGCTCTGCTTCCCGTCTGCCTCATATTGCCTGACCTCCATCTTCATCTTCCCTGCCCTCGACAAAGTACGAGTACATTAGCCGCCCCCCTCATGCCGCTGCCATTCGCTGCAGTTCCGGTCTCTCTATCGTGCATCTGCTCCAAGGCAAAAGCCACAGCTAGCGAGCGAGACCGGTCACGAACCCTGCGCTTCTCGTCCCGCCATTCGCTCTGGCCTGTGAGACATGACATTGCTTGTCCCGATCCCCAGGTGAGACAGGTTCAAGCTCTTCTCTCGCCCAGGATCCGCGCCATTCCTCTTCCTCCGCCTTCTCAATGCTCGTCCTGCTCGTCCTACTCGTCCCATTTCTGGTGGCTTGAATGACTGACGTCTGGACGAGCAGGTACCAGCGCCGTCGGGGTGGAGCTCAGTGCAAGCATCTGCATGTCCTCTACCAGAATAATAGCCCGATCTCGACGCCATCCCGATCACTAACGCCTTTCGATCCAGCCTGCACTTACAGGCCAAGGTACGGACAGGGAACGTGATGCATCGCCGCACTGACGGGCACTGCATGTGCGTGTATTCAGGCAAATCGACTAATCGCGTGCCGCTGACCGTCGCCGTCACTTCGACCACTGCAAAGACCGTCGTTATTACACGTCGATGATGAAAGGAGAGGAAACAAGTTGATAAGGCGGCGTCAACTCGACTGCCACTTGCTGATGCAGCATGAACTAATGCTATGTACCTACGAGCAACTATTGCGTGCAAGCAAAACCTCGACGCCGCAGAATGGAGCAGGCCCCAGCCATTGTTTGGTTCAGAACCCCCCCTGCAGGGCCGGCGGTCCGCCAGACACGGCCGACAAGTAGTTGGCCTGGTCCGCAACAAACGGATCATCTCCGTCTCCATCTGCCTGTGGTGCTTGTTTTATCTCTCTCGCCTCGGTGCCCATTTGTGGCTTCTGTCTGCGCTACGGCAGGACTACATGGGCCTGCATGGGAGAGCGTTGCGAGATGCCCAGTCCGTTCTCCTGCTCATGCGCGTGCCTTCGTATCACTGAGGAACCATGGAAGGCCCCCGCAGTAGACTTCGTATTCGTCAGATGGCTGCTGATACCTGCGATACCCAGACAGCTACCCGCCGCTACCTGGAGCCGAGCCGGACATGTCTGGGCGAAGGCGAGGCGAAGGACAGTCGACAGACGACACCAGAGGAACCAAACAAGTGCTGATGGCACCGAACGAGTCCTCATCCCGATTTCTTCTGACCACCATTTCGCCTCTGTACCTTGCAGGTTTTTCTTGCTGGGACAGTTGAGCAAACGGAGCTGCCCAGCGATCGAATATACTCGCGACAGCCGCCCCACGCTAGGTGTCCGCTCATCATCTACCGCAGAGGGACGAGTAGTAGCTTGGCCAAGAACATAATGGAAGCAAAAACCAGGTTGAAAACATTTGCGGCGGGACAGTGTGTCTTCCAACTCACACTCGCAGCAGCGTTAGCATAGCGTTCAAGGACTTGCTTCCTTTTCCGACAGGGATGCCACTCGAGATCCCCTGCTCCTCTTCGATCCCTTGTTGGAGGTCTTTGCGTCATGACTTGGCAACCCGGGCAGATCAGCCACCCAGAACTTGACAAAACCCACGAGCCTCTGCAACCCGAAGTCTTTTCTTCATCTCAGCCGTCATTCTCTGGACGAGCAAGATGGGATCTGACTATCTGACCCAGCGGGAGAGACGTCATCGTGGCCAAGTCTAGCCTTGGACGAGAGGGCTGAGGCGAGCTCGCCGGAGCAGGCTGAGTGAGCCTGGCGTGTAGTGCGGTACGAGCACTCTCACCGTCAACGTCCCAACCTCCATCCGGTACAAGGCCATGCTAGCGGCATCTGTGCTCGGTGTTTGCTTTCACCAGCCTGTTGCGCCTCGCTCTGCCGTGCGGTGCTCGAGTCGGTTTCTGCCCAGGGCGGTTTGGACAGCAATCTGCCTCATTTTTCGTGGCCAATGTACCTCTACCCGACGCAACGTTGGTCTCGGAGCCTCTCCCGAAAGTCCATCTTTGCAGGCGACAAGTCATCGCTGCATTGGTACTGTAACCTCCCATTGCATTGCTCCGTGCTGTGCCACGACACGTTGGACATGCTTCGCTCGTGGTCATGCTGTGATTATGCTAAGGTGCCGAGCACCGGACGAGACTTGCAGCGCCTCTTGGTACCGGCTTTCAACCGCGCTCCGTCTTGTTCACGCGTAGCTTCGACTGTGAAGACTTGGAAGCAGGACTCCAAGCTTTTCCAGCTTCGCCAGCAAGTAGATGGTACCTGAGATGGAAGCCGTATGATGAGAAGTGGCAGCTACTACAGTACACACAACGACGTACGTGCCCGCTTGAGATAAGCATCATCCTGCAAGCAACCTAACCAAGATACTCTTCGCCAATCCTTGAACCGCCGGGCCGAGCTTTCACAGTACGAGATGCTACCAGTGCGGCAGTTCGGGGACGTGGCCAGTGCCACTTGTGATATGCAACGGCCCCCGTCATCTCAACGTCGTGCAACCAGTAAACAGCCAGGCGGGAGATTTGCCTAGCCTCAAGGGATTTGCCAACAAGACCGGACGTGGCAGCAAGTGGTACATGGCGCCCTCTGGCCGCCCACAACCACGCAGAGTTGTGCCCAAGTCCCTCACTATCCTCGTCCCGATAGGGCCGCGTCCCGTCGGTCTCTGCTCTCGGCGCAGCACACGACAGGTCCAAGCTCGTCGTACAAGCTGCGGTGATGGAATGCCCCTCGCCTCTTTAGGGGTGTCCTGGGCACGAATGTGGGATGCTAGTGAAGAGCAAACAATGCGGGAATCTCAGGCGAGGAGCATCCTATCTGCATGTTCCCTGCGCGGGTTACAGCGAGAAGAAGAAGTGCTGTCTCGCAGCCCTCCGGACGGATGATGGACAACCACGTGGACGGGATGGGACATTCCATTAGGGACCGAGCCATTACTAGTGACAACAACTGCATTGTGCTTGACGACACCACATACAACCAGCAGCCGGACAAGGAACCCGTCTACA
This sequence comes from Trichoderma gracile, assembly GCA_020002365.1. NCBI lineage: Eukaryota > Fungi > Ascomycota > Sordariomycetes > Hypocreales > Hypocreaceae > Trichoderma > Trichoderma gracile. The sequence continues at coordinate 217,268 of JAINEY010000006.1, forward strand.
TCCCAGCTCAAAGGGGGCGAAAAGGCACTGGCGATTCATCGCCCACAGAGAAGACACTGGTGATTCATCACCCAGAGTTGTCCCTCCTCGCTGACTTGTTGCGAGTTATTTCTCCCAGTGGCGACATTGCTCCCGAGAGAAGACGACTCTTGCAGAGGATGTGTGTTGAACTGCGTCGGTGCTGTGCCAATTGTCTGGAAGCAATGCCGTGCTTCGTAGAAGCAATAAACTCTACAGCTCTTTGGTGGACAGATGCTTGCCTCGTGAAACGACCTGATTTCTTGAAGGGGTCCTGTGTTACCCCCCTTTATCTCAATGCAGCTCCTTCGATTGGCCCATGGCGAGGGATCAGTGCCCGGCAAGGCTATGGGGGGGTTACAGTTTGCCCTCTCGCTTTCCGTATCCGCGCTTCCACGAGCTGACGTCGGACGAAGAGCGGTTCAATGAAATGAGAAGTTGCCTGGGCGAAATTGGATGTGAAAAAAACTCGGTGTGGCAGCGGCATCAATACATTAATCGACAGTTCGATGGACAATCACAGTCATCCTTGGAGAGTGAACATCGTGTTCCACCAAGCTTTGGGCCTTACAACTAACTACTCATGAAGCTCAAGAGCAGTGTACGGAATGATGCCCTCTCTCTCTTTGTTCTAGCATCTGATCGGAGACATCGTGATCAGAAGTATCGGGGAAGCTTCCAAGAAAGACGCAACGATATGATCTGGCATGATGCTTCGGCCGCGGAGCAGCCGGAGCGAACCCTCGAACAACTAACTACATGTAGTGATTAATGCGACGCAATATTGTTCATTCGAGCCCGACGGATTGATACGTCTCTTGTTTAGATCCAGCCTGGGTGATGTGGGAATGTACATTCATCATTGTCGTCGGAGCCTCATTACACTGCAAAGAAATCTGCCGCGTGAACACATTTTGCTATAGTGCTGCAGAGCCTCTTCTCTGAGCCCTTTTCCCAACACACCGGGCTTTGGCCTCCCCTCTCCAGAAGGGCCGTGATCTGAATATAGCGGTATTTAGCGAATGTCTCCCATGATTGTAAACGTTGAAATAGTTATGTTTTGCGTCTCATGCTAAAGTGCTCAAAGCTCAAAAAGCTAAGGTGACCGAATGGGTCGGTTGAATGCGGGGAGATCTGATGGAGTCACGCCGACTCCGCAGTCGCAGCTCTGGGAGATTCATCACGTCTCTTTCATATGAATAACTTATCAAAGACAAGAGATCCTGTACTTTGCCGTTACTACCATTGCGTATGATATATCGTCTCTCAATCTGAACGTCGATCCATCAATATAATGGCCAATGTCATTGTCGTTGCAGGGTGAGAGACATACAGATCCCCAAATCAGCTATTAGATGTCGATATTGACAGACAACTCTGATGCAGAGCCGGCGTGAGCGGTCTCACTTCAGCACTTCTGCTTTCGAAAAACAGGGACAATGTGATTACCGTGGTAGCGAAGCACATGCCTGGCGACTATGACATTGAATATGCCTCGCCTTGGGCCGGGGCGAATGTCCTGCCGTGAGTTGACTTTACCTCCTTTTACACACCACTCCCATCTCCAAACTGCACGACCTGGATAGCTGCTGATCTCTTGTTGTGTCTTTAGAATGGCTACGGAAGAAAATAGTAGATGGGAGCGCCGTACGTGGCCAGAGCTGAAGCGCCTGACGGAAGACGTTCCCGAAGCAGGCATCCACTTCCAGAGTAAACATCTCCCCCTTTCTTCCCATTGCCCCAAAAGCGATAGACTAATTCGACACTTCTTCCTACAGAAGCACGCGTCTTTCGAAGGAAGAAGGATGAATCAGCCCCAGGCATCCACGTAGCGGATCCTCTCTTCTCCGCAAACCCGTGGTACCAGTCCGTCCTGCCAGACTACCGCGAACTGGGCCCCAACGAAGTCATCCCCGGCCACGACTCCGGCTGCGAGTTCACGAGCCTGTGCATCAACACGGCCATCTACCTCCCCTGGCTCGTGGGCCAGTGCCTCAAGAACGGCGTCGTCTTCAAGAGAGCCGTGCTAAGCGACATTCGCGACGCCAAGGCCCTGAGCCACACCGGTCTGCCGGCGAAGATCATTGTGAATGCCACGGCGCTGGGGTCGCTTAAACTCGGTGGTGTAAAGGATGAGACGATGATGCCTGCGCGGGGGCAAGTTGTTGTTGTGCGGAACGAGTATCATCCTATGATAGCTACGTCTGGGACCGACGATGGCGCCACGGAGATAACATACATCATGACCCGCGCGGCTGGCGGAGGGACGATTCTGGGAGGAACGTACGACGTGGGAAACTGGGAGTCTGTGCCTGATCCGAATGTTGCCGTGCGGATCATGAAGAGGGCTGTGGATGTTGCGCCTGGTTTGACGGGCGGGAAGGGGATCGAGGGCCTGAGTGTGATTCGACATGGCGTTGGGCTGAGGCCGTATCGGAGGGATGGGGTGAGGATCGAGGCGGAGGTGTTGAAGGGGGATGATGATGATGATGGGGAGACGGTGGTTGTTGTGCATAATTATGGGCATGCGGGATGGGGGTATCAGGGGTCGTATGGGTGTGCGGAGAGGGTTGTTGAGTTGGTGGAGGGGATTGTGAGGGGATGAGCTGGTGTTGTGATGTTGACTGCTCGTATATTGAGTGTTCTGGTAAAGGCTTTGAGTGTGGTTTGCTCGTCTTCCTCACTGTACTCTCACAATATGCCCGACAGATGATTAGGTTTTGTTCACAGCATCTGTCGCCCTGATTGTATGCAGGACAGCTAATATCGAGCTTCTTGATATTGGCTGACTGAGGTGATGCTTTGATCAGACTCGTCGCCAACACTCACATTCGTTCTCGTGTTCATTGACTTATGAAACATACATCCTATACCGTCAGGCAGATCATATGATAGTCTTTGGAATCCCATGGTTGTTTCTTCATCATTGACTTTTTTATGCTCTCGCAAGGTTGAGAATGTGAATCTTACCAGGTATATTAGTAGGGTGTAAGAGGCCTCGCGGAGTGTGACTGCCAACTCTACCACCACTTTTTTTTTTAAGCAGCTTTATTATTCTTAGCTGCCTCCTGTTATTGGAAGGCTTTTTTGTTCTCTTGAATCAATACTTGAACTGAATATTGAAACATGTTTCACTCTTCTGCTCATTATTCCACCTCCCTCAATGTCAGTGCCGTTGAGTAGTGTACGTAAGCGGGTTTATGCATTCACCGGGGCAGCTTCACCACCGGCAAAATAACAACAATCTTAGGCTCCACGTTGCACATAAACGAAACCAAGCAGCTAAAACGACGGGCCAATTTCACGCGCATCTTCATCAGCGAAGCATTGCGACCACGAAGACCGATCAGCAATCCTCTCTAGACAAATTCAACACAGCCAAACCTCATGTTTTGCCAACGGAAGAACCCTACACAAAACGGCTGGCATTAACGAGGAAAGGGGGAAACAAAAGAAAGTGTTCGCTTCGACCTCTCACCACCGAGTTGCCTCTCATGGCGTCCCTCGTCAGAACCGCGGTGGACATTGCCAACGGCCGCCATGCGCTGTCCAAAGCTGTGATAGTCGGGCTCTGGCTTGCGGATGCGGTGCTGTGCGGACTGATTATCTGGAAAGTGCCCTGTTAGTCTCACCCATACGGATCACCATCCCTTACAAACCAAGAACCGTCACTTGAACATTTGAGAAAAGGGGGAAACAAACACAGTTGTCAAAAGAGGACATCTCTTTGAAGCAGAGAAGCAACACACGACACGATCCTAGACTAACCACTCTTCAGATACGGAAATCGACTGGGTCGCCTACATGGAGCAAGTCACCCAGTTCGTCCACGGAGAGCGAGACTACCCCAAGATGGAGGGCGGCACAGGACCCCTGGTGTATCCCGCGGCCCATGTGTACATCTACACGGGGCTCTACTACCTCACAGACAAGGGCACCAACATCCTGCTGGCGCAGCAGCTCTTTGCTGTGCTGTACATGGCGACCCTGGCCGTCGTCATGACATGCTACTCCAAGGCCAAGGTGAGCTGAGCCGAGCTTCACGTCAAAAGCGATGAATACATGCTACAGGAACAATCGCTAAAATGGCCATCAACCGCGGACAGGTCCCGCCGTACATCTTCCCGCTCCTCATCCTCTCCAAGAGACTTCACAGCGTCTTCGTCCTGAGGTGCTTCAACGACTGCTTCGCCGCCTTCTTCCTCTGGCTCTGCATCTTCTTCTTCCAGAGACGCGAGTGGACCATTGGAGCTCTCGCATACAGCATCGGCCTGGGCGTCAAAATGTCACTGCTACTCGTCCTCCCGGCCGTAGTCATCGTCCTCTACCTCGGCCGCGGGTTCAAGGGCGCCCTGCGACTGCTCTGGCTCATGGTGCAGGTCCAGCTTCTCCTAGCCATCCCGTTCATCACGACAAATTGGCGCGGCTACCTCGGCCGGGCATTCGAGCTGTCGAGGCAGTTCAAGTTTGAATGGACAGTCAATTGGCGCATGCTCGGCGAGGAACTGTTCCTCAGCCGGGGCTTCTCTATCACGCTGCTGGCATTCCACGCCATCTTCCTCCTCGCCTTTATCCTGGGCCGGTGGCTAAAGATCAGGGAACGGACCGTACTCGGGATGATCCCCTATGTCATCCGCTTCAGATCGCCCTTTACCGAGCAGGAAGAGCGCGCCATCTCCAACCGCGTCGTCACGCCCGGCTACGTCATGTCCACCATCTTGTCGGCCAACGTGGTGGGATTGCTCTTTGCCCGGTCTCTGCACTACCAGTTCTATGCATATCTGGCGTGGGCGACCCCCTATCTCCTGTGGACGGCCTCTCCCAATCTTTTCGTTGTGGCCCCCCTCTGGGCGGCGCAAGAATGGGCCTGGAACGTCTTTCCCAGCACGCCTCTTAGCTCGAGCGTTGTGGTGAGCGTCCTGGCCGTGACGGTGGCCATGGCGTTTGCAGGGTCGAATCCGCAGCCGCGTGGAACATCGAAGCCGAAGCAGCACTAGTGGCAGTAGACCGGATGGCTGGCTTATACAGGCAAAACCACACTCTTCATTCTTCGTGTTCTTCTTCTTCTTCCTCCTCATCGTCGGTAGGCGGCAGCTTTCCCACGTTGGAGTCGCTCTCCTCGTCACTAAGCTCCTCGACCGTCTTTTCAAATTCCTTTGGCCTGGAGTCATACAGTTTAATACAAGTGTTTAAGACATAGAGAAAGATGGGAAATAGATGCAAATCATACCAGTACGGCTGCTTCCGCCAGAGCTTCTCGTCCCGCACGACCTTGATAATCTCCCCAAACGCCCTGCTGTCCTGCGTGCCGACGGGATACCCCTCGGCCAGGACGTAGCCGCCGCGCTTGATCCAGACGGTGTTGCGCAGGCGCTGGGCGAGCTCGAGGACGACGTGCTTCTTGCTGGGCATCTCGCAGGTGTAGAGGTTGTTGCCCTCGGGCTTCAGGACGCGCACAATGGCCTGTGTTGGCTCGAGAGCGTCGGGAGGGGTGAGAGCCTCTTGCGCGGCGGCGAGGACGTTTCGCTTCGGCTTACCCATGGCGGCGAGATCTCGATCGATTTCGTGATGTCTGATCAACAAGAAGGTGTACAACAAAATTTCATGTTGGTGTTGGAAAAATAAACTGGGGCCCGTGATGGAGGGGCAGCTTTATCGATAGGGACGGGAATTGCTTGAAAAGGAAAATCAAGTCCTCCGCCCGTCCCGCTCTCCGGCACGGTGTTGCCCCATTGGGCGAGACCGCTTCAGGGACCGACTCCCCACTAGATAGAAGCTTAAGCTATCACGAAGATATAGACACATTGAACCCAATCTATTTCTAAGCGAAGACCTAATGGGAGGATTGGCGGGGAAATGCTTTACGACATAAATTCGATGGATTTATAATACAGAATTTAGGCCTTTTGGCGTTCACCAGCCGGTTGACTCACCGACATCGTCATGGTGATACTCGGCCAGATGGCCTGCAGAAACGAACCGCCAATCTCGTCAATATAACGTACACCATGACGGTCCCCAAGCCTTCCGTTCCACACTCTTAATCCAGCGGCGGCTATCTTCTAGCGGGGAAAAGAAGCAGGGTCGGGCTATTGCCGAACCAACCACGCAGGAGCGGTTCCGAGTGAAAGCACAACTTCCAGCACATCTCACCTGCGCTCGGCAGGGTTTCCCTTTGCCGGCAGCCGATATCGTTCCGACCCGCACCAGCCTCATTGTTACCCTTACCTTACTTCACAATTACCGTAGGCCACACCCATGGACTGATTGCTTTGATGTAATAAATGAACTGCTCAGTAGCCTTAATTGGGCATTCCACTAGTTTTGAGCTTATCGGGCCACGAGACCGTGGAAAATTGGGCCGTTGCGGGATTGCTTCTTCGTATCGGATGTCGTTAGGACCTCACACATCAAGTCCACGTATAAGTGCTCGAACCTCTGATGAGCTCCCCAGCCTCCATCGAGCGGCCGTGACAGAGCTTGACCCTCAATATTCACAACTACTACTATCCATTGATTGAGAACTACGGCACCCACCATGGACGCAATCCTCCTGCGAAACCTCGTCGAGATTGAATCCAGACCGACCCCCGACGAGGCAACCAGACCGCTCACAGCCCCCGAAAAGACATACCAGCGCACCCACGCCGGCGGTCTATTCCAGGAAGAACCTCCCACTGCGCGACCTACAACGTCTCGTGTCGACAGCTTCGCCTCTGATGCAGTCGCTCCTCGCACGGAAGACACCGACTTAGAGAGGAGCCGTCCGGCGAGCCCCGTCCCCGATGTCGACGCCGTCGAGGTGGTGCCCAGCGCGTGGGAGCCGTACATGAACAGGTTCCGGCTGCTGTCCGTGTGTCTGGCCAACTTTGGGAATGCACTCAGTGACAGCTCTGCCGGTGCTTTGATTCCTTATATGGAGAAGTATGTTGTTTACCGTCCAGTTCACTCTCATACCCCATACCCACCCCTATTAAAAAACCAACAAGCAAGACTCGTCACTGACAATCATAAAGACACTACAACATTGGCTATGCCGTCGTCTCGCTCATCTTCGTCGGCCAGGCCCTCGGCTTCGTCTTCGCCGCCGTCCTGCTCGACACCCTCCGCGCAAAGCTCGGCCGCGCGCGGCTCCTCGCCATCGGCCAGATGCTCATGGGATGCGCCTACATCCCGCTCGTCGCGGCCGCGCCGTTCGGCGTCGTCGTCGCCGCCTTCTTCTTCGTCGGCCTGGGCATCGCCATCAACGTCGCCATGGGCAACATCTTCTGCGGCAGCCTGCAGAACAGCACCGTCATGCTGGGCCTGCTGCACGGGAGCTACGGCGTGGGCGGCACGTCCGGTCCACTGATTGCCACGGCGCTCGTCACCGTCGCGCACGCCTCGTGGAACCACTACTACATCCTCACCATGGGCATCAGCTTCCTCACCATGGGCCTCTCGGCGTGGGCCTTTTGGCGCTTCGAGCGGGAGCAGAGCCCCGCCGCCCGCGAGAGGGAGGCGGCGCCCGACAGCTCCGCGGTCCTGGGCATGCTGGCCGCCGTGAGGCTGCGCATCGTGCTGCTCGGCTCGACCTTCATCTTCGCCTACCAGGGCGCCGAGGTGTCCATCTCCGGCTGGGTCATCTCCTTCCTCATCAACTCGCGCGGCGGCAACCCGTCGTCCGTGGGCTACGTCTCCGCCGGCTTCTGGGCCGGCATCACCCTCGGCCGCTTCTTCCTGTCCGCGCCCGCGCAGCGCATCGGCGAAAAGGCCTTCATCTACGGCCTTGTCGTGGGCGCCCTGGCCTTCCAGATCCTCGTCTGGTTCGTGCCCAACATCGTCGGCGATGCTGTCGCCGTGGCCATTGTCGGCCTGCTGCTGGGACCCATCTACCCGTGCAGCGCCGCCGTCTTCATGCGCGGGCTCTCGCACCGGGACACGCTCAGCGGCATCGGGGCCATCAGCGCGTTTGGCAGCCTGGGCGGTGCCGTGGCACCGTTCGTCACGGGCTTGCTGGCGCAGGCTGTCGGGACGTGGGTGTTGCATCCAATTGTCATTGTGCTGTTTGTGGTGATGCTGCTGTGCTGGTACGGCATCCCAGAGGAGAGGAAGGAGAAGCAGTAAGTGCGGTGAGGGGGATATTAAACTAAAGGACGCAGACTGAATGAAATAATTGAGACGATGTATTTACTTACTCTTGGAGTCTATGTGGCTCGTTCATCTATCCTTCTTCTATAAGGAATCCAAGCTGCCCCCTTTTTTTGACGTGTCTGAAGAGATCTATGCCTCTATAAGGGTATCCGATTTCCCTACCCAAAATCTATCATACCCAAGTCCTCGTAACCAAATGGAACAGTCGTCATGAAAGAAATGAAACAAGATTCGTAAAGTTGACGTGGGGTACGGATTAGATGCGACCCTTGGCCGCCTCCTGGACGGTAATCTTGCCGGCAACGATATCCTTGACCGTCTGCGAGATGCTCGTCCAGTCGTTGAAGGTGACAAAGGGCACCTTTTCGAGTTCGCACCAAGTCACCAAGTCTGTTTCGCAAGAGTTAGCATATAGGGTCAGCTGCCGAATTGGAACGATTACGCACCCTTTCCGGCCTTCGCAAAGAGCAGATCCGTCTCCTTGGCGGCAGACAGATCAGAGACTCCGTCGCCGGCATAGAACATGGTAGGTCGGTTGGGAAGGCTCGAGTATTTGCGAATCTCAATCGACTTGTCGTGGCCGTGGATGCTGCGTCCGCTATCAGTACTCACGACTTCCATTAGTCGTTACAGACTCTCGGGGATTCCTACCTGTCGTCGCGAAAGACAATCTCCCAGCCGCCCTCGTCATTGAGGCTCTTCCCCTCCCGTGCCCTGACAAAGTTGCTCACAATCTGGATATTCCACCCCGTCCCCAGCAGCTTGTCCAGCAGCGCGCGAATGACAGGCTCCATGCCGCCGCTGAGAATCACAATGGGCACGTTGTTGTCCTGGGCCCAGTTGTAAAAGTCCCTGAAGCCCGGGTCGAGCTTGATGTTGGCCAGCAGGATCTCGACGCACTTGTCGAGGGGCGTGGTGACGCTGTCGAGCATGTCGCGGAACGAGTCGCGGAAGTGCACGCGGCCGTGGAGCGTGTCGGCGTTGCCCTGCTTGCGCTTCTCGGGGCCGTAGCCCAGGTTGTCGGTCATGTAGTCGTTGGAGTCGGCGGTGGTGACGGTGCCGTCGAAGTCGGTGAAGAAGATGAACTTGGGGTTTGTGGCCATGGCCGGCGTGTCTGTTGTAACGGAGCCCATTGTGACGGTCGGGAAGGGTGATGACTGGGGGAAAGATGGGAGGGTGTGAGGTGGAAAGATGTAGGAGAAGAAGAGTCTGGTTGAAGACGAAAATCTAGAGGGGCAATCTGATGCCTATCAATATCAGATGGAGGGGCAGATGGACGACAGCGATAACGGCGACGCGGGAAACCAGATGTAAGCACAATCACTTGAACAACGAGTGGACGGAGAAGAGCTAAAGAACAGAAAACACAAATTATTCTATCCGACCCTTGATCATCGCAGTGTTTAGCAAAGATCTGCTCAACGAAAATCCCTCCATCCCAACGCGATCGTCCAGCCATCCATCAACTATCCACAGGGCTTCAATCCCTGTGTCGTCACTTGCGGGCGGCTTCACGTCGCTGAGATGCCCCGCCACAGCGGCCAGGGTGTCAGGGACAGGGGCCGCGAGCCCCGCCGGAGGGCGCTAGAAGCCCCGAAGTAGGCGTCCAGTCCACGGGTTCCAATTGAGGCTCTGAGAGGTGGGAGAGGAATGAAGCTGGAGATGATGGGAGTTGATGAAGAGCAGCAATTGACTCGATTCAAACCTCTACTATCTTCTCATTGAATGCAATTGAGAGTATATCTTCCTCGCTCATCAATTGGTCACCATCATCATCATCATCATCCTCACAATCCCGGCCTCAGTTCTGGCACCGCCCACATTAAGCCGCTCCCATGCGGTGCCAGCAAGCGCGAATTTCTGCAGACATACGAGTGCCTACATAGGCGGTCTACACTCTACCCTCTACACCAGAACCCACGGGCCAGCCAGCCGTCGAGATCGGCCCAAAGACCCGGACTCAGCCGGGGAAGCTTGTCTGTGGAACTTCTTTTTCTCTGCAGTTTTTTCCCCCAAAGGGTGGAGGCCGAGACGGGTAGCAGGACAACATATTCGCTCAACGCCCGGCGCCTTACGCTGTGCTGTGCTGTGCTGTGAGCGAGCACCTTCGATTGGTACATGTACCTTGGGTGAGGACGTGCATTGGGTCTTTTCCTTGTTTCTCTCTCTCCATCTCTCTTCTGTTCTCTTCTCCTTCTTTTTCCCTTCTTTCTTTCTTCTTCCTCTCTTCATCCATCGTCCCTCTTTGCTTTAGCTTTCCTCGGCTCTTCCCCAGACGCAGCACCAGCTACTTACCGGCACGGCTATTGGGTGTCAAGGCAGCGGGGCAGCCCGAGACAAGCCCGGCCAGCTCTTCGTCTCTCAACCTCCGAACTAAAATCGGGAGAGAGCAAAGAAAAAAAGAGCAGCATAACCCAGCCAAACCCTCACCATCAAGCTGCACCGAGCATCCGGCGGTTCGAGTCCCCCCTTGAGCCCTCACTTCCACCTCAGTGCAGAGGCTCGTTGGCCCTGCGCTGGCAGACAATGCAGCCGTTTGGCCGTGCCGTCTGGAGGCATGGCAGGATAGGGCTGGAGCTGGCAGCAAGGCCGGCAGCAAAGCCCAGCCTCAGCCTCAGCTTCAGCCCGGCAAGGACGCCCTCGACCGGCTACATCCGCTGCCACATTCCAGTCGCCGCCTTTCCCGCCCGCTTCTACTCATCCCAGCCCTCCAGCGACGCCGACAAGCCCCCAAGTCCGCCTCAATCCCAGTCCGGCCCCAAACCCGACAGCCCGGAGTCGACCGCCAAAAATGCATCGTCGGCCGACTCTCCCTCCGCCTCGTGGTCTAAGCCGAACTGGCTGGAGCTGCCGTCGATATCGGAGGAGCGGCGGAGCGCTCTGAACAAGAGATTCAGCGGCCTCATGGACAATCTCCAGTCCAAGGTGCTCAATGCCTCGCAGAAGCTCAACGAGATCACCGGCTACACGAGCATCGACGCCATCAAGATGGAGAACGAGCAGCTCGAGCAGCGCTTGGCCGAGGCCCAGGCCCGTGTCCGAGCAGCCAGGCAGGCGTACAAGACATCCAACAACAAGCGGGCGTCGACCCAGCGCGAGGTCACGACGCTGCTTGCCCGCAAGGACACCTGGACGCCCGCCGACCTCGAGCGCTTCACCGAGCTGTACCGAACGGACCACATCCTCGAGGGCGAGGTCATCACGGCGCAGGAGAACTTGACCGAGGCCGAGGCCGACGAGCAGAAGCTGAGCCAAAAGCTCAGTGCCGGCATCCTGAAACGCTACCACGAGGAGCAGATCTGGAGCGACCGCATCCGAAGGGCCTCGACCTGGGGTACCTGGGGGCTGATGGGCATGAACTTCATCCTCTTCGTGGTGCTGCAGTTTGTGGCCGAGCCCTGGAAGCGGAAGAGGCTCGTCAAGGGCGTCGTGGCAGAGGAGAAGCGCGTCCTGGACGAGGTCCAATCCGAGCTGGCCGTCATCAAGTCCAGCCTGAACCAGATGGCCGAAGCCGCCGCAGCTGCCCGAGCTGCCGAGGCCGCCAGGAACATGGTGCCGGACGAGGAGGCCGAGAGGCTCATCAACCTGGACAAGATCAAGGAGGCCTGGCACTACACCCTCTCCGGGGCCTGGATCCTCAGCTTCGAGGAGCTGAAGCATGTCTTGGTGCAGTGGAAAAACCTTGTGACCGATGTCAACGTCTGGAAGGCGGGCTTCGAGGACCTGATCAGCGAGCGTCAGCTGGACATGCGCATGCGGGATGCGTCTGCCCTGGTGCTCGAGGGCGTCATCAGCGGCATAGCCATTGCTTGGAGCATGGGAGCGTTGTTTGCACGGAAATGATGATGATGATGACGACGACGGGCGGTGTTGATCTGATAGACATGTATTCTAACGATTCGACTTCTTGATGTAATATAGACACAGTACCATATGGGGCCTTGAAAGGGATATACAAGGAGCTTTTTAGTTTAGACGCATATAGCGCGGCGGATCGAACGACATTACTATGTATGTACATCATGGAAGAGCTTGTAGAATGAAGGCTATGCGGCCATTTGCATTCTATACTGAAGACGATGATGATCAAGTGAGGTTGTCTAATACCTGTCCTACCTGCTCACCTGGGTAAGGTAACAATGGGCGATAAGGCTTGCTGATAATTCTTTGCTGTGGTCGCGATAACGGTAAAGACGTGATATGCCTCTCTTTCCTAACCAAGTCCTTTGATACTCCGGCATTCTGCTAAGCCATTGACTCGATATAATCAGCCACTTCAGGCTTCACAACGGCTCAATAAGTTGCCGTCCAGCTCGCCACAGCCACGTCCTCCTGCCACCACTTGCCTATCCCGGATCTCGTTGCGAAGAGTCCGAATCGATTGACCATTCAATGGAAGTAAAAACAGGCACTAACAGAATCAGACCAGGCAAATGGTTGATGACCCTCGAGCGCCATGGCAACGGAAGTGAGAGGAACCGTACAAGCCATGCAAGCCTCGCCGAGCCAATGGAGCAACGTCATTCCGGGCGGTCGGTGTAACCCCATGTCCTAGACAACTACCTTTCAAGGCTCAGCCCATTGCGAGTGGCCCTGATTGTCGGTATGTGCGATCTAGGACTCGTGAGCTACCTGTACCTGGCTGCTAGGACTTCTGAGAGGTCTGGCCTGGACAGTCTCATCAATTGACTGTTTATTTTGGTCTGTAGCTGAGCTGAGGCGGGAGTTGCACAGCATTAGATTGGAGACTTTCGGGATTTGAGGATTGTTCTAGTGCAACCCCCGCCGTTGGGATTGCTTTCATTCGTTGCGTCTCCTTTTTGGAGCTCGAGGTCATTCGGATAGAGTTTGGAGCTTAGGGTTGGACGATTTCACGAGCTGGGACTGATCAGAAATTTCCAGTCAAAATCGACTGGCTTATACGAGATACTGATTGACTAGAAAAATTCAATCAAGGAAATTGTGACGAGTATCACGAGGAATTTCTGGTTAAGGTAGGGAGAAGCAATGCGTGGCATTGGCTGCTCAGTCAGTCTCTGTGTGGCTTTCTCTATACGAGCCGCTGCCTTTCTTGTGACCGACCAACTTTGAAGCTTCTGTTGAAGATGCCGTGCGTTGTGCTACCAAGCTACTAGCATGAATAGCCAAAGGTGGCTGCAGCCGATCATATTCACATAAGAGACAGCGTCAAAGGCAGGGTATTTGGCTTTTGCTCAATACGCTTGATATTTGACGTTGCCGAGAGTGGTTCGACTTCCATCACCAAGCGTCGGACAGATGTGTTAAACAGCATGAACGTGCCACTCGGCACCAAATATTTGTCACAGCGAGGCACTGTCTGATTATGCATGCAGTGGCATTTCAAGAGGCTGGAAGCCCCAGGTTACGTGTCCACGATGCACAATCACGATCTTGTGTCGGCTAATCCCCCTTCTCCTGAGATTTTTCACTTCTGTTGGTGATTTTACAGGGTAGGTGGTCAATGTGGACGAGTGGCCAAAGAAAGGCTCGGTCTAAGTGAGGCGTGCGGTTGATGTGGAATCACAGACCGACTCGTGGTCGATGGAGAAATTCGCCGGCCAGGCACCGCGTTGGAGCTTGGTGACAGAGACTGCAATACTATGGTACTTCTATGCGCAAATAGGACTTGTAATTCCTTGAATTCTCCTATCGAATTGCTGCTATCACTGTAGGATGTGAGGACAAAGAGAAATCCAGCCACCCGGACTGATGTAGAAGAGGCACATGTTGCTTTCTCGCCCCTATGGTCCTGTTTCTATCGCGATTCAAGACACATTTGGGGGGTCTGTCGGCTTAGTTGCATCCAACAAACACCCCAGGCAGTGGCTGTAACGCAGCCCTCATCCTTCCAAAGCCATTCTCACATGTCTGATGCCTGACGTGCTTCGTGTATGAATCAGCACCAAGATCAGCCATACATTGAATCGGATGTAATCGCAGTGGAGGATCTACAGCCTGCTGGTCACTGCTGTCCTCTAGGGCGTTGCTGTGCTGCTGCTAGCGCTGCGCAGCCTCTGAAAGCCTCTCCGCGTGCCTCTAAAACTTCGTGCAAAACCGCCCGAGCCTTGCACCAGAACTGCTGCGGACAATAAACCCCGCCACATCAATGCCTGCCTACCTTAATACCTAGCCGACTCCCCCCCCCATCACTGACGACATCCACAAAACACCACCTTTGTCGGGACAGGCAGCCTTCTGGCCCTTTCTCTCCTCCTTCTCCTCCTCTCTCCCACTGCAAGACGCTCTGCCACGCCTCTCGCCCAGGCATCCCGCCCAGCAGCTCCGTGTCGGACCTCAGCCGCCCGTCTGCTGCCTGTCTGGCCGCCTTGCTTGTGGTGCAGCATCTAGTCGTGGAGCCGCTTGTTTTTTCCCTCTCCACCCCCCCGTCTCCCGTCTTGCTCCTCCTGCTCCCTCCTGCTGCTCTTCCCGCAGTCCCTCACCATCACCAGCATCACACCCCCCGTGCCGTCTTGCGCGAACGGATCGCGCTTCCCCCACCGGCGCCATGAATGAGGACGAGGCCATCCAGAACATCACCAAGAAGATCGAGCGCGAAAAGGCTCTGATCAACGCCGCCAATGCCATGCGTTCGCAGACCAACAACGAGGCGGTGCGCTCGCGCCTCGACTCCCAGATGCGCGACGGCCGCCGCAACCTGCAGTTCTTCGAGGAGAAGCTGCGGGACATCCAGCTGCGCAAGGTCGGCCAGGGCGTCGAGGGCATGTCTCTGGGCGCCGACGACGCCGGCCGGCCTCCTCCGCCGCCCAAGGACGCCTCGTCGGCGGCGTGGGGAGACCAGGCTGCCTACGGCCAGCAGAGCCAGGTCGGGCCGCCCTCGGATCTGGCACCGCCTCGCCACAACTTTGGTGCCCCGGGTCCTGGAGCTGCCCCCAAGGCTCGTCCTAACTTCACCAAGCTAGGTGCGTACAAACCGAGAAGCCTGTGCTGCTTCGTCTCCGAGACTTGTCCCCTGCCCTCTGCTGTTCTTCGTCACCGTCTCCCCGCCATTCCCTCTTCTAACCCACCCCTGAGCGAGATGGGAATTGCAGCTAATCAGAGTGCCTCTTTCTGCAGACTTGATCAAGTATGATACCCCTTACCTCGGCCCGCGAATCCAGCACATGCTCTCGCAGATCCAGTTCAAGCTCAATGTCGAGGAGCAGTATCTCAAGGGTGTCGAGAAAATGGTGCAGCTCTACGGCATGGAGGGCGATCGAAAGAGCAAGGCCGATGCAGCTGCTCGTAGGGTTGAGAGCAAGCAGAAGATCCTTCTCTTGAAGCAGGCATTGAAGAGATACGAAGAACTGCACGTTGACATGGACTCGGCTGACGCCCAGGATGGTAAGTACCGTGTCAAAGAAGAAGGCCTGTTCTTGCCCCTTGCTAATCAATCTCTCCTTCACAGACGACTCAATCAACACCCCCAACCTCCGCAAGCCCTTGAGCGGCCAGCTCTCGATCCGTGTCGTGGCCATCAAGGATGTGGATCATGCCACCACCGGCCGATTTGCTCGTGGCCCCGAGACATTCGTCGCCGTTAAGGTCGAAGACACTGTCATGGCCCGGACCAAGGTGTCGAGGAATGACCGCTGGGAGGCGGAATATCACAACATGGAGGTGGACAAGGCCAACGAAATTGAGCTCACCATCTACGACAAGCCCGGCGAACACCCCATGCCCATTGCCATGCTCTGGGTCCGGATATCCGACATTGTGGAGGAGATGCGCCGCAAGAGGATCGAGGCCGAGATGAACAGCTCGGGCTGGGTGTCCGCCGACCGGATGGGCAGCTCTGGAGCTCCCTCCCAGTTCCCGATGAGCCCGACGTCAGGCTCTTTCGGAGGCTCGGCCCAGGCTCCCGGCGGCGTCCAGGGTCAAGCGCCAGGACCTTTTGGCGACCCGCCGCCTCAGCCACAGGTCGTCACCGGCCCCATCGACGGCTGGTTCAACCTCGAGCCCGCCGGCCAGATTCAGCTCGAGTTCAGCTTCGTCAAGGAGAACCGAGACAAGCGCCAGGTCGATCTCGGTCTGGGCAGAAAGGGCGCCGTTCGTCAGCGCAAGGAGGAGGTGCACGAGATGTTCGGCCACAAGTTTGTCCAGCACCAGTTCTACAACATCATGCGATGCGCTCTCTGCGGAGACTTCCTCAAGTACTCTGCGGGAATGCAGTGCGAGGACTGCAAGTACACTTGTCACAACAAGTGCTACCCCAGCGTGGTCACCAAGTGTATCAGCAAGAGCAATGCGGAAACGGATCCGGACGAGGAGAAGATCAACCACCGCATCCCTCACAGGTTCCAGCCTTTTTCCAACGTCACGGCCAACTGGTGCTGTCACTGCGGCTACATACTTCCGTTTGGAAAGAAGAATTGCAGGAAATGTTCAGGTAAGGCATCGAGCTACTCGTATTCACCCTCTATTGCAAGCCGGCTTGTCTAACGTTTGAATAGAATGTGGCCTCACAAGTCACGCCCAGTGTGTCCACCTGGTGCCCGACTTCTGCGGCATGTCCATGGCCGTCGCCAACCAGATCCTCGAAGGCATCCGAGTCCAGAAGCAGCGGCAGCAAAAGACGACGTCGCTCTCGGAAAAGACGCTGCGATCTGGCGCCAGCAAGAGCCCAACTGCCGCCGGCCACGGATCGTCTGCATCCTTCTCGAGCGCCGGCGCTGGTTCGGCCCCCGGGACGCCCTCCGCAGAGGCCACAGAGGCGGCACGGCTCATGTATAACCAGACCTCGCCTCAGCGACCGGGGCAGCCCGGCCGTGCGCCCTCTGACCTCTCCGCAGCAGCCGCCGCGTCCGCAGCCATGGCCGCCGCCCAAGGCCGCACCGGCTACGACAGCGCCCAGCAGGATCCATATGGCCAGGGACACTACGGCGCTGCCGGTCCGGCTCCCCAGCATCACAAGTACAACCCGGCGGACTATGCCAACGTGGATCAAGGGTTCCCTGCGCAGCCCCCTGCGCAACAACGACCTCCACAGCCGCAGCAGCAGCAAGCGCCTCCTGCCCAGATGCCCCCTCAGCAGCCGCCCCCTCAACAGCCGCTGCCCCCGCAACCGGGCCAGCAGTACCAGCAGCAGCCTGCCGCACAGAAGCCCCAGCCCCCGCCTCCCGCAGCCGCTCAGGGGGCCGCCGCCGGACCTCCGGGTGCCCAGCGAAAGGCTCTGCCGTCGGCCACCGATCCCGGCACCGGCGCTCGCATTGGTCTCGATCACTTCAACTTCCTTGCTGTTCTTGGAAAAGGAAACTTTGGAAAGGTCATGTTGGCGGAAACGAAGCGATCTAAACGACTATTTGCCATCAAGGTGCTTAAGAAGGAATTCATCATCGAGAATGACGAAGTGGAGAGCATCAAGTCGGAGAAGCGAGTATTCCTCATCGCCAACCGGGAGCGACATCCCTTCTTGACCAACCTGCACGCCTGTTTCCAGACGGAGACGCGTGTGTACTTTGTGATGGAGTACATCAGCGGTGGTGACTTGATGCTGCACATTCAGCGCGGCCAATTTGGCACCAAGCGTGCTCAGTAAGTTGGACCAACTAACACTCCTCACTGAGGACAGGGAAACTGATGCAATATCTCTAGGTTCTATGCCGCCGAAGTGTGCCTGGCTCTAAAGTATTTCCATGAGAACGGCGTCATCTACCGTGACTTGAAGCTCGACAACATCATGTTGACGCTCGACGGCCACATCAAGATTGCCGACTACGGTCTGTGCAAGGAAGACATGTGGTACGGTTCAACGACGAGCACCTTCTGCGGTACCCCCGAGTTCATGGCTCCAGAGGTATGAATCACTCTCGTCCTTCCCTTTCCTAAGCTAACATGCCCCGTAGATTCTGCTGGACAAGAAATACGGCCGCGCCGTCGATTGGTGGGCTTTTGGTGTCCTGATATACCAGATGCTTCTGCAGCAGTCTCCGTTCCGAGGTGAAGACGAGGATGAGATTTACGATGCCATTCTCGCCGACGAGCCTCTCTACCCGATCCACATGCCCAGGGACTCAGTGTCCATCCTGCAGAAGCTCCTGACGCGAGAACCAGACCAGCGACTTGGAAGCGGCCCTACAGACGCCCAGGAAGTGATGAGCCAGCCGTTTTTCCGCAACATCAACTGGGACGACATCTACCACAAGAGGGTGCAGCCGCCATTCCTGCCCCAGATCAAGAGCGCGACGGATACCAGCAATTTTGACTCTGAGTTTACCAGCGTCACTCCTGTCCTCACCCCGGTCCAGTCTGGTATGTCTACATTTCCCCTTTTGCTGTGTTTACGAGGTACGCTAACCGCTCCCTGTACAGTGCTTTCTCAAGCTATGCAAGAAGAGTTCCGCGGATTCAGCTACACGGCGGATTTGGATTAGAAATGGTGAAGAAAAGACGTGACCAGAGCAAGCTCGCTGTGGTCGAGGGTTAATGGTGGCTGTAGCCATGGGAAAGCTACGTGACAACGAGGATTACGAGACGAAAAAGTGCCTGATGGGTGTCATTACTACTGGCTAGCATGGCAGCAGAATACGATGGACATTTAACGATACCTGCAGGGAGAGAGAAGGGACTGGTGAGTCTGTGTGCCATTGTCTGTGGGAGAAAGGAGTGGTGGTTTCACTCGCTTTTTTTTCTTCTTCTCCCTGGGACAACACATTGATCTTTTCCTTTCTCTCCTTCCGTTCCGTTCTTGAAGCAGCGACTCTTTGTTTTTAATTCAATTTCAATCTTGTGGTTTTCAACAAAAAGCAAGTTCCTTTGCGGGCTGGGAATCTCGATCTTTCTCCTCTTGATAATGCCGTCTTTTTTGAGATACAAAAGGCAGAAGACGGAAGGGTTGTCATTCGTTCTCGTGGTAGAGGAGGAGTAGTGGTTTACTTGCTGGAGGGGGCGAAAATGATAGCGTTCTTGATAGGTAGTAAGAGGTATTACCTACTAATAGAGACTTTGATACTATGAATTTCGAACATTGAGATTGAATGGGACTTGAGAGTTGTCGACCTGATTCCAGGTGTGCCTACATCCTCTCCCCAATAGGATTTTAGTTGAATGTGAGAAGTTGTAATGAGATTGAAATCTATATGGATATCATTACACACTACCGATATAGATGTCCCTCCTCTTTTTCGTCTATATATACATAAGTGACCTTGTATGATTCGATCAACCCCCATTTGAGGCCCCTTGATCTCTTTTACTTGACTTAGCTGGTATACTCCTTTTGCAGAATCTTGGCGATGGTGTTGAGCCTGGTATCATGAGGTTAGTCCCAGAACGCCTCTTTCTCAATGTCACAGCCAGATCAAAGGGAAACTCACTGGATGTTGCTCGTGCCCTCGTAAATGGCACCAATCTTGCTATCACGGAAATACTTCTCGGCAAGACCCTCCCTCACAAAGCCCATGCCGCCCATCCACTCAACAGCCAGGCTGCTCACGCGGCCGGCGACCTGCGAGGCGTAGAGCTTGGCCATGGCAGCATCCTTGATAAAGTCCTGGCCGGCCTCCTTCCTGCGGGCGGCATTGTAGACGAGGGCGCGGGCGGCGGCGATGTCGGTGTAGGCCTGGGCCATCTGGTGCTGCATGCCCTGGAACTCGCCAATGAGGGAGCCGAACTGGCGGCGGTCGTTCCAGGCGTAGCGCGCGGCGTTCTCCCAGGCGCCGAGGGCGAGGCCGGTCATCTGGGCGGCGATGCCGATGCGGCCCTCGTTGAGGATGCTGATGGCGTACTTGTAGCCCTGGCCGCGCTCGCCGAGGAGGTTCTCCTTGGGGATGGCGACGTCGTCAAAGTTGAGGACGCAGGTGCTGCTGGCGCGGATGCCGAGCTTCTTCTCCTTCTTGGCGATGGAGAAGCCCGGGGTGCCCTTTTCGACGACAAAGGCCGTGATGCCCTTGTAGCCCTTGCTGGGGTCGAGGTTGGCGAAGACGAGGAAGACGCCGGCCTCGACCGAGTTTGTGATCCACATCTTGGAGCCGTTGAGGACGAAGCCGTCGGGGGTCTCGGTGGCGCGGGTCGCCATGGCGAAGGCGTCGGAGCCGGACACGGGCTCGGACAGGCAGAAGGAGGCGACGGTGTCGGTGGCGAGGCGCGGCAGGTAGGTGCGCTTGACGTGCTCGGAGCCCCATTTCAGCAGCGCCGTGTTGCAGAGCGTGTTGTGCACGTCGCACATGACGCTGACGGACGGGTCCGCGCGCGCGAGCTCCTCGATGGCGATGATGGCCGCGGTGAAGTTCATGCCCGCGCCGCCGTACTCCTCGGGAATCTCGATGCCCATGAGCCCCTGCTCGAACATTTGCTCCACCAGCGCCGGGTCCATGGCCTCGGCCTCGTCCATCTCGCGCGCCTTGGGGAGGACCACGTCGGCGGCGAACTTGGCCACGGACTCGGTCATGGCCGACTCGATCTCCGACAGGTGCGTGATGGGCGTCGGCGGGATGTCGGAGATGTCGATGGCGGAGGCGGAGCGGCGGGCGGTGGTGGAGGAGAGGTTGCGGCGGAGGGAAGTGCTGGTTGTATTTCATGTGATTGTTAGCTGTGAGCTGGAAGATGAGACGGGAGGTTTTGTTGTTGTGAAATGTTTCGTTCGTACACATTGCTTGAGGCGGCTGGGCGGACGACGCCGGCGATGGCTGAGCTTCGCTGGGCGAGGGTCCGGCTGCTGGTGAGGAGAGCAGGGCGAAGAGCCCGTGTGAATGAGGAGGACATGATGTGGGCGGTTGGAGATGAGATGGGATGAGGTGAGGAGGTGAGATGAGACGGGATGAAGCTCAGCTGAAGAGGAAGCAGCAGCAGCAGCAGCAGGAAGAAAGCAAGAATGGAGGAGAGAGAGAGACACAAAAAAAAGGAGGAGGATTTGCTGTGAGAGAAAGAGAAACAGTAAGGTAGGAGAAGAGTGTCGCCGGCTTCCCTGCACCCTGACTTCCTGGTCACTCCCAAGGTAAAGTCGTCGGTTCAATGACCCGGTGAAGGCGCTCAAGCCGAGGATAACCATGCCGAACTTTGGCGGGGCCGCGCAGCCAAAACGTGGGGGAATCGAGCCATGATGGCTGCCGGGGATTAGCCGAAGGGGGAACTCGCGGAGTGGTTGGTGGGGATCCCCTGCTGTCACATGCTGGAGGTACTTTCATTATGTACTTTGAGAGCTGGATCGGAATGTGGAAGATCCCGGGCTCCGTCTATTCAAGGTCATGTGACCTGTACCTTTCAGCCCACCTGCAAGATTTGGTGATGGCCTCGAATCGAGTGTGAGCGATAGTATCGCATCGCAGCACCCAAACCCCCCAACCGACGAACCAAACAATATTCAAAAGGCCGGCCGCAGCAACGCCAATCTGCGTTCTGCAATATCACCACTATCACAATGGCCGCCTCCCTCTTCCGCACCTTCTTCTCCCCCGCCCGCCAATCCCTCACAGCATTCTCAACACCATCCTCTTCCTCATCAATATCCTCCCGACTCTTCCAGCTTCAACAATCCTCCGCCTCCTCCTCCTCCCTCCTCCTCATCAACCGCGCATTCTCCACGACGCCCGCCCCGCAAGCAACCCTCAACCAAGTCCTGCGCGGCATCCGCAAGGGCAAGCGCGCTCGCCACGCCGTCTCCCCGGCCCTCTCCAACACGCACTGCCCCGCGCTCAAGGGCGTCTGCCTCCGTGTAGGTGTCGTGCGGCCCAAGAAGCCCAATTCCGGAGAGCGCAAGACGGCGCGTGTCAAGCTGTCGTCGGGCGCCGTCGTCACGGCGTACATCCCCGGCGAGGGGCACAACATCCAGCAGCACAGCGTGGTGCTCGTGAGGGGCGGCAGGGCGCAGGATTGTCCTGGTGTGCGGTATCATTTGGTTAGAGGCGCTTTGGATCTGGTAAGTTCTCTTCGATTCTGCTGGATTTGGAGCAATGGTTGGAACTGACGATATTTCTAGGGCGGTGTTGCGAGCAGGACGACGAGTAGGAGTAAATATGGTACCAAGAAGCCCAAGAAGGCCACCGTGGGTTGAGATGGTGCTGCCAACGCTTGAGAGAGCAGACCAGACATTTGCAAAGTGCGTATTTATTGCCTAGCTGAGGAGATGCTGCCTAGACCTTGGACCATCATGTATAAAATACCATAGAGCTGCAAAGGAGATGAGCCTTGTATAATACACCACAAAAAGCATATTGTTCTACAAGTCTAACGAAAAGTCACTTTCTCAGAAAGATGTACCAAGTCGCAACAAGCAAACACCACATCACTTCATAGTTCACCATACATGTATATTTACACAGCTGTCATTGTCCAAATCCTGAAGCCAGACAGACACAGACGCCCCTTTATGCCTCCCGCCATTTAACAAAATGCCGTTCCCTGTTTTTCACTTTTCTTATTTCTCGTAGACCCCTTGATTCATCCGTTCATGCACATACATATGAAGCGTAGAGGCCTGCCCGCGAAATGCAAGTCGAGTATGCATAACTATGTGAACTCGCCAATCTCGATTGAATCAACTTGATGAGTAGCCTTTTGGCCAAGGCTCCCAAGTTCTCTTAGTCCTGCTGGTTCTCCCAGCCTTCGGGCTTGTCCATCCCGTTCATCTCAAAGAATCGGGATGTGCCTATCACAGGGGCTTGTTAGTCACGACTCGTTTGAATCAAGACATCCAGAGCGCTTACAAGAGTAGCCCTTCCAATCAAAGTTCTCTTTGGGGTCGCAGTGGCACTTGAGATCTAATCTCGTCTTCTCGCCCGTGGGGCAGTGCGTGAAGGGCACGTGCCAGTAGGCAATGTCGTTGAAGAAGTGAATCTCGCTCCTGTTGAGCATCAGGCCGGCAGCGATCGAGTGGACGGGAGCATCACCCCATCGCTCGTAGAAGAAGCCGCCGTCCTTGTCCAGGGACTCGAAAAAATCAATGTACTGTTTGCTTCGCAGCCACTCCAGGCTGCCAATCTCAAAGTTGGACCACTGTTGTCATGTCAGCCATCATGTCGCCAGATAGAAGAGGATGAAAGAACGTCAACATTGAGGGAGGCTTACGAAATGGCAGTTGTTGTACGTCTCGCCGCCGTCGTCGCTCAGGAAGCGCATCGAGTTGTCGGGGGCAATGTGCTCCGGGTGGTTCTTCATAAACTTCTTGGTGCTCTCCCACAGCGTGGCAATCGTGGCCGGGTACTCGTACAAACTGATGACGAAGCTGTACTTCTTGCCCTGCTCAACCATCAGGCGGAAGGGGTCGTAGTGGATGTCGCAGTAGAGCTCAATGGAGGGCTCCACGCGCCAGTAGTATTCGTAGTTCATCATCAGGGGCTGGCGGAAGAAGAAACCCGACTCGAAGCGGCACATGTGGCGGTAGCTGACCGAGTCGCCGTAAATGATCTTGCGCTCGGCCATGTCCTCGCGCACCTTCTTGGCCTTGTCCTGGTCGATCCAGTCGGGGAACGACCAGTGCTCGGGCGCAATCTCGCCATAGTGCGTCTTGCCGGACACCAGGGACGTCGTGACCTTTTTGAAGGTGTTGTCAAACGGCTTGTCGTTGAGGAACACCCAGTCGTAGTTGTACCGTCGATTGAAGCGATCCTCGACCTGACGGATCGAGCGTGCAATGTCCCAGACGTCGCTGTTTCGGGCGAGGGTGACAAAGGTGGCGTTCATCCGGGGGCCGGGAGCGATGCCGACGAGGTCATTGAAGCCGGGATCGTTCGGGGTCAGGGGCAGAGGGAAGTCTTTGGCATCGCCAGTGGCCGGCGGCTTCGGTGTCGTCTTGGTCGAGTCTGGAGCTGTAAAGGTGCCCTTGTTGAGATCGACACCCTCGTACTTTGAGTTGGAGACAAAGTAGAAGACGAGAATTGTCTATCCTTACGTGTCAGTGACAGCTGCATGGTGACAGAGGTGTCGGGGCTGTAGAGCGACGTACGAAGAAGGCGATTAGCAGATAGCGCACATAGCGCGCATTTGTTGACGCCATGATGGCGACAGATGCCGGGAAGCAGGAGGAAACTGTGGCGAAAGAGTCGAATTGATGAGCAGTTGAGAGAAGAAAGACTTGGTCTCTCGCGGACGGTCAAGTAGAGGGAATCAGTCGAAACACAGCAAAAGTGTGATCGACAACGGCGACTGGAATCGTGACAGACGCCGTTAGACGCACATGGCCGGAAGGGTCGCTAGATATGAGCCGAGGGGGGATTGAAGCCGTTGGCTGTGGTGAGACAAGCCAGGGCAACAAGTCGCGACGATGATGGAGCTTGCGGAGCCGGACAAGGGGAGAAAGAGAAGACTCGGAAACGAGAGGGAATGAAAGAAGAGAAAGAAGAAGAAAAGGAGGATACAGAGCAGAGGCGGGTATCCGTAGATGCGATGCTTGAGGCAAGGTGGAGGGAAAAGGGCAGAAAAGGATGGCCTGGGCAGTGAATCCTTCAGGCTTGGGTGGTCTATGCTGGCATTAGCGGGTTCAGCAGCTGCAGGCCATTGCGCCGGCGCACGCTGCTAGCATTACGCAGCTGGGCGTTACAGGGCTTGCGCGTGCTGATCGAGGCCCCTGGAGCAACTGAACCGCAGGGAGGCGACAGTGGATGCACTGGAACTAGGTACCCGACATGTACTACAGGCAGGCATCCACTGTGCTGGGTCTCCATATCTTGACAGATTGACCAGGAGAGCGGGCTCAATTGAGCTGGCGTCATGGATTAATTGGGATGGATGGATGCTCTTCAGCATGTTATAATTCGAAATCGTTGCCCCTGTCTCCCAGTTCTAGCCCAGTGGCTTGCTGCCTCTCTCAATTCAGCACTGGCCGAGGCCCGCCGGCAGGCTGCTTCCGGCTCAGGCTCAGGCCTGGGCTCAGGAGACGCAATTGGAAGTCTTTGGGCATATATCCTGTTGCATGTACGTACAGTATTGATTGCTGGACCATGGCTGTGCGCAGAGGAAGATGCAAAGGGGGCTGACGGACGACACTGGACCAACAAGCGGAACAGGAGAGGCCTCAGGAGTCTCAGACTGCTGGTACGACGAGGAACAAGCGGTATGAGGCCTGGCTCTAGTATCACAGTCGTCGCACAGATGGCTGGCACGCGATGCATCTCGCCAACCAACAGCAAATGCCAGACAGAGCGTCCATCGCCGTCGTCACTCTCGCCCAGTCCATGCCGCCCCTTGTCACCTACTAGCGCACTGCTGTTTCGCAGGCCCAGAGCTGATCGTCGCTGCTAGCACTGGCGGAAGGATTCTATAGGCGACAGGAGACGACGATTGGCTTTCCCCGGCCTCGTATCGAGTCCAACTGGGGAGGGGACTGCAACTGGACAGAAAAGTGCCCGTATCAAATCGTGCAGAGCACAATTAGATGATATATCAACAGCTTTCCGTCACGTCTTGCTCCATCACTCGGCACTTACGCGGCACTTGAGCCAGGCCTTGACGAGGTGCTGCCTCTCGCAGACGCCCATCCCTTGTAGCCAGGCCAGGCCATGTCCCCAGCGCGAGCGAGCCGGGTATCCGATCTCGTCATGTGCAAGATTGGATGCTCAATGGCTTTCGGCTGATCGGCTCCTGACGCAAAAGGCCTCCGAGTCAAACACGTTTCAACGCGTGGCGATCATTTTATCGATTTTGGCTTAAAGACGCTGTTCTCTTCATGGTGTCTCGTCGCATCAAAGATAGGAAGACATGGACCAGCTAGGCTGTATCTTGTTATTGAACGTCGGATAAGTAGTAGGTACTGATCTGAGCGGGATAAGAAGACTCGATCCATCAGTCCTCAGCATCATCTTGATCTTTCCATAAGCAATATATGTCTCATCAAATCATCAATTGGATATTCCGTAAAAGGCATGCCTGTAACCTCTTCTTCTCCTCTTCAATCATTTCTTCACGATTTTGGGCACGTCCCTCGTATGCCCCTCCATGCGCGGCGTCACGTGACTCGCTCTCTCGCCGGCTGACCTGTTTCTCTCCCACATGTGGGGTTTCTCTCTCTCCAAAGGACGTCAGTCTCTCCCTCTCCAGATCCGCACAATCGTCGGGGCTCCTCAGCGTCTGGATTCCCTCAGTCTCTCCCTCATCAGCTGCGCCTCGTTGGACAGGCCATCTTTTGACACAGAGCTCAGCGACTTCGTCTCTTCTTTGGGCTCGGCTGGCTGCTCTCTGCGCTCTTGGACACTCCTCGGCTTCGCGGCAGGAAGAGACACCATGATAGCTTTGTGCGCTTGTCAAGTCCTCGTCAATCCTTTACTATCTTAGCGGTATGTCGCTCTCTACTCTTGCGTCTTGTTTCCTCCTGGCATCCGAACGTCTTTGTACCTTGGGCCGCCATGGGAGGGCTTGCGGGAGGCTGGATGGCGAGTTGAGGGACAGTCTGCGGCCGATATCTCGAGCCTCGTGCCCTTCAGCCTCGCCGAAGGGGCAAAGACAACAGATCGCGCAGAAATGCGGGGCCGGTTTTCAACGTCCACAATCCGCCCACTGCTTGTCCTGAAGGTCAATGTCGACGGAGCTGTTACTGCTATGGCCATGGACGGGTCAACAGCTTGCTTCGTAAAGCTGTCCTATGGCCCTCGCTACTCTTCTACCGGCCCCAGCAATTTCTCTCTACATCTCCCCTATCTGAGCCATCATACTGACAGCACGCCGCCCAGACAATAATCACATAATCTCCCGACAAGCATCCAACATGTCTTTCTTCGGCTTCGATACCAGTGGCCGCCACAATGCCGCTGCGCCAGGCTTTTCCCAGCCGCGTGATCCGTTCGCCGGTCTCTCTGGCCATCAGGAAGAAGGCGATGCCCTCGACTTCGAAGACACCTACGACGGCCTAGGCGACCAGCTGGATGACGCCGACGACGCTTTCAACGACGATACGTTTGGTGGCGAGGCGTTTGGCGCAGGTGACTCTGCTGCTGGCAAAGTTGGCAAGGACTTTGACTTCTTTGGCCAGACGGCCAAGGTTGCGGATGCCATCGAGGAAGAACATCTTCGCTTCAACCGACTTCAGCCTGCCGCACGAGCCAATGCTTCCCAGACCCAAGCTCAGGCTCAGCCCCAGCCCAGCGGCATATCCCAGCAATTTGCGCAGCAGCAATACTCGCAGCAGCAATACTCGCAGCAGCAATATGCGCAACACCAGCCCTATTATGGGGAGCCCGTGGCGACGCGGCCTGCTCGCACAGGCTACGAAAAGTACAATGAGCCCGACGCCCTTCCGGATCTGCATGTCGACCAGAGCATCTGGGGCATCGGCCCTCCCAAGGCGGCTGCCCCAGCCCCCAAGCCAGCTCCTCAGCCCGCGCCTTCGAGCAGTGTTGGAAGAAAAGTAATGAGCTTGGAAGAGGTCGAGGCTGCCATGCGCGCGCAGGCCAAGCCCTCGCCGCAGCCGCCCGTCTCCGAGCTGGTTTCGCATCAGCAAGTCCCTGCTGGCTATCCTTCGGCTCAGCATGCATCTCCTCTTCCTCAGCACGGCCAGGCGCACCCCGTCACTATTCTGCAGCGGCCTCAAGGCTCGCAGGCGAAGGCTTCACCCTCCCTCGCCCCCAAGCTGCCTACCCCTCATGGGCAGCAGGAGCAATATCACAACCTTCACCAGCAGCCCGCCCACCCGGTGCAGATTCTGCAAAATCCGAAGCGCCTCTCGTCCGAGGCAGCGCGCGCTGCAGCGGGCAGCCAGGAACTGCCCCAGACGGCCGCTTCTGCCGCAAAGCTGGCGCAGATGAGCGCTCATCCTCAGCTGGCTCACATGTCCGAGGAGGAAAAGGTGGCATTCCTAGACCAAGAGACGAAAAGAGCTAAGCGCAATCACAAGATCTGGTTGCTGTCCAAGGATAACGGCGTGATGACTCCTCAAGACAAAAACTTCATCACTCGCATCCAGCTCCAGCAGCTCGTCTCTGCCACGGGCAACCCCGTCGAGCAGGGTTCAGACGCCTCGCTCTCCGAGGACTTCTACTATCAAGTCTACAGCCACATTCGTGCCGGCCAGCGCCAAAACCCCAGCCAGCCCCTGAGCAACTTTGCGCAGACCTATCTCTTCCAGACCGGCGGCCGCCATGGCAACATGCGCCGCCACGGACGACCTGCGGAGAATCACATCCAGCGCATGGAGCAGCAGGTGCAGCGAGCTGTCGAGGCCGCCAAGAACAAGCCGAAGAACCCCCAGCTCGTCATCGCCGGCAGCTTGGGCAAGATTTCCTTTAGCAACGCCAAGACTCCGAAGCCCCTGCTCAACATTAAGCGCGCCGCGGAGAATGAGCCGCATCACCACCGGGCTGGAAGCGGAAAGAAGTCGCCTGCCAGCAGCCTCGACCGTAAGACGATTCTGCGAAATGCCGAGCTGGTCTACGTCACCTTGATGAAGATTGAGGACCACGTTCGAGTCATGCCTCCGCCCGTCACGAACCAGGGCGATCAGGAGCTGCAGGAGAAGCACAAGGAGTGGGCGGCGACCCTGGAGGCTCTCAACGCTCGTCTGTGGCAGGAGCTCAAGGTGCATGAGCCAATTGGAGTCATTGTGCCTCACCCGTTCATTGCCTTTTTGTCGTGTGCCAAGGGAAAGAAGGCCATTCCTCGAATCTTCCCCCACCTGAGCTTTGAGCAGCGCACCACCATCATGACCATGATCGTGTATCATCTTGACCAGCTGGATGTGGTGAATGGTGCGGCGGTGACCAACGACGAGACTGTCCCCAATGCGAGAATGCGAGAGAACATTGATCTGTTCTTGTCGACTGTCATGCCATCCCTGATGCAGTACTTCAACGATACCGGTCTGGATATCGTGGACGGTGTCTTGAACTTGATTGCTACGAACCTCAATGTTGATCTCATCGCCAAGACCAGGGTTGGCGTATCGATGCTCACTCTGATTCTGAGCCGCGCCGTGCTCCTTAAGCAGACTGGTGGCGGCACCCCCGAGCAGTGGGAGAAGTGGTGAGTTTTGACCTTTTAGGTTGCGAGACTATCTTGAAGCTGATCTTGCTGACTTTTATCTTGCAGGGATCAAACGTACGAAACCTTCTTTAGCAGACTTGAGGTGTCGCTGCCCTACATGTTCCCCGGCAGCATCAACACGGGCTCGGACGTCTACGTGTGGCAGCTCCTTGCGGCTCTCGGCGTCAGCGCCAGCAACGACCAGCAGACGCGCCTGGTCCTTGCCGTCAAGGATCGTGTCATTGGCACCATTTCTCTGGCAAAGACGCTGCCCCCGACCATGGCGGCGGAGCGCCTCAGCAGCGTCAACCTGTTCCTGCACTCGATTGGCCTGGACGTGGACATGCTGATGGGCCAGTAATTTGTGCCTACTAATGACCTGATATTGAATTTTAATGTACCCGGCGAAAAGCACAGCAACAAGCAACAAGCAACATACACCAGATGTTTTTCGTTGGAAGCTACTATTGCAATGGGCAAAGCAAGTTGGAAGGATTGGACTAGGCCGCGGTTGGTGAGAACGGAAAAAAAGAGAATCCGGACGACTTGGAGGGAACTTTGTCGTTTTTGCATTTGATACAACAAAAGCGGGCTGTGTTGCAGCGAGCGTTGCTAGTTGGAGCGGATACATGAGTGGGATATTACCTGGTGTATTACATACTATTATACCAAACGAATGGAAAGGGGGGTGGAAGTGGAAGCAAAAGCGCAATAGGGGTTGATATGGAGTGTGGTTATGGGTGGGTTATTCAGCTTGAATGTCAAATATTCTTCAATACGCATGGAAACAAGGCATTTTTTGTCTTCTTGAGCAGCTGACTGTCACCGTACCTGAGTATGATGGTAGGATGGAAATTTGGTGATAGACAAATGGAGAGAATGGTAAGGTTCTTGACTCTCATGTATATCCAATGCTATCTAAGCATGAATGCACGAAATGCCGTCTGGCAAATTCGTGATGCTGAACCCAGTTGACTCCATAAACGCCACGAACCCATGCAAGTAAATTACACACTCTCTAAACGCATCCTCCCCCCTCCTTTTCCCACAAGCTCATCACGCCGCTTTTGACGACCGCCCGCCCCTCCGAGCAGCCATCGCGGCGGCAGCACCCGCCCTGGGCCTGGTCGCCCTGGGAGGCTGCCGCTGCTCTTCAGCCGGAGCAGCAGTAGCAGCGGCGGCGACAGGTTCCGGCTTCTTTTGTTGTTCTGCCGGCGGCTCAGGGACGGGCTCGGGCTTCTTGAAGCCGCTGATGGACTCGAGGAACTGCGTGTCGTCCCACTTATTGCCGAGCGTGGGAACGAGCTCCTCCAGATCCTGCTCCGCGTCCGCCTGCTGCTCGCCCGTCGTCGTCGGATCGGCCCTCGGCCTAAGAAACAGGCTCTCGTTGTAGACGTCCCATGCCGTCTCCTCGTTCTCGTCGGTGTAGCGCATCTTGCGCCAGGGCTCCGTCTGGACGGCGCGCAGGCGGTCGGCCATGGTCTCGGTGGAGACGCCGTCGGCGCCGTCGGAGGTGGTCTTGATGGTCATGTGGATGGCGCGGGCGGAGGACGCGGTCGCGGGGCGCCGTCCTTGGAGGCAGCGGCGGCGGCGGAGGACTGGCGCTCCTGCTGGGTGGCGGCGTCGATGTGGTGGAGTTGAGGGCGGAGGTGGATGAGGTTCGATACGGGGGTGAGATGGAGGTGTTCTGTAGGAAAGAGGATGTTTCTGTTAACAACGATCTGATCTGGGGAGGGTCGAGATGATGTGAAGGAGGTGTTGAAGGTGGGGGGGGGGAAGGATTTCACGTACTGCCTTGGAAGACGCCGACCATGTACTGCACCTCATCGGCCTCGGGATACTGCCCGCCCAGCGTCTGCGTGCTGAGCACCTTGCCCTGGCGCACGGCCTCGTTCCAGTCGAGGTCCTCGTCGGCGTCGGCGGCGTCGCCCTTCTTGCGCGGGGCGCGCTGCTGGACGGCGCCGACGCCGAAGCCGCCCGCGAGGCCGTGGCTGCCGCCGCTCTTGACGGCCATGGAGTTTTGTAGGGCGCGGCCCCAGCGGAGGCCCTTTTCGCGGTCGTAGGCGGTGGTGTTGTCGAGGGGCATGTCGACCTCGACCATGCCCGAGTGCTCTTTCAGACGCAGCTCGGTGGGGGGCGGGCGAGGGGTGTTGTCGGTGCGGTTGGGGTGCTGGAGGACGAGGAGGCGGCGGCCGAGGGGGAGGGACGGGTTGAGGAAGACTTGGTAGCTGGCGGTGATGGGGTCGTCGTCGTCGTCGTTATTATCTTGAGTGGTGGTGTTGTTGGTTTGAGAGGGAAGTTTGGGGGCGTCTTCGTGGACAATGTCCATGAGGTCGGGGTCAATGTTGGACATGGCTGTGTTGGGCGGGTGAAGAGAGAAGTATATGTGATTTGATGTCGAGACCCTGTAGTCTGAATATCGCGTAATTGAGAGGCGAGAGATGCTGCAGTTGCAGGGCGAGAGAGTGCTGGAGTTGAAGTTGTGATGATGACGGGCAATGGGATTGGTGGGGTGGACGGGAGAAATTTCAATGCGACAGCTCTTATCGGCGCTTATCGCAAGCCTTCACCGAGGCGCCTTGGCCTTGCTTCAGGTACCCTAGTAGCCCCAACTCGGCTCAGCTCAACTCGCGCGCTGGGTCGAGATTAAAAACGCTGTGAAATGCGGACTCAAGCCCGAGGTGAGCCGGTGAGCTGCAGACTGCATGAGGATCGATCCGAAAGCCCTTGGAGATACACGTCAATGTTGACTATCTTACATTTACATGTTTATCCAGTAAGTATAGGTAGGTAGCAACGACGTAGCAGCGCCTCAAAGATTAGCTGAAGATCTGGAGGTTCCGCTTTCTCTAGCCCACCGCCGTGTAAGTCAACGTCGACACTGCAGATTAGGATAGAAGGAGATCAAAAATACTCATGAGATGTTTTGTGAGTCATGTCTCATCTCTTCTGCACATAAGAATAAAGCATGGCTTGCTCTGTTCAGATCTCAAATTGTGCTACCGCTGCGAAGCTGTCCTTGGACAAGACAAGACCACCAACCATCCAACGCCTTGGTAAACTCCATCCAAGTCCCTGGAATGACGATTCAGGTCCAACGTGCAGGGCGCGGCAAGCCAAGACATTACACAGCCCATGATGGCTTCTTGCTACATTCCTCTCAGTCGCATGGCATCGGAGAAGCTAGAACTCCGCCTGCCCGGGACCTTTACGCGAGTGAGACATCGGGGGCAATGGGATGTAGATGCTGGTATGCAGGACGTTGGCAGAGGCGACCTGTTATCGTTGCATCTTCTGGCTACTACTCTTGGATGCCGTGATAACAGCTGTTTAGGAATACAAAGACTGAATGCTTGTAGTCAATAGTACTGCTAAGCATATCGTAGTCGGCCACACCACCACTCACTCACGCAAAGTTCAAGCACCCGTGCAACCACCCCTTTCTCCTCTCCGCAGTCAAAGCGAAGTGTATGACGATGCTACATACCGCTGCTGGCTGTCATCATGACTGTCAACAAGCAAGAGTCTCACTCTGTCTTACATCATACCCCATAGCCTTTCGATCACTGTATAAGAGGGATCCTGTGCCAACCCTCTACCAGCACGTTACAATATAGACATCCTCTCATTTCAATCTTGACAATATGGGTTGAACCTTCATGGCACCTTCTCCTGTTCTCATCTCCTCATATATCAACCATAGACACCGTCGTCTGCTACGCAACCATCATGAAGTCTCTCTACTACATCCTCGGGGTCACTCTCCTCTCCGCCACAGAGGCTCGATCCAACGACAGACATCGCCGAGAGAACAACAGCCTCCCCCCAAGCCAGGACCCCTTCTACGCCGTCCCAGAAAACATCTCAGCCTTCTCCCCCGGCGAAATCATCAACTACAGAGAGCCACCAGCCCGAATCTCCGCCTTCGGATGGACGCCCTCCCACATCCACAAAGCCTACCAGATCCTCTACCGGACGACAGACAGCCACCATGATGCCACCGCAGGCGTCCTAACGGCTCTCATCCCCCCTGATGCCGACTACGACAAGATCCTGTCCCTGCAGATGGCCGAGGACTCTGCAACGATTGACTGCGGCCCGTCCTACACGATGCAGGTCTCATCCCAGAGCAACCCCCTGACGGCATCCAACACCACCGCCCTCCAGCTCCTCTTCGCAGAAGCAGCCCTCGCCCAGAAATGGATCGTCATCGTCCCCGACCACGAAGGCCCCAAGGGATCCTTCACAGCCAGCAAAGTCACCGGCCACACCGTCCTCGACGGCATCCGCGCCGCGAAGCAGTCCAAGCACATCACCGGCATCGAAGCAACCGCCAAGATTGGCCTCTGGGGCTATTCGGGGGGAGCCGCCGCCACGCAGATTGCCATCGCAATGCAGGGCGCGTATGCCCCTGAGCTGGACATTGCGGGCGTCGCCATGGGAGGCCTTTCGAGTCTGGCGGAAGCAAGCGACATCTTTGGCATTAATAAGGGGCAGAGCGCGGGCTTGATACCCTCTGCGATGCTCGGTCTGGCGACTCAGCATCCGGATCTTCAGAAGGCGATTGATGAGGCGCTGGAGCCGCAGTTTCGTGACCTCTTTTACAGTCCAATGCATCAGTGTCTGCAGGCCATCACAGTCTTGTTCTTCCACCAAGATGTTCTGGGAATGTTTCGCAACGGCTCGGTACCGGGGGTGACGGCAGAGCTCGTCAAAGCCTGGAAGAAGGAAAACAATTTCCCACAATCAAAGATCAAGGCTCCTCTATACATATACCAGAGCATCCTCGACCATCTCTCGGACATCACCAGGATCGACGCCGAGGTGCGCGACTACTGCGACCAGGGCGTCAGCGTCCACTACGAAAGAGCCAGCGCGCCGAATCTGAACCATGTCAAGTATGGCATCGTCGGCGTGTACAAGGCGATCTCCTGGATGCAGGATCGGCTTGATGGGAGGGAGGCGGCTCGTGAGTGTGTGACGCTTACGGATACCACGTCGACGCTTGATCCGCATCTTGCCGCTCTGTTTCCGAAGAATATCTCGGATGCTCTGTTTGCATTGGTCAATGCGCTGTAGTTCGTTTAAAGGCTTGATGTATCAATCTGACGGTTGAAGATTCTGAGTCTGCAGGAGAGAGTGTGGTCAGTAGCATCACGTACATGTCATAAGTAGGCGGCTAACTGAACGTTTTGGTGAAATCTTCAGGTCCTGGTTGTGAAGATATATTGCCATGTACAGAGGATAGTGAAGTGGACAGCTTCTTCTACATGACGGCGAGGTTTGCTACATTACGCCCCCTAGCTCCGGCATGGAGAAGTCAGACATTCTACAGCCTCATATACGCTTTCCTGGAACCTATCTTTACAGCAGCTTCTCGACATCATTGGCGATATTCTGGGCTGTTCAGAGGCTTGTATACGCTCAGTTCTCTCTCTTAATAACGTGTCCCAAGTGTCAAAACAGCTGCTACACTATATTGTGAATGCCAGCCAAGTTGCACTACCACGACTGACCAGAATCATCCAGATTAATCATAACTCGCCAAGTGATACAGCCAACCTTGATCATGGTGGACGAGGGCGGCACCCTCAAGTGGACTTTTGCTTGATGGAAATGTTTCCCAGCAGCTTAAATGCCGCCGAGTAAACTCGCACTATTGCCTAGGTAGTATATCCAGGTACCTAGCGACTATCGAGTGTAACATCCACACAACGACCGGTGGATGCCGCGGCTTCATACCCAAGTCTGAAAGGCGGAGGGCCAGAGAAGCGAATGATGCCGGGTTCTGCCGAATCATGCATCTCCAGAACAAAGCAAGTTCGAGTAAGAAGTCTCTTATGTCGTAGTCGATAGCCCGGCGGCAGCCACAGAATATTTCGTCCGTTCCAAGTCACCCATGAGCCATCATGATTCAAGCCGTATCCCTCGGTGAGGAATTGATAGTCGTGCGCCGACTGAAGATGGTTGGCTCGCGCAATGAGCTTGTCCAAGTGTATAGAGCCGCACTGCGTGAGAAGGTACGGCAACCTGACGTCGAAGCATGGCTCAAAGTTCCCGCAGCACATTCGCAGGCTGATTGTTTCCTTGCCCCTTGCCAGAACCCACATCCTTTGCTGGCAAGGCTTCGTAAAGACCACGCGCTCGCCGTCGTCGGATACGGCGATGGATATGCTTGAGAAATAGGGTTCACCGCACGTTTCGCAGACGTCTTCTTCGTCCCCACGTGCCCAGGAGCCATCGTCGCCTGTTGCCCATTTCATCTCCCCTGTCACCACATTCCATATCTCAAACTGGGCTTCTGTAAGCATTAGGACGAGATACTCCGCGTTCTTGGAGAGGTATAGGAGAGAAACGAATGTTGCCTCTCGACGAATATGCAACTTCCGGGCTAGGTCGCTTGAGGACCATTCACAAAGAGAAGTCGTTACTTGTGCTGATAGTGCCGCGGGTTGCATTGAACGCCCACAGGGTATCACGGTCTCGCGGCCCGAGGCAACGTCCCACACACAACCGTCATAATCCCAGTACCCCTCGAGGGATCGGCCATCTGGCGAAAATGCATATCGACTTGTCCGTTGGCCGAAGCTTCTCAAATTCTGAATTCTACTTCCAGTTGTCATATCCCAGATTTGGACGCCCCTCTCAAGTACCACCGCCACGCGTGTGAGATCGGCGGAGCAGACGAGCTGATACAACGGATAGTGAAACTCACCATCATGACCCCCAGAGCTCCAAACTGTGCGTTCAGACAAGCCATAGACCCCAACGGTCTTCCAACATGCCACAGCCAAAGCCGTCATGTCGTCGAGCCAACGCAGCCCTCTTGTGAACTTTGTCGCGCCCCAACTCAGCTGGTGTTGCAGTTGGCCCGTGGCTGTGTCCCATACCATGACCGCGTTTGCACCTCCTGCAGCTACAAAACCCAAGGTGCAGCTTGCAGCAATAAGGCCGCCGTCGGGAGAGAATTCAACGAGCGAGAACTCCTCTACATTGGTTGCCTGGAGTGTCAACATCTTCTCTCTGCTGTCCAAATCCCAGATTGCAACCGCTCTTTCATCTGCCATAGCCACGAGCCTGGAGTCGGATGAAAAGGTGGCCATCCATGGATTGAGTGGGAAAGCGTCTCTCAACTTCATCTTCTTCATGCCCCCTGTCGCCGCGTCCGAGTTGCGCATGATTATCCCACCGCAAGCCAAGAACCTGGCATTGTTCGACCACCGTAACTGTCCCTCGCCCTCCCTTCCTCGCAGCGTCTTTCTCTCAACAGTTCCCTCGACAAGGTCGCAGATCTGGACCCCGCCCCTCATGTGTGACGCCACAAGCCTTCCATCGTCCGAAACCGAGGCGAGCCAGTCAAGGTGCAGATCATGGATGCTGCTTACACTGATAATCGCGCCAGAAACTGCATCCCAGGAACAAGCCAGGCGCTCTGTGAAGGTAAGGATGCGTCCCGAGCCTCTCAAGAACTTGACGTGCTTGACGGTCTCTGAATGACTGAGTATCTGGGACTGCCTCCCTGTAGCAACATCCCAAATCTCGACTTCCCGAGAGTTCTTGTGGCATATCGAGAGATTCGTACCGCTGGAGTCCATTATGTCTCCTTCGTCGGCCTCGATGACTTGAAGACATGGGCTCCATACTCTTCCCGCGTCAGGACTCATGAATATCCAAGCTGACAGCTTGCCGTCAAAGCACGTACGTACGAGACTCTCCGTAGGGCTGAACAGGAGTGCAGATACATAGATCTGCAACGGGGCACTCTCCATGATGTAAGCGTTGTATTGCATAAACCGACTAGCATCGCGAAGAAACGCTTGAAGCTCGTCCCTCGCTGGAGTCTGCTGCCGGTGTGCAAGTCGGGCTTGATCCACCTTGAGCAGTTCGCTAAGTCTTTTGATGTGGCCGATGTTGCTTGGCAGATTGCGTGTCAGACTCAGCGCCTCAAGCCAGTGGAGAAGATGCGTCTTGAGGAAGCCCAAAACCTTTTCGTCATCGAGAAGGCCTTTGTCTCTACGAGAAGCTATCTCGCAGATATGGGCTACCCAGTAGGTGCAGGAATAGAGTGTTCGACGTAGTGGGTTAGGATCCGGTGGGCTAATCTCGTCAATGAGAATACCAAGGTGACCGAGTCGGTATATGTCCTCCTGCAGGGTACGCGTCATGGAATCTAACGAATGGGTTACCACGTCGTGATGAATCTTCTCTTCCCCGAGTGGGAAAATGATGAGCCGTGGCGAAGGACCAGATAGATAATCCTTTGCAGATTGGTGAATAAAGTAGACGATGTCTTCTCGGACAGTCAGAAACGAACCGCAGACATTGACGAGCCCTTTCACATTGCCCTCGAAGCCCACCAGACATGAGAGCTCGTCGAGGTGCAAAGGCCGATGCGTCAATGTCACGGTCGCCAGAATAGCTCGGCATAGCTCGGGATCCCTGCCTTCCAACTGAAAGATTCGCTGCAACATGGTCTCATAGAGTTTAGACAGGTCCTTGGGCATCTTGTCTAGTAGATCCAGTATCTCAGATATGCCGTCGCAATCAGAATGGCTTCTGGAGTTGATTGCTTGAATGACGATTGCAACCCAGAGAAAAGAGCCATTCGCCTTCTCTTCCATTCGGCGGCAGACCTCTCCCATTAGTTCGTGCTTCGGTCTGAGAAAGGGTATCTGTGACACTTTCTGGGAGATGTGTGCATCAACGGCAGCCTTCACAAGCGTGTCATTGATCTCGAGGCTGAGACTCATCCCCTGGTTCATCTTTTCCTCGACGTCAGTCCCATTGCGGCTGGACACCACCCATTTGACATTTGGCAGGGATGATGCTTCCTGAATGAGGTCCAAGAATTCCGTCACGCCTGTGGTGCATTCATCAAGGGCGTCAATAATGATGCAGACAGGTGGCAGGTCATCGTCAGCCAGCATGTTCCTGAAAATGTTGGACAAGGTGGACCAAGCATTCCCCTCGTCAAAAACACTCATTCCATCAACGTCGTATACCTTTCTGATGTGGGATATGAGAGAAGGCCGCTGCTCTGCTAGAAGCCACATGAGACCACGCAGAACTGCTACGTGGTTGTTGATGGTCGGAATAGCGGCCTGGCAGAAAAAGAAGGTGACCAGGCACGGAGCAGGTTGTTGCATCAGCTCTTGGGCGAGACCGCACAGAAGCATTGTCTTCCCTACTCCGGGATCGCCTCTGAGCCAAAGTAGATGGGTCTCGTCACTGTTGCGCCATGCCTTGAATTGCGGGTTTTCCAGGATCCATTGGTATGACTCTTGCAGCAATCCTCCTTGACTGTTTTCGATGCGGACCCTGTCAGCACGGGGATCCGTGATCCGCAAGTCTCGAAGGCATTGCTGGTCTTCTTTCGTCAGATGATATCTTTCTTGTACCTTGGTATCATGGTTCAGGAGTTGAGAGTCCGATTTGAGACCCAGAAAGGCGTTGATCTTTTCTCGGAGAACATCGTCGGTTGCCCGAATGGACTTGAACATCTCTTCCCCGTCGTCGAGCTTCAAATCGTCCCGTAGGAGAACAAAACCCCGGGTCCTGTAGTAGTCGCAAATGCTGCTCATCTGAAACTGCAAAATCTGTTCATACAGGTCGATGAATGCCGAGTATAAGGACGTTTTGTCACCATCACCTTCTTGGCTGTCGAAAAGGCATGCCGCTTGCTCCCAGTACCACTGAATCGTGTTCGCGATATGTTCAATACCATCTTGGCTAAATCCGGTTTGCAAGACGAGATTCATCATCATCTATCACAAGAGTTAGCCTCTCCATGCTGCTTGTGTCTAGAGTCGGCCTATACTGACCTCGAGTGAGATAGACACTACGACCCATGGAAGAGCCGCTTGTGGTGCATCTCTGATTGCGTTGGCAACCAATCTCTGGGTGGCATCGACCACTTGCATGGAAATGCCTGTTTTTCCTTTGGCGTTCGCTTCTCGGGTGATTTTCTCCAAGCCATCTTGGATCAAACGCCACATCTGCTCCCTCCTGACCAGCACATTGCCCCTCTCGATGATATTCTGCTTCGTTGTGAGATCCACAGAATCAGCAGTCTCGCGACTGAGCCTGAAGGACAGGATCATCTCATAGGCCTGAACCAGCCTGGGCTCTTTAGCTGCCAGGCTGTCGTAAGCATCGTTCCAGATACTCTCGGGCGGGGTTACGGGAGCTTTGGCTATCTCAGACTGAAGCACTGCAGCAGGGGTCGAATTGGAGGTGTGCTGCTGAAGGCTCTCTCCCTGGCTGGTTACATTAGTGGCAGCACTTTGATCGTAATGAAGCTCCAAGCCCGAGGCGATATCTTGCTGCTCCGATCCTCCAGTCGGTGGTTGAGAAACAGTGACCTTGGCCTCTTGGCTGGAGCCACTTGCCGTCGAGCTCGATCTCGAGAACTTGCGCTTCTTACCCCTCTTCTCCAACGGCTCGTGCAAAGACGACATCGTTTGATTCAAGTAACGGGAGATAGCTGATTGTGCTTGCGATGCGATATGCTGGCGTTTGACGTGAATAACGGTCAGTGTAAGGTCATGATCTGGAAGCCCAACAGGCAGTTGGGCGCAGTGCGGAGTAGTCCCTGTGCTTCATCTAATGACTGCGGCATCCATCGATAATGGTAGGGACGATGTAAGTCCAAGGCGAAAATAAATGAACGCATACATTAACTCAAACACCAGCTTCATGCAAGGGCTGGGTGGCGTAACACAGCAGGCCGGGCCATAAGTCGACATGGCCGCTGTCCCTTGTGCTGGCTGTCGACTTCGGCGGGTGAGGACTCGGAGAGAGCATGACGGCGCCGCCCGCCGATGAAGAAGGCAGTCATGTTTTGGTTGAAGGCGAAGTAGGTAGGTGGGATAGATGGAGGACTTTGTATCTGAATATTGCGGTGTCTGAGAGCCGAATGACGTTGAGTGTACTGAGTCTCTCGCAGCGTTGACAAGGCAGGAGGAGGTGGACAAAACCAAGCCTTCCATTGACTGTTTACTAGCCTACCAGAGCCTTTCTGGTAACCTTCAAAGCTGCTTATGGACTAAGGCATTGGATAGGCGCATAGAAATCAGTACCTAGTAGAAGGTCAATCTACATCTCTCTACAAGATAAAGTGCCAAGGGGATCCCCAAGATATGGAGGAGATGAGCTGTCTACCTTAACTAGCGGTTGTGTCAATTGAGCCGTCGTTGGCTTGTGTCCGTGGGGTTGGCTTACATCATACAGATCTGTCCCCGATATTTGCTCATCCAGATCGCCACTTGCTTTACGACTTCATCTTATAAATCACCTTGCTGTCTCTCTCTCAATCGCACTTTTTGCTGTCTCTTTACCAGATCAGTCGTCAAGATGATTTCTACACGCATGTTCCGTCCGGCTTCCGCCCTCGCCCGGCAAGGCGTTGCATCGCAGCGGCTCTTCCACGCCAGCCGCCCTGCCTTTGCAGTCCACCATGTCAAGACGTGAGTTGCATCTCCTTACAGAATGATACAACTTTACAAATGCTGAGAATTTGGGGTGCTTAAAGTGCCGAAGAGTTCAAAAAGGTCATCAAGGACCAAAACACAGTCATTGTCGACTGTTTCGCAACATGGTGCGGGCCATGCAAGGCCATCGCTCCCATCCTGGAAAAGTCTGTCTACCCAACAACGAAGAAGAATCATGCATTTCCATTGACCGTCAAGTAAAGGGCCTCTGAGGACGCAGAGTTCAAGGACAAGGTCCACTTTGTCAAGTTCGACGTGGACGAGCTGCCCGAGCTGAGCCAGGAGCTGGGCATCCGCGCCATGCCCACCTTTCTCTTCTACAAGAACGGCAGCAAGGTCGACGAGATGATTGGCGCGAACCCGCCTGTTTTGCTGCAGACTCTGAGGAAGCACAAAGCTTAGGGAACTGTAGTTCCCAGGAAGAGATGACGACGTCGGGGACAAGGTGTGTAAGATAAGTATGGCGTATATGTCACATTAGATCTTGTAGATAATACTTCACTGCCTAAGGTAGTCAAAGCTCTTGTTAGCACTCTGACTGAGTGTAAAGCACTTAGTAGTAAAGCATCCTGATGTCAGATATTTTGCGGTGTCGCGGTGTTGTGTCTGTCCTCCCAGCCGCATCGTCATTACATGTATCAAGCAGCACCGAACGAAGCCCCAAGATATCCTTTGTACGGTCGTGTAAAGCCAAGTCTATGAAGACTTGCAGAGGCTGATCAGAGCCTTGACTATGAGTTGCGGCCCGAGCAATGCATGGCTGGAAGGGAATGGCCATTCACCTTTTGAATTACAATCAAGCTCTGATTGCCTCACGCTGCAATACCCGAGCTGCGCAGCAAAGACTTGGGGTTTGTTTACATCGATATATCAACACTACACTTCCACCTCCACCGATTGCATCGAAAATTCCCACATGTTGCAATGGACCACCATGTTTATTCAATAAACCAGCCATATGAAATGAAACTCATTTCCCGCATTATACGCGACGATAATCGACAGGTGCTCTGTTGCTTGTAGGGTGGGATCACGTGATGAGAGTTTCTGCGGCAACCTTGTCACGTATTTACATGCCACCACTCTCTGGAACCCCCCGACAGACGAACCATTTCAGTATCGCCAGTGTTTTCCACAACCAGCACATCGACGGCGCAAGTGCGCGCTGCATCCCCCAGAATGGCGTACAATCCTCGAGTGAGCATCATACCGGCCTCGCAGCAACAGTCACGGTCCAGGAAAAAGGAGGAAGAGGCCGACGCGTTCATGCGCCTGCCGGACCGCGAAATCGTGGGCTGCATCACCGACATTGGAATCAACTTCACCATCGCCGACCTGCAGAAGCCGAACCCCGCGCACGTCCAGCAGATATTCGAGTGGTTTGCCGAGCTTCTCCTTAATGCGACGCGCGAGACGGTCGAGCCGGCGATGCGCGCCGCCGCAGAGGACGTTTGCGGCGAGTTTGCAGACGTCATTTCGCCCGACACGCGCAACCTGATGGGCTTCTTCGTATCGCTGAGGCGGTTGTTGGTGGAGTGCGGCATACAGGATTTCAGCTTCAACGACCTCTATAAGCCGACGTACGAGCGCCTGGTCAAGATCTTTAGCTATTTGATCAACTTTGTGCGGTTCCGGGAATCCCAGACGAGCGTCATTGACGAACACTATAACAAGGCTGAGTCGATCAAGACGCGGATCCAGACGCTGTACGCAGAGAATCAGGAGCACGAGAGCAGGTTGGAGGACATGAAGAACAACCGGCAAGCGATGGAGGCGCAGGTGCGAGAAAAGACGATGCGAAACGAAGAGCTGAAACGACGATTGCTCGAGCTCAGGCGGAACCAAGAAAAGGTTGCAGCGCGGCTGGAGGAGGCGAAGCAGAAGAAGGGCGAGTTGACAACAGTGCTGGAGCAGAAGACGCAGGAGAAGATCACACTCAAGCAGGAGAGTGCCAAGCTGCGGCCATACGTGCTTCAGAGCCCATCGGCCCTCCAGCAAAATCTGACGGAGCTACGGGACATTCTCAACAATGACAAGGCGCGCATCGATTCATTGGACCGACGAGCACGGGCGCTTCAGACATCGGCAGATTCGTTTGCCGTCGTAGCAACGGACGTCACATCCTGCATCAAAGTCCTGGAAGAAATTGCCATGGAGATGGCAAAAGAGGAGGAAGAGATGGCCAAGAACACAAAGCAGCGCGAGGCGCTCTCGGAAAGAGGAAACAATGCACGCGAGGTCGAGAGAGCAGAGCAAATGCTCAAGCGACAGCTTGCCAAGTGGATGGAGCGGACGGAGAAGCTTCGCGAGCAGAGCAACCAAAAGGCGCAAGACGCCAAGGAGAAGATGCACGAGCTGCGGGCAACGCACAAGCGGCTGACGGAGGAGCTCACGGACAAGGGCAAGGAGATGGAGATTCGACGAGTGCGGATTGAGCAAACGGAGAAGAAGGTATGCATATGGTTTCATTTCCCGGCTGTGTCTGTATATGGAAGGGAGACTAACAGCAAGCAGATGCTCGATCTGAAGGAAAACATTGAGAACGAGGTACACGCGGCATACGACGAGTACCTCAAGATGGAGGCTCACATCAAGTTATACATTACCGAGATGGAACAGACAATCGGCTAATCGGAGACTCGTCTATACTTTGCTTACAAGATGCTATCGGTTGTATATATCTAGAATGTGGAAACGACACGGGAAAGGATGCCAGGCGCATATTGACGGAGATACCACGGATTGGCGTTGGGTTGGGAGGCTTGAATGAATCTCTGTTTCACTTTGGGATGAAGAATGCTTGAGCAGGACTATGGGCTATGGGAAATGATTACCATCTGATTTTTTTATACCATTTATTTACTAAGATACTTTCCCTTGTTCATCCTCATCCCGCCGTTCGAACTCGAACCAGCGATTGAGCACCGCTCTTATGGGGACCGTCCGTCCACTATATTGACCATTACTATTAACGCCACTGCCACTCAAGATGGGTACTTTTTCGTCCAGGAAATCATCCAAGGTCGTAAGCCCCTTTGCCCCTCTAGGCTCAGCTATCGCAGCTCTGAAGGAATTCCTCGCAGCCGCCTCGATGAAATACGCAGTCGTGGTGCCAATGCCCTGGGCAGACCACTCGGTTCCATCACGGTGAAGCTCGAGGAACCCATACACGAGCAACCACGGTGTGCCTGTAGGACATCTTGGGTCGGAGTCATCCAGATCTAAAGATGGAGGAGGCGGGATCTGAGAGTCTGATGCGGAGAATGTGCCGAGGTACGCACGGAGATGCGTCGTGCTGGGGACGAAGAGCAGACGGATGTGGCGCGAGACGGCGGTTTGAAGGAGGGATTTGCGTTCGAGAGGGTGGAGAGTGATTTGTTTTTTGATTGCGTCTCTTTCTTCGTCTTGTTGATTCTGCTCGGCTGCTTCTTGGTGCAGGGAGAGATGCTGGAGCGTGACGTCTTCGACGAGGCCCTGGATGAATGTCTCTTTGGGCCAGCCGATGAGGATTGTGGTTGGGTATCTGTGGTGGGAGATGATGTACTGGAGGAGTTCGGAGGGTGTTGCTGGTGAGAGAACGATGGGGTTTGGAGGTGACATTTCATGAAAAGGGTTGTGTTTATAGAAAGGCGAGAGGCGTTGAGAAATTGTTGTCGTGTAAGTGTTCAATCCATTGTGACATGCTTGACTGCTATTGGTGTGCAGGGATACCATCTCTCTGGAGGGTGTTGCCTGAAGCTATACAAGCATTCTGGTACAAATTGCGTAACGAGAGCTGTGATAACACTGAATGATTATCAATTCGAGCTGGCAATTCAGTCCATCATTGTAAGAGAATAGGCAATCGTCGTGAGAACAGGAACCAGCAAACCGAGTTGGTTGTAGTGAGTCGGCGCACTAGACCGCAACTGGACAGAAGCTGTTGCACCACCAACTTGGCACGTCATCTCTTCTGCACGCCAATCACCTTAGTAGCCCAGAGCATTAATCCATACACCATCAACCCTCCTCTCTCAAACCACCAGCTCTCTTCCTCACAGCTTCAGCAACAAGCTCCCCCAAAGGGCCTTTTTACTCTCGCCAGGCCCGGCCAGAGACAATGGAGTCAATATCGAGAATCTCTGGCCTCCTCGAGGCTGGTGAGCATCCGCCAAAGCCCCGCGTTTCTGCCAAC
Organism: Trichoderma gracile; assembly: GCA_020002365.1. Lineage (NCBI taxonomy): Eukaryota > Fungi > Ascomycota > Sordariomycetes > Hypocreales > Hypocreaceae > Trichoderma > Trichoderma gracile. The sequence continues at coordinate 261,983 of JAINEY010000006.1, forward strand.
CCGACATGTCTTGCTTGATCCCACGAGGCTGACCCTGCTTTTGCGCCCAAACTCCAGCCAGAGAACTCACCCTCGATGCCGCCCAGGCGACGCGCGGCGTCCGCACGACCTCCAAGACGCTGGACCGCACCCAGATGCGCAAACTGCTCGACAGCCGCAACGACCGCGAGGTGCTCGAGGGACTGCGGCGTGTCATAGCTGTGCGTTTCTTCTTCCGCCTTGCAAAGATGCCCTTCCCAAATATCATACCAGCTCTAACATGCTCCCGATGCTGCAGATGATGTACCGCAACCACAAGACGCTCCCCTTCTTCTCCTCCGTCGTCAAAAACGTCGCCTCGCCCAACTTTGAAATCAAGAAGCTCGTCTACATCTACCTCATCCACCATGCCGAGCAGGAGCCCGACCTCGCCCTGCTCTCCATCAACACCATCCAAAAGTCGCTCTCCGATACGAACCCCCAAGTCCGAGCCCTCGCCCTCAAGACCATGTCCGGCATCCGCGTGCCTGTCATCAGCCAGATCGTGTCGCTTGCCATCAAGAAGGGCGTCGCGGACATGAGCCCCCTTGTGCGCAAAGCCGCGGCTCTTGCGATTCCCAAGTGCTACCGCCTGGATCCGAGTCAGTCGCCTCAACTGCTGGAATATCTGGCCATCCTGCTGGGCGATAAGCAGTATTATGTCGCTGGCGCGGCGGTGTCGGCCTTTGTGGAGGTTTGCCCCGATAGGATCGACATGATACACAAGCATTACCGTGGTCTGATCAAGAAGATCGTGGACATGGATGAATGGAGCCAGATTGCTACGCTCAAGCTGATGACATACTATGCCCGGAGATGCTTCCCACGACGGACTCAGCCAGCTGCGGAAGCTGACGCCCCTCAGACGCAGACACAGACACAGACCACCATGGATGACTTTTACGGAGAAGCAGGCGCATCCAAGCCCGCCACGCAGTCGACCTCGCTGGACCCCGACCTGACGCTGCTTCTGAATGGAATCAAGCCTCTGCTGCAGAGTCGAAATTCGGGCGTCGTCGTGGCCGTCACAAGATGCTATATGGACGTCGGCACACCGGAATACGTCAAGCTCGCCATAGGGCCATTGGTCGCCCTGCTGAGAGGGGCTCAGGACATTCAGCAGATTGCACTGTATAACATTGTGTCTGTGTGTCTTGTGCGTCCGCTTGACTTTGTCAAGTATGCGAGCCATTTCCTGGTCAGGGCAACGGATACCGCGCCGATCTGGGAGCTGAAGCTCGAAGTGCTGGCGCTCATCTTCCCCCACAGCCCAGTTCACATCAAGAGCCTCATCCTGAAAGAGCTGGAACACTTTTCTCAGGGCTCCAACAAGGCTCTTGTGCGCGAAGCTGTCCGAGCCATTGGCCGCTGCGCGCAAGCAGATGCAGCCACGGCTCCCAGGTGTCTGAAACTGCTCCTGAGCCAGATCACAAGCCTGGACGGAACGCTGGCTGCAGAGTCGCTGACGGTCATTCGACACCTCATCCAGCAGGACGCGGAGGCTCACGCAGGGACAGTCGTGCGCCTGGCCAAGAACCTTGACTCGGCGACTGACCCTCAGGCGAGAGCAACCATCATCTGGCTGGTAGGCGAGTTTTCCGGCCTAAATGGCGAGGACAACATTGCCCCAGACGTCTTCCGAATCCTTCTCAAGGACTTTGCGAGCGAATCCGAGGCGGCGAAGCGCCAGATACTACTTCTCGGAGCAAAAGTCTACCTACATCACCTGAACCGCAAGAGCGAAGCCGAGAAAGACAGAGCAGGAGAGGAAGACCCTCCCGTGGAAGAAGAGAAGCACCCCATAGAAAGATTGTGGGACTACGTGCTGCTTCTGGTGCGGTACGACGTGTCCTTTGATCTGCGAGACCGAGCCCGCATGTACCGTGCCGTGCTCTCCGTGCCGCAGCTCGCCACGCTGATGCTCCTCGCGCCGAAGCCGGCTCCCCAAGCACCCAGCCCCTCTGAGTCGAGAAAGGGGCTCCTCTTAGGCTCCTCGACGCTGGTCCTCGCTGGGGGTGGCGGTCTGCACGGTCTTCGGGGGTACGAGACGCTGCCTGACTGGGTCGAGCCCGGCAAGGAGCCGGACCCACGGTTGCGCGAGCCGGAAAGGGATGCTGCGGCGGCACGGTATAATAACGATAGGCCGGCGGTGGCGGCGGCTGATAAGCTTGATGAGGTGGTGCGGTCGGCGGCGCCTGCTGGGAAGTCGAATGGGCTTGGGGAGGGTTTGAGGACGAAGACGTTGGATGACTGGCTTGCTGAGGAAGAGGAGGAGGAAGAGTCTGAAGAGGAGGAGTCGAGTGAAGAGGAGGAGAGTGAGGAGGAGGATGAAGATAGCAGTGATGAGGATGATGAGGAAGAGGACGATAGTGACGATGACGGCGAGACGGATCGATTAGTCAAGTCTTGATGTTTAAAGGGGGAAGGACATTATTGCACATAGATGGATATAACCTGTTGGAAGCGAAACTTGGAATTCAACTCTCGCTACTTGAGCGTGTACTAAGAAGTTGAATATTTTCTATCAGCATAAGGGGGAATCTATCATTTGCTGGCTACTAAGTCAGACATGTCATGTCTGTCTCTCTCGTTTTCGTTTTGCGCAGCCAAAGTTGTTAGGGGGGGTAAGAAAGGAACCAAAGATGTAACGCCATCTAGAACCAAGATGCAACAAGGCCGGCATGAATATACCTATATCCGTTCAACATCTTTCTCTCTCCGCTTTTCTTTCCCTCCTTGTCTTTTCCATTCTTGTCGAAATTTCGTCATCATCGTCACATCCATCTCTCCACACCATCTTTTTCATGGAAATAAAATCAAGCATCCGTCCGAATCCCCTCCGTAGACGATCCCCCCTGCATCTTAATCTCCTCACCATGCCCCTCGGCACCGGAAGAAGCAGCAGCAGCATTCGCAAGCCGGGCCTTTTGGCGGTCCCGGCGCATGGCGGGGAAGAAGATGCCCGGGTGGAAGACGGTGAGCAGGAAGCTGGCGACGAAGATGAGGGTGCTGTCGAGGACGAGGAAGCTGGCCTGGTCCTGCATGATTTTGTTGCCCCAGCCGCCGGCCATTTCGGCGATTCTTTGAGAAATTGTCAGCTATTATACTCCCACGATGCTCTCTTTTCAAGGATGAGAGGGGGGAAGGGAGGGTAAGGGAGGAACATACCGGTAGATGCATCGAATCAGAATGACAAAAAAGGCAACAGAAATGGCATAGCGAAATTTCTTGAAATTGCCATCATGCCAGAGCTTCCAGCCATCCGTGCCCTGCGCCTCGGGCCGAGCCATCCACTTCCTCACCCGGACATAGTAGTCGACGCTGAGCGCGCCAAAGGCGACAAGAACAACAACCTGCAGCGCGACGCCCGCAATGATGGCGCGGTTGCCGCTCTCCTGCAGCTTGCGGTTCGTCTTGCCGCCCGCGGCCGCGATGCCGCCGCCGATGGCCTGCACGATGAGGCAGCTCAGGTCGGCGGGCAGGAAGATGATGGGGTACCAGCGGGGCGGGATGCGGGAGGCGGCCGGGTTGAGGTTGATGGCGACGTGCTTGAGGGTGAGGTAGATGGAGACGCAGATGAAGGTGGGCGCGAGGATGATGGCGCAGATCTGGAGCTCAAAGGCGCCCTCGTTCCAGGGGTTGGAGTGAAGCTGGATGCGGCCGATGTAGCCTATGAGGAAGGGTGTCAGTGTAAGTGTCCGATGACTTGATGTATGGGGTTGTGAAGGCGGGATGAAGGTTCCAGGATACATACCCAGCATCTCCAGCAAAAGGCCAATGGAAAGACCAATGGCATATGTATACGTCTTCTTCCATATCCCCAGCACCAGTGACCCCACGGTTAAGATGCCAAAGACGATGGCGAAGAAGATGCCGGACCCCAGATTCGGATAGTAGCCCAGGACCGTGGCCTCGACCGGGCAAAGGGCCGACACCTCCGTGCAGTCTCGCGGCATTGCGGCAGATTCGACAAACTGCCTCCTCCTCTCTCTTTGTTATCTCAAGCCGAATAGAGCTCTCTCAGATGGTTGGAGGCGTATGGCTTAGTAACACAATGTTTTTTTCGCCTGTCCTACTTCACACACAGGTGCCTGGAATCCTTTCGCCCCCTGGATGGATCTTGTCGTCGGGTTTCGGAGTCCGGAAGCTTCGGTCCTGGTGGCAGCAAAAGTGTTGTGCACCCGAAGGAATCGACAATGTTGTCAAGACACCGAAAGGGCTGACAAACAACAAACAGGATCCTCAAACAACAAGGCTGAAGGAATGGAATAAAGAGGAAAAATGAAAGACGCAAGCGACTGGGAGTGGAGGGCCGGGCTTCAGCGAATGTTATAAGTCGCAACCCCAAAACATGGAGTTTAGCAAAATCCCGAACTCCCAGCCAGCCAAAACGACCCGGACTCCATCAGCTAGACAAAAACGCGCGAAAAGGCGACAAAACATGCTTGGCAATTCCTTCGGTTCATCCTTTGCGGGCTGCTGCAAATCGTCAGCCTCTTTGGCCCCAACGCTAAATTCGACGTGCAATCCGCCCATTTGCTGCAACGCTGTTTCTCCCCCCTTGCACAGCCCACCTGCAGTCTGTCTTGTTCGTATCATCGTCTCGGGTGTTGCCTCCACATGGCAGCGTTGCCTCGTTCTGACGGGTGTGGTAGAAACAAGTCGCATAACCTTATCTGCTTGAGGGGAGAAGATGTGTCGTTGGCTTGGGTGGAGGAGGGTGTCTGTGTCTGCAGTCGCATCGAGATTGCGCTCCGATGATCAGATTGCCTCCGATGCTGTCGTGACGGAGCCCAGCAGCCCATGATCCTCTCTTCACATCACGATATCCAACACCATCCACCCAGGAATAACGGAGAGAATCCATCCGTCCCTGTCAGCATCTTGTCGGGCGATGCCTAATCCCATCCCACAGACCAACTGGCCTCAGCAACCAACCAAGCCGCAGCCGCTGCCGTGCCGCACCAGCACGCAGGAAATCAAAACGCCACCTCCGACCTCATCAGCGAATCCACAGGGCGCAGAAGCAAAAAGGGCGAGCAGATAATACGCGTACTCCGTAAACGAGCCGCCCTCCGTATCATGTTTCGCAAGTGGAAGCCGTCGCCCGCTGCATGAATCTGCTTTGCTGGAGCGTGGGAAATCCGCAGGAGTTCGGGTTCGGCGTAATTCTACAGCCCACCCATTATGACTGGGCGCCGGGTGACTAAGCAGGCGGTTATCATGAGGTACGGACTTTGTATCGATTGGAGCGAGTACGCGTATTGATGTGATCTCTTGTGTGTGAATACGGGCGAGTACGCGTAGCTGTAACTCTTTGCTGTACGCCGGCTGTCTACGTTCGAGATACGGTAATGATGGGGGTCGCATTATCCGATTCAGGATGATTGCTCATTCGTGCCTGTTTTGCGATTGGGTTGAGAAGTCGGTGCAGCTTGGCAGCATGTGTAACAGGATGCGTCAGAGGACGCTCCGATCACAGCATTGCAGCCACATTGCGATCGTCTCATGCCATGAACACAGCATATTGTCCATCTAACAAGCCATCAGCCGTCCCTCATGCAGCCCTACGACCATCAACTCCGACCGTACCATCCTTTCGGCCGATAAGAATGGTTGACTCCGGCTGCTTTGAGCTCAGGTCGTCAAACCAACCTTCGAACTTCCTTGAGCCTCCAGACACCAAACGCAATCAGGTTGATTAGTCTATCGTGATCCATCTACTCCTCCTTCCCCCCCAAGAACCTATACACGACCGAAAAGTCCCGATCCTTGCAGTCCTCCCTCTGCGCCGCCTTGTCATACATGTCAAACGCCAGCTTCCCCAGCTCCGTCCTCGCCTGCGCCGCCTCGGCCGCCACCAGCGCCAGCCTCAGATCCTTGCGCATGAGCGAGATGCCGAACCCGCCGCGATAGTCCCGGCTCGCCGGCGCCGTCTCGACGACTCCCTTGACGGGGTTGTTGACCTCGCTGGGCCAGCACCGACCAGTGCTCACGTTGAGCACGTTGGCCAGCGTCTTGGGGTCGAGGCCGCACCGGATGCCCAGGTTCATGGCCTCGGCCGTGGCGATGTTGTTGAGCGCCAGGAGGTAGTTGTTGGCCAGCTTGGCCGACAGTCCGGCCCCCTGGGCGCCGCAGTGCAGCACCTTGCGGCCCATGAGGAGCAGCGTCGGCTCGACGCGCGGGAGGACGTGGGCGTCGGCGCCGAGCATGAAGGTCAGCGTGCCGGCGGTGGCGCCGACGACGCCGCCCGACATGGGCGCGTCGACAAAGGTGCCCTGGCCCGCGTCGGAGACGGACTGGGCGACTTGGCGGGAGGTTGTCGGGTCGATTGTTGAGCAGTCGATGAAGATGCGGTCTTTTTTGGGGAGGGAGTCTGTCAGGATGGACTCGTAGACGCCGCGGACGTGGTGCGGCTCTGGGAGGCAGGTGACGACGGTGTCCTGTATACGTTATCAGAATGTGTCTCAGCTGAACCATGTGAGTATGAATGGTGAGTGTGTAAGTGATGTCATATTGAGGATTGGCCTCTGCATCATATAGCCAGGCCACCGTCTCATTTGAAACCGGATATCACGAAGAAATCAAGATGAGGACCCGGCATCAACGTTGGGAGACGCGGAAACGACAGCCATAGCTCATCTCATCACTTACAGCATCCTTGGAGGCATCATGCGCACTCGCCGCAAGTTCCACCGCAGCAACGTCAGACTTGGCCTTCATCTCGGCCGAAAGGCCCTCCATGGCCGTCGGGTTGACGTCAAAGATGGCGACCTTGTCCGACGGCTTGAGCTTGGACTGCAGGTTCTTTGCCATTTGGTAGCCCTGTGGCCATTGTCAGATACGCTTATGGCATTCTCATCGTGGTCCTGGGAGTGTGAGCTTACCATCTGGCCGAGACCGATAAAGGCGTAGTTGTCGAGCCGCCTCTGCGTGCTGGCGAAGCCCCTCCTGTGCACCAGGCTTCCTAACCGTGTAATTGGGACTCTCATCTTGAACAATGTGGACAATCTCCCCAGGTTTCGCAACACAATCAAGTCAGAACGCAAGTTATCAAGGGGTAAACAAACAAAATTATCAGAAACAAAGGGAGACGGAAGCTGTTTACCAGTAAGACAACACAACACACACACACATACGAATGGCCGAGGCCATCCGAGACCCGAAGACGGGTTGCCAAGTGTGGGGGTGGATTCCCCTTCCCCGCGAAAGCCGCACATTGCCGGTGCCAGCCATTTCCGGGGGGGAAAGAGGTTCCTCATTTGGAAGAGCTTCGTTGCCTACATGTACAGTACAAGGAGTTATTACTAGGGTGGTACGGGGCGCAGAGGTGACCGTTGCTGCTGGGGTGAAAGTCGCGGGGATGTAGAATTGCGACACCGGAGACGGTGGAAGCTTGATGCTGCTTGTTTGTGAGGCGGTGGACAAGCCAGAGCACAAGGGGTTGTGTATTGCAATGCACGACGTCAAACATTGCATTGGAGCATTGCTGAGTGCATGTTCATCGTTTTGATACCTTACTACGGCAGTGGACTATTCATTTTATAAAGGAGATCTTTTCGGCAATGTGCTTTCATGTGCTGGAGCACACATAGTGTCCTTGCCGACATGACTCCATGAAACAACTCGCAAATTACACGTAGCATCTGTCAACTGACGATAATTCAACTACCCGATAATCGCAACTGAATATCGGATGAAGAGCATCATCACGCCAACTACCTACAGAGTTGGCGTCAATGCAGTTTGTGATCGAATAACAGAATAGCGCTGTCTTGCACACCTTTACCCCAGGGTAGCACGCGCCGTCACAAGCACAGCACTTGATGTGAGATTCTTTCACTTTCATTCAAAGTTCCATATTACACAGCCCCCATCATCGCCATCCATCATCTCATATCGTCCTCTTCTCATCTCTCACATGCCCTTCATCAAACTCCAGATAGGGGGACCTATCACCCCTTTCGACCGAGTTTCAGACGAGCGACAATCCAATCATCCAGCCTCTCCCACAGCTCAGACACATGAATTTACCGCCGCACAAGGCCACCAATCAACGCCCCCTATCCTCTCTTCCTCCCTTCGTCTTCTCCTTCTTCCACCCTTCCTTTCACCTTTCACAAGCAGATGAAAGTTATGCCAAAATTATGGCCCCGCCACAAATGATCCCTCAAACCATCCACAGGACCCCAGTAAGCCACATGAGAAGTCGAGTTTGCAGCGAGAGTTGTCAAGAAATAGAAACAGAAAAGGGTGCCAGTATGTCCAACAGAAAAGAACTCTCGCACACGGAATTCAGAAAGAGAGGGAAGAGAGGGAGATGGGATGTCGGGACACCTGTTTGCGGGTTGGGAGGCTTTACCGCCTTCCTACGTTGTAAAGAAAAAAGAGGAAATAAAGAGATAATCACAGATTAAAGATGACGGAAAGAAAAACAAGGAAGAAGAGAGCGAAGAAGAGGAATACAAGAAAATGAAACAAGGAAAATAAAACAGAGAAAAAAGAAAAAAGCCAAAACCGCGCCATCCCAGTCCTCATTCAGCCGCCATAAAGATCAACAGATTTTACGCAACACAAAACATGACACGCGACTGCAGCCTCGGTATATCGTTTATAGCAAGTTTGCAAGCCACGGCACAAGTGCTCTGCAAGTTAATCAGTCAGCATCTTATCATAGGAAGGCAACGGAAGGAAACATACCCAACTGCGACTGTGGCACCAATGCCAAACAGAGCCCTCTTCTGTATCCTGCCCTTGCGCACTTCCACCTCCGTCTTGACCTTCTTTGAGCGCGGCGCATCGCCAGACTTGTCGTCTCCCTCGGCAGTCTCCTCGTCCCCATCGTCGGCCGCCTTCCGTTTGCTCTTCGCAAGGGTCTTGTCCTGAGCAGTCTCTGCCTCGGCATCCTCGTCGGCCTTGTCCGCCGCCTCCTTGTCCTTCTGCACCATGGACTTGGCGGCGTCCATCATCTCGGCAATCTCCTCGGCGGAGGGCGGCTGGCCGGCCGTGAAGGGAATGTGAGCTGGCACATCTGCCTTGCTGGAACCGTCGGCCTTGTCCCTGCTCTCCAGAGTAACGGCGGGCTCGAATTCTGTCGACGTCAGGACGCCCTCTGTCGTCTCGCCCTTGGTCTCACTGGGGGTCTCTGCATCGGCGCTCGGTGTCGTCTCCACAGCCTCGGCCTTGGATCTGGTGGTGCGCTTTCGAGGAGACGCAGGTGCGCGCCTCGTGGCGCTCTTGGTAGGGCTGGCCGAGCGGTGGCTGCGGCCGCTGCGGGTGGTGGTAGTGGCCGAAGGCGACAGCTGCGGGCCGGCCTTGAGGCGATCGAACTTGGGCGGCGCGGTGATGTGCTTGGGCGAGGCATCCGCGGGCTGGGTGGTGGAGATCTTGGAGGGGTCGAGCAGGGCCTGGATCCAGATGCTGATGTTGTACTCCTCCGCCAGGGCGAGGGCCGCTTCCGGGGGAATCCAGATGTTGCCGGCCGTCTCCTCGGGGCTCGTGGTGGGCTGGGCCTTGATGAACCTGCGCTCGGCCTCCTCCTCAGCGGCCGAGGCGTAGGGGAACGTGGCCTTGAACATGCCCGTCGCGGAGATGTAGCCGTCAAAGCTGCGGCGCATCAGGAAGTAGCTGTTGGGGCTGGACTTGAAGATGCCGGACACGATGCCCTTGGGCAACGGCGCGCGCAGGTGTGCGTAGTCGAAGAAGCCCAGGGCGTCGGCCTCGGCCTCTTCGTTGCCGACCATCTTGGGCGTCAACTTAGTCTGGCCAAGGCGGCGGCGCGACACGAGCTCCGAGTCTGCATCGTCGCGCGTCAGTGGTTGGTTCGAGGCGGAAGGGAGGCGCAATTGGCGACAAGGCAGCGCGCGGAAGACGACGGTGGAGATGACGTTTTGTTTACACACAACGGAGCGCAGGGAAAACAGCCAAACTTACAAGGAGGAATATCCTCAACCAGCAGCGGATTCCGCTTGGCCGGCAGCGTTCTTCCTGCGGCGGGGGCCATTGTGTGTGTCTGCAAGGCCACGGATACGGCGTAACGGTTGTCGCGGCGCAAAGGCGTGTCGAGGGAGACGGTCGAAGCTACAGAAGCAACTCCTTACAGGCGACTAAGAGGCAATGCAAGACAACGAGGCGCGCGAGAGTCAGACCGTGCCTGCGATTGAAGTCCTGCGGTCAGCCTTGGAGCGCAGCCTTGCGACAGAGATGCGCGCACGAACAGAGTGCAACGTACAAAAAGTCCAAAAAAGGCGACGGCTCCCGAGATTTCGTCCTGGCGATGGCGGCGCGTCGGGCGAAGAAAGAAAAAAACAGGGCCAATGCACCCGGATTCAATCAGAAGCAGACGGACGAAGCGGTTGCGACCGGAACGCGGCTGAAGCGACGGGGCCTTGACGAGGGCAGTTCGCAGCAGACGAGAGGCCTGGGGGGGGCTGTTTGCTGAGATTGAGGGCTGCTAGCAAGATGGAAAAGGGTGAAGAGAAAGATTCCCTCGCGATGGTGGGCGAAGAGTCGCGCAAATTGCTGGGAGCGCCTGAATGCGGCCTGGTCTCTCCGCAGCCTGTGGGCTCTTTCGACGTCTGGTGCTAAGGCATGCCAGCCGGGAGTACAGGCACTGTGAACTGCGTGCAGGTACAGGGTACCGTTTTTCCGGGGAGGGTGCTTGGGCTCTAGTGCCGTTTTGGGGCTGGCTTGGTGCTTTCTGGCGCTGTTGGGGTGCAGAGTGGCTGCGGCGGATGACCAACCGAAGCACGCTGCAGCCACGGGCGCAAGTACCGGGTACCTCCGGGTATGCTGCAGTGCGTGTAGGGGTCCTCGAGGGTTCCCTGGGATTTATGGGGGTCTCTCGCTGAGAACACGGTAGCGCCCCGGCCAGCGCCCAACAGAATGAGCAGAACGAACCCGTTGCAGCTCTTGTGGTTGCCGCTAACTCGAGCAGCTGCCGAATCCAAACAGGACCCCCTGTTCGTCTTCTTGACAAAGAGGACATGTCTCTGGTTTGACATGGACAGAGCAGAGCCTCTGCATGTCGCAGCATGAGTCAGCAGCTCGTCCTGTACCTTTTGGATTGATGGTTGGCGCTGGCTGTACTCGGCTTGGCATCTGCTCAGCTGCTGTATACTAGTAATCCCACGTTGTGAGCACAAACAACAAACCACACGAGGCATTGGATATCCACAGCTTGAGCAGGTTCAACAATGTTTGCTCGCCCCAAGCATTGGATCCGGGTGTCTGTCTGTCCAAAGTCCCCTCCCACTGCCCGGCAACCAAGGCCAGGTAAACAGTCCGGCCTGCGACTAACACGGGCCGTTACTCTGGTACCGCTAATTTCACAGGCGCAATAGCGTGCCCTTGGTGTACCGCGCTAGTGCCTGGCAATAACTACCTAGTACCTAACCTACAATCGAGGCCCCCTCACTTGACCTTGACAGCCAAGCCCGGACCTGGACTGAGGTCGGGTGGTGCAGTGCAGTCCAGGGCAGTCCAGGGCATGGCATGGCATCTCCTCCTCTGTTACCCCTTTGCACCGCAACCCTCCCCCTGAAGCCTGGACCACTCCCAGCAGCCGTGTCCCCCCTCTGCCCAATCACCGCCCGCCCTCCGCCCGCCCCCCACCAGCAGCCCGCTGCCCCTCCATATGGCTTGGTTCTGCCTCTTACCTTATCCCGCTTTCTGACCACTTGACCGACTTGGCTGCTGCGCCATTGCTTTCCTCTCCTTTCGAACCCCGTCCCCGATCCAAGCAGGCTGTGAATAGCATCGTCCAGATCTTCCCTTTTCTTCTTCTCTTCGCTTTCTCCTTTGTTCTCTTCTTTTTTGCTCTCTTGTCCGGCGCAACTTCCAGCCTCTTTAGCACTTCAAAATGGCCTCCCACCACGATGACGAAACCATGCCCGAGGAGACTCAGGGCTACAAGCTCTCCCAGCCCAAGCAGAGCATAGCCGAGTACCACCAGATGGGTAGGTGCTTGATAGCTGTTGGCAGGAGCTGTGATGGCTGGAGAAAGAGGCGGAGGACGTGAAGGGGGTTTGCTCTGGATCAGCGTGCTCTTGTTGATATGGTGGACGTGGAAGAACCGCTCAAGAAGATCCGTTTCCACGCGGATTATGCTTCACGAGCGGGGGAACTCCTGTTCGAGCCATACAACAGCTGCGTAACCAAGAGCCCTTTCACGCCTGCCCCCTCATATTGATTCTCCGCCATTTCACTATTCTAGAGGCTTTTCCCTTCAGTTTTGCTAACGCTTTACACCAACCCAGACGCCGGTGATGAGTCTCTCCAGCGGTACAAGCAGTCCCTCGGCCTCGGCGGCGGCAAGGACCTCTCCGACCCCAACGACCCCCGCGTCTGCATCATCCTGTCCCTGACCATGGAGTCCCCCGGCCGCGACCCCGTCACCATCGACCTCTCCTCCGCCGGCAGCGAGACCACGCTCAAGGACAAGCCCTTCAAGATCAAGGAGGGCGCCAAGTTCACCATGAGCGCCGAGTTCAAGGTCCAGCACGAGATCCTCAGCGGCCTGCACTACGTCCAGGTCGTCAAGCGCAAGGGCGTCCGCGTCTCCAAGGACTCGGAGATGATTGTAAGTGGAAAAGCGTCGAATCTGCGGGATCAAGAATAACTAACGGTTTAAAATAGGGAAGCTATGCTCCCAACACCGACAAGCAGCCCACCTATGTCAAGAAGTGTAAGTGTTACCACTGAAGCAGTGAAAGATGAATTGGGGGAGAAAACCTTGACTGACAACCCCGCAGTCCAGGAGGAGGAGGCTCCCTCCGGCATGCTCGCCCGAGGCCACTACAACGCCATCTCGAGCTTCGTCGACGACGACAAGAAGAAGCACCTCGAGTTCGAGTGGAGTTTCGATATCAGCAAGGATTGGTAGCGGGGCAATTGATTTTTTTTGCAATTGCGAAAAAGCGTCTGCAAGCGGTGTCCTCCAAACCCTCAACCCCTTATATATGTTTTTACTGTCTTGCTGTTTTCTCTCTCTAAAATCTCTCTTCTTTTTGCATTCGTCTTGTCATGCCCCCCCTACCTACCTGTTGCCATCTTATGAGATATGAAGATATCTGATTTATAAATGAAGAAAATTCAGCCTCGAATTGTGGGATTCAAAAAGCGTGGTCTCCTTTAACCTGGGCAATGACACGGGGATGGATGGATGTAGAACGATTGATCATTAACGTTCTAGCATACTAAGCTCGCAATTCTATATGATGATGAAGCTCTGCGCAAATTGTTCGCATGGTACATTGCGATACTGGTACAAGTTTATGTATGGTGAAAGTGTATAATCCAACATCGCCTCTTCCCCCTCTGCTCCCCTTTCCTCTCCCTCCCTCCCTCCCTCGCTGTGTTATAAAAAGTAGTCGGGCAGTGAGTTCCCGTCTGCCGTCTTCTCCATCCCTTGCTGCATATCCTTATGCTGGTCATTCTCCGGCGCCGCAGCAAAGACGTTGAAGAACCTCTCCCCCTGCGTATTCACCTCGAGCACGCTGGCCATGTTGCCGCACCGGTAGCAGTAGTTGGGTGCGCTCCAGACGGTGCTCAGGCGGTCGTCGTAGAGCACCTGGTAGCCCTCCTGGCAGAGCTGATGGGCGCGCAGGATGTGCGACATGTTGTTGACGGCGAGGAACTTCTTAACGACCTGCGCGCCAAACGTGTAGCCCGCGCCGCGCGGGGAGAGGGAGAACTCGTCTCGGTCGGGATCGGGGTCGGACCAGACGAGGTCGGCCATGGGGCCTTCGTGGGGGATTTCGCGGAAGCGGTCTATGATTTTGATCTGGTCGATGGAGTGGATCGAGGGCGAGAGGCCTGCGATTTCAGACATGGTGAGTTACTTACTAAACCAGATAACCTTTGGGAAGGACAGTTGACTCACCTCCGTGGACGCAAAAGATCTGGTTGTCAATGACGACGCTCAGGGTCAAAAAGTCAAACATGTCGGTAAAGTAGTGCCACACGTTGGCGTTGCCGTACTTGCGGGAGCACTCGGTGTAGAAGCCGTACGACTGCGTGACGCCGCGCGACTCGTGGTTGCCGCGGATCAGGTGCACGCGCTCGGGGTATCGCAGCTTGAGGCAGACGAGCAGCGATATTGTCTCGACGCTGAACATGCCACGATCGACATAGTCGCCTATCCAAGATTGTTGTCAGCGCCACAGCGTCCAAGCAACGAGTCTCCTCCCCGCCAACACAGAGCCTACTGCTGGTATTATCGCCACAAAAGAGAGCAAGACGGACCTAGGAAGAGGTAGTTTGTGTCTGGGCAGTAGCCGCCGATTCGGAATATCTCAATGAGGTCGTAAAACTGGCCGTGGATGTCGCCGACGACGGTAATGGGCGCCTTGACGTGGACCACGTTGCTCTCGCGCATGAGCAGCTCCTTGGTTTTGGCGCAGACGGCCTCGATGACGGATTCGGCCAGGAGCTCTTTTTTGTAGAGGCGCGAGATGCACTCGTCGAGATCGACGGAGGCTGAGACTGTGTTAGTCTGGCTGTCTGGCTGCCCATGTGGTGGGATGCTCTTTTGTGCCCTTCTCTTTGCCATGCCTCCTCCTCCTGCTCTTCTTCGTCTTCCCACATGTGTCGTTCCAAGACAAGCAGTGACTCACCTGGTAGCGACGGCATGGCGCTGCCCTACAGAGCGCAAAAGTCTCTCTGCTGGGATAGTTATGATGAAGCGGATGGTTGCACAGGCTGCACGTCCATGGACAAGTTCATCCAGGTAAGAGTCTGCGGGCAATGGTGTTTGGAGGGGCCGTGGCTGGATGCACCAACATGGTCGAGGGGCCCCGAAATGGCCTTTTGATTTCCGCTGGTCTTGTTGTCCTCTCACATGCAACGAGCCTCCAGTCTCCAGCCCGAGACGAGGGCCGGGAGAATAGAAGGGGAGAACGAAGAAAAAGATCAAAGGGCGGCGACTGATGGCAGATGGCGATGTGAATGTGGCCACACCTGAACGGGACTCGTTCGCGGCAAGGCGAGGTTCTGGGGATCCGCTTAAACTCGTCTAGCTTCAGTTGCTGAGAAATTGCATCAGGGCCCTCGAGTCGCCGGTCGACAGCGAGGTGGGCATCGTTACAGCACCTCGTTACAGCGCCCGGCCGCGTGGGTTGGCGCTGCTCCCGCCGCTAGCGCGCTAAACCGTGGTGCAGATTCATGCTGGGAACAACTGGACATCATCGATGTGGTTGCGGTACTTGAGAGGCGGCCGGATCTTGGAGACACCCAAGTACATATATGTATCTTCCGTAGTAGAAGCCGGTGCTGTCATGTTATGGTGCCTGTACGGTGCCTGTACGGTACCAAAGGTGCCTGAACCGTGCCGCCTGATGGGACGGTCCCGGTACGGTTCCAAGACCTGGAACGGTGCCTGCACGGTTCCAATAGCTGGCCCGGTTCCAAAGCGGTACCAGCGCCTAGCTATCCAGGTTCCAGCGCGGTGCCAGCGCGGTTCCAGCAAGGTGCCAAAAGGTGCCAAAGGGTTCCAGGTTCCAGGCCTGTAACAGCGCCTAAAGCAACCGCACCTACCTATATAAGAAGAGAGAGCGCCTGCTCTTGTAGAATAGATATGCCATAGTGGTTAGAGTAGATAGATAATGTAATTCCATTTTTAAGGTCCATGTTCAATTCCCATACAGCGCAATTGCGCATAAGGTAAAAAAGGTACTTGTAGATATAGAAGTGAGGTATTGAGATGTAAAGGGTGCGGTAGAAGCGGCATTTCCTTTTTGGGCTTGCGGGCGGAGTTTGGAACCTCCTGGCACCTTGCTGGCACCTCGCTGGAACCGTTCAGGCACCGTACCGGTACCGTTGTGGCACGGTTCCAGGCCCTGGAACCGGTTCCGTGTGATGGGACGGTACCAACTTGGTTGTGAGATTTTGGCACGTTCCAGAGGTTCCAGGCGGTACCACGCAACCACTAATTTTTACTACGGTTATCGAAGGTACGTAACGTTATGCCTCGTGTCAGCTGTGATATCAACTTGAAGTGCCCGAGACGCCTTATAAATCATCATGAGATGGCGGTAGACACTGGATGAAAGGCGGAAGGGGCACCAGCAACTTACAACTGAGACACCTCGTCATCCGTACAACTGCAAGGTCATAGACGCTCGACACTTCGACTCCGTGAATCTATCTACAAGCATCTTCCCATACAATCCTGCCATGTTTCTCGCCTAAAACCAAGACGGCGGCTTCGTCTCGTAACACTGGCGATTCGTGCGATGCAGGCCGATGGACCTTGTGCAACTCCAGCAACTCCAGCCACAAGCCTCTAGCCGACACACAGCGACAAACCAGCCTACCCTGAGACTTTACCGCTACTGTTGCCTCTCCCGGAACAAGTCCAGCCGACTCTTGATTCAACCTGGAAGTTCCAGCACCTTGACGAACCACACAAGCTGCTCTTGCTCTGAATCAGACGCCTCCTGGTGGTGACAATCCGGGGATTACACTGTAAGGAAACTCTCAGCCACGGTCCGAGAGCGCTGCGCTGCACACCGCCACAGCTATAGCCCAAGGTCACTTGAGAGCTTTCAGAGGCATAGCCCAGAGCAGTGGCTGTTGACTTCTCTCCTCTCGACCTTGCGCTCTCAAAGCTCTCTTCTTCCGTTGTTTCACTTGCCACATCCACGTATCATCTTCTTTCCTACGCTCTGTTGCAGGGTATCCCTCCGAGTCGACGCCGAGTGCACCAAAAGCCTCACCATCCTCACTCATCGTCGTCCATCTCGACTGACCTTAGCGACGGTTAAATCCCGGAGCGCAGCTGAGACAACTGCAACACTCTTGGTGGCCTGTGCGCAGCCTCACGTGGCAGCTGATCGAACGCGACTTGCACTCAAACCGTTTGCCCAGTTGACGAACCGGCCGGTCTAGCGCTTCTCTCCAGGACTCGTTATCACAGATTCCCCTCGCCTCGTTCACCTTCTCCAGGATCCCCGGACCTCCGATCTGGCGCATGAGACATCACTCCAAATCGATCGAAACGGCCTGGGGCGGGGGTTCAGTTCAGTTCAGTTCAGTTGTAAAGGGGGCTCATCGCCTGTAGGCCGTCTTATCCAGCAGCAGCAAAGGTAGGCCTCATCCTCGTCTGCCTCTTGTGCAATGTGACGAGGCGCTGATGTGGATTTGACGCTCAAGGCGACGAGGGCCCTATTTCATTTCTCATCTCCTCTTTTCTTTGACTGCCCTTGACCTTTAGGAGAAAAAGTGATAGCCTTCATATTCCCTTGTTCCCATATCCTCGCTCACTCACCAGCGATACAAGTGCCTCAACCACAGCCCGCGCCGCCTTTGTCCTCACTTCCTCACAGTCCGACTCACTCCCCGCCCTTCCTTCTACATCACCAGAGAAATGGCTGAGTCCTCAAATGGCCAAGCGAGGCCGGCTGACGACTCGCCCTGCTACAACTGCGGCAACAGAGGCCACTGGATTGTTGCTTGTCCGGAGCCGATAAGACAGACTCCTGCGTAAGCTCTTTCCCCATGCTTCCTGTTTATCCTCACTGCCCCAGCCCCGATGATGCCTGGACCTCTTGTCTTTTGTTTCCAGTCCTCTAACGCGTGAGGTGCTCTAGTGGCCTTGCAAACGCCTGGAGAAACGGTCCAACTGCTGGACATGCCGGCCAAGGGAACAACCGGCATCATGGAAACCAAAAGAGACCAAACAGGGGGCCCATTATCACAAAATATGCGCCTCCTCCCCCTCCCCCTCCTCCACCTCCTGCCCAGTCGCCTCTGGGACATGGTGCACCTCCATATCCGCCCCTAGCTGGACCATCATATCAGCAGCCGGGGCCACAGTTCCAGAACCCTTATCCCCATTACCAGCCAGGTCCGCACTACCCAACCGGCTATGGTCCTCCTCAGTATCCATCAACGCAGTATGCCCAGCCGCCTTACGGTGCAGCTCCTCCAGCGCCGGTGGGCTATCCACCTCATTCTCAAGGTCCACCGGCATCTGGAGCACCACCCGGAGCACCACCAGCGTCATATCCACCTCCGTATGCTTCCTATCCGCCCCCGGGGCCGTCTGGCACGCCCTCCTATCCGCCTCCAGCTGCGTACGCGCCGCCATACCCACAGCAGCCGTACGCACCTACGCCAGTTCCTTACCCCGTTCATACCGGGCCTGCGCACTATCCTCCTCCCTCTCAGCCTCCGCATGCTGCCCAGACCCATCATCCTCCCTCTCAGCCTCCGCATGCTGCTCAACCCCGTCATCCTCCCTCTAAGCCTCCGCAGGCTGCTCAACCCCATATCCCCCCCTCCAAGCCTCCGCATGCTGCTCAGCCCTATTTCCCTTCCTCCAAGCCTTCGCATGCCGCTCAACCCCGGCATCCTCCAGCCGCGCCGAGCCAAGCCCTTCTCCACTCTCTTCCGCCAAAGCCTCCTCGAAGCATTCATGCGCAGCAAGATACGCATCATGATAATAGGAACAAACGAAAACACGACCGCCACGGCAAACACCGGGACAGACGCAGAGACCAAGGCTCCCGTCATCGCTCTTCCAACCAGAAGCCGCAGAATAAGGCGAACCGTTCAACCCGCTCGAATCGTTCTAACCCCTCTGGCTCAGCTGCTAGGTCCTCACAGAAACCATCACCTCCGGTCAATGCAGAAAGCGTCACAGACGGTACACTTTTGCCAACAAGTGACCTAGAGCACAATGCCCATGCTGAACCCGAATCCTCAAAATCAGGCTTCCAGCAAGACCCTACCGAGTCAAACAACGCGGAGGAAACTCGGCACCACGATGACCAGTCTAATGATGGAGGGCCTGATGATGAATCCCACACGGCCGACGAGGTATGTAGACCTTTCCCTCGACGGCGACCATGGATCCATAGCATTCTGGTGGAATAGTTTGCTAAGTAGCTTCTGTTCATAGTCTGCCCACTCTCTCGGTAGCGCGGAGCCTGAGAAACCGTCTCAGGATGACGATGCACCGTCAATAGGGGTTAGCGAACAACAAGTACACCGCCCTCAGGACCATGAAGACGTTGCCTCGACCCCTGGTAGTATCACTCCTGTCGTATCTCAGCTCAACGGAAAGCACAAGCGCCGAGACAACGAGTCGGAAGATGAACGCCGGCTCAAGAAATCAAGATCTACAGCATCGTTCACGAACGGCCTAGGCGCTGCAGGCGGTGAACGCACAGAAGCACAACCTGCCGCCGAGCTGGAAGCCCGGAATGGCGAGGAGCCAGCTGTGCAAGACGACGTTACCCTCCCCCCTTTGGATCGTCCATCTCGGTCGCGGTCAAAAGAGCGGCATCAGAGGCCCAAATCTAGGAATTCGTCGGTCTCTAGTCGATCATCCGACTTGAATTCACTGGAAGCCGAGCTTTTGGGGCGGCCAGCCAGGCAAAGATCTCCTGCCGACAGCGGTGTCCATCAACGGCAAGATCGGTTTGCATTGCCTAAGACGCAACGCCGCCGCCAACAGAACGTGGACTCGGCTTACAGGTAAGGACGAAGACCTCTCACTTCCGATCTGGGTTTGCCAAGTGCCTAACTTGTATATAGTCGCCGCTGGTGATACTTCTCGCACGCTCTCCCCGTCTTTCATGCCAAAGCCAAAGCTTCTATCTCCCTTTCCTTACCCATCATAATTTTTCAACCTTTCTCGAATCGGATCTTCTCAACGCTGGTGCCGTTGAGGGTCATCGCCGCGTGAGGGGGCATTGATTTCAGCCTTTCCCTTCTCAAGAGCTTCTCTAGCTCATGATGCTTTCCCTTTCTACTACCATTCCCCTTCTGCGTGGACATTGTGGAATTCCCGTTAGGATACCTGCGACTGGCATATTCGCTGGCATTCATTTTTCTAGTCACACGACTGGCCTCACGGTCAGCAAGGGCTCTTTTGCATTAGCGGCGTTTCGTTAGAAATCACGAGGTATGCGTGAATAGTCCTGAAATGATTTCCTTGATACTGCTTCCTGGAGGTACTACACGTCTTGGATGCTTGGCTATGGCCTTGATGTTTCCTTGAATCCAATGAGAAGCATAGCACCCGCTTGAACAACGTTGATGGTCTCCGGTCTCTCTTCCCCCTTGTTGACATCCTTTGTTCTGTACCTTTACTTTTCGCGTAAGATGTTTGTTCTACTAGGTACCTTTCTATTGCAGCTATCATCTGGCCTGGGTCAAGTCCTTATTTTCCACATATTCAATTGTAGCTAAGCAGGCTCTAACTTAGAGTAGAAGCCAATACAATGCGAAGGGTGTAACACATACAGGATCATTCGTTAAGCTGATCACATGCGCATGTCTTGCTCTATTTGAAGGTTCAGACTTCATTGGCCGGCCTCGACATTCGAGCGACGATATCGGACCCCTGCAGAACATGATCCAGAGAGGGGAAGCTGAATCAGAGTTGCAGTGAACATTGGTGGTTATCGAAGCAGGACTCCCCCCCAAGCTCGAGTCATCACGCCAGCCGCAGCAGTGCCTTGGCCTCAAGTTCTGTCACGCCTTGGAGCATGTGATCAGCAGAAATTGGATGTCGACATCAACATCGCCAGCTACTGGGTTAATCCATCTGAGAGGGCCATTTAGGGCTCATGCAGGACATGTCGGAGGAAAGACGCAAACGGAAAAGCCAACGAGCATGTGGTTTATAAGACCAATAGAAGGCCCATCAACTAATGCCAGCTCCTGCAGGGCGTCTGCGTAATATGTACTTTGGAGCCGCCACTGGCCAAATGATCCAGGTTGGGCGTGCATATTTTGTTGACAAGGATGGAGATTTCAAGAGTTCAAGGGTGCAGTTTTAGCGTTGGCGGGAGGGGGACTAGAGGGTGCAGTAGCTCCCGCTTGTGCAGCAGTGGCAAGCCCGTGGCTTGGTGTTTTTCAATGTTTTCATTTCTGCTTGGGTTGGGAGGGGAGGGTCAGGTAGGGATTCAGAGCTGGTTTCATTGCTACCTTATTGACCGTGGATCATGCATGCGTGTGCGAACCATGAAGGCGTTGCTTTATAATGAGCCACAGTGTCACTGATATGATATTGAAGTTGCATTAGAGGCTAATTACTTAGTAGGTACCTATGTCGAGTTTGATGCTATTACGTGTATACTGCTCTACCTCGACAGTGTCATGCTTTGTCTAGATGGAAAGTTATGATTTAAGCAAAACATTGCAAACGTTCCCAAAGCTCTCCCTTGAAACAAAAACTCCGTTTGGTACTAAAGAAAAGAAATGATCGAGCTGAACAAAAGAGAAGCAAAGCAAGCATTAGCAATAGTACATGTACGAGATAATTAATGGCAAGTGCCAGAATCTGAAGGGGGAAGCAACAGCCTTAGCTAAGCGACATCAACCACCTTGAAGAGAAGCTCGAGCAGCAAGAAGCTACACAATCAGAGCATCAAAGCCCATGCTCTTCAGCCCCTGCAGCCAGTTGATGCCGGCTTCGTCGTCAGCGCCTTGACAAGCGTCCTGCATCTCCCAGGCCGCCTTGAGCAGCTCAATGGCCGTGAACAGATAGCCCCAGGGGCACGTCTCCCAGATGCCCAGCAGCCGCTTCATGGTCCACGTCCGCTTCTCTGCATCGCGGGTCTCGGCCCCGGCGATAAAGGTAGGCCAGGACGTGGCCTTGTAGTACGGGTCGTCGATGCTGATCTGGCCCAGGTTTCCCAGGATGTCGCCCACCAGGAACTCTGTGTCGACGGGACGGACTGCTCGAGCGAGGGGCAAGGCCTGTAGGATGTACAGACACGCGGCAGACCGGTGAGCCGAAGCAATGTGGATGCGGCTCTCAATGTCTTGCACTCGCGGGTTCTGCCGCAGCTTGTCTGCCCAGGCCGGTATATCAAACGCAAGTGCCTGGTCAATCAGGGCAAGAGCCTCGTCCGCGGCAGTCAACGACCAGTCAGTGCAGGGCGTTTCGTACGAGAGCTTGGATGCTTCCAGGATGATGTGGAGGATCTCTGGCGGACAGGAGAGATAGCTGTTGACTTCGACGCGCTTCATGACGGGCAGCAGTTCGAATGCATAGCGAGCAATGTTGGCGGCGAGGCTGCCCGAAGCCAGCGTGGATCCTAGAATGTGGTATCTGCAGGTCGGCGGAGCAAGGAGGTCAGTTTTGTGTCACACAGCACAGAATTTGAGCCGCAGTGTTTCTTCGCCGTGAGCATTGCGGTGAGACATGAGGCGACAGCACTCACATGAAACAATCAGCCACCACGCAGTCTCGCAGCATCCTGCTTGCCT
Source organism: Trichoderma gracile (assembly GCA_020002365.1). Classification (NCBI taxonomy): domain Eukaryota; kingdom Fungi; phylum Ascomycota; class Sordariomycetes; order Hypocreales; family Hypocreaceae; genus Trichoderma; species Trichoderma gracile. The sequence continues at coordinate 284,225 of JAINEY010000006.1, forward strand.
CGGTTCCATTGCTTCCCGGCCTCAGTAAAGCCAGGATGCTGCTGGCGCCTTCCAGATGAGCCCTCCACCCCTTTGTATCGTTCTTCTCCAAGTCTATCAGATCAAACTTGATGAAGAAGTGCATGGCGGCAAGGACGACTTCGCTTCCTCCAGGATCCAAGGTATCGAGCACCTCTTGCAGGTGGCCCATGGCCTTTTGCTTCGCCGTCAACGCATCGATGAGAGCTTGCCGGGAGACGAGATCCTTTGACCGCAGTTGGGCAAGATAGCCTCCCGGGTCTGTAAGTCCCGTCGGAATCGCGGTGATTGGACGGAAGATGTTGGACCAATGGATCGCAGAAGTGGCAATTAAGATCTGGAGCAGCAGAGGATGCTTGTTAGTCAAAGGGATGAGGTCTCTGAAAGGGTTTGCTCCCGGCCCATCGCGAGCCACCAAGTCTTTGCAGACACGATCGGCAACTGATGATGTGTTAGCAAGCCCCAACTCGCCTTCTCGTCCTCTTCGTCTCGGTAATTCAGGATGGGCAGCCTCTTACAGTGCGCTAGATAGTATCTTGAGTTGCGATCAAGGTCTTGGAAGAGAGGATCTGTCAGGCTGCCCAGTGCCGCTGGCCTCAACACTTCCTGGACTAGACTTGAGGCTGCATCTTGCACTGGTTCCGGTGCACCCGATGCCAACCCGTTGCCTCCATGGTCATTCAATGGCGGCGAGAGGCGACGAACTGGCGCCTTTTGAGCTCCGCCTGCGACAGACTTGCCTTCCCCGGCAGCTGCATCATGCGTCAGGCTACCCGGGCCCGTCTCGGGACGACGGCCAGGAGCGATCTCCAGGAAAGGCGGGAAGTAGCTGGTGGTGGTGGAAGAGAAGGCGGAGCCAGCACCGGAACTCAGGGGGCCACCAAGCGGTGTCCGGCGACTTGGTGACGGCTTCAAGATCCCACGAGCGTCAATCGTCTGCTGCCAGACGAAGACCTTGCCGTACCCAAGGCACTCCTGCCCTGAGACCGCACATTTGTGGCACGTCGGCCACGAGCGATCGCAGCGCAGTCGTCGACGGCGGCAGTTGTGACACGGCTTGCCGTTGCTTGGCATATAAGCCGAGCTTTGTGCGATGCGGTTGACCGAAGCTGTCGGTTGTATTTCAGGCTATTTTCTGATACAGAACTGTCGGCCTGCTGCCTCCCTCACTCGCGTCCTTGTCGGTCTAGCAATGGGGTTCACTAGTGACGCGCAACAAGGCCGGCAAACGAGAGCAGCAGCAGCAGAGAGTCGATCACGGCTAGGCGGGCCTCTGTCGCGCCTGAAGCAGTATGAGCACGGCGAGAATCTGGGACCTTCTCCTGAGAACAGTGGTCTTCCCGTGACGGCGGTAAGAGCTCAGCGCACGTGAAGGAATAGCGCCAAAAACCTTCCGGAGACGATGCCTAGAGAGCTCCATGATGGCGAGTGCCCATCATGAAAAACAGACCAGACGTGATGTGGCACGCCAGCGAAGCTCAGCCAGTCGTGATGCAGCGGGCAAAGCGTGCCGGCCCACCGTCGATTATCCATACTAACAACTAGCAGCATAATCTCAATATCGAAACCCCCTCCCCCCTTTACAACCACCTACGCCTACCAACCGCTCCGGGGACACGCCACCGCCCCAATCGCACCAAAGTCTAGACGGTCATACAAGAGACAAGCTTTCTCATTACGTCGCAAGCGCGCCTAAATGGGAAAGCTCTTGACATTCTTTGCGTCCGATCCACGGCGACCGCTAGGCGGGACCTGCAGACCCGGCAAAGCGTTGGAAGACCCCCCCCTCCCCCTGGTCCTAGGTCCCGAAGCTTGTTCATCTGGTCTGCTGGATCTTGTCCATCCAGAGGTCACACAAGCGCCCAATGCGGAAATCGGTTTGCCCATGGTGCAGTGATAGTACCTGATTCTCGGAAGCGGGCTGGGACTGAGGGATTGCATGAGAGAACAAATGCAACGGTGCTTGGCGTTCTTTTCTCCAACCCCTTCCCTCCCGGTTCTTCCATCCCTTCTACAGCCGCTCGGGCGGGATCGAGCGGACGCCGGTTCCTGAGTGGCTCAAAGCAATACTACGTCTTACATCATTACGAGCACATTCCCGGCAAACTCTCTCGCCTTCCACTAGAACTTAAGGTTGGAAACGATCTTCGATCAGACGGCGGAAGCGAGGGAACAACAACAACGGCGTTTCCGCCTTCTTCCCTTTTCTCCTACGGGGATTGAGATTAAGCAACAGAGAGCTCAGAACCGGTGCCCATCAACAAGTGCCGGACAGATGTCTCCCTACTTGGCGCCAACCGCAACCCCCCCTGCGGAATAGTCACGATGTCTTCAGGATTTAGCTCTCGAGCCCCAGTTGGGCGCTGCCACTACCGGGATTACACCAGCCCAATTATTATATCTCCACCACTGCGCAAGCTCTTTAGATTCTGGAACGAGGTCCATGACACTTGGAACCCTTGTCCCGACTTCTAACGCCTGCTCTAACGAAAAGAAAAAAAAAACGTGGGCAGCGGTTTCTGATGTGGCTCCTTTCAAGCTCTCAGTCGGGTCGCCTTCCGGCGAGGACCGTGTGGAGCAACCCCCCTGTCGGATATCTCGAGTGCAGTTGTAACGAACCTCCCTAGATGGGAAATCTCTAGACAGCTTCTGCGTTTCTTGCCGCTGTGGCTGGAGAGCGTGATGGAGGTGCATAGGGTTTCAGGGCTCGTTAATCAACGGGGAGGAGTACGAGAACCGGCAACGGAATGCTCACAGTGAGACTGTTCACACCATGAAACCTCCCGGCAGATGACGAGGGCGCATAGCTATGGCGTATGATCTAGCAGCATGAATCAGGGTGTGAAAATTCTCCTTTGAGGCGGTCCGTGTCCGTCGTGATGGCGAGAACATTATAAAAGAGTGAATGACGGCACTGGCCCAGAGCTGGGGATGCTGTAAGTCAACCGGGTTTCCCTGAAGAGCTCTTTGATCGTCTGTTCAGTCTCCATCTGCTGTGAGAGTTGTTCTCTAGCGTTCCAGCTGTCTTGCATAACCGCAATGTTGGAAAAGGACGACAAGCCTGGCCAGGGTGCCACAGTTCTCGTCACGGACAGGGACGATGAGCTTTCTCAGACCGTCGATGAGATTGATGTTGAGAAGCTCGGAAGACAGCGTCCTGCAGCCTTCTCTTCTACCTTCAAAGAGGTTGCCTTTGTCATCTGCATCCTGGGCTCCCTTTCTATGGCGGTGGGTCTTCCTCTACATATGCCAAACACGAGAGACACTCCATTCCTCCCGTCCGGGGTACACTTGCACATGCTTGCGTTGGCGATCTGTATACGACATGCAAGAGCTCAACTGACTTGTTCACTCTCTAGGACTTTATCATCAGCGGTTTTCAAGTCGTCTTACCGAACTTGATCGAGCCGCTGGACATCCCCCCTGAAGCTCAAACATGGCCGTCGAGCGTCCTGACGCTGGCTGCAGGCGCATTCCTGTTTCCACTTGGGCGTCTGGCAGACATGTATGGAGGCTACCTCCTCTTCAACGGCGGTGTGGTGTGGTGTTCAGTGTGGTCCATCATTGGTGGCTTTACGCGCAACTTCATCATGCTCGTCATCTGCCGTGCCATGCTGGGCCTTGGTGCCGCGGCGTTTCTCCCTGCCGGCATTTCCTTGCTGGGCCGGATCTACAGACCCGGTCCGCGGAAGAACATCGTCTTCAGTCTCTATGGCGCGCTTGCGCCGCTGGGATTCTTTGCCGGCATCATCGTCGGCGGCATGGCGCAGGATCTGCTGTCCTGGCGGTGGTTCTTCTGGCTTGGTGGCATTATATCTGCCGTCTTTGCTCTCGGAACCATCCTGACTGCGCCTCGTGATTACGAAGAAGCACGCAAGATGAACGTCAAGATGGACTGGTGGGGAGTGTTTACGACTGTGCCTGGCTTGATGCTGCTCATTTATGCATTGACCGACAGCGCCAACGCTCCGGATGGATGGGCCTCACCTCAGATTCTGGTGACGCTTATTCTCGGCCTCATCTTTCTTGGTGCAGCTGTCTATGTCGAAGGCTGGGTCGCCGAAGCACCGCTTATTCCGGCAGACATCTTTCGCGTCAAGTGCATGAAGAGGATGCTCTTGTGTCTCTTTATCACATGGGGAGTCTTTAACATCTACCTCTTCTATGCCAACTTTTAGTGAGTCAAGCAACAACAAACTGTACCCTTACTTCTAGCTAACCCAAGATCCAGCATCGAGACCATCCTGGACATGTCACCCTTGCTGACTGCGACCTACTTCGGCCCATGGGCTGCAGGCGGTCTTGTACTGGCCACGACGAGCGGCCTCATCCTGCACCTCCTGTCCGGCAAGGTCCTCATTGTTGCAGCTGGAGTGTCAAAGGTCATCGCCGTGCTCATGTTTGCCATTATGCCCGACAACCCAAACTACTGGGCATGGATCTTTCCCGCAATGCTCTGCGAAGCGGCCTGCGTCGACGTTTTGTGGACTGTGAGCAATGTCTTCCTGACGACTAGCCTGCCAAAGAACCGCCAAGGGCTTGCCGGCGCGCTCATCAGCGTGATGCTCTTCCTCGGCGGTGCCTTTTTCCTGGCGATTGCCGACGTGGCGAAGCAGCAGTTTGTGCTGAGCGGGATGGACCTCAAGCACCAGTACAAGAATGTGTTTTGGATCGGCGTCGGGCTCGCGGGCGTGGCGCTCATTATTTGCATCTTTATGGATCTGGATAAGGCAGGTGGCGCTCTTACAGTCGATGAGAAGGCGCTGCGGAAGATGAGCAATGCGTCGTCCGAGACAGAGTCTGATGGGGAGTCTGCGCTGGGAGGTGTTCGGGTAGAACCGATGCTAGGCGTGGTGGTTGATTCATCTCAACAGACTTTGGCTCATGTTGACGAACAGGTCCATGATCACGAACCCTGTGGTCATGAGCAGCCTCGGGAGCATGAGCCTAACGGCAAGGAAAGCGGTTGACGGATGGAAAGGAGAGATGGGAGACGTTTACATACTCTTTTTTGTTTGGGTACATGGCTTCGGGAACTGCTGGAGTAAGATGGGTTATCAGGAGCACTTGATTAAGGGAAGCGAGGCGTTTGGATATCAAAAATGGGTGCGACTATGAGCAAGTTGTGTTTGTACAGAATGAAGATGACGAAGAAACACTGCAATGGACAAAATCCACGTGTTGCAAAACGCCCTTGAACTTGACCGTCCACCTGAGGGGAGTGCCTTGCAGAGAATCATTACACACACCTCAGTACCTACCCAAGGTAGTAGGTAGGTAGGTATTGCTTCTCTTTACCGAGCCAAGTCTGCCACGACCATTCCAAACGCGTTCAGGCCGGCGCCGCGCCTGGTCGAGATGATGAAGGTCTTGATGCTCGGGCAAACGCACTTTCGGCCCGAAGGATGTGCTCATCTTGGTACCATTGTACTCTCATGATTCGCTCTGCAAAGGCCTGCAGCCCACCTGGGCTTTTTCTAAGTTTCATGCCGTCTGTGCACATGATTAAAAAGTACCTTCACTCATGAATTTCCCCATATATGCTCTTCAACGTAAAGTGAGAGGCAAGGTATTTATACCTGACTACCCCCCCCTTCCTTTTTTTCCCTTCCAACATAAAAAGGCTGAGTGGGTGTGTCGGTTGTCGGAGATCCTTCGAAGCAAGATTCATCAAGCAGTGGGTTATGAAGCCCCCTTCAGAGTGGTTCGCGTCCCCATGGGGGACATCACCCACCTTGTGAAAAATAGAGGCCGGTGATGAGACCGTACCACGAGGCTCTTGGCCATGTGGGCATACTCCATGTTTGCAAAGGGAAACCCCTTCTGGTTGCATGGGAACTGAGGCCGTAAAAGCTCGAAACGTTGCGTCTCAGATGTCGACTTGTTGGCATTGAAGCAGCCCATCGGTAGGGGGAGGTGGCAGATTGATGAGCCAAAGGAGGAATGGATGCGAGCCGTGGTCTACCTAGACCTTTGGTATGATCTTTCCCATCTTCAAGGTACACTATAGATGGCAAGCGACAATTGACAAAGTTCGTTGAAGACCGTCTGATTGCTGTTGCGCAAAGTCATTCACGCGGTTGAAATATGCATTCAGTATCTACTCAGGTACGCCATAGTATCACGGAGAGGAAAATGACGTCTAAACCTGCCGTGAGACATCAAATATACCTTATTGAACGCTGTTCGGTTTTCACCAGAGAAGTTTGACTCGCAATTCTATGACGAGAGACCACGTTCAAGAAGGCAACACTCTGTCTTTACATCGGCACTCAAACAAGTTCATGTCGCTACGTATAACTTGATATCTCATGCTTTCTTCCTGTTCCCGATGCTGTCGGAAAAAATACTCCAGAACCACAAACGTACCATACAGAGCAAATTTCTACTTTGTCATGTTTTGAAACCACTCGTAACCAAGAAAGCAATCACTCGTCTTCGAAACACAAGACTCGGAGCGTCTAAAGGACTTGTCATAAGGCTTGTCAAAGTATGCGCCGAACGATGCACTCACTTCAGATATCAGTATGCCTCATCGTACACACCTTGCATAGATATGTAAACATGTAGTCCACCATAAGAGGAAACCAAGGTTGAGCCTAGAGAGCCCAAAGAACAGTGTGATGTCCAAAATACGTCTATACCTAGATATCTACCTACCTAGGTAGTATGTGCTAGTAGGTTCTGCTCCTCTAACCCTAAGCCTCCAGTATCGCCTCATGCTACTACTATTACTTTCTCTATGCTTCCATGCATAACCTGTGAAGCGTACATAGGTATACAACAAGGTCTTTCTCCTAGACTATGGGATCAGTTGTGCGAGGTGAGTGTCACAGAGAAGATACAGAAGATTGAGCTTACCAGCACAGCAAGCGGCCAACCAGCAAAACAAGGCTGATGCTTCAATTACCCACGACGAGAGAGCACGCCTACTTTCGAAGGGCAACATGTATAACATACGCGCCTATAAGCCCACAGGGAAATTCTAGAAGATGACTAGGGCAAGCCTGGTGCAATAGATCAACCAGAGAGGGAGTTGGATGGAGTTGAACAGTGAGTTGGTTCACGATTTGAGCTCTGCTACAGCATTACGAGGCTGATATACCATATTAGGTTTGTCGATAGCCATCAGCTTCCTGAGCCCGCTTGGCTAAGCGGTATAGCGTGTCACTAGTAAAAACACTTGACATGACAAGGTGATCAGTTCGACTCTGATAGTGGGCATTCATTTTTGCCTCTGTTTTTCTCATTCTTTTTTTTTTTTCCCTTTTAGACGGTCCCAAGTTTGACAACTCGTGAGAATTATCGCATCAGTATTGGCGATGAGAGGTTATGCCATTCCCGGTATCAAAGTTATTAACGGCCTGAGCAATCGCCGGTAACTCCCAGATAAGAGCTTTTCGCGCTCTCCGCAGACGCAGCCGCTCCAGGACATGTTCTACCATAACGGAAACCGAAAACAACAGAAAGGCCCATATCCAGCTCTGCGCCTCCTCCCATCACACGCCTTGATTGGGGCTCTTGACCGCGTTTACTTCAGCCTCGGCTGCGCCCAATGCCCCGTGTAGATGAAACGAGTAGAGAGACTTGGAGGGTTTAGCTTCCGCTCAAGCAAATGCCTCTGCGATTGGTTGTTACCAATATCATGTCTATCATAAACACAAGGCAACAAAGGCTAAAGTACTGTAGGAACTATACATACAACGACCTATTATTCCGATGGCCGTCCCGACATCGTCACATTTCGCTAGGAGAAATCTTCCGTGAATGCCTCCGATGTGTTTCCAGTGCGCCGGCAGACAAGCATCAAGTTAGATGATGTGTGTATCAGGGGCGGAATGTACAACGTAGGGTCCGCTTACAACCTCCTCCTGCCCCTAACCCTCAACATCGCCCACGACATCTTACCAACAAACAATCTTTGACCTCAAAAACTTCAGGGCTCTACATCACCGACAACAACACCGACGCCACCATCCTCAACACCAACAACCTCCAAGCCCCCCTCCAGCACCACCTTCCGCGACGCAGACACATCAATCGCCATATTCAACCACACCGGCCCGTCCCCTAACAATGCTCTTCTCGTGGACATTTCTCTGCACGTACAAGTGACCCAGTCCGGCCCTGTATGTGCATATTACGCCCTGAACAATGAAATCTCGCTTGATATAATACTCCCATATTCACTGCTGCCGAGCGACACTCAAGGCAAGACAAAGCCCGTGTTGAACATGCAAATAGCGAAAGTCAAAGTTTTTCAGGCTCATGTCAAAATCATGCCTTTAAAAAGTATTCAAAAGCTCTATCTACCGAGAACGTAAAATATCTTGCAATCTGTGTCTGGCCCAATCTTTCCCTATCCCTCCAAGTCATGATATACTAATTTCCAAATGCTCTATCCCAATACCATTTCCATCCCATGCTGTTGTCATATCTCGTTTTCGTTGCTCATTGTCCATTCCATGCTAATATCGTGTTCCCAATCGTTCCTTGTCATCCATCATACATGTATAGTTTTTGCAGTATTCATCCAACAAAGGAAATAACGAGTGTGTCGTGAAGACGATGAGTCGCGGATGGGGGAGCGCAAGCCCCAGTTTTGGCTCCCCTCAGGCGAGATTTCATAGAAGAAACAAATGAAAGAGACGTGGTGCAGAGTGGTGGTAAAAATGAACCCAAGCGCCATCGCAATGCCAAAGAAAAAAACAACGTCGAAATTGCCAGACCCTCCATCCGAGGCGTCTGTCAATGCGTTCCTCCATCAACCCATCGTGTGCTCATACCATATCTTCTCTCTTCATTTCATCATCCACCTGTGTGACGGTCCCTGTGGGTTACAGTTGTTAACGTCTAGTGAGTGAGCGAGGTCCTGAGCCAACTCACTGGAGACAAATGATCCCACATCCAGGAGAAGATTCCGACAACAGCCGGGGGTGACCAAATGCCAAGGCCCTCTCCCTCTTCAACCACTGCCGGTGTAGCAGGAGCAACAGGAGCGGGAGGGGGAGAGGTGCGCAGCATCATGTCGTGCGAAGAGGTGGAAAAGGAAAAGACCTGGACGTCTTCCACCTGCAAAAAGTCGTATCCGCTCATGACGTCGTAGATGACCTGCGGCTCTTGAGGCTCTACGTCTCGCCAGGCTTTCCGACTGAAAGGAGGAGTGTATACCTTGGACGGTTTGCGAGGCGGGGCGCTGTTGGCATCGACCGTGAAGTCTGTGATGACATCTGCCCTCGCGCCGGTATGTGTGTTCGTCGTGTCCATCTTGGTCGGCTTCCTGGCCTTGACCGTCTCCGCCCTGGCTTTGCCCTTGCCCTTAAGGCGTCGTCTCCTCTCTGCCTTGACCTTCTTCTCGGGACCACTGACCCTGTCGGTCACCACCTCCACGGGCCTGTTGACAATGTTGCTCTCAATGTGCACGAAGCCGTCGTCTCGCTCTTCCTGGACAATGTCGCCCTCCCGGACATCCTCGACAGGATGGGGCGTTGTGACCAGGATGGCCTGAGGAACGCCTGGCGCAGGGGTCATCTCTATCAGTCGGTTGTTGGGACCGACGACCGAGTCGACCTTGCGCACCGCGGGCGAAGCCGCCGGTAGGAGTCTGGCGTTTCTCTTTCCGAGCTGCTGGCCAAGATGCTTAATGGTGCGAGTGGACACCTTGGCGCTTCCGACGATCCATTCGCGAACCGACCTGCCTTTGCGAGCGCGGACAGCGCGATTCTTGTCGCTGCGAGGCACCCCGTCCTCGAGCTGCTTCCGAGCCTGCGACATAAAGTACACACGCATCATCCCGTCTGGCGTGAGGGCCTGTACGGGAGAAAGGGTTGCGGCGAGAACAATGGGCGAATCGAACAAGGCGGATCGCAGCTGCTGGGCGCTCTGGGCATGGTTGGCCGTCAGGTATTTGAGCCAATTGCCGGCGTTTTGTACAACAAAGTAGGCCGTTTTCGTGTTTTGGGGAGACAGGACGCAGTTCATCTTTCTTCGCGTCGCGACGATACCAGACGATGCAGGAGTCACGGCAGCCGGCGTGGTGGTAGCGTTGATGACGTCCGTGATGTCTGTGACGTCTCCAATATTTGTCACGTCCGAGACCGCGGTGACGGTGGCATCTGCGACCTCCACGGGCTCCGTCGTCATGTCCAATGGAGCCTCCGACGATTCGGCGGGCGTCGCAATGGCCGGAACCTCGACGTCGGCATCCACCATAACGTCACTCTCCGTGGCGGTCGGAGGAGACATCACTGGCTCATCCTCTTCCGGAACAGGCGACAGCTCCGAATGGCCCTCCTTTGCGTGGTGATGGAGCTCGGAGCTATCTTCACCAAAGATGGAAGACTGGGCCGTGTCGACAGAAGCCATGGAGCTGGCATCAGAGGCCGACGCAACCGTGGAGCCGACGGTGAGAACGGAGGCATCCGAGTCGGTCCTGGGTCGAGGAAGCACAGGCGGCTGAACAGCAGCAGAGCTCACATCAGGCTGAAGAGGAGCAGAGGTCAAGCCCGGCTGGAGAGGAGCAGAGCCCAAGTCTGGCATTGAAAAGGGGCTCTGGAGCGGTGCAGTGGGCAGAACATGGGGATTCAAGGTAGGGTCTGAAAAGTCGAGGCATATGTTAACGACGTCGGCTTCCCCTATGTCCCCGTGGACACCAATGTCGCTTTCCTCAAAGGCCCTGTACATACCTTGGCCTCGCTTCGCGATGAACCGAGCTGCCTTGAACTCTGACTTTGACGTAATGCCACCGATTCTGAAGGACGCAGGTTAGCGCAATCAGGTTTAAAGAGCTGAGAAGGAGCAAGAGAACTTACAATCCATTCTTAAGGTCGCCCCAGACATCCTTTTTGACAAACTTGATGGCTGACCGGACCTTGTCCTTCAGCTTCTTGGAGGACTTGACGACGTTGAAGTCGGCCACCAGCGGATCGGACTCTGCGCCCTCGGAAAAGGCATTGAACCAGTCGAGCGACTTGTGCAGCCTAGTCTTGAAGTAGATGCGAGCAAGGTCGGGAAACTCCTTGTTGCGGAACTTGAAGAGAGCCTTGACCGCATCCTTTGGGTCCTGCCCAGACTTTGCGGCACGAAGCTTGACGGCAATCTATAAGAGAAATCATGATTAGCCTCTCATTCGTCCTCCTCTTGCGCAGTCTCGACACTGGTCGACGACATGACTGGTTGAGGATGGCGACTTACAGAATAGGGAATGGCCAGCCCGGTCAGCTCCTTGGTGGGCACGCAGCCCTTGACGAACAGCCACTGCTTTCCCTCGGCGCTGAGGTTCTGCTCGACAAAGTCGGCGAGGCCCTTATTCTGGACCCATGACTCGGCGCTCACCACCTTGCCGGTGTTCCAGGCCTGGAAGTAAAACGTCCCATCCGAGCTCCCGCTTCGTCCGGTCATAGTAAGAGTAGACTGGGTGAAGGACGGTGAGTCAGAGGGGGCCGTTTTAGAAACGGACGCCCCGGGAAGAAGAAGACGGCCAAGCTCAAAGGTTGTTCAAGAGCCGTCAAGCAGAAGAAGGGGAGAGTGAGATGGAGTAAAGACAAAGAAAAAGAAAAGATGTGTGCTCGAGTCAAGATGGGATGATGTGAAGATGGGTGAACATCTCGAGCCTCCAGCAAGCGACGAGACGACTGGCCAGCCATTATAAACCAAAAAAGTGCGACCCCCTCGACGGCCGGCCGTGTGCCTCAGTCGTGGCCATGCACACGATTCGCCTGCATAGATCCCTCGCAGTGAGAGAGTCTGATGCTGCGCGGTGACTAAAGCGAGACAGCGGCCGTGACTCGACGAGCCTCCATGGTAGTACTGCACAGCTACCATGCAAGGAAGGACATGGATTCATCAGTCCATGGGTACCGGGCAGCACCGCACAGCACCGCACCAGACAGCATCCCGTCCGTACATACAGCCAAGCCATAGCTCCCTGGCCACGTAGCGAAGCGTCCGGCATGCATGGCGATAGTGCTGGACGCCCACGATTGGCCGCCGCCGCTGCCGTGTGTCTCCATCCGCCCGGCTTGCCACCACTGCATTGCAGCCTTACGCGGACACATTGGCCCAAACACGGCCACGACGAGAGAGAAACCCCCCCTGTCTCGACGCTCTTCTGGCAGCTGGCCGGGGTGGTGCAAGTGCGTGTCGTCGCGGGTTCCATAGCCGCAACGCAACTGGAGCTGGGGGGAGACGTGGGCGCAATCAACGCACGCTCTTTAGCAGCGAGACGACTCGCAGATGGTCTTTGGAGTCTCCGAAACACCATGGCGACGGCTGTGATAGGCCTGAAATGGCTTCCGTAACGCCCCGAGGCTCCAGACTATCGCTGATCTGTCATAATTATCGCTATATATGGCCACGGGCATGCCATCGTGGGCCGCTTATCAAGCACGCGGCCTGGTGCCGCGCAGGAGATGGAGTCGCAGCAGATATAATAAGCCCGGGCAGCCCAACGCCCCTCTGTTCTGCGTGCGTGCTCGTACATACGATACATGTTGACGTCTTGACTCCGGAGACGCCTCGTCTCTGTTTGTGCAAGATGCGCGGTGCTGTCTTGTCTGGTGATGTCGCCGTGGTCCGGAGATGCCTGGCCTGTCCATCGGCTGCGCCCGTGATATGGGACGAGAGGCAGCGCTGTCAAGATACATAAGTTGCAGGTGAAGCAATCAACAGGGATGAGAGACCCAAGTGAAGACCAGCCTTGGGTAGGGTAGATGACGTGAAGAGTGGTGCTTGTAGTCCTTCCCCTCTTTCCCCCTAGGCGCAGCTGCCTTATCGATTGATGCCATACGATACCAATACCTACCTACAAGCCACATGCACCCGGGATCAGAGATGGAGGCTTATTACCCCATGGTACCTTATCCAGTACCAGACCGTATAACTCGAGGTGACTCCGTTCTCCGCAAAAGCATCCCACTGATGCCCTCATAGAAGCTCCATTGCGCCCACAGCCGTGAAACGAGCCCATTGCCATGACGCAGCCACATGACGCGGGCCACGTCGACAGCAAGGGGATTTCCGATGACATCCAGAAAGCCCTCTAGGACTGGCCGAGGCTCAATTGGCGCCTGATCAGCTGCTGTTCTTGTGCTGTTGCTTGTGCCTGTGCTTGTACCTTGCGCTAAGCTGACCCGGAGCCAAGCCACACCACGCTGGCACTCAAGCACTGTCTGTTTAGGTGCCGAGTGCTAAATTCGGTGCCTGTCTGTCTCTTTGGCTCGTCTTTCAGTGCGGCAGAGTCCGCGATAGACGTGATATTCAAGGGAAAGACACGCAAAGGTCGGTCAGAGCCCAATTGACGCCAGGATTAAGTAATCGATCCCTCTTCTAAAGCAGGGAGAGAATTAGCATCGACGCCGAAGAAGGCATCTCGTCTTGTCTGCCTCGTAGCTCCAACAATTCCTTCAGTTCCTATTGAAATTCACCTGATTCATCGTTGGTGATGTGTCCATCCCCCGCCCCCGCCAATTGGCATCAAATGTTGCTCTCTCCATACAACAGGTAGTATCATTGAACCCTTGAAATCAAGAGACAAGACATCTCCACCACGGAGCGGAATTCCCGACCGCCGACAACCCAATTGTTCCGATGTTTCAAACTCCAGCCAGCGTGACCTCGTGATCACTCGTCTTGATCAAGCTTGAGGATTAACACTCTGAGGCTATCTTATCTTCCTTATCATCACCCGTCATGGTCTGTGTGCCATGGAGCTGACCATCTTACTTCTAAGACACAATCTTCCCCAGCCCTCCGAGACCGGGGCCCCGCGTGGCTCATCCGGCCAGTCACAGCCCGGGTTTTAGCCATGCGATGCGATTGCTGGCTGGCGTCGCATATTGTCGGTCTCACAGCTGAGAGCTGGAAAGGAAGCAATGGCTTCGGTGTCGGCGTTGTTATCGGTATCGATACTGCCGGCCTGTATCACCACCGACTTGATCGCGTCTGTTTGATGCGCCGCCTTGCTTCACTGTGTTCTGATTATTTCCTTCGTTCATGTCGAAACCTCATTAGACTTGTCTTATACAGACAGAACCTACGCAAATTGATGCTTCCGGGGCGTGTTCGTCTATCCATATCCAAGCAACCGTGTGTCCCGTTAACCGGCCTCTTCCGTCTCACCCTCATCACATAAGAAGCCGAACCAAACAATCATGAGATGAACAGTCCTCAATCAACTTTCCTAGTTCCTCGCTCCTTGCAAAATCATCAAGCCACAAGTCTGAAGAGCTGTCTAGATTGATTTTGAACTCGAGCAATCTACATCTTCCCAAACCAAGTCAACCCCATGAAAACAGAAGACTCCGCCTCACGGCCCCTGGCCGCAACCCTCTCCGCCATCACAACAACACCATCAACCACCCAATCGCAAACACAAACAAAGACACACTCTTCAAAATGGAACACCGACAGACTCGCCTCGCGCCTCGCCGCAGACGTCGCAAGCGCCTCCTGCGCCGGCGCCCTCATCGCGCCCATCATCACAATCATTGACCGGTAAGCCTCCTACTTCCCCCCTACGTCCTCTCATCAATCAGCTTCTTCTATGCTCTCTCACAAACGAAAAGCTGACCAAAGAAAAAACAGCGCCATCATGGAAAACGCCTCCGGCCGCCGCCCCCTATCCACATCCCTCCTCACCTCCCTCACCACGCTCCTCACCCGCCCGCAGACCTTCCTCCTCTCCCGTCCCACGGCCCTCGTCTTCGCCCTCTACGCAGGGACCTACCTCACCGCCAACGCCCTCGACACGCTCTCCTCCACAATCTCAAACTCCCCCGCCCCGTCGACGACCTCCGGACCCGCCAAGTTCGCCGCCTCGTCCGCCGCGAACGTCGGTCTCTGCGTGTACAAGGACCAAGTCTTCGTGCGCCTCTTCGGGCCCCCCGGCACAGCATCATCATCAGCAACCGCACGACCCGTCTCGTTGCCCAGCTACATCCTCTTCACAACGCGCGACTGCCTCACCATCTTCGCATCATTCAACCTCCCCCCTCTCCTCGCCCCGAAAATCGACGCCCGGCTGTCTGAATCTTGGAAGCGCTCCGTCTCGGGCCTCACGGCAGCGCAGTTCCTCGCCCCGGCTTCCGTCCAAATCTTTTCCACGCCGATCCACCTCCTCGGCCTGGACATGTACAACCGCCCCAGCGGGCCGGCGACGACGCCGTGGCGCCAGCGCTGGCATGCCGTCAGGGCGAATTGGCTCGTCAGCACGGCGGCGCGCATGGGGCGCATTGTGCCGGCTTTTGGCGTCGGCGGCGTGGTGAACATGAAGACGAGGAGACACCTCATGGAACGGGTTGCGGGATGAAATCATGATTTGAATGAATGACTTGGGCGGCGTTGGGGGGAGGGGGGTTTGACGTTCGTCTTGAAACATTGAACCTTGTGTCATTGGTGTGTTGGTCTATAATTGTTTGCATACGAAGCGGTGGGCGACGATTGAGCTGTTTCGCTTTTGGTAAGAGAGTAATACTGGAGATTTGGACGCGAGAGGACTGGGAGCTTCTAGACAGTGGCATTGCGTCGTTGATATTGATTGTTAGAATTGGGTACATGTAAAGGATATACATATAAGGAGGCTGTCATGCTATGGCACGACACCACACACTCACAGCCAAGAAAAGGCGCAATGAATATACGCAGACAAGCAAACGGGCCTTCATCATTCACCATCATTCTCTGATACATCAGTTGAGTTGTACTTTATTTGCAGTATCTAGCAAATCTGCCTTCCAAAATCCTTTTCATCTGTTCCATTCCATCCATCCATACATACAGAGTCACATACAGAGTCTCATCATCTCCCCATATTCCGCATCCACCAAGTCCTCCTCTCTCGCTCACAGATATCACATGGCCAAGATCAGGTCAAGGGCCCCCTCCTCGCATCCTCCCTGCATCTACCTGCTCCAAATCTCCCCCCATCTCCCCACCCCCGAGATTCTCATCGACAAAAGCAAGGTATAGTCGGCTCCCCTGCTTCACCCTCTCACAAAGGAAATTGAACAAAATGACGAGTCTCAAGGAGCCAGCAATCGGGACTATACCCTACATATAAAAAAACACATTCCGAGTAAGGGAGTCGACCAACTGACAAGGGAGGCCGTCTTCCTCTCAAACGCCCTTTCCGAGGCTCGGCCAACCACGATCGCATCCCGACTGAGAAAGCAGAAACAAAACAATCAAAGCCTGTTATGTCTTGATCGCACAGTGGGGCCTTTCGATGTGAAACGAGTTCCTGTATCCGCAATGGTAGATTGTAGTATCCGATGAACAAAGTGAAGAAGAACCAGAGAGGGCGTCCTTTGGAAGGGGAAACCGTCCGGTAGGCCATGAAGCGAGCCAAGGGCTCTCCGTACACATACGTCCAGTCGGTAGACTGGCTTGAACAGGCAGTGAGGACCAAGGCGCCGGGGAGAAGAATCCAGGATCGCATTTTTAGAGTGTAGCCACTCAGGTAGAACCATGATTCCGAGTATAACCACGAGTACAAGAAGAAAACCAAGCTCCAGTTGATTGAAAGGCGGGTATCACCAATGCAAGACGTTGATCGCCGCAATCACGTCGCGACGTGAAACTCCCACACCGCGGCGGGCGGCACAAGTCTTGCAAGAAAAAGTAGAATGAAAATATAGACATCGAAGAGTTAATGAGCTCCCAGTGGTCGCGGCTACACCACCTCAACGTACAGCATCAGCTTCTCGTTGCGCTCGAGGGCGTAGTCCAGATCGGCGTCGTTGGTCAGACTGGGCTTGTTGCCCGTCTGCTCGTCCTTGTAAAAGAGCTGAAGCTGCTCGTTGGGCGACACCTTGAGTCGATCTCGGACCTTGTCGTACAGCTGCTGGAACTGAATGTTTGTGGGGACGCGGATGGCAATCAGGTCGCCGTTGTAGTACATCTTGATCTTCATGGCGGCTGAGGCTTGGCCCGGCTGCTGAGGCTGCGAAGGCTGCGAAGGCGGCTGCTGCTGCATGACTAAAGGGGGTTGTAGCGTCAGTATTGGATTGGATCATCGGCAGTCGGCCATCACCAGAGCAGTTGCGGTAACTCACCTTGCTGCGGGTTGCTAACTTGTCTCGGAGTCGCCGAGAGACCATTGTATCCGTTACCACTCAGGTTATTTCGTGACGACTGCAGCGAGTCGGGGTTAGCATGTGACCCGGACGACGAGCCTTGAGAGCCCTGTGACAGCCGGTATTCCTGCTCAATCGTGGCTGGGTCCATCTCATAATCGCCCTCTCGGGGGGCGAAGAACTGCTTGACGAGCGTGCACCGAGAAATGTAGGGGGGTTGGTTCAGCAGGTTCTTGACGTAAGCGTCAAGGTTATGCAGCCTTCCCTCGGTGATGGCATCCGTCACGTAGCTCACGGGGCCGGGCATGTAGGGGAGGGTTCGCTTCTGGGTTCCAGTGTTGCCTGCCTCGGCAGGGAACTCGGTGAGAAGGGCAATCTGGAAGTCGTAAAAGTCCTCGTAGTAGCGGGACAGCTCCCAGTGCCGCCCATCCTCGAGCTGCGTCTCGATAACGAACCAATACTTGTCTTCCGCAAAGCAGTAACGGGGTATTCGGGCAGAGATGGGGGCGTAGAGTTCCGTCGTCGCGCTGGATACAAACTCGGTCTGCTGAGGCTGGGCAGCAGGCTGAGGGGGGCCACTGGGGGCTAGGGGCTGTTGGGGTTGATTAATGCCTGGTCAAGAGGCGAGGCTGAGGGGGGATGGGTCGAGGGCTTGGAATGGGAGGTGACCTCAGGCTGAAGCGACGGGAGGACTCAGGTGATGGGAGTGGAGAGCGATTGGGGAGGCGGGTAATGAAGCGGCGGAGAAGCAAGCAGTTGGTGGACAGAGTGAAAGGTACAGAACAGAGGACAAATAACGAAGAGCATGAAATGAGACAAGAAGGTGAAATAAGAAATCGAAATGAGACGAGGCTGTGGAAGGAGAGGCGTGGAGTGACCAGAGACAAGTCTGCAAGGAAGAGAAGAGAAGTGCGGTGAAATGAAAGGATATCGTAGAGACGAGAGATGCAGTGACATAAGACGAGGCTATGGAAAAAGAGAGATGCACTGGGGAGACGACAAAGGCACAACTCACCTGAGGAGCATTCTGAATGCTCAGGCGCTCCATGCCCTGCTCAAGCGGCTGGGATGGTCCTCCGCCCTCAAACTTGCCCAGGGTAATGCTGCTGTTCTTGTAGGCAGTGGCCATCTTCTTCCACTCCTCCACCTTGGGCACGCCGGCCTTCCTGATGGCTTCTCCGGGATTCTCGAGGGCCTTGCCCGTGGCCATATCACGGAGCTCGATAAAGGACACGGGAATCAGGCCGGGACCGCCGAGCCGGCCAATGGGCTTGGCGACGAACCACTCGGGGTTGGACTGCGCAATGACGATGATTGCCTCGCCGGCCTTGGCCTCGAGCTCGTCGGAGCGCTCCGCGTTGAAGTCGTACATGACGACGCCGTAGACCATGGCGCCCTGCTTGGCGGACTTGGACATGCGCTGGCTCGCGGACGCGGATGAGCCCGGGGACTGCATGGCGGAGTTGACCTCGCCGTAGCCAGAGTCGTGGTCAGGGTTCTGGTTGGCAGTGGTCGGGCGACCGTCCGAGGTGTGGCTGTCGCGCTCAGTCTTGCCGAGGGCCTGGAAGTAGGCGACGGGCACGAGACCACGCGCGTCGGGCAGCGCAGGATTGCAGGCTTCGTACCAGTCGGAGTCGTCCTCGCGGCCGATGACGTGGAAGAAGTCGCCTTTGGAGAAGCTGAGCTCTTGGGGGGAGCGGGCCTCGTAGTCGTAGAGCGCTCGGATGACCTGCGAAGAGCGTGAGAAAGGGCTGCCCCACAGACTGGCTCGTGCTTGGAGGCGCTACGAAAAGCGAGGATAGACGAAATGAAACGCCATTGCAAACGCAGCTCGAAGAAACAAGGGTAAGCAGACTATATGAAACGGGGAAAAAAGCAGGCTGGTTATGCGCGATAACGTCTGTGTCTTTGCGACCTAGTGCCTAGTCGACTTGAACATGGACGAAACACCAAATCAGCCTGCTGGGATGGATTTGGACGCAAGAGAGAGAGAGGACAGGTGGGGATTCGCAAACGCAGCACACACTGATCAACGAACCTTCTTGGGCGGAACGATGGCGACAGCAGCCTTGGGGGTGATGGAGATACTGTGCTGTTTCTCCTTGTCGCCCTTGATAGACCGGCGAAGAGCCTGCAGGAAGGCCATGGCGGTTAGTCTTGTCTTGTCCTCTCGTTGTCCGAGGCCTGGTCGCAAGGGAGCTTGTTTGTTGATGTTGTTGATGTCGTCTGCGCGCGCCGCCGTGACTGTTGTGCTTGTGACGGAGGCAGGTTTGGGAGCTGGCAGCTGGCGAGCCCAAGGCGATCGATATACGAGAGCCATCGCGTCGCCGGTCCGGCAGGCGTTGGGGAGGGGAGCGGTTTGCAGCTGGCAGCGCATGACTTGCGCAGTTGGCAATGACGCACCTTCATCTTTGTCCTGTGTACAGTATTGCAGTGTCGTGCTGTGTAACGAGCCGGTGACGGCCGGGATATGAGGCGTATGCGAGGTGTGAGGAGGGCGTGGGTGGTTCCGGCGGGAGGAAGAGGGACTATCGGGTTCGTGCGAGCTTCGCAGGCGGAAGCGCTTTCTCGGCGGTTGGCACGGTCGAGACGAAGGGCGAGCGAGGGGGGGTGCGCAAAAAAGTCGAGGTCTGGCGGCGAGGCGAGGCCAGGGAGCGGAGGGGGGAGGGTTTTCGGTGCCAATGGCCAGCCGGCGAGGCGAGACGGCGAACGAGTGAGGCTGGCGGTTGCTGGGCGTGCCCACGGATCAGAACAGGCCGCGCGACGAAGGGATGAGGCAACGAAGCAGAAGGCCGGCTCGATGCAGGAGAAGCTGCGCTGCGCTGCCCGGGTCGAGTCGCACAGCCAAAAGTTGGTTGCGCGTGCTACTACCACTACCACTACTAGTAGCCGGTGCAAGCAAGATCAATAACTAGCAGCAGTAGTCGTGCGTCGGACGCCTAGCCTCTTGTGGTGGTGTCGGCTGCGCCTCGTGCTTCTAGAAAGATGGACGGTCGAGCCTCGCGCTTTGCTGCGTGCGCTTGTGTGCTTTGTGCTTGGGCTTGTGCTTGTGCCTGCTCTGGCCGGGCCTCAACGATGTCGGCGATGCAGGCGGCCGCCGTGGAAACGTGCAGCTTTGGGCTTCCGCGAGCCGTGTAGCAGCTGATTTATCCCTTGGCTTTCCAGGCCGCTCTCTGGGCCAATGCGATGCAGATGCGAATAATGAGATGCGGTCCGAGTCAAAAATCACTTGGCCCAGACAGAAGATGGCGCAATCACCGGCGTTGCGTCGCGGATAGGAATTCTACTGTACAAGGCGGCGTCCAAGTGGAAGAAGCAGAGGAAATTATGATACAAGTCTTGACTAAAGGCAAGGGAACGATAAGGTATCGACGATATTACTGACACTGTGGATGGTTATAGCGATTGCGCCGAGAGAAGCGGCTGGAGCAGATGCAGACGCAGATGCAGAGACGCAGATGGAGATGACGAGAGGCGAAAAAAGTGCCTTTTACCAGTGCAACGAACACGGAACTCGCAGTGGCTGTGGGTTCGTTATTGCGAGGGACGAGGGTCAGACCTCTCACCCACATCCATCATGTACATGAGCGCCTGTACAATCCCGGTACTCGCAGAACCTCGTGTGCGTTGCGTGCGACCTGCGGGATCACCTCAACTGGCATATCACACACGCCTTGGGTGACCCTCGCTTCGCTCCCCGGTTACAAGGAGATACTTCAAGGCAGGTACCCAGCAGCGCCGGCTGTGGCTTCGACTGGACTTGCTACCTACTAAGTTGTGCGACAGACAGACAGGCAGCGGGAGAAACGACATGGAAGAGCAACAGGGTACCTGGAGCTCACGAACAGAGTCTGCCACCACGAGGTACTATCGCCATGTTCAACAGCCCTTCCCTTGTCCTTTCGTCTCCTCCCATTTCCGTCTGTGCAGCGAAGCCTGGCCTCAAGCCCTCACGCCACAAAACACTTGCATCAATGGGAGGCGTCAGTGGCCTCCAGTCGTTGAATGGAAGTGCCATTGATCGAATTGTTACTGTAATAGAGCCAGGTGCCATACAGTGCTCACATGCAGCGCCTCGACGGCCGGGAGTGGAGGGATTCCAGGTGGGTTACAGGGGCCCCTCTGGTGGGGGCAGCACAGAACCGAACAGGGCAGCGTCCAAGCGCTTGAGTCCATTCAAGCCTGCACCCATATTAAGGCCCGCGAGCCAAAAAGGCTGAGGTCCATCCATGTTGATGGATGTGCCCTTGCCAAATGGGCGGCCGCTCGCAACGTCTTTGTCTCTCGGGTACAGGTACTGTACAAGGGTTCGATGAGATGTGACATCAGTCGGGCAGCAATTTTCTTCCATCATTTGTTCGTTTTCTTTTTCTGTTCTTTTTCTCTCACCATCTTGCAGCCTGAGCTTGCACAAAACAAGAGACTGAATACTTGGGCCCTTGAACGTGGTTGCAGAGGTTCATCTCTCAGCATCCATGACCTACATGAACACCCACCCAGACACCCGTCCATCCATCCAACCACACAGGTCCCATTCAGATGTGCTGCCGCCTCCCACGTCCAATCTCAGCGTTTTTCTTCAGCAACTCGCTCGGGTTACCAGCCTGCCGGTAGCTGTACATCCATACCCTATCCATCCATCCATCCATCCATCCATTCAAACACTGCGCGTTGCTGCATCCGCTTCTGTAACCCAAAAGAGCACATGGTCCAATGCACGTATAAGGTGCAGGAGCTGATCACCTATTGTACCTGGTACTCGTCCAGGCCTTTTGTCAGAAAAACCCCGGTGTGCTCAGCGCCAGCCTGCGCCGACGAGGCTGGAATTTCGCAATAATACGAACCTGAAGTGTTACTTTCCCTCTGGTTGGGCACCCGTTTCATTTCCCTTGCGATTGATTGCCCCATTGGTGCCTTACTCGGCCAGGTACAGTACAGTAGATTCCTATCTCGTGCGGACTGTCCTCTTCAGCATCATTTCCCACCTCTGATACAGCTTCAGTACCTACCGTGCACCACAACATCTATGTACCTCAGTAAGGCCTAGCAAGACGCCCTTCGACCAGGGCAATCTTGGCAGAATCAAGGAATCAAAAGCCATTGTGTCACTTCAAAAAGCAAAGCCTCGAAGCCCATCGCCTTGACACAATTCTCAATTACCACCGAGAATCCCATCCTCAAATCGGCAGCTGTATGTATGTCAGCGTCTCTTCTCCAAAACTTCTAGTGGCATCCGTTCCCCCCATCCACTGCTACCTTGCCTGCCGTCGACTCCACCACCCGAAAAATGCATCCCCTTGTTGTCCACATGGCCTCCCGTCTTGCGCTACCCCCTCTGGATGGTGAAACCCGGGAAGAATACAGTTGAGAGAACGGAAAAGCTTGTTGTGGGCACAACAAGTTGCGCTACTCGTCCATCCCCGTACTTCATCGATCACATGTACGCCAAGGACTTTTGAGGTTGTTTGCACGGTCGACACAAATATACCCTCTTCCGTCAAGTGGCAGATAGTCCCGGGAGGTAGCAATAGTCTTTATCAATTTCTCAAAACGATCCTCTGAACAGTCAACTTTTGACCAATGCATTCTAGTTCCGGCTCTCTCAGAAATGCCGCGAACCCTGTATCAGAACTTCGCGTCCAAGCGGACCAAGCACCATTGCTTGCTTTGCAGTCATTACCAACGCCAAACACCGTAAACCTTCCAGTGTTTCAACGGTTCCATCCAACCGTGATGCGCAAGCCAAACACCACATGTGTCCTCGTAGTGAGACACGTTGAGGCAAACAAACCCCCAGATATCGTCCAAATCCATCCCCCAACATCCAAGTGGCTGGAGTTGTTACCGTGACCAACTCATATCCCGCCTTGCAACAGAAGCAGGGATCTGACGTATCAAGTTAGAACAGATAATTGTTTGAGCAGAGCACCGTCGGAATCGAGGTGGATGCTAGGGAATTGCTTTTCCTCGAGCGTGTGTAAGCGCCCCGACACTGTCCGACAGGCAAGGACAAGAAAATATCTCGTCATAAGAGTCTATAGACGAATTCCAAAGTGGAGAAAGAAATCGTCAGACGTCGCCGCCGTAACCAGCAAGACGCTATTCGTTAGGTATCAAAGGCGGGCTGGCAATTTCAGAAATAGAGAAAAAGAGCAGAAAAAAGAAGGCGACTGGTGGCCGTAAGCCGTGTACAAAGAAACACGCAGGGAGAGGAAGAGACGCCTGAAAGGACGTGACAAGGAGCGATGCGACCAGGTCAGATCTGCCCCTTGATGTCCACCTTCTGGAAAGCCGCGGCCCTAGAGTTCTCAAACAGGCCATTGGCTTTACCAGTCAGGAACGCAATGTACTCTGTGCGGTCTTCAAGAAGATGTTGCCCCTGGTAGTCAATGATGAACTGAGCAGCATCGGCATCTGATTCGAACCCGAGTTCCTCAGTGATGAAGCGCAGCTTGACGTCAGGTTTGTATCTGATGGCAGGTTAGCCTTGGTCCAGTAGGATACGAGGGAAGAAAAAAAAGACTCACCCTTTGCAGATGTTGCACAGAGCCGCAAGGCGCTCCCTGGCGACAAACATATCCATCAGATATGCACCCATGTTGGGAGTGTCAAGGTACAGCTGGAAGAACTTGTGGTAGTTGCCCAGCGCCAGCGCAGACCTCACGCTGAGCGCGTGCTTGATCGGCCTCTCTTCCTTCTCCGCTGCGGTTAGATCTGCCAGGGTGTCGTTCAGGCCGGTGCGGTTGGCAGTGTGGATGAAATAGAGGATACGATACGCCTTGAACTCAATGGGGTTGCCCTTGAGACCCATCGCATACAACGACCGCAACTGGGTCTGGCACTGATTATACTCACCAATGTCCCCCTTCTCCAAGGCAATCCGGGCGTGGATCTCGTAGACGGAAACGGTAAACTCGTTCTTGATGCGTTGCACGGTGAGATCCTGGCGCATGGACTTGAACTGGTCGCAAATGTAGGAATAGTTGCCCTCCTTTCTCCACTTCTTCTTCAACAACTCTAGGGTCTGCCGGAGAACTCTCTCGGGTCGCACATTTGACGGGACGGGGGGAGCAGTCAGGCGGAGATACTTCTTTTCAAGGACTTCAGAGGTGCCCACGATGGGACCGGATGGCGGCGGCGGGTTCAGGCTCAGCGACGCTACGTTGGCCGCCTTGTACTCGTTCTCGAAGCGCCGCTTGCGCTTGTTGGCTTCCTTCTGGAACTTACTGGACTTGGGGTCATCGAGGGCTGCCCGCTTCTGGGGGAAATACGAAATGCGATCCTCGAGGGATCGACCTGCGTTAGTAGAGTGCCACGGGGGCGCGGATGATTCATTTGAAAAGTCATTCGACTTGCGCTTTCTGGGGTTGAAGGAGTCGTCGGTGTAGATCGGTGTGGTTATTGGAGCAGCACGGTGGTGAAGTTTGAGTTGGGCCTCGCGATCGGCTCTCACCAACGCTTGGGGCAGAGGCATGTTATCCCAGTCGATGGTGTAGAGCGAGTTGTTCTCCTTGGCGCTGCCAATAGTATCCTTTAACTTGGCTTCCAGTTCCGCACGGGAGACAGAGGGGTCGTCATTTTCGGGATGGAAAGACCGCTGGACGTATCGTCGAACCGATTCCGGCCACTCGGTCTTGGCTCCTTTGGGCTGTTCTACAGGTGCTGCTGGTGATGTACTGGTGGTGGGGGTTGCGGGCTGACTCTGGGGAGAGCTCGACGCGTACGGGTTGTATGGGGGCGGCGGAGGCGCAACATATGATCCGAAGCTTTGTCGAACTTGAACTGGGATGAATGCCGGTGCCGCTGACGAGATGAGATCAGAGCAAGCCCAAGCGGAGGGGATGAAGAGAGACTCACTGTGTTGATAGGCGTAAGCAGGCTGAGGAGCAACGCCCGGCGGATGCTGGGCACTCGACCAGCTGGACATGGCGGCGACGGCTGAAGTGCTGGAGGCACTGAACTGAGAGTTAGTTTTACGAGATGCGGCGATGGAGCAAGGGCGGACGAAGAGTCCGGCGCGGGCAACGGGGTTGATAGTCGATATTCGTCGTCGCGATAATTGTTGGGTGAGATAAGGAGGCGCTGGGCGAAGTTGGGCTGCCACAGGGCAAATTGTGCGTGAGCCATGTCCCGTGACCAGCTCAGCCCGGTTGAATGCCGGCTATGGCCGTGCACGCTTTAGGCCGAATTTGTGCTGGCGTGTCTTGGGGAGCAACGGACGAGGTACGTACCGCTTGTTGGTGGTACAACGGCCACTGAAGTCGCCATGCCTCATCGATGCACTCACCGTCATCACCACTTTCAGACTCGTCATACTGGAGCTTCATCTTCTATATAGAGCATCTTCGGAATCACAGCTCACTGTGAACTCGAATTCCTTCTCGTTGCAATATTCTGTCTGATCCAATATCGACGTTTGATATTCAATATCTGCTGCGATCTCTCGGGCACGTGCTATCGTGACCTACATACAGTATTCAGCGCATCACCGCACCTCAGGCCACGTCTTTCATCGAGGGCTGGCTCTATGCCACGTCCGTATGACGAATGTTTCTGAAGCACCTTGATCTGACCACTGCTCTGCGGCCTTCGTATCTCCCGGATGAAGCACTGCTCTTTGTGCAGGACAATGTCGGCTTGTACGAGGGGTGAGTATCTCAGCTTCGTCCTAGGCTGCCTGAGATGTCGGTGCTGATGGGTTACATCACAGGAAGTTCAAGCTCCCCAATCAGCAAAATGGCCAGGTATATCTGACCTCTCACCGTATCTGCTATGTCGACAAGGAAGAGCCAAGGAAGAACTCGGTCGCCCTCAACTTGAAGGAAGTGGACCGCTATGAGTTCTACGCCGGGTTCCTCAAGTCATCGGCCAAGATCACCCTTGTGCCCAAGCCCTTGAAGCGCTCAACGCTTCACAACCGCGTCGTTTCCAACACTGGAGTTGCCTCAAGAGGCAGTACGCCGTCTCCGGCACAGTCAGATAACGCATACGCTCCTCCGTCTGGGCCTCCGGCTATTACAACAGCCACCTGGGTGTGCACCATCTGCAGCTTTTCCAATCCGGTGCCCTCAAACTTTGATCCAGTCACGGCAAACGCCCACACGCCGCTTCCACCATGCTTAGCATGCGGAATTAAACCAACCTTGTCGCAGGTGCTGAAGGCCGCCATCACCAGCGCAAGCAACCGTCCGACAGCTTCCTCCACTTCAAGCCAGCAAGCCTCAACCGCTACTACACAATCAAGCGACCCCTATTCGACATCGGGTACTCCCGCGGCTGACAGGCAAGGAAAGCCTGATCCTACTGTCTCATTTCAATGTCCATGTTGCACATTCTCGAACCATCCTTCCCTTTTATCTTGCGAGATGTGCGGAGCTCCACTCCTTTCACAAGATCTGCCCCCTTCCATATCCAACAATTCGGACTATACCAGGACACAGTCTCCAGGACCGGTCAAGGACAGCAGCAGCAAAGCGAGCCCAGGCGGCAATGAATATGCGGAGAGCGTCAAGATATCGTTCCGAGGTGGCGGAGAGAAGATCTTCTACGAGCGTCTCAAGAGTGCCATGACACAGCGCAAATGGCTACTGCAGGATGCGCCTCCCGCTCCAAAGAGCAATCGCATGATTGAGGACAGTTCCACCAACGGCTTACCAAGTGCGCCCGCCCCCAAGGCGAAAGCAGCTGGCATTGCCGGGCTCGAGCAGCTGGGCTTGAACATGCGCAAGGACAATGAGATTCTCATAGGCAGCGCCTTTGAGGATCTCGAAGCCCTAATGGCTTCCGCAAAGGAGGTAGTAGCCCTAGCAGAAAGATTCGCGCAGCAGGTCAATGGCGCCAGCGGCGACGTCACGTCCAAGGAGAACTCCATCCTGGCCGAATCCGCCCACCAGCTCGGGCTGATTACGACCAAGGACATTGTCGGCGGCGGAAGCTCCGAGTCGCTCTACTTCTCCGAGCTGGCGCGCAACCTGGCCGAGTTCCTCACCGACGACGCCCGCGGGGTGCTCAAGCGCGCCGGCGGGATCCTGACGCTCGTCGACCTCTGGGCCATGTTCAACCGGGCGCGCGGCGGCGTCGAGCTCGTCAGCCCGATGGACTTTAAGAAGGCGGCGCAGATGTGGGAGTCCCTCAAGCTCCCCGTGCGGCTGCGCACGTTCCGCAGCGGCGTCATGGTAGTTCAGGCACGGGACCGCACCGACGAGGCCACCGTCAAGTCCATCCTGGCATGGCTGCAGGACCTGCACGAGTTTCCGCCGGACCGGGAGGTTGCGTGGGACTGGCGCGAGTTTGGGCGCGGCGTCACGGCGCAAGAGGCCGCGGAGAGGTTCGGCTGGAGCCTGGGCGTTGCAGAGGAGGAGCTGCTCATGGCGGAGGAGCAGGGGGCCTTGTGTCGCGAGGAGGGACTCGAGGGGCTCAAGTTCTGGAAGAATTACATTGGGGCCAGCGATGTGGAGGAGATGCAGAAGAGGGAGGCGCAGCAGGAGGCGGACGCGTTGATGCAGCGTTTGAGAGATACTGGGTTTATATAAGGGGCTTAAATATGTCAGGACTAGGCTAAGTGGTTTCTCATTGGCGTCTATGACTTGAGTTACATGGCATTGATACCACTTTTTGGAGGCTTCACGTTAGGACGATGTGTGAATTCTGTATCCTCAGGTACCTTATGTAGTAGATAAAGACTACCTGGTTCTTCATAGCAGCCCGTTATGCGGTTCGCATTACCGCTATCCACTCCCATCGCGGGACTATCAACGAAAGGCAACTGTACGTGAAAGAAGAGCAAAAGACACCAAAACTCCGCAAGGCGCCCTGTCTTGATTAAACTCCAAATGCGTAGCGAAAGGCTCGTACCGTCCCAAAAACAACCTGGACTTTGCCCCCTTATACTCCCGGATCGTGACAGAAGAATCGCGCAAGGCAGCAGGAATCGATAGTTGGCCATTCGGCTTGAAAACAAACGCCGGAGGATAACATAGATGATTAAACAAAGCAGAGAGGATGACCACTCAGAGGGAGGCTATACCACAACGTGTGTCGACATGTGCTCCACGGCCTCCTTGATAGAACGGAGCATTCGCTGGTTGACGCAAAAAGGACACCGCAGCGGCCTCTCTCCGTGAGTGGAGAGGGGAACCTCGGAGTGGATCGGCGTGAGTGTCAGCTCGGGCGCCATGTCCTGGCCTGGCGTGGTGTAGCGGGTGTCTGATGGCGCACGGCCGCCGGGCGTCGTCATGCCCTGCTGCTGGAGACCCGCGGCTCTCTCGGCGCGTTCTCTCTCCTCGCGTACGGCGGCGGCCTGCTCCTCGGCAGCTTGCTCCTCCTGCTGGAGCTGTCGAAGGGCGTTCTGCAGCACCACCTCGGGATCGTCATCGGCGTACATTGGCTGGTCGGGCTGCGGCTGTGCGAGCGTCGGCTCCACGGGGGCCAGCGAGGGCAGCGGCTGGGCATGGGCGCTGGCTAGGCGGCGGATGATCTCGTCACGCACCAGAGCGCAGGTGTTGAGGCTCGACTCGACGCCCACGACTCGCAACACCTGCTCACGGATGGCGGCCGGGCTCGTGTCGGCGGCAATGGCCATGAAGCGCGGGACGCAGTCGGCCAGGTAGTCAATGTCGTCGGCCGGGTTGATGCCGCCGTCTCCGTGCCGGCGCTGGCGACGGATCAGCAGGCCGTAGCGCTTCTTGAAGCGATGGATCCATCCCGGCGAGAACTCGGGCGGCGTCTCCTCCTTGTAGCGCGGCAGCTGGCTGAAGATGGCCTTTGCCTTCTCGCCCAGCTCCTCGTTGGTGGGCTGGCGGCCGGCGGCCTGGACCTGCTGGTACCACAGCAGCACCAGCTTCTCGACGTCGGGCCAGTTGCCGAAGCGCAGCCGCGACCCGGACAGCTGCGGGTTGTCGCCGTCGAGGCGCGAGTACTTGGGCGACAGCGAGTGCGAGACGGTCGACTGGCTGATCTGCTGGCCGTACTGGCTGAAGAACCACTCGATGCACGCCTTGTGCGACGGCCGGATCGTCTGGTTGTTGGCCCACCGCCGCAGCGCGCGCCGCTGGTCCAGCGTCAGCGAGTGCCGCTCCTTGGGCGCCGCCGACGGCGAGATGTCGCTGCCGTCCACCAGGGAGTCTGTCGTGGCGGCCATTCTGGGGGGGGCGGGCGAGTGCGGACTCGATGGAATATATCGGGTTTTGCGGTGTCGTCCGAATTGCAATCGTTGTATCCGATGGATTGCGGGATTCGTTTCGCTTTAGGGAGATGGTGCATGCGCCATAAAAGAGTTCGAGGCGGGGCGCGTCAGGGCTTTTTTTGGCCTGCTTCTCTGCTGTGCTGCTTTCTCTCTAGGTAGCACCCAAGGGATTGCGTTCACGTGACACAGCTCTCCCCCCAAAAGAGCTCTCAGATTGGGTGCCCATCTTCAGCATTGGCTGCTTGCGCTTGGTACGACTGGCTATATATTGGCGACATAATGGCTACACGGTGCCTGCAGCCAGTTCTCTCCCGCCTATCGATAGGCTGCCTTGCCGTTGCTCTGCATGAAGCTCGTGAGAGGCACGCAGGAGGAGTGACCGGACTGCGGCCTGTGATATGCGATTTGCGGTGGTTGTATGTAAGGTAGGCATGGTTCTCAGTATCCTGGATGTTTAGGTATGTGTTTGGTGTATGCTTATATCCGGCTACCAGAACGACGATTGGCCTGTGGCATGAAGCCGAGTGGTTGGACGCTAAGGAATAGATTAATTTAAGACATGGAGTCGATTATTGAATTTCTCTGTATCCCGTTACGATGGGTAACTGGTAGCTCTCATGAGCTTATTGTATCAAGCACTTAATGAAGTCCTGACACAGTCGCTCTCGGGTGCTTCGTGCGAGCCAATCTGCTTGTGACATGTATGAACGCTGGTCATTCCCATGGAGAACTAAGATACTTCTCAAAGACAACCTCATACCAATTGCACATGGAAGACACATAGGTATAGATGCTGCATATACGTATGTTATTTGATGTCGTCTAGAAATCACTGTTGAGCATGGCTTCACAGCACAGCGCATACAGCCACAGCGCAGTAATACGTTGATAGGCATGGGAAATTCCCATTGATACAACCATGTCCTCTTCACAACATGAACTTCCCGGTCGCAGTTAATATCCAGCGTTTCTTGACTCTCCACATCGGACTTCAGGAGAAACGGCGGTTGGTTAGACGTGGAAATGCTCACATCCAGCAACACCAATTGAAGGTTCCCGGCACCGTAGGATCGTTGACCTGGTCAAGCCCAACCAGGTAAACAAGAAGATGGACCAGTGCACAGGTTCAATCGAACAAGTTGACTCGGGGCTCCTCGGAGAAGGTGATCGCATTGTCTCTATATCGAGTCTCTTTCGCTCTCCGTGCATCTATTATGTACAAGACAACAATAAACTATCTCCCACGCCGGACATTTTCGGTTTTCGCTCTTTAGTGCTTCTTGTCCTGCTCCTCGAGGAATTTCCTGTCATCTCGTTAGTCGACTGCGCTGGAGCGTCGCGCACAATGTATATAACGCACTTGATGAAGTCGGCCTCGTCAGAGCTGGAAGCGTTGATCGGGGGAGTAGCGACGGCAGACGCGGGCTTCTTGGGGCCGGAAGCAGCGTAGTAGGCACCGCCGAAGAGGGTAGCCAACCAGCCCATGGCAAGCTGCGATGTTGCAAATGTTCATGTTAGAGAGAGCTGGAACCAGAGCAGTTTGGAGCGGCTTCTTGCGCGGCAGGACATACGTAGTGGCCGCCGATCTGTCGGCCAGCAATAGTGTAGGTAGCGACACCAGCCATCTTGACCTCGGGATATGCGTCGAAAAGGGGTGGACGAGAGGGGATTGGGCGGGAAATCGAAGGATTGCTGGAGGGTTTGCGGGATCCGATGGACAGTCGACTTTTGCCTCGAAAACGGAACGGCGGACTGGATTGTGCCTGGAATTGCAGGCCGGGGCGGCACCTCGGCTATTCCCCGGCTGAGCGTTCGGTGCAGTGGATGCCCAATCTCGCAGGTACCGTTTTTCGCATGGTCGACGTCACTGTACCGATCTGGCCGTGTTAGCCTGCGGGAGGTTTCGGTAGCCGTGAGCTACGGAGCTGCCTGCCAGTACATGGATATTAACAGAAACTTGGCTCCGGCATCTTCGCAATCGCTCAGTTCGCAATCTTCAACACTCCCGGCATTTGCTTTCTGGCCATATAGACCTTGATTTTTCACTGTTCTTGTTGCATTGCATCGCGTGCTAGACATACACCATGGGCTGGTGGGGAAAATCATCCGACTCGAAGCCTGAGCAGCAACAGCAGGAACAGAAAAAAGAGGCGCGCAAGGAATCCGTCTTCGACCCGAAGCTCCCCAAGGCAGAGAAGCTGCCCAAGGCGCTGCAGAAGATTGTCGACAAGGCCGACAAGGATGACAGCTTCTTTGACAACATAAAGGAAGGACGGTAAGTGCCATCTACTCTCTCTCTCTCTCTCTCTCTTGCAGACAAGGGACTAAGAGCAGTGGTGTGTAGGGCCCCGGACTCGACGGAAAGCAATGTGCGATATGCTGCCTATGCGACCCGACTCCGAACCATCCTCCTATCCGCCCACCGATACGTCGCCTATACTTCAGACATTGGCGAATCGTTCCGACCAGTTGCGCACCCGTACCTTGTGCGCTCCGCGTACGGAATCTCGTGGCTCTACATTCTAGGCGATGTCTCGCACGAGGGATACCGGGCCTACTGGCAGAACCAGCGGATTCTCAACCCGCAGCTTCTGCTCAGCTCTCACCAACAGAGGATCACTGGCCTCCCCGAGAAGGAGACGCGCAACCTTACGCCCGGCGTAGTCTCTCCGTTGGAGGACTGGCGCACCGTCATGGTGCAGAGAGCCATCTTTCAGAGCGTCGCCAGTATGGGATTGCCGGCATTCACCATCCACTCGGTGGTCAAGTACTCTGGCAAGGCCATGAAGAATGCCAAAAACGCCACTCTGAGGACATGGGGCCCCATTGGACTTGGCCTGTCTGTGGTGCCCTTCTTACCCAGCCTCTTTGACAAGCCGGTCGAAGACGCCGTGGAGTGGGCATTCCACAAGGGCTTTGAGCAGTTTGGAGGCAAAGCCTATGTTGGCGACTCGCCGGCTACGGGTCGTGAGAAGCTTCTCAACAAGGATCCGAAGATTATCAAGCAGGAGTAATCGGACATGTTGACCTTGGGCATGGGATGAGGTGTGGCGGAGCAGACCACTCCACTCTTGGGGGAGGGAGCGGATGGACATGGTAGATGTCGCTGTAAATACATTACACGATGGGTTCCTCTCTCTTTCTGTATATACTCTTATATTATATCCAAATATTCATCTCACTTATCACCTCAATTGCATGGAAATGTGCATACAAACCGTACCCGCACAGAGAGGCACATGTAAGCAAGGCCTGACATCAATCGCATCTGACATGTGCTTCAGGTGTTAGTGGACCCCCCAACTTGACCCCGCGATGTCCTATTCGACCCTGCAGCAGCCTAGGTTATCTGCGCCTCATCTCGTGCTCCCTGCCCCTGACGCTTGGCGACTCATTCCATCAAACTCCCTACTCATTGCATATTCCATTCCCTGATGTTCAGAAGCACCGCATTCGCCCTCAGCCTTTCGATAATACATGGTATGTAGCGCAGGGTGCACGGTCTTCAGCACCAATTTAGCAGGCGGCTATACATAGGGGCTTCCAGACGCTTCCTTGCCACGGTTGGTCAGCCGGCGGCAAACGCCCTCAGCCGTATTCAGTACTCACTCACTCAATTTGTCGCTTTGTAAGGTGACGACGTTTTGTTCTGCCTGAAGCACACCACGGGAGGCGGAATTTGCAAACGAGGAGTAACAAACACACGCCGAACGTATTTATTCCACAGATCTCCAAGATGGCGTCGGGCTCGGATTCCGACGCTCCAGAAACGAGCTACATCATGAAGGACAAGGAAGACGCCAGCCTCGTCGGCAAGCACTGCCAGTACGAATACTGCAACCAACTCGACTTCCTCCCTTTCTTCTGCCAGTCATGCACCAAGACATTCTGCCTAGACCACCGCTCAGAATCAGCTCACAAGTGCGCGAACCCGGGCGCATGGGCGGAGCGCAAGCGCCAGGCACAGCTATCGAAGCCGTCCATCGGCCAGGGGAGGACGCTGCGGGACAAGATCGCGGAGAAGCCGTGCGCGTTGCCAGAGTGCGAGACGACAATCGGGACGTCGCGGACGCCGGGGGTGCACTGCGAGACGTGTAACCGGGACTACTGCCTAAAGCATCGCTTCAAGGACGACCACAACTGCAAGAATCTGACGCCCATCGGGGCGCGACCTATCCAGATCGATGTCGCGCAGAGGACGAAATCCGCCTTGGACCGGCTTCGGGCGTGGGGGACGGCAAAAAAGGAGCAGGCTGGCAGAGCGTTGCCCAAGCCGAAGCCCAGCTCGGCAGCGGCACGGATGGTGGCCGTCAACAACTTGAAGAAGACGGCAAAGGGCGACGACAAGCTGGCGCCGGAGAAGCGCGTCTATGTCTACGTGGAGGCCGAGGCCGAGACAGCAAAGGCCAAGTTTCCCAAGGGAGAGTTTTTCTATTCCAAGGATTGGGTCGTCGGCCGGTTACTGGATGCCGCAGCACGGAGTCTTCAAGTACAGAACATCAACAACCAGAGTTCAGATGAGAGGGACAAGTTACGAGTGTTCCATGTCGAAGGAGGCAGAGTGCTGGATTATGGAGAAAAGGTTGGCGCGGCGATACAGAGTGGGAATACCCTCGTTTTGCTGAGGGGCGTTGGTGCGCCTGCAGACATGATAGATGTTTGAACGAAGGTATTGGGAAGCGAGCGGGATATACAAGAGATGATATGGGCGTTTATGAGCAGCAATTGTACCAGATATGTTTGAGCTGGTTGGGGAACTGGGAGCATAGAAGACAGCGATACTGCATTTTGTATGGTGATTGGCATAATACACCTGACATAGAATCGACTCCTCATCAGACGTTACGAAATTAATTGACAAGTCTTTGATACTATATTTCCTTTCAATGACCCCATATGCAGTAAATCCTGGTTGGATATAGTTCTCTAGAAGCCATCACGGAAATCGATATCGAATCGACTGCTCCAGGGTGGCATCAAAATGCTGAGGCGTTCACCCATCTTTGATTAGTGCACGTGATCCCGCGTACAGGTTCGCGTCAATGACGACATGTCACTTGTCGCCACACCTCAACCTCACATCTCAGATTCGCGTGTGAAAAGATATGCCTCCATATGTCCCTCGCAAACGGTTAAGAGCCTCATCGCCCGAGGAGGCGGTTACTCCCGATAAGAGCGTCAGCGAGGCAAACCAAAAGGCAGGTGCTGCGCGCAAAAGGACGCTGTACGACGACCTCGACTCATCGCATACGCCGGGAGACTCAAATTCGCTGCTCCACGATCTCGGAGGAAGCGGTGATAGTGACAGTCCGCTTTCATCACTCTCGGACAGCGACTTTGAAGATGTTCCTCTTGCCAAGCGTCAGAAGACGGATGATGCCGAAGTGGAAGAGGAGGACGATGAAGATGATGACGACATCGAGTTTGAGGATGTAGAAGCTCCGCAGCAATTCGCACCAGATGCGCCAATGCCATCCGGCGACCTTGAGCTGACTCTCGTTCGGGACACTCGGGTGTCTTTGACGAACCAATTCGACAAAAAGGGACCCTCGAAGCGAGAGCGGACAGTTCGGAATGCAACGCATTGCGTCCACGTTCTTTGTCTTCTCTGGCACAATGCAGTTCGGAACTCCTGGATATGCGACCCTGAGGTCCAGGCGATTATGGTATCCCATGTTCCGCCCAGATTATGGGATGAGGTGGATCGCTGGAGGCAGAATAGCGGATTGGTAGCAAGGCCGCCACCACCCAAGAAGACGGCAAGGAAGAAGGGAGCGAAGCAAGACTCCAGAGACTGGGGCGACACGGCCAAGCGGCTGGAAGAGGGAGCCGTAGACATGAGCCACGGCGATCCTCTGTTTCGACTCATGAAGTCGTTAGTCGCCTGGTGGAAGCAACGATTTCGAGTTACGGCTCCCGGTCTTCGAAAATGGGGCTATATGTCGCTGGAACGACTGGATAGACTCACGAAAGCATACAAAGAACACGAAGCAGATTTTGAAGAATTTGGCGAGAGGATAGAGGGCATAGAAGGTTTTCGGCAATGCGCTACCGACTGCAGGGGGAGTAGAGATGTTGGTGCTCAACTATTTACTGCACTACTTCGAGGCTTGGGGATCGATGCTCGGATGGTCGCCAGTTTGCAGCCACTAGGTTTCGGATGGAATAAGCTAGAAGACGCAGATCCCGAGGAGGTTGAGAACGATCAGACTACGCCGACTAAAACCACCAACAAGAAGGTTACTGGAAAGAAGCCGGAGAAGCAGGAAATGAAGGGAAGGGCGAAAGGCAAAACGAAGACGAACAACACCGCATCACGGTCACGCTCCGCTCGAGCCGCCAAGCAGTCACCCGCAGTCACACAAGAGTCTGAAGACGATCTGGAGCCTGACTTCAAGGATACAGACGACGAATCTGTCGATATGACACTCACCACGCCGACCAAATCTCTGCATACGAAGAACTTTGACAAAGACCTCGAGTTCCCACATTACTGGACCGAGGTCCTGTCTCCGGTCACCAAGAAATATCTCACAGTCGATCCCATCGTAAAGGGAACAATTGCCACAAACAGGGACCTCGTTGAGACGTTTGAACCTCGCGGCGCCAAGGCGGACAGAGCCAGGCAAGTCATTGCCTATGTCGTGGGCTATTCGAGAGATGGGACTGCCAAAGATGTGACGGTCAGATATTTGAAGCGGCAAGTCCTTCCAGGGCGCACCAAGGGCGTCCGAATGCCACCCGTCAAGATGCCTGTCTACAATCGTCACGGCAAGGTTAAGCGCTACGAACTGTCGGACTGGTTCAAAACAGCCATGTCTGGCTACAGGCGGGGAGGCAAGGATCATCCGTTGACGGAAGTCGACCAACAAGAAGACCTCACAGACCTGAAGCCTGCAAAGGCCGAAAAGAAGGAGGTCAAGGAGGGCGAAGAAACGCTACAATACTACAAACAGTCCAAAGAATACGCCCTGGAGAGGCATCTCAAGCGCGAGGAAGCGCTGAGGCCTGGTGCGAAACCAGTCAAGGTCTTCAAGAACAAAGGAAAAGGCGGCAAAGTGGACGAGGAAGATGTGTATCTTCGGTCAGATGTTGTGCTGGTCAAGAGTGCAGAAACCTGGCACAAGCAAGGCCGTGCTCCGCTTGCTGGCGAAGAGCCCCTAAAGAGAGTGCCGTATCGCGCTGCCACTCTCAACCGAAAGCGGGAGATCTTGGAAACCGAGGCAATGACTGGCCAAAAGGTGCTCCAGGGACTCTACAGCTTCGATCAGACCGATTGGATCATCCCACCACCTATCAAGGATGGTGTCATTCCGAAGAACGAATACGGGTATGTTTGCTTCCATACTCTCTGGCTCAACGTGGACTAACCCTACATAGGAATATCGACCTGTTTGCCGAGCATATGTGTCCTGAAGGCGCCGTACATGTCCCCTTTAGGGGTGTCGGCAAAGTCTGCAAGAGGCTCGGCATCGACTACGCAGAGGCCGTAGTAGACTTTGAATTTGGCCATCGTATGGCGGTTCCCGTCATTCAGGGAGTCGTGATCGCCGAAGAGCATCATGACAGGGTGATGGCGGAGCTGGAAAAGGACGAAGCGGAGCGCGTACGGAAAGAAGACGAGAAACGGCGCAAGGCAGCACTGGGAATGTGGCGAAAGTTCCTCATGGGGATGCGCATTGTGGAGAGAATTCGGCAGGAATATGGCGAGATCGACGAGAGTGTCTCTGTCTTTGGCCATTCACGGGGAGGGGCGCCGGCTGGTAGCGCGCCCAAGGTCCACGATGAAGAACTCGCCGGGGGCTTTCTCCCCGAAGGTTATGAAGATGACGAAGACGACCAGGCACACGAGACATCAAACTTCTTCCCCGCTCTTGAGGAGGATGATCAGGGTGGAGATGGAGATTTGGTGATGGAAGATGGCCGCGATGAGAGTGTTGGGGACTCTCGTACTGAGGCTCAAGCTGAAACCTCGCCAAATTCTCGCAATTCTTCAGCAAGGTCCAGAAAGACGCGAATAACACGAAGAAAGAAAACATTTGTCATTGACGAAGATGACGAGGAATATGGCGAGTAGAGGGTTCGAAAGCACATCCAGATACGGGCTATTGTTGGTTACACGATGACCTTCTGCATGGATATGCTGCAATTTTGTCTGCTCATATACAAGGAATCTTGACTCTTCGAATTGCTTGAATACAGGGTAGTTCCAACGTCAGATGCCTCGCATCAACATTGAGGCCGGTTCAGGTTGCGGGCGTTGCGTTTTGATCGAAAGACGTTGGGGACACAATCTCTCCGTATTGATGAGGATTTGAGACAGTCCGGGTAGATATTGCCCACTGCTAAAGCTCAAATGGACAAGCAGACGCCTTCGGAGATTTTCTTGACTCGCTTACCGTGAGATATGTCATTGTTGACGTTGATATTGGTTTGGGCATTCTGAATGGGGACTTCGTGAGATGTATCCGGATATGAGTTTCGAGTCGAGTGTCGCTTTGACTTCAGTGTCCTCCCTCATTACATACTAAGGTATTGCTGATTCATTCACAGACATCTCACCGAAGCTGTAACAGCGGCCGATCATGCGTCGTCGTTTCTCTGTATGTATTGGAGCCTACCTTGTCGCCAATGATACGTCAAGAGGCGAGCCAGTCCTGTCCCTTCTTCCATCAGACTTCAT
The DNA here is from genome assembly GCA_020002365.1 of Trichoderma gracile. NCBI lineage: Eukaryota > Fungi > Ascomycota > Sordariomycetes > Hypocreales > Hypocreaceae > Trichoderma > Trichoderma gracile. Next base: position 322,182 of record JAINEY010000006.1, read on the forward strand.
AGAGTGTACGACATACACAACCGGAAGCTTGATATCGGAAGAATTCGCGACTTTGAAGCCACCAACAAACTCACGATACCATATCTGCTCGGTTGAGGACCCGAGAAGCTTTCTAGTGACGAGTTTCGGACACTTTCTCTTGCAAACCCCAATATCCCAACCGCATTTCCCGAGGTCTATACCGTCTTGAGCTCTTCAGCCTCCGGATCCCAATGCTTTAGACTCTCCGATAAAGAAGCCACATGCTTTAAATCTCCCCGCAACGCTCGCTTTGTCTCCGGTGAGCCCGCTCACACATCTCTCCTCTTTCTTTGTATGGAGCTCCCTCGTCTATATAAAGGGAGCTCTCTCCCCCTTGGTCTCCCTTTTCTCTCCTTTTTCTCTCGTCCCATTCACCCCAGCGTTCTTTTTTTCAGCGTTTTTTTTATTCTTATCCCCAGCGTCCTTTATTTTTATCCCCCAGCGTTTTTCATTATTATCCCCCAGCGCCCATCATCATTATCCCCCAGCGTCCTTCATTCTTATTCCCCAGCGTCTCTCATTTTTATTCCCCAGCGTCCTTCTTTTCTGCTTTTTCAGCGTCTCTCATTTTTATCCCCAGCGTCCCCCAGCGATCTCCCAGCGTTCCAGCGACCAGCGACCCCCAGCGATCCCCCAGCGTCATCCAGCGATCCCCCAGCGACCCCAGCGACCAGCGACTCCGTGCAGCGACCAGCGATCCCCAGCGACCCCCAGCGATCCTCCTTACCACATCTCCTCGCCATCTCTTTGCCATTTTCTTGCCATATATTTGCTATTTATCCCCTACCTTTTTTACTATTTTATTTCTGTTTTATTTTGCTATTTTCTTGTCATTTCTTGCCATATATTTGCCATTTATCCCCTATTTTTTTTCTATTTATCCCTTTTCTATTTATTTGCCATATACCCTACCATCTATCTGCCATTTATTCTGCCATCTATTTGCCATTTATCCGCCATCTATCAGTGCCGAAGCAGATGGCGAGGTACGGCGAAGTAGATGGCGAGGTGCGGCGAAGTTGATGGCGATTCTCGCCTTCTCCTTCGTCGGTCACTACGCCATCTATTTCGTCGTCTATCTCGCCGCTGCTTCGGCACTTACCTTGCCATATATTTGCCATTTATTCTGCCATTTATTTTTGCCATTTATTCTGCCATTTATTTTTGCCATTTATCTTGCCATTTACTCTGCTATTTACTCTGCCATTTACCTTGCCATTTATCTTGCCATCTATCTTGCCATCTAGCTTGCCATCTATCTTACCATCTATCTTGCCATCTAGCCTCGCTCTTCATGTTGACATGTTTACATACTGACTTATAGGGACTTCGCCATCGACTTCGCCATCGACTTCGACATTCGACTTCGACATTCGACGTATTCGACGACCCCTCGACGACCCCTCGACGACCTCTTTGACGTCCACTTGCCGTTTCCTCCCCCCTTTTTTTTTCACTTTCTTCTTTTTCTCTCTCTCTTTTTTCTTTTCTTTTCTTTTCTTTTTCTTTTTCTCTTTTTTTTTTTTCTTCTCCTTTTTTTTTTCTGATTTTTCTCTATCTTTACTATTTTATACTCTATTTCTACTTTTTCTTTTCTTTGCTTTTCTTTTTATTATCTTTTTTTTTTCTTTTTTTCTTTTTTTTTTCTTTTCTTTTTTACTTCTTCTGTTTCGTTGGTCAAGTATCATTTGCTGTTTGTTCTGCTATATGCCCTACCATCTACTCTGCCCTGCCATCTACTCTATCCTTTACACAGTCCTTTGTCGATTTTCTCTCTTCCGTCTTTCCCCTTTCTGCCTTGTTCCATTTGCCATCTATCTTGCCATATGTTTGCTAATATTGTTGGATCTAGGTGTGTTGACGCCGAGGCCCATCAAGTTTGCAAATTGTTCTCAGCGCGTTTTCGGCTCTGTTCTGTCTGGCTCTCCGCCCCCCCCCTCTTTTTTATCCCCCCTCAAGCGTTCGTATGAGTGGCTTCCTACTTTCGTTGGACCCTCTGTCGTCGTTCGACGGTCGTCTTTTGGAACCTTTCCCGGTCCGGCCTCACTGTCGTGGTTTCCTCTGGGATTTTGAAGGGCCGAGCTGGGAAAGCTTCCATGTGAATGGCGGTTGAACCTGGGTTTGTCGAACCCAAGCCATAGGGAATTTCCGATTCGAAAGGATACTTCCCGCCCTATGCCGCCAGGGGAGTTGGAGGAGCAAGGCATACAAACCGCCGCGGGTCTGCCACTCTAGACGGGCTGTATGAGGCAGGTGGTGTTTGATTACGCCAGCATGCCGGCACCTGGATGTGGGTTTTGCGCGGCAACGCAACTGAACGCGGAGACGAACGCGAAGGCTCTGGCATGTTGTCTTTTCTTCTTGACAGTCTGTCACCCTGCAATTGATCTTTCTGGCTCGCTCGAGTGAGGCACCTTTGGTGCAGCCAGGTCAGTTACTAGCCCATTCTGCTCACTTCTGATTACCCAGCTAACTCCAAGCTTCGAGGAACTACCGTGTGAAATGCGGCTCATCAGCATGGCGATGACCTCGATTAGCTTGGACTGGCAGTGTTAATGTCCCTATGAGTGCCTTTATCGAGAAACTGGTGAGTCACTCTGCTCGAGTCTCATCAATTCTATAATGAGCTGACAACTTCTGATGTGACGCTGTTTTTCGACGACCATGCGAGGCAGCTGGAAGGTCGGGTTTCCTATGACAATGACACTAAAAGTATTGTCCGAGAGTCGGCGAGTGAATGAGCGTCTGATACTGAATGCCGGCCTTCGTCCTCCGTAAATGGCGGTCTATATCTTCTAGAGTATCACGAGGGCTCTTCATCGCTTATCTGGAGCCTAGTCCCCTTCCACTGGTATGGGATGTAAGCTTTCCAGGGCCACACGGAGAGCTCTCATCTCGATCTGCCCCTAGAGCTTCTGTTGATTTCGTAGAGATTGGATGCATTGACACTGAAATCCATCACCGACTGGCTCGTCACCTCAGGAGAGCCCACTATTCGCCTTTCGCGCTACGAGTATGCTCCAGAGAATGGGCTGTTCTTCATGTCACATGTTGCGGAAAGACCGGCGTGCTCCTTCTTTACGAGCATCAACTCCTCATTGGAAGTATTGCCAATAATGCTTTTACAGGGGAAGTGTCTTCCTAGAACCACATTCTTGCAGGTGAGCATTCTTATAGGTATGCACGCTCATTTCGCTGACTGATTCTACAGCAACCAGCAGCGTGTTCTAGGTAGTTGCCCATGACTCTGGTCCCAATACCACACCGGTATTTCACTCGTATAGGCAGCATTCAGAGGTCATTGTTGGGTATTTTATTTGACATAATGCTCAAGCTACCGCCCTTTCCCAAATCTTTCGTGCCATTTGCCCCTGCTCCCCGTGTTCTTGAGCGGGCCACCCGCAGCCACGGCCTGGGGCACCAGCTCAAGCTCAACAGTCTCGTGAATGGTGGAGATGACAGACATGCCCTGGTCTTGTGACGTTGATGATGTCGTCGGGGAGAGTAGCATGACAGAGTTGGACGTGTTTTTCTGGCGCAGGGCGTACGTCCTGTCTGGCGTCTTGAGCAGGGCTGAGGATTCGGAAGACTCGAGTGTGAGGCTGCGTCAGATTGTCAGCCCAGAGCAGATGATATCAATATGCATGTGGGTAATAAGGGAGGACAAACACTGGGGCGTTTTGGGATTCGAGGAGAGATTCCAGCTCCGGGGGAAGTTCGATGAGGCGGTAGCCGGTATCGTCTGGCTGGTGATGGAGGGGAATTTTCTGCGTCGTCTGGGAGCTGGACATTGTTGCGAGATGATGTGATGGCGTGCGGATGACGATGAGTGCCACCGCTGTCCAAAAGGTATTACGGATGAGCGGGTGGTCAAGACTGGTCGACTGGGACGGCAAGGTCCGGTAGAACGAGAGGTGGTGAGATGGAACCCCGTCTGGTACGCCGCGATCAGTTAAGAAATGTATCGTCAGTGTCTAAAGAGATGGTATGTAATAGGTTATGAAATATTCAAGCTTTGTGATGTAATTGCAGGGTATTTCGTGAGAGCATCCGTGAGTGAGTGTGAGTGAGAAGTACAGATGAGGTTGAAGATGGCAAGGAATAAGAATGAGAACTAGCGGCGCCTCTGGATCGGGCAGCCAATGAGAAGGCGCCGTGGCGTCTGATAGGCCGCGCCAGGTACCGTCAGGTACTCCCGCACTTTTGGGCCAAGGAAATGGGCGATCGAGCATCATGAGGGACACCAACTGGCGGGGTTGTGGCGAGTCAGCGGACAGAGAGAGAGGGCTGGGCATTGAAGACGCTGATACTCACGAAGTACAGTACAAGCACAATTGTCAACTTGAGTCAAGGTATTCACGCCTCAATGAACCCATCGATAGCTCTGCATAGCTCCGCATAGCTTTGAATAGCTTCCCCCTCAGCTGGTCTGTGGAGGGATGCCGGATGGAGCCAATTTGGATGTCACCAGAGCCGGCGCCACAGTTTACAGCGGGGGTGCTGGGCTCTGTAGGGGAGCTTGGGGGAGCTTGGGGGAGCTGGAGCGGGTTTCACAGGGCCCGTCTCATTAGAAAACAGCGGGGGGGGTGAGAGGAGCAGCGCGGGAGATCAATTGATGGACGGATGCTGCAGCTGGGTTCAGCATGTTGCAACATTAATGTTCCGATAGTGGTCTCTTTCTTCGAGGCAGGGATGCGTGGATGGATAGCCTCAGCATGTGTGTAACTGAACGCAGCTGGCTGGGCCTTGTCCGCATCTTCCACTGCTGACCAGGTCGATGCCTGCCCTGGCTATCCCCTGTAGCGGTGCCCGTTTCAGCGCCTGGATCGCTGCAAACCGCCCTGGACAAAGGCCTCGACAGGGCCCCTGGGCGAGTCGTCGATGAAGCCCGCGAGATCAATTTCATCTTAATTTCTCGTTTGCGCATTGCGCCACCGCTATGCCAGGGGACTCGGGGCGCGCTTCTGGGATCCTGATTCTGATGGCCGATTCTTCGTTCAATCTCGAATCTCATCTCATCTCATCTACCTACCTACCTTGGACTTTCTTCTGTTTCTCCTCTGTAATAAGATCACAAACTCTTAGGTTGTTTTTTTACGTGTATCCAAACACAAAGTCCATCGCTCAAACTCAAAATCCGCTTCCACAGCAACCGGTCCTTCCTTGTCCTGCCACCGTCAACGCCATCTTGTGCCACTTCAGCGCCCGACCCGAGCCTCTGGTCGACCCTCACCAACTGAGCCTCTCCCATCATCACTACCTACTTATTGAGCATCACTACCTACTGCTACCATCTCGCACGTATTTCCTAATACAGGCCACGGCAAGCCACCAGCGAACCTCACGAGCACTAGTAATAGTAACAGCTTGCTCTGAGCTTGCAGACGGGACCTAAGCAGATAGCCTGGGTCCACCCCTGGCAGCCCATGTCACCCCTCCCTCAGCAGCCTGACTGTTTCTGGGCCGTTGTTTCTGGACACAGATTGATCTCCATCCCGCATCGCACACTTCTGCCGCACCTGGACGGAGGCAAGACGAGCGATTCCCGAAGCGAACCCTCACGAGACGCGGCCGACGAGTGCGAAGCGAAGCAGATACAGGGCGACTCGCAGACGCGCTCCAAGCGGCTGGCTCTCGTCAACAGCGACAGCAGCAGAGCGAACCAGGACCAACACACGACAACGACGCAAAGACAGACACGAGATCGAGACCGAACGAACCTACCGCGATCCTCCCTCCCCCTTCGAACCATCACCACCTCCCCTCCCTCCCTCTCCCGCCGGGCTATGAGCGCCGTTCACTGACCCAGACCCAACACCATGGTGCGTGTGACGGACGAGCTGGCGCTCTCGCCCGAGCATGTTGCTCTCTACCACGCCTCCGACCCTCTGCTCGGCCAGCTGCCCGTCCTCATCTTCCACGGGCCCTCCACCACGGCCAACTACACCCTCAACAGCTCCCGCGTCCAGGTCCACGTCTTCACCCCGGCCGGCTTCCAGTCCTTTCCGCGCATCACCATCTCGCCCACCTCCCCCTTCTACAGCGTCGTCAACCACCTCCCGCGCGAGTTCCAGGGCGATGAGGTCTACCGCGGCCTGGCCTTTGGCCTCTTCCGCTACTTTAAGGAGCTGCCGGACACCGTCAAGGCCCATCTAAAGGCTACCTACCCGCCCAAGGGGAAGCGTCCGGCCAGCGCCCCGGCGCTCTTCAGCGAGCAGCATGCCGCCGACCTCGTCAAGGAGATGGTCAAGAGCGAAAACACGGTCGATGTCGTCGCCACCCTGGAAGAGGCTCTACAGACGCAACACATCAGCAACGTCGACATGGACCTGATCCTACCTCCGGGATCCATCGTGCCGCCCCAGCCCTCGGAGCTCGAGGAAGTGCCCGACGACGAGGACGACATCATCGACCCGACGCTGCGCCAGTATGGACCTTACACGCCGCTCGTCAAGCTCTTTGGCGAACCCGTCTTTCTGCCCACCAGCAAGTTGCGGCGCGCGCCCTCCAAGCCCACGCCGCTCAACCGCAACAAGATCTTCACAAAGGACCAAAAGATTGAGCTGCGCATGAAGATGGGCGAGCTCGTCGACACAGAGGAGCGCTACGTGCTCAAGGTGCAGGAGCTGGTCAAGACGGTAGCAAACGACTTTAGGAACAATGCGAAGAAGCGATCCGTCGAGAGCCTGAGTCCGTCCGAGGAGGAGCTGGAGAAGCTCTTCCCCAAGTCGTCGGACGGCATCCTGCAGGTCAACTCGGCCTTTGTCGATGAACTGCGCAAGATTATGGACGAGACGGAGGAAGACGCCGTCAAGGATATGGAGACGCCCTCGATGAACTTTTCGTCTTCGTCAAAGACGGGCAGCACTGGCTCCCGCCCCAAGGATCCTCTGGGCGCGCTGGCCATGGCCAAGCTGTTCCTCGAATGGTTCCCCAAGTTTACCCAGTGCTACCAGGACTACATCAAGGCCAGCCAGCACTTCCCAACGCTGCTAAACTCCTTCTTGGACCAGCAATCGAGTTTCCGGCAGCGCTTCAGCCAGGCGGGCGAGCAGACCATCCGCTCGCTGCTCATTGAGCCAGTTCAGAGGCTGCCGCGGTACAGCCTGCTCATTGACCAAATCATCGCATCCCTACCCATTACGCACCCTGCGCTGCAGCCCATGCTTAAGGCACGCGACATCATCACCAACATCTGCTCCATGGACGACCCTTTGCCGGACAAGCCTCACATCACGAACCGGCTGCGAAACATGGTCGAGGCGTGGCCCAAGGACCTCGAGCCCCAGGGGCGCTTGATCCTGGCTGCCGACTTTTTGGAGCTCTCGCCGCCGTATCAAGCCACCGTCGACTCTGACGACGCCGGCATCTTCCTCCTCTTCTCCGACTGCATTGTCATGCTGCGGAAGTCGGGCGACAACAACATGACGGGTCGGGATCTGCTGCGCGAGATCGACAAGCCCTCGGCGGCGGAGCTGCTCATTTCGATGACGAATGCGGCCGGCGGTCCGGGCCATTACGAGTTCATCTTCACCGGTTGGCATTACCTTGCTGATGTTCGGTTCACAGAATCGGCAGACGGCCACCTCGTCTGGATGACGTCGAGCGCAGAGATGAAGGGCATGCATCCGGGTGAGCACAAGGTTCCCAAGGCGATAACATCGCGCTGTTTCTTGCTGCAGGAGGCATTTGAGGGCAAGGCCGCAAAGTGGAGCGAAGACGTCGTCAAGGCCAGGATCGAGGCACGGTTTCCCGAGGCGGAGAGAGAGGACCCTAGCTGGACGCTGCGGTCAGTGCGCATGCCGGAGAACAATCTGGGGCTGCACGCCGCGATATTCCAGGAGGGAGCCGACCAGCTCGTCGAGGGTCGGCGCGAACCCGCCTTCATTCGCGTCGTCGTCGACCATGAGAAGGGGACCAAGGGCGCTCCGGTCGGGCACTACGGCATCGAGATTGTCATCAATGTGGCCAGCAAGAACATGAAGAGGATCTCTCTGCTCACGGTGGGTCTCAACGGGAAGCAGTTTCAAGACGACGTGGCTCTGGAGGATTTTCTGCCAACCATGTCGAGACGAAGTAAGCAACCATGGCTTTGATTTCCATCACTCTTTTTGTCTGTCTACAGGGTTCTAACATCAAGTCCAGTAATGCAACTGTTGAGTATCCAGTTCAATGTGTCAAACCGAAACCTCACGGCCCCCATGGTCTCGTACCACTCCAAGATGCTGCGGACACTATGTCTATCAAACCGCGCCGAAAAGACGCGCTCATTCCTGGCAGCGTCTCCCGTCAAGCTCTTCACCAGCCTGTGGAGCAGTGGTTCCAACAACGCCTCTGAGACGACGCTTTCCGAAACCAAGCACCAGCACCAGGCCTCGCTCCACCGTGCCGACAGCCATCACTCAATGTACGGGTCGATCAGGGGCAAGGACAGCGGGCGCCGACCCATGGAGGAGGTCATGCCGGAGAACCCCCTTGTTCGTCTGGAGCAGACGTTTGAGGCGTTCACAACGGCTCTTCAGTACCGCAAAGGTTCCATTCACGGGAGGACCCTGTTGCATCGCGCCATGGCCGACGAACTACTGGTGAATGACTTGTATAACCGACTCATCGAGAATCCGCAAGAGGTGGAAGTGGCCAATGATGTCGGGACCGAGGTCGTCTTCACGGCATTCGAGAACTTTCTTCACATCGCCTGGGCTGACCAGATTGGGCCGGTCACAACAATCAAGATGCTCGACACTCTGCAGGAGCGAGCCAACAAGCGAGTCCCCGGCGAGTTTGCCGACTTTGTCAATTTCTTGTTTAAGGAGCTGGCTCCCCAGAACCGGAGAGCGTTTACGGCGCTCATCAAGCTGCTGGCCGACCTCCTGGAAGGCTGCAGCAACGACAGTGATCGCGGCGCGCTGACCCTGGCGTTTGCGGAGATGCTGGTGACGGACGGCACGGCGGCCAACTACATCAACCTGCTGGACCGCTTGGTGGACGACTGCGACAGGATATTCGGCGAGCCCACCTACGCCGGCTTTAGTTTGGCCGACTTGGCTCTGATAGAATCGTTCCAGGCACGCGCCAACGGTGGCGGCGGCAACAAGTCACACCAGGGATCCGTCACCTCAAACACGTCGTCGCTACGCCGCAAGTTTGGCCTCGACATGCTGCTCCGGCAGAACTCCAACTCCAAGGAGGAGCGCACCTCCGTCTGGCGAAGTCTCGGCAAGCATCGACACCCGGCTACAGGCGAGAGCGCGAGCATGTCTAGGGCGACAATGCAGCAGGCTCTGCGCCAACGGTCAATTGATGACAACAACATGCAGAAGCGATTCACACTGGGCAGGCCCGGATCCGGAGACCGGCCTCATGTGGCCAGTGCGTTTGAGGACCCGGCGAGACCGCCCAGCTCGCATCGCATGGAGTTCCCGCTCGACACGATTGGAGAGCCTGCACACGAGCCGCCGACTCCCGGAACACCCAGGCGGCAGTACAAGAGGAGAAGCTCCCTATCTGATCTCAAGTCACTGATAGATACGGCCAGCATCGAGGAGGATAGAGAGGGCGAAGAGAGGGAAAGCGCTCTGCAGCCTCTACAGAACACAAAGGAGACGTCAGAAAAGGTCAACGGCAGTCCCAGGACGACGATTCCTGCCTCTAAGATGCCCATGAGCCCTGAGCAGCTCAAGTCGCCTCGGCTCAAGGAAAACATTGCCACGGCGGACCTATACGGCAGCGTCCGGCTAAGAGCCGGAACGCCCATCAAGGAGATTCAAGCGAAGCTGGAGCAGGCCATGCGCGGGAACTCGCCGACCAGACAGGATCCGCCCCCTTACAGGAGGCCGAAGCCGACGCACAGCAAGACGCTGTCGACGTCCAACATCCCCACGCTGCTGCCGCCAAAGCCTATCCGGCCGGGAAGCTCGTCTGGCGAATCGCCGAGCAGACAGGGTGGCAGCCCGACGCGAACGCCGGCACAGAAACTCCGACTGCAGTCTCCGCAGAAGCTGCGCGAGAGGCTACAGACGGAGAAGACTGCTGTGGGCGAAGCCGACGCCGTGCTGCAGTCGGAGCTGTCCAAGATTGGCGAGGAAATGGCACGAGTGAATAGTGGCAGCTACTCCGATTCCCCCATGGTCGACCTGCAGCGGCTGGCTTCGTCTGTGGCCGCGCTGGAGGACCAGATGCCCGCGGTGATGCAGGAATTGCGTGACAGGCAAGACGAGCTCCAGCGTGATGTTGAAATTACGCTGAAGACGACCGAGTCCAAGATGCGGTCGATCGACCAGCTGCACAAGGAGGCGGTGGCGGAGAACGAGCTACTGTACGAGCGGTTCAACTCCGAGCTCGGCAAGATTGTCAAGGCGCTCAAGGGCAAGGGCAAAGAAGATAAAGAGGAGCTGATTGTCAAGCTCAAGACGCAAGGGGAGGAGCTGGCCAAGATGAAGAAGGAGAATGCGCGGTTGAAGCGGGAGATGATAAGCATGCGCGCAGCGCTCAAGGGGACGGAGTGAAGCGGCGACGACGATGATGAGAGACGTTGGACGTTCTTGTTCTTTTAATCTTGTGTGTTTTGCCTGAGAAGCGGTCTGATTTGATGTTTTCTGTTTCCATTACGATGGCATGGTAATGTCGGCCTTTTTATCCTCTGATGTTTTGTTTTTGTTACAAAACTTTGTTATTCTACTTAATAGACGCTGGTATGGTGCGGTGCCGGCACAGGAAAGGGAGAGGCAGGGGGGGAACAAGGCAGAATACTGAGTGGTCACTCTTTCTGGGTCGCTCTCTCTCTCTTCTCTGGTATTCAAGGGGGGGAAAGGCTCTTGGGAAGGTCGAAAACACGCAACGACGCGAAACTAGGGGAGTCTCGGGGAAAGGATAATGTGTCTTTGATGAAAAATCTTGGGGTCCTTCTTCGCTGTGCCCCTTCCACCTTTTGCTGCTTTCTTCTCTTTCTCCCATTTTTGGGTTGTTGCTTCATCTTGCGTGGTCCGAACCGGGATAATTAATGTGTTTCATTTATTTCTTGTTTATTAGAATGGGTAGGTAGCTGGGTTTGTCTTCTTCTTCCATCTTCTTTCAAACTTGGACTTACCTAGGTACTTTGTCGATGTCAATGCCAACAGGTTATCACTTGATTCTTGATACGGGGGAAGCCTTCTTCATCTGCTGATCAGCTTCGTCGTTTTTTTTTCCGTTGACTTCTTTAGCCTCTCGCCGTCTCTCCTAAACTCTGATTTACGAGAGGACGGCCAGCTGGGGACTCAACCAATGTACATGGCCCTGGGCCTGCATCTCGCATTGTGCTTTTCACGCATCCTCAGTGTCTCCACGACTTGCCTCCTACTTGATGCGAACTTGATCACCCGAGACTACGTTTCCAGCGTCCCGGACCAAGTCGTCTGATACTTGATACGAGGAATCGGCCAGACACGAAGAAGAACAGCAAAAAACGTCCAAAATGCCCATGTCCTTCCACAGCGCGTTTGGCCTTTTGGGCATCCTCATTGAGATCGCCGCTCTGTTGATGATCGCTACAAATCGGAACATGGCCTTGGACAAGGAACCGTTCCTCCCGAGAAGCCTTCTCGTCTCTTCCATCCTCTTCTCCTGCGCCATTCTAGTCCAGAGAGCCGCGTTGTGGGTTTTTCTGTACATTGATATCTGCATCTTACGGCCGGAGCGGGTCGGTTCATGAGGAGGAGCTTGCGCTGTAGGTGGTGCCGCTGTTCGACTGGGTGATTTCGTCTGGAGCCTCGGGGCCCTTTTCTAACCAGCATTCAAAGAAGAGCGGCCTCGCCCTCACGGAGCGGATGGGCTTGGTTGATGCACCGCCGAGGGCTTCGCCTTGGTCTGGCTTTTCCTTTGTGGGCGGTTGGAGATGGGCTTCGGAGGGAATCCACTGCTGGGGATGCTACGGCCAGTATGGAATGGTTAGCGACTTCGGGCTTGGCTCATGGGGGGTTTACGCTTGTTTTGTTGGCATATGATGCGGTCACAGGGGGAATGACTATCTATAGGGCTGTCGATGATATAAAAAAAATGTGGTCAGTCTAGGGCTTACTCCTATGGGCACCTCGGCGTCTTCTCTGAGTTCTACGGCGAGCGTGAATGTGCATCCCTCGGGTAACTGTGGCTCTGCCTGAGCCGCAAAGGCGAGTCTCTGGAGGGCTGCCCTGAGGGCCTCGTGGATATCTGCCCAGTTGATCTTTGTCGGATCGTTGGGTTCGCCATGACCCATCTGCTCGTCCGGATCCAGCTGATGCGAAGGCGGTGCCCTCGCGGCAGCTCGCATCTCCGCAGCGGTGCCCCAAGAGTTGGGGAACCGGTCGACGTCAAAGATCCATCTCTCGCGGACGACGACGCGTGGCGGGGGCCCATGCACGACGAGGGCGATGCGCGAGACGGAGCCCGTGCGGAGGCGGACGGAGACGGCGTCGACGGCGTCGGCGATCCATGCGCAGAGGCCCGGGTGGCGGGACTGGCGGACGGCGAGGTTGAAGGCGCGGGCGGCGAGGAAGGACTGTTCCGGGTAGAGGCCGCGGTGGTAGAGGAGGGAGTGGATGGCGATTGTGAGGAAGGATGTGAATGCCGAGAGGAGAGGGGAGGCGGAATCTGCGGGGAAGGAGGATGTTTGGCGGGAGGTGGAGGTGGAGGTGGAGGGTTGGTGGGAGGGGGGAGGGGGTTGGTGAGGGTGAGGGTGAGGGTGAAGGTTGGGTGAGGGGGGCATTTTGGGTGGTGATGATGGTTTTTGTGGTGTTGAGGGTTTGGGGGGAGGAGGGGGAGGAGGAAGAGGAGGGACGTGTTGAGTGGTGACGCGGTGTCATGTGATGGCGTTGAATGGAGAGTATCGATAGTGTGACAGTATAGCGATCAACTGTGCTGTAACTGTGCTGTAACTGTGCTGGTGCTCCCGCCTCACCCCACTAGAGCTCGCTGCAGCTTCCCCCCAGGCAGGTGGCAATGACGTCTCGGCCGGTTCCATCCAGCTGCAGCTCTTCTCGATCACACCTCTTGACTTCTCCAAATCCAACCTCAACCTCAACTTCAACTTCAATCTCCTTCAACCACATCATCGTCAACATTTCATCGCCTCTATCGATAGCAAACACCCTGACACTACTGAATATCATTGTCTTCAACCATGGCCACCCCCGAGGCAGGCCCTCTCGGCCCAGCAGCCATCCAAAAGGCCATGGCCGAGGCTCTGCCCGCCCACGACTCTCAGGCCGACTCGCCCGCCATCAAGAGCCCGTACGAGGCGATTGCCCTCGCTGTGCACGCCTATCTAGCACTTCTCGACTTTCGACTAGTGGGCTTTGATGAATCTCGTTTCCTCCGTATGTTTGCCCCTGTTAACCTTACACCGTCCTCTCACTCTGTATGAGTCCACAACGTACCGTGGCTAACACTCCACAGCGGAATGTGAATCCCTCGCCCCTCGCCTCCCCCCCTCATGGAACCAGAGACCAGAATCCGTATCGCTCGTCTACAAGCACAAGCAGTCGTCCATGATCTTCGTCGTCCGTGTCGACCGCCTGGGCTCAAAGGCCGAGATCCGGGGCCTCGCCGTCGGCGACGAGAAGATTTACCGGATCGAGTATGCGGTCAAGGACGTCGTTCAGGAAAGCGCGCTGCCACTGCGCATCATGGCTGATGGCGGTAGTGAGGACCGGGGGAGTGCTTTGGTTGATCGCATAGGGGGTCTGTTTACCGGCGGTGCTATTGAGCGGATAGCGCATGATGTCAAGACCCAGATTGTGCAGAAGCTGATTCCGGGACTGGACAAGAAGGGGTATTCAGAGGAGGTGGATGATGATGTCAGACGTCCTCAACCGGGCCGTCACAACCCCTCGGATCCTGCGCGCCCCGGCAGCTTCGAGCCTGTCAACCCATACGGAATACCTCCCCAGCCGCTTCCCCAGCCGGCTTCTGCTCGCCACCCACCTCCGATGGGCGATTTCCCGCCTCCAGGATTTGAGGACGAGCACCAGATCAACAGCCCGCCGCGGATGATGGGTGGATTACGAATGCCCGGGCAGGGAGGACACCCGTTCAACATTGGACATGACGACCTGAACCCGAGCGGACTTGGGCCTCACGATCCGCTCAGGGCATCCTTCGTCGGCGGCGGACGGGGGCCCCAGGCTGGCGGCTTCTCGGGCATGCATCCCACGTTTGACGACCCGCTGTTTACCGGACAGGGACGTGGCCGGGGCCGCGGGGAGGGGCCGGACGATGGTTTCTACGACCCGCAGGCGCCTCCGGGGGCGCGATGGGATCCGGTCGGTCCGGGTGGTGCACCGAGATTCGGCGGGCGTGGTGGTGGTGGCGGATGGAATGGTGGTGGAGGGTTCGGGGGTGGTGGGTTTGGGTTTGGAGGGGGCGATATCATATGATGAATGATGGGATGGTATGGCGAGGTGTTGCTGTGGAGGAGGCTTTGGAGGATTTCGTTGGCTTTTTTGTTGTACATTATGGATCACATAGGCTGGTACTTTTTGTGAATCTGCAGCAATGTTGAGAGTGTGTCACTCCTTCAGAGATGTTTTGTGGAACTCCAAATTATGAGGCCTGGGAATGCTGAAAGCTGCCCTTTAATGTACGTACAAGTTCCAATCAAGTAATCTTACGAGTCCCCATCATCCTCCCGTGTTGCTCCCCTCTAGCTGGACTCGGCGCGTATATCGAGAACCATTTCCCTCTGTAAATAAACGTGGACACATCGCATTCTCTATACTATCAAACGTAGCAAGTAGCAGGTAAGTTAAAAAACGGGTAATCTATCACCACCCACCCGCACCGACTTCTACCCATTCCCGTTCATAACGCTATCATTCCAATCATCATCTTGACTTATCTTATGAACTCCCTTTTCTTTTTGTTTTGTTCCCCCCTTAGGTGTTCGTCTTCTGGTTTTTCCCCAGCTTGCTGTCACCCATCCAAGACAGCTATGCCCAACAACCCGTATTCGCTTTCGCTTGGCTTTTGCATATATAAGTCCCACCAAGAAAGAAAGAAACAATGAACTAAGGTCAAAGAAATAGAAGATACGGGGACGGGTTTAATATAGAACAACCATACGAACTTGGGGCGCCTCGCCTCCCTGGGTACCCGCTCAATCACTCACCATTCTTCACTCAGGTACGTCACCGTCATAATCACAGAAGAAGCTTTTCCCACCAGAGGCAATCCCGCACAGCGCTTCTACTGGCCCGCGGCGTTGGCAACCTCGTTCAGCTTCGCCTTCTCCTCGTTCGTCAGCATGTTGTACCACTCCTGGAAGTTGGCAACATTCTCCCGGCCGCAGCGGATAAAGAACTCGGTCAGGTACTGCTGCGTCTCGTCATCGCGCTGTCGGTTGTTGGCGTCGGCGCCAAAGGCCATCAGCTCGGCCTTGGTCGCGCCCAGGGACAGGTCGAGCGTGTCGTCGTCATCCTCCCAGCCCTCCTCTTCATTGTCCTCGTCGTCAAACTCCGCGTTGGCCACGGCGGCAGAGGCAGCGTTGGCGGCGGCCCGAGCGCCAGAGGCAGAGAGGAGCTCCTCGATCAGGACCTTGATGATCTTGAGAGTGGCGGGGATGATGGTGTACTTGTCGGGGTCTGCTCGTTTGGTGGGCTTATTAGTCTCCATTTCACTCGCGTATTGCTGGCACAGCTGGTCCAGTACGGCCGCCGTGGTGGGAACAAAGAAGCCATGCTTCGACATACTCTTCTTGGCGCGTGATCGGGTCTTGATCATTCCGTCATCGGCGCCGACAATCAGATCGCCCTTGACCGAGGTCTGGGCCACCCGCGGGTCGTTGAGCGAGTAGAGCTTGGACAGCGCAATCACGCTACGACACGTTAGCAAATCTCGGACGGCACGGCAACGGGGCTCACCCGGGAGACTTGTTCAACCAACTTTTGTCTAATCTCATCGTAGCCGGCAAAGCTGACCGAGTTCTCCAGCCACTTGGCCAGGACGACTTGCAGCCCGCTCTCGCCACCAATCTGGATCTGGCTGAGGAACTCAACCACGTCTTGCGCACCACCCAGGGACAGTCGGGCAAAGACGAGGATGAGGGACTGGATGAAAGCGGCGGCTTGCGCAGTCGCCAGTCGGTTGGCAACAGCCTGCAAGAGCTGCGGCAAGAAGGGTCCCAGACGGTCTTGTCCAGCCTTCTCAACCAGCTCGGCAGCCAGTCCGCCCACCTCAGAGGCAGCATTGTCTTCGATGGAGGGGCCCAGCAGCCGGTCAATGATGTGCAGGCACACCTCCAGGCCAGAGCGGCCGTTGGAGTCGTGCCAGTTGAAGACTTGCTGGTGGTCGTGCAACAGGATCCACTTGACGGCCTCGGATCCGGGGCGCAGGACGTCGCCGTCTCCAGACTCCATCAGCAGGCGGTTCAGCTTGGGGAGCGTGGCGGCCACAAAGCCCTCGGGCAGAGGCTCTGAGGCATGCTCCGTCAGGACAACGAGCAGCTCAGTCGCAACCTGCGCGACATGTTAGTATGAGAGGAAAAAGTCCCGCCTTTCCGACGGGAGGGCCGGCAACTCACTGTAACAAGGGGGTTGTCCTCGGTCAGGTTGGCCACGTCGAACGCGCCAGTCAATGTGGGCAGGATTCGTGCGCACAGGGCGGCATAGGAAGCGGCGTCTGACAGGCTGCCGACAATGTCTTCGAAGGCCTCGGTAACGAGCATCGTGACCTGGAAGTTGCTGGCTCCGAGCTTGGCCAACAGGAAGAGAAGATCGACAGAGGGAATCTCACTAGTAATGACGATTGTGCTATCGAGGCCAATGGCGGCTCTCAAAGCCTCCGTGAGAGTAACAAGGAGCTCGTCTGCCTCTTCCATTTCCTCGGGATCCTTGCCGTTCATGTAGCCCTGGATGGCGGCAATGATGGGCGTCTGGCGGTCAGGGGTCACGCGCCCTGAGTTGACAAGGCCTTCAATGGCCTTGATACAGGCAACCTGAACAACCTCCGACTCTTCATTTGTGATGGAGTGGATGATGGCGTCGACCAGGTTGGGCGGCGTCTGGTGAGAGCGGCCAATGATGCCACCGACCAGATATCCTCGAGCGCGCAGCAGCGGGTGCTTGGACTGGTTGATAGAGAAGTCGACAAGCTCCAGGTATGCGTTGGCAACAGCGTCGGGAATCGGCTTGCTCAAGTCCTGGAAGTCGCTGACGAGCATGACAAACAAGTACAGGGCTGCCTCCTGGCTCCTCCACGCCGAGGGTCCCTCGCCAGGGAAGAGGGTCTTTGTGTGACCAAACAGGCCGTCGACTGTCTTCTCGTTGAACCACTCGCCCAGCTTGATGAGCAGGTCGCCAGCGGCCGTGCGGGCAGTGTAGTTGGCCGTGACCGAAGTCTCCTCGGCCAGGTACAGGGAGCAGTCAAAGTCCCACAGCTCTTGCTCCTCGCGCGTAACCCTCGAGTATCCGACGAGCATCTTCATAAGATCCATCATCCACGGGACCTCGTGGCCATGAGCATGAGCGTTTAGGTGGCTGTCGAGTTCAGCCTGGACGGGAGGCGCACGGAAGCACTGGTTGAGGAAGTCGAGCTCCTCCAGAATGAGCAGATCGAGGGTATAAGGGAGGTTGTCGGAGTCTTCCAGGCGAGACTGCACTTCGTCGATGATGTACAGCTGCTCGTAGGCCGCCTGCATAATGCTCAGCTCCTCCCACACGGCGGTAAAGAATGTGGTGCTCTGGGGGAGCAGAAGATTGGGGAAGACCCTGCGGATGCGGAGGAGCGTCTTGACCACCTGCAGCTTTAGCGCAATGATGCTATTCCAGGACTCGGGCTGAGCGCCGGAGTCAGACTCGGCCTCGGGCAGACGGCCCTTGAGAACGGCAACGAAGAAGGGGTTCCACTGCTTCAGCAGCTCCTCTGCAAAGACCTTGACGTCCTTGTTGTCATCCTTGACCATGTACATGAGATCGAAGCATCCGCGGAAGACGGAGATGGCGAGGGCGCGCAGCATGGGCTTTCGGTTCTCGTTGAGGGCGACCTCGGTAAGGGCCTTGGCGATGTCCTGGGCCATGGAGAAGAACTGGTCCTCGCTGAGGCTCTCGTCGACCAGGTCACTGAGCACCCTCAGGGCTCCGTGGAGCTGGGCGTCGTTGCCGGTGGGGATGACATTGAGGATGGTAGGGAGGAGGGCGGGCCAGTTGTCGGGGAAGTCGTGAATGGCAACCTTGCCAACGGCGTAACTACGGTCGGAAAAACACTGATTAGGCCAAAGGAGTCTCACAGGCACCTCTCTAGGAGCGTCCATTATATCCTACCTGGCGGCGATCTTGACCTTTCGGTCGTCCTCGGGGCTCAGGGCGACCTCGAGCAGCGTCTGCTTGAGCAGCTCGCGGGCCTCGTCCGAGATGGGAACCTGCGGCTCGTCGTCGAGCTCTTCCACGGCCCAGTTCTTCTCGATGAAGAGGCGCAGCGTGCTGAGGGCGGCCTGGCGGATGCTGGTGTCGACGGACGAGTGCGCGCCGATGCGGGCCAGCGACACGGGAAAGGCGGGATTCGTCTGGGCGCGCTTGATCTCGATCTCGGCCGCTTGGCGGGGAGCCTGGTCGGGGAGCTGCGTGTTGGCCAGGAGCTGCGCCAGCTGGTCCTCCATGGTGGGCGAGATTGATATAAGAGACAGGGAGACAGGCTGGCAGTGCGAAATGGTCTAATGATCGTCGAGTATCGCCTTTGATTCGTTTCCCTTGCGGTCTGTTCCAGCCAGAGAGAAGGAGAGTGACGAGATGCTGCAGTTCCAAAACTTGGAGGTTTGAGGAGGCGTTTGGATGGTGGGGGATGAAAACAAAAAAACAGCGGGGCTGATGACTGGCTGCGCGTCTGTGGTTGGCTGGGAGGCCTGGCCGATAAGCAATGCAGGCGCGATAACGAAGCACTCACTGTACATGCCCTGTATTGTGCATGAGGAGCAGCTGAATCTGCACGACTCCCGGGTAGCCTGTGCCTGTACCTTGAAGCAGATGAGCATCGACATGGACGGAGATTGACAAGCCATTGAATGCTGTGAGAGGATCTTTAGTGATGATGATACGCAATTGCGCTGTGCAGAAGACTGCTCGCCTTGGTGGTACAACACCAGGGTGTCATTGTGGGACACCGTGTGAAGGTGCATTGAAAGTCTGCATCACAAAGAGCAAGCATAGCGACATAGATTTGGCACACGGATAGTATTCCCTCCTTTGCTCTCTGATGACCAGCTTTAGCCTCCAACATTGCCAAACACACATCTGATGCTGTCGTGGGGCAATAGAGTGGGAAGCTGGGGCAATCATGAGAACAAGCATGACCTGGTAATTTAGGCTATCCAGCATCCCAAGTTCATGCTTAGACAGTTAACTCGCTGGTGAGAGTATCTTAGCCACTTCGCTCGAAGACTCTGCAGAGTTGCTTATGCTGAAATTAGAGAACAGTACCAAGTAGTCGCAGAGAGCTGAATCTCCTGTGCAGTCATAGCAGCAGCAGTAATTGAGGTGTTAGTCTGACGGGATGCTGGATAGCCACTCCTCTGTCTTAATCTGCCACCCTGATGATCCACAGCCTCAGAAGCGCACATTGTCATCATGAGAGCCGCCGGGCCAGATGTCGTCAAACAAACATCTTCTTCAGCCTTTCAACCGAAGAAACAAAACTCATTGTCACCCAGTCACACCGAAAATAAATCATCAATCACTCCGGCTCCATACAGACAAGCAATATTAATATTCTAGAATATCCAGTAGCCTCCGCATCTGCAAGATCCACAGCCATCGTCCGCGCCGGATCTCGCAGTGGCTTGTGGCACCGCACCAACTCGCTTCCCTCCCGCCCTCCTCCTCCTCCTCCTCCTCCACACAAACGAGGCCCGGGTTATCGTGTGATCTGACACTAAAAAAACCTGGCAACCTCTCCATCTCCATAGCCTGAGCGCTATTATTGTCCTGTTCCGCCCAACGCTTTCCCCATACTACCTATGTACCCGCCGTGCCGCTATCTCCCGTATCCTTCACTTATCTCCCGCGTATCTCACCACCTTATTCACAACTCAAGATAACCAGATAACGAGCCATCCCGCAGTTATTATCGGTCTTTGATGCTGCAATCCTGGCTGCTGTTCCATTGACTCGATTAGATGGAGTAATTGAATCTCATTCTCTTATGTCGCACGTTTTCACTTGCAGTATGGCGGACCCCTCCTCCTCCTCCTCCGCACTTTCAGGGTCTTGTCCCGGTTGATGAATTTTTCTTCCTCTTTTCCTCGGTTCTCCTCTGTCCCCTGTCCCGCTGCTATCTCGTGGCATTAGCTTATCGTGGGACGTACATGCATATGTACACTATCGCCGCCCAATGACAGGGTATCATCGCCTCTCTGGGGTCATGGGGAAAAGCATGTTTGCCAGAGACCAAAATCGTCTTGGGGTTAGAAATCCATGATATGGCAAACGCTGATAGGAGCAAGTCCGGTAGGGCCAAACATGGATCAATCAGATCATTTGCCATCGTCAGGCCGTTGAATTCCCACCTCCGCTTTTTTTTCCTTTCCCTTTTATCGCCTCTTTAGCTGGAGATGCTCGTATCTTGCCTTCATCTGGCCTGGCCTCCCGGAAGAGGCAACCAGATAAAAGCCGGTGGCTTCTCCCACCATTTCTTGCGCCGTCAAAACCGTCTTCAAGCCTCTGACGACGCCGAGCCGGACCCCCAAGGCACAAGCCAGCGAGATCATCCATTTGCTTGTGCAACTAACTGCTTCTCCAACGAAAGAACAGATCAAAGAACAAAAGGAACGCCTTGGTTGGCTGATCGCCGCGTCTCACCAACACCGGGAAACCCCCCACAACAAATCAACGCCGTTCGCCCTCCATCGCGAGACGAACCATCCCGGGGCTCCCCACGTCATCTGTGCGTCGATCAATCCATCGGCTGTGGCTGATCGGGTTTCTTATCAATTTCTGGTTCTACTAGTTGGTTAGGAAGAAAAACAGAAACAAAAGGGATCTCACATGCCCGCTGTTTGAATCGCAATTAAACCTCTTACACCACTCTAGAGCGGCAAGCGACGAGCCGCTCCCATCACAACACCATGGCGTTACGGCAGAGATGCAGGAATTTGGCGGACAAGCTGGCTGTTGAGGCAGAACCCGGCTTGTCGACTACACAGCTGATGGTGCGGTTCTTCTACTCTCCATCCTCCTCGTCTACTACACGAACCCCCCCTTCCCTTGCTCTCTCTTCCTCGCTCATGACATCGTCATCAACGTCTGGTGTCTTGAGCATGCCGAGCCTTGCCCAGGCACCGAGAAAATGCCAATACCAGACACCAAAATCCAAGAGAGTGAGACCGCGGCGCTGACTCTGCTCCCCATCTTACTAGCTTGTCAACCATGACCTCAAGCCCGTGGAAAAGGAGCGCCGGCAATGGGGCCCCTGGAACTTTGTCGCCTTCTGGATCGCCGACTCGTTCAACATCAACACGTGGATGATCTCCTCGTCCATGATCATCGCCGGCCTGTCGTGGTGGCAGGCGTGGATATGCGTCTGGCTGGGCTACTCCATCTCCGCCTGCTTCATCGTCATGACGGGACGGATCGGGGCGACGTACCACATTGGATTCCCGGTCATTGGGCGTGCCTCTTTTGGCATCTGGGGGAGCCTGTGGCCCGTCTTTAATCGTGCTGCGATGGGTGAGTGATCCTGACGGCGGACCCTTCAAGTCCAATCCTCGCTCCTCCTCCTTACATCCTGGGGAGCTTCTTCTCGATTCTTCATATGTACTCACCTTGTCCTTGTCTGATTAGCATGCATCTGGTACGGCGTCCAGGCCTACATCGGCGGCACCTGCGTCTACCTCATGATCCGCTCCATCTGGAAGTCCTGGGACGCGTCCAAGATGCCGGGCACCTTCGGCACCAGCGCCACCACGACGCCGGAGTACGTCTCCTTCGTCATCTTCTGGCTGTGCTCGCTGCCGGCGCTGTGGTTCCCCGTCCACAAGGTGCGCCACCTCTTCACCGTCAAGGCCTACTTCGTGCCCGTCGCGGGCGTCGCGTTCCTCGTCTGGGCCTGCGTCCGCGCCGGCGGCGTCGGCCCCATCATCCGCCAGCCGGCCACGGTCCACGGCAGCGAGCTCGGCTGGCAGTTTGTCAGCGGCGTCATGTCGTCCATTGCCAACTTCGCCACGCTCGTCGTCAACGACAGCGACTTCACGCGGTTCGCGCGCAAGCCGCGCGACGCCGTCTGGTCCCAGCTCTTCACCATCCCGCTCGGCTTCGCAATCACCTCCTTCATCGGCATCATCGTCTCGTCCTCGTCCACCGTCATCTACGACGAGCCCATCTGGAGCCCGCTCGACCTGCTCGGCCGCTTCATCGACGACGGCGGCTCCGGCCAGCGCTTCGGCGTCTTCGTCATCGCGCTCGCCTTTGCGCTCGCCCAGCTCGGCACCAACATCGCCGCAAACTCCGTCTCCGCGGGAACCGACATGACGGCGCTGCTCCCGCGCTACATCAACATCCGCCGCGGCTCCTACATCTGCGCCGTCGTCGGCCTGGCCATGTGTCCGTACAACCTGCTCAGCAGCTCCAACCAGTTCACCACGTACCTGTCCGCGTACAGCGTCTTCCTCAGCTCCATCGCCGGCGTCATCGTCTCCGACTACTACCTCGTCCGCAGGGGCTACCTCGAGACCAAGGAGCTCTACGACAGCCGCAGCACGGGGCCGTACTTTTACACCTGGGGCATCCACTGGCGGGCCTACGCGGCGTACATCGCCGGCATCCTGATTAATGTCGTCGGGTTCGCGGGCGCGGTCGGCACAAAGGTGCCCATGGGCGCCACGTACATTTACAGGCTCAACTTCTTCTGCGGCTTCATCGTTTCGATGGGCGTGTACTGGCTGCTGTGCAAGGTTTCGCCGGTTCCTGCGACGAGTGATCGGTGGATGGAGGTTGGCGAGGATCTCGACGACGAGGCGCAGCCCACGGATGATGGCAGTTATGACGAGGAGAGGGAGGCGGGTGTCAAGGCGCTGGACAAGAAGGATGTGCAGGAGGTGAATTTCTAGATGCAAGAATATTTTGTCTGTTTTTCTTTTCTAATTTGCTTTGGTTTCTGGGTATAACGATTAGACGTATTCTTATGTGTTTACGACGCTGCAGAGTGTTGATGTTTGAACAACAGCCATCTCCCCCCTTGGATAAGGAGGTGGAGGCTTAGATGAATATAAGAGAAGATAAAGGGGGGTCCTCCAATTTCTTCGACTTTCACGCCCGACTGGTAGAGAGATACATCATGCGCGTAGCCATGTCATCACGCAGAAATTGATTCTTGATACGTGATAATGAGGTGCCGAATTGGCTCAAGGTGGCCCTGTCGCCTTCAAACTAAAACAGGCAGCAAATAACTATATATATATTGTTACATTCGTTCCCGGTAAATAAAGCAAGCTCGTCGAACAAATGGAAGCCTCCCTACAATCTGGCAATGCATCGGAATCCCCTCTCGCGCATTGAGATATTCTATCTCTGCCATGGTACAAGTTAAAGCTCACATGCAAATCAGCAGCAGTTCACATCATTGCCCCGTGTTCATGTTCGAGGCAGCATGTCCACTCAGACCTCGTCATCCTAATGACGTGAAGTAGAGTGGTAGCTCTTGTGCGGGTTGCCAATGCCGCCTGGCCGGAGCAGTGGCTGGTTTTCTCGGGCAATGGCCCGCTCTTCGCGCTCCTCCATGTCGTCCAGGTCTTCCTCCGTCTCGGCGTATCGCTCGGGATGACCTGTAAAGGGGCCCGGTAGTCCGCGCTCCCAGCCCTCGGAATAGGTGCGAGGGGCGTAGGGGCGCTGCGGCGTGGAGTGAGTGTCGATGGGCGATTGGGGCGCGCTGCTGGTGTAGCTGTGCGCATAGTCGTCGCTGTGTCTCGTGACTTCGTAGTAGATGCCCATGGCTAGAACAGCTCCTTGCATGGCAGCCGTCAACAGGTAGATGGCCCATGTGCTCCAGCCCTCCATGCCTAGTCTCATGAAGAGACTGGCGGCAAAGAGAAGGCCGCCCGGCGTCTGGATGCACATCATGGGGATGCTCAGGCTACCGACGTGCTTGAGGTGGTATGTCATCCAAATCTGAGGGATGTATTGGATGGCGGCTAGGACGGCAGCCATAACGCCAAGGAAGTTGGCCCAGAAGTTGAGAAGGTCCGGCCTGGCGATGGCGAAGACGCCAGTCAGGACAATCACTATCAGGGCATGGAGCATGCAAAGCCCACCCACGGCGACGGCCGTTTGCCATCTGGGGCTCTCTCCGCCCAGCTCCTCCGGGGGCACGTTGGCCTCGCGGTAGCGGAAGAAGATGAGGAACAGAATCAGGCTGTCATGACGAGAGCATTAGCCAAAGCTATGGGGATTAGCATGGGACAGACGACATACATGGCGGTAAAGCACAGCCATTGCGTTCCGAGCTGGGCAACACCAAGCAGGCCGGCGGCACACTCGAATGTCTCCAGCTCCCTGCAGCAGCCGATGGCCTTGCGAGAGGGCGCAACGGTCAAGATGTTGGCAAAGCCAGCAGTCGCAGAGGTGGTGCCCAGAAGGACAAAGTAGGGGATATGCCTTCGGAGGTACCGCGAGAGATGATGCGATAATGCTGTGGCAGGTATGAGATTAAGAGGCCGAGGAGGATGATGCTGCCGAATACTGTCAGTATCGTAACAATCCATACAAGAGGCGAATCGCAACATGGGAGAGAGCTTGGGGGACAAAGAGGCAAGGGGGGGCGCTGCTCACATGGAAACAATCAGCTCCATGTACGAGGGCGTCTTGAGCGCCTCGCACGTGGAGGACATGGCCATCGTCAAGGGAGATGTCTCCATCATGTCTGGCGTCGATACTGCGAGAGACGATGGTCTCGCAGCAACGGAGGTCGGTCGATCAGGATCAGAGCGTCGACAGAAGAGATGGTAGTGAAGTCGCCAAGAACGGGGCGAAAGGTTCGTAGAGGAAGGGTTCGCAAGGGATAGGCAGGATAAGGCTGAAATCTCTCGCAGTATCGGGCCTGCTCGTCGCTTTGTCTGTTTCGCTGTCGGGGAGTCGTCGTGCTTCTCTGGGTCCTTCGTTGGTCGGGCTGAACGGCCGCGAGGGGCGAAGAGCGTTTCTGGAGGTCGGGCTATGCGGGATTCATGGTCGGGCGACAAGGGCGGACAGCAGGCGATTGATATCGATGGATGATCAGCCGGGGGGTCGGGATTCGCTGGAGCCTCAGCCTGTCGGGGTCAGGGCAGAGTGGCAGAGAGAGGTGAGACAGGCAGAGAAGAGGCGAGCAGAGCAGTAGAAGTACGGAGAGGTACGAGGCAAGGCACGGCGGTTTGGGTCAGGTCAGGTCAGGTCAGGTCAGGCTCGGGTTGTCACTGGCCGGAGCAGCGCTGGGCGAGCAAGGGTCGCTGATGGCGCGGGCTGGTGCTGCTAGTGGCCCGGTAGCGGCCGGTACCCAGTGCAGCAGCGCTAACGCCGGCGCTGGAGCTGCCGCGGGGCTGCTGGTAGGCGCGAGTACGGGGTACGCAGCGGGTACCCGTGCGCTGCCAGGCGGCGCTGCGAGGCCCTGTAGCACACCTGCACCTCGACAGCTTAGCAGCGATCAGTCAATCGCTTTCGGTGCAGGTGGTGCCTGATCCGTTTGTTTGGGGGGTTCTTTTCTTGGCATGCCGCAATATGGACAGCAGAGGATCTAGGTAAGGACTAATATTAGTATTAGGTACTTTGTAAATAGACGTAAGGGGTCCAGCGCAGAAGAGATGAGCAGACGTGAGTCGATGCATGGAGAAGTCGATATACTACATGTACAAGTATGAATGGCTCGCTTCGCCTTGCAGTAGCCCATCAAAGGTCGTCAATGCGAGGAGGTCATAAGGTAGGTAGGCATCAATATTACGACCATCCAGCCAGACACTCAACTGATTACCTACATGCAACCAACCCACCAGCACCTCTCGGCAGGGCAGCTGCAGTGTCACCCTACCAGGAGCTCGACTGCACCCAAGGCTAACCTGATCGATGGTACAAGCCGTTGGGCTGTGGAAAGCCCCGAGGCTAATGTACCCCGTATCCAGAGGTCCAGAGGAGCTCTTTGACCAGCTTTAACACTGCATGCGCTAAAGGAGGGACTGCCGTTGTAAGCTCACGGCAATGATCTAACGGAGATGAATGATGATGCCAGTCCCATCTCCAGTGCTGCGCAACATAGGGGGCTGCTCATCTTGAGGTATGAGGTACGAGTGTAGCGTGCTGACGACTTGTACTCGATGTTCGGAGACGGAGTAGCGAAGCCAAAACTATCCCACCCCTCAAGGTGCTGAAATGACGTCGGCAGCCAATTTAGATCTGGCCAAGGTACGGCTTGGTCGGCGCATGCGCTTGTATCGTGTACGATGCAGAGACTTTGCGCTGCTGCACCTGATTTTCAGCGGTTCCGCAGTTAGCGTCTCAATTCCACCTCACTCATCAATTTTCATCTTTTCTCGCCTCATCCCTCCTTATCAGCACCCCTTGCAGCCACGCAATTGCAGTTGCGGCCTGGATTAGACGACTGCTGCTCATCTGCAAGTAGCACGGAGGTGACCTGATCGATCATGCAGCGGTGAATGGGGACCGGCACCAGCCTTGTCCATATCTCAAGCCCTACCGGGGCGTCAAGTCGAGCATCGACGATGCCAGTGTCAGTGTCATGGACCAGCAGACCGAAGCATCACCACCTGCTCCTCTCGCAGACGAGCATCATGGCCAGCTTAAGGCGCCCGTCATGCGCCTCCTCGCCGAGTGTACTGCAAACGTGAGCAGGCCGCAGTCGGACGACGCCAGAGAAAGCGCCCCTGAAGCGGCGTCCCTGGGCCCTGATGCCGGCCCCCGACGCTTCTTCTCCTCCGCCCAGTGGACCGCCGACGGCACCGCCATCCTCGCCCTGTCGTCCGACCAGAGCGTCTCGTCTTTTGTCCTTCCTGCAGACCTCCTGCAGCCTGCAGGAGAAGCCCGCCCTTTGCACCGCCAAGCCAGCATTCGACTGCCAGAGCCCACCCAGACCCTCGCCGCTGCGCCCTACTTCTCCCTGGCCAACCCGGCCCCGCAGACGTTCCTGGTTGGCTGTCGAGACCACCCCATCCATCTCTACCATGCGTTTCCGCCAGCAGACGAGGAGGAGGACACGGACAGCAGTGCTGCTGCTGCTCGCCCCCTCTACACCTATAAGCTTATCCGCAAGGAGTCGGAGCAGTACATCACCCCTGCGTCGCTGCTCTGGGAGCACCCCGGCACGCACTTTGTCTGCGGCTCGGCGAACCGCATCGATCTGTTCGACGCGTCCGGCCACTGCGCCGACGGCCCAGCGCTGACCGTGGCCACGATCCCATCCCGGCGGCACATCGCCAAGGGCAGCGGCGTCGGCATGAAGGGCACCGTGGCCGCCCTGGCGTCGTCGCCTCCTGCAGACGTCCACGGGCACGGGTCCATCCTTGCGGCCGGCACCTGGACCCGCTGGATGGGGACGTACGATCTGCACCGCTCTGATCGAGTCGTCGCGAACTGGTCGATCGCCGGCGCGGACGAAAAGGCCTTTGGCGTCGCCCTGGGCGGGCAGGGCATCGTGCAGACGGCGTGGAGCCCCTGCGGGCGGTACCTGGTCGTCAACGAGCGCCAGGCCGGCGGGCTGCTGGTCTACGACATCCGCGGCACCGGGCAGCTGCTTGCTGTGCTCGACGGCCGCGGGTCGACGACGCAGCAGCGGCTGCACTTTGACCTCTTCCCGGGCGACAACGGCTTCGAGGTCTGGGCGGGGACGCAGCATGGCGCGGTAGCGGTATGGGAGGGCGTTGGCATGCGCAACGACGTCGTCGAGCCTTCTTGGACGTGGGGGGCGCACGAGTCGCCCGTTGGGAGCACGATTGTGCATTCTAGCGGCTCTGTTGTGGCAACGTGCTCGGGAGGTTGGGGGTATCCGCGGGAACAGGACTTGGATGCTGCGGCTGGAGGGGGTCTTGATGGAAGCCATCGTAGTAGAATCCTTGATGAGTCTTCGTTGAAGATTTGGTCCATTGGCGGAGAGAGTTCAACATGACCATCCTACTGAAATTTCAATCTCTAAACAATCCAATGCCTGAACTCTGTGGACATTTGTTGCCTCAGATCTCAGAAGAAGTCAACAGTAATGAAGGGAAATCCACCAAATAGTCTCCATGGTATATTCATGATATATTATGCTAAACTCATGGTACCCGAAAATAAACAAAGCGATATTCCAACGCCTGCCGGCCTGGTAAATCATCCCAATTGGAATCCTCCGAAACCTCCTTTTTGCGTCCATTTCCCTCGAGCCATGCTTCAGGGGTAAACAATGTGCATTTGGGTAGAAACAAGAAGGGGGAAATGATCAATCAACGGATAGTGAAAGATTGCGAGGCAAAGGGCAAACTGAGAGTCGCGAAAAGCTGGTTTCCAAAGGTTGAGGGGCATTGCTTCTCCAAATAGAACCACGAGCGTGAATATTATCCCTCATTTCCACAAGCGGTAGCTAACGGAATCCTAATCGGCCATTGTATGTAAAACGCGGTAAGATAAAGTAATGTTGGGCCGGGGAGGATGGGTGTTTCGGGGGGGTCTCGGATATCAAACATTATAAAATCGGTACGGTAGGTAAGGGTAAGATACAAAAGGCAGGCTAATATCGCTGCCGCTCAGCATATACAAAGGCCATCTCTCTCTCTTCGTCTTTTCTCTTCTTTCTCTCTTTTTGAATGAAAAGGGGGTATCAAAAGTAAAATGATAAAAATGAACAAGGCCAGGAGTGCAAAAAATCAGACCCAAGGCCGGCCGCGAGTCCGCGACTCGGATCTCGTCTGCGACGAGAAAAACGTGCCGTCGCCGTCGGCCCTTCTGCGCGGAATGTACGGGCCCATGTCGACGGGCGCGGCAATGTCCGGCTTGGGAGTGGGCGTCGTCTGCCGGAGGGGGATCTCGTCCGACGGCCTGCTGTACTCGGAGGTCGGGCTGAAGGGCACGGCGAGGCCAATCTCGCCGAGCTGGGGGGCGGCCTCGCTGGGTCTTCGGGGGAGCTGGCTGAGCTCGGCGCCTTCGGGGTGGATGCCGCGCTCTTCGTTGAGGAGAGGGGTTTTGGGAGGGTACTGCGGTTCGGAGTTGTTGTATTTCTCTGTTGAGGGGCTGTTTCGAGGATGATAGTCAGTAACTGCTGCCTTTGCACCATCAAGAATGAAACATGGCAGCGTTCTACTTACTCGATATACTGAGCGGGCTTGGCTCCGTTCTTTCTGCGCAGGAAAAAGAATAGTAAGCCAAGTAGTAGGGCAAGGCCGGCGAGACCACCGACGACGCCTCCGACAATGGGTCCGGTCTTGGAGCTGCCGCTGGAAGTGGGAGCAGCGGGTTCAGGAGTCGAGGTTGAGGTGGATGATTCGGTAGGCGAGGTTTCGGTTGCGGTCTCGGTAGACTCTTCGTTTGCGGATGTCTTCGTGTCAGAGGTATCGGACGTCTTTGTCCCACTGCCGCTGGCGGAGGTGCTCTCTGCAGACCTGGTACCCGTCGGCGATCCAATCGTCGTCGGCGTCGCGAGAAGCGTGGGCGTGGCCGTCAGCCGGACAGAGACGTGGCTAAAGTCGAGCGGTCCGCGCCCAAAGGCCGTGGTGGCCACGCCCGTCGCCAGGGCGGACGACGCGCCGCAGCCAAACTGGAAGAAGCCGCCGTCAAAGTGGTTTCGGTAGCAGACGTCGGCGCCGGTGCAGGTGAAGACGTAGGGGTTGAGCTCCGTCTGGGGCGGGCTGTTGACGTCGACGCAGCCGGTGAAGATGCCGCCGGTGCAGGGGGCGCCGTCGGGGCAGCAGCCGATGGCCTTGTTGTCGATGTCGACGGCGCAGTGCGAGCCCGGCAGGCACGTGGCCGGGAAGTCGGCGTGGCCCCCTATGAAGCCGCAGATGGTGTTGAAGTCGCGGCGCAGCAGGTCGGCGGCGGGCACGGCGCCGAGGCTGACGTCGAGGTTCGGCGAGGCTCCGGGCGCGGGCGTCGCGATGGGCCAGGGCACCACGTTGAGCTCGTGGACGGCGATTGTCTTTGTCTCTCGGGGCAGCGCATGGCTGGCGGCGATTGGGAGCAGCGTCGAGGAGAGGACGAGGGCTGTGAGGGAGACGGCCGACGATGGCCGCCGACGGGCCACGGCCATGGTTTGCTGGCGGCTTGCGATAACAGGAACAAGGAGAGAAGTAAATACGGGAAAGTAACCAAAACAGAGCAGCCTCAAAAGCCCGGGGGAGAAACGAGTGTGGTGAGGAAGAGAAGCTGGTGATTATGTACTCGTAGGTGTATGGAGTAGGTTTGTTTGGCAGATGTAACCTCGAGGCCCAGGGCAAAGCTGGCCGGGCGAGGTGAGGTAGCACCAGCTGCTGGTTCGTACCACTCCGTGTTTTTTTTTTCTCTCTCTTCGTCTTCTCTGCCTTCCTGCTTCGAGCTTGTTCGTATTTAAACCCCTGCAATGGCCCCAGCTTGGTGTCGGATAGGGTACATTAGTCGAACCAATGGGGGGAAGCAGGGGGGAGGAAGAAATCGTGTATGCGGTGGGTTTGCGAAATGGTATAAATAGCCGCTCATGCGTTATCTCGTGTCATCTGCAGGGCAAAGAGGGGATTGTGCAGCTCGTCGAAGATGTGAGAATGGAAAAGAACAAGGCGACTGCATGGTATGGTTGTTGTGATGCTATTGTGAGAGTTGAGGCGTTCAATATGAGGGCCTGTGAGGCGGCAGCTGCTTCAGGTCGGTCCCCTTGTATAAGCCCAGAGGGGTGAACAATGAGCGGGAGCCGATGCTCCATCCAGAGGTCAGAGAAATGTGACACAAACCTCGACGTCCATGCGCAGCAGCTTTGTTAGTGTTGTATGTCATACACCAAGCATCCATATTGCCTGGTTTGAGTTTGTCACTGGCCCTCAATGGCCGGCAATTGCTACTGATCACCGCATAGATGGAGCATGAAAACTGCTTGTTTGCTCGATCCAAGCTCAACCCCCCCTTTTCCGTGCTTTCGCAGCTGCCGATTGGCAGCCCTGCTTCAAACGGGTCGGACCAGGATCTAGCTCGGTGATGAACAGCTGGGGCCGCCGCAAGGGAGGAGAGATGCGCTGATCTGGGCGTTGCGATATTATTGCTCGAGAAGGATAGTAGTGTGGTCTAGCACTGTGGTGAGACATGACTCGAAGTCATGTTTAGCAGAGAGCAGCTATTAAACAGAAAGCTACAGCTTGAA
Source organism: Trichoderma gracile (assembly GCA_020002365.1). Lineage (NCBI taxonomy): Eukaryota > Fungi > Ascomycota > Sordariomycetes > Hypocreales > Hypocreaceae > Trichoderma > Trichoderma gracile. The sequence goes on from JAINEY010000006.1 coordinate 353,469, forward strand.
GTGGCGGGAACTGATTGTGTAGTCAGAGGGCCAAAGAGCAATGCGTCGTGGCGGGTACAAGGACGGCGGTTGAAACAGGTGCAAAGGCGCTGTGCAGAAGTGAATGGAGGCAGAACATGTACAGATTTAGTTCAAGACAGCTGAACCTGGGCTGAGACGTTTCCCTTCGTTCATGGAGACTTGATGATAAGCGACGTCCGGCATCCGGTCTCAGGGCGATCCGGACTGTGCCGTCGCTGGAAATGAGAGTTGGGGCCCGGACTGCGAGCTGAGACGGTTGACCCAAGGCCGGATTGAAGCCATCGCCATCCCTTGAACATCCGCCTTACATAAAGATTTGTGTCTACGACAATTCGGTAGGGATTCTCTCTCAAGCGTCACACATCACACCATCAATCACTCCGTACATACATCAACTTCGTTGATAGCGCTACAACAGGCAGAGATGCATAGCCATGACGTCCTCGTACAGGCAGCGGAGTGCAGTTCTTGTGGCAGCACAGCAGCTGCTCCAGCGAATCGCATCTCAACCTTGATGCCCGGACGGAACTGACAAAGAAAAGAGGCCAAGCGGGTATCAGAAAAAGCGAGACTGAATTTCAAATTAACGCACACTATTTAGAAATATGTGCATCTTTTTTGGTTGATAGCACTGAGTGGCAAGATGTGCGTATTTGGCACCTTGTGTGTTCATCCCGAAATTTTAGTCTCGCTTTTTCTGATACCCGCTTGGAGGCGCAAGAGGCGCTACCAAGTATGTACAGGGCCGCAGGGGTCCATGGCGATGGAGAAATGGAGCCTTGATGGCTTCACTGGCTGAAACGGCACCACCTGCAGTCATTGAATACCTGCTGTAGCATGGCGGCGGCTGCTGCGCTCATTGGCATCCAATTCGATGTGCCAAACGTGGGCAATTGGCCTCTGGCTGGCTGTTTAGGGGACCAGCGCCCCGTAATAGCGGCTCTAGCAGCGCCGGCCATGCAGCAGTACTTGCGAGGTACCGACGAACCCAGATGATAAGGCTCCTGGCAACGCCAGAAGCTGCTGAGCATCCGCTGCTTGTTCCCCAGAGCCATGTACTTGCCCTGTACCGCCCGCAGCAGTCACCTGCGCCACGCACAGGCCACACCGCGCTAGACTGACGTCGCTTCCTTCCCACTTAGCAACCGATTCAACAGCTTCCCCCATTCTTGGCCTGGAGAGCTCCGTCCATCTCCATCCATCGCATCACGCATCATCCCAATCAACCTCATCTGCCCCTCTCTTGGGCTTTTCCATCCCCTGGTCGGGACCTGCCTTTGCTCTCCTATATTGTCTTGCCTTTTCTTGGCTCCTCCGGTATCTTTTGTCTCTTCAGGCTTGCTTCCTTATTCTTATTGTCCTCTATACTCAGTCAGACCTGCATCAAAGCTTCAACCAGGCAAGATGCCTATCCGCGTCAAGCTCAAGCCGCAGCCTGCGCGAGAGGGCAGTCCCTTCTCGGCTCGCTACGACTATGTCGAGCTTCCCTACATCGCCCCCGACGACTCGTTCCGCATCGTCGTCAAGAAACTGTCCCAGTACATCTCGGAAGCCATTGAGATGCCCAGCACCTTTGAGCAGCTGCGCACCACATCTGCCGGCACCAGTCTGCGCCTCCTCGTCGACCACCTCAGCGATACCTGCCTCAATCCGGCCATTGTCAATGCCCTGTTGTAAGTTCTCTAGCTTGGCCCGTATCCGACCCTCCCACGCCTGCTTGAACTCTTCTCATCCGCGAATAGGGCGCTTAAATGGCACTATGCCTTGGATCGTGATAACCAAGGTCTCGGAGAGGCTCGCTCCAACGCCTGTGAGATTGTAGCCTGGAGATTTCTGACCCATCATTCGGAGCGCGAGGCCGTGTCCTTTTGCCTCTACGAGATTCCTGACCATAAGAAGTTCAAGGCGCAGCAGCAGGAAGAGCAGCAACGGCGGCAGCAGCTTGGTCATGGCGTTGGCTCCGACCCCGAAGCTGGCGAGCGCGCTCCCTTGATTCCCCGCGTGCTGGCCACTTTTGACGGCGCGGATCCTCACTTACCTTCGGGGAGCTCGTCCAAGAAAGTGCAACTTCTATCGTCTCTCTCTCGTCTGACTAATCTCAGCTCCGACGACGATGATGAGGATGACGACGACGACCCCACCGCTGCCTTTGAAGGCCTGAATGCTCTCGAGATTGCTGCCGTTGCCGACGCAAAGAGGTTCCTGTCCCAGCACGTCGTGCAGAAGATCATTGCCGGCATATGGAACGGTGATATCGTTTTCTGGGACTCACTGTCCATCACTTCCTCCAAGCACCCGCACTTCTACAACCCTTTCACGTCGGATCCCTACTCCCGACTTCGTGTGCCCAAGTATCTTAAATGCTGGGAGGTGCTCTTCTTTAGCGTCTTCATGTGCCTGTATTACTCTGTTCTCATTGTGCGGGACGAGAGCCGCCTGACGAAGCCTGAAATCGCTCTGTTCTTCTGGATCGCTGCCTTCTTTTACGATGAGTTGAGTGAATGGATAGATGCTGGAGCCATCTTCTATGCAACGGACATCTGGAACTTGTTTGACATGGTTATGATTCTCATTGGCACCCTCTTTGCTGTACTACGTGAGTGGTGACCGACACCAGCAGCCACTGCATGGTGCAAGAACGTGGCATGCTAACACTACCTATGCAGGAATCGTCGGCATTGTGCGACAAGACTTGCGCCTAAACGACTTGGCCTTTGATGTTCTGGCCCTGGAGGCTCTCTTCATGATCCCCCGCATCTGCTCCATCCTCAGCCTGAGTCCGTACTGGGGCACCCTCATTCCCTGCCTTAAGGAGATGGGCAAGGACTTTCTCAAATTCATGGTGCTCGTTGTCATCGTCTACCTCGGCTTCCTCACCACCTTTTCGCTTGTCGGCAGAGACATCTTCAGCCTCGGCAAGATGACGGGCATCTTGACCAAAATCTTTTACGGCTCGAGCTATGTCGGATTCGAAGTCATGGACCAAATTGACCCCGTCTTTGGCCCTCCCTTGATGATCATCTTCATCACCTTGTCGTCGTTCCTCCTCATGGGCTCGCTCACGGGTATGCTCTCCAACAGCTTTTCGCGTGTCATCACCCACGCCAAGGAGGAATATCTCTACGTATACAGCGTTTACGTGCTGGAGGCATCGACTAGCAACCGCCTGACGCACTTTTATCCCCCATTCAATCTTTTGAACTTGGTCATGTTTCGCCCCTGGCGATACATTCTGCCAAGATCGCACAAATACCGTGCGGGCCGGATCTGGCTCCTCAAGTTGACTCACGCACCCATCGTCGGCATCATCAAACTTTACGAGTATCTCAAGTACAGGGGGGACGATGACGACGAGTTTCGCGGCTTCAAGGGCCCGAAAGAGCCCAAGGGTAGACGGCGGAGATCCGAGGCCGGTGGGCCATCGTCCATCACTGGCCGGCCCCCTCTTGCGTCCCCTCGCAGGTCGGGGGTTATGAGACTGCGCCCATCCAGTCGAACGAGAGGAGAGGATGATGCGGATGCGCCGTCGCCAGTGGAAGCGCAGATTATTGAACTGCAGCAGAAGATTGACCAGCTCACCTCGATTGTCCTGTCGATGAAGGAGGGCCAGATCACCAACGGCAAGGACGAGATTGTGAGCAGCGTCTAAGCGACGCCCCGAAAGTCAGAGTGAAAATGGTACTGTATATTGGGAGGAATTGAAATTGTTGAAACAAAGTGTATCCTACGAATCAAACAGCATTATCCGGACTTATACATGACAACATTACCTAGGAATCATGAGCTGGAGTTGCGGACGGCTTTGGGTGGTTGTAAGTTTCTCCTCATTCCCCTGATATAGCTCTGAACTGCGATCTTTCCAACTCTTTTTCTTCCGAACCACGTGCTACATTTGAGTGTATCCTTGTAAATGACTCCAAAGACGGCATCTAGCTCTCTGATCGGCCGGGACATGCTCCATAGCCGTTTTGTTCGTCTGTAACCTGAGTCGTTGCCCCGACCCTTGGCCCCAGGGATCCCACTGCGGCGCGGTGGAATACTTTGCAGCATTCGGATTCAGATTCATCACGAAGCTCAGAAAGTAGTGCATGGTGACGGGTACAATGGCCGCGTTTGTCGTGTAATAGGAAGCTGGCGTCCCGCCTACGCTTCCGGGCCCGAGGACGGCGGGCATCTCGACCGTGTGAGGGACGCCGAGGCCCGAGGCGACGAGATCCGGGTCCTGGACGTTGTAGCGGTAGTTCCAGACGCGGCGGGGGTCGAAGTGGCGGGCTGCGGAGGCGGCGACGGTGTTGCCCGGGCAGATGAAGGTTGCGTCGCCATACGCGGCTTCGGCGGAGGGGAAGTAGGGGGCGTGGTCGGGTAAGGGGGCGAGCAGCTGGGGGGAGTAGGTGCGGGAGATGGCGCTGAGCTGGGAGGGTTGGAGGTTGGGGTAGTTGGTGAGGAGGAAGGCATCGACTTCGGCAGGGGTGGATGCGTTGGCGCCGAAGTAGGTGCCTTCGTCTGTGTCGTGGCTCACGATGAGGGGGACACGGATGAAGTTGCCGTGCTGGAACTGGCTGTATAGATGGTCTGTTATGAGGTCGCCGTCGATGACGGGGAGCCAGTACCATAGCGGGAGAGGAGCGTCGCTGCTCACGCCTTCGAAGCGCTCGACGGGTGCGGCGTTGAGAAGGGTCTGTGTGTCGAGTTGCCGGAGACAGTCGAGGGAGGAGCAGTTTGCGTTGGCGAGGACCCGGCGGTACTGGAATTCCATGTCCGGGACGGAGCGGAGGGTCGGCCAGAAGGGGCTCTCGGAGATGGCGGCCGCGAAGAGGTGGGTGTCCTTTTTGGCGGCGTATGCGGTGAGGTGGTGCGTTACGGAGCCGGCGCCGGCGGAGACGCCGTGGATGACGACGTGGTTTGGGTTTCCGCCGAACTTTTGGTTTCACATGTGGTGAGTTTAGGGACGATTTGGGATTGTGAAGGGATGGGGGGTGGATTGAGGAGTTACCTGCTTGATGTGCTTCTTGACCCAGTGGAGGAGCTTCCTCTGGTCCAGCAATCCGGCGTTGAGATGGCCATCCTTCCTCACATGTTCACTGGCTAAGAAGCCGAGGGCGCCGACGCGGTAGTTGAAGTTTACGAAGACGAGGCCGTGGCCGGATTGGCGGACGACTTCTGTGCCGTTGTAGTTTGCGTTGCTGTTGGTGGCGTAGCCGCCGCCCTGGATGTAGACCCAGACGGGGAGGTTGGATTCGGGGGTCGCGGTGGAGGGCTTGAAGATGTTGGCGAAGAGGCAGTCTTCGGATGTGGAGGGGGAGGGGACTGGCCTGGGCCGATGCAGACGGGGCCAAACTATGACATTTTGTGAGAAATTGCAGATTTCGAGATGTTGGTGGTGAGAGAAGGACCTTGGAAGCATCTTGGATGGAGGACTCGGGGGATGGATCTTGGGGGGCGCGGAAGCGGAGGTTGGAGAGGGGCGGTTTGGCGTAGCGGATGCCGAGGAATGTGTCTACGGCGGCATCGTGGAGGGTGAGGCCGCGGTATTTGGCGTATCCTAGGTCGATGATGGGGGAGGAGGGAGTTGGAGGTTCGGGACAGGGGTCGGTTTGCGGGGGGACGGGGGTTGCGTGGGTGAGGGGGAGGAGGGTTATGAGGTGGAAGATGAGATGGGATGGAATCATGGCTGTTATTTTCATGTTCTCGTGGGCAGTAGCTATTGAACATTCAATGAGATGAGGGAGGTTCGTGGTCTTCTTATTATTCTTATGTGAATCAGTCTGCTTCGTTCATGATCCGGTAAGTGATCCTGTGACACTTTGGGGGATCATGGATCTGCATCATCCTCTTCGACCCCTCACTTTTGCCAAGTAAGTTTTATGCATTTGCGGATGAAATGAGGCCGTGATGGAGTGTTGCCTTGCATGAAAAGTCGTCCGAGGGGCGGTGGTCACTGCATACCTTACCTATGAGAAACATTTGCTGAGAGGTTGTATAACGATGGCATTTTCGTGGAGGTGCGTGCGCCATGGGGTTAATGTCACGGGCGGTTAAGGGGAGGGGATGTGAGTTGATGGATGTCTTGCAACTTATTTCCGGATGAGGATGCTTTTGATGTCTAGGTTGCTGGTTATGGGTGTGATGCGAATGGAAGGGTTTGCGATGGGGGGACGTTGAGTGCATGTCTCGGAGGATTTTGAGGTGGTGTAAGAGGGTACCGGGACGTCCCCTATGTAATTGAGGCCAAGTCTCGCATGAAAGAGGCTGGACAGGATCGAGGTTGGACAGGATAGAACAAGCTGACGGCAGTTGTCAGGTCTCTGGTGAGGTTAAGAATGCTGTGAATATTGAAGGCAGCCCTTTGACTGCACGTGAGCGCTAGGCCTCGATCAGGCACACACTGATGTAGACATCTTATGGTATGGAGACCAACTGTTGGGTCCGACAATTTTGCTGTGAAGTGCAAGATGCCATGCGGGCCGCGGATTCGAAAGAGCGCTGTGATGGCTGATTGGCCTCCACTGCCATTTGGGTGAGATGATGTGTGTATGCATGCCTAACTGGGATATAGGTCCTCGTGAGGCTTCGGGGGAGGTTAAGATTGCTGCGAAAGCGTGGAAGCTGGCTTGATCCTTCAAAGAGTGCATGTTGCGGCTGAAAGGCGCAGTTCGTGAACCACTGGCTACCTATCTGCCGGGATTTGGACTGCATTCATGCTGGCTGCCTGGTGTAAGTGTATGTAGTTGTAAGCCCTGGAGAGGGTTAAGAATGCTGTGCAGTTGAGACTCTTTGCAGCTAAGCCAAGGCGCAATCCTGTTTAGTGATTGCTTTGGGCGGCCTTTCCCCTCTTTTCTTCTGTTCTTTGTCTATGCCGTCTTTTCATTTATCAACAGCTATCAGGTAAGCTATCAATTAGACAGGCCCTTCTTTGCCATGGCGCCTGAATGGAGCTGCTCTTGGGGAGTGGAATGGCGTATGATTTCAAGTTGACAATTTGCGGTTTCCTTGATCCAGAACGGCAACTCTCGGATCTCTTCTGTTGACATCTTCTCGGCCCCATCGAAGCTGTCAACCTGACCAGATCCCTACGGATATTCGAGAAGCTAGTAAGTACCTAGTAAGTAGACCACGGGTTTCGGTCGAGGCTAGAGTCAATGGTGCCATATCCATCTCCGTACAATGATCAGACAGGGATCTTGATTCTGACTTTGAACACCTCTCGTGTTCTTCAAAGTTGAGGGAAAGAATGTTGCAGATTCATTGATCGTATGCTTCGAAATGTATGCGTATGAGCATCGTTATAGGACAGAATCACACCAAGGCGTACATCCTAAGTCCCAACGTCTAGTAGAACGAATTCGACACACTTGTCTCAACCTCATCACTCATACTGTATCCAAGCTTGCTCAAACTCAGGATTTGGCTGCTCTTGAATATGTATGTCAATTCCCTGCACCAACAGGTCTTCCAATACCACATTTCATACAACCCCTCGCTCTCAAAAGTCACATCCTAGTGATTAACTGTCAGAAATCATGAGAGAAAAGGGGACGAAATTTGCATGTGCGGCTGAAAGAAAGCCCCTTGCGCTATCGATTTCATAGCCCGCAACACCAGGCCGTTCCGCGTCGTGGTCATGTGGGGAACGCGTTGCCTTTTGCTTGGGCGTTTCTTCATACTCTATTATGGCCGTGATTTTTTTTCTCATCTTTATCTTCATTTTGTGTTTGTGATTTGTGTTGTTTGATTCGTTTCGCTCTTTTGGCTGTCGTCGTGTCGCAGAAGGACTAGGTCGTCAATCTTTACACTGGAGTCAGGGGGGGACTTCAGCTGCAACACGGCTTGCCCGGGTTTCGTCTCTCACTTACTTCTGAACCTGTCAGGAGAAATTCATGTCTTTCTTTGACCATACTCTTGTTTATCATCCATAAGCCAACATGGTCACTATGATCAGTATCCGGAGGCCCATTTCCCTCGTTGGAGTTGCCTTTGTCTTTAGCACTCTCGTTCTATACATTATCGCCCCAGTAAGTGCCCAACTGTCACCATAACACTTAGATCATGATACTCACATCACGGCAGTACACAATCCAGCGCCAAAGTTCAGACACCTTCACCTCATCATGGGGAACAAGCCACTACAACCCCCCCGTCACCCAAAACACATCCATCACCACCATCAACGATCAAAAGCTTCACGTTCTCCTCCCCGCCACGAGGAGCAACATCCACCTCTGCAAGACACTCCTCACCATGGCTATCCTAGGCTACCCCAACCCAACCATCGTCGCATGGGAAGACCAGGATCACGCAGATGGACTGCTGGGAGGAGGTTCGCATTTTGCCAAAATTACTCGCACGCTAGACTATCTCAGTGATCCCGAGCGTCGCAAACAAGATGGCTTTGACGATGAGCTCGTCTTGATGCTCGACGCCTACGACATCTGGTTCCAGCTCCCTCCAGACGTCCTCCTGAGCCGCTACAGGGCCGTCCTCGAAGACGACAACGCCCGCGTCGCGCACCGCATGGGCCGAGCCTATGTCAACGAAGGCATAAACTCCCAAGTCATCTTCGGCGCAGGGAAACGCTGCGCGCCCAACCTCATCACCTCCATAGCCTGCTACCCTGTCCCGGAATCACCCCTCCCGGACGACATCTACGGCGGCAACACGGACACCCCTGTCGGAACGAGTCCCTGGAGCAGCTTCCGCACGCGGTACCTCAACTCGGGCTACATCATGGGCCCTGTAGGCCAAGTCCGGCGCGTGTTGGAGAGGGCACTTGAGAAGCTCGAGGAGTGCCAGAACCGCAAGGGGGCGTCGTTTGATGACGGATCGGGGAAGTCGGACATGTGCTACCATGGGAGCGACCAGAGCATCTTTGTCGAGATGTTTGGCGAGCAGGAGTTTTATCGCGAGGTCATGCGGCGGCATCACCGCTCTCGTGTTGACGATGTGCTGGATAAAGTCGTCCCTGGACGACCAGGGGCGAATCCGCCTCCCACGCACGTCGAGCAGATTCCCGTAGAGGACTTTCTTCAACCTGCCTTTACCCATCAAGAGTACAATCAGACGCATTTGCCCGAAAAGCCCTTTGAGTTTGGAATTGCGCTGGATTACTGGAGTTTGCTGGGCCATCAGACGTCCAATGCCGTGACGGATGCGCGGTACATTCGTCATGACAGGAGGGTATCCCAGCAGGTCAAGAAACCGAGCAAGTTCGACTGCGTGCCGAAAACAGAAGTGTTTGCTCTGCCGAGGGACTTGCCGGCCGAGATGCCTCTGCCGTGGATGGCGGGGAGCTGGCCCGACTTATGGGAGGCGATGCCCCTGTACACGGAGATTTGCATCGGGACGGTGCCGGTCATGATACATCACAACTCGGTGGAGAAGTGGCAGCGGGAGAGGCAGTGGAGCGAGACGTGGTGGTATGGACGGGCGAGGATGCTGCTTGAGGAGAGGAGGAGGGAGGGTGCTGAGATGCTGGTTAAGGGGCTGAGGACGGATAGGGGGAGTGTGGTGAGGTGGGAGCACATGTGTCCTAAGGCGGCGGAGAGCGAATTGTTTAAGAACGAAAAGTGAAAGGGTTTCATGGGTTATGTGGGAGGGAGTCTGGCGTTCAAAGGATATTGTCGTTTTGGATATTCTTGAAATATCAGCGTATAAGATGTGGAATGTAGAACCCTGAGGTGGAGTCAATACAGCATTTGTATACAACTCTTCGCAGTATATCATGTCCGATGTAATATGTGCGCCGAATATTAGAACGACATCTGTTGACAGCTTTTCAAGCGCCCAAAACGCCATATATAAACACATGCTGCGCGTCCCAAAATCAACACCATCACTTCTTCCCCCTCCCCTTGCCTCCCCGTCCAATCTCCAGCAACCTCGCCTTCTTGTGGAACCTCTCGCCCATCTGATGCCCGCTCCCCCTCGGCCCGTCCTCCGTCTCCGCCCCTCTCTTGCGGCTCTTCTCCAGCATCGCCCTGACGCCCGATCCCGCGCCGCCCTCTTTGCGCTTCGTCAACCGATCGATGCGATCCACGCCCTCGCCGAGGTTGTGCCACTCCTCGCCGCCAAACTGCATCCGTCCGCTGCGACCCGCCTGCTTCGCCTTCTTGGCGCGCTCCTTCTTGCTCTCCTTGGGCAGGCGCGTGAAGTTGGTCTCTTCGTACTCCCTGCGCTCCTGCTCCTCCTTGCGCTCCTGCGTCGTCTTCATCCGGCGGCCGCCCTGGACAATGGTCGTGCCGATGCTGGGCTCGGCGATGGGCGCGGCGGACAGCTCCGAGGCGACGAATTCTTCCATGGTGTGCGATCGCATGGGCCGGCGGGCGGCCTTTTCGCGCGTCTGCGTTGTCTCCATGACTTGACGCTCGCGACGAGGCGGTCTGTATACGCCGGCGGGCGTGCTGTCGTCGTCCTGGCCGCGCTTGGCGGGGCGGAGGGCGACGTCGTCCATGAGGGAGCCCAGGTTGGGGGCGGCAGAGAGGTTGCCTCGTTTGGGCGCGGGCCTGGACGAGCCGTCGTCTTCGGCCTCGGAATCATCTTCCGCGGAGTCATCGTCGTCATCTTCGGAGCCCGAGCCCGACTCGTCTGTGCTGGAGCCCGTCTTGCCGCTGGCCTTGGCCTCCTTCATCTTCTCGCGCCGCTGTGCGTCTTCCGCCGTCCGGAGGAATCGGTCGATGGAGAAGCGCAGCTTTTCTTCCAGCGGCCGGGCGCCCTTTTCGAGATACAAGCGCAATTCAACGAGCCGTGCGCGAACGGCATCGTCCAGACCTGTATCCTGCTCTGATGCATCTTCTTTTCCTTGTGATTTGGCGTTGCGCAGCTTGACGAGGATGAGGAAAACGAGGTTCTGGAGGTACGAGAGGAGCAGCTCGTTCTTGACGTCGAGGAGCGAGATGCCGTCCTTGGGGTGCTCGACTGTCGAGAGCTTGGAAGTTCCTTCTTGGGCGAGGGAGAGGGACTGTGTGAGAGACGCCAGCAATGCGGGAAGAGTCGTTGCGGCGGCCATGATGAGGCTGGTGAGAAAGCAGTTACTTTTGGTTTGATTGGAGGTTTGATCGAGGTGCAGAAATGGCAAAATTCGAAGCCTGGGAAAATCAGTATCGATATCGACTTTTTAGTGGGACTGAGGCGCTATTCTTTGGTGCCTGTGCTTTGCCTAGTTTGGCTAGCGCCGATCTCAGTGCTGGTGACGAGATCTCAATATGGAATAAGAACTCATCGTGAAGAGGCTTTCTTGCGAGAAATTGAGTGTTGTATGTACTGAGAAATTCTGATAAAGATCTAATTCAATGACATGGTATAGCGTTGCTATCCGACTTTTGGTATAAATACAAGGTAGTGTACGGTATCTCCTCTAATGTTCATGGGAAAGCTCCCATCACGGCATCAAATCACCTTGTGAGCACAATCTCCTCTATCAAGCCTCATAGAGCCTCGAGCATCTCCTTCTTCATCCTCGTAATCGTTCCAACTCCTCCGTAAACCATGCCTGTGTACACCATGGCCACGCTGGCACCCGCATTCAGCACCTTCAACGCCTGCTCTCCATTCGTAATGCCTCCAGTCGCAAAAAGGACCTTCTGTTCGCCTTTGCCAGCGCCAGGCTGTGAGTCGAGCATCTTGCGGTAGCGGCCAACCAGATCCAGCGTCCGGCTGAACATGGCCGGACCAGAGAAGCCGCCTACTTCCATCAGGGCCCTCTGTTCCCTGATTGACAGCTGGGCTCCCTTGGGGTTCAGACCAGACCGTCTCTTTGTGGTGTTTCCAACAATGATACCGTCAACGCCGCTCCTTTGGACGGCCTGGACAATGCCCTCAATCTGGGCGTCTTCGTCCTCGTCAGGAGAGACCTTGACCATAACCCTAGGGCGGACCTTTCTGTCCGTCCTGCCCGCCTCGTCGACCACCGCCGCGAGGAGCCGTGTCAGGGGCTCGGTGGCTTGCAGGTCTCGAAGACCGGGTGTGTTGGGACTGCTGACGTTGACGACCAGAACATCGGCATAGCGGGCCAGCCGCCGTGTGCAGTAGACGTAGTCGGCGGCAATGGCCTGCTGGTCCCTCTCGCTCGTCTCCTTGTTCTTGGCGATTTGGACGGCGAGGATTCGCCCGGGCTTCAAGCTTCCGACGGGAACGCCGGCCTGGCCACTGATGATTTCCTCCTCGCTGACCCCTATTGAGAGCGCAAATCGTCGCAGTCGGTCACGCAGGCGGATCGCCATCTCATCAGCGCCCTTTGAGTTGAGGCCGTATCGGTTGACCATTCCGTCCAGGATCGGCACGCGGAAGACTCGCGGCTTGGGGTTTCCCTCCTGCGGCATCGGCGTGGAGCCGCCGACTTCAACTACACCCGCTCCCAGCGCGAACAGCGCATCGGGGATCTCTGCGTCTTTGTCGAGACCTGCCGAGATGCCGATCGGGTTCGCCAATTGGTGCTCAAAGACGGAGGTCGAGAGGCTGGGGCCGTTGGCAGCGGCATCGCGTTCGCGGGGGTGCAGGCCCAGTTCGTACAGCACCCTGAGGGCGGAGACGCCCAGATGATGCGCATCCTCGGCATCGGGAACGAAAGTTCGCAGCAGCGGCGGGACGACGTATCGGTGCACAAACGCTCGCGTGTCGGTCACGTAGTAGTACGAGGCAAAGAGAGTCGCCGCCAGCGCTCCGCTATAGGCCGCGAGCTTGAGTCCGGCACCGGGGGAGCTGCCGCCTGTCGAGCTCGAGTTGAAGCGGCGAGGAGCAGTGGCTTTTTGCCGGCATGTCGTCGTCGTCGTCGGTCGGGCAGCTGGTCGGAGGCCCGGGGCTGAGGCGGCGAGGCGCGATCGAAGCAGTGCGGCAGACATGATTGGCGCGAGACACGGCGCCGTGTCAGCTCCCAATTGGCTTCGCGGGTGGCGGTGGTTGCAGGTGAGGCGATCACGATCGCATGTTTTACTGCCTCTTGACTGTGGTGGATGTCGGGAGATCGGGAGAGGTGCTCCGAAGCGTACTGTAGGGATTGGGAAGCGCACTGTATCCCCCCCCTTTTTGATCTGTAGGTCCAGGAGGCACTCTCCGTTCAAACACCAAGTATGCAATATATTAATTACTGTTAAAGGCTATTCACTTATATAGATTGGCATACCAAGGGTCACCATAGTCTGGCTTTGGTATGACATCACTGCGTTGACATGTTATTGCACTCCTTATTCGAGTTGCAGCGTAGGAAGTTGCCTCAATGATGCAATACCAGGCCGGGGAATACGCGACTAAACGCAAGAGAGGTAGAGGAACTGTGAAGAAGGTGTATTCGATGTTTATGCCTGTCTGATGAGGCTGCAGCGTACTTACCCCGAAGGACAATCCCCACAAACGTTCTTCTTCTCTCTTGGCAGCTTCAGAGCTCCTTTATTAAACATCACTCTCCAAAATCATCAATCCCGCTGGGCAATTTGACCCCTCCATCTATAATTGCTCTGAAGCTATTGGATTGTTTAGCTTATCTTCTCGCATATCTGCTCACGCTGCAGCCTTGCCTCCCACCTCTTAACCAGGCATTCTCCGCATCGACCGAGGGCAACACGAACGACGATAGCATTTCTTGCTCCGAACGAACAACCGAGCATCGCGCAAGAAGTTTGCAAGGGAGCACAGCACCATGGTACTCATCAGACTCGAGCAGCTCTCCCGACCGTTGCAAGATGAAAACCCAGAGTGTCTGCTTCTGCAGCTTCCACAGGAGCTCATATACATCATTATATCCCACCTCCCATTGCCGTGGGCAGTATCTCTGTCCTTGACTTGCAAGGCTTTCACATGTCTTGTTCAAGGACTTGATATCGTGTTGGAAAAGGGCGAGATACGGTCGCGGGCTGAACTTCTCTCGGCGTTGCAGAAAGATCTGCCCGGTACATATTTCTGCTACTGTTGCTATAAGCTACGGCGTCTCAAGCCAGGCGCGGATTGGAACGATCAGCCTCACAGGTGGACTCCCGGTCCCTATCATTGCCGATCATGGTGGCTGAGCGAGCAGAAAACTGTCTGGCATATTGCCATGCCATACCATTTCCCTACCTTCAAAAGTCACATACACATTGAGTTCATGGAGGCCTATTTGATCATGAACGCTCATTTTCTAGGCCCTTCTCACGGAATACCACTCGAGAGTCTACAGCGTTACGTGGCATTCCAAGACCACATCGAACTCAATATATGTCAACCGTCCGGCGATCATGGTAGCCACCCGGGTGACCACCCTCGGCGCAGGCAAGGGCTTGTTGGTCTTTCCCAGAAAAGGCTGGACGAGTTCCCTCGACTAGAGGGACTGTGGCGGTTCTCGCACGAGATGATCCCCAGAATCGTCGACGGCAAGCTGTACCTGGCCAGGTTCTACAGGATTAACGGACCGCTGGTGCCATGGCAGTGCCTGGCAAGACTCATCGGCAGCGTGGAGCCAGAGGTCTGCCGTCATATATGGTGCTCAGCCGCGTCGAGCCCCCCTTTCTGCACTGTAGTCCCGATCCCGGTGACACGTAGCGCCAAGGACGCACATCGACCGCCGCCGGGCAATGGATTGTTCATGGTGCCGATGAGCGCGAGCGCGGAATCGGATTCTTGCAATCTATGCAACACGGACTACGACATCTCCCTCAGTCACGACAAGGACAACAACCAATGGGTCTTTACCCTCAGTGCCTACCACTGCTTGGGCGGATGTCGGACTCCTGGGGACGAGTATTGGAATTTGTTTGTACACGATTATCTCGCTCGTGTGGCAGATGGTAGTAATGGCCGTCAACATGACCGCTCCCGAAGAGCGGTCAGGGCTTCCAAGCATGCTGGGAGTGCTCGGCGGAAATGGACCGAGGGAGCGCAGAGTCAAGCGGGTTGCAAAAAGCAGGAGATAGATTCACTTTTGGATGAGTAGTGGTGACCCTCTTGGATGGTCTTAGAACTCTTTTTGTCTGGGTTGAACAGCGATTGATTGAGCCCCTTTGTTTGTGGACTATTCGAGCGTGATGGAACGTTTGTGTTGGAATAGCCGGGGTGCTTTCATGGGCGGTTACCCACAGCGGATTGTCTGATAGTTTTAATATTGATAGGATATATGAGTTGAAGTTATCTTATTCGAAGAATAGGACGTTAGAGGCATATACTTCTATTCTACAAGTGACAGAGTAACCTTATATGTCAGGAGGTCTTGAGTCTACATGTTGCCGTAGGATCTAGGATCTTGATTTCGTCTTTGAAGTTAGAGAAAAAGGTGAGAAGCAGAATATTGTTTGCGTATAGGATAATTATATATATATTTTGGATAAGTTGTCTGAGACTGTAACTTTGCGATATATTTGCGTGTTTCGACAAAAAAACATTCGTGATCAGGAACAGGCAACCTACTTTAACACACCACAGTCTGGAACAATACGTATGTTGGAAGCCAGTTGGATGTCGGTAGGTGAAAGATTGTGTTATTGAATATGTTAACTGAGCAGACTATAGCTTAAGGCAGTATGGCAGTACAGCAGCCAAAGGATCAAGCTTCATCGCAACTATTCTCGACGCTCGTCGACAGAGAGAAACTGAACCCATCTCATGTAACAGGGCTATATATCAATCATGGGAGCCAGGCTCGAGATCGTCGTTGTAGACGCGAGCCAGGGCACTTCGAATGGGGATATTCTTCTGTCCCTCCCGCGGAGTTGCCTCGGGGATGAAAGTGAGCTTGGTCTCCTTTGGCACGAGAAGACAATACGTAGAGCCTCCATGATGGAACATTCCGAGTTCCTGGCCCTTTGCCACGGGCACTCCTTTTTCGCCCAGGTCCTTAAACTCGGGTGCAATCTCGCAAGATGAGACATCCGGCATGCCAACGTAAAGCAGCGCAATCAAACCAATCTTCTTCGCGTCAATGTAGTAGACGCATCGCGTGGCGAAGTGGGTGATGTAACCCTGGGCAAGATCCGGAGAAGCAGGATCGGGCCCGTCGGGATTGAAGAAGCCCGTGACCGTGGGCGCCGCAAAGTAGGTGCCGGGGAGAACCTCTGCGTGGAGGACGGTGCCGTTGACCGGCGAGTCCCAGCGATGGTACGAGGTGGCGCTGAGGAAGGCCTGGTAGACGGTG
Organism: Trichoderma gracile; assembly: GCA_020002365.1. NCBI lineage: Eukaryota > Fungi > Ascomycota > Sordariomycetes > Hypocreales > Hypocreaceae > Trichoderma > Trichoderma gracile. The sequence goes on from JAINEY010000006.1 coordinate 369,580, forward strand.
CCGCCGACGAACTTGAACGCGTAGCTGGGGTTCTGGTCGAGCATGTCCATGACGGAGTACGGCTGGCCCTTGAGCCAGAACTTGTCGTAGTCCTTGGCCTTTGCCTGGAGCGCAAAGGGCTGGGACTCGCACGAGTTGATGATCCAGTCGTCGTTGTCCTCGAAGGCGATGGGGCGGATGAGGTCGTAATTCTTGAACTTGCGGATGAAGAAGTCGTCCCAGGAGGTGAAGCCCCAATAGTCTTGGGTCGGGTCGCATTCGAAGAGCTCCTCGAATTTGAGGTGCTCGCCTTCGTGGTTGGTGTCGTTTTCAATGTATTCGCGCGATTCGGGGCTAAGCCAGGCTTCTTTGAGGGGGATCCCGTCGCCTGGCTTTGGGAGGAGGACCTTGGCGGACTTGATCGTCTGCAAGAAGGACGTCTTCCAGGTGCCGAGGATGACTTCAAACTTCTTATTGATGACGACACGTACTTACATTCTCATCTGCGTGTGGTGAATGCATGTTCTGCACTGACGCAAATGCTGGGAGCGCAGTTGAGGAGCAAACTGTGAGGCCCAGAGGTTGACGAAGGCATATATTTCCTGAAATATGCCTACCTATCACAGAAGGGCAGCCTCATATGACTGCCGCCTAAGCGGTCTGTGACTGACGCTCCGATAGAGCCAGGACATGTATTTCTGCTTGTCAACTATCGTGGCACCCGAGTAGGTGATGGAGCTTTGTCTCTGCCTAATTGCCTTGGCGATTACAAAAGCTTCTTGCATTAGGCCGTACGGCACAAGTACAATTCTAGCTATCAGAAGCTCAGGGACAGTAGTCGGATATAGATTACCTTGAGATTATATCTTCTCACTGCATCCAGGCCAACGTCAGTCATGGACTCACACAAGCTATGTTTCCTTCTACATAATGACACAAACACTCGTCGAATTGTAGCAAGAGTTGTCCGGTGAAACTCAAGAGACTGGGTGAGGACAGTCTCTCGTTTCGGCTGCATGTTCAAGTCTAATGTGTCATATAGCTCGTGGATTCTTTATCATATGCTCCTACCTTGCCTTGAAGGCTAATATCTGGACTGAATTGAAGAGGTGCGACCAGCTGGTGTCGTGTTTCTGCCCAACGCTAGCGGTACGGACTGGCGCTGCTCAGGGAATGCTTTCAAGCATAGCCCATCTCAAAGAGAACTTACGGCTCGCCATGATGCTTCCAAAGACGTTCAACGCTCCTCTCAGCATATGACTACTCTCCGGGCAGTGCGTGTCCCTAGCACAAAAAACATGAATATGAGAGAACCGCCGGAGTGCATACGGATATTGCTCGATAAAAAGTTCGTAAAATGTGAGAAGGCCAGGCTATCGTCACAAACGAGGAAAGGATCCCGAATATGCAATGATGGAGGGCCTTCGACTCGTCATGGATGCTGAGGAGACAGGAGTTGCCGCGGCTGGATTAGACGAAGTCAAGGTTCGCTTTCAAATGCACAATAGAATGAACATCATGTCCGATATTGTCCGTCCAGGTGCGACTCCCGTCTTCATCTTCAACCGTCTTTGTGCCGGTTGCACAAGTACTCGCCACCAATGGAAACATATCAGATACACCTTTCCATGCACAATACATTCCGAAGTTGCGACACATTCGGCCAGCCTGAATATGGGAAACCGCCTCTTATAACTTTGTCCATATTTAAAGATATCTGGGTCCAGGACGTTCAGGACCAGCATATTCCAACAACCCCGGTCCCGATGGGCCGATGATATCGTCACAAGGCTCTCGTGTCGTTGGGTCTGCAAGTGATGAATAGCTGAGGAACAGCACTCGAGGAGCTGTCCATACGATTGGCGGGATCAAAGATAAAATCGGCTCGATGTTGCCAGTCAAGCTGGTTCTACGAGTACCGTACTGTACTTACAGCTATAGGGGCCAAGCCTGATCCGGGCGTATGATTCAAGGGTCAGAAAGGCGCCCCCACACTTGTGCGACTATTCCAGGGCGGAAGGATTTCAGAGCCCTATAATCCTGGATGCAGAAGATAGTACATGAGTCGCCCCCTGAGCTGCCGGACGGCATCGTCGTGTTGCACTAGCGTGGCCGGCTGTGTTGAGTCTTCTGCAGCGTATGTACTGTAGGTTGTCGGAGGTTCTGAACACATCTCAGCGGTTGTGTAAAGTTGAGTAGAAGTTGGAGAGTAACGCAAGTCTCTTTCTCAGGAAGCAAAGGCCGGAGGGTGAAGCTGTTAGGGAAAGGGGATCTGATCAGCTGCATGTGAAGCCTTGTATCCTTGCCGAGATTATCGTTGATGACAATGGAGAACCAATTGCTTCTTGAGCTTTGCAGTCTCAAGTTTTCTGAGGTGCAACCACATGTGGCGACACGTTCAATTCTATTCGACAGAAACCAGCCTCTGCAATCGCCACCACCAGCCAAACTCCACCCGACAATGTCTTCAACCCGGATCGGCCCGCCAAGGACCGGACCTAGACAATAGCAGTTGGGCGCGAATCCAACCAAGCTCTTTTATTTGTCTTGTCTGTTGAGAAAGTCTTGAACATATGCATCTCATTACTATAGAGGCTCATCAGCCGATGAGGCTCTGGGCATATATATAGCACTGGAATTATGATTCTTACTCAGCTGACAGCACTCCATACCCTATCTCTAGATTAGGAAGCTGAACAAGGAACACGGGGGGCCTAGGCTATGGAGCCTTGAGGATATATCCAGCTCGAACTTCTGGATACTATTATTACCGTACGCGAGGCAGAAAGTGGATTCAGTAACAACTCACAAAGTGGTCCAATGTCCTTAGATTGCGCTTACTGGACAAACTGCTTCCACCAACTGTCTTTCATGCCAATGTTCTTCTCACCGCTTATCCGGATATGGAGCTGTAATGAAAACTAATCAATCAATGAGGCCTCAACTTGGAGCACATATATAAATAACGAGCCTGACTCCCTTCCCTTGTAGTTGTTGCGCAATCCAGTCCCTCAAGCCTTCTCTTCAAGTCTCCTAAGCACACTCTTCCTTCACATCTAATCACCATGCTGTCTCGCTCTCTTCTCCTGTCTCTCCTGGCTGTGCCAGCTGCTCTTGCAGCAGACTGCTACGGCAACGGCAACCCTGGCCTTTCTGCCTCCGACTTCCAGCAGGCTGCCGACCAGGTCTGCAACTACGGACCGTCATGGGATGGTTACATTAACGGCCACCAAGTTCAAGCCGTTTACCAGGGCAATGCAAAGATTCACTGCAGGGTATGTATCATCATGTTTACTGCATTGTAAACTTATGAGCCAATGGCTAACGTATTTTATAGGACGCTTTCAGCAACATCATCTCTCAGTGTGTCAGTGGCGAGGGACGCAATGGAGGCCAGTGGACGTGGAACTACAACGGTGTTCAGGAGCTCTACTACATCCAGGCTTTCTAAATGGTTTGGCTGTAGGATGGGACTGGGAAGTTGGTCGACAAAGCGGTCGGTGGCGTTTTATTAAATATTACTTTACAATATCGGAACAAAAAGTTCTCGAGGGCTCAATGCGATTGCACATTTCCAATGACAGACCAGTTTGAGCCGTCGTAATGCACCTCGCGTATCTGTCCATCAACCAAGTAATAGCAGCGAGCCATGCCATAGTCCGACTGCAATGATGTGGCGGACCAGATCGTCGGCGTGAGACAAGAGATGTCCGTCCCGTTGTCAGGACTTCCGAGAGATGCAGGAGTTGTCGAGGTTCGCCATCCTGTGCTGTCATCCTCCCAAGTCATCTGGAGTGCGCCCTTATCGTCCTGCCAGAGGATATACGTGTTCATGGAGCCGTCTGGGTTATTGGATTCTCGGGGTACGGCGAATGCTCCCATGGGTGCATCAGCCGGGATAGCGAACGCCGGGGCATCTAAGTTGGCCAAATGTGAGAATCTGGAGATTGAAGGAGAAAGTACTCACTCACCCATACTCAGCTCCTCGGTCAAGCTGTTCCTTTCTGCGACCAGAAGCTTCTCGTCATCCCGCTGATAGACGATTCTCTCACCTCCAGAGCCTGCCGCGTTTACACTATACGGAATCTCTGCAAAGGCCGAGCCTTCATGGCACTTGAGGCTCACTTTCTCTTGATTCCAGGTCAGATTGGCACAGTAAGCTTCTTGCATCAGGTTATCGCCATCCTGATAGATGACGCTAGGCCAATATGATGCGAGTCTCGAGTCGGCCCCTACCTTCCAGCCTTTGGACGACATGACTCCGCTGCCATGGTGTGTTTGTGCTGAAGACGAAGAGACACCTTCCTGCTCTCTAAAGACCCATTCCTGGATCTCATCTTGGTCATTGAGATAGAAGATCTCTACTTGCATATAGTTCTGCACAGTCAAGTCTGAGTTAGCCGCATCATGCAATTCAACTGGGTGAAAGCAGGCTCACATTACTGCTCGTCACCGGAGTAAAGTAGAAGACTGGGACGTTGAAGCTAGATGCCGCAATCGAAGTTCCTAGCTTTGCCTTTGTATCCCTGAGGGTAGCCAATGTCGACCAATTGCCATCGCCGGAGTGATATCCCATCATTCGCAAGTCACCATCTTGCCCCTGATAAACGAGACGGATGTTGAAGCTTGAGGAGCTCGTCCACCATCCCGTAACTCCTATGCCCGAACGCTCATAAGCGGCATTGGGCGAACTTGATGGTTTTGAGGCAGGCAAAGAAGCTGAAGGGGTTGAAGAGGCTTGAGGGCCTGCGGGACCGTCAGGACTCGTTGCGCTTGGCGTGTGTCTATGTCGCGATGCAACAACGCCGCCAACGACTGCTGCAACAATCACAAGCAACGAAACGACGCCTGCTACGATGAGCCATAGCTTCTTTTTAGGAGGTTTTCGCTCGATCTCCTTGATCTGCGTGTCGTTCTTGGAGTCACCGCCAATGCCGTCCAGCCCAAAGTTGACAACCTGTAGGCCGTCGTCGCCGTGGAGAACCTCCAGCCCCTGTTCAACTTGCGCGTTTGTCGTTACCTCCAATCCGGGAGGAGAATCGGCTCGTTGAACAACCTGTCGCCCCGGGGCGTCGCAGTCGGACATGCTGCTCATCGCATTCACGTCGCAGGCGGTTGCGTTTCAAGAGCAAGTAGATGACATGCTGAGTTCGTGTTGCCCAGTTCTGAGTTGACCCCCTAAGAAGGGGTCTACATGGATGAACTGGTTGGGGAACGCGGTCGCGTGGTAGATCAGCCCGGAGCCTGGTTAGATCCATTGTCGATAGCCTGATTACATACCACGAGAGTGAGCGGCTACGCGACAGATCCCCTGGCGCTTGGTGTGAAGGATTCGTAGGATTGCCGGGAGAACCAATGGCGAGGCTGTGCCTTGAAGGAGCGGTCATGCTAGGTCCAATCGCGTCTTGCCTGTGTTAACATGAAGCCCAAACTCCGCAGATGGGTATATATTGTGCATTTGACACAAAGCAGAGCCTCATACCTCTTTATAACAGGACCGAGTAAGTTTGAAGAGGAGAGACGATAAGTCAGATCTCGAAAGCGGTGACATATGAATTGCAGGGATTCTTGTATTCTTCTGTCTTCCACTTTTGCATCATCTCTCAACTTCCTACCTACGAAGTAGGGTTTGTTTGAGGCTGAACACTGGTGTCCCTTTGCACTGCTGACATGTGGTCAATGATGTCCATATAAAATGAATGAATCCATGTTATCTTTCAGGTTCTCAAGCGACCGTGACTATTACAACGGGCTCATTGGGGGCTGCAGGGCTGTTCAAATAGAAAGGAAAATCCTAATCTCGAAGCAGTTAACGTTACCCTGAACGAGCTTGAGGTGCTCTACAACCCTCCATCGATGAAGTGATCTATGTCCAGAGCAACAAGCGACGACTCGGGCAACGTGATGCTGAGTTCAGAGAGCGGCCGTCCCACAGGGTGTATTGGCTCGAACGATTTAGCTACATCGATCATGAAGCAGGGCTTGATAGGCATGATCTACACCAAGGAGACTGGCACTTCTTTGCACACGACACCATGGTAGTAGACCACAGCACCATTCCGCTCACATGGTCGAATCGATGACAGTTGTGACACAACCTTGCAAACTCAAGATTGACTGCGAGCCCTTTCAATTGAGTTCCTGACAGCTGTGAGTCTCAACTATGCGGAAGAAAACATGCTCGCCTGAAAAGAACGATCCGGGCCACCGTTTAATGAAACATTGTTTCTGGCTCGGTATAAAAGCCAACTGCTCGACTGGCTGTGTGTAGGTTTAACCTGGTAGTGGGTAGATAGAAACCTAAGTTATTACACGCCGCTGCACAGGCACAGACGGCTGTTCATACGTGCATGTTAATTTGGAGGTCATTGGACCTGGCAGTCGCAATTATTAGTCTGACCAAGGACGATTGATAGGCACTTATTCCCACGGCAAACATTATGGCTTCGGCTTTGACCTATCGTGATTGCGTCATTGAAAGAGTATGTTAAGCGTTTAGGTATGGATGATCCTTGTGGTGTAGCTCCATGACCAGGTCGTAGGTAGGCCTTTCATCCGACGGCACAATGCAATCATCTGATAAAGTTATCAACTTCAAACTTCTGCTGGTAGCAATGTCAGTCACTCGAAGTAATGTTTGCAAAGAGTCAATTCCAGCGTCGAATGAATTGCTTCAACTGACGCTCATCGCCCCCTCATCGCTGCGACGTCAGAAGTCACTAGGGTTATTGCCAGTTGAGGGCTAGATACGAGTATATTGATGTCTCTTGCCACATCTTACCGCAAGTTAACTCTGCAAAAGTGAGTCCATCTGTTACCTTACATAGTCGAGCGACTCGAAAGGGTTTCGCGTGCTCGTACTCGTACCGATTCGGGAGACTCTGCCCTATCAGGCAACTTCAAGATCTCAATTGGCTGCCCGCCCATCGATCGATACGGTGCCTGAACCTGGAATGACGTAAAGCCAGAGCGCCGATCCCCAAGAACTTGGAACATGAGATGTCGAGCAAGTTTAGAGCAAACGATGGCCCAGTCCAGTTGCGACGTCTCAAACCCGGGGTTTCACAGGCAAACAGAGATGGTACCTTGCACGAGCCGCGCAGCCATAGAGAGCCCGATTAGGTACTGTTTGCACCCGAGTTCGAAGCCGCGTGTATGAGGTGATTGATGCTTGATGAATGATGGGACCGAGTCGCACAGTGGTTGCAAGATGAAACAAGGCATGCAGTATCAGTGTCTGAGAGTTGCGCCTAGTCTGGCGTTGAGGGGATGAGAAGCGGTGCGCAAGTGGGAGCCTCGGCGGGGGGTTTGGCCAACAGGGCGGGAACTTGAAGAGGGCAATTCAGAGCGTTGAGGCCAGTGGGAGAAGCAGAGTAACAAGTTGACGGTACAATTGCACGGTAGTAGATGCAGCTGATTTCGAGAGGGAGAACATGCCAAAGCATTTGATGACTGATGATGATTCCATTTCGGGCCATGCCTGTACGTGTAACCATAGCGGTCTAACTGCATGTACGGTGTGTGGTATTGATGATTCCAGTTTAAAGGTGGCTGACTCTTGATGGCTGATGCAGTCAGCACATGCACTCAGGTGAGCTGAAATCCAGTTTGGTATGCCGCGGAGAATTGCAACTTATGATGGAAGCGTTAATTCTCTTCACGAGCACCTGAGCCAAATGGCATCTCATCTGCCTTCTGGCCAGAGCCTGAGGTTAGTAACAGTCTCCGGAAGAGGGGCTGGAAATAGGTGTTTGATGAAGAGAAATCCATGTACATGCTACGTAGCCTTGGTAGCAGTTCAGGGCATTTCGGATGCAAGCCATGGCAGGGGCAGCTTGCGCGCTAGGCTAGGGCTCTAAAATGAAGTAAATATAGCAGCACTTGAAGAATGGATAGCCTTCCTTGTTCTCTCAAATAGTATCTGTCTGTACTCATCATGTTGAGTTGTATGCGTGACTGGAGTCTGAAACGTCAAATGTATAGCAAACCTAGCCGACGTGGACAGACTGCTTGGCGACATGAGCGTCTTCCATGCCTTTTGTAAAATCTCGGGCCCTTTCTGGTTTGATGGATTATGTTGGATCGCCTGGACGCTTTGCCCAGGGCTTGCAGGTACGGGTTTCTGAGAAAAGCCACAAATGAGGCAGTGTCAAAGCGCTCAAAGGGTCCCGGGTCATGGCGTCAGCCGCTGATCTGTGGCGGTTTTCTTTGTCCACGTCTTCTTTGAGTTGTTGCAACGCAGCAGGGCCCTGTGTGTATGTATTATCGTCGGGTAAATGCCAGATGAGCTCATATATTCTTTGCCAACCTTTCTTCGTACTACCTAACGAAGTGTGCGATTGACTTGTTGAGAGAATCTGGCTTTTCGAAGGGTGGCTGGGTGTTTGGTTCGATGGAGAGGCCACGGAAACAGGGGGCCCCCTCGTCGTATTCGCAAGACCGACCGAGGTTTTCTCTGCATGCAACTCGAGGTGAGCACTTGTACGACTATTTTTACGTCATGTTCGACCGCTGTTGGGCAGAATGAACCAAGTCGCCCGATGCCAGTTCTGGGCGTTGAAGGCGCCTGGAAAATACATTACTTGGTTGGGTCACAGTTGAGCGCAGCTGTTCGTATTGAAGCATTGACAGAGTGCAGGCTGGAATTCGCTGTTGGTGATACGCGTATTTGCTAGGTATCCAGAGCGCAGCTCTTACGTGAATTTACCTATTTATAGGCCTCGTGATAAGGTTCATCTACAGCGACTGGCGAGTCGTGAGTTTATTCATCCAACAGACTAGGTATCTAGATGCGGGCTGGTACATGTACGAAGAACGTGGTCAAACTTGTTGAACCTGGCACTTACTGGATGGAGTAACTGGGCATTCCTTTTGTGTGGTAGCAATGACGGTATCACCAACCATCAGTAGCAGCGGAATGGGTGGGCGCCGTCTATCGTTGGACTTGCATCGATCCTCCTGCAGGGACGGCCTGAGATGCGTGATCCGTCACCCGCTTATTCTCACAAAAATCAACAGCAACACTATAGATCACAGCTCTCTATAGACTGATAAGTACCTCGTATCTTGAATCTTGCTTCAATTTGATGCATCAAGCAGCAAAGTTGAAGGCGACAAAGTATCAGTACGTGGCCCTAAGGTACGAAAGAGGTCCAGCTGCGCCCCATTTCCCCTCCCGGGCTTGGCCAACAGGCAACCCACCAGTAGGGGCCTCCGGCTTGCTCCTCACAGCGCCCAGCTCTAGTGCTCGTCCCAGCTGCAGCTCCCTGTCCAGCCCCCCGCCTCTCAGCGGCGTTAGTGCTTCGTAGCGCCCCTCTGCAGCCCCAAACCCCCTTCAAGCCACATGCGCAGCTCCATCACCAAGCGCCTTGAACCTTGGAACATGGAAGGGCTCTGTACATACACAGACTCGGCCCCGTCGAGTTGGGCCTGATTTCATACATAACTCGCAACCCTGCAGCTCAATCCCTTTCCCTACTGAACCTTGCAGCTTTTTTTTGCTTCTTCATCTCTTGCGACTCGCCTCTGTTCTGCTCCTGAGACTCCTGCTCTCCTCGACTCGACTCGAAACTCGCGCTCTCGACCGTCTCCCTGCGCCCGCCGTCGCATTGGCCCTCGCATCCGCTCTCTATTTACCGCCACTTGGACGCATCATCCACCACCCATCCTTTCGCTCTGACCATAGCCACGACACAGCTGGTCTTCCGTCGATCCCGCTACTCTCCCATGTAATCCGAGCTCGACGACCACCAATCCGACTTTCCATCTCTTCCCTCATCCTCTCCCTCTCTCTGCTCCGAGCTCCCGTCCTCGACCTACACTTCTCGTCGCAACCTTCTGGCACTCCTCTTCCTGCCACTCTCGACTCGCCCTCCCTGGGCCCCGGTGCTCGATTCCGTCATGGACGATGATCTGCTCTTCCCACGTGGAATCGTGCCGGGAGGCGACGACTCTGTGCGGCCGGGATACTACAAAGCCATCGGCATCGGCCTGGCCATAGGATCGGGGCTGTTTATCGGAACGTCCTTTGTACTCAAAAAGGTTGGCCTGCTGAGGGCAAACGCAAAATATAACGAAGTTGCTGGCGAAGGCTATGGCTACCTCAAGAACGCCTACTGGTGGGCGGGCATGATCCTCATGATCATCGGCGAGATCTGCAACTTTGTCGCCTACGCCTTTACCGACGCCATCTTGGTCACGCCTCTCGGCGCTCTGTCCGTCGTCATCACCACCATCCTGTCGGCCATCTTCCTCAAGGAGCGCCTGAGTCTGGTTGGCAAGGTCGCCTGTTTCCTCTGCATCGTGGGCTCCGTCGTCATCGTCATGAACGCGCCGCAGGAGTCCTCCGTCGCCGATATCCAGCAGATGCAGAAATACGTCATCACGCCCGGCTTTCTGTCGTATACGGGCGTCATCCTCGTCGGGTCCGTCATTGTCGCCTTTTTCGTGGGACCAAAGTATGGTAAGAAAAACATGCTGGTCTACATCTCCATCTGCAGCTGGATCGGAGGCCTGAGCGTCGTGTCGACCCAGGGCCTGGGCGCGGCCATTATTGCGTGGGCCAGCGGAAAGCCTCAGTACAAGGAATGGTTCTTATGGGTGCTCCTCGTCTTTGTTGTCGGCACTCTGCTCACGGAGATTATCTTTCTCAACGTGAGTTTTGCAAACTCGATGTACAAACAAGTGAATCAACTAAACAATACCCCTACAGAAAGCTCTAAATCTCTTCAACGCCGCCATTGTCACACCCACATATTACGTCTACTTCACTAGCACCACCATCATCACATCTGCAGTCTTATTCCAGGGCTTCAAGGGCACGGCCCAGTCCATTGTGACCGTCGTCCTGGGCTTCCTGACGATATGCTCCGGCGTCGTGCTACTGCAGCTTTCCAAGTCGGCCAAGGACGTTCCCGACGCTGCCGTGTTCAACGGCGACCTCGACCAGATTCACACGATTGCCGAGCAGCCGCAGCCTGAAACGGAACCCAAGGCAGATGCGATCCGAGGCGCGGCTGCTATCATCAGGCGCATTTCCAACGCGCGCCTCCGAATGGAAGCCGAGGAGCTGAGACGTCTCCACGAGGAGAAGGCGGCCGAGGCCATGGCCCCCATCAGCGAGGACGGGCAGCCAATGTACGAATGGGACGGGCTGAGGCGGAGGCGGACCATTGCGTCCAGTATGCGCAGCCGATCGACGAGGCTCTCAACCCCCATCCCACCCTCGCCAGCCCCTCCGACGCCTCACCCGCCGCTGGGCATGTCGCATTTCCCTACCGAGGGTGAGCTCGCAGAGCACGACCGCAACAACGTCAACGTCTTCTCCAGCCTAGCAGGCACCATCCGCGGCCGCCGATCCCGCCATCATCAACACCATGTCCTGCCGGTCAGCGAGCAGGACGAGGATGAAGAGGAGGAAGTCGAGTATGGCATCGACAAGGTCCGCAGCCCGATGCACCCGCTGCCCCTCACCCAAATCGCCGTGCCCCAGTCGAAGCTCGATGACGAAGCCGGAGCATATTATGGCCCGACCCGCGAGCAGTCGTACTTTTCCCACGACAATGTCGACACCGCGTATCGCGGCGCCGCCGCAGCCAGCCCCCAGACTCTGGGCCCCACGCCGCCGCCTCATGGTAACAAGCGCCAATTCTCGTTCAACGTCTTCCGACGGACGCCCCAGCCGTCTGAGGAGGAACAGGTCGGGCTTGTCAAGGAAGACGGCGGCGACGGCAGAAGACCGCCGGGACCGCCGGGCCCATCCGGAGGAGGACCCTCGTCCCCAGCCTTTATGTAGATCAGAAAGGTTGGGACACAATGAGGGGAGCGATGATTCTGCATTCCAGCGGCGTTTTTGGATGTCTTTCTTGAGGGATATGGGCTTGGGGGTTTACGGGGCACGACGCTGCGCGCTGTGTTTGTTTGCTTGGCTTTTGCGACTCTTTTCTATCCTCTTCCCCTGTGTATGAATTTCCCTGACTGTCTCCCGCATTACATGGTATATAGGCGGGGGATGGACCACTCATGACATGACGATACCCGGTAGCCTGGATGTAGCGTCGGGTTGACGGGGTTGAACACATGCGTTTACTCTGGGCGTATGGAGAAGAAAAAGGGCGGCGGCGTGTTTATGAAAAAAAATTCCGACGGTTTAGATGGATGGATGTCGTTTGTATATATGGGTATAGATTAGGACTGGCTTATGACGGGCTGGTGCTTGGATGAGCAATAAAGCTTGTACATGATGCACATGATATACACGATCAGAACGCTATATCGTCTCATACTGCATGGTTCAATATGCATGAGTTGAGCTTTTGAGTATGTGGTAGTTTGGAGAGGTTCATTATGTCTATGGCTGGTAAAAATGAAGGCTAAGCGCTTAAGAAACCCATAACGCCATGCGATGCCGTTTACTCTCGCAAAGTCGTATCCTAGTCGTGACAATACCGACAAACAAAAACAGATTTGATCAAACATTTGCATCGCCTGCCTTGAACCCAAAACAATATCAAAAGACACTGAGACAAAAAAAAAAAAAATGGGAGAAGAAGAGGATTGCCGATTTTCGTGAGGTCAGAGAGAGAGAGCCTTGATATATGGGGGGCGTTGCTGTGGTGCGATTTTGTCTTTTCTACCAATCGGCCGCCCAGCCGTTCTTGTCGAGAAACTCCTCGCAGGCCTGCCGCAGGGCGAGGTTGGGCCGCAGGTCGGCGGGCGTGAGGGGCTCGCGGGTGAGGGGGTCGGAGGGGTGGCGGCGGAGGTGTTCCATGATGGAGGCGCGTTCGTAGGATTTGCCTGTTTTTGTCTGTCGGGGAATCACTATGTTAGCATCTTATATTTCATTGCTGTTTGTTGCGACTAAGAGAGATATAGAAGGTATGAGGGTGGGCAAAAAAAAAGAGGTGGGAAGATATGAGGGGATGGAAAAAGGGAGATCAGGGGGAACCTACGATGACGGGGTCGACCATGACGTTGAAGCTGATGTCGTCAATGGCCCATTCGGGAACCTCGCGCTTCTTCTGGTTCTGTTCCCGCGCAGCTTCAAACACGTTGCGCATGACATCCATCCTCTGCTCCGCCTCCTCCTCAATGGCCTTCTTCTCGGCCTCGTCCTCTGGCGCAACAGCCGCGAGCATCTCATCCCTCTCCTTGCGCAGCAGCTCCATCATCCGGTCCTCGAGCTCGCGCTCCTCCCTGAGCCTCTTCTTCTCGCGGTCCGCCCAGCGCTCCTTCTTGCACCGGAGGACGACGCTGGTCACCGCCGCGAGGGACTTGTCGTTGTTGGCGGCGCAGAGCCGGTGCGCCTCGAGGGCGTTGCTGAGGGCGGCGTCGTAGTCGCGCAGGGAGAGCTGGGCCTGGGCGAGGTAGTAGTGGGCCTTCATGTTGTGCGGGGAGAGGGAGAGGCAGGTCTCGCAGTCGGAGATGGCCGAGTCCCAGTGGTTGAGCTTGAGGCGGGCCATGGCGCGGTTGGTGTAGAGGGCTGGGTTTTTGGGGTCGGCGATGATGCTGTGGTGGCAATGGTGAGTGTGATGTTGGCGATGAGGGAAGTTGATTTGGGGCTCTTACGCTTTGGAGTAGAGGCTGTCGGCGCCGATGTAGTCGCCGGCTTGGAAGTGGCGGTTGCCTTCTTCCTTGAGCTGTAGCGATTTGGACATTTTGGCGGTTGGTGATGACTGGTGTTGATGGAGGATGCGATATGAGTTGTTGTTGGGGGAGGTTGATAGAGATGTTGCTGTGTATAAGTAGGTAGGTATGCGAAGACGATAATCTTGCGCCTAATGGCGGGAGAGGTTCATGCTAGTAAATCCCAGCAGAGCGGATTGAAAGCGCGTGCTCAGCCAGTCAAGGCTCTGTGATTGCGGTGTGTGTTTTACGGCTTTGTTATATGTGGTCTTGTATCACCGGGCTGTGTGAGGCGGTGCCCGATGGTGAGCTGCGATCGTGTGAGTTGAGAGGGGTTGTAATATGGAGGCTATCGCTCCAAGGGGTTATGGATAACAAACAGATGAACCAAAGTGTTATCAATGGAGACTATAATCTATGGTCAAATTGAGAAAATGAGAAAAGAAAAGAGGAAAACTGCCTTGGGCCCCATGGAAAAAAGCACTTATTGCGCAACGTCTGAATTGCATCAGATGCACTTGGACGACAATGAGCGGGAAGAAGGACCCTGAATATGTCCGTGGCGGGGCGCGCGGCTGGCTGTTGTTTGGAGCGGGAGATTTCTAATGCCGGCGAGGTGGAACATTCGAGAAGGGCTTCTGTGTGAAAACTGGATGGGAGAACGCTGGCGGTTACTGTGTTTGTTGTGCGCAATCAATGGGTTGTGGGTTGAGGTATTGGTAGATGTTGGAGATTTGAGAACAAGAGAGTTGCTATTTACATGTTGGTTTCTTGTTTGAGTCGTTTGGCTCGTTTGTACAGACAAGCAAGGGGGTGAATTGAAGGTTGAGGCGATTGCGGGAAAGGGGACTTGGTACCTGTCACTTGCGGAGGTGGAGCCGGTGGCTCTCGATTCAGTTCTCGAGATCGCTAAACACGGCGCTTTGATTATCTAACCAAACTGAGCCAATCAAATACACCAACCATCTATCTATCAAGACATCTCGAGAGTCATCCATCATCATCCAACCCTCACCCTCACCCTCACTGATCCATCACCAGCACGTTCCTGAACCGCGGCTTTCCCGCAACCAAATCGTCCACCGCCTTCTGCGCCTCCGCCAACGGATACCGCTGAACCATGCACCGGATCCCGTGCCTGACGGCAAACTGAATCGCCTCCTCGCTATCAATCGCGTGTCCGCTGGCCCAGCCGTGAACGCTCGCGCCCTTCATCACCAACGCCGTCGTGTCAAAGGGAACCGGCCCAATGAGGCACAGGTTGAGCATCTTCCCCCCTGGCGCCAGCGCCTTGACGAGGGCGCTCATCGTATCGACATCCGGCGCCGTCTGCACGACAATGTCGGCGCCGCCCAGCTTAAGGATCTCGGCGACGGCGTCGGAGGCCTTGGTGTTGATGTAGTGGTGCGCGCCGAGGTCCTTTGCGAAGCCGGCCTTGTCGTCGCCCGAGGACAGGGCGATGACCTCGTAGCCCATCTTGTTAGCGTACTGGACGGCGAGATGGCCGAGGCCGCCGAGTCCGTTGACGACGACGATGCCGCCCTGCTCGACGTGCAGCTTGCGGATTCCGTTGAAGACGGTCACGCCCGCGCATAAGAAGGGGGCAATCTCCGCTGCGTCGACCTCTTTTGGCACACGAACGACGGCTTCAGCACGGAGTAGGACGTACTCTGCGTAGCCACCGTCAAAGCTGACCCCGTTGACGGCCTGGTTCGCGCAGTACTGAAACTGCGAGCGCTGGCACTGCCGACACGTCCCGTCATGCCCGCCGTGCCACGGACCACCGACTCGTTGGCCGATTGTGATGCGCGTCACGTTTTCGCCAACGGCAACGACGTCGCCGACGAGCTCGTGGCCCGTGACGCGGGGGAACACGGGGCCGACGTGGCCCGCGATGATGGAGACGTCGGAGGAGCAGACGCCGCAGGCGAGGACCTTGACGAGGACCTGGTTGGGGCCGGGCAGCTGCAGGGGGAGTTCTTTCTGGGTGAAGGGGGCGTTGGCCTCGACGGTGACCATTGCTTTGTAAGTTTTGGGGAGCGACATGGTGATGATGGTTGTGGTGAAGTTGCCGTAGCTCGAGGCCGTAGGATTGAGTTGTCAAAGGTGAGGATGTAGACTGTGATGTTGCTGGCTGCTGGTCCTGACTATCTTGTCATCGATGGCAGTTGACACACATATATATATGCCTGTAGGACTCTTCATGATGGATAGGTTCTTCTTCCTATCCACGATCTTTTCGTTTCCATTCAAAACTATCGGGAATGGCTTTATTGCAGAAGCAACAAAGCCGATCGATCAAATAGTTGATCCGCCAATGACGGTCTACTTGACACTCATGATGCTGCTCTCGTCGGTGGAGGCGCCGTATATTTCGAGACTATTTCCGAGACTTGTTAGTTCAGGAACCGCAGTTGAGTGGGACTCAAGAGCGAAAAGTCCGGCTGCACGTCTCCAATTGTGACCCAGTCAGGACGCTCAATCGGGGCCTCTCATTACTAGGATGTATAGCTAAGCAATAGTAGAGAGAATTGACTGAAGCAACAGTACTAGATATGTATACACTCTATACTTGCGCGTTCAGGGAATATGGTGAGGCTATAGGTCCTTCAGTATGACAACCCCAGAGACGCACATGTAGGAACTCACCCATTGATTGACGTCTACGAATGATACTCAAGGATTTCACTTCAATGCATGACACGAGATGCGCTTCTATTGGCGCTTAGGACTGTTCGTCGACAATGTCCTGCCTCCAGCTTCGCAGCGTTTTTGGTGGAGATTGTCTAAGTCCGAAACGCGAGCTTCCAGATGGCCGGTTTGAAAGAGGTTACCAAGCAAATAACAACCCTGCGCCCGCCAAGTTCTCAAAATAGCATTCCATTACATTTATTTGTAGAGTTAATTGACTGATGTGGAAATGTGCTGAAGGGATTGAGCGCGGTCGTGCATCGTGATGTTGTTGCCTCTAGGACGGAGCTTAATCGACGTAAGGATCAGCTTGTCTAGGTAGGAGGCTGCTGACTGTTCCTGTTCACTTGGGAGTCATGGGTCAGCTCAACTCTGTTGAAACTGATGTAGTCACGAAGATGAAGGGTAACATTGATTCTATCAAAGTTGCCAAGCTAAGGATCGTTGTTCACGCAACCTTCTCTGCGGACGGCTCATATATCGAGCTTATCCTGGCAGCTTGACAGTTCATCTGCGATGGGTCTCATACGAAAATAAACGAAGCTTGGGATTAATCTTTAGCTTGCAGCTACCAGTGGTTGATTGTCGGCATTATTTGAAAGAGGTCAAAGGTGAACGGCCTTGAGAAATCCCGGGACATATATGAGGATTGAGTAACAGACGCAACGGAAGAACTGAGAAAAGAGGCTTGATCGGGGATGACGTACAATTAAATATACATGTGATATTATAGCACGCCCTTTCTGCCGATACAGCAAGGAAAGCACCGCGATGTGACAGCTATTGTTTCCGAAAGGGTGCGTATTCCGAACGACTGCAACTCAGGCATACGTCCACTTCAGCCGTGATCTTTACTTCCACTTCCGGGACGGCATTGAAAGTTGAAAGGTCGGACAGAAAAGTACATATATCAGGAGCATGTTGCCCAGTTATCTGAGCAATGAAGCTGTCATCAAAAGAATGGTACTCCACTTCAAATGTGCTTGACGCAGATATCTACTAGTTCACACTCAGACAGCAACTTACACCAAGCTCCAACATGGCCCAAGTCTATCTCATCTCAGGAGCATCTACCGGCTTTGGAGCTCTGGCGAGGATTGCTATTGGGGCACTGACAAATTGCTATTTAGGCACTAACTAGCTCAAATAGGCTTCTATAGCTTTTGCACGCACCATTAAAGATAGAGTGCCTAGTTGCAATGCCTGCTGCTGTATACATGTATAAGCCGGTCGCGATTCATATTGGGTGAGTATAGGGTCGCCCAATTCAGGACTTTAGTGAAATAAGGTCCTAGGCATCTCATCCGCCACTTGCTGAACATTCCTTCGAGTTGCTTTGAGTCATCAGGAACTCAAAGCAAGAAACATGAGCCAATCAGCGAGCGTACGTGCTTACTCTGTACACGAGGTGCATGCATGCAAGCTTGACCCTCATGTGACTCGACATGCATCAGATCTAGGCAGCAAGCCGTTGTGCCTCTTCAAGCAGATCGAAGGCAGAATGGAGAATTGTGCGCTACAACAACATGCAAAGTTGCTTTGCTCAAGTTGAGGAGATTGAAAGCACTTGTCAAACACGTTTTACACTAACGATTGGGACGATTGTATCATCCGTTTCGCCATCGCGGCAGCACTGAGTTCGCTTCTCTTGTTGGGAGCCTGAACCAGCATCATGAGTCGAACGAGCCAGGCTAGCGATGGTGAACTCATCTCCAACGATGAAGAATCGGATGCTGTCTTCATCGGCCGAGACGATGTCAGTGACTACAACCCGGAGCAAATACTGCCCGAGCCTCCTGAAGTCATCGAGAAGATACGCCGATGGCTCCAACCTACCGCATACGACATTGCGGGAGGCGAGTATCGCAGACACTTGTCCTCTCATGTCGTGGGCACAAGCCACTGGCTCACCTCAAGCGATGCGTATCAGAAATGGCTGAGAAGCGACGAGCATGGGTTGCTCTGGATAAAGGGCATCCCGGGATCTGGAAAGTCTGTCATGGCGGCCAATCTCATTGATGAACTTGCGAAATCGCACCCCGGCTCCCCCGTGCTGTACTTCTTCTTCCGCCAGATCATCGATGCCAATCATGAGCCTCGAGCCCTCTTACGGGACTGGATGGATCAGCTGCTCAGCTACAGCCCTCCTCTGCAGAAGCAACTGAAGACGTATGTCGAAGCGCATCGAGCAGTTGAAAGCGTATCTCTGGAGGATATGTGGAAGCACCTTCGACTGGCCTTTGCGAGTCTACCTGCAAGGGTCTTTTGCGTCGCAGATGCACTCGACGAAATAGATTGCGGCCATAATGGCTTCCTACGAGCACTTGGAGAACTTGGCCAATGGCGGCCAAAGACGGTCAAGGTTCTGATCACCAGCCGTCCTGTTGCAAGCGTCGAGATGCCACTGCGGAAGACTCCATGTCTACATATTCGTCTACAAGAGGAGCTGGTAGATGTGGACATTGCGACATACGTTCAGTATACTCTGTCAAGATCCAGCATTCCGAGGAGTGATTGGAACGTCATTGCAGACGCGGTGCCGGGCCGGGCGAATGGCTTGTTCCTCTACGCCAAGCTCGCCATGGATGCGTTCCTCGAGCCGGGCGTCGATATCAACTCTGTCCTCTCAAAGCTTCCAACGGATCTGAACGCCCTTTACACCGATCTGTTAGCTGAGCACGCGCAGCGATCGGGAGTGCCGGATGATATCCAGCACCTCATCTTGCAGTCTGTCACCCATGCTACTCGTCCCCTGAGGCTGCTTGAGCTGGCGGAAATGATCAGGATTAGTTTTCGGGGAAACTCCACGCGCGATATCAAAACGACCAAGGACCTTATAAGAGCTGCGTGCGGGCCATTGCTGGAAATCTTACCAGATGAGACAGTGTCAGTGATTCACCACTCGTTTACAGAATATCTCAAAGGCACTACACGGTCTGAAGGGAGTCTACAAACAGGATATCCCGTCTTGCACATGGGTCCGGCCCATGCTCAACTGGCCCTCCAGTGCATCCTATACCTGCAATCGGGGTGTCTCAGCACTGTTGTTCTTGACACAGACGAAGCCATAGACTACATGTCACAGGTCCAGTGGGGGTTTGGCGGCGAACAACTCAAGTATGAGCGTAAACTGCAAGATGCCGAAGTCAAGATGAGGCTTCAGTACCCGTTCTATGAGTATGCAGCCAGTAACTGGTATCTGCACGCTGCAAAGTCCGAGGCCGCCGGCTACGATCAAACAGAGATCAACGCGAAAGTCAACGAACTGTTTGACGATGGCGACAACATGAAGGCGTGGCTTCAGATGAGATGGCCGGAGAACAGCATGGGCGCCAGAAAAGTTACGAAGCTTCATATTGCTGCCAAGTCGGGCTTGCTGTCCTATACCAAAGAACTGCTCGGCACCTTTGACGCCAACGTCGTCGACATTTACGACAGAACGCCCATGTAAGCTCGTTCTGCCCTGCACGCAACCGGGGTCGCAAGTTTCCTTCTCACCTCCTCTAGATCACTGTTTCACTAACGCGGTATTCTCTATAGTTGGTGGGCTGCTTCGGAGGGACATGCAAAGGTTATAACGGCCCTCCTAGAATGCGGTGCAAACCCGGATATGCCCGACAACTACTCTGGGCTCAAGCCTTTACATGTGGCTGCCAGCAACAATCATGCTGCTGCTGTAACAGCACTGTTGGAAGCAGGCGTCGACCCTCTGACGGAAAAGACTCTCGATGATCCCTGGATCCGGTGCGGCAACGGCGACTCGTCCGTCGGGGACACGCCACTGATGTATGCCTGCCACGATCACCTCGAGGCTCTCGAAGCCTTTCTGCCGTTCATAAAGAATAATCTGGACCTGTTGCACCGCGCTGTGGCATGGGCCGCCAGCGTGGGAGCAGCAAAGAACGTTACGCTCCTGCTTCAGCAGCCAGGAGTAGATGTCAACTCCCCTGTTGACGGTCAAACGCCGCTCTATCGGGCGTGTGAGATGGTGGACGATGTCCAGGTAGCCATGCTTCTGCAGCTCGGCGCGGATCCCAACATCAAATGCGATGTTGGCGAAAAGACTGTTGGCAATCCGTGGCTGGAGCCCGCCCAGATGAACTGCTTCTTCGCTTTGTGCAATCGATACGGAGGGGAACGGAATGAAGAGAGACTGCAGATTGTCTTTCCATTGCTGGTTCAGGCTGGAGTCGATATGCACTACCGCACCCCCTTGGGTGAAACCGCACTTCATACTGCAGTCAACTCGTCAGTCCTCCTCAAGCTACTCCTCGATGCCGGACTGGACGCAAACGCCGCTACTAATGATGGAGAAACGCCTCTTCACTATCTACGGTCCGCAGCTTATCCCGTGATGCCATCTATAGAGCTGCTGGTCGAAGAGGGCCATGCCGATATCAACGCCGCAGCGCATGACGGGCAGACTCCTCTCCACGCTCTCATCCGTATGCTTGAAGGAGACGCCCTGGCGAAATCCTTGGGGTATGGAGCAAACTGCAGGGCTGCGGATAGCAAAGGTAACACGCCGCTGCATCTCCTCATGCAAGGATATGGCGCGCGTGTAGAGACTGTCAGAGCTCTCCTTGTCGGAGGAGCTGATCCAAACGCACGAAACCACGATGGCCTCACTCCGTTACTGTTCTGCAGCTATGTTGACGCGGGCTACATGGACATTCTGGACGCTTTCCTCGAGTTCGGGGCCGACATCAATGCAGTTGATCGAAATGGGAACAGTCTGCTCTTCCGTCTTCTCTCCTCTTCCGCGCGGCCTTACGGCGATGAGTCTCAGCGATACCTTGCCCATGTCATTGATCGCGGACTGTCGCCATTTCAACGCAACTACCATGGCGAAACAGCCCTGCACCAGGCAGTCAAGTACCATGATGCTTCGAGAGCTTCCCGACGTGCCGGCGCCACTCATAGATCGAGACTCGATTTCCTGATTAGCTTGCACCTCGACGTCAAGGCCGTTGACTATAGGAGAAACACTCTGCTGCACACGTTGGCCATGCGACGTTACAATAGCAACTCTTACAATGGCATGCATCTCACCGCATTCTGGGAACAGCTTCTCGCTCTTGGACTGGACTTGGAGCAGAGAAACCACGCTGGACGTACGCCGCTTCATTACCTTTGTGCAGCCCGCACTCATGCCACACGATTCAAGCCGGGGGTCATTATGCCTATTGACTTTGTGCTCTCTCGAGTCAAAGATGTTAACGTCGCTGATATGGATGGGATCACGCCTCTTCATGTAGCTGTGACGTGTGGAGGACTGTATGCAAAGAAGCTGACTGATGCGGGTGCAGACCCTCTGGTTACTACACACGAGGGACTCACTCCTCTTCATCTTGCTGCTCGGTGCAGAGACAGTAACAACGTCGGCCTCCTGCTGCATACCATAAGGAGGCAACAAGAGGCAGCAGCAATTCCTGGCAGCGCCACACAGGAAACAGATTCCGGCACTCCTCAATCCCACAAATCATCGACTGCTTCACACGTCGTGAAGGGAGTGAACGCAAAAGCAGTCCATAGAAACGAGGTAATCACGCCTCTCTACTATGCTTGTAGATCAGGAAGACCAGAACTTGTGTCGCTTCTCCTAGAAGCCGGCGCGGACGTTCACATCGGCAACCTCCTTGGGGCTTGTCTCGAATTTGAGGAAGAATGTGCGTTATGGAATCAGCCCCATCCTCCACGAGATGATGAGGATGAACATGAGTATAATTCTCCCCTGAAGCTGGCAGACACATACCGGCACGATGTGTATGATCCATGGAGCGCTAGAATCAAAGGTATCTCTTCCAGCGATACAGCACGACTTGAAGAGATTATTGATATGCTTGTTCGGCATGGCGTCGATATATCTCAGCTCGAGGACAATCCTGAGAAGTACCAAGAAGGTCTGATCCGACAAGCCATGGCGGAGCATCGCGATTACACGGCCGCATGCTTGAAGCGTGCCATTAGCCAGGCGTCGAAATGCCGCGATGCTAAAGATAGCAGAGACGAGGTCATCGAGCTGATTGAGGCTATATCACACCGCCAACATGAAGCTGCACTCGGAGCCCTGAAAGCGTCAAGCCTTATCAATCCAGGCACCGAGGACCGACTTATTCCGCTGAGCCTTGTCACTCACTTTCTAGCTAAAAGGGAGTATCACCTAGTTGAAGAACTTTCTCGGCTTGGGGTCAGCTTTCTCCCAAAGTCACTCCCAAAGTCCAGATATGATCGAGACGACAAGTGCACCCTATTGCATCTCATACAGATGGGCTTTTCATCCCTTGTTGAGAGGATAGGCTGTCTGGAAGCAGAGAGAAGGCTTCAAGCAGGAGACTGGCACGCTTTTGGCGATAACACCCGGCCTGGTCTATGGTACTCGAAGAGAGATGGTCCTCTCCCCTATGCGAGGCCTCTCATCTTCAACGCAGTTCAGCGCGAATTGCCCAACATGGACATCCTTCGACTGCTTGTTGAGCGATTCGCCGTCGACGTTAACGAAACGGACGAGTCTGGTGAAACTGCCCTCTTCCGTGTCGCCCGGGGCGACAACTGGTGGCAAGTTCACCAGGCATTGCCCTACCTACTCGATGCCGGCGCAGACGTTCACATGCGTAACGCCAACGGCCAGACGCCCCTTCACATGGCCCTCGAAGCAGATGACAACTGGTACGGCCCCTATAACTGGGAGGCAGCCAGGATCTTGATCGAAAGAGGTGCAGATGTGAACGCCGTCAATGGCAAGGGACAGAGCTGTCTTGCGTGTGCGCAGCACAACGTGGATATGATACACTTCCTCGTCGGTCATGGAGCCGTTGCGAATGTGGACTCCATCTTCGCCGCCATTGAGTCCGGCAACGTCAACGTCCTCCGAGCATTGTTGTCTGGCGGCGTTGACCCCAACACACGTCGAGACGTGTCATCTGAAGGTTTGCATGAAAGAAGGTCGTACAATCTCCAACTGGAACCACAGGAAGTGTTTCCTCTCTATTATGCCGCCATGCAGCTGAGCCCCGGTTGGCATGCCACAGATAATGCGTACGAGGAATTCGCCAAGAGGGAGGATATCGTCCGAGTCCTCCTTCAGCACGGAGCTGATCCGTTTGCCAAGTTTTTGAAGAACGATAGAGAGCCGGTCAATGCAGACAATGTCTCGGTAGCGCACACTCCTACAATTGACGTACCGAAGGGCTGGACGGAATGCACCCTGCTGCACGAAGCGATACACTCGGGCATAGTAGCTGATGTATTCTTCGAGCTTCCATCTCTCGATGTCAACCGCCGAGACGCCAAAGGACGCACTCTGCTGCACATGATGTGCGAGATCAGGGGCTCTCCCGACAATGGCGGCCCGGATCACATTATTGGTTCGTACACGAAGTATCACGGGTCTAATCTTAAGGAGCGTGTCGCCGTCTTTGAACGGCTGCTGTCTCTCGGTGCAGACCTGGAGGCTACAGATAACTTTGGTCGAAACGTCTTGCATTACATGCTCGCTGGCGAGGTCGACATCGAGTCTAATGTGTTTAGGAACTTCTTCGCTTATGCGCTTGCAAAAGCTCCCTCGCTAATGAACCAGCCAGACGGAAATGGCGAGACTCCGTTTCACTCTGCCGTGGCTCGAGCAGTTCGGAAGAACGCAACTGGCGCAGCAGAGATGCTGTTGCAGGCCGGGGCAGATCACACAGTCGTCAACAACAACGGGGACACTCTGCTCCATATACTAGGCCGCGGCCTTGCCATTGCAGCTCTGCGCACGTTGTTTGAGACTCTGGTCAATCGCGGCCTTGACATCAACGCTCGCAACAATCGCGGCGAGACAGCTCTCTTTTCGTTTTACGGCTGCCCCAAAACAAACGCCAATGCGCGATACTTTGCTGAGCCAGACAGACCTTCTGGTGAACATACGACGGCGCTTTTGGTGAAACTAGGCGGTAACTTTTCAGCGCGAGATGAGAGGGGACGAGGGCTGTTGCATGTTGCTGCGGGCGGAGACGTGGAACGGTTCAGGGAGTTGATGGATTTGGGGCTTGATGTTATGGCGGAGGATCATGCTCAGCAGACGGCTATTGATGCGGCTGCTGCGTGTGGAAACAGGGAGATTTTGGAGATCTTTGAGAAGAAGAAATAGTAAGGCCAGGAAGCTCAACACTTCTTTCGGGCATGTATTGTTTATGTAACTTGGAGATATCTTCTGTCAATCTTCCTGCCTCTTGTGACAAGAGGATAATTGGTCAAAGTCCGATGACTACAATTCCCTCTGTAGTCTGTTATGGAAATGCCATGTTTGCCATCAAATCGTGGGAACCGTTTTGAATTCTCACGAATCCTTGCACTGGTAAAAGTCCTTGTCGTCAGGCCTCGTCTTGTGAGCATAAGTACCGCAGTATCTAGAGAACGTCAGAAATGCACTTCAAAGACAAACTGGATGCTTTTTTTCAAGCTTACCGTGCAACCAATTCACCCTTTTCCTCAACAAAGGTGAATATAGCCCTCGACAGCAAAGGATCTCCTCCATTGTACGGAAACGTCCACAGGAGCGGATAGCCCCAGAGTTCACTGCCACAGTCCGGTCGGTTGAAGTGATAGATGTGAGGGTACTTCCGAGCGCCTACGAAACGAGAGATGATCAGTCATAATGCCGTGAGCACACAAGTCATGGATTCGCCGCTCACCGATAGGCTTGTCTTTGTGTTGGAGAGCAGCGTTGCCAGCGGCCTCAACGTCGGAGGGTTTGAACGCGCGGATGCTGCCTGTCTGAAGGGTAAGCCGCCGTTCGTACTGCCCTCTTTTTACTTGGGACTATCTTACCGCAGACTACATCTTTCTTTGGAAGATTGGTCACCTTGGCGTTGGCCCCAGAGGCGGCAAGAAGGACGGCGATGCATGCAAGTGGCTTCATTTTGGACAAGGCTGGTAAAAACTTGATTGATGGATTCAAAGTACTCCGTGAAAGCCTAGGGAAATGGCGTTTTTATACCTCGAAGTAGAGACCTCCGACAATGAGAGAGAGACACCTGTGCTCCAGCACTTGCTCAAGTTGCCAGCTCACAAGCCGTTTATGGGGTTGTTTCTTGACTCACCTCCTCCAATGGGCTTACAAGAATACATTTCTGCCCTACATACGGATGCATGTTCCAGCCCGGAGACATAAACTTGTCTTACTTGCCAGTTACACCAGTCCATCTCGCCACATTGTGTCTCGGAACTCGGGGATGAAAGTCGTTGCTATCGAGCCATCGCCTTGACTTCATTCCCACATGAGGTAATCGATATACCGACGTGTCTCTGCGGTGCCGCCGTCTACGCAATACTCTCCCGAGACAAAGAGAAACAAGGCTCGGTGCCAGCTGTCAGTCATGTCTGTGGGCCATGCGGCACATCAACGGGCGGTGTGATTTGCGTGTGTCTGAGATGGCCGTGACACATGGCGCAAGTTAGTATCGTAGCACCAGCTTCACTGTAAGGGATGAGCGAGCATTGTCTCTTGGCTGCCGAAATTGTCCGTCTGGCAACCCTTCACTGTTGTTCCTCATACGTGTGAATTACCAAAATAACCTCATGACGGAACTGAGACCGGAATAAAGATGGGCGACATCGAATATAATGCTACAGAAAGTGATTCCATTAAGGTCCCGGTGCGGGCGTGATATCAAGCTCATATCCTCCTCCTCCTCCTCCTCCAAATCCATCGTGACGCAGTACATCTTTAACGTGACTGAGCTGGATGGCACACATAAGAGCTTGAGAGACACTAGTCAAGGCAGAAGTCAAGGATAAACTTGGACCCCTTTTTCAGAGACTCCAGCAATGACATGCCTAACACAGTGGAAAACGGCATGGCAAGTAGACAAACGTTCAAGAAGCCCAACTAGACTATACCGGAACTAAGTCATGAAGCATACATAAGAGCAGCAGCATTATGCAAACATCCATCATCAGTAACGTAGTTCAGGTTGAGCACCACTGTCAACCGAAGTTACGGTGGACCGTGGCCGGACTCGGAGCGGGTCCCGGAGCTTCCAGCAACGGCATTGGGTGCCGGTAAAAGAAGCATCCTAATATATGAGTTACAACTTCCTGTTCAAGCATTTAGACCAGTTTTAGCCCATGAAAAGACACGTTCGACTGAATTATTCGACCACTTTCCGATTAACTCAACTCTGTAACTCGTCGGATCACAAGTATAAACAGACCTTTTGGCCATCTCAACCTTAGCTTGCTTTTCTCCTCATCCAGTCACATATACCCTCATGATTTTCAGTTGCAATGTCTCTATCCGCATTGGTCTGATTGGCCTCAGAGTCACTGACTCTGACGTCGATCTCTTTGATGTTTCAATTGTCAATTCTCCCCGTTCCCTCGCCTCTAAGCTTGCTCTTTTAGCCAAGAAGCAAGTCTTCGTGGAATGGCCCCTCGAAGCCAGTACAGCAGAAGCAGAAAGGTCGCTCCAACTGGCCAAAGAGGCAACGTTGAACATAGTGATTGGGACGCAAACCTACGCGGATCCGTTGCTTGCAAAGATAAAGCAGCCGAATGAATGCGAATTGGTTGGAAGAATGACCAGTTCCGACGTCCAGATTGCTTCTCTCTCTGGCCTGATATATACTCGGACTGCGGAAGCCCAGTTCTACCCCGATTTTGTGAATCAAGGATGATGAATTCCACCACTATGAGTGCGGCTGTCATGTACCTTCGAAGTCTGTCATCTGCACTTGCAAATGAGCATTTTGAGCGGCTTCGTCCATGTCCTCGGAGAGTTTGCGACTGTCAAATCGACATTCGCCATCCAGCAGGTAACCGTAAAGTTGATCAGCAGCAGAACCGGCGAAGTAGTCGGTCTCAAAAGGTAAGGAACTTCCCCGGACCACATCTTTGTCCAAGACACCTCCCAAAGCGGTGCCGTTGTGAGCATCGCCACCGGCACGCCTTACCGTCTGCTCGCTAACACGGTCTGCGATAGCTCATCTCGGCACTGAAGGAGATATCGAGCTTACGGCGAGCGGACGGGGTACCAGACGAGTTCGAATTCTCGGAATCGCGTGTGGTCGGAAAGGACGGTGAGGTGAAGACGGTCGACCGGGAGATGGAGGAGCCCAGCCACACCAAGTGAGGTGCTCAGCCCGGGATCAATACTGCGAGACTGTTTGAGGCATATGCGCTCAACAAAGATAACTTTCATGATATGGAAAGGGCCGTCTATCTCCACAAACTTTTGGACAGGGTTGCAGAGCAAGCGGGTAATATGTAAGGGAGGTTGTTGCTGAAGCCCCCACGGCTCAATCTCAAACCTTCAAGATGCGACGGTTGGTAAACAAAGATAGCTTAGAACAGCAGCGATGAATTGTCAAAGCCTCTGCATCTACCTCATAGCTTGCATGATTTCGTGCCGCGACAGCAATGAAAGGTATGACTCTTCACAACACGTCAGCTGATACTCAAGAGTGAGTGATACCGTGTAAATACGTACGAGCAACCTGCCATCGACGGCCGATAATCTCCATCGCCTGCTTAAGCAGATGCAAATTGTCAGCGGTGGTGCCGCGGGGGGTCGACGGCAAGGCTTCCAAATGGAGCAGCGCAACCTTATAAAACATATGCAAGAGGAAGGGAGACGAGCGATTGTGTATTTCCATGAATGATCGCCGTGTAATGATATGGTTAGAAATTTGCAAGGCCGTTTGTGAGATTGAATCGGTTTCCGTGGACAGCTGGTCGAGAGAAGTGACGGACGGTTCCAACCTGTCCTTGTTCTTTGCCTGGGAAGAGTCCAGGAGAAGGATCCCGCTTGGAGTTGTTAGTGGCCACATTAGACAGAGCAGCGTTGTCGAAAATTGAACGTACCAATAACACACAGCCGTCTGAGAGCAGAATTCCATCTGCCTCAAGTGCGCTTCTAGCCTAGAAACGTTGACGAGAGAGAATATGGTGCGCCTCAGCTGGGCCGTCTCGCTCTCAGGAGAACCTTCGGCAACATGACGGAGAACCTGGCCGAGTAAGTGAGCGGCTTGTGCGAAGCGAGCAAAGCGGCCCAGGTCGAGAGCAGTGGCTGAGCCCAGCGTGTATGCATCCTCCGGTCTACCAGACTATTCACATCGTGTCAATCATGATTCCGGCGAGAAGGCTGGGGACTAGGACTTACTCCATTGTTAAAGGCGGCATCGTCAACAGGCAGCCAGTTCTCCAGGGTTGGGTCGGGCGTCACTAGATGGCGACTGGGGTCACTCAGGTTCAGAAATCTAAGACTGCGGTCAGCTCGGACTCGTTGAGATGAAGAGCATAAGGGAGCAACAGTACCTATCCAGAACAAGGATTGACCACCACACTCGGCGGCGTTCCTCCAACTCGTTCCATGATATGCCGCTCAAGCCTCGACACAAGATTGACTTGTCAATCCCTAGAGCAGTGGCATAGCGAGCACACTCAGCGATAGACAAGAAAGCTGATGGATACACGCCATGTCCAATCTCATAGAGAGCCACAAGAACCGAAGCTTGGATGACCTGCAGAGACAAAACACCGGAATGCTCGAGTCTGAACTGCAGATACTTTGTGGCCTGGTAAAGCGGCGTCCTCGGGTTCGAAACCTGTTCGCTGGACAATCTCATGGCAAGAATCAGATAGAACAATTCAGCGCGCTTATGCGTAAGCCAGCTGACAAGGTTCGCCAGAAACTGGATGCGGGAGACGATTGGCATCCACTCGTGCACAGAGGCAAAGAACTTGTCAGAAATCGCCTTGATGTTGGCGACATCTCCAACAAAGTCCGAAACCTCTTTTGTGATGAGATGATCCACGGATGGCTCCGGGACTTTCAGCTGAGCGCTGAGGAAGGCCTCCGGATCGAGGAAGCGCTCAGTGAGAAAGTTGGCCGCGGCGGACTGAGAAGAGCCAAGGTGAAGGGCATCATATTCCGGGCTTAGGTGTGATGTCTCGGCTGTAAAGGAAGCCTGGTCCGTTAGCAAGCCGGAGGTGGGAGAGACGACAGCATTAGACGGTGCCCGTTGAGTCTTTCGCTCTCGCTTCTTGCGGCGATACGGATAGTCGCACACAATCCGCTTTCTACAGCGGTTGCTACTGATCAGTATAGACACTGAGAATACTGGATAGTACTCAGACAAGTCAATCTCACTGGAGACAGCCTCTGCACTGCGGAAGAGCCCGGTCGCACCGCCTCTTCGAGTCGCGGCATGCTAAGCAGGCAAACGGCGCAGGCGTCGTCGCCAGGCTTTCATATCGCCCGTCCATGATGGGGAAAATAGCGTCTTCCGGTAGGTAACTGATGGGCTGCGGATGGGCGGCGAGTCACGCAGCAGCTGAAGGGATGAGTAAACTTGCTGGCCGGGCTGCGGCATCTTGCGGACAGATGCGAGCTGATATGACCGCTCAAGTGCGGGTTTATTAGGGGAGGGCGGCGCTGACAAATTGGAGCTGGAGATGCCGAGGTCTGGTATTGTGGCTTCAGCTGACATGAAGACGCCATCGTCTTGTTTGACTTTGACATCATGTTGTAATATGCCCTGGACATGGGATAAAGGACCTTCACAATGCGGGAAGTTGTCCGTGTTTCTTGGTGTTTTGCAAAAGCGCTGAAACTGCCAGTGACTTACACGCATCCCCGTCTATACCCAACCATTTTAACGAGGTAGTAGCATAATCAGATTTACTTCTTCCCAGTCTCACCTCCAGCCAGCCTCCAAATCTCACTGTTGATGTCCTCCCCAAAACTCTTCGTCGTCCCTTTCCCCCCAATATCCGGCGTCACCACTCCCTCCTCCGCCCGAGCCATGACATTCTCCATCGCTTGAAGCAGTACGGCAGCAGCCTTGTCATGCCCAAAATGCTGCAACAACATCTGCCCAGCCCAAACCATGCCCACCGGATTCGCAATCCCCTTTCCCGCAATGTCCGGAGCACTACCGTGAACCGGCTCAAAGAGACTAGGAAACTTGCCGTCCGGGTTGATGTTTGCAGACGGCGCGATGCCAATGGTGCCCGTGCATGCAGGCCCCAGATCGGACAGGATGTCGCCAAAGAGATTACTACCGACCACCACGTCAAACATGTTGGGCCGCTGCACAAAGTGAGCCGTCAGGATGTCGATGTGATACTTGTCCACGGCAACGTCCGGGTACTTGGCCGCCATCTCCTGGACCCTCGAGTCCCAGTAGGGCATTGTGATGCTGATGCCGTTGCTCTTGGTCGCGCTCGTCAACTTCTTGCGCGGCCGGCTCTGCGCAAGGTCAAACGCGTACCGCAGCACGCGATCAACGCCCGTCCTCGTCATGACCGTCTCTTGCACGACAATCTCGCGGTCCGTCCCCTCGAACATCTTGCCCCCGATGCTGCTGTACTCTCCCTCGGTGTTCTCCCTCACGATCCAAAAGTCAATGTCGCCCGGCTTGCGGTTGGCCAAGGGACATGGAACGCCGGGCATCAGGCGACAAGGTCGGAGATTGATATACTGGTCGAACTCGCGGCGGAACTTGATCAGGCTGCCCCAGAGCGATACATCATCCGGGACGAGCTCCGGCATGCCCACGGCGCCAAAGTAGATGGCGTCGAACTGGAGAAGCGTCTCTTTCCAGTCCGGCGGCATCATGTCGCCGTGCTGTTGGAAGTAGTCGCAGCTCGCGAAATCGAACCATTCGAACTGCATAGGAATGTTGAAGATCTTGGAGAGAGATTCCAGACAGGTTACGCCGACGGGCATGACTTCTTTTCCGATGCCATCACCGGGAATGACGGCGATTTTGAGGGGGTTGGCCGCCATCTTCTCTTACGTATAAGCCGGCACAGGAGCAACACCAAAAGAAGAGCGGTAAAACAGAATTCTAGATGAAGCGATGATGGTGAACTTGAGGTAAATATCGTAACAAAGAGACCGATGAGAGAAGCAGCACACGGCAAGTGATCAGCATCTGCACGCTTCTTCTTTCATCCGCGTGTTCGCATGCAAAAGTAGCCGACTCGATGGCGGGGTAACATTAAGAGTCTCGCCAGTATTAGGTGAGAGTTGCCAGACTGATATGCGCATTCTACCTAGGAACACGTATAAAGTGAAGTCCATCACGGCGTTTATATGTCGAATCCTTTCTGTATGATAATGTGAGGGTTCTCTCATTGTTCCAGCGTACAAATATGTCCTACAAAATCACCACAATGGAGACCCAGCAACTCACTGCCAGACTCCGAGCTTGGTCACCAACACGACGTTATAACTGATGTGGGAAGGGTCTCCCATTTCCTCTTGTGAATTCTGTCGACGCCGCATTTTGTCCATCTGCAACTCTTCTCTTCTTCTCTTGCCAAAGCAAACCCAACATCACTTCCATACGGTATCTATGACTTACTCACACTCAGTAAGGTATTGCTAAGAACAAGCCCCCAGGCCATCAACCCTGCAATCAACCATTTCCCTAATCCGGCAATCCTTTGCAAGACATTTCGCACCAATCAACATCATTCAAGCAAATTCACACCCTGGGCAACACCATCCACCCGCATTATTAATCGCAGAAGCAACCACAAACCACCACCACTCAAAGCACATCCCACATCAAAACAGCCCTCTTGCACTGCATATAATAGCGGAGAATTCGGCATGTTCGATATTAGCAATCATTGCGCTCCGCCATTTTACATGCATCCCACTGATGCCATCCATAGCACGTCTCCGCACTTCAACGTCTTTTACCGACAGCTCTCCACTTCTGCAGGGCTCAAACATCCGAGACCACCAGAGACATAATGACCGCAACAGGGATGGGAATCACTACGGTATTCAATCAGCGCTTGATTACACTCATTACAAATGGCTTGACACTCATCACAAGGCCATGAGAAGGCTGCCAGGTGAAAAGGGGATCAAGCCATGTACGTAGGACTAGACCGGATCCGACACAAAACGCCCGATTAGTGCAGATGCTTCAGCTGCTCGCCATGGACGCCTCGACTGAATCCTTCTTAAATAGACTTCTGCTAGTATCTACCATCATCTAGATGATCTTTAAATCATCCAGTTCAGTCCAGTTCACACGCAGTCCATCGGATTTTGTTTCGGCGTTTATATTTGTTGTTTTGTATATAAAGCCATCGTGATCCCATTGACCTCCATTTCGAACCCTACCTTGTCTCATAAGGCTCTCACATCATCATCACCATCATCATGGCTGGTGAATTCGTTCTTGTAAGTCAACTTATCGTCCTATACAACATCACAATCCACATCTAACAATCTATAGCTCACCGGAGCCACTGGCATGATCGGCTTCCGGACCCTAGTCTTCCTCCTCGAGGCAGGCTACAAGGTCCGCGCCGCCGTCAGAAACCAAGACGGCTTCGACAGGATTTCTCAGCTCAAGCCCGTCGCTCCTTATGCTGAGCAGCTGAGCAGCATCGTTGTCCCGGACATCACTGTGCCAGGCGCCTACGACGAAGCCGTCAAGGACGTCGAGTATATCGTGCATGTCGCCTCTCCGCTGGCGAGCAACGCTCCCCCAGGCATCGACTATGACAGTTACATGATTCAACCCGCCATCCACGGCACTGTTGGCATCCTGGAATCGGCAATCAAGACGACAGGTGTCAAGAGGATTGTCATTACGGGCTCTGTCATGTCTATAACCACTCCGGCAATCCTGGGCTCGGGCGAATACATCAATGGCAAGTCACTCGTCAATATTAGACACCTTTTATATGCTGGGAATCTCCAGTCGAACAACACTTTGCTAACATCTCACAGAGGAATCACGAGTCCCAACGACTCATGGCCCATTCACAAACGTCATGGATGCCTACGCCGCCTCCAAATCCGCCGCGTTCAACGAGACCAAGAAATTCGTCACAGAAAAGAAGCCGTTGTTCGACGTCATCCACATCCTCCCCCTCTTCGTCCTAGGACGCGACGACACCGTCACCACCGCCGAGCAAATCGCCAAAGGAACCAACAAAATCCTCATGGCTCCCCTTCTCGGCACACCGCGTCCTCCCATCCCAGGCTCCCCAGTGCACCTCGACGACGTTGCCCGACTTCACGTCCTCTCGCTGGATCCCAAGGTCGCGGGCAACCAGGATTTCTTGGCTGGATCCCATTCTCTCGAGCCCTTTGAGTGGAGCGACTCGATCAACATCATTAAGAAGCATTTCCCGCAGGCTGTGGCGGATGGCGTGTTCAAGTTTGAGGCTGTCGAGCAGCTTGTGACGCTCAAGACGCAGGTGGACAGTACCAAGGCGGAGAAGATGTTTGGGTTCAAGTTTAAGAGGTTCGAGGAGCAGGTGGTGTCTGTCGTGGGCCACTACTTGGAGCTGTTGCGTAAGAACTAAGGTAGGCTATCGAGGACGACAGGTGGAATGGTGGTACTGGTTCATGCATATTACTCTTATTCACAAGTTAACAATTAAACATCAACCCTCATTCCACCCATGGAATATATCGAACGTACAAACATGTGAACTATTAATGGCGCATGATACATACGGTATAGGCATATCCAACAGACGAGCCAGCCCTCCGCAACACTGAAAGCAACAATTCTGTGGCCCATTTCCTTCAACAACTCATCAAGACCATGGTCAACCTACACAGAGGCCTTCTCATCCTCATCATCCTGCGTCACCCTCATCAATTCTTACCACTCTCCAGCCATCTCAAGAGCTTATCCACAGCCTCTTTCGCCTCCGGCAAAAAGTGCACCAACAGCCACACATGCATCAAACCCTCTCCCTCAACAAGCTCAACCTCCCGGCCCTGCTCAACCGCTTTAGCCACAAACCTCCTAATATCAGGGGTCAACATTTCCGTCCCTCCAGCAAACACCAACGTCGGCGGCAGCTTGTCCACATCCCCATACAACGGACTCACGCGCGGATCAACCGGCGACAGATCCGGACAGAGATACTGCACCGCCTCTTCAAACCCGGGCACGTCCAGCCACGGATCCGTCTTCGCAGCCTGCCGCACCTGCGGATTCTCAAAGGTAAAGTCCACGCAAGGCGACATCAAGGCCAGCCGAGAAGCAGCCGGACGACCAGCCTTGAGAGCCTCCTGTGTGAGCGCAAGCCCCATGCTCCCGCCCGTGGAATCTCCCACGACAT
The DNA here is from genome assembly GCA_020002365.1 of Trichoderma gracile. NCBI lineage: Eukaryota > Fungi > Ascomycota > Sordariomycetes > Hypocreales > Hypocreaceae > Trichoderma > Trichoderma gracile. The sequence continues at coordinate 403,969 of JAINEY010000006.1, forward strand.
AGAAAGGCGTCTCGTCCTCCGCTAGCAAAGCAAGCTCATCATACACCGGCCTCACCGCGTCGTAAATCTCCATCAGCGTGTGTTCAGGCGCCAGCGGGAATATCGCCACCGTGACAACTGCCTGCAGACGCTCCGCCAGTATAGCAACCATCTGCCAATGCGCAGCATCAATCTCAAACAGAAAGCATCCGCCGTGAAGGTACAGGATCCGCGCCTGGTTCGGCGTCTCTGAGTTTGGTGCTACATCGTAGAGAATGCAGCTGCCGAGATGTCGCTCTTTGACGGTGAAGTGCCTTTTCAGGTGTGCGGGAGGTCGTGTGCTCTTTGTCTGGCGGTCGTGTTCGATGCGTTGGCGGAGGGCCTTTACGGTTTGGAGAGAGCCTTTGAAGCGCCACCAGACTATCCACGAGGCGAGATATGCCTGCCAGCTGGCCATTTCGAAATTGATAGATATGAGGGTACTTAGAGACTTGATGCGAGGTTGAAGATGGATTCGACCTGACTAAATAAGCTGGATGAGCAATGTGATTCCATCGCTTATACGAGATACTTGCCCTGATTAGTGCTACCACACATGTCTCTATGATCTGGCCCGCTTTCGAATAATTACCTCTTTGGCGTCTGACCTGCGATACTCGAGTACCTTCTGTTTCGTCTGTTATATGTTTGTCATTTTATTACTTCGTGTAAATGAAACGCAGAGATATATCGGGTAAAGCTACAACATGCAGCCATGCCATCTTGAGCGTACAGTATCAGACCTCAACAGTGAGGTGCAGCTGAGCACATCTGACACTGCAACACACAATTGACCTGCATTTTATTACAGAACCTTATATGACTATGTATGGTTATCAATATGACCGAACGGGCTAAGAGATATGTTGAGTACGTAGAAATTCCTGGTCCTATCAGCGGTGGTGCGTTAAACATTGTTTGCAATTCTTCGTGAGCATCGCTACCCTGTATTCATTCATCAGCGATCCGAGGACACCCTTATTTGTGTATCTCGTGCAGACAGCCGGGCAACATGAGTGCAGTCGGCTTTCAATCTTGGAAAATGACTAACTCGGGTTTACCAGCACCAGGCAAAGCATCGACGTAATAATAGGTACTAATCGCATACTCTGCGGCATTGCCGTCGGCCTCGTAGCATCCATCATTGCAAAGCCCGACTGATCCCCCAAACCAGGAACACCATAGCCATGTCACATACATAGCGTACTATAGAAACCAGAGAAACAAACATCAAGACAAAAGATTATAAAACCAAAGGAACAAAATAGAATCCACATCGGCCGGCAGCACTCGCGCCTGTCATCCTCCGACGCGCGAAAGGGGAAAAAGCGAACGGGCGACGCCACTTTCGGATTTATCAACGCACGCTTTGTGCCTGTTTAATCCGATAGGGAGCTATTTCCATTGGCATCGAAATCCGATAGCTAACTCTTACAACAAAGCCGTGGCGGCGTTATGGCAACGATATACGCACAAATCTCGGTTTCGTCACCAGGAAACTGGAAGTTGTAGATGTTTATGATGGGTTTGAATTAAGGTATATAAAGATGGATTGCTTCGTCGTTTCGTCTCGTTATCCATCTCAGACACATCAACACAGACAACAAGCACTGCAATAAGCATACTTACACGGCCGACAACACTACATCAAACACATCTTGACACACTTGACTTCTGCAACAACAACAAACACAACACTGGCAATGTCTCTCCAAGACAAGGTCATCCTCATCACCGGCGCCTCCAACGGCATCGGCAAGGCCACCGCCCAGCGGCTCTACAAAGAAGGCGCCCGCATCGTCGTCAACTACCACCGCGACGCCTCCGCCGCCGACGTCCTCGTCGAGTCCTTTGGCCCCGACCGCGCCATTGCCGTCCGGGCCGATGCCGCCAACATCAACGACATTGAGCGCCTGGTCAACACCACGGTGGAAAAGTTTGGGCGCATCGACGTCGTCGTGGCAAACGCCGGCCTGATGCTGATGCGAGACGTGGAAGACACGACGGAGGACGACTTTACCAAGATGTTTGACATCAACGTCAAGGGCCCGTACTTTCTCGCGCAAAAGGCCGTGCCTCACATGCCGCCGGGCTCTCGCATCATCTTCATCTCCACGGGCGTCTGCCACTACTCGTCCGTGCCGGCAAAGTATCTGCTCTACGCGGCCACCAAGGGCGCCATCGAGCAGATGACGCGGGTCATGGCCAAGGGGCTGGCTGCCAAGGGCATTATCGTCAACGCCGTGGCTCCGGGACCGACGGCGACAGACTTCTTTTTCAAGGGGAAGCCTGAGAGCTTGGTCGATGCCATCAAGGGCTGGAGTCCGTTTAACCGACTGGGCCAGCCTGAGGAGGTGGCCAACACAATCAAGTTTCTGGTGAGCGACGAGAGCTCATGGGTAGTGGGACAGACGGTGCTGGTGAATGGGGGTATCATGGTATGATGGGTGGTGAAGCATTTTGATATATTGAATAGGAGTTTAGTCGGGCGTGACTGGATCTTGATGGCATATAGATTGCATAGATGGCGATGCTTCAGCTGAAATTGAACTGATTGATATCATGCTCTTGTCTTTCCTTTCACGTGCTTCTAGAAGCCAAGCAGCAGCTGATGCGGGCCATTCGGGGTACGTACCGAGGAAACCCGAGCAACCCATGTGAACGGGATACGCTAGGCCACGTTTGTCTAGCGCAGCCCAACCTTGAAGAAATGCATGAAGACGCATCCCTTGAATCATTGACCCCAGCTCTCGTCATCCAGACATGACAAGTGCATTTGATGCTGGACGACAACTCTCTGAATGAGGATTGAACTTGCGAATAAAACCCCCCCCTTACATCTGTAAGCACTGTACAATCAACTTCCCCTGATCAGCGCGAGGCTGTCAGCCCGCAACATACTGTAGTGTTATGCTTCCTCCCCTATTCCGGAGAGCACATGACTTGTGTATTTCGCTTCCGTCGAAATATCCCTTGTCAGGATACAATGCGCAAAGAAAACAACTCGGAAGATGCTCCAGCAGCAACTCCGTATGATCACTTGATAGATGAGAACTGGTCGAATGCAACCACAGTTCTGTGTGTCCAAAAGTGCCTGGCCTCCAACTGTTAAGGGATGCGGAGAAGAGGCATTATCGAAAAAGAACTATCCCTCATTAACGCAGCCAACACATATCTATCACAAAGCGCCACGGCATGCACGGAACTACCCCAGACTCCAGACGCTGTTGGATGATCAAGATATTGGAGTAAAGGAACAACACCCATGCTCTCTCCATGTCGCCGGTGCAGAATTGTCACGCCACGCCCGAGCCAAGCAAGGCTCTCGACTTCAACGGCGCCCCGTTTGTAGGAAATGGCTCCCTATCGTAGGTATGCAGTTGTGCTGCACCGTCGGTGATGGTGTCTTGTCCCTGTAGCAAGAACTCCCTAGAAACTCACTCCCCCGCATCCATCATCCCATATGATACATGCAGTTCTACACCCTCTTCGTAGAGCCAGTTGCATCTGCATCCTCTTTCATCAAGTCTCCATCTCTTCTTCAGCATCCTCCTCGCGCCTCCGGAGCAAAATCAGAAGCCCGACCGACGGATTTCGCGTGGTGCATGCGCCAGCATCAAAGTACCGGTACCTGCACAGTGTGACTTGCATGCTGGTCGGTTGACCCGCCCCCAGGGCCATCCAGGTGCTCCCAGGCGCTGTAATTCCCAACCTACCCGCCCTGGGCCTATCGCAGGGCAGCCATTAGCACTCCAGGGCCCGCCATCCGTCCGGTCTAGGTACAAGTACCGAGTGCCGTCACTGCGGCTGAGTTTCCTTTGAAAATCTGCATGTGCCCGAGTTTTGCCGACCTTCCTCGACGTCAGAATCGCTGCCGAAAAACTCGCTTGATCCCATCTCCGGACAAACGGCCATTTCTCTCTGCGACTCCTCGGCTTGCCTTCATCACCAAGAACCGCGATCTTATTCCATCTGCCATCACGAGCCTGTCCTCCGTCTTCTCAGCTACATCCTGCTCTTCCTCAGTCTCTCCGCACTCTCTCTCCATCTCCCTTCGGCCTCCCTCTGAAGAATCCTTCAACACACTCTGACAAGCCACGCCCGTCCTCGACTTCTTCAATCTGCCGCCCCGAAAATAAACCGCCAGGCCTCACCGCATCACGGCCCAGCGCGCGACGACGTTCCCTCATTCGATTCGATCGCCCTCCAGCAGCTGCAGCCCGTTGCGCAGACATACATCATCTGCTGCAAGCCGCGGCATCCTCTGATAGGCCAACCAAGCCCTGTTGGACACTGTATCGCCCTTTCTTCAACCCTACACGAAACGAACACGCACACGCACAAGTCGTCATTAATCCACCTCGACGCATAAATACCTAGTAGGCAGCGAGCTGCATCAGACATCGACAGCAGCCTGCACAAGTCCGAAACGAAACAAGCAACACTCAAGCACACACACACACAGACCCCAGACAGCAAACAACAAACAAACAAACAGCATCGCCGGAAACAAGCGATTATCACAGCCAACAGCCGCGATGCCCTCACAACGCCCCTTCTTCCTCTCCTCCTTCTTCAACTCCTTCCGCCAGCAAGCGCCCTCCCTCACCCAGCAAGCAAGCAAACACTCCTCCCAGGCCGCATCCGCATCAGCCGCAGCCGCTGCCGCAGCCTCCACAACAGCCGCTGCTGCAGCCTCGGCTTCATCAAGCGGTGCCTCCGCCGCCCGCGCAATCTCCACAAGCGCTGCCACAGCGACGACGACGACGACGGCAACAACATCGTCATCGTCCACCAACGTCGCCATCCACACGCCCCGCGGCTCGCCCGGCGGCGCCATTCCCATCCCCCATGGCTCGCGCAGGAGAGGCAGCGATAGCAGCAGCGAGGGCTTTCGTGATGCCCTCGGCGCGGACAAGTGGTATATCGGCGGCAGGACGGCGGCAGGAGAGGAAAAATTCTTCAAGCTGGGTGTGATTCGACGGGTGAGGAGTAACGATGGGTTGAGTCTCGATCGCCTGAGTTTATAGGTGATATGAGTGACATTACCACCTTTGAGAGGCCGACAAGAATGGCTGCTCGTCGTTCTCCCCCTCTTTCTCTTTTCTCTTGATCTTGGCTATTGGCATGAGAAAACTCCGTATATATAAATGATTAGAGCGACTTTTGGAATTCGGGCAACAAAGGCTGCAAAAGCAATGATCGAGGCCGACTGGAATGGCATTCATTTGGGACTTCTTTAGGGATATGGGCGCGGCGTTTGGTTCTGGGTTGGGACTCCCTTTCTCATTCTTTTTTTTTGACTCACACGCAAACGAAGTCTCAAGCACCATTGCTATCATATTTTGCATAATATTGAGGCTCTCTGAAACCTCTTATGAATACATGCATCTGTTATCATGACTCTAGTCGTCCTACACATGAAGTGCTCTCTACCACATGAATCGCTGTAGTCTCCCTTCATCGAGGACACTTCCATCCTCAGCCCTCCAGATATATGGCTTGCAAAGGAATATATACCCAGTGACGAGGTTGATTGCGATGAACCAGACCGTTTCCAAAACGAGTCTCACATCGTAAGCCCTACAGAAGCTGATAATCTTGCCCGCGACAGATGCTTGATCGACATTGTTAACCAAGCTATCCCGTGTGTCCTGGTGGTCGCTCAGTCGCCATGCGGGAACGAGAAGCCGCCAAACCACCCAGGGAATGATGAAGTACCGGGGCTCGACGAGCGGTGCGGTGATGAGTGAGAGGGTCGTAGCGAGGAGGAAGATGAGGCCTGTCGATGTCGATACGGGTTCTGTTGAGAACCAGAGTGGATCTTGGGCGTATCTCTCATCTACTTCTTCCTGAGTCGGTGCGGACTTGGGCGCAGACCCTTGTTTATCTTTGATTTCGTCGGTGTCTGCTATCGCAAATGGAGCACAGTTGGACAGCAATGAGCGTGATGACGAGTCACGGTATGATGAGCAGACTTCCCTGCGAGATGTCGCGGTCCAGGTTGAACAGCCGGATAACGTGCCCCATACCAGCCAGCGGCTGAGCGTATAAGGTAGAATGAGAAAGTAACGGACCCAGGGCGCGCGACGGATCGTGTATCGGAAGACGTAGAACATGTAGTGTCTGTTGTCGGCGAGGGTAAAGGGGTGAATGATGGTGTTGAAGCGGACGATGAGGCCGGAGAGGATGAATGTCGAGACCAAGTATACCGGCCAAAGGAGGTGGTTGTTGAAGACGGTGGCGCATAACTTGAGCGGGAGAGATGTATCTCGCTGGGGTGCTGTATTCGATGGGGATGTTGCACTCTTCTCGTCAACTGCCTTTTCAGCACCGTTCTTCTGCGAAATGAATAGACTTCGGACGACATCCATTCCCAGGATCGCATAGGGGAGGAAGAGTGGCAGCGAAAAGAAGGCGAAGAAAGCCCAGATGTAGAGCATCTGCGGGAGATGAATGGTCGCAACATGGTTGGACTTGTCTCCGAGAACGACGCCCCCATTCCATACCACGAACCCGCCAAAGGCGCCCAAAACGAAGACGTATGGCCATATCTGTCTGACTACCCTAACAGGGTTGCAGAGGGCAGCTATAATCAGACTGACGGCGGTAAATAGCATGTCTGATTCACGTTAGCTTACGCGTTGAAGAATCTCAGGGCTCCTTCGTCTTCAGCTCACCCTCGGGATAGGCCATGTGCAGCGGCAAGTCATGCACATGTCCAACAGACCACCTCTTCACAACAAACAGCAACTGCTCCGACAACGTCGCCATAAACGGCCGCGTCACAGCCTCTGGCTGCAACATCTTGACAGCATGAACAGCCTCCAGCCCTCCCATAAAAACAACCACCCAAAAGACATTCGTCTGCCTCATGGTCAAAGCGAAAAGCCCCCACGCAATCGTAGCAAGATCGCTCACAAGCGAACTCTGCGACCTCCCAACGCGCTGCAAATGGTTCAAAAACGCCGCGAGAACAACAGCGGTGGACACAACATCCGTGTAATACAGCCCCGAGAAGAAGAACAGCACGGGGAACAGCGCAATGTTGAGCGCCGTGTGCATGGCGTACTGCGATATGCCGTTTATGCGGACGGATGAATGCGCTTGGTGGAGGCGTGCCTCGATTTCTTTGCGGCATTGTAGGGCGAGGTAGGCCAGGACGAGGATGCCGACTGCGTTTGTGGCTCGGAGAGTCTTGGGGTCGCATGTGTACGAGGATATGAGGCCGCTGAGTTGGGCTGCTTGGGGGATCAAGATGGAGACCCAGTACCTGGAGCACATTAGAAGGGATCCTATGAATTGAGGAGCCTGAACACTCACAATCCTGGTGGAGTCGTGATTTTGTCGTCCCATTCGAGGAATCTGCCTTGGCAGTATCGTTGAGCTTGCGGGATATGAAAGACTTCGTCCTGATTTTGCGTTGTGAGCACATGCCACACTGTGTTCTTGGTCTGTAGATGCATACTCACCAAATACGGCTCAGGGACAACTTCAGATACCACGCCCAGCCACAGAAAAGTCGCTGCGGCAAGGAAAACGGTGAAGAAGAGACCCAAGAGTCCATGGCCAGTGCTGCCTTTGAAGAGTAACATGTGCACAATGAAGGCAATGGGAACAGCGCCAGCAGCCCATGTTGCGAACTGCAGGTTTGCTCCCAAGGAGCGGCCATCAGGGGCGGTTGATGCCATTGGGCGGAGGATGGTGTCGAAGATTCGGTGATTGAAGCCTCAAGGACAGACGTGACGTGCAATTATGCACGGCAAATGACTGAGGGTTCTAATGAGTATATCATCTCTCGTCTGAAGCTCACAGGTCGATGCTTGGCTTGTGTTGAAACAGCCAGAGGTTGAAATGAGATGAGCTGTCAAGATGATCCAGATGGTACAGTGTCAATACCTACTTAAGACTGTACATGATCAGGGAGAGGAAAAACATATTGGGGCAACAATTGTCCTCTTCTAACACCCTTCTCTAGTGCTCGAACAGCAGTGATAGGAGATATTCAGGGGCATTTGAAGCCATCACCGTTTTTGTAGACGCACACCGCATACGGGAAGAGCATCTAGGTAGTCCTTAGGTAGAAAAGTCTATTGTGTATCTCTTATACAAAGGCAAGCCGCTGCAACCGCTGCGCAAGGCCTTGATCAATTTTCACCAAAACACCATTCCATTGCGTACATTTAGAAGGGCTAGAGTAATCAACCAGTCAACATCCAAGTCTCACGCATACGAAGCATCAAGAGGGGATCTTACGTTGTCAGCGGGGTGAGGCTCCTGCTTCTCAAAGAACTTGCCAACAACGGGAACTTTCTACACAACTGTGAGCCTTTCGTCCTTGCTTTGACGTGAAGAAAATCAAGAGCTTACTGAGAGAATGTCGGCGCGAACACGGGGCAGGCTGGAGGCGAAGAGCAGCAGGGCAACGCCGGCGCCGGCGCCAATGGTGGCAGTTCGCACGCCGCTGTATAGCAAGTTAGCATTGTCATGGACGACTGAAGCGGTATCAAAACTCGATATCCAAGGGAGGAGGCCAGGCTTTGTTGAAACGTCGTCGTTCCGTAAGTTTGTGGAAACTCGGGAACTCCTCCCTCACACCACTTCCCCCCCGCGAGTCTCCGAGCTCTTTTCAACATTCCCCCTTCGCCTTCTCCCCAGGATCCAGTGTGGTAGAGGTAGGAAAACTCACTATCGAACAGCGGTCTGGAGGCTGATGCCGCGGTAGTTGGGCTGGAAAGCGTATCTTTGCAAAAGGTCAGTCTGGCTGCACCATCTCGAATGCGCAAGCTACCACAGCCGCAACCCTTCCCCCCCCCCCCCCATAACCTCCTATTCAAGTCGTGTGATCCCTCGAAACAGTAATCCTTGCCATCACCAGAAACGTATAGATCGAACGTACTTGGGGCCGTAGGGGCTTCGGTACTCCGCAGCGCGGAAAGGAGTCTATTCGCACTCAATGTCAGCTCTCTGCTTTACTTGCCCTCATCGCATTCCCAAACCCCAGTCTGTCCACCAAACCAAACAAACAAACAAACTCCCAGACCAGCCGAATTATCCGTGACGTACCTGAGAAACCATCTTGACTGATTCTTGGCAGCGAATACCGTTCAATTGCTCGTCAATCCGTGTCGTCACCAAAAAAATGCGCGAGTTTGCAGATTCCCGGCGAATCTCGGCGAGGTTTTGGCCTTGAAGGCGGTGACTAAGCAAGCCTTGAGCCTTTGCTGGGACCAATCGCATGATCGCCCTTGGTGCCCCACACCAGCTTCGTTGCTCGAAACGGTACGTAGCGGAAATGAGCCTCGTCTCTTTCTTTGGCCTCTCGCATGCCGCTACACGTTCTCTTCCGAGTCGTTGCTGATTGGAACTCGAACTTGAAGAAGCTGGGCTGCGGGCAATCATGGATACGTACATCGACAGTCGCTTCGAGCGCCTGGAAAAGGCTCTCGCAACACTCATCGACTCCGTCACGAAATACCACCCCTCACCAATCCAAGCAGAAGAGCTCAAGAACGCCGACAACGAACTCTGCAAAGGCCTGGAGCAAGGTACTATACGACGAGCGTCTCCAGCCCAAAGCAGCGACTGACATACCCCAATCACAGTCGAGATCCATCAGAAAAACCACCTCAAGATACAACAGCTCCGCCAAATGTCCAACTCCCTCGACGCCCAGATCCGCGAAACCCTCACCTCCCTCGCGACAACGCGCAAGGACCTCGTCACCACACAGGTCACCACCTACCCTTCCGAACCAAACTACCCGATCCTCTACGAAGAGCTGCTCGGCTTCGCCCGCCGCATCAGCAAGACCTCCATGCCGCCCGCCGCCATCCTCAACGCCATGGCCGCCGCAAATCAAGAGTCTCAGACTCCCGTCCCCGATTCTCAGGCCCAGATGGCCATGACACCGTCCGCGCAGACTCCGAATATCATGCAGAGCCCTGCTCCTACCAATGGCGTAGCCGAGCAGCAGACGCAGGCCTCTGCGCATACGAGTCTCCCCGACAACATGAACCAGTTCCTCAATCCGTTATCAGGACAACTCTTCTTCCCCTGGCCGCTCGAAGATAAGATCCGTTCCGGAGCACTAGCATCCAACCAGATCCTCCTCGAACAAGGCATCGACCCGCGCGGCTACGACCCCGTCGCCGAAGAGGAGCGCAAGCGCAAGGAAGAAGAGGAGCGCAAAGAGAGGGAAGAAAAGGAGAAGCAGGAGCGCGCCGAGCGCGAGCGGGAAGCGGAGCGCCAGCGACAGGAGCGGCAGCGGGCGATTGAGAAGCAGCAGGCCGAGTGGCGCAGGGCGAGCACCGCGGCTGGCGCTTCGGGGGATGCGGGCGCCGGGGGGCCGCCGAGTGCAAAGGCGGAGAAGAAGCAGTTTCAGTTTACGAATTTGGATGATTTGGACGATGATGATGATGAGGATTAAGCTTTGGTTCATTTTGGGTATTGTTGAAGGTGTGTTCTCAGGTCATGGGCTTAGAGCGGGTTACTTTGGTAGTACATGAGGTTTATAGAACATAGAGTTGGGTTTCCATAACAATACAGCAAGTAACAAGAGCCATCAGACCAACCGACTGCAACAAATTGGAGACTGTTCTAAATGTAAGGGGCCACTATGACAACTTGACGTTGCTGCAATGTGAGGCATCACAGAGCGCTGGGCGAGATAAAAAGAATCTTCAATGATCATAAGTCTATCCCGCAACGCTCTTTTCCGCCCTCATCCCCTCTGAAATTGCACCAAAATGAACAGAAAAAACATCTGGTTGCTCGAAATGTGCAAAAAAATGGGAGAAACCGCTGCTTTTTGTCTTCCAATCTCGTCATGGCGATACCTCCGGAACCCATGGTCATACATGTACTTTACAATTTATCACCTCTGAAGTGGGCAAATATTCTCAAAGGAAACGCTCCTTTCCGAGCTGCGTAAGATGTGTAAACTGAAACGCAGTGCCATTTGCGCCGCAACACGCCCCTTTTCTTTAGTCAATTTTGATGGAGGAGTAAATCTTCCGTACAAACCACCACGAAGCAAAGTAGCCAATGGTGCCTAGAGAACGCACGTTAGACATTACACTATCAACCGCCGAGCAAGGGAGAGGGCCGACAACGTACCTGAGAGGATAAAGAACAAAAAGGAAATCAGCGCGCTGTAGCCAATGTACAGAACTGTTCCCGCAAGGCCGCCAAGCTTCACCTTGGTCACCAGATACAACAGGCAGTTGAGGAAGACGTAGCCGCCGCTCATGCCGGCGGCGAGGAACGACCTCCACTGCCAGTTGTAGTTTTCAGCACATAGCAAGAAGTATGTCATCAGAATGGTGACGGCGCTGCAGACGGCAATCATGAGGCCGTAGCAGAGGAAGAGGAAGCCAAACATGTAGTAGATGCGGCTGAACCAGATGGAGCTCATGATAAAGTACAGCTCAACGAAGATGGCGCCAAAGGGCAAGAGGCCGACAATGAGCATGCTGGGGATGGGCTGCAGATAGGTGGTGACCGGGGGGATTTGGCGAGGAATCTGGTTGGTGCGCACGGGTGCCTCGATCTGAGGGGCCTTGAAGCCCAGCCACGAACCCGCAAACGAGAGGGGAATGGAAATGACGAACCAGATGCCGACAATGACCAGCATCGTAGTAAAAGGCACCGCACCGGAAGACTCCTTGGCCCAGAGGAAGAGATCCAGCAGGAAGAAGGCAGAGAAGACGATGCCGGGGACAAGCAACGGAGTCAGGACAATGTTGAGCTTCCACTGCTCGCCCTGCATGGCCTTGTACGTGCGAGCGGAAACATATCCTCCGACAACGCCAAGAACGGTGTAGAGAATAATCATGATGGTGCCCAGAGATCCACGGTTAGAAGGCGACAGGAAACCAAGCAGAGCAAAGACAATGGTGAAGCCGGTCATGACAAACAGCTGAGCTCCGTTGCCCAAGAGGACAGACAGAAGCAGCGGGCGCGACGGGGTTCGGAAGACATCGCCGTGGACCAGCTTCCAGCCCGAGTCCTCCTGGACTCCGTCTTCAAGCACCGAGGTGCCGCTCAAATCGTCCAAGTTGATCTGGTCGAGGCGGTTGTAGCGCGCAATGTCCTTCTTCAGAGTCCGGATCAAGATGGACATGACGGTGAGGACCAGGATAACGACGATGATGGCGGTGTCGACGAGCCAGAACCAGTGAATCTTGGGGTCAAAGACGTGCAAATACTTGTCCCAACGAGTGGCCCAGGCGGTCGGCGACTTGACCCAGTAGACGCTGTAGCTGAACTTGACTTCGTGAGGCCCGGTGCCGTGGGCAAAGACGAGCGGCGGGTGGTTGTCGCCGCAATCGGCCTCTCCCTCGTACTTTTTGGAGCTGGGCTGGACGACGACACCGACGACTCGCAGCTGGTTCTCGTTGCCGCTGACCTCGTGGTACTCGACCCAGATCTCGTAGTGGTTGTTGAAGAGAATGTTGCCTTGCTCATCGTCCTGTCCGAGCAGGAAGCCGGGGCTGTAGAACGTCGTACCCGTAAGCTGGTCCTGAATCTGCTGGCCGGCAGGGAGCCCGTCGACAAGCCAATTGAGGCTGTAGCCCTGTTCAATCCTTGTCGCGACAAACTCGACCGACTTCTCCTGGTACTTTACAGAGCATAGCGCCTTGCAAGTCTCGTTCTGCTTCATCTTGAGCTCGAAAGGGGACGTCATTATCCTGTCGCCAAAGAGGATGCTACCCAGGCTCTCCGACACGTATTTCGGTCCGCCCTCGGGCTTGCAGAACTGGAAGGCTGGGTGGTAGTAGTCGTACGACACGACCGAGTGCAGCCGGGCATCTTGCGGCGCTGCGACGGGCTTGATGCTGTTGACGTACAGCGGGACTTGGTCGCCCTGCTTGTAGGAGGTGGGAGCGACGCCGGGGAGGTAGAAGGCGGATGCCAGCGGCGCGAGGAGGGTCGCTAGAAGCGCCGTGGGCGCATGATTCCGGAGATGCATCGTGCGAGAGGGTTATATCATGCCACGCGGGTTATCGAGGGTGGGAGAGGCGAGGTGTTTGTAGGGAGATGTTGGAGTGAGGCTCAGGCCAGATTGCGGCGACCCGTTCAGGGAATCAGGAGTGACGCAGCCAGGCGTGCTCCGATGCTGCTCGCAATTGATGAAGACTCTCGGCGGACAAACGAGCGGCCGAGGATCCAATCGACGGCTCGAGACTTCTGCAAGGCTGGAGCTGCAGAACGGATAATCTCGACCTGGGTTGAGAGGCGCAGCTTCAGGAGCTTGTGTGTATTCTCTACAAAGTCCGAGGCAACTTGGTCCCTTTGTCTGGTGTCCCTGGATGCGCGTCCCGCTGTCAAAGAGCTGCTGACTAACGCCGTCAGATGCGGTCATACCCACCAGAATTCTGGAGGTCGTGCCCACTTGCCGCCTTTGGGTAGAGAGGCCGAGTCACGAAGCATTGCGCCTACAAGTTCCGTGTCCCGTACCTACAAATCCGGCCTCGGTGACAGCTGCATATACGAACACGGACATGCGCATCTCGTATATCCAAAGTACCGCTAGGTCAAAGATGAAGAAGCGTTGCGAGTTTACATAGTGTCGTCGGAGGGGTTGAAGAAGTCTGAAACCAAGTGTCTTACCTGCATGTACTTGCATGGTTTGACGATCTCCCCTACCTACTACCTACCTCTGTATGACAGGTCTGCTAGAGAGACACAATCAAGTCCTGATTCTTCCTTGATCAAGATCCAGTATTACCCAAGACAGTCAGTCTGAAGGGCAACTCAGTTGGCCAATTGGCCTCCAGGCAAACCCGCAGCTGCCTGGCGCACGTGACTGCGTGTTCCTATCGCGATCCTCTGCCGCCACCAGCCTCAACCAGCGTCACGCTCCCCCCGCCATCGCCTTCATTCACGCAGGCGAAAACGGACAAAAACCCAACAACAACAAACACCATGCCCTTTTTGCCGCGGTAATCATGAAGGCCTCCGTCGCACAAACAAGCGACGACGAATTTGGCTACGACTTCGAATCCGACGACGAAGAGCTTCTCATCCAACTTGCTTCCAACAATGCGCCGTCGCTGAAACATTCGACAGACGCTGTCGCTCTTGGTCCGGCTCCAAGCGCGGCAGTAAAGACGGGCTCGAGCTCTGAGGCTTCATCACAGGAGAATAAGCTTTCCCAGAAATATGCACTTCGCAGCGCTGCGATCCCGCTCAGCCAAGTCGAGCTGAAAGAGGAGCCTTCGCCGACGAGAGACCTGAAGCAGGCTTTCTCGTCTGCTTCCTCCGGGGATGGAACAGTCATTTATCCTGATCGTGAGTTCTCATTTTGCCCTCGAACTAGACGATCCCTAGCTTATGCTTGCTGCAGTCACCGGCGCATTAAAAGCCATCGAATCCGTCCAGTCACCGCCACCTACAGAAGCCAGCGACGACGATGACGCCGAATTCGAAGACCACCGCTCACCACTACAGAGATTCCGATCATTCCCCAAGCGACCGCTCACAGTGAGCGACCTGACTGCCGGCGCATGGTGCGAGCTCCAGTATTGGTATACGCTCACGCGGCTGCCTGGCGGACGCAAGACTCGCACGCCGGCCATGCAGCAAGGGTCCAAGGTGCATAAGAAGCTGGAAGACGAGGTCCACACAACCGTCAAGATTGAGATTCTCAACAAGGAAGATGGATTCGGTCTGAGGCTGTGGAACCTTGTCCAGGGACTCAGAACGCTGCGGGATACTGGTATGACCAGGGAACTGGAGGTCTGGGGCTTGGTGGACGGCAACCTGGTCAACGGCGTCATTGACCACCTGAGCTACGATAATCCAAATCCGGAATTCGAGGAAGAACTCTCCAGCCAAGGAAATGAGTCCAGCCTCAACCAGTCATTCATATCCGACTACTTCCCACCCCCCAAGTCCGGCAAGTCTAGTGGGAGCAACCGCCAGATCTTTCTCACAGACGTCAAGACGCGTGGTACCTTATCACCCATCTCGCCAGCCGTCATTCGACCTGCCAAGATCCAACTACTTCTGTACCATCGCCTGTTGTCAGACATGGCAGCCGGCAAACTAGACTATTTCAGGGTATTCAGACGATACGGCCTCGATCCCGACGAGCGCTTCTCCGACACATTCATGTCCCAAATAGGAGAACTCCACGACGAAATCTTCTTCGACACCCCAACGAGTTCCGCAGAGGACCACACCAGCCAGCATCACAACGCAACTAGTAAACAACAACATGCCCCTCAAAACGACAACGCCACCATCGACTCATCCCCCGGCGTCCCCGACCTCCTCAAATACGGCTCCCTCCGCGAACTCCTCAACCTCGTCCAAAACGAACTCCATCTCACGTTCCCCCGCGGCGCAGGCTCCCTTGGCCCCATCCTCCGCGTGCAGTACGTCTTCCGAGAAGACGGCCGCGAGCTCAACGTGCACGACTTCCCCGTCTCGGAACAGGCGCTGGATGCCTACCTCGCGGGCGACATGGGCTGGTGGAAGGGCGAGCGGAGGCCGCGCGGTGTGAGGATTGAGGAGGCGTTTAAATGTTCTTCGTGCGAGTTTGCGGCGAGTTGTCGGTGGAGGAGGGATCAGGATGAGGAGAGGGTCAAGAGGACGCAGGAGAGGGTGAATCGGGCGAAGCAGGCTGTCGAGTTGCGTTTTTGATACCGGTATGATCCTGTCTCTTTTTTTTTCAGCTGGGTTAATGACTGGGTGTTATGTGCTTTGTTTATGAGTTATTTGTGGGCAATCGTATTTCTTCAAGTTATGTTTGATACGTCAGCGTTGCATTTCAAAGTATGCCCTTTGTCGTTGAAGAACCTATATCAGCCATTTCTTTCTCATACATTACTATGAAGATATTGATATGCCCTTGTTTGAAGGGTTCATCATGAGATTTGAAACAAGAAATGAATTATTACCAAGGCCTCATACTACTTTCAAGCATACACATCACCTCATAAACATTAAAACCATCTCAGCCACCATACATACATACATGAACCCGCAGTTGGATGTTCGCCAATAACACTTATCGCTCAAAGTTTTCTCCACGCCAACGCTTTTAGCGAAACAGAAGAAGAAGAAAAGATTATAGTAGGCTACCCAAAAGTCATCGAAAAAAAAAAGATCAAAATGAAACCCGAGTACAGGGGAACAAGGCGTTTTGCCTCCAATGGGTGAATCGAGGTGGGTTTGTGTTCCTTTTTGTCGTCAAGAACGCGGCTTCGTAAGCTTGTTCCCGCCAGGCGCCGCAGAGCCGGAAGACAAGGACCTCCCGCGGAAAGAACCCTACTTCTTCAGGCCCAGGAAATTCCTCCTCTTCTTCTCCTTGTGCGCCTTGCCGTCGTCGTATGAGCTGTTCGAGGTCGTAGGCCGGTGCCCGCTCGGGTTCGAGTTGATGTGCATGTTTGCCATGGCTTGCGTGGGAACAGCGCCGCCAGGAGACGGTCGACTAGGCAGACCGCCAGGCCGAGACATTGGCTGATTCGGAGCAACGCCAGGCCGAGGCACTCCGGGAGCCATTGGCTGTTGCTGTGGTGGTGGTCGGGCCTGGGGCGGAGGGGGTGGTGGCGCTGGACGTTCAAAGAGATGTTGGGGCGCGTGCCTCCTGCGCTCGACGGGAAGATCCAGCTGTCGTTTGTCGCGGCTCAGATCCCCAATCTGTCGAAGGAAAAGCTGGGGAGTGAGCATGTGGGAGGTCGCCAGGATAACGTCACGGCTTCGCTCGTTGCTAATCTCGTAGCATGCTCTGCTCTCACTGTAGGTAGCGCCGCCAGCCATGAAGACAATCAGCCTCTGGCGGTTCTCGGGCGGTCGTCGTCCCGCCGCTGCCCAATTCGGTCGTCCGGCAGCACGGAGTGACCCTGCCTGAGCTGCCATCAGGTCCTCGTTGGGATCAAGCGGCGGCTTGACGTACGGGAAGACGGTCTGATCCAGAGTTCCCTTTGTCAAGTGATCCAGAACCTGCTTTAGCACAGGCTCAAAGCGCGTCAGGGAGTAGTCCTCCTCGTTCTGCGCATTCTTCGTATCAACGGGGAATATGGGCGGTATCGGCTGCCGTTGCTCCTTCAGCTGCTTGATGGGTCTCCCGCCGATATGTTCAAGGTTGAGGACAGTTTCGGCATCTTGAGGCGGCAGCTTGGAATGAGCGAGCAGTTTCTTGATATCGTCCAATATCATGCCATCACGGTACAGCGCATACATGGCGACCAATCGCAGCCGGTCTCCCGGAGTTACCGCATCGTCATCCAGCAAGCGAACCACTGAATCTAGAATATTCTTCGGCTTCTTGTAGTCTTCGTCCAACCCGGTGGCAAGCGTCTGTTCCGTGACCGCAGTGTCGGATAGTTTATGGCGCTGGAATATGTTCATACACTCCTGGGCCATGGTGAGATGCAGAGAATACGCCTCCTTCATCTCCTGGAACTGGGGCAGCCCCGCCATCATGTCTCGAATGGCGCTCAGACTCGTCGTGTCGGTATTCTCTTTAGTGAAGTGGGGGTTCTGCTCCAAGAACTTGCGGAAGTCGCCCATGAGCTTGTCGATGGTGTCCTTCATGTGGCGATGGCGGTTCTCGACCCAGATCTTGTCCTTTTCCGCCAACTCCATGTCCTTCTCCTGTGCATCCGGCGTTCCCTCGTTTATTATCGTGTGAAAGGTCACCTTGTCGCCGTCCTTGATGGGGAGTAAATCGTGCGCCATGGCTTGGTATGTGAACTCGTGCACCAGCGGTGCCATGAGGTCCATCGATCGGTCGGTTATCAGCAGTGTTGACTGGGGCCTGGTTGACGGAGGCGGGAAGTTGGAGTCCCACTGGGCATAGCCGTCCAGTTCTTCTTGCACGAATCTCGCCAGATGCGTGCATAGGACGGACGCTTCGTGAACAGCATTCTTTGGCCGGTAGTATCTTACCTTGGGATACTCTCCTAACGTGATGCATATTCCCGCAATCTAGCCAAGATCATCAGTATACGCATTCGTGTTTCGCTAGATAAGGCTGATCAGAGCTCACCCTTTGCGCAAGCAGCTGCAGATGCTTGGGGACGAGCGCGTTGCATCCTGGATGAAAAAGCATGGGGAAGCTCCACGGATCGCGAAACGTCACCAAGTGTGTCTCTCGAGGATAAAAGTCAACAAAGAGCGTCCGCGAGCTCGCGCGCAGCTGCCGCACCCCTGGAAACTCGTCGATCCGCCTTCGCAATGCCGGGTCCAGCAGGTTCGTCCAGACGAGGTAGCCTCTCCGGTAGCGCCGTACCTCGAAATCGGCCAGCAGACATTCGACTATGTGCGGTTCGGGGCTGAGGAGGTAGATGGCGTCCATCTCGGGATTGAACTCGCGGCGGGCTTCGATGAGCTCGATGGCTGCAGGAGACGTCGTGTCAGTAAAAGAAGGCCTCACCACTGCAGCCCAAGGGGGAGGAAGACCGACTCGCAATGTTGCTGTTGAGGATGTCATCCGACTTGACCACATTGTCAACAATCTTCTTGGAGGTCTCGTCCACTATCAGGCATTTCCACTGCAGTTCGGGCCGTCAGTACGAGCTTCGCGGTCGATCGGTAAGGGGACAAAGACAGGGGCAGGCGGCCTCGTACGTCGTTTTGCGTAATGTTCTTGATTTCCTGGAGAATGACTAGAGTTTGTGTTAGCTACGCTATACATCTAGCTCTGCCTGCCCGAGAGAAGAGGCCATACCATTGTGCTGCTCCTCAATGATGGACAACCCCATTGTGACGGAGGTCAACGGAGCTGTCCGTCAGGCGGTGATGGAACGAGCTCAACGACAGGCCGAAAGGAACGAGACAGACAAGCAGAAGCTCAGCTTGCGACAGAGAAACCGGTTGCGACTGGTATCTTCTCTTGGTAGCGCACAAACGAGGGGCCTGAGCCAGCAGCTGCGAGCTCGGATCGGGTCGAGGCTGAGGGAGAGCCGAGTTTGTTTGGTCGAAGCATCACCACCAAAAGCTGCGAGAGTGCAGGGCAGGTCGGGCTTTGGCGGGGTTGGTGCTCGCAGGCTGAAACTCCGGGCGGCCCCAGCGCTGCTTCAGGCTCGGGCTCTAGCGCCTGGCCCCTAACTTTAGCGCTAAGGCGGTGGCTGGTCGCTGTGTCGCGGGGCGATGAGGTCACTGCTGTTCGCTGAAGAATTCCCGTCAGGTCGAGGTGCCCCTGGTGCAAGAGTTCCAGGGGTCCCGAGATCTGGATACGGAAGAGGCGGGCAGGGGACTGGAGTTGGGCATCACACGACCATGCTGAATTTGAAGTGGTCGACTAGATCAAGCTGCATATACTGGTTTGTATGTGGTTTTGCTGATTGTGATTGTATTCATCATGTAGTCTAACGCCATCATCATATCACAGCCCATCTTCACCTCCGTTCCCCCTCAGATACTTTTCCACATCCACCCGTCCATATATCTCAGCCTGCAGCCTCTCCCCCTTTCTCCTCTCCCGCTCCGCCAAAGCACGCATCTCCCTGCGACTCAGCGCCTGCGGCTTCTTCTCCTTCACCTCCACCACCTGCAGCTTCGTCGCCCCGAGCCCCAGCGTGTCCTCCTTCCGGGCCGCCTTGATCGGGAACCGGGCGCCCTCGCCGGTGCGGCCCAGGCCAAGCCGGGAATCGGGGTCCCAGCCCTGCGACTCCAGGGCTCGCAAGCCCATGCGCGATCGATCTAGTGCCGACGGTGGATGGGAGTGCTCCAGGCTCACTTGGTGGGCGAGTGAGGCCTCGTGTTGCTGCTGCGACGTGGTGATGGGGAGGGAGCAGACGGGGCATATGGGAGGCTCTGGCTCCTTGGCAGAAGAGGCGGCGTCGCCATCGTTCTGGTCATCCTTTTCATCGCTCGTGCCTTGAGGCGTTGCTGAGGATTCCTTTGAGCTGCTGCCCAGGACTATACTGGCGTAGACATCTGCAATGGACGTGCTTGGCTTTGTCGTATCCTTGACGGTGTTGCCCGCGTCCGCATCTGTAGCTCTGACAAATTCGATCCTCTTGCGCTTCAGCCCAGCGCCAAAGGGACGCTTGCGATGCAGTGGAATGTCTTCATCGTCGGAGTCATCCCTCTCCCGCCGCATGGCCGTGTGTATGGGAGACGACAAATTGGCGAACTGCCGCCAAAGGGGATGCGTCGTGGCTTAATGTATGACGGCATCACGAAGGTGAAGTCATTTGTAGGACGCTGATTTTAAGGTTAAAGCTTGAGTAACGATACGATTACATAATCAGCCAGCATTAGGACAGGGCTTCTCTATTACACCAACTGAAGGCGTGTACGAGGCGCTCCCGTGAGAAGAAGCTTGATGATTTATTTGTTCATTATTATTAGCTCTATCAGATGCTCTCTAAATGCCGGTGCTGCTTCGAGACAGCAAATTTATGGATACAAAAATGGTTGCATGATTTTGCATCTGTTTAGGGAGACAGATACGCTCCGAGCCTGTGTCACAAGTCAGCAAATTGTCCAGACGGTTTCGAGAGCTTCAACCAGTGCAGATAGACTCACCCGATAATCACGTAACATGCACACATCAACCCGCCCTTGAGGCCACTCGACCGCAGCGGCCCGCTCACGCCCTCGCCCAGAATCAGGAAATTGACCAGCAGGACGGACCCAAACAGCGTAGCAATCTCAAAGAGGTTGAACGTCAGCATCAGCGGCCGGTCCATGATCCAGCCGGCAATGACGGTCAGGGGCGTCACGCAGAGCGCAATCTGGATCGACGAGCCGACCGACACCGCCAGCGCGAGGCCCATGTTGTCCCTGGCGGCGACGACGACGACGGTGGCGTACTCGGCCACGTTGCCGACAATCGGCATGATGATGAGGCCGATGAGCGACTCGGACAGGTGGCCCTGGCGGATCACGTCGTCGATGGCGCTGGCCAGGAACTCGGCCGACACGGACATGAAGGTCGACGTCAGGATCAGCATCACGTAGGAGATGATGCGGTCCGTCCGGGGCCCAAACGACACGTGCGTCGGCTTGGCGACGATGCGGTCGAGGTTGACGTGGCTGTCGCGGAGGATCTGCCGCGTCGTGAGATACGGCGCCATCAGCTCCGTCCGGTCGCCTCCTTCCGACGTCTCGCTCAGCGCTCCCCTGCTGGAGCCCAGCGATAATGAGCGGGCCCTTGTCTTGCCCCGTCGTGGTGTCTGGAAGAGATCCTCGCCAGCTTCCTCCTTGGGCTCTCCATTGTCCAGATAGTCCTCCGTGTCCAACCCGCTGTCGGCCGGGTCCAATCCGTCCAAGCTGTCCCGCTCGCCCTCTTTCAGGGGCGCATGTTCTGATGTAGGGCTGACGTCGGCAAATCGAACGGTTCGGGGGTTGGCTTGGGAGCCATTCAATGCGTCTGCAGAGAGGCCCATCGAACGAAGAGGAACGTGGTCCTGGCCGTCGAACAGTGTAGCATCGTCGTTTTCTTCAGCGTGGGTAGCGGCTTCGAGGTCGTGGGGAGGCGTTCGGGTCTTGATTTCGTGGATAAAGTATAGAATGTAGATGAGCAGGATCATGACAGCCGATATCCTGCTCATTTTGAGGCTCATGGCTTCGGCGCCATCGGTGCCTTTGAAAGTGTGGTCAAAGGCCGTCTATAGAAGCAAGCGGCTGCATCAGTTCACGCACTCCAGTACATATATAAATGGATAGCATCGCAACGGGTGACGGCTTACCGGCATGAGAAAGGTAAAGACCGACACAAAGAGGAGGGACCCGAGAAGCTGCGTGCCGGCGGCATCGTGTAGGAACTCCTGGTCGGGGAGCTTGGTGGTAAGAAGCGCAGAGCCGAGGATCAGAAGCAGATTCACAAGGATCGATCCAAGGATGGACGCCTGGACAACTCGGATCTGGTCATTCTTGAGCGCGACACTGGGTCGAGTTAGCATAACGAGCAGTTGTCAAGTCGCGAGAGCGGTTCGGCGGGTTCTCGGTTGCTCGCGTGACGGTGAGGGAGGTTTGACTTACATGCTACAGGCAGGTCAGCACAGGATGTCTCAGAGGCGGTAACACGAGGGGAAGATGGAAGAATGCTGATCTCCAACCTTGACAAGAAGCAGAAAGGATTCAAGACTCACAAAAGGATCAGCTCGACGAGGTTGCCGAGGCTGATGTTGAGAATGGCGCCCACCGTGTCGCCGGCATCGCTGGCAATCTTTTCCGTGACATCCGTAAGCAGGGACGACAGCGGCACGATGGCGAGGGCGTTGAAGATGAAGATGAGGGTCGAGTTGATGTTGAGGAAATACGCCACATAGCCGATGGGCACGAAGAAGAGCAACAGGTTAAGCCATGAAGTGCACAGGACCGATCGCACGATATCCACAATCAGAGCCATCTATGTAGCTGGTCGGCACAGGCCTCTTGCCGCTCCAGCCAGGCCACGCGGGGGGGAGGGACTGTCTTTGTTTCTGGGTGGAAGGGAGGACTCCACGAGATAACGGATTGTGTTTCGCACGACCAGACCGTTGTTATCTATGGCAGGTATTGGAACGGGGGTTGGGTTGAAGAGAAGAAAGGCAGGGCACAGAGCACGTGTGGAATGTGAATCCAGGGGGGTGATGGACGTCGAATTGTTAAATTAGGAAAGCAAAACGATCAACCGAAGCCGTTTGTCGCGCGTCTTTGACCGGAGAGACGAAGAAAACAGGGGCAAGAGGATGGGAAAAGAGCGGATAGCCAAAAACAGCGTCGGACAACACGCGACAGCTCGAGCGAAGCAGAAGCGGCGGAATCTCACGATGAAGAGGGATGGCAAAACGGAGACGGAGACTGGGGGAGGCCCATCGTCAAAGAGGAAGGACGGTCATTGCATTACGGAGCACGAAGCGAAGTCGCATTTTAGGGGGTCGGCAAAGAAGAGAGAGAGAGAAAAATAAGAAGCATGAGAAACAGGGGCTAAATGAAGCCCAAGACTGCAGAGGCCCACCCGTTTTTGGAACGGGGGATCCGGGACCTGGCGCCCACTTTATTTCTGTGTAGAGGACATCGTGAGATTTGGGGGGCGTTGAAGCTATTACCTATGTGAAGGCCAGTAATACAGCAGACATCTCACGCTGAGAGGCTGCTGACTGACGCAGAAATGACGAGCATCTCACAGCTGGAGTAAACTCAACTCTCTACAATAATACGCAGACCTATGAGAAAAGGACGGCACGAACGCGCTCGAGGACGCGCAATTCCTGCAAACGCAGCTCCTGGCGGCTAAGCTGGTGTATGAGCATATGAGGCTCCATTGCCGGCAGTGCAGCAGATTCGAGGCTAGCTGGAAAAGGGCAAAGTCGCAGCTCTGCGCATTGTTGCCGCCAATCTACTCGGCGCAAGGCCGTTACAGGGCTGGGGGTGGAAAGCCGGAGTACATAGTACATGTAGGGGGGTTTTGCGTATCGGAATGATTGTGCGGAGGATAATCTCAGTGAAGCCGCCAGTTGAGATGGAGTGAAACAGTTTACACCTTGATGAGATATTGTACTTGTATATATCCTGATTGTACGGAGAGAAGCGAACCAATTAATAGGTAGCAAAGGGAACAAGCAAAGGAGAGGCGGCGCTGATTTGCATGTCATTACGTGGGCAAATGGAGCCAATATTACTTGACGCGAAATGGCCTGTCGAAGGCAGCGTGCTTCTAAAGCTCTTGGCACCGCATCTTAGCGGTGACCAGGTGAGCGGTCCAGACGAAGCAATTGGCGGAGACGCGGTGTGTTGGAAAGGCCCGGAATTGCGGTCCGAAGTATTGGTCCAAGATTGTGAGACACAGTCGGCCGAATAGCTCAAGCCGTGACTCGCTCTCAGCTAACCATCAGTCAAAGACAGACAGCCAGTGGGATTTGTCTGTTAAAGTCTTTTTTCCCTTCCCGCTTTCCGTACTGTAGGACATGGATGTGTGGCATTACTGTGGACCGTCGCATTCAGGGGCAACTTGGGGTCTCCCCCACTGTTCCCTTTCTGGAGATCGCCCCAGGACCCTGCAAGCGAGATCGCCATCCTTGTCTGTTCAAGGGTAAGGTTCAAATCCCGTGATGGCCCGTGATAGACGGCAATAATTCTTCCTTTACATGAAGCTATGGATAGAGGTCAGTCTTATGTTAAAGACCTTCGGGTCATGCATGGGCCTGATGTTAAAGAGAGCTTAGAACAATTCCCACATGATCTAGATGCTCTTTATTGAATAATCTTGAGCCAAGTTAGACCTGCCCGTAGAGACCTGGCCTTACGTAGCCTTCGGCGGTATGCATTTGCTGTTCGACCGCTCTCTCTCAACGAACTGGCTGCCTAATGATCTAGCAATTGAACCTACTGAGTTTCTAGATAGAGAGACGGTTCCGAGAGGATACATCGCATACTACGGCCATTTCTGAAGTACAACCATCGATGCTATGACTCCTGTTCATCACATTACCTATGACTTTCTCACGAGTCGAGCTCCCCTTTTCACAGAGACATCCCGGTTTCCTCGTCACAAGGTAACTTGAAGCATTCGAAACTGGCATCTACGTGCCTTTCCTATATCTCCAGAGGTTATTTCGACCGTGAAAAGGTTCATGAACTTCGATACCACCGAGGCAAAAGACGAGCAAAGTCTCGATGACCCTTGATTTCAATTACGCGGGACTGCAATGGGACCACTCTGGCGTAAAGGCTACTGCTTACTCTACGTCCACCCGCAGTTCTTCTCTATTGAATTGCAGTCCTGTAAGGTACCTAGGTATGGGCCATCTGGAGGATCGGCAACGAAGATATATACTGTAGACCTCTACGTGTAGCCACTATATCTACTCACCTTTGCTTAGTCGTTCTGATGCGGCAACTTCTTAGAAAGGGCATGGTTCGGCTACTTGTGAAGGGTGCAGGATTCACGACTACGGACCTTCACATAGCCACTGAGCGAGGACGCGCCCCCATCGTTCAGTTGCTTGTCAAGTACTTTGTAAAAGCTGTGTATTGCGTAGACATGACGCTGGCAGGCAAAGTTCGATATCAAAGGGGTGCCGAACGGCATGCCGTCAGCCAGAAGAGAATGTAAACAAGGTCAGCCAGGGTCCTCAAATTTTCGAGAGCATGATGTTAGCTGCAAGGTATGGAAGAATAGTACCAGATAGAAAGGAAAGTCTGTGGACGAAATATTCCTAAGGGTGCCATCATTATTACAATCTCGCAAACAGCGGCGCTTGGACTGTAGAGCGGGCGCCAATCACCCACCACTGTGGCGGCGCACTTACATCTCTATCGAGAGAATGAAACCCATCTCGATGAGAGAATCCTGACCAAAGGACAGATTCTAAGATGCCGCTTTATGAACTTAAGTAAGTGGCAATGAGATCAAAAATAATGCTCTTCCCGATAGATGTTAAATAAGGACTCCCTCCCTCACACAAATCCACACTTTTATTTTATTAGTCTCATGTTTGACAAAGAAAAGACCTTGGCAAACGACACCGACCACCAGACATTTGTCCACCAGCAATCATTCACTACACGAAGATGAAGTTCGACATCGCTTTCGCGGCCGTTCTTCTGCCCGCCACCGCAGTGGGCGGACCCTTGGCTTATGCTACGTGTCAGTCCGCTTGTGCAGTGTCACTCACTGCACCTGGTGGTGTTGCAATCTATGCAGCCTGCCAGTCGGCTTGCGCACCCCTGATCGCTACGCCATGTCCCTAGGCAGCTACTTATTGAAGTTGGGAAAGTCCTGCTTGGAATGATATTGTCTCTTCGTGCTAAATGGAACCGCAGGAGGTTGTTCACAATCAACCGTTGGAAACACCATAGCAGTCTCACTACATATCGAAAAATAAATGTGTTTTTCCTTGATGACCAGGTAACGATGAACCTGCCGTGTAAGAAGATTTCGACGAGCTGAATCGATCATTTGCGCAAGCCCATCATACTATGTCACTCGTCTCTCTCCACTCGTACATATTGTTTCCAGAAGTATTTCGCAAGAGTATCACACAAGGGCCTGCGAGAAGGGAAACAGAATGCAGACATATGGTAGACAATACGAACTGCCGCGCGAGTCAACATTCCGTCGGCCAAACCGGAATATGCTGCCGCTTTGGGACATCTCGGCGTGGAGTCCGGGGTGGAGTCCCGGGGCGCGGAGCGCAGCAGCTAATCGCGAAGGGAACCTATGAGTTCTGCCAACATTTCATGTCAGCCGGGGATATGAGATGACACGAAGGACAGAGGTTTCTCAACCGCAATTCCAAATCTGATAGGTAAGCAGAAAGCCTTTCGAAGTAACCACTCACGCCTGATCCACTTGCTTCCCGGCAGTCCCTGAATATCCGGCTCCCCTCACACAGCCATAAGCAAGGCATCCAACCGTCTCCTGGCGCCTCGCTCAAGCCACTTTCTGCTTTTGGGGTTAGGATGGTACTAAAGGCTTTTGCTGCCGACTCTGGAAAGCTGGGTGGGATGACGATTTGTTGCTTGGCAGCTGAAAGGGATTGAATACCCGGCTGCGTGTGCGAAAAGGCTACCCAGCAAGATGGGGTTGCCGGGGGTTGAATCTGGTAAAGTGTAGACATCATCGCCTTGATGGGGCGATTCTTAATGTTTGACGAGAATATATAAAGTGAAGACGGTTCCTGATGCCACTTTTCGTGTTGGATCAAGCCTTTCCTCTCTGCTCTTCACTTCATTACGGATAATGCCCAATCTCCTGTCCACTGCCAACCAATACATCAAAATGGCCACCGCAAACCTCCCCAATACCATCCGAGCCGTCTACCAGATCGACCCCAAACTCACAACGCTCAAACTGATGGAAACTCCCCTGCCCAAACCCAGTGGCCCGAACGACCATCTCATCAAGATCAAAGCCACAGCACCCTGCCTGGGCGAACTAGGCTGGGAAATCAACTACCCATCCATTTTCCCTCCGAACCGTGAGCGTGTTCCTGGAACGGAGGCTGCTGGCGTTGTCGCAACGTCGCCTCCTTCAAGCCCTTTCAAGCCTGGTGATGAGGTGTACTTCCGTCTGCATGCCAAATACCCCGGCTGTCTGCGCGAGTACACGATTGTGCATACAGAGGAGCTGGCGCTGAAGCCCAAGACGCTGGACTGGATTGAGGCTGCCGCCACGCCGCTGAGCACATTGACTGCCTGGCAGGGACTCTTTACCCAGGGCATCTTGGACAAGCACGGCATCAAGGGCGATGCCGATGCGCGAGCTCACAACAGCAAGTTGCGCGTCCTCATCACCGGCGCCGGCGGCAGCGTCGGAACCTGGGCAGTTGAGTTTGCGGCCGCTGCAGGCGCTGGTTCAGTCGTCGCTCAGGTCAGCGGCGCAAACATTGAGGCTGCAAAGAAGGCCGGCGCAACGGAGATCATTGACTACAAGAAGCAGTCCATCGACGAGTGGGCCAAGGAGGATGCATCTCGCGAGGTTGACCTGGTTCTGGACTGCCTTGGCGGACCGACATTGGGATCGTGCTGGGCTGCGGTCAAGGAGGGCGGTGTTTTGCTGAGTATTGTTGGTTCGCCGGAGGAGGCGAAGCCTGAGGGTGTGAACAAGACGCTGGCAAAGGCCACTTGGTTCTTGATGGACTGCAAGGGTGATGACCTGAAGGAGATTGCGGACTTTATCGATGAGAGGGGGTTGAAGCCGCAGATTGACAGTGTTGTTGATTTCGAGGAGTTTCAGGCTGCGTATGACAAGGTTGAGCAGAAGAAGGCAAAGGGTAAGGTTGTGATTAAGGTCGGTCGGTTCTAGGGATGAATGAAGATTATGTGTATGATGATGATGAGGATGATAGTAGACTATGGTGTAGCTTGGCTTTTCTGGATCTTGTATGGCCAGATCTAAGAATGGTATAAGTGGGAATTCATGCGCCTGGAGAGAAGATGTGTGATCGCCTGCTTCATACCCGCTCCATTTGCTCTATGCTTGATAGTATGAAACTCGATATCAGGTAGCTCAGATGCCAATGTCATATGGCTTAATCATGGCATTCGTTAAGACATGGAGTTTTAGACCAAGCGCATACGAAACAGCTGCCATCATGTCCTTCCGTCTTCCTCCTTCTACAGCTTCTGATGTTGTGGTATTACAAGCTAATCCATATATATACCTTTTAAGGTCCGCGGCACTTTCACTGCTTGTAAAACCACCAACGTTCTATGTCAGAATCTGGCTATTCTCATCATCTGATGCACATGCCGATTCGTACCCCGCAAAAAGTGGACGATCGACGCCGCTGCCGCCGGAATGGGCCGAACGTGGCTGGACAACTTCCGTCTTACAGCATCGCGACTTTTGCCTTTGGCGTCGTTTACTTCATCTACAAAGTCAGAGCCAGAACAGCATCCATCACTGAGTTGGGTGACATTCTGTGAGACACGACCCGTCATCCTCAGTCAGGTGGCCAGCCCCGACACCCTGTCGTTCAGCAGCTCGATGCACCCTTTCGTCGTATAAACCAGTGGCTGGCAGCCGAAGGCTTCTTCCCTTCTTCTCCCTTCGTCTCACTTCCCTACACACTCTCTTTTCCAATGTAATTTTGACCACTTCGCCTGTGATTCCGCATTCACAATGAAGAGCCTGTCAATATGCATCCTCTCATTCCAAGTCTCCTCCACCACCGCTCTCACCCCCCAACACAAGCCCTCATCAACTGACTACCACGCCAACGCCGGCGTCCTCCAACATGTCAACCCCCTCATCGGCACCCGCGGCTACGACCCCAACGACCTCGGCGGCATGATCCCCTCCGTATCGCCCCCCTTCGGCATGACCCGATGGACGCCCCAGACCCGCGAGAACTTCATCTCCCAGGTGCCTTACAACGACCGCGACGGCCGCATGCACGGCTTCCAGGCCACCCACCAGCCCGCCATCTGGATCGGCGAAAACGGCCATGTGACGCTGATGCCGGGCCTCGGAGACGACATCCAACCGCTGTTCCAGCACCGCGGGCTGGCTTTCCGGAAGGATAATGAGCGGAGCACGCCGTACGTGTACGAGGTCACGCTGGACGCGCATTCGGGAGGCGAGTTTGGGTGGAATCTGACGGAGCAGGCGACGTCGGAGCTGCTGGGGGATGCGTGTCCGCCGTGTCCGGGCGGTGCGGCGTTTGTGCCCAACAAGGATGTGACGGAGGGCGCGAATGGCCGTGTGAGACGAGATTATGTGTTTGAGCCGGAGAACCAGGATAAACTCATCCTGCAGAGTGCGTCTGCGAATGCTTCAGATCACGGACATACTGATGGGGGAGGATACGAAAACTATTTGCAAGTGGCGTTGAGCGCTTCGGCACATGTCGGACATCTTCGCGTTGATTTCCAGGATACACAAGAACGGCAGCCGTACTTTATCATTCAGGCGAGCCGCCTCAACTGGACTGGCCATGTCGAGATCCATCCCGATGCGCAAGAGGTGTCGGGCAGTAACTCTCAGCGACAAGAGTATCTCCTGGGCCCTGACAAGCCCGAGTCGTTCCGACTTTACTTTGTGTCGCGCTTTTCTGCGCCGTTTACGTCTTATGGAGTCAGTCACGCAGGTGACTTGTACAGAGGACAGAGATACATCGAGGACAAGTTTGTTGGAGCGTATGTCACCTTTAACAAGTCTCTTGAGAGAGTCGAGGTGAGGACTGGCGTCTCGTATGTGAGCGTGGAGCAAGCCAGGAGGAACCTCGACATTGATATACCAGATGGGACGACGTTTGAAAGCACTGTCGAAAGGGTCAAATCCGCGTGGCTGGAAAGACTGGGCAGGATTAACATCTCCGGGGTAAACAACACCGACGCAGACCACGATCCGCGGACCATCTTCTACACAGGCCTGTTCCACGCTCTGCAGTATCCAAGTGACTACTCCGAGCCGACCACTTCATCCGAAGGTGGTATGCGCCGTTTCTACAGCGGCTACACAGACAGTGTCCACGAGGCAGAGGATTCATACTACCAGTCTTGGTCCATCTGGGACACGTATAGGGCAGAGCATTCGCTGCTGACCATCTTTGCCCCGGAGCGTGTCAATTCCATGATGCGGTCACTGCTTCGCATCTTTGATTGGTCAGGCCGGTTACCGCTATGGAACAACATGATTGAGAACAACGAGATGATTGCAACGCACGTCGACGCCGTGATTGCAAACGCCCTAGTCAGAGGCTTCAACGACTTTGATGTCTCCAAAGCCTGGGACGCTGTCTACGTCGATGCCTATGTGCCGCCCGACAATGACACTGATCTCCTCTACTACTCCAGAGAACCAAATACTCCCTACGAATGCCGGGCCGGACTAACGAGTTACCTTGAGCATGGCTGGGTCGACAACGATCGATGGGCGGAATCAGCCAGCCGTACGCTGGACTATTCCTTCGACGACTACGCCGCCGCCGTGGTGGCTGAGCATGCGGGCGATCTGGAGCACGCAGAAGAGCTGCGGGAGCGTTCTCAAAGCTACAAGAAGCTGTGGAATCCCGAGACGCAGTTTATGCAGGCTCGAAACGCAAACGGGACGTGGGCAAACGAATCGTGGGGATGGACAGAAGGCGACAAATGGATCTACACGCTCAACGTGATGCACGACGTCGGCGGGTTGGCCTCGCTGTTCAAAGGAGGCAAGAAAGCGATGAAAGCTCGTATGGACGAGTACTTCGCAGGAGGGCACAATATGCACAGCAACGAGCCCTCGCATCACGCTCCGTATCTGTACTCTGCCATTGGATATCCCGCCGATGCGGCACGGCAGATTCGCGAGCTGGCGTGGGAGAATTACAATGCTACTGCTTCGGGACTGAGTGGGAATGAAGACTTGGGTCAGATGAGCGCGTGGTATGTCTTGTCTGCGCTGGGATTTTATCCAGTAAATCCGGCGAGTGATGAGTATGTTGTTGGGACGCCGTTCTTTGACGAGGTTGAGGTATTGCTGCCTCCTGGGCCGGGGGACGACGGAAGGGAGCATACGTTGGTGATTTCGGCTCCGGGAGCGGGAACCGAGGGGAAGGCGTATGTGAAGTGTCTAAAGGTCGATGGGGAGGATATCCACAGGCCAGTGTTGAAGCATGGACAGGTTGTCAAGGCGAGGAGGATTGAATTTGAGATGAGTGATGAGCCTACGAGTTGGGGCCAAGAGGGGACGGTATAACGAGTCATGATCGGTTGTCTTCACATTCGAATAATGATAACACTGTAATTTTCAAAGATATACATCATCAGGTCATCTTCTCCCACCTGCTTGTATCCTCGACAGCGCCCACTCCATCGCATCATCCCACTCCGGTCCAATCTGCGCAATCGCCGGCCGAGCAACACTCTCCGCCCATCCCTCCAGGAACCACTTCCTCGGCGAAGCCTTCATCACCGCACACCAGTGCACGAGAATCACCAACGCCATCGGATCCCTCGTCTCCAAAAGATGCAGATATTCCTGCTCGATGGCTCCCGGCCACCACACAAAGTGCAGCCAAGTCCGCGGTCGACACGATGTAAGTCGCAACCAAAACTGCATCTTCTCCAGCGCATCTCTACAAACTTGCCTACTCCGCAACGCCGTCGAAGCCTCATTCATCATCTGCAGACTTGTAATTGCCTCTTCGGCAAGATGATCCCACGGCGGATTCTCAGCCGCCACTCGTCTTCGTATAACAGCAAGCAACCTGCTCTTCATAAGCCACGGCCCCAACTCCATGCCCAATAGCGCAGCTCCCCGTAGAGCCAGTATAGGTTCCAGGAATTCATCATCCGCAAGGCCGCGTTTCGCACGCCTGTGAATGTCAAAGTGGAAAATGAGGACGGATATTGCAAAGACGAGGACGGTGAACCAGTTGCGGTCGCTGATTGTGCCGACGGAAGAGCGGAATTTGCTTGATGCTGCGATTTGATGCTGGTACGCTGCTAGTAGATCTGGCTTTGCCTTGTCGGAGTTGGCTTTGGGGAGGGAAGTGGTGGAGGTGTTGTGGAGGGTTGATATCATGGCCATGTTGTGCTCGAGAAAGTCGCTGGCATCCGTCTGATCAACAAGTTCATCATAGATCAAATGCCTTTCATCGTCCCGCAGGAGACACAATGCCATGCTATCCACAACAGTGCGAGACGCCGCTCTTATATGTGTAGCATCGACATCCGGCAGAGGATGGGAAACCGGCGCCATATACGTTGACACGGGTCTAACTAGCGGCGCCTCTGGAGACGAGGAGCCATTCTTGCAGCTGCGTTTCCTAATACCAGATGCGGCATGACTAGACGATAGAGTTGGTGGGCCGGCGGTATCGCAGCCGAGGAAACGATAGTCGCAGAGCTCGCCTCGTCTCGTGCAGTTGGAGCAGCTCGGGGCTTGCAGATTACACTATCCAGGTTACGCATCGCGTATGAGCATGGCTGTTTGTCACATGTAATGGATCATGAAAGGGACAAGGTAAAAGGGCAGACAAACCCTGACGCGCCGCTTCTTGCAACGGCCACAGCCGTTTCTAGATTTGTGGTGGAATGTCCGCGAGCCACCAGTCATTTTCACTTTGGCGATTTATGCAAGCCTGTACGAGGGCTTGCCTTTGATTATTCTCCGTGTACTCCGCTTCCAGGTGGCGCTCAAGCTGTTGCATTTATGGAGCACGGGGATCAGGACTCGCAAACATACATGAAGACGGTCCGCAGTTACGCAGCTGGAGGCCGTTTGGCAACAGGAGGCTGTAAGACAAAGGCGCGCTGGCGAGGTGCATGAGGAGGAGTTGCGCCACTCGAAGCTCCACGAGGCTGTCCGAGAATAGCAACGTCAGATCTTGCCCCGGAAATAATGGCAGCGGTTCACCCCCCTGAGCTATCCTTCTCTGAATTAGTGTACGAGCTGGATCCCTGCTAGCTTGGGATCCTGATGAGCCGGATTGGGTTGGCCAATGAGGTGGGTGAGCAGACGAGATGCTTCTTGATATGCATCTTTCTTGCAGGTTTGCAATCCTTTGGCAAGGGAGTGTAATATGATAGGATTGCCTTCGTACACTTAAACAGATGAGTGAGGAATTTGTGACTTGCCATTGTCCAAGTGTTGCTCGTTTAATCCTTCTATAGCTAGGTAGCTCTGGGCTGATTGATCTTCGGGGCAGCTTCAAGTTGATTGATGCATCAGCCCTAGAATAAGTTCAAACGCATAGCATGTTGTTCTCTTTGAGCCTAGTGTACGAATATGCGCAGGAATGTCTATCAATTGAATGAACGTTGGCTGGTGATGGAAGCAGTTGAGGTGATATTGAATTGGAATTCCTCGAATATATAAGTACAAGATATCCTTCTTGGTAGTACACAACGTAGACGGAGACAGCCACGGCAAACAATCACTGCCATACTCTTCTATACACTCTTTACAAACTTTCCCTTCTTTAGTTTGCTTGGTATCCAGCCAGATCAGTATGAAGCTAATTGAGCTTCTCACACTCGCCGCAGTGCTCTCACACGGCACCCTCGCCTGCGTAGAGCACCTCCTCCAAGAGCGAACCCCAGACCCCAACGCCATGATCCGCAAACAGCAACCAACCCCTCGAACAAAAACAGCCATCAAAAACGTTCACGTATTTGACGGCACCAAACTCACCCCCCCGCAAACCATCATCATCGACGGTGAGCACATCAGCAACGACACGAGCAACATCGAAACCGTGGTCGACGGCAACGGCGGCGTCTTGATCCCCGGCCTCATCGACTGCCACGTCCACATCTCTGATATCGCGGGACTCGAAGCCCTGACATCGTACGGAGTAACCACCGCCATGGTCATGTCCTGCCGAAATTACACTCAGTGCGCTCCTCTCCGCAACGTCGAAGGCGTGGCATCCTTCGTCTCAGCCGGCATCCCTGCCACAGGGCCCGGCAGCCAGCATTCTCGCACATTCAACCTCACTGCCCCGTATCTCATCTACCCAGACGCAAATGCCACAGAGGTCGTGTCCTACACTTTTGGCAACGGCTCCGACTTTTACAAAATCACCGCCGAAGCCAATGGTCCAAGCCAAGCGCTGCAGAACTCGCTGGTAGAAGCCGTTCACAACCTCGGCAAGCAGTCCATGACGCATGCTGCGGACCTCAATGCATGGACACAAGCAGCCCTATCCGGTACAGACGGGATCCAGCATATTCCTACAAACGGGCGCATCAATGCTTCGAATATCATGACCGTTCGCAAGTCACCGAATGCGTGGAGCACCCCGACTATGAATATTGCTCGGTATGCGTTTTCGAACCCTGTACTGTTGCAGTTCACTGGTCATCAGATCGGTGGTCCAGACAGCTACGAGAACGTCTATGAAAACGTCAAGGCCCTTCACGCTGCTGGGATCCCAATCCTAGCAGGCACAGATGCCGTCGGAACCATCAATGCCAATATTTCTGTGCCGTTTGGCCTCACCTTGCATTTCGAGCTGGAGAATCTTGTCGAAGCAGGCTTGACGACGGTGGAAGCCCTGCGTGCAGCGACTGAGCTGGCAGCTCAGCACCACAGGCTGACGGACAGGGGCAAGATTGCGCCTGGCATGCGGGCTGATCTGGTCTTGCTCGACAGCAACCCCCTGGTCAACATTTCCAACACGAGAGATATTGCCAAGGTGTGGGTTGGAGGGATCGAGTACAAGGACGTTGCGAATAGCACTGGGGTGTCGAATGTTCCGGCGAGCATCACCGGCAAAGGAAGTGCATCTGGTCCTGGGTCGGTGTCAGGGTCAGGAGGTTCTGGGTCTGACGGTACTGGCGGAGCTGGAGCTATCGCTTTGAGTTGGGTTCCTTCGGTTCTGTTGCAGATTGGGACTCTTCTATGCTTCTATCTGTAGACCGCCTTGTAATACCCTCTTTCATGTGGCTATACCTACATGCGATGTACTCCATAGAGCGATGAGGCACGCTCAACTTTGACTTACGGATTACGCAGTCGGTAATGCAGTTTCTTCTCAATCTGTCATCTACATACGTAGTTCGTACATATACTACGCCTTTGAATCCACGAGAAACCATTCCCATGTTGTTAATAATGTCTAACAGCGACTCAGTTGATGAATTTTCAGGGTAGTGGTTGAAGGGAGGCGGGAGTGTGTCATGCCCTGCATGTGATTGGTCAATTGCCGTTGTCGCCCCGGTCTTCCTCAACACCGCGATTTGCTGCTAACAAGGTAGAAGCAGGTGAATCACTTCCATATAACGAGGGAATCTTTCTCTATCAACAAAACCATTCATCTGCCTTGTTCATTGCGTTGTCTAGAGAGAAATCTCCTTTTTCAGATTAACGTCTTCTTTCCTTCTGCATTTGATTCAGCCCCATAGACCATGTCCGATTCTAGAGCAGCACAACCCTCAGACCCGGAGATGGCAAACGAAAAGTCATCCATAGAAGCAGAAGCCCAGCAAAACACCAGCAATAATGCAACTGAAACACGAAACTTTTCTGCCTTTGCCTCCCTAGGTCTGTTGGACCGGTTCCTGGCAGTATGGATAATCCTTGCAATGGCCATCGGCATCATCCTCGGCAACTTTGTCCCGTCCATGTCGCCCGCGCTGGCCAAGGGGACGTTTGTTGGGGTGTCTGTTCCCATAGGCAAGTTTCCGACCTCCTTGCTGTTATACTCTGCCATATTAACGGTTGAATAGCTGTTGGACTGCTGGTCATGATGTATCCCATCCTCTGCAAGGTCCAGTACGAGTCTCTGCACCAGCTCCTGACAAAGAGGGATCTGTGGAAGCAGATTGGCTTCAGCGTCGTTGTAAACTGGATCATTGCTCCCTTTTTGATGGTCAGAGTCATGTCCATATCACTCCTCGTTTAGTGTACTGACCGTTTCTCAGCTCGGGCTTTCGTGGGCTTTCCTCCCAGACAAAAGCCATCTCCGCATCGGCCTTATCCTCGTAGGCCTTGGTAGATGCATTGCCATGGTATGCCCTGAATCCCTCGATACATCTGAGAGAGATGATGCTGACATTGGCACCCAAGGTCCTCATCTGGAACGCCCTCGCCGGCGGTAACAATGACTACTGCGCCATCCTGGTAGCAGTCAACTCCATCCTGCAAATGGTCCTCTTCGCACCGCTCGCCATCTTCTTCCTCCGAGTCATCAGCGACGAAGACGAAGTCGTTTCGATATCGTATTCCGTCGTCGCAACGAGTGTCGCAGCCTTTCTAGGCATCCCCCTCGGTGCGGCTATACTGACGAGGTTCTCCCTTCGGTTCATTGCAGGACCGTCGTGGTATGAGCGCGTCTTTATCCGTTTCGTCTCGCCGTGGTCTCTCATCGGGCTGCTGTACACTATCCTGGTCTTGTTCGCCGAGCAAGGCCATCAGGTGGTTCACCAGATCGTGTCGGTGGTTCGTGTTGCCGCGCCGCTTGTTGTGTATTTTGCCATTGTCTTCTTTACCACGGTGGGCATTTGCCGGATGCTTGGCTTCGAGTACCAGTTTCTCGTCACGCAGAGCTTCACGGCTGCGAGCAACAACTTTGAGCTGGCCATTGCAGTGGCCATTGCGACGTTTGGCCCGGATAGCGACGAGGCGTTGGCATCTACTGTTGGGCCTCTGATCGAAGTGCCTGTTCTGCTGGGTTTGGTGTATGCGCTTCGTTGGGTTGCCGGTAGATGGGGGTGGAAATAAAGTAGAGCATAGTTAAGAGTAATTGGATTGATCACTCCGGAAAGTTGTCCAGGAGCTGAAAGATCTTAATGTTGCTGACCGTGCAGCTGCTCGATCCTTTGCAGCCAAGGGCGGCGCGAGCTCGCTGGGGGTCCACTTGGTGATGAAGGTCCACGAGGATTGAGGCCGCGGTATCGCACGATGTTTCCATATCATCGGTGTGCTTGAGGCCATTGTATGCGTGATTTGGACTAGGACAAGATGTCGTAACATGGGAGTTTGGTTTGTCGCTGTCTTGTGGGTCGTTTGTATCCGGAAGAGATATGACATGTTGACCCTGACGACTTGCAAGCGATTGGGAGCGTGGTGGTTCTGATTTGACTTGAGCGCACCCAGGAATGGTTTCGCCTACCACAGCTGGCATCGCTGGCGGCAAAGTCAATCCTGCTGCATCAACAGTCGTCGAATCGCCGCGATGAATTGTCTCCGGAGATGCAGAAGCCGAAGAGATTGATTTGAGACCATTGGACACCGGCTGTGGCGAGCTTTCGTAACTGTCGGACCGTCTTCCAGTTATAATAGCCGGCTGCGTCGCTCGAAGGATGGACGTGCTGCCGCATGCCTCGCACCTCAAAGAACCCGGTTCATACAAGTACAAGGCATCTGATGCCTTGACCTGGGCAGCTGGAGAGGAAGATAGATAACGCTGGACCTCATCCTGGGAAACGCCACGCTCGCTGAGGAGGCTTCGCAATCGCTGGTTGTCACGAGTCACTGCTTGGGCGAGTCTCTGCATCTCCAAAGAGGCTGATGCACCTCGCCGCTGATATTCTTGCACCTGGCTCTTGAGGTCGTTGATGAGTTCGGCGCGCCGTGCTCGTGATCGTCGCTGACTTTCACGGTTTTGGTCTTTGACCTCTTGTGTGATGAACTGGGAATGGTGTTAACGTGAGAGCGCGTCAGTGACAGATTCGAACACATACTTTTCGAGGCATCTTGGTTGATGCAAAGTTTCATTTGCCAACTTTTGATAGACTGTCAAGCCGAAGGAAATCGGATGCCGGTGAGGCTCAATGCCATGGAATGAAGAGATCGTGAGATGGCAAAGATCAGATCGAAAGCCAAGTCCCCGGAGTTGCCCGTCGGAATTTGACTCGTCGCCTTTCTGAGAGGTCCAATCATTTTCGCATAGAAAGTGGCGCTTTTAGACTCCACTGGTATTTCTTCCATTGTGTTGGTGTGTTTGCGTGTTAGTAGTAACTCCGCATGTTGAGCGTTGGAGAAGGACGGCCGGGCGACGAAGAGGCGCGGGATCCCGTCGGCTGTTGGCAGTGACATGCTGCGGCGTTTGAAGAACTGATGTCACTGAAGGCCGCGTCTCATGTTGATTGTGCGCAGCTGAATGACTTGTGAGAGTTGTCAACCCTCCGAACATTGTCTTAGATCTTGCATGCACGAAGAGGCAACGATTCTCCCAGCTGCTGCTCCCGCTACTGAGGCTGTACGATACGCCCCTCTACAGCTGTAAAAAGTTTTGAGTTCAGCTTTTTGGGACACTCCGAGATACATCATGGAAGCATGGACAATGAAATCTGCGTGATGAGGGCGTTCCAGCGACAGGACGCATCCAAACAACGGCACATGAAACCCTGTCAGCCTCTGCTTAATCCCATGGTAAAAGGAGGGCTCTTTTCCCCTGGAACACCCTACGCTGACCAGTGTAAGAGAGTCAAATTCATGTAGAAAAGATCAACGTCACGATGTTCTCTACTGCCTTTGTCGTTTGTTTAGAGCTTCTGGGGCATACAGACGGTCGATGTTAGTGACATGGAGGACACCCAGTGCCTTTTCTAAGCGATGGGAATCCCGTCACCATCTTCAAGCTTACACTAGGATGGGCCTACGGGTGTAAGGGCGGTGATATTGATGAATCAGAAGCGGAATAATTTGAACTCGCGAATGGGTTTCAGAGCAGACGATGAAGCAAGCGATGCGACTTCCATGCGTAAGGTGCCAAGAAGTGCCACTACATTGACATATCATATGTTCTCAAAGGCAATTCGAAAAAGAAGCCGGGGAAGCCAAAGTAAGACGATAAGGGCGATGGGAGCAAGTCAGGGCAGCGTGACGTGATGGTACATCGCTGAATATGCAAAGAGTAACGGAGGAGGAGGGCTCGGTCTTTGCCGCAAAGTCAAGTCGCCGAATTGCAGAGATAAATGCGATGTAGCGATTGTGCTCATAGATATCGTGTTTGAGGTGCTTTTTTTTTTTTTTTTCGGAGCAGTTGTATATATAAGACCAATATCGGTCCCTTACATGGAATATTACTTCGTATTGCTGCAAAAATAGCATCCATGGATAGTAAACGGCTTGGCCCGCCATGGTGGCGTTGATACATGGCCGCCGTTGTAAGTGCTCCTAGTAATTCGGGAAAGCTCTCCTTTATTAAGAGGGCGTGTTCTCTCTGTCCGATATGGCTGCCAATCCTCGATATCAATTACCCAAAGATGCCACATATCAATTTTCAAAGAGAGAGCCACGTTTTCCCCCTCCATGGACTGAATCCATGTAATAACCCGATGATAGAATCCCATCTGACGGCATCTCACAACCATCACAGGGGTCGCCAGGCACCCGCAAAAGCCCTCGGTCGCTGCCTTGTCCTAGCGGCCACCAGGTGGACCAGAGCAGCCCAGGTGCTCAGCTGTCAAATGCACCCCAGCGTCCAATAAAAGTCCGCAAGCAGCATCTCAGCCACCCAGACGGATCAGACCCCCTGAAACATTGGGAAAGAGAAGAAATAGTGCTGCCTTGTTTGATGGTGTTTCGTGTGTGTCCTGCATACGCGTAGACAAGATCAGCGTAGCTATTTATTTCGGGGGGAGAGTTGTTGTGTCACCTGAGGGGGCTCGTATCTGGGGTGCCTGGAAAGGACTTATAGATCAGGTACGAAGTAGCCAGAGTAAGGTACAGCTTCTAACGGCCGTATCCGGGTCTTGGTTTTGTGGCTTGGCTTATTAGACCAGGCACTCCAATGACGGAGGCAGCCATTTAGCTTCCAGGTTATAAACAAATACATACATGTGCAGACATGCAGCCATCTCGAAGTAAACAACATTCAGTCTCAACGTGTATTCTCCATTAGGCGTCCATCTTCTTATTCTTTTTCTATATGAAACATCAGAACCGTCAGTATGGCGAAAGGCCCTGCCTCTCCATTCCCCGTCTCTTCCGCAGTCCCCTCCACCACATCAAAACACCCCGACACCAACTGCGGCATCCCGCAAACGGCACCGGAACCAGCCAGCAAACACGAGCCGCGAGCTTCCCTCCTCACCCTTCCCACCGAAATCCATCTGCAAATTGCCAGTCTGCTCATGTACCCGGACGCTCTCTCTTTAAAATACACCAACCGGTATTTCCACAGCTTCGTCGACACGGGCGTCAACCTCAAGGTGGAATGGCTGGTGGAGCGCCGGCGCCTGCATCTCGAGTGTCCGAGTCACACGCACTGCGAACTGGGCACGGATCTACGCTTTTGCAGAGGCAGCGTTGCGTAAGTCGAGATGCCCCTCACCATAACAAGTCGAAGTACTGCCCGTTAGGATGCAAATATAAGGGTCAATGCTAATGTTGGAGTTGACCAGGCTGCTGATGAAACGCCGGAGAGAGCATATTGAATGCGAATCGCGGCCCGGGCTGGGCTGCATCATCTACGGCACTGCGACTTGTCCGAATCGCCGTCGGCGAGGCGTGAGGGCGTGGCAGAGGTGGCTGGGGACGAAACTTACGATTGAGCTGCGGTGGGTGCTTTTGGCTGTGCTGGTGCTTTTGTGTAGCTGGATCTACACGTTCTTGTCGGGTTAGCTGCTGCTGCTGCTGCTCGAGACGGCGCTGGGTCGCTGGTTATGAGATATGAGTATGGATGTAATGTTTAATAGCACGACTGTACAATAGATTGTCTTACATGGCGAGGGTAATTATTGGAATTAATATAGTCTTT
The DNA here is from genome assembly GCA_020002365.1 of Trichoderma gracile. NCBI lineage: Eukaryota > Fungi > Ascomycota > Sordariomycetes > Hypocreales > Hypocreaceae > Trichoderma > Trichoderma gracile. The sequence continues at coordinate 444,519 of JAINEY010000006.1, forward strand.
CTGAAGTTGCTCAACCGTGGTGGCTATACACATCTCGCTCGCTAATGCGTCCAGACTGCAGCGAGCCGCAAGCATAGAGGCGGAGTAGTATTCGAGGATGCTGACGGCTATATGCCTTGTACGTTGTGTCTTATATCAATATTTAGAAGTGCCATTCAGTATTATGATACAAAACACTTAGACTCATCAATGCCAGCATGGCAAATACTCAAATGCAAGTCTCCCCGTCCTTCAACCATCTCTCCAATCTTGCCCGCATAGAGCTCAACCAGTAATTCCAACTTCATCGAAGAGGTCAATCCATAACGCCGCAGGCATATTGACGAACTTGTTGATCCATGTGAGTCTCGGCGCTCACACCACCGCCCAGGGCACTGCAGCCCGCGACTATCGATGTCAAGTCGGAAGACTGCCCTTGCAGGAGACCCAGGGCCGCATGAAGTATATCGACATACGCCGAGAGGCGGACAAGAGCTGTCCTCTCATTGACAACTCGCTCATTCCCTTTGGAGTGCCCTGCTTCCCGAGACATGACGCACTGAACATGCGGCCAAACAACCCTGCTGTAAAAAGTCGCCATATGACCAAGATCGTCTTCCGAGAAGAATGTGCATAGTTTAAACAGTAAACTTGGCTTCTGTCTGTGTTGCTGGATGGCTTGCAGAAACAAAGCAACTTTCTCCTTAGATTGTGAACGCCGAAAAGCGTTGCTAGTCGCTCGATGAACAGCAAAGGCCTCCAGAATCGTCGTACCAAGCGTGTTGAACAGGGCGCAGAGCAGCAACTGTTTGCGCTTTGGCCGAAATGCCTGCAGTAACAGGGGCGAGGCACGGATTGCGCGATTCAAGTCTCCAATGTCAAGGTAGGAGAGAATTCGTTGTCGTAGAGAAACGCAGTCTTGTTCTCTCTTGCTTTCAAGCTGTGGTGTGGCCAGCATGTTTGACGATGTGAGTGCTGAGTTGGTGGCGTTTTGCAATACTCCTTGGAGATGTAAATGAAGAGACGTGTCGGAGTCTATCGACACGGCCATGATGTTCAGCGGAATAGATCGTTAAGCATATGGTGAAGAGGTGTAAACACTCGTTCACAGGTTGTTCTTTAAATCATGAAAACAGTCATACTCCACGACTAACTTCTTTGTTCGTCATGATATTCACTAAAAGTGGCGTTTCCTTTGTGTAAGTGGACGATGGGCTTGGTGTTTCATGCTACGAACACCCTCAAAAGAACAAAGGACGCCATGATCAACCAATCTGGCATCTTCCAGTGGGAACATCACGACAAGTTCCCATAGGAGATAAGGTACCTAAGAGGTTAAGTTCAAGATAGCTCATAGGTAGGTTCAAAAAGCTTGTCCAGAAGGGACTTATACCTCACCCTTCGGGACTAACACCCAGGTTGCTCACAGCAACAGGCGAAGCGCCACGGGAACAAACCGCGAAGCATAAACTCAGGCTTAATCAAGATCGTCTAGACTGTTTTGCTTCAAAAAGCCACAAGATAAGGTTATGGAAGAAGATATAAAAGTAAACAGGCCGACTGAACACATCCTGAACACCCATCACTCACCCCTTCAAACCCATCAAACGCTCAACCTGTTCAACTACAACAAGCACTTACACAAAACACCAGTAATACGTCCAAACACTTTCTACATCAATTCAATAATCCTTTCAGCAACCCTTTGAGCAATACTAAATCCGTGCGTCCGCCTCATCATCCGGGACTCATCGTATCAATCCCCCATCCCCATCCTCTAACAAAATCCCAGCTCGCCCACAATGTCCTGTCAAGTCTATCCCGCACGGACACCCATCCGAAACGCATACGTATTTGCGTCCCTTTCAATACACGCTTCCTCATCACCTACAAAGAGGAAAAACCCCCTTGACGTGGGTTTTCTCCCCTGGGACGACGAATCCACTCGGGGCGACAACGAGGACAATGGCAACGACAGGCTCATTGCACCAACATTACCAGGTGCCTTGAGCCAGCCAACAAAGGATCCCGTTCGTAGTGGGGTGAACAAAGCTGGTGACCTCTACAAAGGCATACTGAGCCTCAGATGCCTCCTTTCAGACCTTCAGTCCCGGCACGCAGCTCTAAGTGAAAGCACTTACCATTGCGAGTGGCAAGGTTCATGGCCTCCGAATCTGCGCAAAGCCTATGAGGATTATAAGAAAAACGACCACATATGGCGGGACCTGCAAGAACAGTTGACAAAACATCGCTCAACACACGGCAATGTGCGTCCTGGATCGCGACCGTTTGATGAGAGACTTCATATGATGGAGCAGCTGGGGGTTGCCGCCGTAAGGTGAGTTCATCATCGTGAGTTCCCTTACCAGAATCTCCATTGGCTGATTCTGAGCTGCGACAGAACGAGTAAAGGCCGTCTTGAGTTCCTGGATAGATATATGTGCGCTTTTGCGAGATATGAACAAGTTGGAACACACATTCACGAAGGATCCAAGGCCCTTGAAAGTGCTGAGCATGCTATGATGGAGTTGACTTTGATGTCAAGTTTGCCTTCTACTCGATAACTGTAACTGAAACTGGCTGCGAGTGACGGAGTAAACGTTAATATCACCAGTGCTCGTATTCTCATACTCTGTACATCATGCTGTAGCATCAAAGTGTAGCTCTCATATCCGCTCATAGGTACCATGAATGGTATAATCCTTCTTCGGTCCGTTGACGGTATATTCTATGCTCCAAGTTGACAGATTGACAGCCTTGAAGGAGAAGTCGTACTTGACGTTGTAGTAGTCATCAATGCAAAGATGTCCTGCCTTGGCCTTCCACCCTTGCTTCTGGCGTTGCTTCGGATCCGATGGGGGCGCCTCAAATTCGATCTCGTGAAACAGGTAATCCGCGCGCTTTTGGTCGTCCGGCTTAGCGAACCATACGCTGATGATGTCCTTCTTGGAGTCGTAACGCCAGATGTAGCGTCGGGTTGCCTTGAAGCCAAAGCCAGCAGTCGTCTGGAACTCGCCATCCTCAATGTACAGGTATTCCAGATCCTCTCCGCCACTATCCTCATCACGAGCATTGACGCTGTTGGGATCAGAGACACACTGGAGGCCTTCTGAAGTTCGATCACGGAGCAGAAACTGGGCGGTACCGACAAACTTCCCACTGGGATGGGAGGGGAGCCGACTGGTGAGGTCACGCTCGAGCCGCCATGTTCCGAGCAGGCTTCTGAAAACGCCTCGTGCGACAAATCGGGGTGTCGTGAGGCACTCGACAGTAAGGTCGCGAACCTGCTTCAACGATTTCTCGGCTTCGGCTATGGCTTCAGGGCTATCGCTGGGAGAGGGATATCGAGAAGGCGTCAGCGGATCGAGGGGAAGGTTATTGCTAGAGGTTGTCGGCGTCTTTGGCATGATGGACTCGTGCATCGGTATGGACAGTGCTTCGGAGAATTCCTGCATCAGGTACATGTAGTCGCCCATGGGAAACTGCGAAAGCCTTGGATCGTCCCGCAGTTTGATCGTCCGGCTGATGGAGTCGTCAGCCTGAAGTTTCCGTTGCAGGATCTCCAGTTTCTCGCCGGTTTGACCAGTCCACAGATCAGTAAGGAATCGTGCGTGCATCTGCATGACTCCCCAGTAAGGTGACCGATAGAAGCCTACAAAGCCAAGATTCGGGACCTCGGGATGATGGGTGCCGTGGAAGGCCAAGGCGAGAGCCTGGTTGCAATGCCGGGAAGAGTGTTGAAGCGTAGCGAGAACCTCCTTTGGTAAGAAGTCAACACAGGGCGATGGATCATAGCCAGTAGCGAGCACCACGGCGGCGATGTCGTCAATCTGCGCGCCATGGTCATCTAATGTGGCAAGGTCATCTTCCAGGGAGACGACTTTGCCCGAGGACAGGGTGATCATGCCGGACCTCACAAAGTCCATGTACCAATCGCTGACTGCTAGATACGCTGGCTGGTTTCGCTCCTGTTCGTTCGGCATCAGTAGTGGAGAGAACTGCTCCTGGTCACCGAGTGATGATTCAAAGATGGTGTGCACCATGTTGGCGTGTTCCTCATTGATATGGCCCTGCGTGTTCTCCAATGGCCTGGGTCGATTGTTGATGTTGTAGGAGCCCAAATCCAGGGGAGCAAAGGGAGCTGCTGCGAATGTGGGCTGGGTGGTGTCAGCATCAGCATCTCAATGGGCAGAGTGAGTGTTGAATCGTCTCACCTCTGGAGTAGTGAAAAGGGGAAACACCCATATCGGCCGCTGTATCGCGTTGTAGATCGAGTACTTGTCAATTCCGGCAATCCCTGACTCTTCTGGAGAGTTGATGGCAGACGAGAGATGGCTTGCAATTGTGCCCGCAATCTCCACGCCCGACATTTGGCCTCCCACAATGAAAATCTTGCCTCCCCTTTGCCTGCCCTCTCCCAAGAGCCCCTTCAAGTCTCGGTATTGGCTGCTGTGGATGATAGGGACCGAAGTCTTTGCATTCTTGAAGCATTCAGGAATGATGGGTTTGCCGAAGTAGCCAGAGGTAACCACCAGGTAGTCAAAATCCCGCGTCTCCTCGCCGTCTCCCTTCTGGATGTGTACTCTCCAGCCTTCCGTGCCATCCTTCCTCTTTTCGACTTTAGCCACTCGACTCTTCAGCTGAAGCTCAAAACCAGGATTGCCGTCGAGATATCTGCTGTAATACCGCTCCAGATACTGGCCAACCTGCCACGCACGCGGAAACTGCGGCGCATCGTCCTCCCAGGCCAGGTCGCTGAACTGAACCGTGTGCCTGCTCTGGTTCGCAACCATCAACGGATGCACGAGACGCCCCGAATCGGCCTTTGAGGTCGGCCAGAGCCCCCCGATGGCGGCCTGGCTGTCGAAGATGCTGACTTTGAAGTGCCCTTTTGGTGCGTTGTGGAGGAGCGTCTTGGCCGCAACAAGACCCGAAGGTCCAGCGCCTGGGACCTGTAAGAATGCGTGTGACAGATTGAGGGGCTCTGAGTAAAGACTAACCGACGATGCAAACAGACTTGGACATGCTGCGATTGAGGCCCTTGTAGAAGAAGCTGATGCTCATGTAAGGAAGAGTGAGGTGAAATTTAGGGTGAGCTGAATGAGGGGCAGCTGAAGCCTTGACGAAAGCCGCACCCACAAGAACTGAGAGATCGAGTATTTGCTCTAACAGAAAGAGAGACGGGAAATAAAAGAGTGAGACCAGGCTGTTTATACCACCGAGGGCAGCAGCAAACGCAGCTTATGTCGTGAGATGAGACGAAGCCTCGTCACACAGCCAAGACGAAAACAAGCTCAAACGCGGGATGGCGCCGATCAGAGCTGCTCCCCCTTGTCAGAATGCCACTGAGATCAGAGGCGGCTTGCTGACATAAGACAGAGTAGGCCCCAAAATGTTAAGTCCATGAAGACGAAGTTTCACAAAGGTAATCGAGAGAGTTTGTCCCCATATCCGCATACGATGTTCCCGTCTTATCGTCATATTGAAGATTTGCTGGTTGCACCTCTCACGATAATATGATAGCACTCATACTGCAGGTGGAAAGATGTCTCTTGCAGTTGGATCGAACAAGGCCATTCTCTAGGTACTGGTTACCTTATGACGGATTCTACCGAGGCATTACACGCAAGATCCCGCCAACAACCCCCCTTATAAATCAAAACTCACCTCACCCTGACAACATTAACTCTATGTATTTGTCCCACCTCGGCATCGAAGCAAACAGTTCGACCTCTGATCTCCGTCGGATTTACCCATCACCTCTTCCACAGCTTCCGGCTTTACCACATCAAATCCCCGTCTGTCGTTACGCCCCGCCCCCGCCAAAGTGTCGTCATCCCCCCTCCATCGCGTGATGCCATCCTGAGAGCTCCCTGAAGCTCTCCGAGCTATCCAACTGCAGTACTAATACTCCAGACATCCTCGACATCCTCCCGTAGATAGAAAAATTCAAAATCCAGTCTATTTAAACTACGCAGTCATATCAAAACACTCCCATTGATTACTGTCTCTCTCTTCTCGTATCCATCCGCTTGAACATTCCCAAAGACCCCGATCCATAGCATAGCCCATCAGCATGTCCTCACCACACCACGTCCTCATCCTCGGCGGCCACGGCAAAGTCGCCCAGCTCCTCACCCCCCTCCTCCTCAGGCGCTCCTGGGCCGTCACCAGCATCATCCGCAAGGAGGAACAGGTCCCCACCGTCGAGAAGCTCGGCGCCGGCCTGCCCGGCCGCCTCAGCGTCCTCGTCCGCAGCATCGAGGATGTCGACAGCCAGGACAAGGCCGCCCGTATTCTCGACGAGGTCAACCCAGACTACGTCGCCTGGAGTGCAGGTAAAGCACCTTGGCTACCCCATTTTCCCCTTTGATGTGGTTAGTCCATATATTCTAACGCACAAGCTTCGTCGTAGGTGCCGGCGGCAAATACGGAACCGAGGGAACATTCCGCATCGACCGCGACGCCGCAATCCACTTCATAAACGCAGCCGCCTCCAGGCCCTCCATCACCCGCTTCCTCCTCGTCTCCTACAGCGGCTCCCGCCGCAAGGCTGCCCCCTGGTGGTCCGCCGCCGAGTGGGAAGACTACCACAAGTCCATCAACCACGGCTCGCTGGCCACTTACTACCAAGCCAAGCTCGCCGCCGACGAGGTCCTCTACGCGGTCGCCAAGCAGAGCCCAACGCTCGTGGGCATCGACCTCAGGCCCGGTATGTTGACGGACGAGCCAAAGGGAAAGGTGACCCTAGGCAAGACCAAGAACGTCAGGGGAAGCGTCCCCAGGGACACGGTAGCGCACGTGGCGGATGCGCTCCTTGCCGCCGAGGGAGTCAAGAGCGGGTGGTTAGACTTGCTACAGGGCGACGATGACATTGACGAAGCCGTTTCTGCTGTGGTTCGTGAAGGTGTAGATGCCGCCGAGGGCGAAGACATTTATGCCAAGTACGCATAGCTACGAGCAGCAAGACCATAGAAGCCCGTAACCGTACTTATATTAAGTGCACATGACTACACTAACTGCTGGTTTCAGTACCTACTATGAAGCTGTCAAGCTTTGTAAGATTGAGTGGAGGGAGTGCTCTCATCTCGCCAAAAAAAAATATGCATCCATGCCATTTCCATCCCGATGAGATGTAATAGATCAATCGACACATGTACACCAGCCTTGTTTCAGCCCCCGAAATGAAGTTCTTCCTATACCTCACCGTTTCGAAAGAAACATTGTCAGGAGCCGCGAACCTTTGCCCCAAGCTAGACGGAGCGTCTGCCACGGAAAGGGTCCGAAAGCTCGAGGTCGTCGTTATCGTCGACGCTCGAAGGCTTAAGTCGTGCCATCGAGGGCAGCTCAAGCGTATGGCGCTCTCTGAAGCTTTCGGTGTCCGTGGCGCCATCCATCTGAATGGCGTTGTGGTCCCTGAGGCTTCCGGTGTCCACAGTGCCATCCATGCGGACGGTGTTGCGGTAGCCTCGACGGCGAAGAGGCCAGACGGGCCAGACTCTGTCTTTGATAGCCTTCAACTCTTCACGGACGGTGCTCTAGCTCGTGGTGAAGTAGATCAGGGCATTCCAGACTCCCTGCAACGGCAACACACAGCCGCTGGCAACGCTGAGCTGGAAGTTGACGCGGCCTTGAGAGGTGAGGCTGTAGAGGCGATTGACGGAACTGGGGATCCAGGTGATCAGGATGGCAAAACCGAAGATGAAACTGGTACGAAGATAGGCCATCTTGACGGGGTCCAGTCGCTTCAGCTTCGAGGAAGCACTCGACTTGACATTCTTCAGCCACGAAATGACGGCGGAGACCATGTTGCATCGCTTGGTAGGAGCGGTTGCACGAGAAGGCTGAGGCAGTCTCTCCGGATCCGCGGCGTAATAACGTCCTGCTTGAGTTGTTGCCCACGATTGGCCGTAAGCCTCGGCAGTGGGATTGTGCAAGTAGGGGCTAAGCGAATACATAGGAGGCGGCATCATGGGAAGAGCCAGCTGATCATCGTGCTCAGGAGTACCGGAAGTGACTTGGACTTCAGTGGTCGCAGTGCCATAATACTCAGGTCTCTGGGTGAGGCTCTGCACAATCAGTCAGTCAGCTTGTTGCAAATGTCTATCGAGAAGGGAAGCTTACCTCCACAGCAGAATCACCGGCATCACTGGCTGCGCCAGAGTTGGCCCGCTTGTTTCTGGCCTGGAGGGGAAGTGCAAACTTGCGAAGACGGTTTCGATGGTGGAAGACCCGATATCCTACGGCGACGTAGATGATGATGGAGCCGAAAATGCAGATCCAGATGGGGATATAGTACGCATAGAGGCGAACCAGGCTCCAGTTTGCGTCAACCCAGCACCAAAGCTGACAGTCCGTTAGTATGTCAAGCGCTCATGAATTCGGAGAGCGAGTCTTACCGAGGCGTTACCAAATACGGGACCCTTTGCATCGTCTCGGATCGAGACTAGGACGATGGCAGGTACAAGGGGACCACCAAAGCATACGAGGCAGTAGATCCAGATGCGCTTACGAAAGCTGGCAGGGTTGGCGTTGTGGAAGAAGACAAGATAGACATTGAATGCCATGGCAAACGACCACCAGGGGTCGGATTGCATGAACCTGAGGCCCGACCAGTTAGACTTTGCTTTCTCAGGAGAGGACAAAGATGCGATGCTAAAGAGGTGTAATGTACCATTCGAAGATGAAGCCTTGTCCCTGGCAGAGAGTGGAGCGTTCGCCCTGATCGAGGCCATCATAGCCGATCATGGACGCGATGCTCGCGCCGGCGTTGGCGATGGACGCCAAAACGAGGAACGTGTTAGGGGTAGTCCGAAGCTTTTTGAAGAGGGAAAACGTCAGCAGAGTGAGGATGATTGCCACCATCGAGAGGCCCGCGCCAGTTCGCTCGATGGTGATGAGGACCTCGATCTGGCGCGGCTCCAGCTCCGAGCCGCTGGTGTCGTTGGCAGGAGGATGCATGGTGAACGAGTATCAACTGCTCTACTGGTTCATAGCATGCAACGAAGATGATCGCTTGTGTGTTCTAGGTGCTGATGCAGGTAGGGCTGTGTGACTGGTAAGATGCGGGTGCAGAGAAGCAGTGGTGCCGAGGGGAGATTTGGGGACGAAATGTGAATGTGCTCGGAAAAACATGGCCTGATTTCTCAGGGACAAAGATATCAGGTGTGATGGAAGCCCTAATTGTTCAGAGGGAAGGAGTCACGGGGATGGCAGCTGCTCAGCTCGAGTGGCAGGTGGTGTCCAGGCGAGTTGCAAGTGAGGAATCGTGTCAAGCGTCCTGGTAGGCCAATCCAAGGTACCACTCTCACTAAACAGTTTCACTAAGAGGAATCTCTCGGATGCTAGCACATCTTTGTCTGTATTTTCTTACATACAGAACCTTTACAGTCTATCAAATTATCCATCACGGTTTTGCAGTGTCATCTATCTACCTATTAGTGTGCTGAGCAGAATCATGATCACCCACGTGGCGCTGTGGACAGTACTCCCCTGCTTCAGGTGAGCAGCGATTGAGATGGCACATGCCTAGAATTGTTCGAAATTCCTACAGAAAGATGTCACATTGCATACTGTATCGCACTCTTGCATATAGGTAGCCTCTTTACCCCTATTCTAATTCAACTTCGCCTTGCCACCAAAGGGTTGGCGAGCCACGGCACCAGGAGAATCATAACCCGTGCTGTAAACTCCCCTTTGCTATTGGAACAATTTAGATTCATGCTTGTCCTACTCGCGTTGTCCTTAGACAGGCATAAACTGGACAATTGTCTGTTACAGTCCGGACCTCGTACATGGCGGTGACCAACTGATCTCGAGTGCTGATGAGGAGAAGTGTTCAGTACATCTCTTCTACACTCAGTAACTGCTCTAGAGAAAGCTTCCAGGGGCAATAGATAAATTATGTCAGTAGATGGAACAAGGCCCCGTCCCTGTCCATCGTGTGTCAGTTAACTACTGACAAACGATGCAACCACTTGATGCGCTCGTTCAAGATGGAGGGCAACATGACAAGCATATATGTATATGTGGCGTGGCTGGTATATTTCAGCCTACAAAATACCTACGGAGTGATGTTTTCGGTCTTTCTCAGTGCTCTCTATTGCCAAGATATTGACTAGTTTCGTTGTTGGACTGATGTGTGGACAGTTCGCTTCGTTGACTGGTGGCGTCACTGCGCCTTTCCCTCGTCGCACTGACCATGTCCGAGGTCTGAACAATAGAGGAATTCGCCGCTTTTGTGACGCATAAATATTTTGACTCTTCCTTATCCCAAAGTAGTCCAATACTCTTGATCCCTGATTGCCCTGGCGATTCCAGACATCGAACGACACGATGAACATGATATCCCTCCTCCTCCTCCCCTTACTTGCAGCCTTGCCCCAAGTATGGGCTGGCGCCAATGGGTAAGACGCCAAAAACCTCCCTCTTCTTTGGCAAGCAGCTCATTGCTAATGCTATGTTCTATGCGCAGACAAGATATGAACGTCACTTTTGCCTTTTTCCCAACCGATCAGGGCGACGCCTGCAGCTCCTACGACGTCAGCAAAGCCATTACCCTCACCACCGAGTCACTGCCGGTGCAACAATACACATGCTTCAACATGAGCGACATCTTCTCCCAGAACAAGAGCACAGGCTTCCAGCCCCTGCGAAGCAAGAGCGATAGGGACAAACTCCCGGGTGGTGTCCACTGGTCGATAGACAACCAAGAGCTGTACGACCCAAACGCCAACTACACTTGGACGTGGCTCAAGATGGGTTCCGCCCAGCTCGCAAGCCAGGATCCCCTGGGACCCCAGTTGAGTCCGTGGATCTTTTACCAGTACACGCTTGCCGATTGCGAGCAGAGCCGGCCGGGTGATGATCAAGGAGACGCCACGCCGTGGTCCATGACGGACTGCGGGACGCCCGACGAGGGCTTGTGCATGTCGACATCGCGTCCTATAAGGAGCTTTGCCATCAACGGCTTGGGCTACCATGCTCACAGGGAGGGGGGCTGCTGGGGGTGGGAGACGTTTGGGAATGCTGCTGCCTCGAGCACCAGGGTGGGCACACTGCTCGTGGCTGTAGCCGCCGCTGTGCTGGTGGCATTGTGAGATTCTAACCAAGGGATTGTTGGGTTACTGTGACTTTGTACCTCTACGATTTGATCTTTGTGACTTTATATCAGCCAATTGCCCTATGTATAATCAAGTACCTGGTAGGATGCTCGCACAATGAGAATGTAGGCGCTGGTTTATTTGGCCAGAAACAGGTAACAAATTCAGATTGTTCAAAGGAGCCAGAAGACGAATTTCAATACCATTGTACGTCTATTTGTTAGGCTTCCAGGATAAATATCGAGTTCTAGCAGTGCAAGTTCCCATCAGGCGTGAATCTCAGATCAATCAACCGCAACTTTGGTGACTGCTCTTGGTTGCCGCAGTCACAGCAACACCAGAATCATTCTTAACCTCTTCACAAATCGCCTCATCACCAACTGGCTCAATCTCATCATCATCCGGCTTCATGGTCTAGTGGTATGATTCCTGCTTCGGGAAAACAAACCTGGAGTCCCCGGTTCTCTAGAATCGCCTTTGCAGGAGGCCCCGGGTTCGAATCCCGGTGAAGCCCCATCTTTTGCTGGTCTCGGCCAGTATCATCTTTCTTTTTGTCCAGGTAATGTTCTGCTCTTCTTCGACTTGTATCGGAAGTAAATAGACGGAAATTCCCAGTTGTCGATCTGTGGCTGATGATGGCGTCTACGTTTTGACACTTCACACGTTGCTTCAGCGTCCAGATCTGGCCTCCTCACTCAGTGTCTCCTCGAGCTCTCCTCATACTGTACCAGCAATCTCGGGTAAAAGTGGACAAGTCTTGGGCATCCCAATTGGGAATCAGGTCCCTTATTCGGGCAGATCCCAATCAAAACACCAAACAACCAGCATCACCACCATCATCTACACCTCCTCACACGCGCCCTCAATCCTCTCTTCACAAAAGGCGGCCTCAATCCGTCCTCACCAACAAAATGCCTCAGCCACACGAAGCACCATCCTCCTCCCTCTCCCTCACGCCCCTCAACCGCGTTCTCAGCCCCCCTCTCGGCCTCATCCCGCCCAACACGCCTCCCCGCCTGTACTCCTCCTGCGTCTCCCACTTCCTCTCCATCCCCTGGTGCGCATGCCTCATCCAGACGCCCAACACGGTCCCCTTCATCCCGCAGTGCTTCAACCCCAAGAGCCCAGCCCACGACCAGCTCGTCGGCGCGACCCTCGCCGGCCCGCGCGGACTGCAGCACATGCTCTGCTTCTTCCACACAGAGGATGAAGCTCATCTGCAAGACGCCGACCGGCCCATCATGCACGTGAGCTCCCTGTTTGCTCTGGGAGAGGGACTTTCTGGGTACGAAGGCGTGTTGCACGGGGGCATGATCATGACCATGGTGGATGAGGCGATGGGGGTTCTGCACGAGATCAATCTTGCGCTGGGCAAGACGGGCGAGATCTTTGGTGCTGCGAGCGTCACGGCGGGTCTGGAGATTAAGTTCCTGAAGCCGGGACCGATTAACCAGACGGTGCTGGCGAATGCGTGGGTGGACAGCGTGGAGGGCAGGAAGACGAGGATAAAGTGTGAGCTGAGGGACGGGAATGGGATCGAGCTGGCGCAGTGCTCGAGTACGTGGGTGTCAGTCAGGGCGAGGATGTGAAGCATTTACGGATGTGTGCTTCAACGAAAGGGTTCCAACTCGATATATTAAATGGTTTCAAACATTACATTCCCAAACTATGAAAACGAAACGATAACGGCAACGACTACAGAGCGAAGGAAAAAAGAGTGGTATCATATCATATCCATAAAGTCATAGAGAGATCCCCGCACGCTTCTTCTTCACTCTTGTTTTTCTCCTCCTGCTGCCACCCCCTCCTCCTTCTTCTCGCGATACGGCAGCATCACGTCTACAACCTCCTTGAGGTGCTCCGAATCGGGGTTCCTCAGCGCCGAGTGCGCCGTCTCCTTCTTGCTCTTCCTGCCGGTCTGCCAGCTCTCGTTGCGCTCGTCCAGCTCGCTCTCCACCGAGCTGAAGCTCGAGGTGCTGCTGTTCATGACCACCTGCACGAGTCGGCCTTCGCTCTTCTTGATCTCTCGCTGCTCTTCCTTGAGCTTTTCCAGGCGCTCGTCTCCGCAGCACATGGTCACGATGCCCAAGCCGGGAAAGTTCTTCTGCAAGAACTTCTTGAGATCTGGCAAGACGGACTTGTCGGGACGATACGTCCCAGACTCGTTGTCAATGAAGAGCTGGTAATACGCAGGGTTCGAGGGCGGCGGCTGGTCGGGAGGACCTCCGGGGATGTCCTCGGATGGGTGCGTCTTCTCATGTGGCTCGGGGCTGTCGTTGGAATCCGGGTGCTGCAGCCTGCGGATGAAGAACTCCCCCGAGCAGGCAATGTACTTCTCTGCATCGGCGTGCATGGTGTGCTTGCTCAGGAAGTCGATGCCAAATTCCTTGCCCGTCTCCGTGAAGCGGAGCAGTCCGTCCAGCGTGAGGACATATGTAAAGATGCGGCCGCCCTCGTCAAAGTGCGCCATCCGGAGGAACTGAAGCGAAGCTTGCTTAGAGCACGGCTCAAACTTGCCATATTCCGTGGTGCTGCTGTAGTTGTAGATGCGGTGGTGCTGCTTGTGCAGGGCCTTGTTCAGGATGGTTCCCCGGATACCAGTAGAGGAGAAGAGGGAGCCAATGACTGGTCTGAACTCGACGTAGCGATGGTAAAGGATTGCTGGGACTGGGCCTTGAAGCTGTATCTCGTTGGCTTGAAAGCTATTGTCCAGTGTCAGTGATTCATTCAAGTACATGGAGTGATATTGTGATTAAAATCGCATTTACGTACTCATATTTCTGAGACCTGGGAGTATCGTCATTCCCGTCATGGCTCTTCTCATCGTCAGACTCATTCGCATTCACCTTTTGCCCAATCAGACGCCCAATCATAGGACTGTTGTGCTTGATCCACCTCGTCGGAGCTATCGTGCACATCTGCGCATACGGAGGATCCGACTTGCCCAGGATCTGCATGCTGAGGCGCAGTCGAGGCGCGATATGCGTCCCGTGCACGATGGCACTGGCGATGCCCTTGAGGATAAATGCGCGCTTGCTCATGACACGCTTCTTGGCCTCAAACTCCTGACCCGGAGGAGGAATGCCCGGCCAGTCGTCGGTGATGGCGCCCACGTTGATGGTCACGTTGCCCAGTCTGTCGTCCCTGTCGGCAACGTCCTCATCGTACATCCTACATTTCAGAGTGAAGCCGGTGGGAGGAACGTTTGCGACAATCCATTCCTCCTCCCACTCCGGCTCGGTGGTCCGGTGAACGGTTCGCGTCCTGTACTTCAAGTCCGGATCTTCCTTGTGGCGCTTCGGCTGCGTGCCCTTGAGCGTCGCCACCAGGAAAGGGTCTGACGATCCGGTGTGGAAATCCGCTACCGGGATGTTGGTCGCGGAGTGAAAGACGAAGCGGACCGTGTAGCCCTGGGGAGCGTCGGGGAGGGGAGTCCTGTCAAAGCCTCCGGGAGGTTTCTTGTGCTTTGCATCCCCATTCTCGTGCTCTTCATGGACCTCGCGGTCGTCGTGGTTCTCTTCATGCCGATCCCCGTCGCTGGACTCGGGCGTGGTGTCGTCGTGCTGAGTCGTGATGTTTCCCGGCATGATGGAGAAGAAATACCAACAAAGAGATCAACTCTGATAAGGCGCGATGAGCAAGGCTGCCAAGACTTTGATGGCCCCGGGTTCAGCCTCACGAAAAGGCAGAATGACGTTTGTGAGGGGTCGCGATGGTTTTGTACTCGTAAGGCTGTGTGGGTGTGTGCTCTTTGCAGGGGAACAAGAACTACCTCAAATCTAAAGGGTCTTGCGGAGGCTAGAGCGAGCCGATCAGTCAAACGGCAAAAAGGCCTCCAACGAGACCAGCAGGGATGGGATGTAAATCCAACAGCAGTTAGACGGGGCTAATAATAAGGCGGGTGAGATGAGCCAGCGTCAGCAAGCAGCAAGATTATTATCCAGCATTCCCAACGGAAGAAAAGCAGTCCAACTTGTCACCGTTTCCGGTGATTCGTGCAAGGGCCAGAGGAAGAGACAGCCTTATAGGTGGCATTTCATGGACAACCTCCCCGATCTGGTGAGTCAGATACCTGTCAGATAGAGCACCTCGGCAGGGAAGAAAGCAAAAAACGCCTTGCGCATCGCCTTTGTCACCTGAATCCAATGTCTGCGAACCGCTGCAAGCCAAGATCTAGAACGACTCCAATTTTCTCCTCTTTGGCCGTCTCTTTTGTCGCCATTAAGATCATCGCCAGGGAAATGCGCCCACTTACGTCACGGCGCCTTGCCGCTTATCCGAGACATGCAGCAGCTTTAAGATTGCCTGCTCTCGTAAAGGGCATTTTCCTGCTGCTATAACGTCTGGTCTGGGTGGTTCGTGTGCCGTTGTGCCGTTAGTGACAAGCCAACATGAACGCTGAACTGCCAAGGCATGAGGGAGGAATGAACTATATTGCTCTACGGCATTTTTCTGCAGACTGAATGTCAGTGTTAGACCTCAAGAAAAAGTGAGACCCGTGATTTCGAGAGCCCCGGAAGCAACAGCCAAGCAAAGCGCTAGATGTTCCACTATCGAAAGCCGAACAGAGGCGGGTGCAGCGGCGATATCCGAGAGCTTGGGACGGACGATGATTCTTCAAAGCATCACTCCCCGGATGATCAGGAATAAAGATCCCAGCCCTGGATCTATGCAGATGATACTGTACCATCTTCTCCCTTACCTTATAGCTAACACTATTGTCATTCAACCATGTCGGAGAAGGGACAATCTCGTGAAGTTTGTGAGAGAAGCTGGTTGTTGGTGGTACACTCTTGCCAAGGCTCAGCACTGCCATTTTGCCAAGATATATGTCCCTCACATATTCTTGGCTGTTATATGACCCCTCGGAACTCCAGCGAGACATATTGTAATATCATTATGTTTACCATCGTTTCAAGAAAAGAAGAAGAAAACACATCAGGGTGCCTGTAGGTAACCGTATGCCCAGGTGTTTGCATAGTGCGAGGTCCCTCTTGTTCTCTCTCCACTTCATACTCTTTGCAAGTTCTCGGAATCGATGATAAAGTGTGGAGGAGGAAGTATGCTTCTTGTGGACAATTTCGCAAAGCACTACCATCTGATAGCGAGCTCAGACGTAACCGGGAGAAGAAAAGGCCAAGGTCTCATCAGAAGGTCACAGCTTCGGAGCAGACATTGACACAAACTTTAGTCCTCACATCCTCACCTGTGACAACGCGGAACAAGGCAAATTTGGACGATACTCGAATTCCTGGGCCATAGATGCTACTCATACACAATTCCCTTGATCCCTTATCCATGAAACCCAGTTTGTATCGTCTCAGTAAATGTCATCCCTCCCAATCCTACCCTGTGACATAATAAAACCTAGTACTCGAAAAGCAGATATCAACGACCATCATTGAAGCCAGTCGTCAGAAACACATGCATTCAATCAATATTCGAAGCATGTTGAAAGCCTATCATGGCTACTTCTGCGATCCCTTCTTCACCTGCAGAGAAACAGAGCGAGAAGCCTGAGCCTGCTGAGTCGCAGCAGCCGAAGACTGGTTGTTGACAGGCATCGAGACAGATCTTGCAGTTCCCTTGGCGACCACCTGCTTCTTGGCCGCACTGCTAGGCAGGTCGTTCATGAAGCGTTTCTTGGTGGACGAAGAGTTGCCCTTGCCCGTATCCTTGGGTGTCGGCGAACCCTCTGCAGTCTGGGCTCGCTTGGCGGCTTCGGCATTGGCCTTGCCCGTATCCTTTGGGGTCGGCGAGTGGTCTGCAGTTTGAGCTCGCTCTGCGGCCTCGGCGCTGGTCTTGCCCACGTCCTTGCGGAACACGGGACTCTTCATCCAAGTAGATTTAAACTTAGTCTTCAGACTAAATGGGGTCATGCGATTGACGAGGCTGGACGACTTGCTGGTGCTGCTTTGAGCGTCGTCGTCGAGACCAACTCTGGCCAGTGAGTGGGAGGCCCTCTTGGTGGCGGGCTGCTGGTGATCATGGTGTTCGTTGCGGAGGAGATCACGGACCGGGGCGGAGAGAAGCGCTTGAACAGCCTCTGCCGGGGTAATCTTCTCGACAGAACTGTCAAGCATGCCGAGAGGGTTAAGGGGGCTGTGCTCCAGCTGAGGAGTGCTCGAGAGCTGTCCGATGGGGACGAGAGGGTGAGGCGACTTGAAAGAGAGCGCAATCCTGTTCTTCGACACGCGCTTTCCGGGACCCATGCGCGCCTTGCAAGCATCTTCGATTTGCTTGTCGGTCAACTTCCACTCCTTTTCGAGGCCGCCGGCCTCAGGAGCGGGCTTCTTGGCCTGCAGTTCAAAGCATTCAAGGAGTCGCTGGATGCTAGCAGCGAGGTGAGTCTTGACGTTCGACTTGGCAGCATCCGGATTTTCCTGGCGGAGAATCCAAAGCTGTCGGGCCTTGAGAAGAGACATGACCAGACCCTTGGCCATCTCGGGCGACATGGTGATTCCCTGCATCTGGGAGGTGGTGAAAGCGACGACGGCCCAGTAGGTCTCAGAGCCACGCTTCTCCAGGACGGGCAGCCACTTGTTGCATTGAACAAAGAGCTTCGTCAGATGGGCGATGCCCTTGTCCGTGGCCTTGAATTCCTCAAGAGGGCAGAGCGCAGCAATGACCTCCTTGTCAGCCTCCTTGCTTTCGAGGAGGGTGGCGCCAGCGGGAAAGTAGACTCCTTCAGTGGTGTGGGTGATGGTATGGAAGAGGTCCTTGCGAAGGGACTCCAGGCTTCGGCTACGTGGGATGGAGCCGAGGAGAACCATGGTTGACGGCAGCGTCAGTCACAAGCTGACGAGCGAGAGCGTGCTTGGGGCTATTATATCTGGTCAGTATGGAAGTGAGATGATGAAGATGCTCACTACTTACCTTTTTGTGTTTATCTCTGAGGTTGAGCCTTAAAGGCTGGAAGCTGATGTTGGTCACGAACGTAGCCAGCAGACGCGTGCAGGATCGCGAGGTGGTAAGGAAGAAGAAAGAATCAATGTTTACGCGGCTCGAAGAGTTTCTTTTTGTAAACAATCGTGCGGCAGCTGGCAAAGGGTTGCCAGCTGGCAGCAGTTTGTTCTGCCAGCTTTCTGCGAGAGCTGCTACTGGTTGGTCTTCGAGTGTACTAGGTGCACACTCGTCTGCAGTGCAGTCCCAGTTGGCCTATATTCTCGTGGGTGAAAAGTCATTCCAAGAAAAGGAGAGTGTGTAGGATATCCAAAATCCGAGGGTATAAAATCGAGACGACTGGTGGTGAGATGCTGGATTCTATAGGAGGAGGCTGTTGAAACTGCGGTAGGAGGATAGCGAGACGTATATCTATGATCGTCTTGGAGTTGTATTGCTGTAGCAGTCTTTGAAGTTGGCACGAATATGCCAATGTTGTCGATATCTTAGGCACGTACCTGTAGCTTTGTTGGTTTCTCCTCCCAATTCACGGTGATGCGGTTGCTCCTGCACGACTACACATAGGGGCTCAGACTTTACTATCACAAAACGGCAAACTCAATGGCCAAAACACCGGTGCAGAGCTTGTCTCAGGCGTGATGATAATCAGCAGCCGACAAAGGCAAGAAACACTGATGAGTATCTTCAAAAACAACCAAGTTATCCGTGACGAAGATCGTTTTAGGATGATGCCGCTCTCCAACACCTTGTGTGGAACTGAGGCCTTCGATATCTTCTGCTTTTCCATTTCTTGTGAACCTCAGCTATGTTGCCTCAGATTGCCTTAGACTTTTTTTCTCGCCAATCTCGCCCCTTGGGAAAACTCCCCCAGTTTCCAAGGAACGCCAGTTCTTATTGAGTCACAAGGAGACTGCAGCATACCGGCACCAAAGCTCCTGAGAACTGGGAAACAACTTGGCCAAAGCCATCACAATCACAGTAGATCAAATACCCAGACTTGAGAAAGGAGTTTGCAACAGTGGCCCTGCAGCGAGCCCATTAGGTACCGCAGCATACATGACACGCAGCGATGGCCTCGAGAATTGAACCACCTGTCGGCGCGGTACAGCATTTTGCTTCCAGTTCCATTGCAAAAGAAAAGGCGAATTGCGGTATGCTTCTCAGATCTCTTATTCAGACAACGTAGGGTTATTGTAGGCTGCAACTACAATGTGCCGATGGTGATACTGCCCTTGAGGTGGAAGGAAATGCGGTGTTTTGTCTGTGCCATCGCCATGACTCCCTCAACTTTTCCCCCGTCTCTCCAACCCTAACCCTGGCCTGACGACAGGAGACTCCGAGCTCAATCTTCTTGTATTCTGTAATGAGGCTCCAGCCAGTATACTTGATGAGACGTTTCTCGTTGGCTTCTCGAGGAAGCACATGGTGGTCAGTCGTAGGTACCTACTGCACGTTGTCGTGATGACTCAGTCCGCAACCCTGCCGAATCTGTTGACCGCTTGGCAGAATCCAATCCCTCTCACGGCTCAGGTGAAATGAATCGTGAGCTTCCTTTCTATTTACTCTGCGCAATAATAATACTTGACGCACAGCATCCTGCAGAATTGCCGCCACCAGACGCAGTACGACCATTTCCACATGCCGGCGCTTGGAGTCGGCGCTTAATGGACTCCCGTTATTTGCTGGGTGACGCCGGCAATAACTGGGACTCCTCTGCCAATCCCTTGCAAACAGAGGCCGGGGCAGATGCTCCCCTTGTCGGAAGCAAGGGTTGCTGCAGATTGTGTTGGTTGAGCAAAATGTGAGAATTGACTTGATTGCCTGCAGGCATCACGAATGAATACCTGGCCGACCCCGCCTGTGCCTATCGAAACATTGCTTCAAACGCCCACTTTCTGCGGCAAATAACCCTCCAGAGTTGATACACTTCGAATATCTCGACAATGACTCCCACTACGGACCTCCTCTACCTCTTCCTCGACTCCCCTCTGCCACATCTATGGCCTCATCATGGATGTTCTCGGGCTTCTCGCCAACATCTCACAGGTCGTTGACCTCCTCATCAAGATCGGTGTTATGTGCTCCATCTATTGTGTGGATGTCAAAAACGCCCCTCAAGATGTGCGAAAGCTTCTCAAGGAGGTCGACCGGCTCACGGCCGTCGTCAAGGAACTCGAATCGCTACTGAGAAGCCCGAAAGGAGCCTCGAAACTCGAGTCGCAACCCTTACGCCAGGCGGTTTTCGACCTCCGCAGATTGCTCGCTGAGCTGGTGGCAAAGCTTGATCTGGGTGCTAAGCATGCTAGAGCAGTATGGCCGTTTAGAAGAAGGGATGTCCACGATATTGTTGCTGCAATTGAGCGGCAAAAGGCGAACATTTTGATGAACCTCAATGTCGAGCAAACGTAAGATACCAGCTACCCTTCACTCCTATATCATATATTCTTTCTTCTTTCTTAGTTATACATGGCTATGAATGGCTATGAATATCGGCGAATAGCTATGATCATCGGTTCAAAATGAGATATATATATCTATCTATAGTCTCCAGGTCTAACGATTGCAGGTCAATTCTCCTAGACGTCCATCAAGAGTTTGTTCTCTCGAAGCTTCGGGTTGCGGAGGCTGCCTCCTTCGATGCGATTGTCGACAGCGAGGAATCTCATTGTCTACCGGGAACTCGCAGTGATATCATTCAACAAATCAAAGATTGGAGCACCGGCCCTGACAGCAAGTCGATCTTCTGGTTGAATGGCATGGCAGGAACAGGAAAGTCCACCATTTCACGCACAGTCGCCCGGTCCTTCTCCAACGACAGCATACTGGGTGCTAGTTTCTTCTTCAAGAGGGGCGAAGCTGATCGGGGCAGAACGACATTTCTGTTCACTACACTCGCTGCTCAGTTGGTCCGGCGCATGCCCTCGCTCGCACCTCGAATTCGCGAAGTCCTTGAATCCGAGCCCCAGATTCACGAGAAGACCTTGAGCGATCAATTCCAGAGGTTAATCCTGGACCCTTTGAGGCAATGTTCGGGAAGCTGGCAGTCACCAGACTTGCTTATCGTGGTCGACGCCCTCGATGAATGTGGCCTCGAAAAGAGCATGAGGACATTGATTAACACCCTGTCGCAAGCTCAAAACACCAACAACCCACGACTCAAGTTCTTTCTCACCAGCAGACCAGAGTTGCCTATCCGACTAGGATTCGAGGATATCAGCGGGAAGTATGACAATATGCTTCTTGCCGTGGTGTCGACTCCTACAATCGAGCATGACATTGAGCTATTCATGCGCCACCAACTGGACAGGATCAAGCAGGACTACAACAAATCTGTAACACAACACCGCAGAATATCAGATGACTGGCCCGGAGCGACGGTTATACAGAAGCTCGTCGCATCAGCCATTCCCTTGTTCATCGTTGCCGCAACGATTTGCCGATTCCTGAACGATCGAAGATTAGGAGGCCCTCCGCATCAACTGAGACGGTTACTAGAATACCGAGATGCGAAACTATCTGGCCTCGATATAACATACCTTCCAGTCTTGGATCGCCTAACCGCTGGCCTATCCCTATCAAACAAAGAGGAGGTGATGAACAAATTCAGATACTTGATCGGTTCAATCATCACCCTGGCCAAGCCTTTGTCCATACGAAGTCTTGCTCGAATTCTTAATGTCTCGACAGACGCTATAGAGGACCAACTGGATGTGTTGCATTCAGTACTTGGAGTTCCCAGCGACTTGGACACCCCAGTGCGGCTGCTACATCTTTCATTTCGAGATTTCTTAGTGGACTCTGAGAAACAGCTTGACCTAAATAAACACCCCTTCTGGATAAATGAACAGGAGGCCCATGCAATATTGTTCCTGCAGTGCCTCAGATTACTATCTAATCACAAAGCACTCAAGGAAAACATTTGCTCTCTTAGGTCGCCAGGAACACTGCGATCAGACATCAGTCAAGACACTATTGATGCCTGTCTACCCGATGCAGTCAAATACGCTTGCACGTATTGGGTCTACCATCTGACTTCCAGCAATCGGAGCATATGTGATAATGATGAGACGCACAAGTTCTTATCCATCTACCTGCTGAATTGGCTTGAAGCGCTCAGTCTCATGGGACAAAGCGCAGAGAGCGTCTACATGGTGGATGACTTACTGCACAAGCTGGAGGTGAGCCATTTTCGTGATGATTGGTTCGCCACATAGACAACTAACAGAATGATGGGAAGAGGTCAAAAACACAAGTCATCGGGAAGTTTTTACGGGACATACGCCGATTCATCCTCGCCAGTGTTGTCACGCTCGAGAAAGCACCGCTCCAGATTTACTCTTCCGCGCTTATCTTTGCTCCAGAGAGGAGCATTGTGAGGCAAATGTACAAAGCGAGTATCCCTACATGGCTTCGCACATTGCCAGCGATGCAATTGCAATGGGACGCTTGCCTGGCCACTATTGCGAACGAGTTTACAACGAGCGCGAACCTCATTGCTGTCCGGGGAAGCAATAAATTTATATCTTTTCCCATCTTTGGAGGCGAAATGAAGATCTGGGATTTGAAGTCGGCGTCTTGCATCGCAACTCACAACAATGTAATACCGAAATCCATTCGAACTTCACCTAGTGGTACAGAGCTATTATACATAACGGGCCGCGAAGTGCTTTATGTTATGGAGGCTGTGACCAGAAGCTGCATTGGAGAGTATAGGGGTCATACTGGCATCGTTACTTGCGCGGTTTTCTCGGCAGATGGCCAGCAGTTCGCTTCGGCGTCTGAGGATGGAACTCTAAGAATATGGGACAGATCTTTTGATAAGTCCCTCGCTATTTACGACTACAATGAGCCGGTCGAGATACTAGGGTTTTCCCCGGACGGATCGATGGTTTTGACAATTTCCCGTCGCCGTATCGTTCGGCTTCTGAGCTCAAGAATGACCCGCTACGAGCTGGTTGTCGACGACAGTAAGGCAACCGTGTACCAGGCTTACTTTTCTCCAAACGGTCAAATATTGGCAATTCAGTACGACTACTCCATGAGTTTTCTGCATTTGATTTCTGGCAAGTCTTGGCAAGCATATGGAGTCGTCCCAACTATCAATCTACATTCAAGCTTTTTCTCTGAGGGAACCCGAGTCATCGCTCCGATGAGACGCGATGCTGACGAAAACTATGCAATCGGCATCTGGAATATTTCAACAGCCACAGCCACTTGTGATGCTCTCTTGAAAGGTCACCGCGCTAGCATCTCAGATATTATATTGTCGGCAGACGAAAGCAGGATTGCCTCATCTTCCCAGGACAAGACCATAAGAGTCTGGGACACCCGCAAGATGTCTTGCATTGCGATCTATGAAGGCCATGCTGAGGGTGTTTTCAGCCTTGCCTACTCAGCTGATGAGACGCTGCTTGTATCGGTTGACACCGCTGATACATTGAAGATATGGGAGACCAACGTTGAAACGCAGGAATCGAGACTGGAAAAGCACGAAGGCGCAGTGCTCGAAGTTATATTTTCCTCTGACAAAACAAGAGTCATCACTACTTCTGGAGACCACACTGTGAGGCTATGGGATGCTTACTCTGAGAAATGTGTCGCAAAAGGTACGGATCACACCGTTTTTGCTTGGATACCTATGATGGTCTCTCAAGCTATTCCCACAGCACCATATGACCATGTTATATACCATACAGATGGTCTGTATGGTTGGCCAATGTCAGTTAAGGTCTCCCCGGATGGCTTGATGCTTCTCTCTTCAGCCTATGTCTTCGGCACTGCAGTTCTCAAATTATGGAACATCGCTACCGGAGCCTGCCAGTCGCTATCTCAGGGAGATGGAGACTCTGTCGTGTCTCTTGGATTTTCTCCAGCTGGGGACATCTTAACGTCAACACTCAGAGGTGGTACTCTCAGGTACTGGGATACGGCGACCTTGAAGCCCCTTGGCTCCTTCTGCAGCAATACATACGCGGTTTCTCAATCGGTCTTTCTTCCAGATGGCACCGGGCTCATTCTTGGTTGCGACGACGGAATCGTACGCCTATTCCATTTTCCAACGAGAGGCTGTACCGAGATGAGCGAACAACACCCGGACCGTGTACGCCTTGTTGCAACATCAGTAAATGGTTCCATGGCGGCTTCTTACTCGATGTCGATGATCAAGATCTGGCGGATGGATACCCTGACTTGCATTGCAACTTACGAAAGTCCTTCCAATAGTGAAAGCTTGGTCAGCCAGCTCCTCTTCTCGCCCGACGGCCAACACCTCGTCATTTTGCACGAGTCGGGAAAGATCAAAATTCGAGTCTTAGGCGTGGCGACCGGAAAGAGCGTTGAACTCCTTGGAATTTGTGGGCTTGCAAACCGTATGAGATTCGATGCTACCGGTTCCTTGACAACCAATGTGGGCATGCTTACATTCGATCCGCCTAGCTCAACTCTCGCTCATGCTGGGGCACAGGTGTCGCTCAGCGCTCAAACAACAGCATATATACCTGGACTCGGTCTCAGTATTGACGGAGAATGGATCACATGGAACTCGTGCAGAATGCTTTGGTTGCCACCCACCTATCGAATCTCCGCAGCAGATATTGATGGAGCAACATCTCGAATTGCTCTCGGATCCCGTCTCGGGCGGTTGTTCTTGATAGGGTTTGATCCGTCTAAAATGCCAGGTGTCGAACAGAAGACATGAATGAATTTGCTGAGACACTACAAAGCATCTTCTTTTGAAAGGTACTGACACTGTGCGTCAGCCGGTCTGGTATGTTTCTTCTACTGACTGATGTAGCTTGACAGCTAAACCTGCGGCTGATGGAGAACTTCAGCCAAGGAATCGCGAATTTCTGGCGGGTCCACTTCCACACAGCGAATCCTTTAGGAGCACTCCGTCAGACAGTTTATAGGGACAGCGACGTGGCATCGCCCCCTCTCTCAACTCTGCGCCAAAGTCGTCATCATGGATTAGCTCGGAAGAACGACCGTTTGGAGACCCCACTGAAATACCTCCTGACGGATTTCTGTTTGGATGGGGCTGATTTGTGTGCGAATTTAAAAGCTCCTGGACACGCCCCCTTCTTCCATTTTCGCCTAAACTAAGTCTCAACCTTACAAAGGAATTAGAGTAAAGGATTACGCATTCGCACAATTAGCTACGATGGCCCCCCCGAGCGACACTATCAAGACCACCCTTGAGGAGGGCTCTGGTCCCAACCCTCAGGAAGGTGACGTTGTTGTTATGGCTTACACTGGTTGGCTAAAGGACCCCTCCCAGCCGGATAACAAGGGAAAGAAGTGAGGTCTTTGGCAAGATACGCCGATTGGTGTCTTTATTCACAAATCATTCAGGTTCGACTCCTCATACGACCGAGATGAGGACTTTGTGACCAAGATTGGCGTCGGCCGAGTCATTCAAGGTACGATTTCCTCTACCAATAACCTACGAAGATACATACTAGGCATATTGACACTGGCACGCAGGTTGGGATGCAGGTGTTCCCCAGATGAAAGTCGGCGAGAAAGCAAGGCTCGATATCCCTTTGTATGTAGACGGTCTGAATCCGTTTCCTTCTACAAGAGTTGCTAACAAGAGCTTGCAACAGTAAGGAGGCTTATGGTGCCAGGTAAGCGGGCAATATTCCTCCACCACAGAGGGCAAACCACGTCGGCTGGGTTGGCGCGAAAAGAAACAAGCATACGCCCAACGAGGAAGTTTTGGGACAAATTGAAACTGACACCTTGATAGGGGCTACCCTCCCATCATTCCTCCCCAGTCAGACCTTATCTTGTAAGTGTTATACCCCATCCAGTATGATGAACGGCTGCAAATAGACGCGTCTAACTATTGCTGGTAGCGACGTCCACCTGAAGGCGATCCAATAAACGTGCGATCTGAATACGAGCCGATAGCGATCTTGGAATACACTCTTTTGGATACATTCTGTGAAGGTTGGATTTTTCCAAAGAATACAATGTTCGTGTTATCGCACGCTCCGGAAGCACGCTTTACCCGCCATGGCTCTTCTGTGACTGGATGGCATATGCAATCTCCAGCTGAAGCTGTACCTGGAGGTGCTGTTAAAGCTTTGCTTCTCGAACGAAATAGCGTCAATAGCATACCCATCCTTAACATGAAAGCCTCTTCAGGGTCAAGATCTCCATGTTCTCTTCGAAATGCCTTGCTACATGTTGCCGTTCCCCCGCATGCTCCGTCAAGCTCCTCTACGTTGAGTCCTGGACTGCCGGACCTGTCGGAATGGCGATTTATGCACCAACAGAGCTCAGCCTGATGATGAACTGCCAATTACCACCTGTATCATCGTATAAGCCATTGCATGAAGTCTGATTAAACGCGGTAAACGCTCGAGCATCCATTAGGGTGCGATCCAACATAGAACACAGCCAACACCTCTTCCCTTGTCCAAGGCGGGTACGAGTACGTACCATGGCGCTCCCAGAGCATGACTGGCCGTTTCTTGCCGGATTTCTAAGAGCTGGGCAGCAACAGCACTCGGACCAATCAAGACGCCGCTGCCCCGCCTTGTTGCCCCGCCACTTGCTCTGCCTCAGCAGCTCCTTCCTTGCCCCTCTTCTCGGTACTTCGGAGGAGGTACCTTGTACTCTCAAGGCTCGTGTCAGCAGCAAAAGGCACGATTAGCCACATTACCTCATCAGAAGAACTGGAGCCTGGCGTGTCGCAACAAACAGCCTCTTGGATCTTGCACCTGTTGGTCATTACAAACCAGCTTCCAATTCTCTCTTCCACCAGCCTTTTCTTGTCGTTACCCGGCGAGAATCTTGCGTGAAGACGACAATCTCTGGCACGGCCAACCGCAAAGAAACGCTCACACTCTAGTCCTCTTCTCTCTTGTTCAGCAGCATCTAGGTGAGGTCACGCTCGACCTAGGTGCTGGATCACCACATCCAAGATTTCGTCTCAGCCCAGCTCAGGAGCGCTGGCGAAGCGAAGGCTCTCTGAGGGAGAGTCACAGCAGAACCTCAAGCGAACCATGGCTGTAAGCACTTCCACTGCCCCTGCTGAGAAAGACGGGAGAACCCCGAGACTGACCATGGTGCTCCTGAATTCATTAGGCCGCCAAGCTTCCCGAGGTCGATCTCGCTACCAGAATGCAGGTCGACGACTCCGTCGTCGGAACCACAGAGATCGATGAGTCCCTATACAGCCGACAGCTCTATGTCTTGGGCCACGAGGCCATGCGCCGCATGGGCGCCTCCAACATCCTCGTTGTTGGTCTCAAGGGTCTCGGTGTCGAGATTGCAAAGAACATTGCGCTGGCTGGTGTCAAGAGCCTGACGGTCTACGACCCTGCCCCGGTTCAGATTGCGGATCTCTCGGCTCAGTTCTTCCTGACGCCAGAGGACGTTGGCAAGCCTCGAGACGAGGTGACGGCTCCGCGCGTCGCAGAGCTCAACGCCTATACGCCCGTCAAGGTCCATCAGTCTCCTAGGTATGGCTGCATGATTCACGGAATGCTCAACGCTGGAGAGACGAAGCTAACCTTCAAGTAGCATTGAGGACAACTTTTCGCAATTTGACAAGTACCAGGTGGTGGTGCTTACAAATGCCCCGATCTCGACGCAAAAGGCTGTGGGCGACTACTGCCACTCCAAGGGCATCTTCGTTGTCATTGTCGACACGTTTGGCCTGTTTGGCTCCATCTTCTGCGATTTCGGCGAAAAGTTCACCATCATCGACCAGACCGGCGAAGCTCCCGTGAGCGGCATCATTGCCGGCATTGACGAAGAAGGTCTGGTGTCCGCACTTGACGATACTCGACACGGCTTGGAAGATGGCGACTACGTCACATTCTCTGAAATCGAGGGCATGGAGGGGTTGAATGGCTGCGAGCCGCGTAAGGTTACGGTCAAGGGTCCATACACCTTCTCCATTGGCGATGTGTCGGGTCTCGGACAGTACCAGCGTGGAGGCGTCTACCAGCAGGTCAAGATGCCCAAGACTGTCGACTTCAAGAGCTTCACAGCCGCTCTCAAGGAGCCAGAATTCCTCATTTCTGACTACGCCAAGTTCGATCGACCTCAGCAGCTGCATCTGGGATTCCAGGCCCTCCATGCCTTCCAGGTCGCCGAGAGCCGCCTCCCGAATCCTATGGACGAGAAGGACGCCCTTATTGTTCTGGAGGCTGCCAAGAAATTCGCCGCTGACGAGAAGCTCGAGATCGATATCGACGAGAAGCTCCTGAAAGAGCTGAGTTTCCAGGCACGCGGTGACCTCAGCCCAATGGCAGCCTTCTTCGGTGGCATCGCCGCTCAGGAGGTCCTCAAGGCCGTGTCTGGCAAGTTCAACCCCATCCAGCAATGGATGTACTTTGACTCTCTGGAGTCTCTGCCCACCACGACCAAGCGAAGCCCCGAACTGTGTAAGCCAATCGGCAGCCGCTACGATGGCCAAATTGCCGTCTTTGGTACCGAGTTCCAGGAGAAGATTGCGAACATGAAGCAATTCCTCGTTGGTGCGGGTGCTATTGGCTGTGAGATGCTCAAGAACTGGGCCATGATCGGCCTGGGAACTGGACCCAACGGCAAGATCTATGTCACCGACATGGACTCTATCGAGAAGAGCAACCTCAACCGACAGTTCCTCTTCCGAGCCGCCGATGTGGGTAGCATGAAGAGCGACTGCGCTGCCAAGGCCGTGCAGCGGATGAACCCGGAGCTGGAAGGCCACATTGAGACCCTGCGAGAGCGCGTTAGCCCCGAGACCGAGCACGTCTTCGATGATGCCTTCTGGAAGAGCTTGGATGGAGTCACCAACGCTCTGGACAATGTTGAGGCGCGAACATATGTTGACAGGAAGTGCGTGTTCTACCACAAGCCACTGCTCGAGAGCGGAACTTTGGGCACCAAAGGCAACACGCAGGTTGTCTTGCCTCGCCTGACAGAGTCGTACTCCTCCTCGCACGACCCGCCTGAAAAGGAGTTCCCCATGTGCACGATCCGAAGCTTCCCCAACAAGATCGAGCACACCATTGCCTGGGCCAAGGAGTACATGTTTGAGAAGTGCTTCGTCAAAGCTCCCCAGACTGTCAACCTGTACCTGACGCAGCCCAACTTTATCGAGGCAACCCTGAAACAGGGCGGCAACCAAAAGGAGACTTTGGAGACGATCCGCAACTACCTTACCACAGAGCGGCCGCGGACCTTTGAAGACTGCATTGCCTGGGCTCGCCAGCTGTTTGAGACGGAGTTTTCAAACAAGGTGCAGCAGCTTTTGTACAACTTCCCCAAGGACTCTGTCACCTCGGGTGGCACTCCCTTCTGGTCCGGCCCGAAGAGAGCCCCCGATGCGCTCAAGTTCGATCCCAACAACGAGACGCACCTGGGCTTCATTATTGCCGCCGCGAACCTGCATGCGTACAACTTTAACATCAAGTCGCCCGGCAATGACAAGTCCATCTACCTGAAGGAGCTGGAGAATGTCATTGTGCCTGACTTTACCCCCGACTCAAACGTCAAGATTCAGGCGGATGACAAGGAACCCGTAAGTCCAGCTTCCAACTGACAACAGAGTGTCACGCAGTACTAACTTTGCATACTAGGATCCCAACGCCAGCAGCTTTGATGACACGAATGAGCTCACAGAGCTCAGCGCCAGCCTTCCATCGCCTAGCAGCCTTGCAGGCTTCCAGCTGCAGCCTGTCGAGTTTGAGAAGGACGACGACACCAACTACCATATTGATTTCATCACTGCCTGCAGTAACCTGAGGGCCGAGAACTACAAGATTGAGCCTGCTGACCGACACAAGACCAAGTTTATTGCAGGCAAGATCATCCCGGCCATTGCCACGACGACGGCCCTCGTCACCGGCCTGGTCATCCTTGAGCTGTACAAGATCATTGACGGCAAGGACGATATCGAGCAGTACAAGAACGGTTTCATCAACTTGGCCCTGCCCTTCTTCGGCTTCAGCGAGCCGATTGCCAGTCCCAAGGTGGAGTACACGGGCCCTGACGGCAAGGTGACGCTGGACAAGATCTGGGACCGGTTCGAGGTGGATAACATCACGCTCAAGGAGCTCATTGACTACTTTGAGAAGAAGGGACTCAGCGTCAGCATGCTCAGCTCTGGCGTCAGCCTGCTGTACGCAAGCTTCTACCCTCCTTCCAAGCTCAAGGAGCGCTACCCGCTCAAGCTCAGCGAGCTGGTGGAGCTGATTTCAAAGAAGCCTATCCCCCCTCACCAGAAGGAGCTGATCTTTGAGATTGTGGCTGAGGATATGGAGGAGAACGACGTGGAGGTTCCGTATATCAAGGTGAAGCTTGAATAGTTTGATCAGTGTTACATAGACTCGGCGACACGATAGTCGTCAACTACATAAGTAGATATTGGACCACACAAGAATGGCATATATGAATTTTCCGTCTTGCATTTTTACTGCGGCAAGTTTATGTATGATTTGGTGTTGATGATTCTCGATTATTAGGAAACAAGAAAAACAAATCACAGGGCAGTGCATGAAAGGGCCGTAACACCAATTTGTGTCAGTGATAGTAGATTAATCTGCTCTCATACGAGCATTCTTTCGAACAGATACAAGTGATGCATATCACCCTGAGCAAGAACAAAGTGAATGTCACGGAATGGATTTGAATACAACTGCCGTGATGATGACTAAATTCGCAGAATGGCTGAGTGATCAAAGAACGAGGAGCGCTAATGCCCGCTGTTACGTCACCATTAGGAAGCGCGCCATTATTGCACCAGGACAAGGCGACGTGGGTGGGTTGCAGGATTATTAACGTGCAGCATCCCGTTGCCCGAGTTCTTTTAGCAATGCTTAAGTCAGAACGTAGTCACAGATAGGCTATAGAGATTTACTATAGCAGGGGAAACGCTAAGCAGCTGAAAGGTCGATTTGTGTCTATTACGTTGTAGGCTTGACAGGGGCTTGGCGTTGTCGTGGGTTGGGACTTGAGGGGAGATTCAGTGACGAGTATATATAGATGGCTGGACGCGCTGTGATGGACTGGGAATGTCATTGAAATGAGTTTGATACAACGACAGTTGAGACTACGACCTTTGAGGGCTTTGACCAAGAGTATCTGTCTTGCGAAGGGTTCGAACTATTCGACGTCTACTATTAGTGCGAGAAGCCGAACAACAAGCAACACCACAATATCAGTATCACCACAGCTCAGTCAGGTCAGAATGGTCAGTATGAATATCGCCACTTCAGTGCTCTTTTCATGTTACCTTCATTGTTGCATTTTGTCTGACATACCTCATGGCAGTCTTCCAACCAAGAGTCCAAAATCACCGACTGGGTCAAGCCCGGCGACAAGAGCGGCGAGTTCAAGCGCCAAGTGAGCTCATTCCGCAACTGGATCTCCCGTGAATCCGGCGCCCAGTTCCCCCCAGAGGCAGGCCGCTACCATCTCTACGTCAGCTACGCCTGTCCCTGGGCGCACCGCACGCTCATCACGCGGAAGCTCAAGGGCCTGGACGACATCATCTCCTTCTCGGTGGTGCACTGGCACCTGGGGGAGAAGGGGTGGCGGTTCGCGACCAAGGAGGACGAGGACGTTCCGGGCGAGAATGTGATTCCGGATCCTTTGCACGAGGGCTTCACACACCTCCGGGACGTGTACTTTGAGTCGGACAAGGAGTATGCGGGGCGGTTTACGGTGCCGGTGCTGTATGATAAGAAGACGAGGAAGATTGTCAGCAATGAGAGCAGCGAGATTATCCGCATGCTGGGGACAGAGGTGAGTCTATCTACAAGCAGGAGAACTCTTCACAGGATGGATGGCTAATGGCTAAACATCTAGTTTGACGATCTCATCGAGGAAAAGTACCGCTCCGTGGTCCTCTATCCAGAGAACCTCCGCAGCCAGATCGACGAGACAAACGAGTGGACATACAACCTCATCAACAACGGCGTCTACAAGTCCGGCTTCGCCACCACATCCACAGCCTACGAAAAGGCCGTCGTCTCACTCTTCGAGGCCCTCGACCGCGCAGAAGAGCACCTCGCCTCCGTCGCGGCCCAGGGGCCCTACTACTTCGGCAGCAGCCTCACCGAGGCCGACATCCGGCTATACGTGACGCTGGTGCGCTTCGACCCCGTGTACGTGCAGCACTTCAAGTGCAACATCCGCGACATTCGCAGCGGGTACCCGCGGCTGCATCGGTGGATGCGCAACTTGTACTGGAAGCATGCCGCGTTCGAGGAGACGACGCAGTTTGAGCACATCAAGTGGCATTATACGAGGAGCCATACGCAGATCAATCCGTTGAGCATTACGCCTGTTGGGCCGCTGCCGCATATTTTGCCGTTGGAGGAGGAGGTGCGCGCTGTGGTGGCGAGGGTGTAGTTGAGTTGGTGTGGGAGGGTTGGAGAGGGTTGGTGATTGGAGGGGAATTCTGGTGATGTTCAACTCGCGTTTGATGAGTGATGCGACTTACCCTAGGATGGTGCTTGATTGTCTGGGAAGATGAGATTCAACAGCATCGTGTATTTGTGCAATGGAATTGAATTGGGATCTATCAGACAATAAAAATCCAATATAATGTGTCATTCGATTTTCCATCATGGTTCTTGCGTTGATAGGCGGACTATCCAATATCAACCTCGGTCGATTATGAGGTCCTCATCGTCATTGAGTTAGTCATCTGCAGCTTGTTTGCTCTTGGACTCCAAACCCGAACAGACTGCAATTCGTGCACTCGAAACCAATTGAGGGGCGCCTCTTTGTCTTTTGAGGTCTCAAATGAAGTGTGTGAGATGAATTGACTGGCTTTCCATGTTCATACGCCCTCCATGACAAGACGTGCAACAATCCACATCAAGCAAGTCCAGCTCCAGTCGTTCAGCCTTGCCTCGAATCCGGGTTTCCAACAGCACAGCCTGACGACGCCTCGCTTCAGGTTCCCCTCCACTGAAGCCTCGGCCCTTTCAAACCACTGAAGCAGCGCCGCTAGCCGCTCTCTACAGCGCTCCAGCACTCCAGCGCTACAGCACCAGCTACCCCGTGCTCCCAGTTCCAGCGCTTGTCGCCTCCGTCTCTGCGCTTCCTCGCTCTTCTCCCGCCCTCAAGGTCTGGGCTCCAGCTGGTACTAGCCAGAGTCCCCACCCAAAACGCAATCTGCTCCCATCACCATCGCCAAATTTCCACCTCCTCTCCCAACCGACCGCCTTTCAACTCCTCTGTCCTCTGCCAGCCACGCCTCTCGAACCGATCCAAGCATTCAGATACAGCTCGCGAACTCGACCTCGCAAACCCCCTGATCAATTTATCCTGAACCAACATCGTCATTTTCCCGCTCGACCGCCGCCTCTCTTCCCCGCGCACAGGCGCACAGCTCCAGCTCCTCCTCAAAACCGTCCCCCTTTCCCTCATCTACATTCCTCTTGAACGGCCTTCTGCAGACTTAATTGTACGACGGATTCGTCTCTACTTGTTACTCTTTTTGCAGCAGCTACTATTTACTCTCTCCTCGTCCAATCTCTTCTTTGCCATTTCCCGCCCTGCTCAGCACCAGCTGCTAAGCTCCGTACTCGGCCTCCTCCTTGAAACTGCAACGCGTCCTTTTATGGCCTCTGCCTAGGCGCTCGCAGCCATAAGACCCCTTTCGACTAACAAACATCTGTCTGTGTGCGGCATTGAGATCCTGCGAGTTTTGCACAGCTCCTCGATTGACGCACCCACGCATCACCCCACCGCGGATCGGACTACCTCTCGATAAACCCTCGTCGACGCTTTTAGGCTCCAACCTCTCCACCCCTTGCGGCTGTCAGCCAGCTCCTGACCGGTCCGACCGCCTTGTCCAGCAATTCAGTTGGAAAACCGCTGGATGAGCGTCGCGCATTAGTCGCCCTGCTATGGCCATTCGATATACAGCAGAGCATCTGCTCTTCCTCAGGGAGTCGCCGCTATGCGTCAAACCCGAAAAATTGCCTCCGGCCGAGGAATGGATGGGGTGAGCAAACAGACTGGAGTCCAAGCTGGTTATGTCGGCGATTTCCTTTGTACTGACGCCAATGTGTTACAGGCCGCCCCCAGACCAGACTCGAGCGCAGAACAAAACGGCCAACGATCGACCTCGATCCCTGGACAATCCGCTCCTTGACCAGACCACTCGCCGCCCTGGTATCAATCACACTTCGCGGACGAGTACAAGTTAGTTTGATCCTAAGGCAACATGGTGTGGATTGCTCTCCGATGCTGACATTGTGACCCTTCAAGATCCCGAAGACATCGTCTTTGCCCCTCCTCGGATGGCATTCGCTTCGTCCGGCCGAGGGAGCAAGACGTTGGATGGCGAAAAGCCGGCCAAAGACGCCGATACCACGGGTCGTTTCGCCTTGCGCAACCGAAATAGTGAAGCGGACGGAGACCGTCTGCGCGCGCCCAACGCTGCTCGCCGCCGCGGAGAAAACGACCAAGACAGCGAAGGCTGGAGCACAGTAAAACCCCGCAAAAGCTTTGGTGCGGAGGGCGCCGAGCGCTTCCACGGCCGCATGGGTGGCAATTTTCGAGATGAGAAGAAGCCGCTGCGTGAAACTGATCGCGATGTCCCTCGCGAACGCCCTACCAGAGCCTTTGATCCCTTTGCTCAGAGCAAGGATACCGACAATGACGCCCGAACACGCACCACTGCTGGCAGGAGCAAAGTAGACTCTTGGCACAAGTCGGAATCGACGGCGACAGATCTGCCCATGCCCGAGCGAAAAGAGCGGGATCGGACAAGGAGCTGGAGAGATCGGGACACTACCGAAGCTGCCGATGATCGTACCAATGGAAGGACGGCCGACAGGCGCTGGGGCCGCGATCGCGAACAGCGCGTCGAGCGCGAGCCCGAGTGGTTTGACGAACCTGCCGAGGTGCTTCGTGAGGCGCATACACAGCAAGATTTCCAAAAATGGATGGAGCAGATGAAGAAGGGCAAAGGAGGCGGTGACTCTTCAGCTCCGGCGGCGGCTCCGGCTCCGGCTCCGGAACCTGCCCAGGTCGAGAAGCCTCAACCTCCTCCTTCCCAGCCCTCTACTATTGAGGCTCGTCCTGACAAGTTCTTTATGGCCTTTGGTTTGCAAAGCCCCTTGGAACCAAATTCTCCGCCCAGCGAAATCAGCGACGCCGCAGCTGTCAGGCCCAAGACCGTGGGCAAGTCGTCAAGGTTCACTTCTTTCTTTCACCAGCCTCAAGAGGAACAACGGAACAGAGCAGAGCAGTCCACGAGCGTACCGCCTGCCGCCACCCAGTTCCCCCCGGGTCTGGGCCCGCTCTCGTCGCTTGCGTCTCCCCCTGAAGAAGAGAAGCAGGCTTTCCAGCAGCTGCTACTCAAGCTTCAGAAGCAGAAAATGAGCGCCACTCCTCCGGCTTCCTCGCCCTTTTCTCCTCCATCTCAGGGGAACCCACTTTCCCAGGGCATCCCTCTTTCCCAGGGTATTCCACTTTCCCAGGGTATTCCGCTTTCCCAGGGTAATCCCCTGTCTCAGGGTAACCCTCTTTCTCCGGTCAACTCTCTTGATATGTCCAAGAAGAGCAATTTGACATCCCCGGAACCGTTCCACCAGTACGGCGGAGAGAGAATCAACGGCGGCATAGGTCGTCCGCCGCCACCACAGCATGTTCAGGAAATCCTCGCCCCTCGACCGCAGCAGCAGACTGCTCGACCGGACCAGCTTCTCCAAGATCTCGTGGGACACCACCAGCGCATTTCCAGCCAGGGTGCGGGAATCCCTGACCAGGCTCGGAATAACAACAACACTGAATTCTTGATGAATCTCATGAGAATGGGGCCTAGTGCTCCCCTGAACATGCCCCAAAATCAGCCGCAGCCTCAGCCGCAACCGCAGATGCAAAAGCAAGCTCCCCTGCAAGAGTCGGACTTTTCGCCGAGAGAGGCCCGGGGAGTGCAGCAGCGCCAGATGCGTCCCCAGCCGCCTCCTGGGTTCCCCATGGACGAGTCATTCCACAACGCCGAACGCGACTCCCGCCTCGGCCAGCCCACTCAGATCTTGCAACGACCACCCCCACCTCCCGGGTTGGACCAGATGCCCCCCAGTTGGATGACGAGCGGAGGCCAGATGCCGCCGCCGCAGCAGCGTGGCCCCATGATGCCTCCTCCAGGACTGCCCGGTGGCTTGAACCGCAACGTTCCCATGCCGCACATGTTCCCTCCCAACTTCCCTCCTGGTGGCATGCCGCCTCCAGATGCCATGGCTGGTATGCCTCCCCGTAACATGCCTCCGCCGCCTCCTGGCTTCTTCAACGGACCGCCACACGGGTTCATGCCCCCTGGACTCGGCGGATACAATGGCCCTCCTGGCCCGCCAGAAGCTTTTGGCGGATCTCCTTTCGAAGCCCGTGGCATGCCTCCTGGCGCCACCGGCCGGGGTGCCGCTTTTGGTCGGCCGTAGGTGTCTCAAGGCACGAAGCATTGAGACCTACCCATTATTGGGACATCCCAGGTATCGAAAAGCGAAACGGCATTTCGTGTTGTTTCTTGTACAGTCGAAATCAAACACATTCTTATGTTTACCACCAATTTGGCTTTCTGAAGCTATGAGACCGAGTCCGCAGTATCCAGGGGGTTATTGATTCTGAGGGCCGTTCTTTGCTTGCCGTGTCATGTGTATGATTCTTTGTTGGAGAATGACTATGGAGGAAAGCAGTCTCGGTGATCGGGGCGAGGCTGATAAGTGCACGATGCCACATAGGACAAGAAGACGTAATGCGAGTTGATGAGAAAGAAGTGCGTTGTGAATCAAGCCCTTTGGCGTGTGATGCCGTGATTTTTGTGTACGAACATCGAACATGTATATGTCGCATTCAGAGCGACTGGACTGCTCGGCGAGGTGATAAAGCAGAGGGTGATGATGTACTTATGTAACCTCCTCTTCCCTCTTAAAGTGGGTGATATTGTTTTTCTCTCGTGTTCCGTCCCCTGCTTGAGTTCCAAGCTCTTGTCGATCTGGCTTTGATCAGATGGCTGTTGGTTGAAAATAGTCTCAGCTCCATTGCCACAGCTCTCGACTAGACGACAGATGGACAATTTAGCGCAAACAAGAGCACTGCACTTAAAGAAAATCGAACGATTAAGTACAGCCTACAAGACGTTACAAGAGCCTCTTGCATAGAGCTAGAGTACATTGCATCGCATTGAGCGAATCAGCAGCCACAGAAACCTTAATGAATGAATGCCCAACTGTGCCAAGCCGTCGGGGTAGGACCAACACCGATCGATGCCTTGCAGTTACTCCTCTTCACTCCTCTTTAAATATACAAGACTTGTTTGTCCGCAGTTGTTTATTGAACTGCCTGATCAAGAACTGACTTTGCTGTCTCATAAAAGATTTGTTGTAATTCGCAAGCCCCCCAAAGAACATGAAGCTCGCCGTGTTTAGCACCAAGCCGTACGACAAGCGCTACATCGAAGCAGCGCGCACCGCTTCGTCCATCAGCATCGACGTCGTGTATCACGAGTTCCCCCTCGAAGAAGACACCGTGGTCCTCGCTCGAGGTGCCGACGCCATCTGCGTCTTCGTCAATGACTCCCTCACGGCCCGCGTAGTCGAGGCTCTCGCCCGCGAAGGCGTCAAGGCGATCCTCCTCCGCTGCGCGGGCTTCAATCATGTAGACCTGGTGGCTGCGGAAAAGGCGGGCATCATGGTCGCCAACGTGCCCTCGTACTCTCCCGAGGCCGTGGCGGAGTTTGCCGTCGCGCTGATTCAGACGCTGAACCGGAACACGCACAGGGCGTATAATCGAGCTCGGGAGGGCAACTTTGCGCTGAATGGGCTGATGGGGCGGACCTTGTTTGGGAAGACGGTGGGCATCATCGGGGCGGGCAAGATTGGGATTGCGACGGCCAAGATCATGAAGGGGTTCGGGTGCAAGGTTGTGGCGTTTGATCCGTATCCTTCCAAGGCGTTTGAAGGGGTTGGGGAGTATAAGGGCCTGGATGAGGTCCTTGCGGAGAGTGATGTGATCAGTCTTCACTGTCCGCTGATGGACAGCACGCGGAAGATTATCAACGACGAGGCGCTGTCAAAGATGAAGCCTGGAGCTCTCCTCATCAACACTTCTCGGGGCGGACTCGTCGACACAAAGGCTGTGATTCGGGCTCTCAAGACGCAGCATCTGGGAGGCGTGGCGCTCGACGTGTACGAAGGCGAGGGCTCGCTTTTCTATGACGATCACTCGGGGGAGATTATCCACGACGACGTGCTGATGAGGCTGATGACGTTTCACAATGCGATTGTGACGGGGCACCAGGCGTTTTTCACGGAGGAGGCGCTCAAGGAGATTGCGGAGTGCACGTTGAGGAATGTTGGGGAGTTTATGAGCACTGGGACATGTACCAATTCGTTGACCAAGGATCTGAGGCTCATTAGGAGCGAGTCTTTGCCGGTGAGGGGCGTGTGATGGGGGTTTAGACTTGGGGTTTCCTTGTGGGAGCTGATTGGATTCAGATGGCGAGGCTGAAGCAGGGCAAGGCTGAGGGTTGGAGCTGTGAATCATCGCCAGGAGGGCATGTCTGCCCTATGCTCCCCATCACAACTATTTGATTTTCTCACATTCTTTTGCTATTGCAGGCCCCGGAGACATTATACAAGGGAGTCACTGTTTCGTGAGGCATCTGAGAGCTCAATCATTGACAGATATTATTCTTCTATTGTGAATGTGAGCTTAATCTCCTATTTTCAGATATTGATTCTGTGTACATCGGCAAACCTCCTCGGCTACTTCAGACGAACCGGAACTTTATTACTCCAGCCTCGACCACGCACAGGCATTTATCTGTGCGTTTGCAGAAACATTCCATTCTTGTTGTTTCCACTTTCTTTTCGATTTTCTTCCACCTCACTTTGGTTCCCCTTCATCACCCTTGGAGTTGTTTCCCTCCTACTACGCAATCTCTGTTCGCCGTTCTTCGTTTCGTTGCCCCTGAATCTGATCGTACGTACTTCAACACGATGCATCCTGAAACCCCTCCGCGTCTTAACCCTTTTCTTCCTATCCTTGAGCGCCACTCCCCTGTCCCTGTTGAGATCGAAGTGGTTCCGATTTCCTCTTCCCCAACCCTCCCACAGGAACCTGTCGAGGAGTACTTTGTTGAGAACGTCATCTTCACGCTCGAGACCACTCCTGAACCCCGTCCCCAGAGTATCGAAGACGACTATGTCGAGATACTTGGCGAGGCCACCCAACACATCACTCTCCCGAACAATCCCTTCCGCGAGGTGGGAATCGGTGGTCAGCTAGAAGCTGCCATTCGAAGCTTCCTTCATCGTCCGTCGACCACTAACAATACTCTTCTCCAGCTGATGGACTTCCTCATGGATGATCCGGCCTATTTCCCCCCCAGCGACCTCATTCCCCGAGAGTTCCTGGATGACAAGATTCGCTTCATCCAAGCTATCCTGCGAGACTTGACGGAGGAATTCGGTCCGCAGGAGTTCAACGTCCTGCAGTTTGTGTACTTTTGCATGATGCCCGCGGACAGGGTGCATGCCATCAGCGACGAGGATTGGGAGCAGAATGAGTTTTACAAGGATATGACTGCAGAGGTGGCAGGTTATATTTCGTTCAGTGAGTATCATCTTCTTGCTACTTGAGGTATACTATCTTGCTAACTCATGTGTGCTTACAGTTGTGAGAGGTTAGCTGCCTCGTTCACTCTTTGATCGTGTGGACCTTGCCGATGTTTCTCGTCTTGCACAGAATCCCGCTGAGAAGGAAATGGTATGTCAAGATTACTTTGGGTCAAATATTCACACATGTCATCACAGATAAGATTTGCTGACCCTGTTGTGTAGGCTCTTGCCCGTGATGGTCATGTCTGCATTCTCACGGGAGCTGCCGACCCCGAGGCCTGCCGCATCCTCCCCTTTGCCACCACCGCCAACCAGTACAACGCCAAGTCCTCCTGGTCCTTCTGGTTCACCATGAATGACTTCCTGGATGAGCAGACCCGCGCAGGCTATGATTACCTGCTCCGCACGGCGGGCGGTTCCGACAAGAGCTGGAACATGCTCAGCATGACCCCAACCCTGGGGTCCCTCTGGAAGAAGGGCCACTTCGCCTTTCGCTGCGTCCGCATCACCCCCACGGACGAGGAAAACGCCGTCATCCGGCTCCAGTTCCACTG
This sequence comes from Trichoderma gracile, assembly GCA_020002365.1. Lineage (NCBI taxonomy): Eukaryota > Fungi > Ascomycota > Sordariomycetes > Hypocreales > Hypocreaceae > Trichoderma > Trichoderma gracile. The sequence continues at coordinate 484,641 of JAINEY010000006.1, forward strand.
GATGCCGCGCAACGACGTTGATCCCAAGGCCGTCGCCACGCTCTCAAAGGAGAGCATTCTGCGACTGCTGCAGGACACTTCTGGTCTCGACGGCCACAACGGCGCGGACGCCCGGCGAACGACCGGCCGTCGTCTTGAGAACGGTCACACCTTTGGCCTTGCCATGACGATGGCTGAGGCCGTCCGCATGAAGACGGCGATTGACATCCAGTGGGCCGCGATTCGACTGGCTGCCATCTCGGGCCTGGCTCGCACTTGGGATGCTGGCAATGAGGATGTCGACTTGGAGTCCTTTTATGCGGACAATATTCCCATCACTAACTGAACTGTTGTTGAGAGGGGTATGTCTCGGCGGCAGTAGACTGGGTTTCAAGCCTTGTCCTGCCTGCTTTTCTTTCTACGTCCAAGGGTACTAGGGAAAATGGGTTTATAGATCGATAGATCAATGTTGCCTCTTATGAGGCCGGGAATGAAAACTGGTGTTATACAGAAAAGAACGAACATTGCTTCTGTGCTGTGATATTGCCAATCTTGCATCGTAATTCCAAGTCATCAATCATAACATGTTGCCAAATCACATCCATTATCAAGGCCAAGGCTCAATCAAGCTCAATCAAGCCTTCTCTCCGCCATTCAGCATCTCCATCGCCATGATCCTCTTCTCCGCCAACTGCGCCAACCTCTCCGTAGTCACCGGCCGTCCACTCTTCATGTTCAACAACCTCGCGCTCTTGATCAAGTTTTTAATTTCACGCCCATTCAGCTTCAACACCGCAAGCCGATCGTAGTCCTCCTCCGTAACCCTGAATCTCGCCTCACCACCAGCCCGCACAATGAAATTCTGCCAAACCTTTCGTCTCGCAGCCGTCGTAAGATCACTATACGGCAAGAACAAATCGACACGGGACTGGAACGCATGATCAAGGCTCGCAGCGCGATTCGTAGTCAGGAACAAGATCCCCTGGTAATACTCAAGCTTGGTAAGGAAGATCGAAACCAGCTCGTTGCGGGCAAGAGTGTCCTCCTTGCGAGCACTCAGAAAGACATCCGCCTCGTCGAGGAGCAGCATCGCGTTCCAGAGACGACACAGCTCGAGGGCGCGGTCGAGTGCTTCTTCGACTTCATGCGGCTTTGTGCCGAGCGCGCCGGCGCTCATTGCGTATAGGGGCACGCGGCCCTTTTCGGCGACGGCCTCGGCGGTGAATGTCTTTCCGACGCCTGGGGGGCCGAACATGAGGATGATGATGCCACGGCCTTTGTCGGTGACGAAGTCGTCAAAGTCGGAGTTTGCGAGGTTCTTGTTCTCGATGAAGGACCATGCGAGCTCTTTCTCGTCACCGGGCAGGACGAGGTTTGAAAAGGCGTCATCATTCCAGATAATGTCCTTCATTTCTTCGACGAGGAAGAGTGCCCATTCTTTGGCCTTGAGGTCGAAGCCGTGGATCCAGGGGGTGGTGAGGATGCATTGTTCGTCTGTGAGGGGAGTGAGGTCTTCTTTGCGCTCGAGTTTCGTCTCGCGGGTCTTGATGGTGAGTTTGTGCTCGTCTGCGTCGGCGGAGTCTTCGGAGGAAGATGAGCTGGTGCTTGAGTCTGAGCCGCGGCGGCGGCGGCGGACTTTGTAGCCGTCTTCATCGTTGGAGTCGGAATTCTCTTTTTCAGTGGTGGATTCGAGGGGGCGGAGGTTTGGCTTGACGACTTTGCAGCTTGCGTAGTAGGCGAAGGCGTCGACTACGACTCTGCCGGAGGCCTGGACAGAAACACTGTTAGAACAATCATGTGGTGTTGACTCGTAAGAGGATGGAAGCTTACTGGCTCTTCTTCTCTGTCTCTTCCTCGGATGACAATCTTGCGGCCTTCGTATTGCATGAAATGATAGGTCCTCAACTCCTCAAACTGGCGCCCGCGGGCAATCATCTTTGCCTTGATGGCCTCTGCATCAGGGGCATACGCAATAGGCCAAGTCGGTAGCTGATGAGCACGAGCAAAGCCCTCGTATCCAGAAATCTTGGTCTTCATCGTCTGGTATCCGCAGTGGTCACCGTTCCAGTCGACATATTCCATGTCAATGACCCAGATGCCGCGGGAGGAGTATGATTTTCCGATCAGTTCATGCTTGAGCACACGACAGACGGTGTCTTGGCCGTACATTTGGGTCATGACGAGCTCTCCGGGAGGGAAAATCTGCCAGAGAGAATCAAACTTGACCTTCCCCGTGAGACGAGTCTGCGCAAGCGAATTGACCGACGGCCCAACAATAGGCAGCAGGAAATCAATCATCTCCTGCCCAGCCTTACTCAACGCCTCATCAGTCGTCTCCTTGCAAAAGTCCTGGAGCCGCTGCCAGCGATGAACGAGGGGGATGTACGGCGGGCGGAACGTCCAGTTCTCGAGCTCGAGATCGAGGTCCTGGTAGTTGGAGAGGACCTGGAGGAGGATCTTGCGCATGTGCGGGCTGTTGATGGTGAAGGACTCGGTGACCCAGGTGGTGTCGCAGTGGATGAAGCGCTGGACGATGGGCAGCTCCGCCATATGCTTCTCGAGGGAGGCTTGTTGCTTTTCTTGGGAGTCGTGCTCGGACCAGTGGACGAAGTCTTGCTGGTAGAGCTTTGTGACAACGGGAGAGGGGGCTTCGGAGGGGATGGTGACAGCCATGATCTCGGTGGTCATCTTGAATGAACTGGGTGGGCTTCCTCGAAGACGAGAGTTGTTGGGAAGTTGTGTTTTGGATGCTGTTGTGAATATGTGGAGGAGTGGGAAGCGGACGCCTGGGAACAGGTGAGTTCTCTTGTCAGAATTGGGTGAGACTCTGGACTTAGATGCTTGGCTTGTCGATGCTGGTGATGAATCTCTCCTCAGTCAGTGTTGTATCGAGTTTATATATCCATCAGCCAGTCTATCGGAAGCATCATCTTCATTTATACACAGGCTGTTCAGCTGGGCACACACAGAGACGGGCCAACGCATGCTAGGCAGCCATGGCGATTCCAGCCACTCAGATTGTTGTATAGCCGCGAAGCATATCAGGGTCAACACGATAGATGAATCTCAACCAATTCTATCACGATGGCATCTCATAATCAAGGGATGCATTTGACAACTCATCTCTTAGCGGGACTGAAGCCTAGACTCAGCTGCAGTGAAGCATCAGGAGGCGCAAATCGCGGATAAAGACACGGATACTGTGCCTCGGCGATGACTCGATTGGGCACATGCAGCGGAAATCACTGATAGATGCTGCCGCTCTCACCTTTGGAACAGTAGGAAACTATCCGAGAGAAAAGTTGTTGGGGGATGATACTGCATACCTAGTAGATACTTTGTGGGTTAGGATACGCGCATAGCTAAAGACACTTCTGCGCTTCGACTCGTAATTCTGCAGAAGCCGCAGCTACATGACATACTGCAAGCGAATACTATATGCTACTACTATATGTTCCGTAGCTTTGAAATATCCCCAACCAGCTGCGCGATGTTAGCATCTGTGAGCCCGGATGTGATGGCTATCTGGATGCTTGAACTTGGGAGGCCATGTAGTGTCAACTCTCCGTGCGGCCTTGCGTGAATCCTTTGATACATGTAGGTAGGGAAGCGGTGTCTGATGCAGCTGTGCTCATGTTTCCGTGTGATTTGCTGCAAGAGTTGCAGAGAGGCTGGACAGCTGCATGTATGTCAGACGTGACTAGGCAGCAGGTCGGGCGAAGGAAGCATTTGGACGCCCAGCCACCGTATATAGCAGCCTCTGATTCGAATTTGTTGAGTTTGCCAGTGTATGCCTATGCAATTTGCTCCCAACGCTATCATGTTAGACCGTATGTGCAGTGTCAGTGCTCTCGACGAGTTCTCTACATGGCCCAATAGACCTCAATCTCAACAGACTCAACCACATTCACCCACCCCCGATGCATCGCCCTCCCCCACACCGTAACCACATCCCCCAGCTCAAGGCTCCTCACAAACGACCCGTCGCCGTTCATCATCCCCTTCCCCTCCTCCATATTCTTGCGCGCTTCGTCTGAATCTGGTGCGTAGACGTCCCGGCAAGTCCAGGTCGTGACGTATGTCCTCGACTCCCGAACGGCCATGGCATTGCGATGTATTTCCCTTGGGCCTTTCCAAGGCGTTGTTGCGTATCGGTCTTCTGATCGTCCGTCATCCGATGTAACCTTTACGATTTCAGGCTCGATTGTTCTGAGCTTGCAGAGGGGAAGCTTTCTCATGTCTGTGCATCCATCACCTGATCAGGCGATATTTAGCCTGGCTGGCCTCGGCGTTTTCGAGTCCCTTGCTGGGGTTATGAGAACTTACAACTGTGGCTGGCGTCAAATCTGTCTATTCCAGCGTCGAACCATGTCTTTGCGACGATAAAGGGGCCTGGCGTTTGGTCGTCTGTGGTCCATCCTTGGTCATGGCTGACGATGCGAAAGACAATCTTTCGCACGGGATGAGGCTGTGTGGAGGTGTTTCTGATGAGCTTCTGAAAGTATTCGCGATCGCATGCTTTGCCCAGGGGAGCAGGAGGGATAGTGGCTGTCTCGTATGGCCGCTCATCGCCGTCGTCTTGATTTGGATCCTCATGCCTGTGGATGGCATTCTCTGTCAGCCCTACAGGGAATGATCGTAGCTGCACGAATCACCATGGCTATTAGTCGCACGAGCCTGAACCATGCCAGACCAGAGTGGAAATTCACCAGAAACCTCGATGCTTGATAGTCGAATTCGCCTTCGCCGACGCGGAATGCGTAGATGCTTTCGTTCCGCTGGGCTTTGGAGCGGGATCGGACCCAGTACTCGGCATAGTCAAGGATCGTTCCTACGAGCTCGGGGAGAATGACTGCTTGGGCGAGCATTGCGCGGACGACCAAGACGTCGCCCAATGATGGCTGGAATGGCTGATCAGAGGTCATCTCGTCTTCTTTTTCTTTTGCCGATTCTCTTTCTCTGAGTATTTGCTCTTCCGGCCCTTTTTGGCTGATTTGGCAAAGGAAAGGCTGTTATCGTGTTGGCTTGGTGGGATGTTTATGTGGGAGAAGTCGGGCTGAAACTTGCTGTTGGTGTTTGCTGATGTCATTTCTGGCGCTGTTTTTGAGCATCCATCACCTGCGGCAAATGAGAGACGGACAGATCCTTTGAATCCGTTGCACAAGAAAATTTGGCAAAGATCGTGTACCATTACCTAGGTATCTATTATTTCTATTACAAATATATATATCTGCATCTATATACTTGTCTGTAGGTCAATAGAATGTGCGTGTATTAGTTGGCAAGTTATTGGTTGTCGAAGCATTAGTGTCTCCTTTCTAGAGATCCCTCACTCACACCGGAAGCGAGCGAGCCCCGACATAGGCCACCTCGGCATCGGCCAAAAACCACGTATTGGGCACCTGCGTACCGGCAGTAAGGAGAATCTGCACCTGGCACCTACTCAACTGACCCAGAGTCGTCGAATCCGTAGCACTCGGCGTGTTGAAGTTGGTCGAGACGACGCGGTACCCGCTGGGTCCCTCGGGAGCGTCGGTGACGCCCAAGTTCACGAGAGTGAAGGCGCCGCAGTTGACCTGGTACCTGGCGTGGGACAGCCAGCTCGAATCCGTCGCCGTGTTGCCGACGAGGAACGACAGCGCGTAGACGGAGTTCCCGGTGACGGCAAAGGTCGGGCTAGCGACGAGGACTTGTCCCGAGGGCTGGACGTTGGTGATGTGGTAGGCGTTCGAGGTGCCGTCGGGGCTGCCCGAGGTGCTGACGCCGGCGTTCACCCACGCACTGGGGGTGGTGTTGATGACGCTCCATCCGGCGAGGAGAGACGAGAAGTCGCCGTTGGGGATGACGTTGGATGCCGAGGGCGAGGCCGTGGCCGTCTGGGTGGCGGTGGAAGTCGACGTGACGGTCGTGGTTGTGGTGGTGACGCCGTCGACGAGTTCCGTGCTCACGGATTCCGGTACAGTTACTGTGACAACAGGGCCCTCGATCGACGTCGAAGTCTGCAGCGCATGTGTTAGCATCTCAAGATACCACCTCACGAAGAAAGCCTTTTAGTGCAGATGGACATACCACCGTCTGGGTCGTGGGAGAGCCGGGCTGCGTGATTGTAATCGTCTCGGGAGGCACATTGATGCAGCTGCAGGCCGCGGTGATTCGCTCGGGGGAGTAGATGAAACACTTCTTGACCATGCAGGACGGCTGCGGCACACCGTTGTCACGCTTTACGTGGTGTCGGGGGATGACGGTGACAGTCGCTGGCGGTGCCTGCGGAGGTTTGGTCTGAGCACTGGCTGAGACAGTCGTAGTGATGGTCACAGTCTCTGTGTCTGTCTCCGTGGCAATCTCCGTGGAGGAAGGGACGGTTGCCGTGTAGACTGTGGTTCTCAAGCTGATGAAGTCGGTGGTCACGTCGACGGTGACAGTCGTCCATACTGTCGTCGTCCTGTTTCACAACTCCATCAGCTATTCATGATTCTCGCGTCGAAACAACTCAAGATATCGGGGGTTAGAACCTACGCAGCAGGAGCTTCTGCCGTGACGGTTCGAATAGTCGGATCAAGAGCAGAGCAGTACGCAGACGCCGAAGCAGAATATTGAGCATCCGCAAAGCACTTGTAGAGACTGTCGTCCCTGCACGAGCCTCTCTCGGCAAGTTCCAACGGAGTCGCAGCCACGCCGGCAACGAGGCCCAGCGCGCCAACAACGATCTTGTTCATCATCTTGGCAGTCTGAGGCTGAAAGAGGGCAAAGATAAAAGAATGTCTGAGACCCGATGAATGAGATGTCACCCACGCAGAGCCGTGAGAGGGAGAAACATCCAAGGACTGCTTTCAGCTGGCTACTGAAGACTTATACTGCTTCTCTTACGGAGCCGTTCTCCTGGAAGAACAACACCGGCCAGCTCCACCCCTTGCAGACTAGGCGAGCCTCGACTTTGGGGCCATCGTGCTTCTATTGGCATCGACATGTGTAGCGGCCTGATATTCCGACACTAACAGAGATTTGATCGGGCACGAGTATCTTCCACGAGGGAATGCCCCTGTTCCAGCTGAGATGGGATCCATGTTTGCCGTCAAACGCCCCTGGATAGCGCCCGAGACTATTTGCACTAGCCATGCTGGTCTCTGCGTTTTTCCCCTGTGGGGTCTTCAGCTCTCCCCAAGTTGTGGTTATGGATGGGCCAACGAAGCCGACAGGGAGTGACCTGGCGGAAGTGTGCCGTGGACTGTTCCGAATCAAAACTTGGTTCACAGCAATTTCGACCTTCTCCAAGGCTTTTCTTCAGCATTTGGAGTTGAGTGGCGCTGAACGAGTCAACTAAGGGCTTGCTGCGACCATATCCCTAGCTTGCTAGATTCGGACGATGCCGAGCTCGAGCCTTGTTACAAGAGCGCATAGATCCCGTCATCGCAGGATATAACCTGTTCGAATAGGCTTCTGCTCGCACTCAACATCTGTTCAGATCTCGGCTCTAATGCGCAAGATAGGTAGTGTCTTCGCATCCTCGGAACTCGGCGGCCATTGACTGAAGACCACCGCCTCATGATGATTGCAACTACCTGATTCGTTGCCGGACCCCGCGGGCTCTATAAAGGGGATAATTGCTTCTAAATTGGAATCATCCCCTTTGACCTAAGAGCTGCGCTTGCTGCCCGGGAGTATCTTCGACTTAGGGGACGCCGACTTGCGATAGAAAAGGGAAGTAGTTGAGGCATTTGCGTTGGATCGCTTGAGCAGCAATAATATCATTCACACGCCACTGAAGCATTTAATCCCAGCTCTTAAACCCAGAAGAGACGCAGCATTTAAAACTTGACGCAGTCTTTGGTCCTCTGGCCCTGGAATGGCTTTTACAATACCGTCCGAAAGAATGCATCGAACAAAGAGGCTATCCAGTCGACAATCCTCGATGGCTCAATGACATCCGAAGAAAGCAGCACTTGGAACAACTTTCTGTTAGTCGCTGGAAAAGGTCACAAAGCTCTTATCGAGTCGTTGTTTGATCGCGGCGCCAACATGGAAGAGAAGCTTGAACGCCTCAATGTTGGACCCACGACCGTGAACCTCGCCGCAGCCGCAGGCCACAAAGAAACAGTGGCTATTCTGATCGAACGGGACTGGAAACCCTCATTGACACAGGAGCTGGGATTGATGACAAGGATAGGCATGGCAGAACAGCGCTGATGTATGCCGCTGTTGAGGGTAATCAACGTGTTGTAAGGATGCTGCTTGACAGGTGCGCCGAAAAGACAACGGCGGGCAAGAAGGGTGCAACTGCGTTGATGCTCGCCACAGAAGGAGGCTATCGATGGTTAGGAAGGCTCCTGAAGGACCATCGGCATCAGAGTGAGGTGGTGAGGGACCGCAGTGAGCAGTTTCGTCAGGAGCTTGCAGATGGAACTCAGGGCCAAGGAACTGAGGATGAAGCGTTTGATGTAGTTGACTGGAACTCGATATGGCGTCAAAGGTGGTGATGTTTACAAGGAATGATAGGCGGATGTTCCATTCTGCTATCCTGGTTGAACATCGAAGGCGTCAGACACCCGTTGTGATGTGTACAGCCAAATGGTTACCGGTGAATGAAAAGTAGTTTGGCATTGAAGAAACGGTGAATAAGCAAGTTGTTCTACGATGATTCTCTGGCTCATCAACTGCGTGTGACTACCTCTGTCGTTTCTACAATCGTCAGCTTGCCATCCTCTCCCACGCGCACATCTGAGACCATCACGACAGTGCCAGTGTAGCTTTCTCCCGTCTCCTTGTGCTTGAAGACGACCACCGCTTTATCTACAACGCAACCTCCTCCTCCAGGAGCTTCCCACACTTTGATCTCCTTCTTGCTGAGTTGCGTCATGGTGTGAGTGGCACGCGTGCTCGTGACATAGCCAAAGAATGCTTCTCGAGTGATGGAGTCGTGATTAATTCTGAAGTGATTTCCAATCAGTCACCGATCTGTCGTCGCCCATACATCCATGTTCACACCACCACGCTGATATGATATGACATACTTGACTCTCACATCCTCGGCAATACAGCTCTCAAACGAGCTAACTGCAAGTTCGTCATCCGGTTGAAGCAGAATGTTGTGCCAGACTTTGTCTAGCCACTTGAACAGCGCGCTGGTTCCCTGTTCACTGGAGGGTGGCATAATGCGGAAGGCTGTGGTTACTGAGATGGAGGGGAAAGTATGCCGAGGTCACAAGAGGGACAATAGTGAGATGATGACTCTGGTAACGAACAAGCGAGCTGAAGTACGACACAGAAAAAGTAAGTATTCAAGGAGCTATCTCATATGGGTTATTTAAAGAAAATGCCGCATCAATCCTTCGTTTCACCTGATCGTTACTGTAGTTTCAGCACAGACAGTCCATAAGCAGGTGGTGGTATCAGAGATGGAAGATTGTCTGTCATAATTTGGAATTAGCCGTTTCTCTTCAGCTTGAGCTAAATCAGCGCTTTCGAGGCTACTTCTCACTTTACACTCCATACCAGCATACGACCTAAGACTTTATGCGACAATCTGGAAGAGTGAGGAAATAGTCCAGTTAAAAATTCAACCTTCGACGTGATCTGCTCAATTTTTGGTGCGATCGCCGTGAATGTATCGATGCAATTACCTTACATGTAGAGGTATGACTGCATCTGTGGGTCTCGGGATCGAGTTAAGTGCGACGCGTCAAACGCGTCTTCAAGCCTGTACTTCTATCATATCATCGCCAGAGGAAGAGTGAGGTGAAGCTCATTCGGCAAAACACCAAATGTGAAACCTTTTTTTCTTTTTTTTGTAGCATCTTTCACTCTATACCTAGCCAACATACCCATATCAACAGAAACAGGATGGATCCAGAAGCAATCGAGATCGACTCGACGGCATCAGAGTCGGAGTCTTCCGCCTCCGGCTACGGCGACCCAGAAGTCGAATATGAAGAGTGGAAAGAGGATCTTCTTGGCTGTCTGGACAGCATCAAATCTTCTGGCGATTATGTGGTCTTCAAAAAATATCCCCTTCATGCCAATCCGTGTTTACAGATCGAGGGACAAGAGACCGTCATTCCCCTGCCGCTCACTGATCATGATGCCGGAACGATTCGCGGGGCTTGCAGGGAGGCACCGTTCGGCAAAGGAGACGAGACGCTTGTCGACACATCGGTGCGAAAGACGTGGGAGCTGGATGCCACGCGCTTCAAATGCACGAATCCCAGCTGGCCGGCCTTCTTTGACAGCATTTTGAAGGACGTCGCTACCGGCTTCGGTCTGCCAGGGGTCACAGCGAAGCCACACAAGCTTCTGCTCTACGAAAAGGGTTCATTCTTCAAGCGCCATAAGGACTCTGAGAAAGAGGCGGGCATGGTAGCCACCCTTGTTGTCTGCTTGCCTGGGGCACACAAAGGCGGCGATGTTCACCTATCATTTGGGTCTGAAAAACGTGAACTCGCTACCGCACCAGCATCGCGCTTTGATGTCACGGCACTGGCATGGTTCTCGGACGTGGATCATGAGGTCAAGCCGCTGGAGTCGGGAAACCGACTGGTCCTCACCTACAAGCTGTTCCAACCCAGCGGCATCGTGCAATCTGCCCAGTTGCTCTTCGGGCAGTCGCAGAGGGTGAAGAGCATTCTCAGCAAATGGCAGACCCGTTTCCCTGACAGATTCATGCTCGCCTACCCACTCGATCACTTATACACCAAATCCAGCCTGTCGATGAACAACTTGAAAGGCCGTGATCGAGCTGTTTGCCACAGCCTGCAGGAAGTCAGTGCTGCGTGCGGGCTCTACCTCACCCTAGGCCATATGACTCGTTCGGAGATGGATGACGGTGGGGGTTACTTTGCCTCGGAAGAACCATCTACAAGGTTGGAAACCGTATTCTCCTGTGACGGGGCTCCGATAGGTTGGTTCTGCCAAGTCGATGAGAGCGAAATTTTGGTCCCGGACTTCTTTGAGGACCGCGACCCCGACAGCGAGGACGAAGGCGAGTTCACGGGCAATGAGAACATGCCGGCCGCTTTTCGATACCATAATACCGTATGACTCCAATCATCGTCGGAATTACTGGAGACTATACTGACCATCTCACCGCAGGTTGCTGTGCTTACTCCTATGCAGCAACTTCCTCACTATTTAATGAACAGCATCTCAAAAACCTATGGCGTAGAAGCAGACAACCTGCTCAATATGGTTTTAAAGGTTTATGAGCAACACCGAGAGAATCCCATGATCAAGTCAAACACTTTGAAAGTCATGACCGACATGAACGACATCCTTGGCGCCAGTCAACGCTCGTCGCCGAGTATCCATTTCGCCATTGCGAGGTGGGCTTGGGAGACAGACCACGAGGACCTCTTTCATAAAGCTTTACAAACCTTACTCAACCCCAAAGCCCCCAAGGAACTGTTGGCACGGCTCCCTGAATTCGTCTGCTTTCTACTAGATACAGCCTACCGAAAGAGTCCGAGAGATTTCGACTGGGATAGCATGTGAGTATCTGCATCGATTGTCAACCTCTGTAATATGTCGACCAGTCTGCTAACTCTCCCCAGTTTTGGCCCAATCATGCAGTCCACGACATTGGGAACCTGGGACTCTATCTCGAAGAAATCTGTAGCCCATTTCGAGACTGAGGCCGTCAAGGACTCCTTCAAGCTTTGGGCCAAGAAACAGCTAGACGCCAAATTAGAAGCTCAGGCTTCCTTTGATGTCGATGATCACGACTTCTTCTTGGAGGGCTTAGATCGATCTACGGAGCATGACAGGTGAGCAGACTTTAGGACGCATGCCCCATCGCACAGGATGACATTGCTGACTTGCCTGCTAAGGATCCTTGGAGCTTTCAGCTCGCGGGGCACTCGTGAACTTATCTTCAAAGTTTTGCAGTCTTTATACCTAGAGCAAGAACGATACGGCAAAGACAAGCTAAAACGCATATTTGAGACCACCCTTGAAGCAGCTGCTTCGCGACTTGCACTAAGAACGCAAGATTTGAAATGGCAAAGTCCCTATGTCTACTATTCCAGCTTCCGTCCCGAAGGTCACGATTCTTCGCCGCTCTTCCGCCAATTCACGACACTGATCGAACAGACCATAGCCGTTGGTGTTTCTGACAAAGCCATTCTACTTGTGGAGGAAAGTCACAATAAGTTGAAGGCCGTAAGCTCTTGGTGGGATCCCTCTAAAAGCCACAAGGAAATTCTGGCTCGAGAGCTCCTAGCGCCGCTTGCTTCCACATTTCACTCTCGTCAAATCCCACCCACGCCGGGCGTCAAGGCGTTTTTTGAGCTTCTAGTACGAGATGTGCTGCATCACGGAATGCCCAGGTATCCGGAGAAAATGCGCGGCTGGCGTCACAAGCGGCGGGGCTGCCAGAATTGCAAGGATTGTGCCTCCTTGGATGCGTTTCTGGAATCTGAAGATGAGAATAGCTGGAGTTTGCGTGCAAGGGCGGACATTCGAAAGCACCTTGAAAGCCGCCTCCCGAGTTCCATCTTCAGAAAAAGAACAATCACGGACCGGGCACCTCATATGCTCATTGTCGAGAAGCTTGGTACGGAGCACGAGGAGGAGGTGAAGACGTTCCGCCACCAACTCGGGGCTGTTGACAGCGTTCTCGCTCCTCTAAGAGGGGAGATCTTTCGGAGCTTGCTGGGTGACGTGACATACCAGGAGCTGGTTGAGCTTCAACATATACGAGCGCCGGCAACACAAGGGCCAGTCGCGGGAGTCAAGAGATCATCTGAGAGCAGTCTCACTGGAGACAGCGCTCGACAAAGAATGTGATTCCCATCTCTGGATTGGCAACCTCATATTCAAGGACGAGGTCCCAATTTCAGCAAAAAGTCGCCGCTCTGATGTGGTTGTTGATAGAGAAGTGGTCGCCATGATTATAGTCCGCCAACCACAGTCAACAGCCGAGGATAATTGTGCTATCTCAAGGGTGAAACGAGATCACGATACATGGCTGCCTGGTTGGAGCCTAGAATAAGCGATCATCTCATTCAAGATGTGAATGCCGTATGGAGCTAAACCAGGCTACCAAGGTAGGATGCGGGGCTCTCATGATCCTTCAGTTGTATGTCGACCGAGCTACTGTTTGGAGTTGAGAACAGATTGCAACGTCATTTTCACTGATATATCATCTGTAATACTTGCTTCTTGAAGACATACAACAACACATTCGCATCAGCTGCCGCTCTGCGTATCTAGCTATTGCCATACTACGCCTCTCATTTCTCACAATGGCTGCCTACACTCTTGCCCCGGTCAGCCTCGCCGACAGCGAAGCTCTCAGTCGCAACAACATGTCGGCATTCTGGCAGGATCCCAACTGGGTTCTCTCCTGGCGCCACACGACATTGGAGAAGCACATCGAGGCTACTGCTCGACGGTATCCCCGAAGACTGATCAGTGATCGTGCGACTTCACGGCACCAGAAGGCGGTTGATACGCAGACTGGCCGCCTCGTGGGATATGCGCGATGGATTCTGCCCGAGTCGTATGCTACTACCGAAGATGGTGAACCCGTATGGCCAGAGGCGTTGGGACCATTGGTTGGAAAGGAGGAAGAGGCGGAGATTAGGCGAATTGCAGACGCCACGCCGTTGAATGCGAGTAACGAGACCGATCCGCTGGATAATAAAGTCACTGAGATCAAAAATGAGCTCATGAAGAAGAAGCCTTATTTTTGTGAGTTGACATGTCCGAGCAATGATCGAACGTACACTGCTAAGTTTGCTGATCCGCAGGTTTGGACTACTTGGCCGTTCACCCTGAGAACCAAGGCAAGGGAATCGCTACGCTTTTGGTACAGAGTGGCATGAAGGAAGCAGAGAAGCTGGGCTTGGACATTTTCGTCCTGGCATGTAGATCTGCGTGGGGAGTGTACAGCCGGCTTGGGTTTCGTGTTGAGCGGGAGCTGATTCAGGATGATTCGATGTATGGAGGGGACGGCAACTATGGTGTTCGATATATGATATATGACCAGCCTGCCAAATCTGAGGTGTAGTGTCGATCAGGTAGGTGCAGCTGGATTCATCAAGCATTGGCTCATCGTTTGAAGTTCATGCTATCTCGAGACTTGCATGAATGTTTTAGATGATCTATAAGAAAGACCGGTACGGCAACGCCTTTTTGACAGTGAAGTACTTTGCGTAATAGTTCGCAAACGGATTGCCCTCTTCCTATGAGCGCATCAATATTGACAGGCACCTGTGGCCTTCAAACACTGCGCTGCCGGGTCGCGCTTGAGACAGGTATCAGGCATATGGCATGCTAATCACAACGGACAAGAAGCTCTGGTTCATGCGGAAAGGCCTTATTCTAAACAGTCGCCCCAACTTCGCATAGCCGTTTACGATGTATGCTACAAGGTTGTTTCTAAATACTCCGGTTTTCACGGCATTCGCAGAGTCAACATCTCCCATGGCCAATTGCTGATACGATATCGCATCGAGTAACATTCGCAAGGGCGCCCTCATACGCCGGGTACCTATGCTTGCTGTTCCACAGCATCGTCATTCCACTCCATGATGTGACAATGCTTGATAGCAAAGTGACACAAGTGACACACCCTGTGATACCGGAATCACCGGGCCAGCTTCCGCGCCTTCACAGCATTTTTAGTCTCGCATGAGGGTCGAAGCCAGCCCCTTGAGGAAAGACTGAAGGCTGCGAGCATACAAATGTCTGTGTAGATAGTATGAGCAGTCTGAGTATGGCCTGAGTGCAATGTTCGTTCCTTAGCATCCTGCTAATGTATGTATGCATGCGTGACCATGTACACGAGGCAATAGCTTATCTCTCCACGACGCCATAGCTCCTCTTTGTTATCAGAGCTCATCCAGGTAAGGCATGATACCACATGAGTTCACTTGAGGACAAAGCAATTGTCTACTTTGTTACAATGGTGCTCGTTGGATTGCTATAGCTACAAAAGGCTTCTACGGTCACACGGTGCTCTTCTAATCGATGTACACATCTTGATCGACTTCTTCAGGTATATCGTCAAATCCCAGACTTGCGAGCTGCTTCTTCCACTGTTGCTGGGACCTCATCTCCTGCTTTTCAATTAGCAAACACTCCTCTCCACCGCGACAACACAGGGCATAAGGTCTGACGCACCTTTTCAACTGTATCCTCAATCATGTAGCGCGTTACCTCGACTTTGTTCTTCTGCCCAAGCCGAATGGCGCGCGCGATGGCCTGGCTCTCTACCCCGGGATTCCACTGCAGCTCGACAATGAAGATGCGATTCGCACACGTCAAGTTCAGCCTGAGAAGCATAAGCATTGTATCGCAGAGATTTCACAACTAGCAAAAAAAAAAGAGAAAAAAAGGGTGTTGTTGACGCACCCAAAGCCCCCTGTTCCAGTCGTCATAATGAGCACTCGCGTTGCTTCCTCGTTTTCAAACTCATGGAGCTTCTTCTGTCGCTCTGTGAGAGAGCATCTGCCGTCAATAAAGGCGTATGGAATATTATGCCGCTTGAGATATCTAGACAAAAGCTGCAGTGTGCGAGTCCAGCAAGAGAAGATTATGCTGGGCTTGTCAGATCTCTTCCGTTTCAGCCATAGTCAGCAGACTCACCTTTTCGTCTTGTCCAAGTCAACCTTGACGTCCTCAATCAGCCCCTCCATCTTTGTCGAATAGCCTTCGTTGCTAAAATAGTAAGCATCATCGTCCTTTTCTCTATCTTTCAGCTGGTACGTTGGCATGTCGTCACTATTCACTGTCTCACCACTCCCGCTCATAGCATGCTTAAGCCATCGTATGCACACAGGACAATGCTGGGCCTCTCCTCCATCGCTCCGAGTATGCGATTGCTCGATACACTCAGAGCACACAACATGGAAGCAGTCCTCGTAGAATCCATTGCCCATGCGACTGGACCCAACGATAGGCATAGGCAGTTGACAGCCAGCGCATGTAATCTCGCTGCTTTGGCCCACGGTAGCTGTGGCAACGGCCTCCCGTTCATCGCGATAGCTGCGGCGGCGCCAGGAGAAAGGCTGTTGGTACGTTCCGTGATTGCACAAGAGACGCATCTGCAGATTCGCCTGGAAGAGCCCGAATTTCGCGCTCTTCTCGACTTCGCCTACCCGATGGCGAATCATCCGGATCAGAATCTTCTTTGTGTCCTCATATTGCTTTCGTTCCGCGTCAGAGAATGTCAACACACGGACCCGCTGTTGCAACTGTGGCAGATCAATGATATCCTTCGTTCGACGCAAGCAAAACGCTTCTATAAGCATGATGAGACGCTCCTTTACCAATCTCGAGTCATCGCTGCTCTGGTCAAAGGGCAATTCAATCCACTTCCTGAAAGCAGCTGCTTTGCAAAAAGGTTCAGCGCGGATGAAGGCGAATAGGGTGCCAATGTCGGCGAGCTTGTTCTGAATGGGAGTTCCCGTGAGACACCATCGGGAGTTGGCGTGAAGTTCATCGCAGGCACGATAGAAGGTGGTAGCTCGGCGGCGAATGATATGTGCTGGCCACTCTGAGAAAAAGTACTCAAGGATCAATAAAGATGGAGACGAAGCTTACCTTCATCGAGGACGACCCTATACCAGTCGATGCAATGGAGGAGAGATGGTGCGCTCTTGGTCTGAAACTCGGAGGTGAGGGTACTGTATGTGGTGACGACAATGTCTGAGTCTGCAACTGTGTCGATGTCTTTTGGTCT
Source organism: Trichoderma gracile (assembly GCA_020002365.1). Classification (NCBI taxonomy): domain Eukaryota; kingdom Fungi; phylum Ascomycota; class Sordariomycetes; order Hypocreales; family Hypocreaceae; genus Trichoderma; species Trichoderma gracile. The sequence goes on from JAINEY010000006.1 coordinate 501,295, forward strand.
GTTGGAGCCATGATACTTGATTGTTGTGACTCCGTCTTTCAAGTGCCTGCAGGGTTGGTTAACAGATGTATTAGCCACTCGGTCAGCCAGCCCTACTTCTCTATTTCGTTTACCCAGTTAAGCACCAGGACTATTCCACGTCAGTCTCTTCCATCAAATGTTGTGGGAGAAGAGTCGGTGCCACGAACGTGCAGATGGAACAATCACAAGGGTAGAGCGCGATCGCTTGATTGCCCCGTCGACTCTCGGGTTGTTCTCCTGTTCCTGAGCCCACGTTCTTCCATCGTCAAGCAGCCTCATGACCAGAGCAAGTATAGACAGCGACTTGCCCATTCCCATCTCGTCGGCCAGAATGCCGCCGCCACGTTCGTTTGGCCGGATTCCGTTTCTGATCTTGGCTCGAGTGATTCGATGGCGGAACCTTTCATCGTACCGTCAGTGTTTGCTTCCGACGCGTTTTAGTGTAATTGCCTACCCTTCTCTGCCGTCTTCCAGCTCAATAGGCTCCCACAGACAATACTTCTCATTGATATGGCCGCTTTCTCTCTCCAGCATAAAGCCCAGCGCTTCCTCCTGGTGTCTGCCGCTGTGTCAGTGTTCGTTTCACCCAAACTAGAGCCGACTGAAAATGGCTGGAACGCACCTCAGAAGCTTTTGAGCAACTCTGTCTCCCGCATCGGCGGCATCGACTTGCCGGTTACGGTTAAGAGAACTGTATACCTCTTCAACCAATTTTCGCAACCGTTCTTCTCGATTCCTCCGGTTGGTGAGCCCGGCACTCGCCAAGCGGCGCACAGGTTCAGTAGGTTGCGGCTGAATGCCGTTTGTCTTGATACGCAAGAAGTGCGGATTATCGTATACAATACCACCTCTCATGTGGCCCGACTTCTGCAACCACAGCTTGCCCTCCGAGAGCGCATCGCCAATCTCGGTTCCCGCAGATGGCGGCCCGTAGATATTGATGTCAATCTTGACAATCGCGTCTGAAGCCTTGCTGGCATGCCCGATGACACGTAAAAGCTCAGAGACCAAGGCAACAGGCTCAAATTCGAGCCCTCGCTTGGCGAGCAATGGTGACAGCGTCGACCCTACGGCAGAGCGCAAGTACCCAAAGTCTTTATCAGCATCGTGGAAGCGTAGGACCACGTGGTTGTCTCGGGTTTGAATGCTGAAGCGTCCGTATACAGCTTCACTCGCGTTGAGCCTTGAGTGAATGGTTTGCATTTCACCCACGAGCTTGACATCGACATTGTGTAGCTAATACAAGAGAATCAGAGGGTGCATCATCATGACGATGAAATATGGCCACTCACCATCCCAAAGCATACAGTATGATGTTCGTCTACGGATGGGATATCCTCTGTTCCCAAACTAGACTGTGGCGTAATAGACGGCGATTGGGAATCATCTTCTGATGAAGGCGGCATCCACTGGGGAATATAAGAGTCGGACTCGAACAACCCGTTTCCCCAGTCCTCAATGGCGCCGTCCAGGTCGTAGGTTGTCTCGTTCACATCTAGCGATGTCATCTGATCGCCAATACTCGGATCCAGCAGGATGTTGCCAAACAGCTCTGGCAAAGTCTCGGCATGCTGGATAACGGGAATGTCACTGTAACGACTTTAGTAAAGTCAGTACGAATGAACAAAGAATATCCGCACCTGTTTGGATTCATGTAACTCGGTCCATGGTATTGACTCTGTCTTGGAAAATCGTGTGATCCTTCATAGTCCTGCACCAGCCCTGGGTCGTAGAACTGTTGTGATTCTGCGCTGGACAGGCTACTGCTCGGGGTATTGCTGAATGTTTCATCGTCCAGCTCTCTGACTGGATCAAACCGTCGCTTCAAGCTGTTGGACATTGTCATACCTTGGTGGGTGTTTCATGCGATTTCTAAGGAAGCCTATACGATACGTAGCTCTGTTCCGCTTGCCCCCCCCCTTTAAATGGCAGAAACTCGGATTGTACTACAAACTGGACATCGTCCCAAGCAACCCGCATTGGGGCTTCCTCTCTCCAGGGTATTACGAGGCGGACTGCGTGTGTAATGGGCGGGAATGTGTCACCGAAAACTTGAGGCTGACGCAGTTTACTCTCTCTCTCTACTGGTTGGCTACCCTGGCAAGGCAATCAATGTGCCTGTTTGTCCTGCATTGCCCGTTTGCCATTCTCGGCAAATGGCGTACATTCACGCTGCCGCGCGTGGCTTAGACGCGCCCTGCATAGGAGATTGCCAATCGCAGCTCTTTGTTGAAGCAGGCAGATGCCGGTTGGGCAGCGAGGCGGACTCTGCAACGCACAACTGGCTGGACGTTGGAATGAGGCGGTCGAGATATATGGGCTGATGTGTGAAGAGTCGCACACATACCGCATGAATGATTGAGATATCCTGCTTGTTAGCCGCAGACAGCCACAGTGCACCAGTCGGAATCTCCAAAGCTACTTCATCTGTTTCCATGATCCCAGCGATTTGATGTTGTCGCCCTCACCCGCTTCTTAGAATGACAATGAGTGCGCAAGCCGGGCAAACACGGCAACGGTCTGATTCAGACGAAAATACAAAGAAGCCCAAGCGGTTGCTCAAAAAACCTCAGAATGGTATCAAGGAAGCGTGTTGTGAAGTCTGCACACTGATGCTCTCTCACCAAGGACTACAGCATCTGGATTCGCCGAATGGGTTCTTACATCAGAACCGCACCGGGTGCGTTGCTTCCGCAGATCAGGGATGTGGATTCTGCAAACTGGTCCTGTTTGCCGTTTGCAAAGAGCACGATGATGATTGGAACCATGAAGAACGCCTCCTGTTCCGGAATTTCTCAGATGTGCAGACTGCTTCGAAGTCAACAGAGAGCACTTCAACTGGTATCTACAATCTTCAAGTTGCTTTCGAGTCTAATCCTATAACATCTTTTTGTACAATGCAATTATTTGCCAAGAAAGGTCATTCTTCGATCGTTCATCTGGGTGATAGATCCATTTACTAAACCAGACACAGGCGATCCCATGGCAACAATCGTACGTCGGCGGCCACTCCACAGAGACGTGAAGAGCAACAAGGTTTTCGCTGCAGCAAAGGCCCTGATCAAGGAGTGTATGAATTCCGAGAATCCGCACAGACACTGCCAATATTCCCGCGATACCGTCCTCCCACTGCGAGTTCTCGACGTTGGCAAACCCGGAGATGCAGCTCCAAAGGTCAAATTGAAGATCAACGAGACTGATACACATGCTCCATATCTCGCGTTGAGCTATTGCTGGGGCCTTCAGGCCGTTCCCGAGCCCCTTCGGCTAAGGCGAGATAATGTCGAGGCGCTGGTGGAAGGCATCGAGTTGCAAGATCTTCAGCAGTCGATACAGGATGCCATTTTTGCCACGCGCAAACTTGGTTATCAATATCTTTGGATAGACGCGCTCTGTATCATACAGGACTGCGATACTGACAAAGGAACCGAAATTGGGCGCATGGCTTCCATCTACAAGAATGCCTCCATAACTATCGCGGCAGCTACATCCTCAGACGCAGCCCATGGGTTCCTTACAGGGAAGCCAGAGTCTTACTGTCCACAATACGAGGTCCACGTTCCCATGGCTAACAACACGACCGGCACTGTGTATCTCTCTGTCGGGCCATACGAACCCGATCATCCCCTTGATAAGAGAGGCTGGACACTGCAAGAATTCATGCTATCATCGAGGATGTTGATATTCTCCGATTATGAGCTACTATGGCAGTGCAAAGAAGTTGACCTTCGCAGCGTTTCAGCGAAGGGCCTCGACTATCTGCAACCGCTGGAAACGCTTCCGTGGACAGTCTTCGACAGCGACGCAGAGCCATACTATGGGACTCTCGACTCTGAGAAATTGTATCTGTGGAAGACCATTGTCCAACAGTACACTGATCGTGAGCTCTCTTACACGGGCGATAAACTCAACGCGATCAAGGGAATAACGTCCGAGCTGGAAACCCTATGGCGCGACACAAACGTCTATGGGCTCTGGAAGAAGTGGTTTATTGAACTTCTAGCTTGGTATAAGCCGGTTATGGAACGGGACGAACGGCGGCATCTAGAAAGAGCCCCAAGCTGGTCATGGGCTTCTCTGGACGGTGCGATTATCTACGAAGGGTCATTCTTAGCAGAAGATGCTAGACTCAAATCATTGACTGTTCAAGCTGTGGAGTTGTCATGTCGCATCCTTACAGAAAGCGATGTTTCGGAGGAGAAGACTTCCACGATAATAGAGCAACCCGATCTCAGAGATCCACTCTCTGAACTCCAACTAATGGGAATCAATGCTGAGAAGGTGGAATATCTATTGCTGGGGACGGTACAACTGGACAAGAACAGCGAAGAAGGGGTAGGTCTATTCGTAATCAATACTGGCAGTGGAGTCTATCAACGACTCGGATCGGCCAGATTCCCGGATATGACAATATGGGAAGGAGTACAGCTAAGGGATATAACATTGGACGCAAGGGTGGACAAGAAGACGGCAAACAAATATGTCTTGAAGCAGAGAAATCCCAAAATGAGCAACAAGAGGGAGAGGAACAAACGATGATGGGTTTATAGGTAGTATCAAGACCTCACCGCAATGAGCAATAGACACATTGTTATCGCAACGCCCTGTTTGCATGAACCTGCCTCTGGTGTCTGTTGCAATCATTCAGCCTCGCAAAGGCCTTATCACAAATCGAGCACTTATACGGCTTCTCTCCAAAATGACTCCTTTCGTGCCCGAGCTGCGTCAACTTGCGCGTGAACTCCTTGTCGCATAAACTGCATTTGAAAGACCTCGACCCGTTTCTAGATCGCAAAGCTTCGAACATGGACGGCCCATCACTCAAATTAGGATGATAGAACCGCACATGCCGTTCCTTATCCTTCTTTGTAGGAAAGCCAATGGGGGCGGCGTTGCAATGCACAGGGCATTGATACGGCCTCTCGTGTCGGCTATTGTGCGCCTCGCGATCATCCTTTTTGTCGTAGCCGACGTGGAAGAATTTGCACAGGAGGCGCTTGCACTTGAAGAGATTGGGACCGTAGTAATCTTCGATAGTGTCATGTTGGTAGGCCTCCATGTCCGGTGTCATGAGTTCCAAGATGTTCCGGTTCTCGACCAAGGCTTCATCGATGCGAGCGATCCCGACAGTGTTCCTGATGTCGTACGTATCCTTTTGGTGAGAGTATATATGATTCCACAAGTTGCAAAGATTGTCGTAGAAGAAGAGTCCTGAGAAATTTGTGACTTCCGGAGGCATTTGTGCCGCAAGATCTCGATGGCGGTCCTTCGTAAGGTCAGAGGCATGTTTGCTCATGAAGTCCTGCAAAGCACAGCCAAAAACATTTGAATAGACCTGGTTCGATCCATGGAAGAAGTCGCCACACAGTTCGATTACAGTGCTGATATGGCTGTGCCATTGAGAACAGGCATAGTCCTGGAAAGAAAACCAGCCGAGCTTCACTTTCTCTTTGCGTTCGTCATCCGAGTAAGATTTCGAATCGCTGACCAGACACAAGTATCTCAGACAGAGAACCGCAAGTTCGCAATAGACTGCTTGAGCATTGATATACTTGTTATGGATGATGTAACTAGGGGCTGTCAGCTTACAACGTCACTGCCACACAGAGCTCGTCCTTTGCTTGCCTTCGCGCTGTGGAATGAACAATCCGAATGTGGCCGCCCTCAAGGATATGGACCAGTGATCCAAGATACTTGTTGGCGTCTTGTCGAAGCATCTTGTTGTCAAAGTCGACCTTTTGCTGGTCTGGATCATAGGATAGAATAGACTGCATCTCGTGCCAATTGAGCGGACGTTTGGCGCAGACAAGCCAGCCCAGAAGCAGCTTCGCCATGTCCCAGTGCGCTTGGCCCTCTGTCAGACTCAACAGCTCGGTTTGGACGTTTCCTAGAAGCTTCTCATATCTGGAACAGCTATTAGTACAACCGGACTCTGTACAGCACAAGTGCCAGCTTACATCTGTGAGAGCTCTTTGGGAGCCAATTCCTCTTTCATCTTCTCTTTGAGCTTCTCTTTGGTCGGTTGTTGTAAGAGATATTCAATAGCCAGATGAGCATAGAGAAACATTTCTGCGATAAAGATTAGCTCAGCTCATCGTTACAGATTGTATTGCAGACACTGCTCAGAACCAACCTTCGCTTCGACGACAGACACTGCTCTCAATCTGGTCTTTGTCGTTTGCCGAAAGATTGAAACCGTTCCTTGTCGCGCGAGCCTCGGAGAAGTCCAAAATCCGCCTCTTCACGTAGGATCTGATATCTTCGGCATTGTCCGTCCCTTTGAGCTGCACACAAGCATTGTCCTCTGGCATGATTCTGGCTCTGATGAGCTCCGGAATTGGTTGGCTCATAAACAGCAGCCTTAAGCGGCCCTGCTTGATGTCATTGTCGCACTTTGTAACCTGTCCCATGAGGAAGCTCGCAGCCTTTCGCGCTTCAGTGGTCTCGCATTCATCTATGCCATCGATGATGACATATTGCCTGGTATTATACTCAAAAAAGGCTTCAACGAGAGACTGGGCAGTTTCTGTGTCTGCTAGACTGAGATTTCCACTCGACTCGGCTTTGTCAAGACAAAGAGGCAGAAGATCCTCATTTGTGTCGACCATTTGGTGGAGAATGCCTCTGAGAATGTCCAAGTAGGTGCGGTGCTCGGAATCTTCTTCCTGGCAGTAGAAATGGTATATCTTGCTTTCCAGTGGGATTGCGAATCTCTTCTTTTCGGTCCGCAGCTCGCCCAATTCATCGATCAACAGCGACGCGAGGATCGTCTTGCCTGGAGCCTGTGTCAGATCATGACGGTTTCTATCAAGGAGATAATTGTTACCAAAGCCTCTGGTTCCTTGCAGCCAAATCGCAGATTCAGGTGGCTGATCTTCTTTCATCCAGTCGCTGACTTCGCTGTATCTCTTGAACAGCCAGCGACCAGTGTCAGGGCATATTCGCGTATCTTGGAATTTCTTGTGCAGAGAGTCCGTCTTCTTCGAGGCAGATATCCATGCCAAAACACTCTTCTTTGCCTTGTCTTTTCTAAGCTCCTCTGCCTCTTCAGATTTGACTCGATACCTTCTCAGACGATAAACGTAATCAGAGAAATTGGACCTGACACGTTCGTTATCTTGGCTACTGACAAGGAAGAAGTGTCCTGTCGTTAAGTCGGGGTCTAGCTCCAGGTCTGCTTGGGGGTTACGAAAAGGCGATCCACTTGCTTGTATAAACTCCTGATGTCTTCCCAGAGCGCCCAGCAGGTGATCGGTGGCAGCGACCAGGGCTCTCCAGGTGGGTTTATAGATCTTCTGGAATACTGTAGCAGTGTCAGTCTTAGTCACAGCGCTGTTTTCGGTTTGGTCTTACAAGCCGGTCGCTGGGAGAAGAGTCTATACGCAAGCTGATGGAAGGTCGTGACATCCTGGTATATTTCCACAAGGCATGTTGTGGTATCTGGTATGGCGGCGAAAAGGCGCACATGCTCGTACAGCAGTGGCAGTTTGTTTCCAATCTTTTCGTATACATCCAGTAAGTTGTCCATCTCCCTGTCTGTGATGTTTGTAACCTTCGTGACAACCGTCAGTAACGGCGGTCGTTTCCCTCGTAGTTCAGTAAGAGCTCGATATGAGGCATACCTCAAGAAGGAATCGGAGCGGGCCCCAAACACAAGCCATGGTCTTTGCGACGTGCTCGAACTTGAGAGCTACCAAGACCCTCTCGAAATGCTCCATGCCAGTGAGAAACGGCAGTATGCGCTTCATATTTATCATGTTTCTGGTGGATTCCCGAATCGACTGGATGGAGTTGATGTAGTCGCGGACATCTTCAATGGTCGTGAATTGGAACAACCCCTTCTCGTATGGTTTGACGACTTCAACAAGGAACTTATCCGCAATTTCGAGTAGCTCTCTTGAGTCCATTCCCGCACCGTTCTTGACAGGCTTGTGAATGCGACACAGGATGCGGCTCCGAAACTTAGGCTAGAATCGCTGTGAACTTAATGGAGGAGAGAATATACTCCCAACCAGGATTGGGTGCGAAACTCAGTGAGGCTGGAGGCGCAGCAGCTAGGCAGCCGCAGGCAAATTACACAACCTAGCTGCCTTGCAATTCTAATGCCAAGATCTGTACCCATGCATGCGGCTTGCCTCAATCCTGGATGCAGCTACAGCCTGCTACACTGACCCATTCCGCTCTATGCATTTCGGGCAGCACCCGAGCTTGGCTATCCAGCAGCCCGAGTTTATACATACAGAGTCGAGACGCTGGTGAAGATTTATTTCTCATGACTCACAGCATTCTTGACCTCATACTAGAATGTATTAGGGAGATGAAGTACAAGCATCGGTGGCAGCTGGTTCATATAGTTCTCATTGCAACCTCTACTCCCCTACAGTTCAGCGGTAAAGCAAGTCATATAACTCCTTTGTCCATTTCATTTCCTCTAAATGTAATAGTGATAAAGAGCCTTAACGGCAACCAGCACAGGCAAGTTTGCTAAAGTACAGCAGAAGATTAGCCTCATTATCTCCTGCCTCAAGCACCTTTGTTGTCGCGTGCAAAATGGGAATTGTCTATATAAGCTCTGCGTACACAAACTGCCATACCAGCGCCTTGCGGCTTGTCATTTCTAATCCAAACATCAGATCTTTCATACAAAAGAGAGGGTGAAATGTGAGTTAGTGATTGGAAGATAGAAAACAACACCAAACAATTGCCCTCGTGGATTGCAGCGGTTGAAAGCATGCGTTACTCCGACGGGGAGGCCATACAGGCCTTTCGTCAACTCGAATCAACGCAAGTGATAATAAACGTTACTGACATCGATGAGGGCATATCTTAAGGGAGAAAAGAAGAAGGAGAAGAAGAAGAAGAGAAAAAACGAGAGAGAATTTTGCTTATGCAAGGAAAAGGACAAGAAGAAAGCTAGGGGTCGCGATGAAAGGAGAAGAGGAGCGAGAGGGGTTCTATCGCATAATTGGCCTGGATGCTTGACTGCCGATCTCTGCAGACGAATCCGGACTGTAGAGGGACGAAAGGAGGTTTGAGGCTCTTATGATGTGGGTCATTTGGAAGGATGAGACAGACTGTTCCGGAGGAGATTGTAGACATTGGCAGTTCGACCAGTAATTCGAAGCCAGGATGTATGCTCTTTTGAGAGATCCTTCTGCTCATGGACCTAAGGCATGTAAGCACAGTGTCCACCGTTGTGTGATTCGGGGCGCTTTCTCCTAACAATCTTCAAAAGGAGTAAGCTGGCGCTGCCAAGCAAGACCTTTGTTTGCCTAGATGCCCAAGGCGAGTTTACTGACGGCTTCCAACCAAACAAGAAGCTTCTTCAATCTATCGGCATATAGGTGTATTTTTGCCGCCTGTAGAGGGGCGACGAAGTGATTCGCTCTCCTCTTATGCTCCCACGTGTCCAGCAGTCGCTTTGCGATGAAGAGAAGGTAGTAAGGATCAAGGGTATCGGCATTGACATGGAGGTGGCCATTGATGAGACTGTCTAGGCTCTTTGCATATTTCGCTAGTACACTCGCTTCGCGGTGAATGATTTGCTCGTAGGCCCGGATTCGAAGATTGACATCGTCCCTCTTCGAGTCAGACGACGTTTGTGTGTTGATGGTGATGTGGTAGACGTTTCGTTGGTAGAAACAGAATTGGAACGCCACGTTTTGTTGATGAGCACCGCTCTGGGCGGAGTTGCCCGAAGCCATGTTGTCCCCAACCACCTCGGTCTCTGTTTTTCCAAAACTTTCGAAGATAAGTTATTGAAATGCGAGTTTATTGTTTGTCATGCCATTGTATGGTTCCACGCATGCCTTGTTTTGGTGCCTAAGGCGGATAGACGGTCACACCTATGCAGGACTTTTGTTCAGCCGCAGTAAATCATTGGCAATATGCCCCTCGGCCGCATCAATGAGATTGCCTTACGCTGAGCCGCAGGGAGAGTAGGCTGTGCTAACAGTCTCTGGGCATTTCAGCATGAAACCTGCAGTAGCAAATTCTGGTTTCTGCCCAATGAATGCCATTCAGGAATGCAATGAATGACCATCCTACATGAGCTTTGGTGGATTCTCTTCACGCAATTGGTGCCACGATTGCACGCCATCCACTGAGTGTGCCTGGTTTCGGTATGCCGTCGGTTGACGTGGCTGGCGGGCGCAGGGAGGGAGGGTTGATTTCAACGCACTACTGTAGCCGTGCGATGTCCGGGTAACATCTCCTTGGGAATGGTATCAGTGATGTATGTGCTATAGACTCTTCAAGACGGCGAGGCTATAACTCTTACATTTCTTCGTAATCTGGATCAGGCAGCCTCGCCAAGTACGGCATTACCTGTTCTCCTCGGAATATTCCTCAGCCTTGTCATGCCAAAATGTATAACCCTTAGCCGCACAATAGTACATGTACTTTGTTTCAGAAGGTTCCAAAAAGGAAAAGAAAAAGCCTCCGGGACCCGTAGCCTATAGCTATAGCCAAAATGCATGTCTTAATTCGGTGGAACCATACATTGTGGGTTGTTCGCCGCAGTCAGCTGTCGTGATTCAAGCAGGAGGCAGTGGAAATGAACCGACATAAGTCTTATATGGAGCAGTATCTCAGCGAGGCACGTGTCAGTTGTTGCAACTCCTTTGTGTTCTTATTGTAACAACATCAAAGATCTATCCAGTGCTCTCCATGTAAGCATAGATACCTTACCGGAGACTTGACACGTATGGGGCTCTCCCTTCTTCGAAGTGGACTGACACTCATGCAGCTATGTCGTCTTCGCTTTCTGATATCTCGATCCAATTGTCGACGAGATAATTGGAGTTGGAATCCCAAACTTCATGTCATCTTTCTCTCGCAACGTATCCATCGACTGCTGTTCAACAACGAGCAGAAACCAAGCTTCATTGATCTACTGCAGTAATCTTCTCCGATTACAGCTCATCATGGTATTTCCACGCCCGTCACGGCGCGAGAGTTTCGAAATTGCCTTTATATGCGCTCTGGAAGTCGAATTCGAAGCATTATGCTTTGTAATTGACGAATTCTGGGACGAGGAGGAGAATTCATACGGCAAACTCAATGGAGATGCCAACAATTACCGCACCGGACGCATCGGCAGACACAACATCGTACTTCTGCTTCTATCGCGGATCGGCAAAGTCTCCGCAGCCAATGCAGCATCCAGTCTTCACGCAAGCTTCCCCCGACTACGCCTGGCTGTTCTCGTGGGAGGTTGTGCGGCAGCTCCGCGAAGCAACGACGCCGATATATTGCTTGGAGATGTCATCATCAGCACCGGTGTAGTTCAATACGATTTGGGCAGTAGACATCCCGGGGGCTTCGTACGCAAAGACAGCATCAGCTGCAACCTGAGCAAGCCGTGCAAAGAAATTGAGAACATCCTGGCTGCACTGCAAGTGTCCATGATGAGGGATAAGCTCACTGGGAGGACAGCAAGCCTGTTGCTGAGCATGCAGTCGAACACCGCCAAGCTTGGCTATGGGAGCAAGTATCAGTATCCTGGTATACTTGAAGACAGACTATTCGGGGTCAACTACCTTCATAAGCATCGAAACACGGACTGTGGCATCTGTAATAAATCATCCGACGCTGTGTGCAAGATTGCGCTGCAAGCATCATGCGAAGAATTACAATGCCAAAGCCATCAGTTGGTACACCGCAAGAGGCTCGAAGAACGACTGAAGTTGTGCCAAGGGGGGCACATCTCACATCAAGATCCAGCAATATGGTTTGGCACAATCGGCTCAGGCGATACGGTGATGAGATCCGGCCAAGACCGCGACACGCTTGCTTCTGAAGAGAACATGATTGCCTTTGAGATGGAGGCGGCTGGGATATGGGAAGAACTTCCCAGTATCGTGATCAAAGGAGTGTTTGACTATGGAGATTCCCACAAGAATAAGCGATGGCAGGCGTTTGCCTCTGCGACAGCTGCTTGCGCAACGAGGGCTATTGTGGAACAACTTGCCTGGACGGATAGGGGTGAAGTGATGATGTTCACTCAAGGTATTGTTATCAAGTGTGGCCCCTGCGAAAAGTATTGACTGACACGCACTCTAGTCATTGAAGAGAATCAGGCGAGTTGCGGTTCCCAACAGACGAACGTGATCAACAACGCACGCGATAATGCATACGGACGAATCAAAGGTAATGACTGTGTCGGAGAAAGCGAACAATTGAACTTGATTGCATCTATCGACCAGTTTCAAGTTCAAAGGTTGCTACATCAACGCCAGGCAAGGACGAAGAATTGGAAGAAGCGCGGTATCAGAACGGCGAGAGTCCGCCAGCTACCACTGGTTTGGGAGGATAAGAACACAAAATTCGATAGATTCCGACTGGATCGAAAGCAATCAATGTTCTACCCGCGATGAATTGACATCAGGAGAGCTCTAGGAAACCTTTCTAGTTGACTGTTAAGCCAAAACAAGGCAAATCATTTATAGCTTTTAATCTCCTCTAATACAAGGCACCTCAGTATTCTGACACCTTAGCATCCCAAACAAACCCCTCCACATAGATGACAGACAAGGCACATACCCTCATTGAACATATTGAGTCTACATGATGTTGCAAGTCTTATTCCTCTGCCTGGTCTTGCTGCCTGTGGCCTCGTTGAGAGCCACTATATCTCCATCTCTAACCGCCGCGTTGGATTGGAATGCACCGTCGGCAGCAGAATTTCCCACAACAGCAGCTCCTTGCGTGACCTTTTTCGAGAACCATTCTCGAATGCGTTCCGGGAACAGGCGCGCTTGAACAGGGGTGTTGAACTTCGCCACCATGCGATTAGTGGCTGTGGTCGACTGCTGCCGGCGCGGACCTGTTGGAGGTCGGCGGGACGCCTGAGGGCCACGATTCTTCTGGATGCCGGCTTGCGATGGCATTGTGTCGTCGAGTGAGGTGCTATGGGCAGTCAGATTGTCAGCCAACAATAAACACCAAGAGGCTTAGACGTGCAGCATCGTACAGCAAGGCAGAATTGTTCGAAATTGACATCTTAGGATTCCAGTGAGTACCTTATTCTTGGTTGCTTCAACTTGACGGAGACACACTTGCTCAACCACGGGGGGGTGAAATTGGCGGATTGGGGAGACCGTTTTATAACTATCGATTGTCAAGGTTATCAGACATATGAAGCTAGCCATGGCATACATCAAGCAATCCACGAACAGCATACGCGGGCGTTCGGTGAAGTTCGGGTTCGTGTTCCTTCCACCCTACTGGGCCGGAACCTTCACGCTAACTTGAGAGCCTCATTCTTGGGCTGCATAAAGGGGATGTCGATCAAGACTAGAGCCACGTCACCTCACTCGATACAGGTCCATGGCAGCTTGGTAAAAGGTGTGTTTGGACCCTTGTTTCTCTTGTCAGATATGGTCGTCCTCGTTCCAACAGAGACAATATACTATAGGACCCTTTGAGTATCAGATGAATTCTTTGGAAACAAGATAATCTCACAACTCTCTCCAAGTACACAGGGGGAACACACTGCACAGGAACTACTATCACTTACACATTGGCAGCAGCGAGGTCCAGATACTCATGATGTCTCCCAAGACGACAGGGCAAAAGAAAAACGGTGAACAGAGCGCTTAATGCTCCATGGGAACGAGGCAATCAAATGGGCGCCAAGGCAAACTTGCGGCAATGCCCAGTTATAAGACACTATCGAACTTGCCTCATGCCTTGTTTGCTGCCTTATCTTTTCGCTTCCGCTCATTGTTCCTTTCTCACTTTGCGTTTCCAAAATGAATAGCCGGAGCAAGAGTCTTATTGGTCTTAAGGCAAGTTTGCATGAGGGATAATCGTTTCGGTGATGATGTGTCGTCACTTGAAATGACTGAGTTGTTCAATCGACTGGCGCCCTTTGTAGCTTTTTTTGTATATGGCGCTTGTTGCCTTGGGTTGCCTCGTCTCGGTTATATTGGGCGCTTAGTGAAGGCCTGATAACCACTGATGTAGCTATCGTGTAGCACGCCGGTTAGAGGTTGGTGTCAGCATAAGCGGTAATGAGAGACGATAATGAAATTTGGCAGACGAGGTGGTAACTGTGTATGGATGATCTGAGTAACTTCTTCGAGGTAACAATCCGCGGCAGCAGATTCGGGTCAGAGCGCAAAATCAAAGAACACCAAGACCAATGTAACCCTACTCAAAGTAGCATCACATATAAGGGGAATCTCCCGTCCATAGTCATTGATCACTCTCCTCCTGTGTGCGCCACCTTTCCGTTGGGCCAGTAGCCCTGTACGGTCTAATTACATGCATGGACTATTCATCACAAGACATGGAGGCTCTGCTCGCTGTACCTATACAACAGTAGAGCTCAGTATTTCAGCTGAATGCATAACTTATAGTGATTTTGAGCCATCTTTCCGGCGGCCTCTAACACTACATACATATGCCTGCTATGCCAGGTATTTGCTGCTGTCGTACTCGATGTCTGCAATTAACGTCAACGGTCGAAGTTGAGCCGCCTCACGCTAGTTGACTCGTCTGCGGCATGAGCCTAGCTCCCGTTCCCTATTTAGTACCAAGCATTTATTGCTCCGTTAGACCCTGACTTTCCATAAATAGGTAGACAATGGATTCGCAGCAGATATGGAGAGGACGCGAAGCAACAAGCGCCGATGTTCTTCCATCCAATACGTAGGTTGACCAGAGTCTAAGGACCATAAGGCTCATAAGCTCATATGTGATTGGGAAACGAGGTAGAAGAAGCGTGTCGTCACAACGTATTTGCCTTCCATTGCCTCCATATCCTTCACATGCTATTTTAGATTATCCCCTAAATCTTGTCCAAAGTACATCTGAATCAAGTTCCATTCATGATGTTCTTTAGCTTCCAACATCAATTAGCCACCACCGCTCTCGCCGTTGGAAATGACCAAGCGAAGAACTCCATCCGTCGAAATAAGGAGCGGACTGCCAAAACCCCCGGAAGTCGCAAGACACTCCGAAATGAAATCAGGAAACGCGTCCTGCACAGACTGCTCGTCAAACGTAACCGCGTTTCCATTCGCAAAGGCGCCAATGAAGACCTCGCAGTGTCCGACCGTGACAGAGATGGCAGACTCTTGGGCGCCCTGAGTCGCAGGAGGAATGCTACAGACGCCGTTGGTGCAGTGGGCGGACAGCAGCTGGGGCACGGCGGTGTTGCAGTCCGCAGCGTTGATGTTGTTGGTCTTACCGCCGCCGCATTGGGGGGCGTTGAAGGTGACAGAGCCAAGGGGAGTGGTTTGCTGGGCGATGGTTGTGCCGAGGCTGGTGAGCAGCGCGATGGCTGCTGGGGCCTTCATCATGGCGGATGAGGTTCTCGCAAGGCCAAGACCTGCTTGCTGTTGAGGGTGGTGCCGGTAAGGATATTGTCAAATATGGAGGAGAGACGTGTGTATTTATGTCATGGGAAACGTAGCATCAAACGTGATTTATCCGCAAACTAGGTAGGTATGTATACCTTGATGCTCTTATCGGCACATCTCCACTGTATCGGAAACACTCTGCGAGCAATCTCCGTCAGATCTCTCACTCTCGTAGAACAATTGATTGATTCCACGTTGCCTCTGCAGTTGCTGACGTCCCCACGAAGATCATGCCCAGCCCCTGCTAGTATCGAGACAACTTCACTCCCCTGGTCCATCCCCGGATTTTGCTGCCGAGGACCCCAACTACGCCCATTTAGACGTAGGTAAGCGGTGAATCTGTTAACCCGCTAGAAGCACAATGGAGAACTGCAGACAGTCAGCACTGAGATGATGAAGTATTCGGGTGAATTCTTGTCCCCTTGTGAACTCGGGAGTTGGTGAGTTGAAAGACAAAATAGGACTCAAGCAGCGGGGACTGACAGGACCCTGGACCGGAAGCTGCCCACAGTCTTATTCAAGCCTGATGGGATCTGCTAAACAGCGATGCTTTGCCTGCTAGATGGCCTCGCGTGGGTCTTGGGTGACGGCATATATTCTGTTCATCCAGCTATTCAGCCGAGAGTGCAAAAAGGCAAGCTTGCCTATTTCTAACGTGCCATTATGCAATCAGGACGTCGTACGAGGAGCTGTTGTTGATCTATCGTCTCATACCATGTTCTTCAGACCAGCAACTCCTGTACGGCCGCTCTGGGAAGAATTATCCAGAACCAACATTGCCTTGTATAGAACCGGTTCGGCCTGAGGACGGGTCGAAACAAATGCATGTACGTGTCCGTACTATCGTCTTCCGCCTAGTTGTATCGGCAACATATTGCTGGACCTCTCATTGCTCCCTCTAGAGTAAGCTTTGGAACCAGCCAGCTTATGCAGCATCATCATCTTCCAACGCCCAAGACCCAAACTACTGTGGCCGCTCCCGTCGCAGCCACCGCAGCCAGAAGAGACGCAGCAGGCATCAAAGTGCCCAGCAACGCCATGCTCGTCAATGTCGCAAATATTCCGCCGGCCGGGGTGAAGGCTCCATACATCCATGACTGGAAAGCCGCAGCGAGCGTCCCTTGAAGTCCATTAGCTGATTGCACATCGCAATTCCTGTGATATCTTGTGTAGGATATATATATATATGTAACGACGTACCCGCTCCGATGCCAATGGGTCCGAAGCCCAGGCACAGTATCAAGGTGCAGACTGCGGTAAAGGTAATCGCCCAGGCCAGGATTACGGCAAGGATGTCTGTTTGGAACCCTCTATGTTAGAATAGTAGGGTATTGGGGGAGGTGCGTTGGGACTTACGAGGCTGGGAGAGCCACTCGAGTATGGTGTTGAATAGGTGGATGAGGCCTTGTAGGCTATCGCCCGAGTAAAGAAGAATAGGTGCCATTGCGGGTGCGATGAATGCGGGTTGCTATCAACGTAGACTGGCCTTGGCGGTTCGAAAAACACTTCCTGATCCAAGGTGCAAACGGTGTTTGAGGCTGAATGCTGCCCAAGTGAGGAGGGGAATGGCAGAAGGCTCCAGGAAAATGTTAAGATCGAAAGTAATGCAGCTATACGAACCAATCAGTGTCCCTATGGTGTTTCTGTATTTCCGATGCAAGGGAGAGCCTTGTGTTACAGTGAAGTCGCCCGATAGGCTTCAAGGGCAATAAGAGAGCGCAACAATGAGTGGGATCAGCACATACGAGATCGCGGGAGGTCTGCAAACGGCTATGATCAAACTGGTCATATTGGTCTGAACTTGATGATTGATGATCTGAATCGACCATAGCAACACCCTCCATCTTATGGGCATCACTTGAGCGGTGCAAAGTTATTCCACCAACCCTCCAACGTGAGATGCAGCAATCCCGGATTCGCCTCAATCTTGTCCTTCGCAGCAGCCAGCTCTTCAACATCCCAATTCGCCCAAAGGAAACGCCCACTAAGAAAATCCGACTCAGGGCCTGCAAGCCAAACCGCAAAGTTGGCCATCAGCTCCGGGGAGTCTTGAGGCGGCAAGTGCGGCATATTCGCCTTGTCGGCCATGTCGCTCTTGACGATACCAGGACTCACATTGAAGGCCTTAATGTTTGGGTTCTCAGCCTGCAGAAACTCCACCACTGAAGCAGTGGCCAGCTTGGAGGAGACGTAGCCGCTCATGGGACCGGCGGCCGGGCCCATGTGAGCTGCGCCGGTGTTGACGCCGACAAAGACGGGCTTTCCTCGCACCGGCTGAGACTGGTTGAGGAAATATTTTCCCAAGAGATATGTTCCCAGCACGTTGATCTCATGTCCCTTCCACCACTCGCTCGTTTCGCTGGAAGCAAGGGGTCCAGGTTCTGGGAGATATCCGGCGTTGGCCACCAGGATGTCGAGAAAGCTGACCTTGTTGATTTGCTGGAAGAGATCCTTGACCTGGTCCTCCTTGGAAAGATCGGTCTGTATGGCGTGGAACTCTGTGTTTGGATATTGTTTCGCGAGCTGTAGCATGTTGGTTGGGAGCTCTAATACTAGGTACTATGGACACTGACCTTTTGTTCAACTTCCTTCAGAAGATTGAGACGTCTTCCGATCAAGAAGATGTGATCCGCTCTGGCCTTTGCAAAGGCTTCGACAGTGGCTGCCCCAATCGCCGTTCCGCCACCGGTGACAAGGACGGTTTTGCCTGCTGCTGAGAGCTGCTCCTGTGCTGGGTCGGTTGCCGGGGTGGGCTCATGATGATATTTTGCGGTTGGAGTTGGGAAGCTCATCGTGACTGGATCGATTTATGTGTATACCGACGTCAGAGGAGATTTGTGAGAACAGCCTCGCTCGATGTATTTGTTGGAGGATGGAAATGCAATACAATGTCCGAGGTGAACTGGCATCGTCTTTATATCGCTGAGGTGCCCCAAGGAGGTGCCTCCATCTACCCACATTGTCTGTACCCGAATCACAAATACTGATCTATACAGTTCAGTCCCATGCTTGATTCTCCAAGGCCAGTTCCAACCCCATTTGTCAGCCCCTTTCTCGATTTCTTGCCCATTCGCGACTCAAGTCGACTCCAACCAACCTCGAGCTGCTCCACATCGTCAACGATCTATTCATCGACATACTGTGCACAGCTGATTTCAAATCTTGAGCGACATCATTTCCGAAACAAACCAGAATGTTCGTTCACACGGAATACTGCAGAATTCCGGTCAGTGAAACCCAAAGGTGAAGAAGCCTCCACTTAACCAGCCAGCCTCATCGGTAGCAAGTTCGTGGGAAACTTACCTCCTCGTGATTGGCTGACACCAGCCGACGGTAACAATCTGCGAACATTATTAGCAAGCATGGAAATAACCTCGCAAAAAGAAGCCACTACATTACTCTCTGCGTTGCTGGAGGCATGCCAATCGGATCCGTCAAGAAAGCATAATTTCTTGTCTTTCATCTCACAGCTGTGCCATTACTCGGTGTACTCGCGATCCCTCCACCTCGAAAGTCGGCTACAGCCAGAGGAAGGATACGCAAAGACTCTACCTTACATGTAGTAACATCGAGCTTCCAGCTTGCTTCGCACCTAATTCTCGCAACATCCTTACCGCGCATCCACCACTCAAAATCTTCTCACTTTATCTGTTTGATAATTTTTGGAAACTGGCAAGCCACTCCGTGTATGAAAACCGTTCAACAGCCTCTGTTGCTGTTTGCCGTAACTCTGTAGGAGAAGAATAGAACGCTTTATGCACGGACTTGAACCTTCGATGCATACAATCACAATCATAGGAATGCAGCTCAGCCATTCATCCAAGAGTCCCAGCTTCATTCATTACCCTTCCATGACAGTTGCATCCAAAAGGCCGGCTTCCTTTATAAAGAGATACCTCAGGCCGATCAAACGACATGAACCAGCACAGGAGCGCCGTCCAGGCACGACGAAACGGAACATATCAAAGGCCCGAGCGCGTCTAGCATCGATTTGCAGGTCCAATAGCGGTTTCGGTTTGCTCCTTGCGGCCCCGTAAGTCCGTCCGTCAGTACCCATCCGGTATCATTTCACAGCATTTTTAACCTCCTCTGGGGCTTGCCATACCCATCACTAAGGTAGTGTGCAAAGTCGAGTCCCTACACAACAAGAATGACAGAACCCTCCAGTCTCGAAAGTCCATTATCATACAAAGGCTAACTCACTCATACCACGCCTAGGTAGGCACAATACAACAGCAGGATAAACACGACCATCCCCTCATATAAGCACATCACCATACAATCATTCATACAGTTTTCCATCACATGCAACGTCTATCACAAACCAAACAACAAAGAGCTACATCCAACATACATCTTGCCGAGTCTCCCATGGCAGGCTATTGCGCTCCTCAACCATATCAAGTCCTATTGCACACACGTCGTTGCGGGAGGACGCAAGCCTCGCCATAAGTGACCAGGCGAGACGGGCTCGTCAAGATCAAGTTGCAATTGAATCTCGATTGGATCGAATGCCCTGTTGGAAGGTGCCTTAGCCTCAGTAGCCGTATCACTAGGCATCAGCATGCATTGCCGCTAGACCTGCACAGCATTCTTAACCTCGCATATTCGACACTTTTGCTGCTGTGTTGGTCACTGGTGAAGCCTGGGGCGGGTTAAGATTGCTGTGAAGCTGAGGCGTCATATCGGTCATGAACACTTGGGCGGATCGGGATCCACATTTTGTTCTTTTCACAGCAATTTTAACACCGCCCCAGGCTTCACCAGTGACCAACACAGCCTCTTCTACTGACAAATTCATACTACCTACCTTGTGATACAGGTACACGGTTAATCCAGACAAAATGTTTCTGATAATCAATATATATAATCATATCATACTAACTATACTGTCACAATCACTACCTCGCCGTAGATTCTAGGACAACAGCTCGACATTCACCCGCGTAATGCTCCCCACCTCCTCAATCATGTCAATGCTCAGAGCATCCGCCACCTCATCCTGCATCTCCCATATCTGCCCCCGGACATGGCATCTCTTGCCCCAGCAATACGGTCCCTGTGCCATTGGCGGATCTTCCTCTTCAAACTCACCCACATGGGCGCCGTCAAAGAGGTTAAAATCCAGAGAACTCAATCCCGAAGACTGTCCCTCAGGGTCAGCGCGTCCGGCCATGAGCACATCGCCATCCGCATCGACTTGTCGAATGCTGCCATCTCGCTGAGCAGCAGACCTAAGCGGTCGGTCACGTCGCCCAGTGTTCAACGCCCAGGCCTTGGCCCATCCCTCTGCAGCAAATGCCCAGATGATCAAGTCTGGCGACGAGTTGAGCGCGATTTCGGTAAGGTTGCCGCAGACCGCCACCACATGTCCGTGTATCTCGACTGGATAAGGACAGTCGTCTCCAAACGGATCATTGAGCAAGTCAGTGGCGCTGTATCTCGGCTCCGGACGGTTGAACCCGCGGTCGTCACGGTGGCGATATCCGGTAGACCGGGCTTCGCCCTCAGTTCGGCGAATGTCGTGAAAGATGTCAGGGGGCACTGTGTAAAGCACAATAAGCTGTTGGCCGGACTCTCCATCGCCTCGTCTCGCAGCAGCAAAAGTCGCAACAACACGGACGCCGTGGCGTGTATCAGCTCCCGCAGTATACAAAAGCGGTACGGGTGAATGTGCCTGTGGAGGAGGGCGAAACCACAGCTTCCGAAGGAGACGCGTAAGAGATCCCACGGGAGCATCAGTTCCCAAACAGAGACTTCCCGTGCGGGGATCGGTGAAGAGAATATGGTAACCATCACTCAGCGGCACTGCCCGGAAGTGATCTGCACTGGCAGCAACGAGGCGTCGAAGGGGGCTGTCTCGCGGCACATTGCGGCTCAGGAGACGCTCATCGTCGTTTCCATTACCGCGGCTGCTCGATCCGCTAGCCTCCAGATAGATATCGCGGCCGTGCCTCAAGTACCAGGAGTCAGCATCGAGGCAGGACACCATGGCCGAGCTGCCTGTCCCCAGAAGTGAAGTGCTGAAGCCGTGAACAATGCCCTCCAGTAGATCCATCGGGCCACCCAGGCCAGCAGCTGAGCTGATCAATCTCAGCTTTCTTGGTGTGTCAACTCCCCTTCGTGGCGGCAGGAAGTAGAGAAAGTCGCTCGGAGATGTGAGCGGGAACCATCTACTGAGATCCTGACCCGTCATGGCATCAACCCAATGCAGTTCAATCCCAGCGGAACATCCAAATGCCACGCACTTTCTCTGAGGACAGATGGCCACTGATCGAGGAGGGTCGTCTGGATGGCATATATTGCGATAGACCGACCTCGGGCCTTCCTCCAGTGGCACAGGTAGACAAGGCAGCCGATCCTGGCATACACAGGAACTCGATGACGACGCTGCTGATCCAGAGGAAGAGGCGGACGCCGAAACAGATGCGGAAGCAGAAGCAGATGAAGATGCGATATCAGAGGGAAATGCAAAAGATGTATCTGCCCCATCAGCCTCAGCAGCAGCTCCCTCATCCGTCTGAGGCGCCGAAGGGCTCGACGTGCCCGTTCTCCCTGCCATGATATCGCACACCATGCCAACACGGCCCTCCATCAGAAATGCCACAGAGTACCTCTCCGCCGACGCATCCATGCTGCAGGAAATCACCCTTCGAGGACACAAGATCCTCGTCACAGGCCTCAAAAGCCCCAGCGGCATCCCCTGCCTCCGCCGAATCGGCAACGCCCACCTCAGCCTCTCCGGGAAGCACACATGGTTCAGTTCGTATATGTAGACGACGCGGCCATGCACCGCCATCAGGAACCTGCCGTACAGGCTCACGGTAAAGCTCATGGCCCCATGCAGATCCCCAGGCATGCACCCAGGCACCGCGGGACTAAAGTCGGTGTGTCCAACTTCCACAAATGCAGGCCTCTGCTGCTGCCGGGGTTGCTGCTCGCCCAGTACGCTGCACTCGCGCGCTAACCACTTGCTCATGATGGCCTCGCGGCTGAGGCTCGACGCCGGCGCTCTTCTCATAGGTGATAGGATGCTCAGCATGCTGCTCCACCATCCTCCCTGCTTCAGCATAGTCGTAAGCAGCTCGCGGTTGAACGACGCGTAATACCAGACCCGACACGTGTGTCGCGCCGCATCGAAATCCGCGGGGGACAAATGGTAGTAGATCTGCTGCAGCAGCTCGTTGGGAAGCCTCATTGAGCCAGGATCATCTTCTTCCGAGTCTCACATCAGTACTTCTCCTCGTACCCATCACGAAGGTCAACAGAACAGGAATGAGCTCTCACCGTCCGAGTCCTCTTCACTCCCGTACTCTCCCCCAAAGATCTTCTCCACATCCGCCAACTGCCCAGGAAGCGCATAGATCCTCCTGTCACCGCTCGTCACCATCGCGACGACGGCCATTGTCTCGCCAGGCGTGCTCATGCTCGCGGGTCGCTGCCAAGTCCCTCTCGACCTCGACGACCGAGCTCCGGCAACGCCTCTCGAGACAAAGATTTGCGAGGACGTCTTGCAGGCTGGCCTCCAGGACAGGAGGCTTCTCGCTGGTTCCGGTTCTGTAGTATATATATGTTGTTTCTCCGTGATGCTCTGAGGGCGAGGTCAATACTCGATAAAAGGGATGTATGTTGTGATAGGTAGGTAAGGTAGATAACTTAGGTTGGTCGTGGGAAGATAAAGAACAGGCAGATACTTAGGTGGATGCAGATAAGCGATGCTTCGAATACAGCAGGAAACGGCGATACGGCCTTGTAATCATTCTTATTGACGTAAATTAAGTCCTTATCAGGCTCGCCTGCCTCAGTTTTCATCGCTCCTCCTCCAAACGAACACGTATACAAATCATGCAAAGAAAGGCGCTATCTAACTATTTCAGTGGTATCGTTCTTGCCATATGTAAAGCGGCAAAGGGCATAGAGGGAATCGCAACCAACGTGGAAAGAAAGGGATATTGTAAGGGAATGACGCGAACAGGTGGTAAATTCAGCCGTGAATCAGTAACGCCTTGGTATGAGAAACGGGAAAGGGGAATGGGCAGTAAAAGGCAGCTTCACCAACCCCAGAACGGAGTGGCTACCGTATTCGCATACCAGAGTATAGTCCATGTACGAACGCTGTCCATCTCAAAGTCAATCCAGTGTTGGCTATCTTGAGTTTCGGTCACGTTGTGCTGCGTTAAGCCACACGTTATCTTCCCCGATGCCCAAAGAGCTGTCTGCATTGGGCAGCACCAGTCTGGGCTGGTCTTCCTCAGACCCGTCCGCAGACCCGTCTTCTGATTCCTCGTCAGTCATTACGATCGGGGGCGGATCAGTGTAAACCCAAGGCCGCTCGAGGCTATAGACGTTCAGTTAGCACGTAGATCATATCGGCAGTGAAGAAGGATACTCACGGCACAACGAGACTCGGGTTGACAAATGTCAAGCCCTTCTCCTTGAGCTCATCCAACGTGCTGCCCCTACGGAGCATTTCGCGTGACTGTGAGCGGTCTGGGCTGACGTCGTCGGACTCCTCCTCATCCACGACAGCTTCATCTCCACCAGAGCCTGGCGCGGGCTTGATGGCTCGCAGGGCAATGTACTTCATCAGCGGCACATATCGCCTCTTGAAGTAGTAGCTGTACCAGATCGAAAAGGGGATGAGAGGGAAGACAGCCACCGACTGCACAAACGCCGAGAGGGATGCAATCTGGCCAACCATGACAACCTCAAAAACAACGAGCCCGACGACGAGGCGGTGGCAGATGATCGGCCACGCGTTTCCCGTCGCATGCTGCGGCTGGTCCATCGCATACAAGAGCATGTGCTTGAAAGTGAAATACCCGATCGCGAAGTAGATTGTTCCGAAAATCAAAATGGCGAATCCCCACCTCAGGACGCTGTATATGACGCACAAGTTGAAGACGAGCAGCGAGGTTGGCAGATAGAAGCCGTACTGAAAGACGGGCGGCTTCTTGAGCTCCGCATAGTCTCGCGGGGTCTTAGCCAAGAAGCGGTTGATCGGGAAGAGGAAGACGCTCCCGACTTCCAGGATGCGGAAGGGCATCAGGCCAATGCCTTGCAGGATGATGAAACTGATGTAGAAGACGGACAATTCTTCCACATCAGCCGCGATGGCTCTGGGAATCTTGCTTGTATCTCTGAGGAAGTCTTGAAGCACGCTCCAGAAGTCGACTCCCGTCTTCGAAACAGCAAAGACGAAGAAGGTGTTGAAGAAAGTGAAGAAGAAGTTCTTGGAGATGAGCGACAGCTCGACGTCGCCGTGAGAAATCATTCCCTGCCGGTTGGACAAGAAGTCGTAGAGGTAGGGAACAGCAACGTTGAGCAGCGACACCACCAAGGTAGGGACGCCGTTCTGGAGCAAGGAGTGGATGATGGGATGATACTCGAGCCAGTTGGAGAAGGAGGGCAAGATCTTTTGGATAGTGCATATGCTGAGCCAAGAAGCAAGAAAGGCTGTGGGGAAGATCCAGACAAGGGTGAGGATCGTGATGAAGAGAGTAATTGTCCAGCCCTTGATCCGTCGCACTGCCCGAGGCTCGTATGTGTTCTTCCACACAATATCCGACGGCGACGGCGCAGCCTTGGTCAGGAACCGGCCAGGCCGGGGATCAATCCGGGCCTGGACGACCAGCTGGCAAGCCATGACAGAGTCCATGGTCACGAGCACCATATCTGTGGTGTTGTACTCCTTCTTCCGCGCATCATGGACCTTGTCGTCGAGTCTCCGGAGCTTCTCTTCGTAATAATCAATGGCATCGACCCTTCGGCTTCGGAGCCCGAGGAAGCCATATCGTAGTGAGACTTGCGGTCGGTCGCCTTCGCTGACGTGCACGTGGGCTTGGTCAGAGTCGTCTCCCAAGAGCCGCCAGTTCTCGCCCGTCTCCTCATCGCCTTCCGTAATGTGCGAATCGTTCCGGGAAGACTCGGTGTGGCCATTTCGGTCGTTGCGACCATTGGCGGCCGAGTACCGCTGCTGCTTGCGGTAACGCGCCCAAGACACCTCCAGCTTACGGAGGATCTTGTTCCTCTCCTCCATGATCTCGTCCAGCGCCTTCCAGTCTCGACAGATTGATACGGCCTCGACCTTGCCAATGCCCAGCTTCTCGATGACTGCTCGTATGCGCGCTTCAGTCCTGAACGCTGTCGGCACGCCAGTAAGGCGAAACGTTCTGTCTGTAAGAGTCGACTGCGATCCCAAATAATCTTGCCTGTACCCGATAATGCGGAACGTCTCCTTGTTGATGAAGTAAATCGTCAATCCGACAAAGAAGTAGGTGAAAAAGACGTAGGCCCATAGAAACGTCCTCTCCGCACTCTTGTCCTTTGGCACTCCGTCTCCCGCCATGCCCATCGATACCGAGCCCAGTGGCAAGCTAAGCGGCTTATACAGGTCATCCCAGTTGTCGCCATCGTCGCCGGCCGTGTTGTTGCCTCCCAGAAGCGGCGAAAAGTTGCGATAGCTGTAGTTGATCGGCCACAGGACGACAACGGCGAAGAAGGCCATGATGGCGAAGATGCGGGTGGACATTTTGAAAAATGTCAGAAACTGCGTAACCACACATTAGCCGCGGCTGCCCTTCATAACCTTGACCCTGGAGGCATTGGCAATCACGCACAACAAACGCATCGAGTCCCGCCGACGCCAGAATCTGCTGCTCAGACACCTTGTACAGCCGCGGGATCCATCCGAAGAAAGAGTCGGTCAGCGCGGGCAGGCCAATGTTGGGATCGAGGCGCCTCTTGCGCGCGGCGTAGAGCGTCGGCCATCGCGGGCGCAGGATCTAGAAAGCGCCCAGGAAGGCTCAATTAGCATCCAGCAATCATTGTCGATAAAGGGCATGCGATATGTCTGGGGAGGGCGGCTCACGCAAAAGGCAATGAGGGCGCCGACGCCCAGAATCAGCGACAGCACCAGCTGCACCTCGAGGTCGCGCACCGTCTTGGACGCCGGCCGGACGTAGTCGTCGCCATCGCACTTGTCTGGTTTAACGTTGTCCCCGAACATGATGCTTCATTCTCCTCCCGAGGGTCCGGGCTGGCAGAAGAGGCGAGAGTCGAGGAATGAATGAAGAAGCAGAAGCTCCGAACAGGGACAAGGAGAGGTTGCATAGGTCAGGTTAGAGGTGGGTTTCGACGTTTGTTAGGGGAAAAGTCTTGTGACGTAGCGGTTTAGCTTGATGCACGCGCGATTCATGCGCTAACCTTGCTGCTATAGTCCAGCACTGAAGCACTGCAAGTTACAGCACCTTGAGCTCCTTGAGCTTCTCCAAGCGAACCTGAACCGACTGCTTGGTGGCAAACATGCCGCGATATGCACCACTAAATTGAGAGGATGCATGACGATGCACACACGCCACCACAGCCACAATATGAGGTTTCTAGACGGGAGAAGCCACACGTCCGGATGCCATCTAACCTGACACTTAACCTGGAGGCTGCACTTACGCTGTCGAGGTCAATAAATTACATGTAATTACCTGAAATATTTCTACCAATCCATTTCGATTGTTCATCCAGAAGGGATCTGATACACAACCTCAAGCAATACATCATGGGCCAATCCACGTGCTTCAATCCCCTCATATGCCATGACTCTCCTCCTCCAAAGTGGTCCGATCCG
This sequence comes from Trichoderma gracile, assembly GCA_020002365.1. NCBI lineage: Eukaryota > Fungi > Ascomycota > Sordariomycetes > Hypocreales > Hypocreaceae > Trichoderma > Trichoderma gracile. Next base: position 528,307 of record JAINEY010000006.1, read on the forward strand.
ACATCCATTGGTCTCGTGTTGGGCTCCCATCTCCCTGCCTAAGCGACAAACACCGCAACCCAACGTCCCGGCTAGGCAAGTAGCAATGGATACCGTTCCAATCAGTTGGAATGTATGGGGTAGAAGCAGTCCCTACATGTCCAATTACCCGGAGCATCGTGGGGTGTCCTCGTGACGAACCCATGTAGCGATTGGTGGTTAAGAGCCGGGACCAAACATATAATGACCCTTTATCAACCAATCCGTGGCTCCCATCATATCCTCTCGTGTGAAAACTGCAACTAGTTGCATTATCGGTTCCTACAATGCATACAAATGCCCTTGATCAGACCTGTCAAAGCACGCCGTATGGGTCCAACGAGTCCTAAAGTCCTAGAGCAGCAGTTCCTTACATCGAGTTGACTACGGAGACAGAATTGGCTCAACCCAGAAGCAACCAGCTTCAAGTCTCGTATGTATCGTATGCACACTGAAACGACGAGTTTCACAACCATTCTCGATTCTTCATTCACAACGTCTCATGCTCAGCCCACATATTGTCACAACAACACTCGGGCGCCTTCGAAAACGCACTTACCCCCATAGTCGAAGGCCCAGCGTCGATAACGCACAGCCATCGAGATTCGGGCCCGACGAGTTTGAAACGATACACCGCGACACAAGATCCCAGTCCGAGGCACACCCAGGATATGCCTTCAAACTACCCTGCCGCCGTTGAGAAAAAGTTTTCAAAGAGGCCGCCATGTCATCATAGCAGAAATGAAATCACCTCAACCACAAAGTCCTACACCGTTTGAGATCGCCGACTTGGTTGCCTGCCAACCACGGTTCGGCGGTCCATATCATCCGGCAATTGGCCAGTCTCCATGTGAAATGGCATGTGCCTGGGGTATCACAGCATATGAAAAACCGTTGGAGAAACCCCAGGAAAATTTGGAACTCCCCAGGTGTCTCTTCATGAGAAGCAAAGGGTAAACAAGCTTCTAAGCTTTCACAGCCTGCCATTGGACCACTGTACGAGACGTCAGTGCGTTTGAAGAGCTTGTAAGACGTTGGAAAGACGCAATATTGACCAGAAAACCATCAGCGGCTGTGGCACAGGGCCTCATGATCTCACCAAAAGAGGAAGCCGGTCGTTGTTCGCAGGAGTAGCCTTGATGATGTGTTTGACATCCTGAGACTGTGTGAGACGAGGAACAACTTCCGCGGCGCTGTGCCGTTCCACAGGATGTCGGGCAGGGGCCAGCTGGACTTCTTCATCAGCGTGAACTTTCAGCCATGATGGTCTACCTACCATGATGGCCACGCAATCCTTGCCATGTTGGATGATTTTTCGTTTAGGGCTGCCCTTCTGGGAGCCGGACCTCAACAGAGGGGCGCAAGTGGTGCTGCTGAGAGGATCCCAGTGGCATCGACATGGCCCAGTTCTGTCGAGGTGCATGGATTTGCAGGCAGACAACGCAGGCGGATGTTGTAGCGCCTCGCAGACGCACAGGATAGCCATATCACGACACGAAAAGCGTGATGTCGTCTGCAATGCGCAATGCATAGAAGATTCCAGTCTTGGATTTGCCAAGCCTCGTTGCTAGGCGACAGCCTGATACAGACAACGCATCGCTCACCAGACAGCTGGAAACCAGAAGCATACCTGGAGATTATGGCCTGACTTGCGTACCGCGGCTTGGCGTCGAGTGCCCCTGCGTTAGTGTAGTACGACCGACCAAAAGTTCGACATTCTGCGAGGGAGTCTCGAGAGTAACCGTTGCGACAGAGGAAGGATCTTTGTCAGATGCTGTACCCCATATGAGCCCTGCCTCGGCATGGCGGATGCTGAGTGGACGGATGGCCCTATCGGAAGCAGGATTCCGTTGCCAAAGAAGTTTCATGGGCCGAACCTTTGCTGTTGTTTCGACCGTCCTAAGGAAACAAGGATGGCTTCCCAGCGTCCCAAGCGTCAACACTCATAGTCCGATGCCTCCGAAGTGTCAGAGTCAAGAAATTAAGTTTGTGGGGTAGAAGCATGACACGGAGTTGTCAAAGGTTATTACTACCCCGTGAGACATCTCAGTCGGCCTTTCAAAGGTCTGTATAGCGCTCCATGCATCGAATAGCAATTGATATCATACTGACAGGGTTCCTCGCTGGCGTTCTGTCGCTCATGTCAACCAAAGAGACGAGGCCAAACTTCTCCTGCTGTGATAAGAGAGCAAGGAGCGGTGAAAGCAAAGGAAGATGGACACTTCGAGATGACATGCTCTCCCATGTAGATTCGTTGCTTCTGTCGCACACTGCAGCCGCCCGTTGCAGCATGTCTCAAGATTATGCTCAGCCAAACACGTCACTGAGAAGCACCTGGCACAAGGGTAACATATAGGACGTCTCAGCGACCCATCTCCGTCTTATTGCTCCTACTGCGTGGCAGTACCGAGCACCTGGGGGGCGTGGATAATGTCCTCCGCGCAAAGACGGCAGGCGAGGAGATATCGAGCGATGGGGCGTGGTAGCAGTGGCTGAATGTTTGACAGGAAGACCGAGGGCTTCCTCTAGGAGCAGAGAACCTGGGAAGAGTATTCGATGGAGCCCAGATCCTGAGACATCAGCACAAGCTCACATCAAAACCCGTCAAAGGTTGACTCGAAGAGTCTTCTGTGCCAGGTCCATTACACAAACGAAAAGTCTGCTCTGCCCAACCGATGCGATGCATGTCCAAGACACACTGAATTTCCGATCCCGCATGATCCCGGTCGAGCAGCATAGCCAAGGCACATCCATCCATGTTGTGCTTCCGAACGTTGTATGATAAGGGCCGAAGCGCACGTCAGCTTCATGACTGCAGACATGCCGCCAATAGACGGCCATATGACGGCGTGTGCTTTACACACATGTACACAATGGACCGTGCGATGAGCTGAGCGATATGTGACATGTTGGGATTGGCCGAGAGGAGTTTCCTGTAGAAAGTCGGCCGCGTGTTGGTGTTTTCCATCGACTGGGGACTGGAGAAGCAGAATCGACGAGTATAAAAGGAGAGGGAGTTCCAATGAAAGATGCCCTCTTCCTCGGAGATCCAGATTCAATACTCTGCCAAACGACACCGGCATACAGCTCCTTATAACTGATATATACCATCTGACCTGAGTGCCCGCTTCCATCTGTACAAGATGCCCCAAGACAACGCAGCCGCTTCGCAAGCAAAGCCACAGGCAAAGAATAAGCCCAGTGGGTCCCTCCCCAAGACCAGCAAGATATGCAATCTCCAGATGCTTGAGCGATGAGTGCTAACGGAATCGAGGACAGCCAGCGCGCAGGTGCAGGTGCCATACGGGATCCAGCGATTCACGACTGAGTGTGATCCCTGGCTCGCTCGTGGGACGCTCATTGGCATTGCAACGAGCAATCAAGGCGGGCGGCAGAATGGCAAATCGAAGAATGATGATGACAGGTCGACAGTGGCCACTCAAGGCTCCGGCAAATAGCCTTGTGGTGTTCGCGGCCGTTGTGGACTCTGTGCCATGGGGGCTCGGGGGCCGTGGGTGAAGTCTAGGAGGTACACCGAGCCATTGGCCGTAAATGAGCTGAGATGCCGAAATCTTCTTGCCTTGCGTCTTGTTGATTGGTGCTGTATGATAGGGCGGTTCGGGTGGGGGACACGTTTGGGACCTGGGCACGGCCCTCCATGCAGATGCTGAGGCTGAGGCTGAGCGTCGACGAAACATGAATAGGAGGCTTGAAACATGTACTTGGTGGGATTTTCGGATACACGATGTGCCTCGTACTTTGTATGTAGTGATTTGTATGCGCCAGAACGAGTAGCTGTCGAGTGTCGTGTTGCTTAACACAGCCTCAGGTCTGCATACTCATACTTTGTGCGAAATAATCCCGTAGGTGGTGGTTGGTCCTGGGATACTCATCCTCCGAGCCTCGTACCGGTCTGCAGTAGGTAAGCAGCGTCGAGTATTAGGTATTCTTCCACCAGCACAAGTCCGAGGATTGCCCCGAGACGGGGCGGAATCGGGCCATGGCGGTAACGGCTTCTGTCTGATCTCTGATCCCCCGCATTGTTGCCAGGTGTGCTTCAGATTGTCGAAGCATGGAGCAGAAGGTAGGCCATATAGATGGCTAGGTAGGTAGGTGGTGAGCGACAGTAGCGCACAAGGCAGCGGGAGAAGCAATATCGAAGACGGTTCCCGGTGGTAATTTTGTTTCCTCAGCTAACAAGCAGGGACCAGGCGGCGCGAACACGATCACGAGGCTAGAACGAGAATTGAGATGAGGGATCCAATCACTGCTGAGCCCCTGTTTCGGAGATCATAGATGGGTGACAGGGGTGAGAACGTGCGACTGCCACCTGCCAACTGCCAACTGCTACCTGCTACCAAGCAGAACGCTCTGGGAACAAGTCGCAGTAATAGCAGCTGGTCAGCCTCGGGGGAGATTGTGTCGCGCACGGCTCCAGCCTTGAAGTTGGTAATCAGACAAAGAAGGGCAGGATGGGGACATACCTACTGTATGTTTCGTGGAGGGTGCAGGTGTGGTGTTTCCGTCGGCGTTATGTAAGGTTTGTATTGACTATAAAGAGACTGCAGGGGTTTTATAGAAAAGAGGTTAAAGTAATAAAATTGATTTATTAAGACTAACTAGTGGTATATATAAAAGAGAGAGACTAGGATCCTTAGGATCTAGTTATAGCCTTTTTATTAACCTGCTTAAGTTATATGCCTGTTATTAAAGAAGGTGCTTTATAGTCTACTGTTTTTACCCTCCCTTTTATATATAAGGGGAAGAAAAAGATATAGCTTTTAAATATCTTCCTTATCTTTTATATCCTTTATACTTTTTATAAATATAGCTAATATAATTTATTTTAAAAATTACTAATCTTCTTTTAGCTATAGTATAGTTTAATTATTATCTTTTACTTTTATATTTAAAATATTTAGTAGTATAATATTACTTAAGATTATATCCTTTATTTATTATATTAAGAAGTCCTGCAGCTAGTTTATTAATATTAGTAGTATATATTATATAAAATAAACTGCCTTTTTAATTATTATAGCCTTATAAAACCTTTTTATTTTAGTATATTAATATAATGCTTTTATTTACTAATAAATTAAAAGGGTAATAGGCTTATTTTTAAATTATATAAATAGTATATAATAAGTAGCTTAAAACTTTTTACTTTCTTTTATATTAAGGTCTCTTAATCTTATTATAGCGCCTAAGGTTAATAAAAGTCTTTATATTAAATCCTTTAATTTTAAATTTATAAATTTTATAAGCTTTTTTATAAGGCAGATTATATAATTAGTATTTTTTTACTTCTTTTTTATATAATTTTCTATTATTTTTTTTAAATACTTTATAGTCTCCTTATATTATACTATTAAAGCAGCTTATTTATAATACTAAATAAAATATCTTTTTAAATTTATATACTACTAGTCTTTAATTAATATATTAAATAGTATTTTATAACTAGCTAAAAATAGTATAAGGGTTATTATAAGTAAATTAAATAATAGTATATATATTTATAATAAGGGAATTAGTATAGTTTTTATAATAATATTTAAAAGAGAAACTTTTTAAAGTATTAGTAGTTTTTTACTAATAACTTTTAAAGTATATTTAAAGGCAGGTTAAATATATATTAAAATTAAGAAATTATAATATAGCCTTATTTTCTTTAACTACTATTTATAAATCTTATAATACTATTATATTAATAAAGTAATATATTATTTATAAATTCTTAAAATATTTTTATTATTTTCTTAAGTATTTATATTTATAAAGTTAAAAGAGTTACTTATACTATTACTTAAGGTTACTTTAAAAGCAGGGGCTAGTAGTATTATACTTATTATTATAAAAGTCTAAATAAAGAGTATAAAAAAGATTTATATAGTAATTAAGGCAGTATTTATAACTATAAGTATAATAATAGTAATAGTTATAAGTATAATAGTAGTTATAAGCATAATAGTAATTATAAAATTAGGCATTTTCTAAGCCTTCTTAATAGTATTTATTATATCTAGTCCTTAAATAAAAGGGGCTATTAATAATACTTTATTTTTATAAATAGGCTAAAGTATTATTAAGTACTTTTAATCCCTTTTAATAGTAATATTAATTTACTTATATAAAGGCAAGCTTATTAAAAATACTTTTTTTAATCTTATTAATATAATAGCTGCTTTTAAAAACTATAAGCTAAGTAGTATATTATATATTATAAGTATTATTATTTTAGGAATTTAAAATAAAGTTAAAAGTATTTTTATATATATTATTATATTATTTACTATAGCTTATAGCTTTAAAGACTTATAAATAATAGCTTTTCTTAATAAGCTAATAACTATAGTCTTATTTAATTTTAGGCAATCCTTTACTAAGTTTAAGTTATACTTTTTATAATTTAAGTTTATAACTTACTTAATTTATTAAAAAGGGTAAATATATTTTATTAGTTATATTTTTTTTATTTAGCTAAGCTATAAATTAAAGTAAAGTAATATTTTTTATAAGGCTATTAAAGGGATATTATTTTTATTATTAAATTAAGTTTTTTTAAGGATTAGCTCTTTTTTTACTTATAGCTTAGCCTTTATATATTACCTCTTTTTTTATACTTTAATAGCTATATACTTTATATATACTTTATTTATATAATTTAAAAAGGCTATAATATTTACTTATAATTATATTATTAAAATTATATAAGGTAAAAAAAGTAAGTCTTTATTTATTATATATATAAAATCTTTTAGTCCTTTTATAAGCTTATTAAAATATTTAATTAAGGCTATTAATAAGGCCTTATATATAAACCTAAAAAGCTTTTTTAAGTCTTTAATTAAGGGGGTTATATTTAAAATTAAGTTAAAGTTTATTTAATTTTATTTTTTTAAAGCTATAAAGGATTTTTAAATTAATCTTACTATTTCTTATTTATAAAAATATTAATTATAGTAAATAGCAGTTCTTTTAAGGCTAGTAGCTTTATAATACTACCTATAGCTAGGTTAGCTATTATATTTTTTATAGTTTATATATATTTTTATAAAACTTATAAATCTTAAAACCTAATAGTATTTTTTAAAAACCTTTTAGCTAATAGTTATTAAAAGAAGGCATTATTATAATATAATATAATAAATATATATAAAATAAAATATTATTTATATAATTAATACCTTAAATGCTACTTTATATTAAGCCTGCTTAATAAAAAATTAAATCTAAAGTAGTTATTAATCTTCTTATTAACTTTATAAGTAAATATAAAACTATAAGTAAAGGAATTATATCCTATATATATTATATTAATATAATACTTAAAGTCTTTAATATTAAGTATAATCTTTAATTATAATTTCTTTTACTTATTATTTTTATTATAAAAAAGTATAAATTTACTATTTAAAAGTATAGCTAGCTTTTTACTATTACTTATTAAATACTCTTAAGCTAATACTTTATATTAATATACTGCTTTTTAGTTTTTTACTACTTTTAGGCTTTATAATATTATAATTATACTATATATATATATATATAGCTAGTTTATCTCTTTTTATTAAGACTATATAAGTTATAATCCCTTTTACTTTTTTTATACCTTTTTATTAGCTAATATAAGTGCTATAATAGTAATTATAGCTTATTTTATTATATATAAATAGTAATTAAGTAAATATTATAATATAAAGTAAATATTATTATATTAAGGTATAGATTTTATAAATTTAAAAATATAAATATAAGTATAAGATATATTTAATAATAAGAAAATAAAAAGTATATAAATATAAAAAAAAAAAAAAAAAAAAAAAAAAAAAGAATTTTACTTTAAAAAAGATTATATATATATAAGGGAAAGAAGTTATAAAGTAGGTAAGTTAACTACTACTTATAGCCTATATATATTAAATTCTTAAAGTAAAATAGCATAAAATATCTTAACCTTTTTAATACTTTTTTAATAATTACTTTATAAATTATTATTTACTAAAGTAAGATTTATTTTTAGCTTATATACTACTTCTCTTATTATATTTTTAAAAGTTCTTTAATACTTATTAAAGGCTTACTTTTTTATTTTAATTAGCTTTTAAATAACTTATTTATAGCTTAAATATTTTTAAGGCATTTTTATAAAATTTTAATAAGGTAGTGCTATATATCTTAAATCTATTTATATTATATAATATATATAAGCTTTAGCCTTTCTTAGCCTTTACTTAAAATAGGCCTTTTTAATAGCTTTTTAACTTAGTTAGCTTTCTTTTTTATATTAGTATAATAAGGTCTCCTTTTATATAATTTTTATAATCTCTTAAATAATAGCTTACTTTAATAGCTTTAGCCTAGTTAATTTTCTTTATATTTTTTTAAATTATAATAGTATAAGCTATATATTTTATTATTAAGTTTATATATATTCCTTTTACTAAAATAGCTTTTTAACTTATTAATATAGCTTTTAAAGCTATTAGATTTTAAAATAATCCCTTATTTAATAAAAGTCCTTAAACTTTTAGCCTAAACATAATTTTAAAAAGTAAGTATTTTAGTATTTTAATAAGTTAGTTATTTATAGCTTTAGCTACTTTTTTTAAGCTATTATTTTATATTTTTAGTAGTATTTTTAACTTTTTTAATATAGTTTAGGTAATTTTATTTATAACCTTTACTATCCTTATACTTTTATAAAATTTAAATAATATATTTACTATTATAATTTACTACTTAAATATACTATTTTTAAATTTTATAAATATAAAGGTTAAACTTAGGTTTAAGTAAAATACTATAAGATTTATAGCTATTTATTTTAGCTATAGTATAACTTTATTTACTACTTTTATAGTATATATAATCTTATATAATATAATTTATATATACTTTAAAAAGTAATTTATAATAATTAAAAGGTATAAGTATTTTATATTACTTTAAGAGAATAGCTTAATATAATTAATACTTATAAGCTAAAAAGGTTAATTAATATATATTAGTAAGTTAAAAGCCTTAAAATTATTAAGTATATAGTATATATATATTATATACTTTATAATATAGTTTATTATATCCTTAAGTATTATAAGCTATTATATATCCTTTATTAATATTCTTTAAGTAGTGTTTAGTTTAAAATAGCTAGTATTATTATAAGCTGCTTTTAAGGTATAAGCTACCTTATCCTTAATTAAGCACTTAAGCTAGCTAGCTTTACCTTAGTATTATAATTAACCTAGTAAAAGAGAGTAGTTTTTAAATTTTTTATTAATATATTTAATATTATACTAGTTTATTATATTACTAGGACTATTTTTTAAAAAGTCTATTATATTAGTATATTACTTTTTTATACTTTAATTTATTATAAGTATTCTTAAGTATTTATTACTAGCTATTTTTAAGTATATAGCTAAAGTAAATATAGTTATTATCTTAAGTATAAAAAATAAAGCTTAAGTTTTTTTATTATTTATTTATTATTAAGTAGCTTTAAAAAAGGCTATATAGCTATTTAATATTTTTAGTAAAACTTAAGGAATTACTAAAAAAGGGAACTTTTTTAATAGCTTTTTATACTTATTCTTTTTATTCTTTTATACTTACTAGCTTATTTTATTTATATATTTTAATAAGTTTAGTATACTAGTATTTAAGTAATTATTAAATAAAAAAATTATTCTTAATAATATATTTACTATTTAATTTTACTTACCCTTAATATACTTAATATATATATTTAATAGCCTTAGCTTACTTATTTATTTAATATAAATTCCCTTATAATTACTTAAACTTATAAACTAAGTTAATAGCTTATAATTAGTATAAATTATAAATAAGTCTTTAGCTTTAAAAAAGTAGCTATACTTTTAACTAAATTTAATAATTATATATAGCTTTTTTTTATATATACTATAGTTTTTTTATATTTTTATAAATAAAAATAAGTTATATAAAATAAAAAATTTTATATTACCTTTATATTAAAAAATTATATATCTAGCGCTATAGCTATTAATATTTAAATATAGTAGGGATAGTAAGTTAAACTAATATTTATTTTATTTTATTATAATAATTCCTTTTTCTTTTAAAATTATAAAGGCTATAGCTTTTATTAAACTTTATTTTTAAGAGATATTATTAATAAGCTAATTTAATAATCTTATAATCTTTAAGCAGTTAGGTATTTATTATTAATAAGGCCTTAAGGTTTTTATAAAGCTATAAATACCTATTTAATTTATTAAAATAAGGAAATTCCTTAGCTTATTAGCTTTTTTAAGTATAATAGCTATTTTTCTTTTTACTTTATAAACTTATTTTATAATAATAATCTCTTTTATTTTTAGTTTTACCTTTTTAAAGCTAAGCTTTTATAAAGCTTATAGCAGTCTTAGCAGTAAATAATCTTTAATAAATAGCCACTTTTTTATTTTAAAGTCTTTAAACTTATTAAATAGGTTATTAATATAAGCATTAATAAAATTTATATTTTTTAAGTTTTTTATATATAATAATAATAGCTTAGGCTATAAGGCTAGGATTACTTTAAAACTAATTCTTATACCTTTAGTTTATAAAAAAGCAGCTAACTATATCTTTTATAATATTTAAGTAACTTAAAGTTATAAAAAGCTAGGTATATTAAATATTAAAATATACTATAATATCTTCTTTATAAAAATAAACTAGTATATATATTTTAAGTTAAACTTATAGTATAATCTTATATATAAATTTATAAGCTAGTTATAAAGGTTTACTAGTAGTAGAATATATATAATAAGTAAGTTTTTTATAATATAAAAGTAGTTAATAATTAGTTACTTTTTTACTTAAGGGTTATTTTTATATTTTACTTTTATAACTAATATAAGTTTAGCGCTTTATAAAAAGAGTTTTTTATTAGTAGAATATATAAATTTAAATTAACTACTATTTATCTTTTTTTAAATAAGCTAATTTAGCTAGTATTTTTTTAATTTACTTTATTACTTTTTTAAAAAGCCCTTTTATAGCTTAACTTCTTTTTTAAGTCTAGGTTTATAAGTAAATAAGTTTATAAATAAGATATTTATTATAAACTTCCCTTTTAAATCCTAGTATATTTAAAATATCTTAATAACTTTTTCTTTTATTTTTTTTAGTATATTAAGTCCTAGTTTAATTTTAAACTACTTAAATTATATATTTATAACTTTTTAGTTAGTTATAGTATTTATATTCCTTTATATTATATAATAAATAGTAAGAAAAGGTATAATATAGGCTTTAAGTAAGACTATAAGTTTAGGCTAATTATTTATATTAAGTTTAAGGAGCTTAAACTTATTAAAATTCTATAAGGCATTAGCTTTTATACTTTTATTTTTTAATATAAATAGGTTAAAATTAAAACTAGTTTCCTTACTAGCTTTATTTTATAAGTTTAATACTTTATAAAATATATAAAATAAATAAATTACTATAGCCTTTTTATAGCTTATATAAAATTCTTTATTTATAAAAAGTCTAGGTATATACTTAGTAAAAGTTAGGCTAAGGTTAGTTTATATATAAAAGAAAAGGGCATTAAAAGTTATTTTTATCTCTTCCTTTTAACTTTTAGTAAGCCTTTTAATAATATACTAAGGTTAAAGTAAGTAAATTAATTTCCTTAATTATTTTTATTATTATTAAATTTTATAAAGTTTATAATATAATTTAAATCTTTATTAAACTTATTATTTATTCTTATATATTATCTAGCTATTTTAAAAGTGCTAGGTATAAGTATAATCTTTTACTTATTTAATAATATTAAAATAAGGCCTTAAATAGTTTTTTACTTTTTTTTATTAGCTTTTATACTAATTTATAAAGTGCTTTTTTTAATATTAAATATAGCTTTTATATTATAAAGCTATAATAGTTTAAGCAGTAGTATAATATTTTTAAGCTTTTTATTTATTAATAGCTTAACTATAGCTTATACCTCTTTTTATATACCCTTATATTATAAATTAAGAATTATAAAGCTATTTATAATAATATACTACCTATTAGTATTAAATATAATTAAGCCTATAAATTTTATAAAAGATAGATTAAGTATAAGTATTTTATTTTACTTTATAAATTTACTTAAAATAAAGTTAGCCTTTAAGCCTTAGTTTACTTAAACTAAATTTTATAAAAGCTTATATTTAATTTTATACTAATATGCCTAAAAGGTTATATTAACTTTAAATAACTTTAATATAAATTCCTTTTTACTTAATAATATAGTATTATATATATTAAGGCTAAGTAAGGCTAACTATACTTTTATAACTATTTTCCTTTTACTTTTATAATTCTTTTATAAAGACTTATAGTAAATAAGCTTATTAAATTAATATATGCCTTTAAGGCTAAGTTATTATAATTTTAAAAGTATTAACTTTACCTTAAACTTAAATACTAGCTTTTTAAAGTTAAAATCTCCTTTTTTATTTTTTTTTATAATTTAAGCTAGTCTAGTATACTTTATAAGCTTATTAAATAAAGGCTACTAGCTAGGTATTTAAAACTTAGTATTATACTCTTTTATATTTTTCTTAATAATAATAAGCTTACTATATGCTTTTCTTTTTTTAAGCGCAGGCTTTATTCTTATAATAAAGGTAGTAATCTTAATAATTTATAATAAATTTATAATAGTATTTTTACTTAGTATTTCCTTTAGGTATTATACTATAGCTTTAAGTATTATAATAGCTTTCTTCTTAATACTTATTTATACTAAGTAAGTATTTATAAGCACTTTTTTAAATTCTTATAAATAATATAGTATAACTAGCCTTAATATTATAATTAGGCCTTAATAAGCTTCTTATTATAAAAACTATCCTTAGCTTTTATAAGTAAATATATTTATATTTATAAACTCTTTAAAATATATTATAGTAGTATATATATTTATAATAGTACTTTTTAAGCTAGATTAACCTTTTCCTTAATTATTATATATTATTAATTTAAAGTAGGCCTTTTTTTATAATTATAGCTATTAATTTAAAAAAGTTATATAATAGCTAAAGTAATATTCTGCTTATTTATAAATAAAATATATAAGCTTATTAAAAAGTATAAAAAGCTATTTATTAATATATATATTTTTAAAATTTATATAAAGAAGGAGATTTTATAAGGTATTTTATTTATAAAATAGCTTAAGGAATATATATCTTAAACTTTTACTTCTGCCTGCTTATAAGTTCTTTTTAAATTATATATATAGCTTTATATATAATAGCTTAAGCTAAGTTTACTAAAATAAGCTTAACTATTTATATAATTAATAATAATATAAGCTTTAACTTTAATAACTAGTAAAGGCAGGCTAAGGAGGTTAAGGCTAAGGTAAAGGTAAAGGTATTTAAGGTATAAGGGTTAAAGGTAGTATAATAGTTTATAATATTTACTTTAAGGGCTATTAAAAACTATAATATAGTAGGATTAAAAAGCTAGGTATAAGGCTAGTAAAATAGCTTATTACTTTTTAAGGGATTATAAATAAGGCTGCTAAATTAAATTTAAATTCCTTTATAAAAATATAATTAAGGTCTTTTTTAAACCTTTTTTAAATAATATACTTATAAGCCTTTATATAGGCCTTTTTAAATTAAGCTTTTTCTAAGTCCTTATAAGCTTAAATAACTATATAAGCTATATTAATAGCTATAGTTAAAGCTTTTATACTTTTTATAAATATAATTAACTAATTAATAGCCTTTTTTTATAATATTTTATTATATAAGCTTATAACTATTTACTTAATAAAGTCTTTTAAGTAATAGTCCTTTACTTAAGTTAGTAAGGGTTTTAATAATAAATAGTTTTTATTACTAGCCTTATAAAAGGCTATATAAGCTTTAGTAAAATAGACTTTTAAAGACTTATTAGCCTTTTATTTTAATAAACTATTAGGCTTTATATTAAAGTTAAGGATATATATAAAAGTAAAAAACCTATTCTTAAGTATATTTTAAAAAGTATTTAAGTTTTTTATAATAGCTACTTTAATAAAGGCTTTATTACTAATATTTTATAAAAAGTTAATAAAGTTTATAAACTTAGTAATTAAATTAATAAAATTTATATTAATATACTTTATTATATAGCTAAAAGGCAGGGAGGTTAAAAATTTATTATTTAATAATATTTTTAAGCAGTCTAGCTATTTAAATATAAGGTATAATTTATTAAATAAGAATACTATTATAGTATATATATACTATATAATAAAAGCTAGGTTATTTATAGTATTTTAATTATTATCTTTTTTTAATTTTAGCTATAAGTTTAATTCTAGCTTTAATAAGTTAAATAGGTTACTTATATTAAATTAGCTATTAAAGTCTTATTTTAAAAGTAGATTTATAAAAAAGTAAGCTAAAGGACTAGATTTTTTAAATTTAAGCTTACTTTAAAATAACTGCGCTAGCTTTTTTAAAAGGTTTAGTTTTATAATAGTAAATATAAAAGTTAATACTAGGTTTAAAGCTCCTGTCTTAAATTATAGCCTTTAATAAATAAAAGAGTAAGTTTTAGATTTAGTATTAAAAAATAGTGCTACTTATAATAGTTTTTTTAACTTAAGTAAATTTTTAAACTTTTTAAAACTAAATAAAGATTTTAAAAGGATTTTTTATAAGAATATATATAATATATCTTTATATATTATAGTAAATAAAGGGATAGAATAAGTATAAAATATAAAATAATATATATAAAAGAATATAAATAATACTTAGCTTTAACTAGCTATATAGCTATACTTTTTATACTTTTATAAAATATAAATTAATTTTAAAACTAGTAATTTTAGTAAATATATAAAAAGATATTAATAACCTCTTATTTTAGTTATTATAAAAAGACTATAGAGGTTTTATAAAAAAGAGGTTAAAGTAATAAAATTAATTTATTAAGACTAACTAATAGTATATATAAAAGAGAGAGACTAGGATCCTTAAGATTTAGTTATAGCTTTTTTATTAACCTGCCTAAGTTATATGCCTGTTATTAAAGAAGGTGCTTTACAGTCTACTGTTCTTACCCTCCCTTTTATAACTGTAGGTACCTTCCACTCTCGGCACATGATCCGCGGGTAATCGATAAGGCAAGGCACAGCTGTTGAGAGTGCAGGTACTGGTACCGACTGCACGCAGAAATGACGTATGGGGCATTAGGGGCCAAGGGACGAAACGCTTGTCTGAGGACTCGATGGATTGGATTTGATGTTCACGGGAGGTGGCAGTTGTGAGGATAGCCCGAGTCAGGCTGGCATTGTGAATTTGTGTTTGCTGTGATGATCAACCAGTTGTGGTGTTGCTTCTCTTATTATAAGTTGTTTGGTTGAATGCTTGCGGCTGTACCGTACCGTATGCGCTTTGTACGGATACTTGCACCCGTAACAGTGACAGTTGTTTGCATTTACCCGCCCTCTCCGCATCCCGCTAGCGACGGAATACGACCTGAAGAAGCACTAACAGCGTCTCGACTGCGAATCCGCCGACAGCTGTTAATAGGTAGCTTTGGCCTCGCCTGAAGGTATTTGGCTTCTTGTGCAGTGCATCAGTTGACAAGTAACAGATTCAGTCTCTTGATGTTCCAACTTCATCTCCATCTTATGAGAGTCATCACCAACTCGTCGTCCATCGCCAAAACTCTCCTCCTCCTGCTCCTCCCGCTCCACCCCCCGTCAGACCCTCACCCCCAGCCCCAGGCCGCATTTCCCGCTGACGCGCACACACACCCGTGGACACCTTGACACCCCCCCGGAGCTCTGAATACGGGCCTCTACAGGCCCTCGTTGGCTCCTGACGGGGCCCGTCTTAGCGCTCGCGGGCTGTGTCAGCTGGAAACGGAAGCCCAACCAGGGCGCCACAGCCAATACGGCCCTGCGCCAAGTGCTGCAGCGGCCACTGATCCGAGGGATCCCTCCGCTAAACTCACTGCCCGAGGTGGACGCTCCACCACCTGCGCCCATCATTCCAGTCCCCTGCGCTGCCACTCTATTTTTCCCATTCTCTCCTCCCCTTCGCCTCGACCTCGCCATCCATTCCTCAACCTCGACTCGCCGCCAAAACACCAAAACCCGCGTCCATCGCCAGCCTCTGCCGCGTCGGACTTCCTCTCGCTACTCTGTCGCTTCGTCCTCCGTTCGCTCGCCAGACACGCGCCGTTTCTTTCGTTTCCGCCGCTGCCGGTCACGATCGACACCGAGCTCTCTTTGTCACTCTCCACTCGCCAACGCCAGCGACTGATCAACGACGAAGACGGAATCACGGCACGGTCTCTAGAGGAGAAGGGAAAAAAAAAGATCTGGTTGCGGAGACGGCATTACAATACGACGCGCTTGGCCCTCCTGGACGACGACTTTTCCGAGCCTTCAACTTTTGTCTCTTTTTTTCTTTCTCTCCTCTTGGTTGGCGCATCTTGGCCCACGCACGGCGCTTTTTCTGAAACAAACAACAAAATCGTCGACATCTCTCTCCGAATCTTCTCTTTTTTCTTTGCTTAGGGCTTGACGCAGGCGTCAATATTCTCTCAAGCAACCTCAACCTCGCTCTTCCTGTCTTGACAGACTTCATCGTACATATTCTTTCGACTCCTCCCGCCTTCATCGCCCGCTCCAACACGTCACAATGGGTAATACCAAGCCTCCCTGCTCTCCCGCTTCCGAGCAATCCGCCGTCTAACAAGCCCGCAGCTGCTCAAGCGCCCATCACCACCCTCGTGCCCTTTGCCGATCGCGCCCAGCTGCCCGCCTGCGCAGCCGCCTGCGGCCACCTCTACGATGCCAACGGCGCCTGTGTGCCGCCCGCCGTTCCCACCAACACGCCCGCCGCCTACACGTCGTGCTTCTGCTTCGACCCTCGCCTCGCGCCCTTTTCCACCACTACTGCCGGCGTCTGCGACAATGCCTGTACCGGCGACCCCAACGGCATGGCCTCCATAACGGCCTGGTACCACAGCGTCTGCAACGTCAAGAACGCAGCCGGGCCCACGACCACCACATCCACGACCAGCACCACCGGCGGTGCTTCCGCTCCCCAGCGGACAGACGGCGCCCCGAGCGGCGACTGGTAGGCAATCTCCTCCCAACAGCAAGCAGCCTTGGCTTGCTTTGCTTCACTGCTCAGAGAGATACTGACTGTTGTTGTTTTGCGCTCGTGCAGGATCTCCAACCACTGGCAATGGGTCGTCATGCTCGTCATTCTCGTAGTCGGCATCGCCGGCATCTGGATCGGCGCCTGCATCTGGCGCCGCCGCTACCTGCGCAACCGCGAACTCCGACGACAAGCCGCCGGCAACACCACCTCCTGGGGCTCCGGCGTGCCCGCCGCAGAAGCCGGCGCCGGCATCCCCATGACGTACCAGGACAAGGCGCATACCGCTGCAACTCTGCCGACCTTTACTTCGACCTCTGAGAAGCGCGGCGCGACGACGAGACTGTGGCCCTTTTCCTCATCATCATGAGATACATGAAAGAGAAGGGGGGAGATGCAAGGAACAATGAAGAAGAAAAAAGAGATGGGATGACAGGACAATTTATACAGCAGCCTAATTAAGACGAGCACAACGACATTTTGCAACCCCTTTATTTACTCTCTTTTATTATCTTTTTTCATCCAGGGCAGATGCGTCCTCTTTCTCGAAGAAACATATCGATCGAAAACCGACGACAACAAAGTCAGCCCTTATGCATACTGTCTCATCACAAACGAGCTCAAAAACAGGCGCTCCTCATCAGACCATCTTACTCCTATTCTCATACATTTCATTTACAACATTATTCTTTGTTTCCGAATTACTTGTTGGATGTTTACGGCGTTGGCTGCGTTTTGTTCTAGCTGATGGGAATATTATGCTTTTCTTTTTTCAAACAAAATCTGGGCTTAAGGGAGAGAGTGGATTGGGAAGGAAGTAAAGAAGAATTAGAGATTTGGGCGACTTTCATACTCCAGAACCCGTCCTTTTTCTTTTCTGGGGAAATGGATTGATTTGACCCGGAGCATGGGCTGTGGGAAAGAGGCACAGGGGGATGGTCATATCAGAAGCATATCACATCGTGACGCATTTATATCATAACACATCATTTTTGCGGCGTACGCGTTGAGTGCCTCGCATATGACGCTTTACTTTTGCTTTGTTCCCAGAGCGCCAAGCTGTGCTTTTCACTTCGGTTCCTTTATGCATGTACTGAGATGCAATGAAAGTATCACAATCTGTGTTCATCGCAGCTCCAAATAATCCATGTATACCTTGATAAGCCCACGCCCTCCCGGATGGCTTCCCTTCTTTTTTCTACATCATGCTAATATCGTTTACTCATGAATCCTCGTATCGCATACGTTATAAACCATCGTTTCTCAGTTCTTCAAACCATCCTGCACTTCCATGGCGTCCATGTACAAATCAATGAGACAGCCGGCAGACCATGCCTGTGTCGGGCTCTGTAAACCAGAGGTGTTAGCTTAATGGTCGTTGATCGACAGGTCTGATGTAAACAAAGAAGAAAAAAAACTCACAGAATCGGGACAGAATTCTCCATTCTTCTGGGTAAGCTCCGTCAGACCCGCCCAGGGGCTCTCGCGTATCGCCCGCTTGCACCCCGCCAGCCGTCTCGTCACCTGCTGGAACGCCTCCGTCCTGCCCTCGGCCGTCTTCCTCCGCTGGAGGTCAAACTTGAGCAGCGCGCGTAGGAAGAAGCCCGTCGGCCACAGCCACTCCGGCCCCTGGTGGTAGTTGCGGCCTTTGCTCGTCGCAAAGTCGTGGCTGTCCTCGCTGTTGCGGTAGTACGGCCGGTAATCCTTGTCGGCAGGGTCCAGTGTCGCCATGCCAGTGGGCCCGCGGATCGTCGAATCTGCAAGGCATAGCGCGTGCCAGGCATGCTTGGGGTCAAAGAGATCAGAGGCCACCGTCATGGCGATGGCAAAGTTGGGTCGCAGCTGGTAGTCCTCGTACTCCTTGCCAGACCTGTACAGGTCCTTGTAGATGCCTCGGCGCGCGACGACGCTGGGGTTCACGTCGTACTTGGCATCGTCCTCGGGAGACAGCGGCACGTAGTAGCACCTTTCGAAGTTGGCCTTGATGAGATCGGCCCACTGCGTCCAGGAGACGGGCTTGTCCTCTGCCGTCTTGACACCCGGGTAAGCAAACTTGCCCTGCTTGCTGAGCTGCTCCACCCATCGCAAGGTGCTGTAGAGCAGGCCGGTGATTTCAATGGCGGCGCCATCGCGAGGAGTGCCGGGGATGCCCTTTGAGCCGGCCTTTTCGCTCTCGCCCATCTTGTCCATCCAAGTGCCGCAGTTGAACTGGTTGCCGCCAAAGACGATACCATTGCTCCAGTCGACCTTGATCTCCTGGTTGAAGCCTTCGTCTCTCATCTGCGAGTCGATCTGGGGTCCAGCATTCGCCTCCCGGAACTTCATTCCCGAGGCGTGTCGCTGGAGAGCCTCTTGTATGATATCTTCAATGGTGCTCTCGACAGAGTATGTTCGCTCGTCATCTACCGGGAACCAAGTATCGTCATACGGGAGGAAGCGACGCCTGACTTTGACCTTGAGCAGGTCGAGTCCCTCTGGTGCGAAGCGGGTGTAGTCCTGAATCGCCTGGAGGAAGAACCACACCGAGTCTCGCGAGTTGTACCGCGGTGCGGCGCCGCTGCTCAAGAGGTTGGGAATCATGCCGTGCTTCAACACGCTGGCAAAGGCAAGGATGTGCTCCTTGGCCTCGGCAAAACGGCTGGTGCCGAGATAGAGTCCGCGAATGGAGATGAAGACGTCGCGGCCCCAGCATCTCGCCCACTGCACCGCAAAGTGCGGCAGCCCAGCGGCAATCGAGGGCACCTGCTTGTCTGGCCACAGAGAGGCCGACTTGACCAGCCCAGTCTGCTGGATGCTAACCAAGGCCAGGCTTCCGAGGAACCACTGGCCCTTGGCCACATGGTCGTTCATCAGCTCAAAGGCACGATCACAGCTGGCTCGGTAGGCGGTGCGGATGGCCAGTGCAAAGTATCTCGGCAGCAGGAAGCTAGGGATGGCCCTGATGGCCTCAAAGCGCTCCCGAAGCCAGGCTGCTGGCCCGGAGAGACCCTCGCTACCAAAGACATGGCTCTGCTTCTGGATTCGGCCGACAATGTAGTCCAGTGCCCAATGACCGTCACGCAGGTTCTGGCAGACTGGGTGGCCCAGATTGTTGTCGCGAATGACACCCTCGAGGACGCTCCACCAACCCTGCAGGCCAGCATAGACGAGCTTTCCATGGCCGGGAATATCATATACCCCGTCCTGCCCATCCGTGGCATCCCTCTCCTCGGCCTCGCAACGGTACAGCAAGAAGTTGAGGTCAATGAGGTTCAGATTGGCCCAGGCTGCCTTGGCGCCCGAGGTGACGTAGTTGTCCAAGCCGGTCGAGTGTTCTGCAGTGGGGATCCAGGTCTCGAACAGAGCAATACTGCCGGGAGGGAACTTATCCCGGACGGAGATTGTGGTGTCTTGGCCATGGTATTCCATCTTGATACCAGGAACATCGACAACCTGGCTGGGGAGGCCCCGGAGGAACTTGGTATCGCTCTGGACAGCCTTGACGGTTTCTTCTCGGTCATCGACCTCGAGCATCCAGCTGCCCAGGTGGTTGGCCCGAGTTCCCGTTAGCAGCACGGGATTGAATTCTCCCCTTCCATTGCCGTATCCGGGGAACGCGGTGTGAGCGATGAGGAAGTAGCCCTTTCTGGACTCGGGATGCACTCTGTGCA
Source organism: Trichoderma gracile (assembly GCA_020002365.1). Taxonomy (NCBI): domain Eukaryota; kingdom Fungi; phylum Ascomycota; class Sordariomycetes; order Hypocreales; family Hypocreaceae; genus Trichoderma; species Trichoderma gracile. Next base: position 549,134 of record JAINEY010000006.1, read on the forward strand.
CGGTGATGTACTCTCCCTCGTGATGGATGTGAGTCTCGTTGTAGCCGTCCTTGCCCATAAGGGTGTGGATCTGGTTCAAGAGCTTCTTAATGCTGCCAATGCCGCCCTTGCCCCTGCCTATCTTGATCGTCGGAGTTCTCGACGATTCAGACGTGTAGAGGCGCTTCTCATTCACGAGATCCACCAGCTTGGGGTAAATCTCGTCGTAGCCCATGACGCTTCCAGTGGCGCTGGAGCACATGTTGACCAGAGCGGCGTTTGGCAGTGTGTCTCGTGCGTCACGCTTCTGAGCAGGCGGCTCGTTGTCGTGGGTGCAGTCCATGAACAGGGCGTGGACCGGTGATGGCCGAATCGTCCGGATGATCTCTCTTGTAAGGTCTGATTTACCCTTGGAGCCTGATGGCGTATTGACATCCGACTTTGAGATGTCATCTACCTCGAAGCTGCCAATAGGGCGACCGCCGTGTCTGTGAACAAGCCTGCTCAACTCTCCTGTGCTCCATGCCTGCATGGCTTCGCGGATGAGAGAGCTGATGCCAAGTCGTTTGACGAAGACATAGTCCATCTCTTCAGATCCCGTGAAGAGCTCGGCGACAACATAGAGGTTGGGTCGAACCCTTCGAGCCTCATCCAGAATGTGCTCCGCAACATGGATTGGGGTGGAGTGGCAGTTGTCGATGCGGAAGCCAGCAAAGTGCTTGGCCAGCATCCGGGCGTACTCTGTCATATGATCCCACAACCACGGGCTGTCCTCCCGGCGGGAGCCGTATCGCAGCTTGACGCAGTCTCCCCAGACAATGACTTCTCGCCTCAGATACACGCGGGAGTCAGGCCCGGCATTGTCCACCAAGGCGTTGCCGCCCCATACCCAGCCATTGTTTGCCAGCGCCCTCTCTCCCGGAGAGAGCTTCGCCGTTGTTTCGTTCTCGGGCAGCCGGGAAAAGTACGTCTCAATGATGGGGTTGGCCGCATTGATCGGGCCCAGCTTGGGCCCATGATCGTCCATGCGAACATACTTGATGCGGTTGAAGAGCTGTTCCAGAATCTGGTTGAGGTCCCTGTCGTATTCCTCGTAGAATGGAACGTTGATGGCATCGAGAATCTCGACAAGCTTGGCCTTTGCAGCCGTCGTGTTGACCGTCTGCGTGCTTTCGCCCTCGTATCGACCAAAGGCAAATGAAAGCAGGGTAGCGGCAACATTGGGCTCAACCCGCCGGCGGAATCGTTCTCCTAGCCGGTCAGTGCCCTGGAGTGCATACTTCTTGATGAATTCCACTTGTTGCTGGAGCTCTGCCGTCTTGAGGTGCTCAAAGTCGCTCAAGGTAGCAGAGCCGTCCTGTGGCGGGATGGCCTTGCCACCAACCCACGCCTCGACGATCTTGTCGGCATCTCGCTCGACATTGATGGCGTAGTACTCCCACAGCTGGAGCGGAAGAATGACGTGCTTCTTGATGCCCTCCATGAGCTGCAGGAGGTCCTCTGTGGTCTTGATGTCGACGGGCAGTCCCAGCTTCTCCAGCTGGCCGCCAAGCTCCAGCAGCTTCGTATCGAGCTCGTACGCCGACTGCAGCCATGGGGCCGTCACCAAGTTGTATCCGGCCTCGGGGTGCTCCTCCAGCCACTTTGTGTTGTGTGCAGTGTGGTTGAGGACAATGTCGGTCAAGCTCAGCAGGGAGTATTTCTGCTCGAGACTCTCGACCAGCTCCTCAATGTCCTTTTCGCCCCGAGGAAAGCAGGCGGGGTCCCAGCCCAATTGGTCGTACAGGCTGTAGGGCGAGTTGGAGCTACCCCGGACCTGCAGAGGAGTAAAGTGTATCATGTTGTATCCCCTCTCGCTGATGCCCCGCAGGTGGCGCTCCCAATCCCCGGGGAAGCGGCCCATGAGCTTGCTGATGATGGAGAAGAGCGACAGCGCCGGCAGCGGCAATGGCCGGCCATCGAGCTTGAGGCGAGGGGCAACATCGATGTAGTACACGGGCGTCTTCTTCAGAGCCTCGTGGCGGTCGGAGGGCTTGGGGACGTCGTCGTCATCGAGCTTGGGCAGCTCGGCATAGGTGGTGTAGAAGGCGAAGACGCCGGACTCGTAGATGGGGATGGAGATTTCGAGCGTGCGGTTGAAGTCGGGCGTCAGTCTGGGGAACTTTCTGTCAGCCACCTCGTCCAGCTTCTTCCGCAGCAATCATCAGACTGAAACCAGCTCGGGCATCAACTCTGGCTTACTTGTACTCTCGAAACTGGTCCCGCCGAAACTCGCGGCCCTGCTCCGGGATGTTGACCCAAAGGCTGCCATTGCGGCACACCGACGACGTGCCCTCGATGGCGAACCGCACCGTGACCGGGTCGTCGCTCTTGGGCTCGAGATAGATGTACTCTCCGGCCACCTGAGGCGAGCCGTCGTCGTTGAGCGGCAGCAGATAAACCTCCGTGGTCGTCATGATTCTTGGGCTCATGGTGGGAAAGGAGAGGGGCCCAACAGCTGCCCCGCGGGCCTGGTTTTGTAGCTGGACCTGCGGTGGGCTGGACGACGCTCAGCGGGCTCCTGGCGTGGCCTAAGCAGTTCTTGCTTGGGGGGCGTTTAGCAGGGATCGGCTGCGAGTGATCCGCTGTGCCAGAGGGCTAGCAGAGGCTGTAACGTCGTGCGGTCAGAGGGCTCCGAGTGCGAGGGAAGTGGAAGCTGATCAAGAGAGACGAGATGTCCCATTTCACGTCCAGACCGAAAGAGACTCCCCTTTTTGGGCACAGACGGGCGGTCACAATCGACGGATTCGACGCGCGCAAGTCGTCTGCTGTTTTTCCCGCAAGCGAGCGAGCGGCTGCTGCTGGTTGGCCGGCAGGCTCTTGGTGTCATGTCACTGTCATGTGCAGGCGCTGCTTGTGAGGGGCGCTGCTTGTTGAGCCCGATTCCAAGGCACCAGGAACCACCTGGCAAATCAAGGAAACGCTCAATCCAATGCCTAGTTGGCGCCAGTTGTGCTTACGGCTTGCTTGGGTATTCTTGCTGCTGTTGATTTTCAGGTGATTCTAGGTATCCCAGGCCATTCGGTCAGACGCAATGGAAGCTGCCCGAGTATCTACACAGGGACCAGCTCAACTGCAGTTGGACGACAAGGTAAGGTATCAGTTGGTGATGCTGTACCAACCACATCATGCCAATGCCATCGTGACGCCTCCATGGCCACAACCCCAGATGAAGCTATGTCCGCTAGTTTTGCCTCTAAGCAGCAAGGCAACAGCATCGATGCCATCAAATGCTTCCTCCTAGGGGCCCGGCTCCCACGCGGTGGCTTGCAAAAGACACAACCAGCGGAATCCGGTTGGTAGCTCGAGAAGCCCAGAGCTAAGCTTCCGCCCTTCCCACGCCCTCGGGATCGGCCCTGTAATCACCTGGCAATCAGGAGTAAATCCGTTGCAAATCACTGCATCTCGATCCAATTCATATCGAATTTTCTTCCTTTTCCGATTCTCAGATTGTTTCTGACCACGATTGGCGACGTTACACCTCCCACCTGGTTCACGATCTTGTTGAAGCTCTCCGTTTACCAACCCCGCTGTCCAGGGGCCATGACGTCACGATTAGCTTGTCATCATCCGCCTTGGTTCACCATTGCTAGTGAGCTTTTCTCCTTACTTAATCCTCGGGAAGCCTAACTGGAATCGTTCACGATGTTCACTCCACCTACTTACTATACTTACAACACTCGATCACAAAGTATCTCCACGCATTGGAACAGTTGAAGAGTCACAAAGGAGCCGTATGCTCATCCAAATTCACAATACTATCAGAGAAGACATCGTTCGATCCAGCACAATCCGCCAATCAGCCACTCCCTCCTATCACATGTGTCAGTGGCAACATATCAAAACCACGCTCTTGATGCCTGACCAGGACCCATCAATGCATCCAAACTGATGGCCTTTTCGCACTTCTCCCCCGTCGGATATCGACTGTTCAGTGACGTCTAGAGATCTCTTGGAACCGTTTAGCAGCAAAGCCAGCCTCGGCCATCTCAACCGCCAGCTTGGTGGCTTCGTCAAGGTCCTCCTCTGGCAGTCCCAGCGCCTTGTTGGCAAGGCCATACTTGGCCTCATAGTTGCCGTCGCCGTTGGGATAGAAGGCGCGCGAGTACATGGCCATGCCAAAGCCCAGCATGTTGCCACCCCTGAAGAGCTCCAGGCCTCGCTTATACCGAACGTCGCTCGGCTCGTGCTCGATCTGCCAGTCGGCATCTGTGGTTCCCAGCACCCTGTTGAGGCTGTCCAGCATGTCCCGCTGTGAAACGAGGAAGCTGGAGATGTAAAGGGGCTTGTTGCGCCAGTGGGATATGGTTACCGACGTGTCGTTCTCGTCGTCGGGCAGCTCCTTGAGACTGAGCAGCTGTGCCGCAGCCCGGCCGCACTGCCGCCAGGTCGATGTGTTGATGCGCGTCTTGCCGTCGTCGTAGAAGGTGACCTTTCTCTCCGGAATCTCGAAGCCGTACCAGGCGTTGCCCATGGAGAGAGAGTACTCGTACCAGAAGCTGCAGGACATGTAGATCCACGACAAGCCAGCCTGTTCCGCCGCGGCGACGCCAGCCTCGGTTCCGGCCCGGGTCATGATGTCCTCTTGGAGCGCCTTGTTGGCGTAGTCGGCGCCGTACGAGTTGGGCATGACCCACGGCACGCCCGCCTTGGCCGCGGCGTCGATGAGCTTGGCCTGGGCGTCTTTGGGAGCCGTCACGGCGAGGGAGATGAAGAGGAACTGGTGGCCCTTGAGGGCGTCGACGATGGTATCCTCGTCATCGTAGTCTATCTGAGCGACCTTGACTCCCTTGGGAAGCTCGCTGGCGCTGTTGATGCGGGTGATGGCAGTGACGGTGTGCTTGCCAGTCTTGAGGAGCTCTTCGGCGATGTGTTTGCCAACTTGACCTCCGGCCTGGTGAACATATTGATTAGCAGAACATACAGCATAGTAGGGGAGGGGAGTTGGTTGGGGGATGGCAATGCTTCGAGGCTCAAGACTTACCCCGACAATGGCCACATTCTCGATGCGGTTGGTGAAGCCAGCAGGCTGATCTTTAGCGTACTTGATCGACATGATGGTGGTTTCTGGGGTCTTTGTTCGGTGGATCTTGATATAAGTGTGAAGAAGTGTCTCTTTGCTGTGTTGACCTGCTCTCTTCTTCCTCCTCGAAGTGGACGACTCTTCCCATCTTTATATACCTTTTTCTCAACGGCTCTAGTTTCCTCTTCATCCAGCAACTCCTCCTCTTCTCCCTCTTTCTCCTTCATCATCGAATACCCACAGCCTCATCCTCCCCTCGCTTCTATGTCCCTATCCCCGGCCCACGCAGATCCAGATCTCCCCAGGGCGGACTTTTCCACTACCCAAAACAGCAACAGGATCGCGCTATCGGCATCCACTGATCGATTAGCTGCCGGCAAGCCTCGAATCACGGGCCGTCCAAATACGAAACGAGGTTAGACCTCTTTTCTCGACGACCCCCCCGGTGAAACCAATTCTCTGGTACCTTAATCTCCGAGCCCATTCTTCGCTTATATAAGCCCTCTTTTTCATCATGTTGTTCGGTCATTCCATCGCATGATCAGATGGATTACGAATGTCTATTGCCCATGGCCGGGCTTCGCATGTGTTGTTTCGCCGTTGGGATTGTAGCTCGGTGTTGCTCGGATTTCCAAAATGCCGTGGCGTTGACGCTTTCTATTCGTTTCCGTACCGAGATATGGGTGTTGAGGAGGGTTGTAAAGTGACAGAGGGCGGACTTGGATGACGCGTGGGCTGAGATTGAGAATAGGCCGCCAACGACATGGCCGAATAATACTCTTGTGCCATCATACCCGTCATTCTATTGCTTTACTTGTTTGTCCAAGGATAGAGATCCTGTAGAACTCGGTTCTCCGAGGATAGGTAGTGAAATAGTCCGGTGGCGTGCGGCGTTAATGATTAAAGTCCAGCTAGACAGATGGTTCACTTACAAGAAGTGGCTGCTTCAACCATCCTCACCACATGTAGTCTTCCTCGCTCACCGAGCATCATCGGCATTCCATCTCTTCTTATTTTGTCATTACAGAACAGATCGAACGAGGAACAAAAGTAGACTCTCCGTGCCGCTTCGGGATTTTTGTTCTGGCGGGCAGTGTCGGGTCGCCAAATGCTTGGCATTGTGATGCTGGAAACATACCCTGCACAACATGCATCAACTATGGCGGCGCAACTTTGCCTGGATTTTTCGAGCAATAGAAGTATAAGCCAAAGGATGCAGAACTTGAATTTACCTCTCTCCTTGAATGCGAACTTGATGCTATTGGAAAAGTGCCCTGATAATGAATGCGCAGATGTAATACCTACCAGCAGCAGCCTTGGATATCTCAGCATCCACCAAATACTGTCTGTCGTGTCGCTATCCGGTGAGTCAAACTGCCCATGGATGTCCAGGATGCTATTTGTCTCAATAACTCATAGCGATCACTCATGAACCGAGCATTGGTGCATGCAGTTCGAGCACTCCTTCTCTTCTCCTGATACTCCAACCGGACGCGCGTGTCGAGAGCTCACATATTACTCTCAGACACTTGGGAGTCCGACTTACACGTCCTTTGCCTTCAACTTCGTCGGCCTTCCTACAATTCTCTTCGCAGGTAAGTCCAAACATACTACACCAGGCAAATGCAGAAGCATCAAATATTATTAACAGACAAAGGAGCAACCCCAGAAAACGAATCACTGCAGCTGACGACACATCTTTACTGTAGAGCCGTATAGATTGACGGCCTATCGTGCTTTCAAAGCAATTATAGCTTCAGAATGGGACGTGGGAGATCTTGACCTTTTTCTTACTGCCAACCTGCAGTTCAGCCGCTTTGGCTCTCACCTTCACAGCATTTTGAAACCTCTCCCATGGCCCGAGGGATGCTGCTTTAACCGCATTCATCCCCTAGAACCTTTGCGAGTCACTGCATATACTACATCAAAGTGTAAGGTCACAATTGCCGCCCTTGGTGTAATCTCTACTACAAGGCTACGGACAGCATCTGCTCTCCACGCCCAATGTGACTCAAGCGAAAGACTGCCCTGCCCGGCTCGCGCCGAATCATTGTCTCACAGCACTTTGAAATAGATATCGCGGTTCCCCATCTCTTTCTTGTTCATCTAAGCAGATCTTTTGGTGCGTATCGTCCTTAGATCTGCTCGTCAGTTCATACTATTCCTCCGCTTGATCTTGAAGCTCCGGAGAAAGCTCTTTCACGATCTACCAGAGCCCGCTTATCCTGTCGCCGTGGATCTCCCCTCTTGAACATCCAGGGTTTCTTTTCCTGCAGTTGTCTCTCTGACATAAGCGGAATAGCTCGTGACGACATGGGCTCCTTGGAGACAAGATGGGGGGCATGGATCAAGGATTACAAGCTTGGTAGAACGCCTGTCAGCCCCGTTTTCTAATTTGCTGGAGACGTCCACGCAGGACTGAACCTATGTACTAGTTATTCCCCCCTCCAAATTGCTGCAGATAACACATATGTAGTAGCATACCACAGCTTGGAGCTCGAATCGCGTCCGGAGCACAGTAGGACTTTGATTGCCATTTTCGTGGAGCATCTGCATCTCATCGATCGATGACTTGAAGGTATCAGTACTTGGCAGCCATAGCATGTGTGATAGGAGGAAATCGTCCTGGCTTTAGGCGATGACGTGCGCTAATGGGTGATAAGGTGGGATACGGGTAGCCATGGATGGTGCCTCGCTTCTTCCCTCGCTTCTTCTCTCTGGCGCTGGAACTTGGGGATCCAGGGATGGCTTCAAGTGCTTGTCAAGGAGGCTAAGAGCTCGCGTAACTTTGTCCCCTCCAACCGTGTGGCCGCTAACGTGCATTAGGCAGACTCGTTCATGTAGGTCCAAGGCCCGGCGTCTCTGGATCCCATTTCCACAGGTCAAGTTGTAGTCGTAGCAGCAGCAGTATTGGTTGGGATACGATGTCGGTGCCTTCGAAGCTCGGTATTGCATTCCTCTCGCGGTCGATGCCGCCGGAAGGACTTTGTCATGAACACGACGCCATTGTCGGTCTAATCGAGATGTTCCGTCTTACCAGTCCGCGCCTCGTACGTGTCCAGCGTGAGCAGTCGTAAGACGATAAGACGACGTGTCGGGCCTGGTGGCATGTTGGCTTGTGCTTCTGGTATGAGGGCCCCAAAGGTGCCGAGACGAACACCTTCCCAGGGAAGCATCGCCTCTATATCAGCACCGCCAAAACGGCCGCCCAAAGGGTCTCGCACCGCCAGGCCAGTGCCAAGGAAACAACCCGGAGAAATGCAGTGGCTTGCAGAAAACCGGATGGCTGCGCGGCTGTGGAGAAGAATGCCTGGAAACTGGGCAACCTTGCAGACGGAGGAGACCTTGACAGCTCCCAAGCTTTGGGCTTTAGCCGGCGCGGGCCATTTTCCTAAGAGAGAGACCTTGGAGGTCCACGTGACTGCACACGTGACCGTCTCTGCTGTCCCCTTTGCATGCTTCCATGCTCTTCTCCCCCTCCCTTGGACGGTCATCGAGATTGCTCCTGCTCGCTTGGGCCATAATATTACACCTGTTGAGCCGTGAATGGAGCCATCTGGGGCCCGAACCGCCACTTTCTGCGTCCAGCAAGAAGCTATTCCAACCTTGCTGCGGTCCCTGTTTTGGCGTGGGTCGGGGATATTGCACAGAACTGGCTGCGACGAGGCGCGCGTTGAGGGCGGGCCGGAGCTTTCTCTCCGGAGCATTTCCTCCGTCTTCCTCAGGTTCGACAAGAGAATAGCCAAGGCATCGAAACTGCCATCGACACGCATCGACGCTGCGAGCCCGACAGAGGTTATCGCGATCGAGATGGATGGCGGCGATCGAGCTTCAGAGCTGGCGGACCCCCCGGTCTCCCCTCTGCGCGACTCCACCCACGCCATCCGGCCGGAGCCTCTACAGTACGGTACAGTCATACTAGCGCTCGTCGAGGGAAGCGCCGACGGCTTCGTCCATTGGACGGCGGGCCTCGCTTCATGTCGATGGGCCACGGGTCTGTCGGGGAGGCTGCGAGGGGGACCGGGGATTTCCCTGGCTGAGGGCCTGGCTCTGCTTCGGTGTGGGCTGTTGTTGGCCCTGGAACATGCCAAAGGACATGCATACATACAAGCGGGCGTGCAAAGCTTGGGAGGATGAGGATGACCGCTTGTTCGGCGTGTACATACAGGTGCAATGCTGGGGACTTTTGGGCAACAACAGCGGTTGTTTCTTGGTCGCCTCCAAGATGGGATGGGATCGCTGTTCCAATCCCCCTTCTTGTCGCCCAGCTCTTGCGAGAATGGCACACTTGGAAGCGCAGGATTGTGCTCAACCTCAAATTTCCCCCTCCGTGGAGCTGGCCGGCCTGGGACAGCAAGCAAAAAACAAGCCTTATTAGCCTGGGAAGGGGGACGGATTTGGTCCCATCCGGAACGGGGGCCGGCTTCGTTGGAGGTGGTGTGGTCTCCCTGCTTCTTGGTCCGGAGCACCGACCTTGCTGCTGTATCACCTACAGCCTACGGCCAGCCTGTGGCATTGCACGAAGCCATCACACTCCGCCGGCAGCATGTATTAGTACGTGTGCGCGACCCGCCGGGCCACCCTTGGTGACGCACCTCTCCACAGCCCGGGTTGTGCTGCATGTATGTATGCACTGTACAGCGGCCAGCGACGAGCTCAGATCATTTGCCTAGTTTGAACCTTGTGTGCCCTCCCTGGCGGCCTTGAAGCACGAAACGAAAAGCCCTTCTCCAACGGTCTGAGGCATGGCATGGCTCCAGTGCGCTAATCCGACTGTGCCAAATCCAACGGTGCCAGGGGTAACAATCTCACTTGGAGGAGGAGGAGCTGCTCGAGGTCGCCGGTAGATATTACCTGTCCTGCTCAAGGCCCCAACCAGGCGGGAATCCGGCCGAGTATATATTTAACAATGACGTTTCCTCCTCATGGTCGGTGCAGACTGCTCTCCTCCCTTTGCCTTGTCGATCTAAAACTACTGGAAACCAACTTTGGCTCTTTTTGGACTGCCGAATCCTGCTTGGGACCTGTATCATCCCAGGGCCGGCTCGTTTTCTACATCTCATAACACCATCACAAAGATATCATCGTCCACCAAGCTCAAGCCTCACGCATTGGCATCATGGCAGGCCTCGCCGCAGCTCCCCCATTCATCGCCTGCGGTCCAGACTACGCCCATGCAGGTCACATTGCCATGCCCTTCGCGCCGGCTGATCAGGACGGCGCCTTGCCACCGAAATGGCCCAACGTGTGCCACAGCCCGTCCGGTCTAGAACACCCGGATGCTTTCTTGCCCACGCTGCCCCCCTGGCAGGCCACCGAATGGGACATGGCTGAGGGCTTCCTCAAGTATCCCGACCAGACCTTCCACAGCCCTCCGACGGCGGAGAGCGTCATCTCCGGGGCCGACAGCTCGGTCGGCGCCGGCACCCCCATCTGGGACTACCAGAACGACCAGCTCTCACACGGCCGTGAGCTCAGCCCTTCCACCACCGCCACATCTCCTTCAGAACACTCCTCCTTCGACCAGTTCATCTCAATAGCACCTTCATCACTCCACACATTCAAGCAAGAAGAGGCTTCAGCAGCAGCCTCAAAGAAGCAGACCAAGCCCCGAAAACCATCCACCAAGACATCACCAAAGACAATCTCCTCCTCCTCCTCCTCCTCCTCCTCCTCTCCCGCCTCAAAGCCATCATCATCATCATCAACATCATCAAAGACATCGTCACCAAGGACATCACCAAAAGCATCACCCGTCGAGGAGGGAGGCATCTCCAAAAGGCCTCGCCGGACCAAGACGGCGCAAGAGCAGGAAGCCAGCCGGGCGCGCATCCGGGAGAAGAACCGGGTGGCGGCGGACAAGTGCCGCGGCCGGCAGCGCATCGCCGTGGAGAAGCTGAGCGCCAAGCACGACGCGCTCGAGGAGGAGAACCGGCAGCTGTCGCAGATCCTCAAGGACCTGATTGCCGAGCGCATCGTGCTCAAGAACATGCTGCTGGAGCACGGCAACTGCGGGTCGGAGCTGATTGAGAACTATCTCAGGGAGAGCGCGGTGCGGTGGGTGAAGCAGGTGGAATCGCAGGCGGTTAATGTAGAAGCGGCCTGACTACTACTTAATGATAGTATAATGAAAGTAATTCCTCGTACTTTTGATCGTGTGCCATCGTTCTTTCGTTTGTGGTGTTGTAGTCGGACGCATTGTAGGGCATGGCGTTGACGCTATTCGCAACTTACACCAATCTTGCTGCTTGTATCCTGAAAATCACATGGGGACAATACGCAGCGCAACACGACCTTGGCAAATCCGCATGCACATTATGATACGGAGTATATATCAATCTTGAATCTGAGCATCTTATTTCTGAGCGAGTATAACAGAAACTTGTAATCAATGTCTTACATTGGAGGTGAACTTGACGATGCCATGTAAGTCGAGAATCTGATATTCAGCTACAGCCTTTAACACCTCTCCCACATCTTCATAAACCAACCCGACCTGATAACACAACCAACTCACGACCTCAAAGCCCATCTCAACGACCAATTCCACCCCTCCTCATCCACAAGTCGCATCCGAAAGGGCTCTCAACTCACCAAAGCCATATCCGAGTCTTTCACCCCAAACCACCAAAGCCATCCAAGCCATGTCGTCGAACAATGCACAGACTCTCCTCCCATCGCAACCCCGTCGAAAACCCGCCCACGTTCGTCATCCCGCATCCCTAGCCTCTCTCACAAGAACACAACTTCTTCTTTCTTTCCCGCAGATCGGTTTCCCGGGCCCACGTACAATTACGCACGAAAAAGATCGAGATCGGCACCATGACTTGCCGTACCAGGGGGGAGGGGGGACATTACGGCTATCACTACGGGGGGTGTACATACATACAAGCTGCCATCCATACCTATGTACATACAGTATGATACTACTTACTTGCCTGATAGGGCTGGGCGGTTTTGTTCCCCTGCAGGCGGGAGGAAAGAAGTGTATGTAGGTAGGAATGTATGTACAGGTAGGGGTTTGTTTGCCTTGGCGGACGAGGTGTGGTTTGTTTGTACATGGGTGTATGTATGTGTGCGTGTGCCCATGTGTGTGTATGTGTTTCTACAAGGATAAGGGGGTCTTGGGGAAGACTGCGGTGATGGTGGTAGTGAAAAGAGATCCTCGTGGGAGGAAGAGCCACTGGGGCCGTTCCACCAGTTTCTTATCGTTTTCGATATCTTGTATACTTAATGGCAGATGACGACGATGATGATGTGTATGGGAATTGTTAAATCGGGAATTTGTATAATGCACTGTTCGTCCATACAGTATAGCTAGCAATACGTTTAACCTATTGAAAAAAAACGCGTTACACTCCCCACCACCACAACACACTAAAAAAACGCCCCTTTCTTCAACCATCAGCAACACAATAACAAAATGACTAGACCACAGCATAATACACTAAAAAAGGCCTATATTTGCAGTGCATTTAAATAGTCTAAGTTTTACAGTCTAAAGTATATTAAAAAAGATCTTTTTAGGTTCTTTAAGGTTCTATAAGAGAGAGGCTATAAGATTTTAAAAAGCTTATCTAACTAAACGCATTATAATAACCTAAACCTACTAGAAATATAAGGCTAGAAAAGGGCGCTAAGTAAAGCCGACCTTAATAAAATAAAGGAATTTTATAAGGATAAGGGCTTTAAAGCTTATAGGCTGCCTTAGTCCTAGCTTTTTTTAAAAGCTAGGGTTAAGGCTAAGGCTTATAATTACACTATTTAGATAAGCCTAGAGTAATAAAGCTATTATAAATAAATTGCATAGCAAGTTAACTTTATAAATAAATATAATGCTATACTATAGCTAGAATACATAAAAAAAGCCCTAGAGTAATAACCCTAGGCTAAGGACTAGAGGAATATCTACTTCTTTAATAAAGGCTACTTTAGCTATAGTAATAAAGGCATCGCCTAGATTATAAAGAAGCCTAGCATAAGGAATAATCTAGCTAATTTATAAAAGAGGAAAGAGCCTGCTAAAAAAGACCTTAAATAACTATACGCCTAGGCTTATATTAGCTATAACTTTAAAAGCCTACTTATTTAGTATAAGGTGCCTATAAATTTAAACGGCAAGATAACCTAAGCTATTTATTATGATGTTATTCTTGAAGGCTATGTTAAAGGGCTGCTAGAGGAAGGCCGCTAATTTATCTTAAAGGAAGATGGCAATAGTGGCTATAGGCCTAGCCTAAATAACCCTATATAAGAGTAAAAGAAGAAGAACAGCCTTAACTTCTTCTTTAATTGCCTATAAAGCCCTAATCTTAGCCTTATAGAAAATTACTGGCTTATAGTAAAAGAAGAGGTGCAGTAATAACTACACTAGGATAAGGATACCCTTAAGGAGCTTATAAAAGAAGGCTAGGCAAAGCTATTATAACAGATAATTAATAACTAAATAGACTTAATGCCTTAGAGACTAGAACACGTTATACAGCTTAATAAAAAACGCACTGCTTAGTAGTTTTATTTACTATAGAAATTATATAGGCCTTTAAACTAGTGTTGTTTTAGTGGTGGTGTGGTGTTTGCTAAAATAGGGATAGTGTGTAATGCGTTTTTTTTCGACTGCATGACGTTCACCCATCCACCGATCGACATGACCGACTTTGCTCCTCCCGGACCCAGCAATACGAAAGCCGAGACACCAGATCGACAGAGACTAATTTACACATACTATCAATCAGTCTCCGTGCTCGCCTAAACGCCTTTATTACCAATCTTACCGACTTAAACGATTTGAATATATGTACTCGTCATGCTAGCTATGGATTTTCCAAGGAAATCTAGAAAGTGTGGGTTCGGGTTTCGAAGAGATCGTGATGGTGGTGGATTGGGACAGGAATACTAGTAGGTAACAACTTCCCGCATTGCCGGAGAGATCGTCTGGGACCCTTGTGTGGTATGGGGACCCATTGTTCAGGAGATGGAAGGGGTCTACAGTTCACATGGGAAAATCCCAATTGCATCATAAGTTGGGATGGGAATTTTGCAGCTTTGATTGCATCATAAGCCGATGGGATGCACATGGGTTGTGTGGTTTTGGTTGACGTCGTCTAGCTGATCATGCTGGATGAAAGAGGACGAAGATTATCGTAGAGACTCTTTGCTTTTGGAGGGCATTCGTGTTGCGTATGAACGCGATGAGACGAGAATGAATAGACGAAATAAGGTCATTATAATAAAGCACATGCCGTAACCAAGATATGACAATACCCAGCCGGATCTACCGCTTTATGACATGTATCCCAAACGCCTCCAACAACACATCCTCACGTCGTAGCCGCTGTCTACCCAATAATTGATCTCTCTTATGCTTGCTCATGCTCTACAAAATAGATAGCGGCTTCTTCTCCGTCTCAGAAACCAGATTGGGAATATCGTCAACGCTCGCCTTGCCCAGAAGAATGGAGTTGACGGCCGTGAACAAAGGATAGTCCATCTCCAGGCCGCGGGCCTTGAGGAAGCTGTTCACCTCAAACGCGGTGCTGGTGCCCTGCAGCTTCTGTCCGTTGAGGTCCTGCTTCTCCACCTCGTCCACGGTGATGCCCTTCTCGACGGCCTTTTTGGCGCATCGAAAGTTGCGGCCGCCCGAGCACGAGGTGATGAGGTCGGCGACGCCGGCCGATGACTCGGTAAAGGTGCCGGTGCGCACCGTCTCGCCAAAGAACTCCTTGCCAAACTTGACCATCTCCATGAGGCCGATTCGCATCACGGCAGCCTTGGCGTTGTCGCCCCAGCCGCGACCGTCCACGAAACCGGCGGCCAAGGCCACAATGTTCTTCAGCGCACCGCCCAGCGACACGCCGGCGACGTCAGAGACCATCTGGACGTGGAAGTAAGGGCGGTGGAACAGGGTGCGGAAGCACTCGTGGTCGAGCGGCGGGTACTCGGCCGGCACGGGCGTCAGCTTCGCCTTGGACTTGCGGCCCCGGGCATCGCGATGCTGCATGTCGGCGGGGGGCTCGGTGACCGTCATGGTCAGGTTGGGGCTCTGCGAGCGAGGCGTGGGCGCCCTGCTGTTATCCATGGGCGGCGGGTCGTAGGCAATCGTCGTCTCGGACCACTTCTCGGCCGCAATCTCGCTGGCGATGTTGGCCCCGCTCAGGGCGCCGACGTAGATGTTGAGGCCGTCGCCGATCCACTCGCTGAACAGGCTGACGCCCTCGTCGGACACGTTGACGCCCTTGATGCAGCTGATGCCGCGCGCAAAGGGCACGATCTTACCGCGGATCTGGTCGCAGACGTTGCGGATGAACTGGTGGGGGAGGTTGAAGATGAGGATGGTGGAGTCTTGGACGGCGTCGACAAGTGAGGGGTTGGCGACGATGTTGCTGGGCAGGGCGATGCCGGGCAGGTACTTGACGTTCTCGTGGTATTTGTTGATGATGTGCGTGAGCTTCTGGGGGGCGTCGCCGATGGCCTCGTCGTAGTGCGGTGACGACTTGGGGATGCTGACGTCTTCCTCGTACACCCACATCTGCACCTCCTCCTCAAAGAGCTCCTTGTTGGCTCGCGTGTTTTCGGCAATGATTTTGGCAATGGTAGAGCCCCTACGACGATGAGGTCAGTATGTGCCCAGCAGATGTCTTGTTATGTTCTCCTCATACCAGTTGCCAGATCCCACAATGGTGACCTTGTGCTTCTTCTCGGCACCGCCCAGGAGAGCCATCTTGCCGGTTGTTGAGCTGGTGGTGGTAATGGAGTAGCAGCTGTGGGAGCAGTTGGACGAGTAGCTGTAGGCGCAGCTGAATCGATGGCTGTATCGGTACGCAGAGGTGCCTGTCCCGAGTCTGGAACTGAAGCGGAAGATGGAGAGTCGAAGCATGCAATTCGAGCAGCCGGGCGCCTGGTCTGTGTATAAATACGTGGAGGAGGGAGGAGAGGGAGAAGAACCTGCGGCTCGTGTGTTCCAGCTCGTCTGTGCCGCCAATGACGCATGGCATGTCTGCGTGAGTAGCGCTCACCGCCTGCTGCATCGGGCCTTCGCCCCAACCGACTTGCTGGGATCCTGGCTGGTGCCTTTTTTTTCGCCGAGATGCGAGGGAACCCCGTCAGAATCACATGCAACGCTGGCGTGCAGCATGCAATTCTGTTTACCCCTGGCCTTTTCACATGCTAAAGGTTGGTTCTGCTTTAATAAGGTGTCAGTACTGTGGTTTTTTTGCAACAGAATCGAATGAATGCAGCTGTTGCTCGGAGTATCACGACCAAGACAAGGAGCCGAGGACTTGGTGGAATAGCGGCATTTCGGGCTACCGAATCAAGGCGCATGCAAGACAATGCAGAAACTCAATGGGCAAGACGGGAAGTCGACGTCTCCTGATTCGCTCTATTGGTTGTATCTAAGCAAATTGAATTTCCATGAACAAAGAAGAAGCCAATCGCCGTGCAGGGCTGAAGTGATGGCTTGAAGCCCGCTCATCGCTAAAGTGTAGGTGCAGCAATACAAGGGCCGGATAACGTCAGCACCAGTGTCTGACACGCCAAACCCAAATACATGTATTCCAACAAGACAAGACGAAAACCACAACATCAACTTCCTCCCTTCACTCATCTTCAACTTCCTGCAACAACGCTGCCTTCTCCTCGTCTGTTCCGCCAGAAAACGACTCGCGCCTCGTCGACTCCTTCTTCGGCTCCTGCGTTCGCTCGCCGTCACCGAAGATGTGGACAAACACCTTGTCGTAGCTGTACCACATGATGCCAAACAACCCCGAGATTGTGTTCGCGCACCACCGCGGCACCTTGCCCCTCTCGTCAGCCAAAAAGGTCGTGATGGTGAAGAAATACATCAGCATCGGGGCCCAGACGAGGAGAAACACGTTCTGGCCAATCTTCTGCCGGAGCGTCGTGGGTGTGTACGGCTGCATCGACGCCAGATAGTCCTGGTAGACTTGGGGGAGATTGTGCTCTCGGGCACCGTCCACCAAGAGCTTCAGATATCGGGCGCTCGGCTGCGCATAGTCGGGGTTGGGCCTATGCGGACCGGTGACGAACCTGGTCCACCAACTCTTCTTGCCTGCGCCTGCATCCAGCGGGATGTACGGCGCATAGAGAGTTTGCGCAAGGAAGGGCTTGGGCAAGGGCGGCAGCGTTGGCTTCTCTGGAAGGCCGACATCCGCCGGTAGGGGAATGCAAGGCACTGCGATTTCCTGGTAGCCCGAGCCACCGCCTTCAGATCTCATAATGTTTCGGTAATCCTCCTTGGTCACTTCGTACACGACTCCCATCAGGCTGCCGTCCCATTCAAGCCCCGGCTTTCGAGGGTCCAGCGGCGGAACGATGGGTGGATGAAGAGGGTCGGGCAGCTTGGGGTCTGGAATCTTTCGGTATCCGACATTCGCAAAACATGGCTCTCGGTATGGCAATCCGGGGAGGTCGAACGTCAGTCGCAGCAGCGGAACGGATACGTTCATCTGAGAAAGAGGCCGTATCCTCCGCTTTCCCAGAAATGTCTCGGCCGACATGTTGGAGCCGTAGGCGAGGTAGAGGACGGTTTCGGCAATGGTCGCGACATCCTTGGGGGCATCCTCGGCTGCTTGTGCGAGGCGCTCGAACGAGGTGCTGGGGATCGAGGAAATCGGCGGATACGAGTTCGTTGGATGTTCCTCTGCCGTCTCGGCCTTCTCCAACGCTGCCACAGCAGTGGAAACGGTGTCTTTTTCCTTCATGGCGAGTTGCGGCGGACACAATGTGGTTTCGGAAGCCCAGACGGGTTGCGCACGGTAACGAAGCGATGCGAGGTCGAAGAGAAATGTTCACAGGAGAACTCTTGAAGCCAGCGGAGCATCTACTGGAAACAACAACTCACGACGCATGAAACGCCACTAGGGGGCCCTTCTATTTATCACTAACGCTACAACGATCGACCACCCTTCTGAAGCCCTGCTCGGCTTTCCATCGAATCCTGCCCGACCTGCAGATTCGCCGCCATTGCTCTTCTCTCCAGGTTGTGACTAACGGTTAGGGAGAGGCGGAATTCGAGCCGTGCGGAGCGTCGGACCTGAGCCTGGCTGCGAAGACCGATGGCCCGACCTATGGCAGCGCTGGAGGCGGATGAATAATCATGTCGTGACATCAACTCGGCGAGGTCCAGCTTGGCTTCTGGGACGCCTGGGGTCAAGGGGAAACTCCGCACTTGAGCATCGAATTGATTCGCTGGCCGGAATTAGAATTAGTCGATGCCATGTTGTTATTTTGGACTGATGGCTGCATCCAGTGACAGGGCAGGTGGAAGTGGACGAGACCTGATGCCCTGATGTAGACCCCTGATTTACGTTTGCTGAATGAGCCTACAGTATTGTGATGACTGATTCCATGTATGAAGACGCAGATTCGTCATGAATTGTGCCTGTTTCAAAGAGGATACGAGGCGGAGTATGTCTCGTATTTGCGAGCAATTACTACCAGGTAGTACTACTCAAAAAGTAAGAAAACGCGAGCAGATTCGGCGAGCTCTTTGAGACTCCTCGGTATTTGCGGCAGGCCTGCTGTTCACTCGTTGAACGTCTTCTATCTATATAGAAAAGTATCATAAGTCGCCATGCACTGATATACCTTGTAATTGGACATCTTCCCATGCACGACCTTCTGGAAGATCTTCGCTTTGGTCCCTCGGCTCGGATACTGACAGAAATAGAAGACAATGAACCATCTGTCAAGCCAAGCCTCTTGATCCACCAGCAAAACTCCGACCCGCGACACTACCGACTCTCCAGTCCACAAGTCGACCCGCCCCTATTAAACCGACTCGAGTCAAAAAGTGCCGGCAAGAATCCAGGTCCAATGAACGACCACACGGAACCAACTCTTGTCGCCAATTGACCCTCTTCTTCTCCGGCAGAGGCGAATGAGACGAGTCAACGCCTCCCAAATGGGCAGGCAATGTCTTCCGTCAGCCTCACCTGGGCGCTGGACTCGACTAACGAAGGGCCCCCAGTCGAAGCCTTCTAGCACCTTGTTTTTTTAAAACCCCCTACTATTGTGACGCCGGCGGCTTGGATCAGGCGTCCACGTTGTGTCTCGGTGTGCTTTGCTTGTTATGCTAGCTACATTTTAGGAAAAGCCGTTGCGATGGGAAGGGAAAAACACTGGAGACGGATGGGGGAAGCCGTTGTAAGGGGAGATGAGAAAAAATGGCAACGTTGCGTGTCCTTTACTTCTTCTGGGGGGTGGGAAATATCATTCACTTCATAAGACATTTAGACCTTTCAACTCATTTCATTCTTAACTCTCACTTGGTGTGCGCTGTGTGTGTTCATGAGTGCAGGTCTTGTGATGCTGACTCCTTGAATGAGGCGGAAATTGAGTTAGACGTGAGTCTTGCGTCGTATTTGCTGCTGCGCCTTGGACTGTTGGCTTACCTTTAGCTTCGTCGTCATTTCTCTAGAAACTTCATTTCCTGGCAACCGTTTCTTCTGCCATCCGCTCTTTTACCGTCATCCTACTTTCGTTTCAATCAATCAACCAACCAATCGTTTGAGCCAGCATCATGGCGGCGACTGTCTCAGAGGCGCCCAAGACGGGCATTGAGATGATGCTGGAACGCATCATGGGTGCGATGGAGAAGCAGGTAAGGGAGTTCAATTGTTGGCTGATGGCTGGGAATGCGGCTCGACTTTGCCAGCGGCAATTCCGCCCCCTCGGTCAGATGCATTGATCATGATGGCAGTGAGTTCTAATGAGGCGATGTAGAACCAAGAGATGGCCGAGCTGCGAAAGGAATGCGCGGAACTTCGCTCATCCAACAAGAGCATGGAGATTATGCTCCAAAGCATGGCAGTATGTTGATTCCCGCGTTTGGTCTGCGCGACAACTTCCGTTCACGAGATCCCTGGTTCTCACCATGACCGCAACAGCAAGGGCGCAATCACAGCCCTACAGGCCTTTCGGCCGGCATGTCTCCCAGCCTCGGCCGCGAGAGGGCCCGATCACCCTTCCTGCCTCGCCACTCCTCATCTGCGCCGTCCGGGCCTTCGCAGGCCCTCATCACGTCGCCGTCTCGCGAAATCCCCATTCACTCGCTCTCTTTCACGCAGCGCGAGATCCCCGGCTTCTACGTCGTGATCCCCGCAGGCGGTGCTGGTACCCGCCTCTGGCCTCTTTCGCGCGAGAACCACCCCAAGTTCCTCCTCGATGTCAACCTGTGCGGCAACAGTCTGCTGCAGTCGACCTGGGATCGACTTCTTCCTCTGGCTGGCCCGTCGCGGATGACTGTCGTGGCGGGACCTGCTCACTCGGAGGGTATCCTCGGCCAATTGCCCAACCTGGACTCGTCCAACTTGTTCACTGAGCCTGGGCCCAAAGATTCCATGGCTGCCATTGGCCTGGCTGCGGCAATTCTCCTCCGACGGGACCCAGATGCAGTTATTGGATCCTTTGCGGCGGACCACATGATATCTGGAGAGGACGCCTTCCTCGCTGCAGTCACCGAGGCCGTGGAGGTGGCTCGAGAGGGCTACCTGGTTACTATTGGTATCGCACCCTCTCATCCTGCCACAGGCTTTGGCTACATCCGACTCGGTGACCGGCTGGGCCTGAAAACGGCGCCGCACTCACGTCTGGTAAGCTCCTTCAAGGAGAAGCCCGATGCGCACACTGCTGCCAAATACCTGGCTACGGGGCAGTACCGGTGGAACGCCGGTATGTTCGTCACCAAGGCCTCTCTTCTGATGGAGTTGCTCAAGGAGCACTGCCCGGCTCTGTACGAAGGCTTGAACAACATTTCTGCCGTGTGGGATGATGAAGCCGCGCGCAAGGTTGCGCTGGAAGAAGTGTGGCCTACGCTGGAGAAGATTCCTATCGACAACGCGGTTGCTGAGCCTGCGGCTGCTCAAGGAAAGGTGGCGGTTATTCCGGCCACATTCGGTGAGTGATTCGTTCATCTTGCATCACAATATTGGAACGACTTGTATCTAACTGCTGTAGGCTGGGATGATGTCGGTGACTTTTCGTCCTTGGCTGAGATGCTTCCCGCCGAGTCCAACAAGCCTCGCGTTCTCGGTGACCAAAGACTGGGTAAGCCGTCACTTCCTAAGACTCAATGCCCCCAAGACAACGTCAGCTAATCCTTTTCTGTCGCAGTCGTCTCTGAGCAAACCGCTGGAGGAATCGTGGTGCCCGTGTCTGGCCGCCTGATTACGTGTCTGGGTGTCGACGACATTGTCATCGTCGATGCCCCTGATGCGCTCATGGTGACTACGAGGGCTCGTTCGCAGGAGGTGAAGTCGCTGGTGAAGAAATGTCGCGAGGCTGGATGGAAGAATCTGCTCTGATTTGCTGCTGCGAAAAGATACCTTTTGTCTGTTTGGTGTTTTGCGATTTGGGTGGTAGAGTCAGGTGTAGCCTTGCGGCTTCTTGGAAGGCGATTGGTGCCATAGTTGATGCACATCTAGTAGGTACTACATAAGATGTTGAGGCGCGTATACCTTACTCTTTTTTCGATGAATTCACCAGGTAGTTCAACTCCCGCTCACGGTGTTTCCACCATTCATTTGTTCACACTTCTGTGATTTATCGCGACATCGGGGGGTACCAAGGTACCTAAGGCACCTTCCTTGGCAGCACCTGCCGGGTTTCAAGGCTCAACTCTTCGCTCCTTCTTCACAACGAAGCATCAGAGGCACTCCTTCCCTCTTGCTCGCCCGTCTACAAAACAGAACTTTCCCATCCATTCCCCCTCTTCCCCTCCTCTCCTCCTCTCCTCTTTTCCTCTTCTTCTCCGTCCTCTCATCTCTCGTCCATCAAGCCTCGTCTTAATCATCTGAGACTTCCCTGCCTTTTTCCTCTGCGCATGGAGGCTCACCCTCTCCTGTGTTGACAGTTGACGATCATCCTGTTCCGCTCATTCGTTCATCGGATGTTTTCTTCAATCAAATCTCCTTGACATCCCAGCTTCACCACTGCAGCCGCCTCAGATTGTTCGTTGAACTCGTGTTCGTTCATCCTCTCCATCGCTGACCCCTTCTGTTCCTTCTTTCCGTGAGAAAGCGCCCACGTCATTGTCTTTGAGACCCTTCGCTGCCGCTGAAGACACTCGACCATGGCCCCAAGACTACGTGCCAAACCAGCTACGCACGCTCGCATGCAGCGAACTGCTACGCAGTTCAGCGAGCTGGAGGTCACCCCGAGCAGACATGAGGAACAAGTCAAAGTTGTGGAAACAACCATCGAGGGTGAGAGGTCATATTCCTCCAGAGCAACACAGACAGCTAACTGCTCCGTAGTCAATCACGCGGAGACACTCGAAGGCACTGAGCAAGGGATTCGATCGACGAACCCGTTTTCCTGGTCCGACGCGGGCTCGACGTCGAATACTCGTCGAAGTTCGCCGGCCAACATTAGTGAGGTTCCCGCCGAGGATGTTTGGCAATTCGATGATCTCGAGTCTCTGGATCCATTTTCCAGTCCCGGCTTGGCCGATAGCTACCTACCAGATACAATCCCTATCCACGGGAACGAAGCCACCCATGAGAAGGAAGCCAAAGAGTCAGGCACACCAAGACGACACATCGATTTCTCGGAAACTGCATCCACGGCGAGGCGAAGTTCACCTTTTGCGACTAGTGACGCCTGCAAAACAATATGGGACTTTGAGGATAGTCCCAACGCTGCTGCTTCTTCCCCCAATACGACCAACGGTATCCTCGAGTCATCGTATGTACCTGTCGAAGACTTGTATGACGTGACTCCGAAAAAGTCTGCGCCGCCAGCGCCAGCAGTTGCCAACCGGAGCATGCATGAGCCAAAGGGCCCCTCGCAAACTGGACAAAAAGCCAAGAAGAGGCAGAGGGCCAAAGAGCCCATCCGTTTCGACTCACAGACCCAAGAGATTGTCGACGTACCGAAGAAGAAAACTACTGCTCCTCGACTGCCCATCGTCCGCGCCTTGCAAGAAGCAGCAGCTTTGTCAAGCTCTCCGGTTGAAAGCAGTAAGAGGAAGAAGCCAAAGAAGGCTGCGAAGCCTCGGGCAACGAAGAAGAAGCCGGAGACTCCATCAGTTCGGATTGACCCGCTGCCGGCAAGGTGCATTGACCATTCACCCCCTCGCAGCCCGGCGGCGGTTCTGGTCCGAAGCTCCTCGGCCAGCATTGATCCGCCATGCGCCGAAAATCATGAGACAGTCAACACGAACCCCCCTACCAGCACGCATGTCCCTACCAGCACGCATGTCCCTACCAGCACGCATGTCCCTACCAGCACGCATGTCCCTACCAGCACGCATGCCCCTACCAGCACGCATGCCCCAACCAGCACGCATGTCCCTACCAGCACGCATGTCCCTACGAGTACTACCAATCCCCCTTCCAGGACCATTCCTGTATCTGCTGCAGTGCCCGCTCCGAAGCAGTATCGTCGTCGTTCGCCGACTCCTATCAACGAGAGAGACAACGAATCACAGCCAGAGCCTAGTGAGCAACACAAGACCAAGAGAAGGAGAATTTCACGACAATTCAGCGTTTCTGAGAGGGGAAGCCCGGTCGTAGTCAAGGATACTGCGCCTAGCAGAGGAGTTGAGCATGTGCCCCCTCGAGCAGATCCGGCCGCGAGAACGATACCGGAGCAACAACTAGCAGAGCAGCGCCCTACGTTCCTGAGAAGCAAATCAACGGACAAGCAAATCGAACAACAACATGATAGTGCTTTCGGAGACATCCAGGGCAAATCCTCGTCTCAGTGGTTGCGGCGTGTCAGCGACAAAGAACCAACCCGAAGGCGGAGATCCGGTCTGGGGAAAAAGCTCCACGAAGAGATAATGAAAAGCTTCTTGGGGCAGGCCGATTCGGCACCTGAGGCCCCAGAGACGACACTGGCAGCTGCTGTGAGAGGAGATGATATCACTCATGTCAACAAGCAGATCCGTCTGACAATCGAGGTGAGTAGTGCCCAACAAATCGCTTGGAGACATGACGTGTTGACCGCTCCATAGCAATTGATTGCCCGCCTGGACGACAGGAAGGCAGGGGCATACAATGTCGCAAATGTGTACCGTAGCGGCGGGAAAGAATCTCTCTCAGCTGTCCGGCAACGCTTGCTTCGAGATCGCGACAATCTGGCAGTTACTTTTTCTAGCCAAGGAGAAGCTTTCCACAAAAACATCCGGGGCGCGATGGGAACTGTCGAGACGAGGAGTCTCGCTCGTGCAGAGTCGGCATCGGACCTGGATGAGGTCCTCGCAGCACGAAGTCAAGCCCGCGGCCGTGTACGTCAGGGACTGAGAGCTCTGCGTGACGAGTGTCTTCGTGACAAGAAAGCTGTGGCTGGCCTGTCGTGAAGCTTACCGCAGGGCATTGTGTTGTGGTGGTCGAGTCGCAGTGGTGTGCCTACATGTTGATTGCTGGTTGTGCCTGGGTAATGTGGAACCTAATGTCTAATGCAAATTCCGTATGATTGCAACGATGGATGGTATTTGCAACTCGTCAAGCTCGTGAATCTTGAGTCCGTATGTGGCAGATGGGACGAATATGTTGCAGGGTCTGAGTCGGGTCTGAGTGGTGGCAGTGCGTGGAGTTGCATGATGTGGGATGTGGGATGTCAGTGTCTAGTGTGCAGACGGCCAATGAGGAGACGCAGCGCATGTGCGTATACTGGAGGTCTGGAATCATGATGCATGCTTTGGGGTCTGAGACCAGGCGTTTGCTGTCCCAGAGCGGGTGCGTCGATGAATCATGAACCGCTCTTTGAGCTGCCACGAAGCCGGTACTAGTAGCCTATACCCCCGGACAATTGGAGGCTCTGGCACAGCGTGGGAGGATGACAGGGAGAGCCGGCGGTGAGAAGTTGAAGGAGCTGCCACGGCGATACGGGGGCCTCAATCCCCATTGTTACATGTTCCTACAGTAGCTTGCTGGGCAGAATGGGGTTGTTGCGCTTCCTACGGCAGGGAGAATGGGGGCGTCTGCCGTATATGGAGTCGAAGTGGTACTCGGTGAGTTGTAATGCACTAGCAATGGTGATGGCATTCTCGGCATTGACGCAGGTCGCAAAAGTCGGGCTTGTCGTGTCTTTGACATCAGTTGCGGCTGATGGTAGGGACCACGATACGATACATAGGTAGGGACTTGGTAGCTAAGCGACTGCAAGGCAAGGCAAGGCTATGGTAGGCGGTGTTGGGGGTTTGAGGGATGGGATGTCGGGGGGATGCCCAAGTTGCCAGCGATGGGGGGAGGGGGTGGTTTCAAGTTGTGTAAGACGTGGAGGGAAGAAGAAGAAGCAAGCTGGCTGTGGGGGGTTTTTGACGGATGGAGTGTCAGTGGGATTGGTTGGCTGGCATGTGAGGCGCGGGAGAAGTGTGTGCTTTTGTGTGAGAAGTGCGGATTGTATGAGGGGAGATGCAATGCATGCGTGCGTGCAATTGGGTGGTGTGGTGATGCTGTTATTACAGAGGACAACTACGTAATGCAAGGTGGGAGATGTAGGACGACAATGTCCTGATGCTTACAAGGCGGGATGATGGTTGAGATGCAGTGATAGATACCTGGTCGGCGTGACATGGGCCAACATCACAAGCGGAAGAAAGGGAAAAGAAAGAAGAGTTCGGAATAGAAGCGGAATAGAAGAAGGAAAAGGGGTCCTGTGGGGGATGATGGTTACAGCAAACGACACAAGGGAAGAAAAAGCCCGCCCGGGATGGCGACCCAAAGGTGACGTGACGTGCATTGCCAGCGGGTAAGACATGTCCACTATGAGCTACGAGAGGGCAGCTTTGGGTATTACTAGTAGCTGAAACTGGGCATGAAAGGATGAAGTGGGAGAGTGTGAGAGAGAAGAGAGAAGGCGGGCCTGGACGAATTGAGGATGGGGAGGCTCTGAAACGAGGCACATTGACGGGGTTTTGGCAGATGCAATGTGCCTGGTTACCTTGTAGAGGAGCCGAAAAGGCGGCGAGACGAGAAGGGAGGAGAGAGAAAAGGGAGAGCAGGATGCAAGTATGGAGTGCACATATGCATACTATGTCGTTTTGTAAGTGGTTGACGGCATCGACAGGTATAAGCAGGTCGCAGTACATACCTTTTATATATATATATTATCGTGGAGTCCGGGACGGTCTTGTTATTTTCTTGTTTTCTGGCAAATGCTGTGTTGTTGACATTCGATTCGCTTCTCCTCTTGTTGTACGGGACTTGTTTGGCCTGGCTATTGGCTGCCCGCATTCGAGGGGGGAAAAAAAAGACGGGACGCGAGCTCTGGGGATTGGCGAGAAAGTGGTTCATTCCATTGGCGGTTTTGTTGCAGCGAAGTGACAGCAGACACATCTGATCTGCCGTGTCGTCTATTTTCTTGGTGCCTAACCTGGGGAAAGAGGAGAGACGGAGAATAAAAAGGGCAGAAAGGCGACGCGCGGAGTGCATGCTCAGGACGAGAGGACTATTTTTCGTTTTGAATCAACAAACCATCACGAGGTCCGAGCCGAAACGAGTCGAGACGAGAATTGCGAGTTTTTGCTGGCGATAAAGTTGTTTGGGGTTTGAACATAACGACTTGGTATACAAGATGCGGTCGTCGAGGTCGTCGTCGGCGTCGTCTTCGCCTACGAGCAACTGGAGGTGAGCATTGCTTCCTACTTTCGTCTTTCGATATCTGCTACACTGCGCCATCAATTGCTTGCATCTGAGACTGGCAATTTGATCGAGCTTGATGTTGTCACCCTACCGGTTGAGGCTACCCGGTCTAAACATCAAAGCACCAAACAAAGTTGGCACCAGGAGAAGTCATCTGCCTCACTTAGATCGGTTCTTTGTCTCTGTTCTTGCTGCTGCTAGGCTCAGCTAGAAGGGCGGCCGCCATGGGAGTGACGCAAGCGCTTTCTCTTCCCCGGCAATCCAAGGCACCAGCACAGCCCACCTTGGCTCTGGCTCTGGGAGTGATGCTTCTTACTTTCTTTTTGGTGCTGGTGCCGGTGCCTCCGGGCTGCCTCCAGTGAGATTCATCCGGTATTCTTCTCTGCCATCTGAAATCTGGGTCAAGTGCCTTGATTACTTTGTGGGGAGGGTTCTAGACTCTTTTATACGCCTTTTGTCGGGGCTTTGAGTTGCTCCTTGGGTGCAACACTGCACTGCCCGTGTTGGTGCCCGTGTCCGGGTTGCGGCCTGTTTCATCCTGATTGCTTGTTTCCATTGTCTGTCCCCTGGCAAGCCTGTTTCTGCTTGGCTTGTTTCTACTTCGCGCACACACACACACAACACACACGCATCATATATACGCCCATCACCTACCTCGGCATACATAGGCACTGCAGGTGCTCTCTAACACGGCACTACCTGTTACTGCAAGCACACGAGTGACACACACAACACACACACACACACAAGCATCATTGCCATCATACACATCCATCTTCCACCACTTCTTCCCTTCTTCTCCTCCTCCTCCATCTTCCCACTTCGTCATCGTCATTTCTGAGCCTCTCCTCAGCTTCGCTTCAGCTGCCGGCCACCAACTTGAATAGAGCTGAACAGACCCCACGCCCCGCATTTATTTTTTCTTCCCATCTACCTAATCTGCTCTCACCTCACTTTTTTTTTTTCACTTTTGCGCTTTGTCTCTTTTCTACTTAACAGGCTTCGTCTCTTCCCCCCCTGTTGCGCGGTTCCTTTCCTTCTTCTTGTCCGAATCCTCAAAGAGTCGCCGGTTCTGACCAGTTGTCGTCGTTTTCCTGTTTGTCGCGTTACAGCAGCCGCTTCACCGGCTTCTCCTTCATTTACCGCAGCCGCGCCTCGAGCTCCGGCAGCAGCAGCAGCACCAGCTCGTCCGAGGCCATCCGTCCTTGGGGCAGCAGAACCAGCTCCAGCAGCAACACCAGCAGCAACACCAGCTCCAGCTCCGGCTCCAGCTCCAGCTCCTCTCGCCGAGCGTCGACGTCGCGCGACGATTCGCATCACGGCAGGCGAAGGAGGCGCAAGCACCACAGGATGCCGTTCCGCCAGCGCATGGCCCGCCACTTTGGCGACTCTGTATGCCGTTTCCAGCGATTGACTTACAAGACCCTCCTCCGTCCATTTTATACACGCTTCTCCCGCTCGCTGCTCCGCGACTCGTGCATGCTAACGTCATTGGATCGGCAGCTGGCCCCCGAAAAGGCGTACCTCAGCTACTACGACGTGCTGCTGACCGTCGAGGACATCAAGTCGCTCAAGAACGACTGGCTGACGGACAACAACATCGCCTTCTGGGAGGAGTATCTCGAGCGCGAGACGCTGCCGCGCTACCCCCAGGCCCGCATCATCCTGCTGCGCCCGAGCATGACCTTCTTGTTGATGAAGGAACCCGACATGGCTCATGTTCGCTCCGCACTGCCCGACTTCAGCAAGGTCACCCACGTCTTCCTGCCCATCAACGACAACCGCAACGTCGCCATGGCCGAGGGCGGCAGCCACTGGTCGCTGCTGCTCGTCTCCGTCCTCGACGGCATCGCCTTTCACTACGACTCGCTCGGCGGCGCCAACTACGGTGAGGCCAACCTCGCCACTAGGAAGCTCAGCGAGATTGTCAAGCGCCCCATCCGGTTCGTCAACCTCGACGATTCCCCGCAGCAGGAGAACGGCAGCGACTGCGGCGTCTTTGTCTGCCTGCTGATGCGCCACCTGCTCGTCAAGCGGCTGCTGGTCGCCAATGCCAGGGAGAAGGTGTCCATGAGCATGGCCGGAAAGATGGTCGATAGCAACGGTGGCCGCAAGGAGATGCTGCGCATCATTGAGAACCTGCGCAAGGAGGGAGAGCGTCGCCGATCGTGAGTGTCTATACTGTCCGCTGTGTCTTGTGTGTATGATATGCGATGGCTAACCGCGGCGTCAAGGAGAAGTGCGAGCCCCTTTGCCTCTACCAAGACTCCCCCGCGAATTGAATAGAAAGCGGCTCGCTACGGCTCTTGGGAAGATTTCCAGAAACTCTTGCACGAGCCTGGCCAGCAAGGCGACGGGTCCACGGAGCAGCTGCTCACGCCCGCGCCCACGCCTCCTGATTCCAAGAAGCCGGCTGCCCTTGCTGACGATGCAAAGGCGGTTCAGCCCAGGGCGGGAGCTGCGAGGACGACGACGGACTCCAAGACACGCGCATCAAAGGCTGTTGCCTCCATCAAGGCTGGTGTCTTCGGGGCTGTCGCTTCAACAAAGATTGCTACCTCCAAGTCTGCTGCCTTGAAGACTGCCTCAAAGACGGATACCTTGAGGACCGCCTCGTCAAAGACAGTCGCGCAGCCCGAGCGAAGTGCATCAACCAAGGCTTCCGGCAAGGGACAGATTCAAACTCCAGCAACAGCGAAGCGCCCCGCCAAGGCCACCCCATCCAAGAGCAGCTCGCCCAAGGTCACCAAGAACACGAAGGCTGTCGCTTCGAAGAGCGCGTCTCCTATTGCCAAGACCCCCCAGAGAGCGCGGAGCACCCCGACTCCCATTGTGCGCATGGTCCGGATTCAGCCGCCGCCTCGCGATCCCAACAAGCCGACGATGCTCGAGATCAAGTTTGCCTCCAACAAGGGGCTCCCGAAGAGGACGCCGACGCCGACGCCGCCGCCGAAGAAGAAGCCCGCCGCCGCGCCCATCAAGGACCGTGGTCTCCGAGCAGCCTTGGAATAGGTTTTCGGCTGGTGCCTGCGCAAGGCCGTGCCACCGAGCGAAAGCTCACCAAATCATCCAGTTTAGTTTGTGTCTTTGCTTGCTTGTCGTTTTCTACTTGTTTTACTTCTTTTCACACTTCCGACTCGAGTCTTTGATGCACTATTCTTGCATGTTTGGCGTTGGATAGGTATGGTAATTGCGGAGGCGGAGAGCATACCACGGACATGAAGATGCACTGCGCTTTGATAACTGTCCAGGGGGGATGTATGAGGGACGAGATACCAATTTTTCTGCTTCTTTGACTTTTCTGTACTTGCAACTTTGTGTTTTTCCTTCTTCCTCACCCACGACGAGATATGAGCATGACGGCTTCAGGGCAAGGGAGGCATGGCGCTACAGGACATGGCCATTGACGTGATTGTCGTGGCAGACGAGGACTCTCTCTTCCCTTTGTTCGTTTTGATTCCCGGGAGAGCGGGCATTGCTTTAGGCATAGCATTCTGGGCATCGATTCGAGTACTGAGCAATTTAAACTAATGATTTGATATGACCTTTTGCGCCAAACTCCTAGCCTACCATTTCTATGGTGTATAAGACATGTCCTGATCAAGAATGACCCATCTTGAATCTGTGGGTATTCCACCTTGCCTCCGTGACTCTTCCTCGCCATTGCAACCCCTCGATCGCTTTCTAAGCCCACCGGTTCCCGACTTCATTTATACAAGAGAGTAGCCAATCAAGCCTTGTTCACAAACGCCGGGTTCTGCTCCATAGTCGCAGAAATGTACCCCCTCAACGCAGCCCATCGATTCGACACCGCCGGCGGGGGCACTGGCTGCTTCGTCTCCTCCGGCGTCTTCGTCTCGGTCACCGGGTTCTTGTTCAAAGCAGTCCCCTGTGTCTGCGCCGCCGCAGGCACACTCGACAACTGCGCCATACTAACCCCAAACCTCGCCATCTCCCCCCTCAACAACCTCTCCTTCCTCTTCAGCGCGCCCCTCTTACTCCTCAAGCTCTGGTGCTTGATCTTTCCATCTAGAATCTCCGCTGCGCCTTCGCCGTCTGCGAGTTCAGGGAGGGCATCGGCTAGACTATCTAGCGAGCTGAGCTGTTTCGACTTTGCTGCGCCGCGCCGGCGGGTTTTGGATTTGGAGATGCGGTTGGAGGAGGAGGAGGCGACGCGGGAGATGAAGGCGGAGTGCTTGATGGTGCGCTTGTCGCGCTTGGTGGAGAGGAAGGAGTCTGTCGTGGAGGCGTTGGGGCGGAAGGTTTTTGGGGGAGCGAGGGGGTGGATGGAGTTTGTGATGCGGGCGTGGCGGAGGGCAGTGGCGGATGGTTTTTGGGGGGCCTATGTTTATATCTCACGTTAGCTGCTGTGCGTTGATCTATTGCGCGCAATTGGGGGAAGGGAGCTTACCATTTTGTAGGAGATTGTGAGGGCGGTTGTGGGAGGTTTTGGGTGGTTTGATGGTTGGAGGTGAATTTGTCACATGTGAGGATTGGAGTTGGAAGATGGGAAAAAAAGTTGGTGATGGGATGGACTTTTTGGTGGAGAATGTTCGGTGAGGGGAGGTTGCTGACCGAGGTGTGGGTGGGGTAAAACTTTGGTGCCGAAAAGGTGTGTATATCTTGGAAGCTGGACTTGGGCGTGCATTCACTTTTGCCTTCCTTACAAGGCTCAAATGAGAAAGAGGAGAGTCTGTGGTGTCTTTTAGTCATAATCATGGATAATATTGATCATCTAAGAAGTGAAATTGCGCAGCGAGAGGCTGAGCTGCAGGACCTACGCAAACAACTCGCCGCAGCTGAAGCAGAAAAGTCGAGCTCTGCGGAGAATGACAGGGATAAGAAGAGTCGGAGTGGTGAGGGCTGGAAGTGGCCGTTGGAGGAGCACGAGTATGAGAGATACAGCAGACAGATGATTGTGCCCAACTTTGGACTCCAAGGTACTTTTCTATCCTTCTTTACCTTATACTTTCATCTTTGAATGGGTGACGTGCTGAGAGAAAGGAAATACAAGGCCAGCTGAATATCAAAAACGCCAAGGTGCTCCTGGTCGGCGCAGGAGGACTGGGATGTCCGGCAGCGGCATATCTCGCCGGCGCGGGCGTCGGGACGCTGGGCCTCGTGGATGGCGATGCGGTGGAAGTGTCGAACTTGCATCGGCAGGTTGCGCATTCGACGGAGCGGGTGGGGATGATGAAGGTTGATTCCGCTGTGGCCTATCTCAAGGGGTGAGCGAGCCTATGGTTAAATGAGAGATGAGGATGATGCTTCGTATCTGGTGAGATGAAGGGCGAATGCTGACTTGGCTTGACAGATTGAATCCTACTATTATATATCATGCCCACGCAACACATCTCACGCCGCAAAACGCAGAGGAGATTGTCTCCCAGTATGACCTCGTCCTGGACTGCACCGACCATCCCACCTCGCGGTACCTCATCTCCGACATTTGCGTCCTCCTCTCCAAACCACTCATCTCGGCCTCCGCGTTCCAGACCTCGGGCCAACTCATTGTGCTCAACAATCCCCCCGGAAAGGGCCCCTGCTACCGCTGCGTTTTTCCCAAACCGCCCCCTCCGGAGAGCGTGGTTGGGTGTGGCGAGGGCGGCATCATAGGGCCTGTAGTGGGCGTTATGGGCGTTTTGCAGGCGCTGGAGGCGATCAAGCTTCTTGTACGGGGGGATCACCGCTTGAAGACGCCTGTTGATGGGACGGAGGATGTAAAGCAGGTTGGGATGCTGCTCTTCAGTGCGACGGGGGATTTGCCGTTCCGGACAGTCAGGATGAGGGGCAAGAGGAAGGGCTGTTTTGCATGCGCGGGAGATGATTCTGCGTTGACGCTCACAGAGCTCAAGACGTCGTTGGATTACGTCCAGTTCTGCGGCGTCAATGAGCCTGTCAAGCTGCTTCGGCCGGAGGAGCGCATTTCAGTGGCCGAGTACGAGAGGATAGCGCGCGAGGAGAAACGGGCACATGTGCTGCTCGACGTGCGAGAGAAGGAGCATTTTGCGCTCTGCAGCATTCCGGGGTCGGTCAATGTGCCCATCAGTCGATTCACTGCTCGGCGAGAGGGGGCGGAGTGGGAGGATTTGATACCGGGGTTGGGGCTGCTGCCTCCTGATGCGCCGATTTATGTAGTCTGTCGGGTGGGCAACGATTCGCAGATTGCGGCGAGGAAGTTGAAGGACTGGGGGGTTGATCGGGATGGGGAGCGGTTCATTGGGGATGTGTTTGGGGGGTTGAAGGCGTGGAAGGATGGGGTCGATCCGAGTTTGCCCTTCATATAACGCATATATATCGAAAGCATAGAGTCATTGCGAACAAGAGAGTTTTCTCATTATAAGTGATACAGTACATACTACACACCCGCAATTCCAAGACACTTTGTCCCGAGAAAACGGGGTACCATTTTGTGTTTTCCGCCTTCATTATGAGCCCAAGCAGCATCAGCGCAGCATGCTTTCAAAGACGACAAAATGACAAGGCAGAGAAAGGTTTCCTTCTTAAAGAACACGATTAATGGAGCAAGCGTGTGTTCCGCTGTTTCAATACCCATCTCGGTCTTCAGACAAAGGACGCAGACTTCTTCTTGTTGAACGCCCGCTGGTCCTTGAGCCACCTTCGGTATCCGGCCACGCTCTGGATCTTTTCGCCGTAAAAGTCGGGCACTGCGGGAAACAAGAACTGTTAGCACAAACAAGCTGTTATGCGCCTCGCAGGTGATTGGAACGGCATACCTGGGTTGCCCGCGCTCGAGTTTGTGGGGTCAGCGCGGTGCCTCTTGATGCGCGCAAAGAACTCGGCCTCCTTCTGCAGCATCTGCGCCTTGAAGCGGTGGTTGACGAGGTAAAAGACCTGGTTGCCGATCGTGGGGCCGATGAGCCAGCCGAGACCCGCGCAGGCCATGGTCATGATGCCGAGGGTGAAGAAGGGGTCGAGCGGGACCTGGGCGATGAGCGGCTCGGCGAAGCCCTCGGCCAGGACGACGGTGCCGGCGGCGCCGCCCGCGAGGCCGGTGATGACGGAGAAGAGGAGCTGGATGCGCCGGCGGCGGAGGCGCAGCTTGAAGAAGGAGTTCCAGTCGAGCCTTGCCGGGGCGGGATCGCTGCTGGCGCTGCTGGAGTAGGGCCGGGCGCGGAGGGAGGATGACGACGAGGAGGAGGAGGATATGGTGGGGGAGGAGGTTCGGGTCGCGACGAGGCTGGCGATGGACGGCCGGGGGCTCGAGGCGGAGAGCGCGCCTTGTCTAGAGCTGGACAGGCTGTGGTTTGCTCGTGCAAATGGTCGGGACAGCGCGAGGGCGGAGGGCTGGGCGCGCGCAGAGACGTTGGACGGCGGGAACGAGGCTCGGGGGCAGCATCGCGCGAGGGACGGCGATGCGGGGATGCGCAGGCACAGCGTTTTGAGCGACATGGTGGTTGATGGACAGGCGTCGCCAATGCAAAGAGAGGACTGAGAGTCTTTGTCGAGTGAGTTAAGAGACGAGCGTTTGCGAGGACAATTGCTGGGAGCGTCTGTGTGGTCGTGGGTTTGCTGTCGAGGAGCGCTTTTCTGGAAGTTTTTTGCAGGGCTGAGAGATGCCGAACCGGTTGCAGATGCCCGGAGGTGCTTTAGCAGAGCTGCGGACAAGGCAAGGCAGAGGTTCCCCACCTGATTGCGCCGAGCTACGGTACTTGTATAGCGGGCGAGTGGAAGAGGGAAGAAGGGGAGAAGGAAGAAGCAACTGAACGATGACTCTTGGTTAATGATGTAATACTCAGTTAATCAGGGCATACAGTACATTATCACACTTTCTAATATCCAATTCATCCATCTACATGGTAACTACCTGATAGAACCGAAGCAATAGAAGCTCACCTGCAGCCTGAGCATTTACACTACAGCACCACAACATGACCGCTTAGTCATCCTCTCGTCCGCCTCTCTCTCTTCGCGTCTGATAACAAACGATGCCATCTCCATCCCCCGTCGCCTCTCCCCCAGCACTCACGCGACAACCGCCCCCATTCGCGCCATTGCGGCCCCTCGCTCAAACCATGAACACGCCCGCCGGCTGCTCGCTCGCCCGACTCCCCCGCTGCATCCTGTCATGATGCTCTTCGATCCCGAGTTCTGGGACCGCCGCCTGGCCGGCCGAGGCATGCTTCCTCTGTCTCGCCCAGGCGATCCCAAGCGCAAACCAGCTCCCTCGACCACCGGCACAGGATCGCGAATCGTCATCCCCCTCACGTCGAAGCCCGCCGACTACGTCCCCGGCAGCGGCCCGCCATTGCAGCCCATCTCTCTCCTCCCTCCCGGCGACTCCACGGCGTACATCATCGAGCGCGTCCTGCTTCCGTCGCCAGGCCTTGCGCCCAACGGCCGGCCTCTGCCCAAGCGGATGGCCTACCTGATTGGATGGCGCGATCTTCCCGCCGCTAGCAAGCTCGTCCCGGCCATGCAGGTGCTGGACTACGTCTCCCCCCGGACCCTCGAGGACTTTGAAGCGCGGCTGGAGCAGGAGCTGGACGACGAAAAGGGCAGACTGGAAGCGGAGCTCAAGTCGGATCTCGTGGCGCCACAAGCAAAGAAGAAGAGGAGGAGGGGACGGCCGCCGGCGCACAGCCAGATAGAGACTGCTGTCGTGGCCGAGCCAGAGACGGAGGCCCAGGCCAAGGCACGGCACAAGAAGGGAGTCATGAGCCTCACGACGCCCAAGAAGCCCCGGCTGGAGGAGTTTGAGTGGCTGGAGGACGAGGAGGGAAGCCCGTCGCGGCAGATTGCGCAGGAGCAGTTTCAGAGCGTGCATGGCTTCTTGCCTACCGAGGACGACATGTCTGAAGATTCGGGGAGTCTGCCGCCTAGCGGACTATCCGTTCTCATGCCAAACGGTTCGCAAGCAGACTCTGGATTGGCGACGAATCTCGGACAGCCGTCCACGACTCCCAGACAGCCGTCCTCCTTTACCAGATCAGAATCATCAGCAGAATCAAGTAGTGGGAGCCAAACGCCGGCCAACAGCTTACCGATGCCGATATTCTCCGTCCCACAGAATGGCCAAAGCCAGCAGGCACTGCCATTTCCATCCGCGACTCAGAGTGAGAAGATAGACCCCGATGCGCCAACAAGCGAAGCAGGCGACATAGTAAAAAGTGCCCCGGCAAAGACCAAGCCAAAGAACACAAAAAAGAGGCCTAGGCCTGAAGAGGACAGCCCACGGGCACAAGCTGAAGGGGAAACAGATTGGGTAGTGGAGAGGATAGAGGACGTCGAATACTACGAGGTGGAAGGCCGTGGCATCGTGCGATACTTCAAGGTCAGTTGGGAGGGCGACTGGCCGCCCGACCAGAAGAAGACGTGGGAGCCCGAGGAAAACATCCCACCGAACCTGGTGCGGAACTTCTTCAAGACATCCAGGAATAAGCGGAAAAGCATGGCGAAATCCGGCTCGGGCAAACAAAGCGGCATCAAACAGACAGAACCCAAGAACGGCACATCCAAACAGGGCACCTCCCACAAGCAGGGCACCTCCCACAAGCAGGGCCCCGCCATGAAGCAATCGAGATTGTCCTGGCCCGGCGTCCGCAGAAAATACAGCAGCGTTAGTGAGGCGTTTGCGGGGGACCAGGACAATCTCGAGGCGCTGGACGAAGCATACGACGGCAAGGAGGACGAGCTTAACGGGGACGAGCAGGACGAGTTCTTCGTCGTGACAGAAGGGGGCGAGGGCGAGGTGCCGAGCCAGAGCCTCTGGTCGAGTGCTGGCGCTCTTTCGACTGCATTTGGCGTATATCGGGGGTTTCCTTGACGATGGGGATTGAATTGGCGAATTATCATGCTGTGGACTTGGACTTAGCGATTATTCTTTTGCTTTTTTACATACTGGGATATCCTCTTTTTGAAAGGGGGGTGGCGGTGCGATTATGACATTATCTGGACAAACTCGAATTGAGCCTCATTTCTAGCTTCTATTATTGTTCCTCTCTGGGTGGGAGGAGGCATATTGGCGCAGGGAGACATGATTACGCTTGGTGTTCTATGTGGTAATGGGGTACGCTCAGGTTCTAGCAATGGCAAGCTCGTAGCCATCTTTTTACTTATAATGATTTCATGCGGTGATTCTTTGGTATTAGGCGATTGTGGTGATATTAGGGGCTTTCTTTGGCATGGCACAAATTACAAGACCTACTTCGGCTGTTAAAAGTTGGCATCACGTCTTGCGTTGCCATCACTCACGGCTTTCGAGGTGGGTTGGGGCTTGTACCGGGCAAGGCACTTGTTTTACAGCTGTTCATACATTAGCACAGATCGTGCTGGAAGAGCAGAATGTATTCTCATCTACTGTAGACCTAGTATGCTAATATAATTCGTGAACCTCGTGTCCATCTGAATGTCCGATATACGGTGGCTTATTAGACACCGCGTATAAAACCGTGCATCGCGGCAGCTCTGTAAGAGAATCCACGAGGCTGTGCCCTCCAACGACACGGATGCTCTCATGCCGAGTATGAGCGGCGGTGTGTCGCCTTGATAACCCTGCCGAAAATGAGTATTAAAGTCCCCGATCCTTCATATCCCTTGCTGATAAAAGCTTTTAACCTTAATTCATGTCGAAATCCTACTTAGCAAATGTGATCCATTCCCCAAACTCCATCCATTCTCGCCCTCGCAAGCTCACTTTCTGCACCCCCTTTTGATCACCGAATGGTTCGAAGCAGTGAGAAATTCCTCAACGACAGGGGCTGCGGGCGTCTTCTTCATGTCGCGACATCCCATTTCACATCCCTTAGGGCAATCTGGCACCGCTTCCATGTCGAGTCCCTGCTCCGCGGCCACCTCTCGCCGATGCCGGGACACCATGCCGTAGTGCTCGTACTTGCGCCGGTTGATCTCGCCTTTGCACTTATAATGCTCGTCCCAGTAGTCTGCCCACTCCGGGTCGTGGAGGGTGTTCGCCAGGAGGAGCTTGTTCTCGTCCTCGTCTGTGATGCTCCAGCCGTGTTTGCGGCGCTTGACTGTGGCAGAGCTGCCCACGATGCGGTACTCGGTATCCTCGTGCTTCTCGAGGTCCTCGAGGTAGCTGTCGACTTCGGTCTCGTCAATTCTGCGCTGCAGAGCAATGCGAGTCCGGAGGGGGAGCCGCGTTGAGCCCGTTGGAGCAGTACGAAGACGGGGCGGAACGTAGTCATTGTAGGGGTGGCAGTTCCATTTGGCATGCAAATCATCATCAGAATGATGCTTCACCGGATTCTCCCGTGGACGAGGGTCGTGTTTGGATTCGTAAATGTCGGTCGAGTCGTCCAAGGACAGTCGAAACTGGCCGTTTGCCTCATCGTAGTGGTAAAAGTCGGAAAATGCTCCACCCCAGATGAGTCGATCAACCTTGCTTGCTTCATAGACAGCCGTGAACTCAACAGTCAATGAGTCGTTGATTGCATCATAGTCTGCGTGGACAACCTTTGTCAATCCAACGGTTTTGATAAAGTACCAGATGCTCTCCTTGGGGAATCCCTTGAACATCATGGCACGAGTGCATTTGCCAAAGATGCATGCCTTGTTGACTCTGCTGATATGGTAGGATGGAGTTGGAATGAGCCATGCCTCTGCGCGATACTGACGACCAAGCTTGGTCTCGTATATGACAGGGGTTGAACAGGCAGCCGTGGTGAAGTCGGCAGCCGATTTGGGGTTGGCAAACTCCATCATGACAGTCTTGGTCTGGCTCTTGAAGATTGTGGCAGTATTGAGAATCAGAATGCTGATGAGCCCTCCTTGGGATCGAATGCCTCTGGAGATGTGGGCCAACGTTATGTCAGGAGGGAGATTCTTGAGTATGACGCGGCGACTGGGCAGCCCGAGAACCCAGAGCCTTGGGCTTAGGTATCCTTCAATACTTGTGACGGCAGAATGAAAGGCCAGGCTCAGACAACCACCTCTTTGACTAGAGTCGACAAAGGGATCGGCTGCTCCAGGCGAAGGGATGTTCCAGGCTGCAAGAGTCTGGTCGCCCGAAGAATCGACGTGAGTATCCCTAGTGTTTTCCGTAGCAGAAGAGACATAATCGAGCAGGAGATCCGCTTCATCGTCGTGTTTGCTAGTATCTTGCACCTTTGTGACTCTGCCTGGCAGTTCTGGTGTGGCAAATTCCTCACTTGCCTTGCCGGGTGCCTATCGTAGAATATAGTCAGTACACAACTCGTTCTAGGATACGAACGTCGTCTTACATCCACAGCTTTCAAAGAACTCGGAATACCGCTTGCTTCCTGCAGCATTGCAATGTTGGACTTGACGATGTGGCGAACGCCGGTGATCGACCTGCTTACGGCTCGAATGGCTAGGAGGAGGGAGTTGTCCATTGCATCTTGGTGTGAGCCCTTGATGGTCTCTTCAAGTTCATTCTGTGGAAATACACATGTCAGCCTATATGTCCCGTCCAAAGTGAGGAATGGTCACTATCAACTTACTGCCTCGAATACGATGTACTGCAGCTGATGGAGCCCTTGCCATAGCGCAGTCTGAATCTCTTGAACTTTGTCGATATTTCTGGCTCCTCTCTTTTGGATCCCTTGGACCTGGGGTTCTTCGCCCTTGCTCTTGTTGGCGCTGTGGGAGGAGATATGTGTCTTGGCTGCCGGACCTTCTTCAGGAACAGCGATCAACGACGGACTAGATGAAACATCCGGCTGACCAAGGCCACTAGGGGTTGTAGGCTCGTCTTCGAACTGAATCAGGACGGCATTCCTTCCCTGCTGCTCGTGACGGATCAAGGCAGAGCCAGTGGTGGGCGATGCGGTCTTGGACGCAGGAGGCGTCAGGTCGATGAGCCGGTCTGCGATTCGAGGATCCATTGGCACCAAGATGTGAGTAAAAGTCATGCGTTTGGAGCTCTGAATGGAAGAGGGTTGGATGCGGAAGAGATGGAAGAAGAGTGCAGCTGCAAGATGGGAGAAGAGGTCGAAGGAGAAGGAGTGCAGAGGCTGCGGGCGGTGAGTCGCACTTTGCAGTGTTGGAGTTGGTTGTGCGCAGCAGTTGCCCTCTTGACACTGGCAGATTCCCTTTGCTGGAGAGGTGCCTTGTCTTCACGGCTGTGCCATCCAGGTCCCTGGATACGGCAGAGACCTAGTTGGCAGTGAATCACAGTAGAAATCATGTTGGCTAGATACTCCCTCAGCAGGTGAAATACGGGTGAAGAGTGACTGAGTGATTGTATGGCACAGGAAAGGGAGTTCGGTTAGGGACATCTAACAATGCAGCCTAGAGTAGAACATGCAAACATGGAAACTTGTCGTGATGGGGTTTGATGAGAGTGACGGAAAGTGGAATGGGCTGCAAGTATGGTGTTGCTGAGACGTCAAGTTGTCTTGTGCTTCCTGGCAGGTAGGAAGAATACATAGCTACCTACTGGGCCCGTGTTCTTCCCTCGGGAAGGCCTGTACCTTGGCCATACGGGGTACTGGGCTGTTTGTGCCATCTGTCGAGTGTCGCTATCACATACATCTTGACAAGCAGCCGCTTCAAAAAGACGATGATTCTTTAAGATATCCGATTAAAGGAGAAGCGGAAGAACAACTTGATTGGCTACCAGTACCTGTGCTTTTGGTAGCATATTCCTTGAGATTACGGAGAAAGAAGATTCCAGCATATAAAGCCATGCTTGAGGAATATTGCAAGAATAGCGGCAGATGGACGAATTGTAGTCGTGACGGCCTCAGCAAATGCGCCCGACTACCACTTTTCGGCAGCGTTGACGGCTTTTCTTCTAGAACATGGCGTTTCCGCTTACAGAAGGTTTCTGCGAGTGGCCCGTCAGCGAGCTAAAGAAAAGAAGCGTCGAAGCTAGGATCAGGAGAATCTGGTGTCGATTGTAGTATCTCGGCCAGGTGGGACTCGGCATGTCATAACTGCTGGGGTCAGGAAAAGGAAAGGGATTTGGAGGAAGCGAGACAAGGGAGAGAAGAGGATGGTCACAAGAGAGAGAGGGCGAGAGATCCCGGATTCATGGGGCCGACGAGGCCGGGTCGGAGAATAAAGGCATCTACTAGGTAGTACCTGGTCTCTGATCACGAACCTCATCTGCAGTGACATAACTAGGAGATTCACGATCCCGCGGTGAGCTGCCGTTTCCCACAAGACTCGCCTTTTCCGATCTGCTGCTTCGTTTGGAAAGTTGTTGGTGCAGGGATTTGCTGGAGCGGGAGTAGCCCGGAGACCTCATGCCGAGCCAAAGCCGAAGGAGTGGGAGTACCAGACAAGTACCGCGACTTGTCTGTGATCGCTGTTAACCCCTGTAAGTTACACCTACTCAGTAGCACGAATGCTGTAAATTCGATGGTGGCACAATATGTGAGTATGGTATCACACCGGGCTCTATTGCTTCTCGTCACACCGGTGGGAAAGGAAGCCGGGAGTGAAGATGATTATTGAATACAATAAAAAGCACATCAAGTAGCGATATATCATCCATGATATATATCCATTTAGGCAGCTTGAGGGGAAATGCAACAGTTGGGTTGCATTGCTTTGACGCACCAGAACAAATCCCATCACCAACAGCCATGACCGCATCTCAAGCAAAAGTCCTCAGTACTCAAAAGCACTTCCCCCATCTCCACTCGTTAGCACCTCGTCTCCCGCAACAAGCGGCTGCAGGGCTGCAGCTTCCCAAAGACGCTGCTTTTCTTACGTACCAGTTTTGCCTCTGAGTGGCTGCTTCTCTGAGGGCAATGGCGAGCCAGCGTCTCTTGCTGCTTCACTTCCGGCAGTCTGTCCAAGCTGTCTTCTCTCCCTGTACTCGCTGCGTACTGGCTACCTGTCGCTTGTCCCTGTGTCCCTGCGCACCGCCAGTCCCGCCCAATCCAGGGGTACGCGACGTGTACTTGCGACCTGGACGCCTGTTCAAGCCCGGCCGCTCTGCTTCTCCCCATCTGTAGACGCAGCTCGCCAAATCTCCGCGGCACGACATCTCCTGTGGCCTCGTTTTTTCTTTTCTTTTTATATCTTTCCTCTGTTCGTCATTGTTCCGACTTCTTCTCGAATATCTTTCCTTCACTTCCCGCTCTTTCGTCCGAGACACACGCAGGTATCTGTATATTAGGCGACCAACGCCCTCATAGCCCGTGACAGACGAGTCTCAGCTCTCTTCGACTGCCGAACACCTCCCTTCGCTTCTTCAGCACTGTCTCACTACCAGCCTCGCTTATTGCGCCAGACGACACTTGAGATTCTGTCTATATCTGTTTCTCAAGTCATCGCCTACTCTCTCGACTGTTCCCAGCATCGGCTGTGACAGCCGCCATCATGCCCGCCCGCCACCACTCTTGGAACTTCAACATTGACCGG
This sequence comes from Trichoderma gracile, assembly GCA_020002365.1. NCBI lineage: Eukaryota > Fungi > Ascomycota > Sordariomycetes > Hypocreales > Hypocreaceae > Trichoderma > Trichoderma gracile. The sequence continues at coordinate 591,104 of JAINEY010000006.1, forward strand.
TTCCTCAACCCATTCATTCCTCCTCCGCCATGGAACCACATCCCGTATCCCATCGCCTACTGGTTCGGCTATCGCAAGACCAAGCCTCAGGGCACGGGCAACCTGATGCCCGTATTCTGGGCCTTCATCGGCGTCTTTGGTGCTATTGCCATGATTGAAGCCGTTGGAAAGCATGTTGCCTCTTTTCCCCCTCACCACGTGCCTTTGATCGTGGGCAGTTTTGTAAGTCAGCCTCTAGAGGGATAGGTTTGATCTCTGCATGAGCAAACGTATATATTCGACATCATCACAACTAACCAAGGCCGCGTCTAGGGCGCTGCTGCTGTCCTCGAATTCTACGTTATTGAATCGCCTCTTGCACAGCCGCGAAACGCCATCGGTGGACAAGTCATCTCCGCCATTGTCGGCTGTGCTGTAGGCAAGCTTTTCCTTCTCAGTGACAACTTTGAAGATATCAAGTGGCTGGGCGGTGCCCTGGCCTGCGCTTCAGCCACCGCCCTCATGGCACTGACCAAGACGGTTCACCCACCTGCTGGCGCGACGGCTCTGTTGGCCGTAGTCGATCCCACTCTCATCCAAGTCGGGTGGTTCTTGATTCCGGTCATGCTGCTGGGATGCAGCCTGATGCTCGGTGCGGCGCTTGTTATTAACAACATTGAGCGCCAGTTCCCCGTCTACTGGTGGGCTCCGGAAGACTTGAGACAGCCCAATTCCATGTTCCGCCGGCGGTCATCCAAGAAGAAGGCTGCTGAAGCCAAGTCGGAAGAAGTCAAGCCCGCTGATGCGAGCAGCGGAGAAGACAGATACGTGTCGGACGTCGAAGCCACTGCTGCCGCCAAGAACGAGGAGGAGAATGAAGAGGAGAGGGAAGACCGAATCTATGCTGCTGACATCATCATCAAGCCGGGACACGTCATTGTGCCCGAGCACATCTATCTGACCCAGGAGGAGCAGCAGTATCTGGAGATGATATCCAAGCGTCTCTAAGCACATACAAAGCATCAGCATACAGCACGCACATATCCTCATACATACTACAAAGCACATGTACAACCGCATCAGCATCATCAGCGCCATGTCGTGGAAGAGGTCTGCTGATTTACGACGAATTTCGACGATTTACTCATGCGTTTCTTACACTTAGCCAGCGGATGCGTCCACCACCAAGCATGGCATTTTCCCTACTATGTTTACACTAATTCATGATGTCTACCTTATGAGATACCATCTATAGTCTTTTTCTTCTCATCACCATAAAATACAGTCCATAAAGTCTTGATACCTTGTCCTCGCCGTTCTTCTTTGCACCTAGGATGAATCTCAAAGCTCCGCCCATTTTGCACGCTAGAATCGGCGTGAGCACCCAATCGGCCTCGCAATTTCATTTCCCATACTGCCCACCACTCAGCGGACGCATAGAAAGCCACAAGATGCAACAGTGCGTTTGTCTCTTTTATGTTGATGTTTGTCAGTGTCTGTCCAATCATTGAGCTTGGTTCGGTGAGCCGAGCCAACGCTTATTCCCTTTCTGATCTGTGCGGCTTCTGCCTGCATGCATGCCGTCTGAGTCACTCCGGCGAGCTGCTTTTGGTTGAGGCAATGTCATCGGCATGACTGGCAGCTTGGCAAGATGGCATATCATCACGGGATAAGGTGACATTATATAAAGCCGTACAACAGGTTGTTGTGCGCGTTTGAATCTCAATCTACTTCCACTCTTTCTTCGTCTTACACGCCGCTCGCTGCAGTCAATCACCATGGCCGCGACAGAGCATCAGGCCCAAGAAGAGGTGCCTTGGTTCCTCAAGGCGTCCTATCCCGTCCTTTTCCCCTCCCACGAAGCCCTCTACAAGTCGCCGGCCGCTTTCGACAGATACCTCTCCGATGAGCTGCGGGGCGAATACGGGGTGCTGTCTATAGAGTCCCTGAAATTGGGAGACCAAATGGACGGCATCACATTGACCGGCGAAGCAAAACCACCGGCAACAAGCGACGAAGACAAGGACGACGACGACGAAGACGTTTCGAATCGAATGTTGACTGAAAATGCAGATGTTGCGTATCGATCTACGGAGAATGCACTTGTCGATCTGTTTTATGAGATGGAGGAGGTTACATCCGGAGAGAGATTGAAGGAGCTTCTCGATGCGGCGTGGGCGGTCCATCCGCTCTTCACGTTGAAGACGATATTCAACGCGCGGTCGATCCATCTAGGCAAGAGCTCGAAGCATGTGTTCTACCGCGCTGCGGGCTGGTTGGCGAAGAGCCATCCTCTGACCCTGATTGGCAACCTGCGATGGCTCAGTCGGCCTGTGATTGAGAAGAAGGTGCGCAAGGAGGAGGAGGACGAGTCGGAGGAAGGGTTTGTCAAGGTTGAGAAGCGGGAGGGGGATGGGGATGCGGTGGATCGGTTTGATGTGCGGTATGGCGTTTCGCATGGGTATTGGAAGGATTTGCTGAATGTCCTCGTTTTGGGCATGGAGAAGAAGTTGGATGTGCTTGCGGATCCGAGAGATGTGCTGAATGTGGAAAACGAAGTCATCAAGAAGGCGGTTATTGCGAGACGGCAGGGAGAAGGGAGAAAGAGGATCGCTAAGAGGAGGGCTCAGAGGACTTCCAAGAACAAGGCGGGCGTGCAGAAGAATGTGGCGCCGGCCAGACATGCCCTCGAGGAAGAGACTGTGCGCATTGGGAACCCGGAGTTTGCTCAGCAGAGGGAGGGCTTCGAGGCGTATCGACAGCGAAAGGAGAAGAGGGAGAGGAAGGCTGCTAAAACGGAGGAGCAGAAACGGGAGGAGGAGGCGGCAAGGATCGAAAAGGCCAAGCTGGAAAGGCATCGCGAACGGGACAGTCGCCATGAAGCTGCCATGGCCAGGTTTACCTCTGATCCGGTATACCGCGCTCTGCATGTCACCGTCGCAAGGCTCTTTGCCGAGCAGCTTCGCTCTGACCTGGCAGCCCTTCGACATTCCGACCCAAGAGCGAAGAAGAACATCTCGCTCTGCGCAAAGTGGGCTCCCTCGCACGGCGGCTTCCACGACAGACACACCTCCATCATCAGCTCCATTGCCGAAATCATGTATCCTAAGGAAATCCTCCACAGCGCCGCCTCCGCACCGGATATCAGCAGGGAGGTCTATCTCCGGTATGCGCGGGAGGAGTACCGCAAGGACATTTCCGCGCTGAGGAAGTACCTCGATGTTGTCGAGCGGGACATCAGTGCTCAGACGTTTGACAAGATCAAGTATGACCGGGTGCCGTCCATTGCGATGAGGAACTACACCAAGCTCTTCGTCGAGAAGGATCTCGATCGGTTTCAAGAGTATCTCGGAAAGGTCGCCGAGGGCAAGGCCAACATCTCGGGCGCCGTCCTCTTACCCTCGACCATGGTGCGCAGCGCATCGGAACACATCCCTTCGGCAGAAATGCTGGCAACCCTCAGCCCGCAGGGGATCATCGACGCCAAGGTCAGAGAAATCGAGGCCAAGGTAGTCGACAGCCAGTGGAAGACTCTCGTCCAGCGGATCAAGGACTCGGGCACCCTATCGTCGTGCATCGCAGTGTGCGACGTCTCCGGCAGCATGACCGGTCCTGCGTTCAAGGACGGCACGACGCCGATGCACTCTGCGGTAGGACTGTCGCTGCTCGTGGCGGAGGTGACGGCGCCGCCGTTTGGGGGACACTTCATCACCTTTTCTGCGCGGCCGCAGATGCAGGCCATCGATGCGAGTCTGCCGCTGGGCGAAAAGATTCGGAGCATGATGGGTGCGGATTGGGCCATGAACACGGACTTCGTGGCCGTCTTTGAGGACTTGATTCTTCCGACGGCGGTGGAAAAGGGGCTGAAGAAGGAGGAGATGCTGAAGCGCGTGTTTGTGTTTAGCGATATGCAGTTTGACTCGGCGGAGCGGGACTACTATGGGAATCGCGAGGGCAAGGCGACGTGGGCTTCTTCGTACGAGAGAATTAAGAGGAAGTACGAGCAGCACGGGTACGAGATGCCGGAGCTGGTGTTTTGGAACCTGGCGGGTGGGAGGGCGGGCTATGGCGGTGGTGGAGGACATGGGGATGAGGTTGCGCCGAAGCCGGTGCTTGCGGGAGAGAAGGGGACGGCACTGGTAAGCGGGTATTCGCAGGGTATGCTGAAGGTGTTTATGGATAATGGCATGTTTGACGAGGAGGAGGAGGAGGATGGCGATGGGGGCGAGGTTGTGGAGGGGGATATGGTGGAGGTTGCTGCGCCTGGGGAGGCGAAGAAGGGGAAGACGGATCCGTTGGCGGTGCTGAAGAAGGCGGTTTCGCATAAGGCGTATGATATGTTGCAAGTGTTGGATTAGGAGACTGCTGGATGATGAATTGACCCTGATGATACTCTCCATCTTACAGATGCATGAATGTGTGACTTGCAGCCAGCCAACAAGCACCGTGACAGCAACCAATAAACGCGATTCAATGATACAAACTTGAAAATAATAGCTGTTTCAAGGAGAATGCAACTTCAGTACATCACTTGAGCAAAAAAAAAGAGCATCGTGAGAGGAGGGACGCGCGCAAGGCAAAAAGACAATGCTTGGGCCAAACCGTGGATTGAACACGGGACCTCTTGCAGTTGAGTTGGGAACCCAAAGCAAGAATCATACCACTAGACCATTTGGCCGATGACTTTGACGGGAATAAGTCCCGGAGAAGTGCCTTATGAAGACTGAGAGCTTCCAGTTGCGTCTAAGCTCAGACTACGGCTGCAAGAGAGCAAATTGGAGTCGAGATTTGTTCTGTTTCGATGATTGTGTGCATGGGACTCTGATACAGGTGTCATGGTTTGATGGGGATTGGCTTATTTGCAGCTGTGAGCTGGTTACGGGGTAGTCGGGGAGAGTCGGTTGGACCTCCAGGCGGCTTTTCGACGCCTTTTTGCAGGGTAAGCAGAACCATCAACATTGGCAGAATCACGAAACCCATCACGAGCAGATGTATGAAAAGAACTCCAAGAACATTAACCCCATTCCCTTTTTGCAGCGTAGTATGAAATACTTGTGTTGTTGTGACTTCGAGTGGTGGTGATCTGTTCCGCAGCAAGGACTGTTGGCGATTATATTGCACGACGAGCCACAACGCTAAACAACTTGCACCTTATCAACATGTTACTCTGTAAAATTCGAGCCGCAATACTCCAGCAATAGGCTCGATGGTAGACTGTGTGTCTTGATTCGACTATCAATATAAGTTGAACCTCGGTCTGACATTATTGTGCCGAGGAGACGCTGAGCTGATCGGTAGGTACAGTGATGTGTATTGTGACGCAGTCGAACTGAAGAATGACCACAAAACAAGCTTCACGAGAGATGTTAGGAGAGACAGATATGCGTTGACCACATCTCTCCTCCATGCCCAGAGCTTGAAGTAACCTCACTTCCATGAGAGCGGCCTACTAGTACCTTTCCTCTTCACCACACAATTTCTCCGATCACGAAAGAACCATCCATCAACCACCATCAAGCCCCTATGACATCCAGAAGCCACAAAGCCTCGTATAACAACCACCCTTTCAAACACCCAAAAACGTCACAAGGCCATGAATCACTCCTCCCATACCATCTTCACCGCACCACATCACACAACATTTGGTACATACACGCGATATGACGAGTCCCTTGCTTCCCCCGTAAAGTAAGACAAACAAACACCCCTTGACTGGGGGGGAGGGGACCCTGATGATTGAATTTCGGATCAAAATGATGAAGAAGGACAGACACATGCCAGTCGGTGTGCTTCGACAGTTTCAGATATGGTGCTTCGAAATGTCTGATGATACTTCAGTACACGTAGTAGTACTAGATAGGTAGAAATCTACCTACCTTGTCTGTTACTCCTTCAGCAGCCCATATATCCCCCAATAAGTAACCATCTAAGTCTGTATACATATCCTTGCATTCATGAACACAATCCATCCAAGAAGACCTCATCACCTATCTTATACACCAGAATAAAACCACCACTTCCCCTTCATGCATTCAATACCCTCCCCCAGCACCATCCATCACCTGTCTCTCCCCCGCATATCCCACATCCCAACCTCACACATTCCCTCCCCAGGCGTCATTTCACTCCATCACCTCAAGAAAATGTCTGCTTCAGTCCCAGCTGACCTTTGGAAACACGTGGCTGTGAGGACCGTTTCAGTCCCTTCATTCCAACGGCTCTCCCTTGAGGACTTATGTATGTATACTACCGGTAAGGGGGCGTCCGATAAGCCGTGGTGGCGGGAAGAAACAGGGCATGCACAAGAGTGAATGACAATACCTTACTCTCATGAGAGGAGAGTGACCCGCGTTTCACAAACGGCACAGTCTCACTTCTGTCCCAAGGACTTTCCAACAGCGATTCCCAACTTGTGGTAAACTCAAATGGTGATGACGAATAAAGTATGTTAATGTAGAAAAGCTACTCCGTATCTATTCTATGTATGTTCTTCTGTCAAAATCTGCTGTAATGGCCCGAAACACCTGCTCGTATGCGACAAAGAAAACCCCAACAACTCCCATCAAGGAAAAAACACAGAACACGCTAAATAACTTGTCAAAAGCCAATGAAAGTAAAACAAAAGTAAAATAAGGACCGCTTGCTCTGATGTATGGATGCCCGCATCGCTGTATATGAAGCCGCATTTTGTGAAGAGTATTCGTAGCACTCCCCCCGAAATCCCTGGCCTCTGTAGCATGAGCGTTGTGTGAACCCCAAATCAAGAGAACTCCATGAAGACAAAAGAGAAAAAGTGGTGAGGACACTGCGCGCCAACGCTGATGAAAGTAAAGAGAAAAGAAGAAAGAAGAGAGGAAGGAAAGGAAAAGAGGTGATTGTGACAGCCATATGATGGCTGCATCAGAAGCTGAACAAGCCGCTCCTCCTCTTGCCCACAGGATACACAATGAGGGCGCTCATAAACAGGCCTACGCTAATGCCAATTGCCACCTGGATGACGCTCAACAAGACGGTAAAGGCGGTGCCATCGACCTGGTTATTGGAGGAGTGGCCCGTGCTGTTGTTGAGTAGATTTGCCGAGTTGACACCAGCCAGCAGGGAACCGCTGGCTGCCAAACCGGAGGGCACTTGGACAAAGATGGCTGGGAGCATGGCAGCGGCGGCAAGGCTGTAGCCCACTTTCCTGGGCTTCCGCTCGGGCTCTTCCGGAGATGGCCCTGCGCTGGACTCCACGTCGGGCAACGGAGGCATCGGTAACTTTCTCTTAGAGAACCTCGGCTGAACTCGCGCTTGCCACCACTCGACAAGGTCCAGACAGGCGTTCTGCACGTGCCGGCCAAGTCGTGAGTACAGGTTGGCTAAGAGACCAATAGTAAGGGCGCCCAGCATGTTAGAGATCTGGCTATTGCTCTCGAAGAATGTGCTCGAGTAGCTGTTGACGCAAAAGCCCGCAATGGACATGAGGGTCATGACCGGCGTCTGCTTCCACTTGGCCTGATTGATAATGCAGAGGCACAGCGTGAAGCCGGGGACGAAGAGGAAATTCCACCCGCGGTTGTCGCTGAGCGGGCGTTCGCAGTGCGTCGCACTCGCCGCGTTCGCGTCCAGCATGCCGTACAAGGAAGCTCCAATAGTGATGCCGTAGCCCAGAAAGAGGGTGTAGATGACCGCGTGCACCATGCGGACGCTACCGGCGACGATGTTGTGGCTTTGGAGCTCGAGAGATCCACAGAGCACCATGTAACCGGGCAGGATCAGGGCAATGCTGCTCTGGGCCAGAGCGCTGAAGCAGAACAACTTCCCGCCCTGGATCGATCCAAAGGCGCGAGCCAGAAAGGTCGTGACCACGGCGGCAGAAACCTCAAAGACGTGAGAGTATAGGGGGTTGCTCGGAGCGAGGACCAGCTGAAGAATGCCAACGAGGCAACCCAGGATAAAGGCAATGGGCAGATCGATGAAGCGGCCCTCAAAGGCAAAAGGCGCAACGCAGACTGAAGCAAGGCCGTACATGAAGACACGGAACCAGGTCTTGAACTTGGGACCTCGTTTCATGACCTCGTCAAGGCGGCGAGTGGCTTCCTCCACGCCAATCTTGTCATGGACGACATCCTTGTAGACATTGTGGACATCTCGCAAGCGGCCGAGGTCAATTCCCTGGGGTTCTCGGACAATCTTGACTTCCGCCGTATGGGTCGTGCTGTCGTCGAAGCTGATGATCATGCAGGACGGAATGTACAGAAACTGGCCCTCGATCTCGAGAACTCGGGACGACATTGTCATGTACTCCTCGAGGCGGTGGGTCGGGGCGCCATACATCATGAGGGCACGGCATAGCTTCAGCAGGTACCTGTGGCGTGAGATGATGCCGGCAATGTGAACCTTGATTCGCACATCGTCCTTCTTTGGCCTTCCCGACTTGGACTTCTTCATCTTCTCCGCCAGGCGGTCAGAAATCTCCGAGGATCCTGGGGCAGCAAACATGGAGGACGATTTGAGCAGCTCGGACAGGGCAATCGACGAGGTGGAGCCGCGAGACTTGTGGTAGCCTCGCAGCCGGCTAGACGAGCGTGATCGGACGGTGCTGACGGTTGAAGGTCGTCTCGAAGACGGAGGCGAGGGATTCGGGGACATCATGGGCGTCGAGGGCGCAGTAGTAGGAGTGGTGAAGCCGCTGCTGTTGGGGCCGTGGTCGGCGCCGTTCTCATCGCGCATATGAAGCTTGAGCAGCTGAGAGAGGATGCCTCCACGATACGAGACGGGCCTGGGAACGTAGTCTTGGGCGTAGTTTTGCATTGTCACGGGAGTTGTGCGTCCGGACGTCGGCGAGTGATGCGGGTGGAACAGGTGGTTTTTAGCATGGGAGTTGCTGAGCCTCTGCGCTCTGTCGTGCTCCTCATGCTCCTCACGTTCCTCATGCTTTTCATGTGGCTGGTACAGACGGGAGCTATGGGGGGTGCGATGAGTGGTGGTGTGCGGGCTGGTCATGGTAGGTTCCCTGATAATAGGAGTAGTGCTCGTGCTAGGAGAGAGCACTACAGCGTCATCCAGGTCTGGATCACGATCGTCTGAGACTTGCTGGAATGACCGTTCACGCTCGAACGAGTTGCGTCTCGAACCGGGGGCAGACTGCGAGTAGAGGGCGCCCACCGACACGGCCAACAGATTGGCGCGCTGCCGGGCGTCGGTCATGGATCGAAGCTGCCGCTCCGTGGCGAGCTTCTCCGCCTGGTCGGCCTCCTCCTGTTCCTGGGCATTATAGCTGGTGTTGCGCCGCAGGACGGGCCTGGGCAACCTGGGAGCCGTAGGGGCCGTGGAGGGTTCTCCAATGCTCGGCGTGGCTGCCGGTGACGTGTGCGAACGCTGGAGCGGTTGCGCCTCCTCCTCGGTCAGCAGCACCTTGTTTAAGGCGAGTCTCAATTCCTGGGCATCTGGGGCTCCGGGGGGAGTGTCTCGCGGGATGGGGATTGGCGACGCCAGAGGTGAGTGTTCAAAATATGAAGGCGCATCCGTCATGAGCAAGTCGCAGCTGTTGGGAGAGACAGCCGCTCTGCCGGCCGGGCCAGCTGAGAGGTTTGCTGATGACCTCTCCGAGGGCGGTCCCGATCCATCTTCTCTCCATCCGACCCTCTTCTTACCCTTGCGGAGCGGCGTAGGAATATCGTAGACGTCTGCGTATCCTTTGGGATCTGTTGACATTGTTGTGGGGTGCCGAACTGCCAGTGCGGTCGGCTCTGAGACCTGTCTCAGGGTTTACGGAGGGGCTTCGAGCCAGAAGAAGGGAGACGAGGGAGCATAGTAGTTTTGAAAAAGAGACAGGCTACCGCGGATGCATGAGCACTCACGCAGATAATAAACGATAGAAGAAAATGGAAGATGAGTAATGAGCGTCCGGATCTCTGGCAGGTCTGGAATGTCTGTCCCCCCCCTTAGGCGTGGTGATCCTTGATACCGGTTGGGTATCGTGTCAGCCAGCAGAAAAAGCTTGTCTGGGTCCCGGACCCAGTTAGATTTGCAATTACAGCCACGATGGCGAGACGGAGGGTGGGGGGATTGCCGAGGAGGAATCCAACGTCGAGCAGCAAGCATGCCGGAGGTGAAAGAATGGCAGGCCAGGCGAGGCGAGGCGAAGGGGGGGTGCAAACTGAAAAAATGAGCAAAGCGGCTTGCAGAGTCAGGAACATGGGCGGAAGCCACTTCTCCTCCATCCCCGGTTTTCGCTTCCCCCTTGGCCCTTCCTTGACCCTTCCGCCGTGCTCCATCGTCTCCGTCTCCATGCCGTGCTTTGCTTTGTTGCTGTACATGTACGAGCTACATATGCTCGCCATCGTTTCTGCTCCATCCAGCCTGCCCGCCATCGTTTGCCTTTGACGTGATCGGCTGGTCTACGGCAAGATCCAGTTGGCTTCCGTGATCAACAGCAACGGTGTGGTGACAAGTGCATCTTGCTGATCGGCCTCTTGTCAACGCAGTTCCGCCCGAGCTTGCCACCGTTTGCTGCCATGACTTGCCATGACTTGCCAGGACTTGATAGTCTCTTTTTCCTCGGACATCCAGGCCCAGCCCATCCCGGCTCGCCTTCCCTTGGAACGTCGTAGCAGCAGCGTGCCGAGCTTTAGTGCAATCGGTAGTCTAGGCGGCATGGCCGGCGATTCGGGCGCATACGAGTTACTGGTGGAAGGGCATAAGATCGCAAATAGCAGCAATAACACGAAGCGAACAAGGACGCCAAAAGGCGGGTCGACAGGACGGGCGTGATGGAGAGAAGTTTTGCAGGTGGAGCGGAAAAGCGGTTCTGCTGGCCAAAATGCTGCTGGCGAGGCAGGGCTCGGGTTGCCTGTTTGGGCTTGGCCGCGGGGGCTTATCGCACGTGCAGATTCGCCCGGCGAATGGGATTTCTCCAGCAATGCTCCGCGGCTTGAGACGGTGCTTGTTAGCCGCGAATCGCTTCACCAGCCTCTGACATCTATCGGTGAACCACATATGTCATGTTGACAGCAGACGGGCTTCCATTGGGCTCGATCTACACGTCACGTTGTTCTTGGTTCGTGTTTTTTGTGATGTGTTTGTCTGCTGAGTTTCAGTCACAGGTTCCGTGATTCCATCGGCGTCTATACCGCCGGCTTATACGGCGTTGTCTGGCATGATCACGGCAAACGCCCGCTCGGCTCGGTGGCGATGATACTGCACTGCATGTATCTCCTGTTTGCGCCATCCGCACCACTTTTTTCTTCGTTTTTTCCTCTGGACAATGCAAGCCGCCCTGTCAGGCACCTACATTTGACCGGCTTGGCTTCAATATCTTCGTCTCAACCACTAGCTCGCCACGTATCATTAGTCTCGATAAGAGGGCTGCTAGGGGTCTAGCAAGGCCAAGGGTCGCCACATGGAACGCCAGCATCTGCCTTGTACGAATACGCCAATCAAGCTTCACGCTGTCTAGATATCTTCTCGAACGCTTCTGCCGGGCATCTCGAGTCGTGGCCGGGCCTATCGGATGGTGCCCAGGAGCTTATCGGTGCCTGTCAGCTCAGATGACACTACTAGCGGTACATTATCAGGAGCTTCCTGCTTCGTCTCGTATCTCATGCAAAATTATGCACTGCGTCGCCCTCACCGATCCCTGACACTGGATGACCGACCGGTCAGTCAGCCTACGACTGGATACGCCGGCAGTTGAGGTGGTTTCCGCCGATTCGAAACACCACCAGCTTGTCGTATCTTGATTGATGCCCAACAAACAGCTTCTTGCATGAGCCCAAACACAAGCAACCAGACTCAGGTAAAACAGCTCCCGGCTCCTTGGCCCGCCCCATCCCTGTCCGAGCTCTCTTCAGGGGGCCCTGGACGGACCGAGCCCGGAAAGCTTAGCACCAAGCACGAAGCACATCACGGAACCCACCACCAACGAGGCCCACGTTGGCGGCTGCCAGTCCACTTCCAAGGCACACCAAGAAAATCTTGTCTGTCACGCTCCTGAACGGCTGCGGGACCTACCTATCGTGATATTAATAGATATCTCCATGATTTGCCCGTCCCTCCACCAGAGCTACTGGAAGCTCGTATTGATACTACTACGCGCAAGAGGTGTTGAGGAAACTCGTGGCCCTGAGGATGCTCACCAACGGAGCGCAGCTGTACGATTCATGTCAAAGGCCCCGGCGGCAGTCACTGGCAGGCCTGGAAACGCTGTTTCGCACAACTCTGCTCCGTCCGTTCCTGAACTGCCTGATCCGAGATGACTCCTGTGGCGAATCGGTGAGTGCATGACTCTGCATCTGCATCTACCGTGCCTGCATGCCAAGGACCTTGGACGAATGTGGTAGCAACAGCCGTCCTCAGCCCTGCTGAGCCATGCCGCGACACACGTTACACAGCACAGATCCAATCTGCTCGCATCCATTCACCAACTTCAGATCTTGTCTCTGATCTATCAAGGAGAATATGTGAACCTTGGTTGATACAACATCTGCTACAGTTACTGAAACCCTGTCTGACTGTGGGAGCCGCCGGCGATCTTGTCTAATTTGACCCGCTCGTCCTCGCAACCCTGTGTTTGGGCTCCTGGATAACGTGCTTTGGCAGTCAAGCTTTCTTGTCTCAGTCGTCGTTCTCGCATGCGTAACCCCCTCATGGCTCAGCCAGTCCCACGACATATCAAGCATGTAGCGAGATCAGGATCTGCCGATGCAATTGGTGCACTGAATCAATTTGGTGGACTCTAATGATCGTCAGGGGCAAGGATTTCTTTTTTTTCCTGCTCCCTTGCTTTTTGACAGGCACTCCTGCAGCTATCGATAGATGACAGTTGGGCGTTTTCGACACAGATTGCGCAAAGCTATGGAAACGTTTTGGTTTCATGATAAGTCACGGTCTCGGATACTTCACGCCCTCCAACGTCATTGTATCAAAATGTTTCTATTTCTGCTACAAAAGAAGGCTGATGACGCTAACTGATCTTCCAAAGAATATGATATTACAACAACACTGACTTGCCATTGGCAGCACTCCCTTCTCTCACAGAATACCAAGCCGCAAGGACACGACATTACACCATTTCATCGAGATGGAGCCAGCTCTTACGCGTAAGCCTTTGTCTGGTTCTCGCAGTACTCGAAGAACTTGGCCGCCCTCGAAGGCTCTCCATTCTGGGACACCAAGCCTCCTGCGTCAATGTCTGGGCGCGTCGTGCCGAAGCGGCCCCAGGGAATGATGAATCGCCCGCTGTCCTCGGGTCTGACGTCTGGCGAGAGGCCCGCGAACAGCTCCGTGTAGGCACCGTAGATGGGTTCGTGGAGAAGCCAAGTCTGGGGACGGAGTGAGCATGCCGAAATCATAGATAGGTATGTGTAGGTATTGTGTGATGTGCATTGACTTACGATTGCATAACGCTCGAATACGGACATGCCGCGCTGGAGAGGCGTCCTGAGGTTGCCAGGATTCACAGTCTGTGCAGTGAGAGGCCGTCAGAAAGACTAGGATACTGGAGGAACGGGGATGCTCAACGTACCAGATGCAAGATCCCGTTCTTGGCATCCTTCTTGGCCCACTCGCTACCGATGAAGAGGTTGCCAGCCTTGCTGATTGAGTATCGGGTAGTGAGCATGGGCTTACTCTTCTTAAAGTCGAAGTTGTCAACGTCCATGCCATACTTTGGCGCCATCAGCTGGATCATGATGGACCCGAGCCAAACGACGCGGACGCTTCCCGGCGGTGAAGTCTTGGCTGTAGATTCTAGTAGAGGGTGGAGGAGCTTTGTGAAGAGGAAGGGGCCGAGACAGTTGACTCCGACCATTGAGTCGTGGCCCTTTGACGCTCCATATCAGCTTCTTTCTGTATCACTCATGCTCATGATGGCGAGCGAAATGGCTTACCTGCTTTGTTAGGCCAGAGTCGCCCTTGGGCACATTCATGACTCCTGCATTGTTCCAGAGGACATCGAGCCTGCTCTCCTTGGCAAGGAATGCATCTGCGCTGGCTTTAATGGTGGACAAGTCGGCCAGGTCGAGCTGCAGGAACTCGAGCCGTCCCTTGGAGTCGGGATGAGCCGCCTTGATGGACTTGATTGCGTCCAAGCCGACTTGTTCGCGGCGGCCGGCAATGTAGACGGTTGCGTTTGCGGCGTAGAGGATCTTGGAGAGCTGGTAGCCTACGCCTGAGTATCCGCCGGTGACAATGACGACCTGTGTAGCGGATGTGTTAGTATGAGGGATTCGCGGAGTCCTGCTTGTGCGGTTCTGGTATGGCTGACCTTGCCTGAGATGTCTCCCAGTTCCCTTTCGGTAAAGGTTGGCTTTGGAGGCCAGTTTTGGGTTATGACGTTGCTCATGTATTGGCCCATGATGATAGTACGAGGATGAGGCTTGATGAGATGGCGGCGCTATGTGGTCGGGGTAGCTTCGTCCTACAATTCCGTCTGGTGGCGGCGCAAGTGCTCAGCGGGAGAACTGATGCTCAGTGAAGCTCAATTGCAGATTGGTGATGAGTTGGTGAAGAGGTGAAAGCGGCTCCAAGCTTGGACTTTATATGCGACCTCACAACGGCGCTATTGTTCGGTTTAGGTGGTTTTTTAATTGAGCTGTTGCAATAACCATCTCCACTTGTCTGTCCCTTTTCGCTGCGGATTTTTGACAACTTCCTGGGCTGGAAAGTGCATGGATAGTCACCCCATGCAATGGTGGTGACATGTGATTCGCATGCTTACAACGAGTTTTCTTGCCTCATCACAAGCAAAGTGCTTTCCAAGACTCAGCTTTTTTGGAGGCGGTTGTAGCTATGAAGGGCCCGTGTGTCTGGCATTGTGACAACTATTTCCTCATGTCCTTTGTATACTTTCCGTAATGAAGCATTCCATGTGTGATCGTAACTCTCTCTGTGTCGAAATACTTCTGACACGCCAAAGACGTTGGAAGATAGTGATGAACTGCCCCGGGGTTAACGGTCTGCGGACTTCAAAGACAAGGCTGTGGGAGCGGACCGTGGAGCATCTCCGGGGTTTGCTGGCTACCCCACTTGATCGGCAATTGAGGCCGAAAACCACAAGCTGGCGGATGAATAGCTTCCGGTCATTAGACCATGGGACGTCTGGACTATATCTCGTGGTTTCCGTGTACGGATATGGGCTTCATGGGTATGGGAAGTTGATGTAAGGAGGATGGTGTAATGATTGTGATTGAGGCGCCAAAGATAAACGGCACGATGTTGCCTGTTGCTGTAAGCTAGCCTACAAGCTGCAGAGCAGTTACAGACGCACATTTCGATGTTATTACATCAGGCTCTTGGAAGCGTATGAGTTGCGCCTCCATTTCGAATCATCGTACTGCACCTTTGTTCTTGCGGTAATTGCATGACGATAGTTGGACATGGGTATTGGACATGGAGGAGGTTGATGACAGCCTTGACTACCGTCTTGGGTATCGGTGGATGATGCTGACAGCTTTGACTACCGAAAGTGTCCAAGATCGATGCTAAGAAGAGAAGGCCAAGTACGGGATAGGGGCGTACAACAATAGGAGACTATTTTCCATGCACTGATGGGATCTCGGTTGGTGCCGTAAGAGGATGAGTTCAGTTGGCTCTGCATTGGCTGTCCCGATGGAGGCGTTTAGGCTAATTAATCTCCTTGAAATGTCCCTTTGGTTTGTGCTTCATTGTGGATGCAAAGAACTCCGACAGAGATGCACACGAAGTATGGAGAAAGTAGCATAGAGTTGAAATGCTTTGACATGCATGTATGTCACATAGGCAGCTATCACAGGCGAGGCCTCGCAATGACGGAGGCTGCTTGGCTTCTGTTGCGGGGTGTGGCTGATTTGAGGAAATAAGCATAAGAATAGTGTGCTTTGAGCTTGGTGGTACAGCTTACTTATAAAGCAAATCGGACGCTGTCCACAGATATTGAAGAGATTGATGATATTGTTTGTTCTTTTCCTGGTCTGCACTGGTGAGGATACCTACTTGCGGACTTGGCTGTGAGTGAAGTGACAAGTATTGATGCAGGGAAGAGGTATAGAAAGGCACTCGTTACCGCAAACCGTCACCTGAACACAATTACCCTTGAATTGTCGCCGTATTTTAAAGGTCAAGTGCTTCTACTCACATTCATAGCCCATGGCCAGGTCAAATTCAACGCCTGCATCCCACGAGTTTGTTGGGGCGGATCGCGTTACAAGTGCCTCAAAACAGAACGCCCAGCTGCTTCAGCACACCAAGGGCAACATATGTTGCAACGTCGAGATGTAACACGATATAGATTGACATCTCGCATCCATTGGTTCTGCCCTATCGTTGCGTTACATCAGCCAGATAGGCGCAAGTTTCATCTTCTTTCGTGCTAGTCCATGCCGTCAATCCCTTCTCAACCACGTTTGCTGCTCCCAACATGTTCCCCCCGCATAACACGTAGGAGCGTGCATCAAGTCCTATTAGCCGGGACAGTCACCCTGAATTGCTCAACAAATGAGAGCGTGGGATCAGGACTGCATGTCCAATCTGAGTGGACGTTTCGCATTTCTTCAGCAGGCACATACATGCTCACTTTGAAGCCTTGCATTTGCATCTTTGGTCCCCCTTTCTCATGCTCTTGTTGGGCTCCTTTGTGCTAGTTTGCGTCTTCCTTTGGGCACAATGGGCGATTGGCAGCGCCGGCATGCCCAGATTTTTTGTTACTGCAGCTACATGTACACCGCATAAGAGAAAAGGGCAGTGGAAGTGACACGTTGGCTCAATGTCTTGGACGTCATGTGATATGCAGTATAACTAGATCACCGAATGCAGCGACCTCGACCTCAGTCATTAATACCTGGTATCAGCAATCAAGCCTCTTCCCGAATCGTCTTTATTGTTACGTCTTTGTCTACGTTGCCAGTCCAATTCTCTGGTGAACCATCTCCTTTGGATAAGATACAAAACTACGCAGCCCTCCACCAAGTCGACGGCTCATCCATCCAACGTTCAAACGCTCTCACCATGACTGCCTGGTTCCCCGACCCCAGACGAATCGTCACCGGCCACAACGAGCAGGGCAAGGCCGTCGTCGTGGCCGACGGCACGGTGCCCTGCGTGCCGACTCCGCTGGGCGCCAACTTCGCCGTGCTGTACGAGACGCACGAGTTCCCGGCGTCCAATGACGAATGGGTCGACCCGACAAAGGTCCGGACCAAGGACCTGGCGAATGGCAAGGGCGTCGTCCTCCGGGTTGTCGACATTCCACCGAATGTGGAGAAGGCAGGGGTATGTTTATGGGGTTTCTTTTCTTTGTCCTCATGGCCCTTCTGCATCGAGTCCATTTTTTTGTGTGGCGGGGTTCGATGTGAGGGGTGTTTCTAAGATCGTGACGCTGGTTCTGCTGCTGATGCTAAGGATGGGGATGTTGTTGACTTGCTAGATGTTGTTCCATCGAACGGAGTCGCTGGATTTTGGAATCTTGTTCAGTGGAGAAGTGATTTGGTATGTTGCACGCCTGGAAGGCAATTGATGTCCGATGCCCAGCAATGGGGGTTGGATTGGAGACGAATTGCCCGTCTGACATTTGTCTGTTCCAGTCACCTTGATGACGACGTTGAGATTCACATGAAGCCGGGCGACGTCTGTGTCCAGCGCGGTACAATACACGGCTGGACCAACAACACAGACAAGCCTGCGCGGATCTACTTTATTCTATCCGGTAAGCCATTCGCTTTGAGGGATGGGCAACGAGAATTGGAACGCATGCTTACGGCTGTGTAGCTGCCAAACCAGTCGAGGTCAACGGACAGTCATTGACGGCCGTGGGATACTCTAAGAAGGACATTGAGTCTGGAGGTCAGTCAAACTAGAGACATATTTAATGGGTGTTGCTGGCGCTATTGTGATTTGTGAGGGTGTTGCCCTATAGAGTTCTTTATTCGAAATGCGGATAGAAGTTAGGGTAGAAAATGTCATGAGACTAGGTTCTTGGATATGACATGGCGTAGGTTATATACGAGCAGGTATAACGAGGTAGCTACTCTGCAAAATCCCAGTTTCGCGATTCCCTAGTTCTCTCAGTTCTCTAAGCAGAGAGCAAGAAATCCTCCATGTGCTGCAAATACTTGTACAGCCCAAGATCAATCCCATTGTCCATCGTCTCCTCCGCAAACTTGACCATCTGCAACGCCTTGGGAAAGTCTTCCTCAGACGGGAAGTGGCCACTCGAAAGCGAATGCTGAATCGTCAATGCAATTCTCAGATACGTCCTGGGATTCCCTGCGAACAGTTTTGCCCATTTACTCTGCGTCCCACCAGCAGCAAAACCATCAAGGCCGCCTGTATTCCTCTTTTTGCTATCCGTCTCTTGCTGCTGCTGGGGTTTACCTCCTTGTGCGAAATTAGACAGCAGCTCTGGTGGAAAGTACGTTTCTGACGGCGCTGTCGGCGCTGAGAGAGAGGCTGGCTGCGTCGTCATGTCGACGGATTCGGTGGTTTGAATGTGCGCAATGATTTGCTTGATGAATTTGAGGACGTTGTCGGCGTTTTCGTGGAGGCTGCGGAACTTGTTCATGACGTTTGTGTAGACCATGAGGTCGCGCTTGTTGTCGGCGGCGAGGGTGCCGGTGTTGAGGATCTTTGCGTCGAGGACTTGCCAGATGAGCGGAATGGCCGAGAGGGCAACACTGTTGGTGATTGAAGTTAGTCTTACTGAGAAGGGGTATGAGTAAGATGATCGAGGGGGCTTTACAAGGTGTTTGGGAGGTATTGAACAACACCCAGACGGGCCAAGTGCATGAATATTCCAGTGATGCCCTTCAACGCAGAGTCCATCTCTGCTTGTATCTGGAGATCGTGCTTTTGATCGGAGACGTGGCTGGGGTTAGATACCGATAGGAGCATCATGTGGTAGCATAAGCTCGCCCTCGCAGAACTGTAAAAGGCGTCAGCGTTTGCGGCTTGTCTGTAAGTCGAAAACCGAGGGCAAACTTACTAATAGTAGATGAACGTCATCTTGGTAAACATTGTCAACGACTTGTGGACACCAATCGATGGCGTGGAGATCTCGAATCGCTCCCTCGTCTTCTGATACCAAACATCCAAAAGCCGCAGAGTCTCGACGCAGGCATCTGTTTCCTTCTGTATGTCTGTCTCCGAGGTGACCGTCTTGGGCCCAGCTGCGGGATGAAGTATGGTAAGAGCCTTGTTGAGTGGAATGATGAGCTCGCAGAACGCCGCCATCATGTGTGCCAGGATCTGCTTCGTTGGCCGGTCGTACACCGTAGAGACTTCGATCTCGTCCGCAAAGTCGGCGAGCCCGAGGCCCGGGAGACTAAAGTCGAACTCATCGCATCCAATGTTCAGCGGTCGTCGTAAGCTCAAGGACAGTATTCTGTCTCGCAGAATGCAGCCCCACCACAGGCGTTTGAGGTGCGGTTTTCGTGGATTGTCATCGCTGAGGGTATGGTACTGGTCTGCTCGGGCGCATCGGGCGTAATGGATTGCGTTTACCATCCAGTATGTGTTTGTTGTGTCGCTTGTTGTGGGGGAGTGGTAGGTCAGCATGACGGCTACTTGCGCGTTGACGACGTTGTTTCGGTGTATGTCAAATTGCATCAGAGTCTATTACGGAATATGTTAGAAGAAGGCCTGTGGACGTGCAGTTTTGAGGCTGCTGACCTTTGCTATTGTGTAAAGCTCGGTATGGGCTGCTTGTACACTGCTATAACCGAGACTGAGTACAGTCGACGTTGATACGTACTTGAAGAATTATGTGAGCTATAAGTGATTGGAGAAACATAGCTGACATGGACTTACAGGAGATGCGATGAATAGTATTGCCCGGACCAAGAGCAAGGGAATGCGAGCGTCTACCGCCCAAAACTCCGCCTCGCTGAGCAGCGGAATGATGGGGTGGATATGTGCAAAATACTGATGGAAGAACTCTTCCAACACCTTCTCCGGAGGTAGTGTGAGACAGCCCTTCTCTGCCAGGTACGAGACATCGGTATGGCTGAGCTGATTGAGAAAGCCGGCATCGATGAAGTTGTAGCTGGAATATGGCACGAAAAGAGTCCCGAATTCGGGCGCCCAGGAATTGAGATTACTGCTGGTGTCATGGTCGGTGTGCCCCTCGATCTTGCTTGGGTCAATGGTGCCGTCGCTGAATATGAGGTTGGATTTCGGGGCTTTGAAGTGAGTGTCTGAGTTGTCCTGCTGGTAGACGGGAATTGTCGAGGCCCCGGTCATGGGTGGCGAGATGGAAGAGGCAAGCCGTGCAGGATCAGGCTTCACCTCTGCGTGCGCTTTTGTATCTGAGTTGATGTGAATGGAAGCCTTTGCTCTCTCTTCAACAAGCTGTCGTGAGTGCTCTCTGCGCTCCTTTTCCTCCTGCTCGAGCACTCTCTTCACCCTTTGCTCCCTGTCACCACGAATCAGCCGAGCACAATAACATGCTAAGCACCCCCCCATCATGTTCGATAGTTGTAACGTACCACTTGCGCTTCCGCGGCATGACCTTGCAATTGGCCGAGTCCAGCCGGCAGTTTGTGCACGGGAAGCCGGTGACGACGACATCGCACCGCACTTTGCGTATCCGGCAGACGGTGCAGGCGTGGCTTGCGCGCAGGCGGGTGCGCGATAGTGGGGAGCTGGAGCCTGGTGTTTCTTCTTCGGAGTTGGAGGAGCCCATGACTGCCCTCCAGTCAGGGTTGTGAAGTGTTGTTTTGTTGTGATTGAAGGGGGGGAAGTATCTGTTGAAGATTGGTGGTTTGTGTTGGTTCACCGTGCACCGTGGCTGTTGATGATGTGGATGTGGAGTCTCGGATCTGGGGAAAAGGATGGACTCGACAGGGTCTTCAGGATGTTACTGCTGGATGAATAAGTCATCAATTGACGACGATCTGGTAGATGCAGGGAAGCCGTCAAGAATCGGCTTTTGCAGATGTCTAGAAAAAATGCTTCACTTCTCTCTCATTTGACTTGAATCCGTCTTCAGTCAGCTTCGGCTCAAACACGACCCCAGAGTGTGCTTTCGGCAACATGTGGGGGATCGGGGCGTTCCCCAGCTTTTACAGCGAATCAGATCTGTCCGATTTACCCTCGGCTTATTTCGATGAGCCGGATAGGGGGCACTTGGGGGGATTGGGGGAGAACCTTGGGACCTGGTGCCTCGATTTCGTGGGGAAAGTTGGGGTAGGAGAGAGACGGGGTAATGTTACGCCTAGCCTTGTTTTGGGAAGTGTAGTATTGCCTAAGGTATGAGAAGAATCTGGGGATGTTTTTGTAACGAGGTTCACTTGGGAGACGCGGATGCAAGTTGACAGCCAACACCAGTGACTTTTGTGCCTGAGAGGGAATAGCTACTGACAGATGCAGAGGCTTTAGAAAGAGAGCAAGGGAGTTTGTTTGAATTCTTCCTTATGCATCCAATATCCGGGGCATACAGCTGTATGCAAACATCTCCTCCAAGCTTAGAATTTGGCGGCGTCAAAGTTGCGGACAAAGTTGTAGTAAAACTTGAGCATCTCAATATGTCCATCCACCCGCGAATGCTCATCGATAGTGTGAATGTTGTTCTCAGCATGGAATCGGTCGGGGGTGAATCGCCAAATGTTCTCCGAAAGACCTATCATGCTCTATTAGTAGGACTCCTTTCTTCACTAGCGACAAGACATGGCTTACCGATATAGTGGCGGGTATCCGTGTTGCCCGTCATAATCTCTCCCGTGGGAACAACAGTTCCATTGTCAAACCGGAAGGTGTGTCGAACAGTACCGGCAAACACATCCCAGGCGGCGCCGCTCGTAGGGGAAATGGGACTGGGATGGGATTTGCCGTTTGTCGACAGGATCAGCGTGCCCTTGTAATCAATGACCTCCTCCGGCTCGACGACCTTCTCCTCGGGCTTCAGGCCGGCGACGTACTTGTCGTAGTCATCGTCGCCCTCGTAGGGCTTGAGCGTCAGGCCGTACTTCTTGACAATGTTGGCGACTCTCCGGACGGCGTTGTGCTGCACCTCGGCAAGGCTGTTGTGGTGGGCGACTCGGTAGTTGACGCCCAGAATCGTCTTCTCCGGCATGGCATTCATCTTCTGTCCGCCGTTGACCACGTCGACGGCCTGCGATGTCTGGACAACGTACTGCGTGGATCGGCCGTCTCTCACCAGCCACTGCGTGAGGCCCTCCAAGTCACCCTGGCGAACCAGCTCTGTAAGCTCCGGACGGGCGTCAGGCGAGTACCGGGCCTGACATTGCAGGTGGTTGTGCACCGGGCCGTCTTCAATCAGCTGAGCCTTGAAGGGGTGGGATTCGAGCTCCGTGATGATCTCGGCAATGATACCAATGCCCGTGTGGGGGAAGGGGATCGAGCTGTGGCCACCGACAACATCGAGCTCAAAGAAGATGTCAATGTGGCCCTTTTCCGTCACAGCTGGGAGGACGTAGAGGGCGTCACCAACTTCCAGCAGGCCAAGGCCACCTTCATCCAGGATCGCGGCAAAGCTGTCCTTGCCGTACCGCTCTTTGAGGACCTCGGAGATCTTGCCTGCGCCACGGTAGCCTGAGCACTCCTCGTCGAATCCAAAGGCTAGTACAAAGGTGCGCTTCGGCGCCCAGTCGTCGTTGGACAGCAGCGCCTCGAATGCAGACAAGACCGCGGTGAGACTGTTCTTGTCGTCTGATGTTCCGCGGCCCCAGATCAGTTTGCCGTCATACACGGCATCGAATGGCGGATGCGTCCATGTCGACTCATCAGCAACCGGGACGACATCCTGGTGAGCCATCAATAGCACCGGCTTGAGCGATTCGTCGGAGCCCTGGATGGTGTAGAGGAGGCCGAGAGTGTTGACCTTTTCGAGCTTGGCCTTTTTGTGCCTGTTCGGCCGTTAGAAACTTGGCTGAGAGCACGGCCGCGCAACAAAAGGTCCTGCTCACAGATTGGGAAAAGTCTCCTTGATGACATCGTGAAGGTCGAAAAAGGGCGCCCAGCGCTCATCTTCGCCGACGGGACCCAGGTCGTCGTACGAGACTGAGGGAACCTGCACGATGGTTTGAAGGCGCTTCACCTGCAGCTCTCGCACCGCCTTGGATGAGAAGAGCTCATCGGCGGAGGGGAGGCCATCGCCGCTCGGATCGAGAACGGGTGGCAGCTCGCACTGGAGCCTGGGGTGCGTGTTTGTGTGCGTGATGGAGCTCAACAGCTCTTGGCCATAGCTTCTCGCGGGAGCGGCGATATAGGCGGAAGCCCCAGCGACGCCGGCCAGCAGCAGGGACAGCTTGGAGACTGCCATTGTGAAAGATGCCAAGGAAACCAGCAACGATCAACTGCCCGTATATCTCGCCGACCTCACAGAGAGAGAAGCAGATGCGGGAGGAAAATGGAAGCGAAAGCGGAGGACTGAGCTCGCTTTATCAGTTGCCAACAAGAGCTGCAGCTTCGAGATCCCCGCCACCACAACCAGGCAGGCCCTTGTAGAATTGCGCCTTAGTGTAGCGCGAATCGGGACGGAGATGCGCTTGGGAGAAAAAGTCCAGTCCCTGGCCCGTTATGTGGACTGTGGACTGTGGACTGTGGACTGTGGACTGTGGACTGTGGACTGTGGACTGTGGACTGTGGACTGGGAGAACGCCCAAACCGCTGGGGAGGGAAGCTATGAGTCCCTCAATTGTTGGAGAGACAGTCCAACTCAGCTGAGGACTGTTCTGGATATGGAGGCTTTCCTCTCGCCGACATCGTAGGATTGAGTTCGTTCCACCTCCCTTCACCCCTTCTTCTCTGTTGGTTCAAGAGATAACGGCATCCCGCTCTCTGTTCTCGTTGACAAGGGTGACCCGATCTGTTATCTCGCAATGACGGGTCCTTTTAACGTGCTTTTGGCCCATCCACTGCAAACAACATTATTCCCGTGGATTGACCGGGTAAAGTGACCCCATGGCGGGACCAGCGCCACCATCTAGCGGAATCGGCTCTTTGTCCCGACAAATTCGTACATACAGGCTTCTGAGGCTGTCAACTTATTATCATCTGAAAATGGCGGGCACTCGTTCAGCCGTTTCGGAGTAGTTCTGCGGGGGGCTGAGTGACAAGGGCGGCAAGAGGAGCTGTGATTTGTGCGGAAATAAAGGCTGTTCCCGTGGTAAGACGCTTAACGACGCACTCTATCTCTCCTCGTATCGGAACATCTACCTCGTACCCATTAAGAGGTGCTTTTTGTAACGAAAGAATGTGAGAGGGCATGATCCTTATTAGGCCAGACGTTGGAATCTACAGTTTGGGGGCCATGAGCGGCTCCTAAAGCTGCATCAACATTTCAGGCAAGTGTACTCTGTGAGATAAGTCGGCATTCGAGATCAGAGACAGCACCTGGAACCAACGATAGTGGAAGATAAGACTCTGACAGAACATAAACTAGTGTTGGGTACCCTTCTATGCTCTTCCAGATCGATGAACAAGGGGATCCTGATAGGCTGAGCAAATCCCATGTCGTCCGCTTTCTCGATCAAGATGTCGGTTGACCTAATGCCCATGCAGTGTGAAATGGGGCGTAGTAGAGAGATCAAAGAGACGAGAACATACAGATGTAACCTGGGAGAGCGTACGTATCGTCAACGTAGTGGAAGTGTTGGTAGATTGACTTCAATGCATATCTACCGCAGTCGTGAGCCGGGCGTAGTAAAGTTGGAAGAAAGCGATTCGTTCGGAGCGACAAGGCAGTCAACAATGGGAGCTCATTGGTATGCTTCAGCTCGAACTGATCTGTAAGGCTACCTGGTCAGTACTGGACGAACAGAGAAGGAGAATATTCCCGCAACGTATGCTGGCTTATTCTCTCGTTTTCTCTTGGAGGATCCGGCAATGGATGGTACGACGTCGGCGTCCATTCTAGTGAGTAAATTGGCTACATCAAATTGTTAGCAACTCTTGCTGCACGTTCTCAGCTGTAGCAGTAGAAATAGTACCATTTTTCATTGGCCTCGTGCCGAAAGAAATCGTAGAGTGCTACAACACTCGTACTTGTTGTAGACCAGAAGCTCCAATTGTACCATATGCGATTCCCCGAGTAGATATCCTGATGCTAAGTTTCAAAGTTTGTGTATATGGGAGTCCATAAGCCGAAGTGTGACATGTTGAGCCCGACTTTGTATGACTCTGTAATATGAGACGAGGGTTCTGCAGTTCAGGATCAGCCTCTGTCTGCTTGATCTCTTGGCATTAGAAGGGTTGCTTATGACCTTCCTTCTTTAATACCAACTGTAATGAAGGTCACAAGTCGTTGTGCCATACTGGGAACGAGCTTCCAGTGTGCTAAATAAGACTGATAAGTAGCGAGCGACTTCAAGGATATAGTGAGGATCCTAGAACTGCAAACCGTCTAAAGCTGTACCGATCAGAGTCAGTAGTGGTAGCTTGGAGAAACTTCAAGACGATTCGATCTCTTCACAAGCTTTAAAATCCGGTTCACCTGTCGTTGAGGCTATTTTGAGGAAATCCTAGAGAGTGACTTGATGGTAGTGACAGTAAGCAGACGGCCAACTAACTCAAATACTCGTCAAAGCAAATTCCCTGAGTACACTTACCTTCACAAACTTGACAAACATCTCCACACTACCTAAAGTCTTCTCTAGGAAGTAGGAGAAGAGCTATCCTCACTTGCTTAGAGACTACTCTTGCTATACTTGTGGTCCACATACAGGAGGGCTGTCTCGACTTCTGCTCACCTGCTCATAGCTGATATTAAGCCAGGGTAGGTCTGTTGCCTTGGTAGTTCTCCCTGGCCTGGCTTTTGTCTCGGTCGTTAAGCATATAGTCTCTTTAAGAATCTCTGGTTGTACTCATAATCTCCCTGTTATGGACCATAGAGACAACGCAGATCGTTCGGAGCACTGGTATCTGAATCGTGACTCAATCGTAGCACCTCCTCCCCAGAGGGCAGGATTGTATAACACTGTCCAGCATGAGTTAGAGACATGGCAAAGTTGTTGAGTATATAGCGAGGGCATACCATTCTCAATGGAGTAAAGTCAAGACGAGTGCATACTTAACCGTCCGATACCTAGGGCAAATATTAGAGCGACACACGCAGCCTTAGATGCACAATTTGCCAGTCATACTGCTATCAAATCAAAAGCCGCAGTCAACCTCTTGGTTGAAGACTGAGTACTCTCGCCAATAGTTATTCCTCCAGGAGATAAGATCAGGAAGATATCCTCCTCATCATGGCCGTTATTCGTAGTGCGTCAGGATCTGATGTACCTGTGAAGAGGACGTTAAAGAATTTCGGTTTTCGAAGAATAGCAGGGGAGATGTTTCCTCCTCCGATCGAGAAACGGATGGCCGCGAATAATGTCCTGGATAGTCTAGTCAACAATCACGACTGCTGAGTTTTGAGGGCAAGGGCGAAGAGAACAAAGCACAGTCAGCTCACGGGAGACGGCGACCCAGCCTCGTCCTGCTGATGTTGTAGAAGTGTCAGTTGATGTCAAACAAAAGACTGTGAAGGGTATCACAGGACTGATCTCCGGTTGGCGTTGGCAGTCGATTCACCGTTGTTGACGAGCGTGAACATCGAGTGTCGCAGTAGTGAAAGCTTTTGAGAAGAGAAGTGAAATGCTTCCTGTCAGTTAAGTAAGCGTGCAGATGGGCACTCCTCCAAGCATGAATATTCACGTCACTGAAGAGGTGGCTACCCAAGGAAGTGAAGAAAGAAAAGCAATTATTCATGGCTAAAAAAAAAGAAAAAGAAGAGGAAAAAGAAGAGGAAAAAGGAGAAAGAAAGGAAAAAAGGAAAGCAAAAAAAAGTTCCAAACAAAAACTACTCCTCCGCCGCCTCCCGGGCCGCCTTCTCCCTGGCCGCGATATCTCGGGCCGCCTCCTCAATCACCACCATGTGCTGCAGCATCAGCCGCCCATCCGTCCCCGCGGGCCCGCTTCCCAGCACAGTCTCGGCAAACATACGAAGCTGCATCGCCATGATGGCAGCTTCGTACACCACGACAACCTCGACGTCCTGGGCCATGGCGTGCAGGTCGTGCCAGTTGTCGGCACTCCGGTCGGCGCCCTTGGTCAGGCACTCGACGCGCGCGTGGTCCGTCCACCAAGGGGGCATCAGGCCCTTGGCTTCCGCTTGGTCGAGGAAGCGGCGGAACGCAGGGCACGAGCTCGGCCGACCGCTGTAGACGCTGTCGGCGTTGCTCGTGCCCCCATAGGTCCAGTCATCGTACTCTCGGAGCCGGAAGGAGTCGATGAGGAGGACGTACACGTCCTGCTGGTGGCGGTCGTGCAGCCAGATTCCCTGGGAGAGGCGAGCGAAGGGATTGGCGATGGTCGCCATGAGGAAGGGTGCCTTGTGAGGCCTTGCAAGGATGTCGACCGGGATGTTGATGGGATTCACGCAGAAGATGTTCCTGTGAGCCTTCCAGTCTCGCTGCTGGCAGATGATGCTGCAGTATTGGACGGCTTTGCAGTTCTCGCAGGTGAGGAGAGTCAAAGCTGGCTCGTTGACGGCGGGATCATGCTGGCAACGGGCACATGCGGCGTGAGGAGTGATCTTCTCGGGAGAGTCATCTTCGTCGTCAGTGTCGGATGCCTTCTTCGCGTTGCGCAGCTTGACAAAGGCGTAGGTGTCAACGTTGTGCTCAACCTCCTGGAGGAGAGGAGCCTCTTGCTCAATAGCGGCCAGAGACTGTACGAGATGCTCAATGATCGACAGCATTTGGAATCTGTTGCCGGCCGAAATCTGTAGCTCGGAAAGAAGTAGAGCCTCAGCGACTGTGAGTTGCTGCTCGGCTTCAACTTCTTCCTGGTTGGATGGGACTTCCTGGACAGCTCCAGCTTGAATAAGTTGCTCGCGGACCGCTTGCATGAAGTCAGTCTCATCATCCGAGAACTCCATCTCAAGCTGTTGACTATTGTTGACAAGGGCAGTCTCAGCTACAGAGCTAATCGCTTGAAGTAGAGACGCAAGGTCAAAGCTGGGAGAAGTCGAGGCGGTGACAGATATCACTTCGTCCTGATCCAAAGCCATCTGATCGGAAGGAACAGTATCTTCTTCAATCTCCATATTGGCATCAAGAGAGCTGCTGGCGATGACGGACTCTGTCTCCTCATGAGGTACGGAGTCGACTGACATCTCGTCGTCTTGGCGATCATGCATCTCGGCAATGGTGAAGGTTGCTTCTTCTTGAATAAGGGGATTGGAAGTCGGAATGAAGATGGGGATTTCTTTTTCTTGGTGATCAGACATCTTGGAAGTGATAGAAGGCTTTGTTCTGAATGATGATAGAAGTCGGTGATGAGAGGTGATGTTCCTGAAGATTGAAAACTTTCTTGGAAAGGATGGATCTTTGCGGAGTCAAAGAAGATATTCTTGATGAATGGAATGGTCTCTTTTGGTAAAGATGCCTTGTCGATGATAACCAGGTAGGCAGCTTGTGATAAGAATAGGATAATGAGAATAGTCTCAAGCCAGTCTCTGAAAGATCGTTGGTTCTGGCAAAGCGGCTGTCATGATTTGGTATTAGCAAGACTTTAAGACCATTTTAATGGATGAGATGCATACCAAGATGGCTGAGAATGTTTGTTTGATAATGCTTGCGATAAAATAGAATGTGGTGCGAGGTGCAGAAGAAGAGTGCTGAGGATGTGAGGAAAGGAAAATTTGGTGCAGAAACTTGGTGTAGAGGATTAACAGATAGGCATTAAGTTTCTTGGAAAGTGGTGGAAACATAGGTTCAGAGGAACGTGAGAAAAAGGTGAGAGCAGAGTGACTGGGTAAACATTGGCTCGCGTGCTGCCACTCAGGGGGGGCGGCAAGCGGAACAACTTCTCCCGCTCGCCTGGAGACAGACTCCTCCTCGAGATATATCACGAAAACACTGCAGTAGCAGCATTAATAGATGTAGAAAAGCATAAAAAAAAGACTCTGATTCTATTGTACGTCGATATATTTCCTTCAGACGTCAAATGCATGCAATTTGTCCCCCTTTTCGCCCCTTTGCAGCCCATTTTACCCAGCTTTCTTTTCGACGAAATGTCCTTCAACGAGCACTTCACATTCAGACTTGGTAAAAAGCCATTGGCCCCAGGCAGCTGACCTATGAGGCCACTGAGCACGTTTTCCAGGTTCCCACTTCTTCTCTTTCTCGCACACGTACAGTTTCCTCCTCCTTGCTCCAAAACAAAAACAAAGAACTTCCAGTCCTCCCGCTTCTATGCACCCTTTTTTCAATTTACAGGCATAATAACAGCTAAGTCTTGCTTCTTATACGTTTATCCTTCGTTTACTTTGATTCAGACTCCCATCTGGAGAGTCTGATGGTGCTGCTGATGATCTAGACTCCCTACGATCACCTTTTCGTTCCTCAACAGACGGCATCCGAACTCCTTCTTGCCTTGTTGAATAGTCCCAAGATCATCTTGTCTGCTAAACTTCCTACCTGTCCGTCATCTGCCTTCGTTACCTTGATATGACACACCATACTCTAGTCCCGCCCATCAGCTATCTCCTCTCTATCCTCGCTGGAGAAGGGAACACGATGCCCTCTTACCATCATTCTAGAAGTGACATTCTCTTACCATCAGCCCAGCCCTGATACATAACGGCAAGCATCATCTTAAGTGGCTAGGTGTCTCCTTCTCCTTCTCTCCATAGATAATAACGCTCACCAGGTGCTCTTCAGTCGTCTCTCTCTCGCTTATCCTCTGTCTTCCCATACCTACTCTACGGCTAAGTACTCTTGCTTCCCTGACATAAATTAATAATAACTGCTTACAGACTATCACCGTCAACTATTTCATCGCTTATTCTCTCTTGCCGCTTCTTCCCTAGCCGCTAAGTGTCTCCTGTTACCATCGCTCTGTGACCTGCATCTAACTCTGATATCTATCACTAGAAGAAGGCTGCAAACCACTGTTTGCTTTTCTCTTGCTTTTACTACTTGACTTTGACGCAGCTAGCTGCTGCTCTTGTCCTCTCCAGTTTGAGTATATATCTGCTTGCCCTGCCATAGCTCTTTTCGGTTTGCGCTTTGCTAACTATTTGTAGTAGCGACGACATGTCAGCCAATTCTCGCATGTTCTATTCCAATCATCAACTTTCGACTCGCTTTTGGACATAATTGAGTTATTATCGAGAAGGTATCTGCTTGTTTACCAGCCTCCATACGGACCAAGAACACCTTCTCAAACCCATGTCCTCCATGTCGTCCCTCACCCTGTGCTTTGATACGGCTGACTATACATAAGACGCAGCATGATAACTCTCGGATTGAAAGTTTGAAACGTTTCATCAAGAACTCTTGTGGAGCTCTGGCCATGCTTTTGAGTCATTAGTAGGTACCGTACTCTTCACTAAGGATGAGAAAATGTCTGACATTCCCCGAGACAACAGTATCAGCCTTCCCAGATCATGGCTTACCAGTACTGCTAAGTCTTATACCCTCTCCCCCTTTCTTACGGTCTCTCCTTTCATTCACTCTCAGAATTGCCATCTTTACAAGTAGTAGATTGTGCCCAGAGACCAGTGGCATCCACTTCGACAGGACTAAGTCTTCCTACCTATATTGTTTGACGAACCTTTACTGAGTTTGCTTAGATCGTGTTTCAACCCACCTCTGTTATATCTGCTAAGTCGCCTCCCTCTTTGCGTCTTAGACCAGATGCTGACTCTTCAGAGACGTCTCCGTCTTGATCATCTATGCTACCTTGTATTCCACAGCAGATCCTACCCTGCCGACCTCGCCAGCCTCTCCCTATCTCCTCCACAGAACGAAGTCTTGCCTACCTATCTATTTTTGCGGACTTTCACTGACTTCAAACAGATTCTAACCCTGGCTCCAGTGATTTCTTCTCAGTCAAATTTTCCCCCAATTTCTGACCTCGTGCTGACTCTTCACAGTTACTCCTTGTCTTTGAATCCACGCTGACTTCTATTTCGATAACAGGTTTCGAGATTTTTCCACCTTGCCGTCTCCGCTACCGGGTTTTGTGTCTCTAAGCTAGTACCATCAAACTAAGTCTCCCCTGTTTTTTGGACTTTGCCGAATAGTCACTGACTCTGCGAAAGCTCTCGTTTTATCCAGACTCTGCTGCCTTTCGCTAAGTCCCCCTGCATCCTCCTTTTTCTTACAGCAAACGCTATGCTGACTCTTTGTAGATTCTTGTTTTAATTTGAGCCTATGCTGACTTATATCTCTGCACAGGTATTTCCCTTGTCCACTTCGCCCACCCTTGCCGACATTGCTTTCTTGTCCGGTCTTATAGAACTAAGTCCCCCTTTCCAGTTTACTATTAGCAGCTCTTACTGACTTCAGACAGATTTTTTGTGTTCCTGCTGTGATTCATCCAGCTAAGTCACCTCATTCTTATACCATTGTGTGAAGAGAATCTGCTGACGATTAATAAGGAATTGACTCAGATCTACGCTGACTTGTATGTTCTACCAGATTTCCTCCTCCCCCCTCGTCTCCGCCGTCTTCTCCGATACTGCCGACTACGTACCTCCTTGCCCAATTTCTCCGTTCAAAACTAAGTCTTCCCCTTCCAATACCTCAGCGAGCATCACTAACATCTCATAGCGTTGGATCTCGTTCTCGATCAGGATGTTCAGCTAAGTCGACCGTACTCTTGCTTATAG
Source organism: Trichoderma gracile (assembly GCA_020002365.1). Taxonomy (NCBI): domain Eukaryota; kingdom Fungi; phylum Ascomycota; class Sordariomycetes; order Hypocreales; family Hypocreaceae; genus Trichoderma; species Trichoderma gracile. The sequence goes on from JAINEY010000006.1 coordinate 622,659, forward strand.
ACATTGCTGACTTCTCATAGGCTTTTAGTTTGTTCGAATCTTAGCTAACGTTTGTTCTTTCAACAGATTCCCCTATCCACACCGTCCTTTTCGCTCGATATCCACCACCCAACTCGACATCCGATCCTACAATCGACCCTCGTACACAACATCTTACCTCCTTCTACTCGACGCCGTACCACCTACCCTCTCCAACTCTACAAGACTAAGCCTCACTGTTTTCAAAGCTTTACAGGCACTTGCTGCCTTCACATGGACTCTCTGTCAGTCTGAGCATACAAATCAGCTAAGTCAATCCTACCGTACTTTATAGACAATCGACTGACTTGTTACAGACTCGACTTTGATAAAACCATGCTGACTTTTCCGTTTTCTACAGGTTCCCTCGCCGGCCTCCTCCAGCCTGCTCTGCATGCTTCCACAAGACTAAGTCTCCATCCCTTATTCATTGAACAAGAATATACTAACTTCACAGGGTTTCTCTTCTGCTCATTATTTGCAACCAGCTAAGTTATCCCTCCGTTTCTTAATGACCCCTTGCTAACTTCTACTAGAACCATACTGGTCTGAACAAACCTGTGCTGACTTTTATTTCTCTTACAGGTCCCGACTCCTCCCTCCCTCCGCCTCTTTTATTCTTACACAAGGCTAAGTCTCCCACCCCATTCAGCTTGAATTCTGTAACTAATAGTCAGCAGGTTTCCTATATTTTTGGCACCATGATCAGCTAAGTCAAGTCATTTCTCCTCACTTATAAAATCATATTGATTTTCGACAGGCACTCCTGTTCTCCCTCTAAGCCCATGCTGACGTTTCTCCTCTTACAGGTCTCCATCCCGTCCCCGTTTACTTCCTCCGCTGTATTTCTCCGAGACTAAGTCTTCCTCCCAATATAATCTCACACAACTGTTGCTGACTTATACTAGGTTCCGTCTCTTTTTGCCGGTGCCATAATCAGCTAAGTCAAACCTCGCACCTTTCTTGGAGACATCTCGCTGACTTCTATAGTATTCTTGTCCTTTTCTCAAGCCCATGCTAACATTTTTATTTTCACAGGTTTACCTCCCCACTTCCTTCCATGCCTCGCGGCTGTTTTTACAAGACTAAGTCTCCCCATTCGTACAGCTTCCGGTCTATTACTAACTTGTGGTAGCACAGTCTCGCTTTGGCCGTATCAGATCAGCTAAGTCATATCTCTCCATCTGTCTACGCCACACTGCTAACGGTTCATAGATGTTTCCGTCCTCTGTTATGATTCCATGCTGACTTTTCTTTATTTATAGGTCTCCTCTCCTTCGCTCCCCGTGCCGCCGCTTAACGCCTAGCTCGCCATCCAATGTGCACTCTTTCAATTTCAGCTAAGTCAGCCCAGTAATCTTACCAAATTAAAACTACATGCTGATTCTTCACAGACTGATATCTGCTATTCGACGAGCTCTTACTTTACCTTATCTTTTTTACAGGCCTTTCCATCATCTCCTCTCTTCATCACGCTGTGTTCAGCTAAGTCAACCCTGATCCTGCTATTGATACAAGAGAGCATACTGATCATTCATAGGCAGTTGACACCTTTATAAAACGTTATGCTAACTTTGGTATGTTCGCAGATCATGCTCCTCCGCCCCGTGTCCGCTATACCCCTTTTATCCTGCCTTATGCAGCTAAGTCCACCAAGTTTCTCCTTGTTGTAGACACAACACGCTAACCTTCCATAGATATTCAAGTATTTACTTACAGAACACATGCTAACGCCTCTCATTTCTGTCAGGCAGGTCCCAATCAAGCCGACCTCTGCCATTAGTTTCCCGCTAAGTTAACCATCCTTGAATCGGATAGACACGATGCTGACGCTTTCCAGACAAATTTCAACTTCCGTTCGGAACATATGCTAACTTGTACTTTCATCAGGCCGCCCTCTCCCACCATACCAGCTTTCTGCCAGCCCTCATTCCGCTAAGTCCCCCCCCATCTGCTTCCAATGAAGAATACTATGCTAACTCTCTGTCATACCAGAGTCAACCCTGACGCCAGCCGACTATAGACTAACCAGCTAAGTCGACCCCAGGTTTTATTAATGCCAATTGTTGACTCTTCTTACAGATGCTATATTTTACTTGCCTATTATGAACCTCTGCTAACTTTCTATAGACTCTTCATTTTCATTATGAACGCTATGCTAACGTATGTATGTAATAGACCATACTCCCTCCGAACCGACGAACTGTTTCCCGAGACAGTCCCTATCCGCGATCCGAGAACGACACACCGCCCGCCCGAACGAACAGGCGAACGACAGACCGATCAGTCGCATGAAATAAGAAAGAGTCGGTACCCATACATATTTCAGGCACAGGTGGCTGCTAAGAATGGGATATATGGAGAGTAGAAGCAAGTAGAGATATATGGGCATCAGAAACATTTCGAAATCTGGCGCGGAAGCGGAGGATGGTGGTGCCTACAAGCACATATTCCGGCAAGTCTGTTCTTCTCTTTATACCCATGGCATGACAGCTGTGATGAGATTATACTGCTATTTCCCATATCATGGATGCGGCAAAAGGGTTCTCTGAGCTGTCACTCTCCCTGGGTTTGGAATTGAGGATGGCAACATCCTTTACCTGTTTGCCTGGCAACATTTTCACCCTTTGGTATGAACAGGGATCTACTCACAATACTCGTCTAGGATACTACAACTGATCTCTAGACCCAAAGGGTAATTTAACAAGCATGATCCATTGGAGCAGTGAGTCATTTAACATCTTTATTGGACAAGGTAATGATTCGTATTTAAATTGACACGGGCCGGTGTATACGTACAGTTACTGACTTTGAAGGGCATTTCCCCTATTAGAGTTACTTGTTTGAGACTAACAGGATCAGGAGTGGTGAATGGTGGCGCACACGGGTATGCCAAATTGTAAGCCAACCCCCTGTTCTCACTATCAACCTGTTATCAGTCCTGCTCTCTCATGCAGCAACACAGATTGGCGAAGAATAAGCATATGTATATCGAGAAGCTCTTAAGACCGGAGAAACGAGGGAGCAGGTGACAAGGTCCGTTTGTTACTTGGCATCTGCAGCCTCCCTTCCCTCGGTATGAATGCGTACAACCACTGACAGTTACTACATCCTCGCCTTCTTCAAAGAAGTAAGTCCCAGGAAAGGGGGAGCTCCAATTCTTCCCGCGTTGAACTCCTCAAACGCAGGCGGAACAGATGAGAAGTGGAAAAAAGTTTGCCGCAACCGTTGTGACAATAAAATGCTAACCCCTTTCCAGGACTGCCAAGGAGCCAAAGGCATACTCGTAGTTCGGCTGACGGATATCGACAAGGGGGGGACAAAGAAAAGTACAGCATTCTCCCCTCTTTCTCTTTTTGTGTCCTATTCCGGACTAACTTATCAGGGAGTTACTTAGATCTAACCCCAACCATTACGAGGCACAGCCACGAAGCCGAACGACGAAAGACGACACTCGACAATCTTGAATACTGGAATAGTGGGAGGGAGATTGGATGAGTAGAGGAGACTTGAAGATTCAGTACACTTAATTGAGTGCCATTATTAAAAGAGTCACCGTTTCTACACTCCGCCTAAACAATTCTCGTGATTAAGTCTCTAGATTCATTAATTGAGTATAGAGACCAAGAAGAATGCTCTGGCCTCCATCCTTCCACCTTCCTCTTCGTGAGTCAATTCCCCCTCAATATAATCAGATGGCTAAGCTTCAGCTTCAATCTCAGCTGCCCGGCGAGTCTGTCCACTTGTCGCATACACCTTCCCACGAGTAGCGATGATAGGATCATCCGAAGGCTCAATGCCTGGCACCCCAGGAATGACATTATACGAGATCGCCTCCTTCTGGGGAGGCAGATCCTTCTTGTCCGCAACCCTGGTCAGCTTGAGCTCACCAAGCTCCACAAGCTTGCGGTCCTCGGGCCATCTCTGCATGCAATCACCGGTGACGTCTCCCTCCTCCGCCACCTGGGCAACAAGCTTGAAGGCGATCGGTCCCTTAGCAAGAACCTCCGGTAGCTCATCGAAAAGGAAGTTTGGCTCCTTGGCTGCGAGCTCGTTGTCCGTTAGAAAATGTCTCCCCGCTACCGGGACCCAGCGATAGCGGATGAAAGCGCTTTTGCCCTCAGCGTTGACGAACTTGAAGGCATTGATGGAGTAGAATGTCTGGGTGCCCCAGTGCTTTGGCGTCTTCCTATCCTCTGTGAAGAAGGGAATGGCTGTGGGATGAGTGCTGAGGTACTCCTCTACGACGTTGTCTCTCAAAGCCTTGAAGATGGCAAGGACACCCTCTGCGGTATTTGCTGGAAACAGAGGCGTGGAATGGCAGACGATGTCGCTCTTGACGCCGTCTCCGATGAGGAATCTCACAGCCAGACCGTGGGGAACTGCTTGTGGGTCGTTTGAAGGCAGGTCAGGGAATCCAGTGAAGAGAGAGAATCTGGCGACGACTGGAGTCGAGGGAGAGTTGAAATGCGGTGCCGTGGAGAGTTGCCCGGCTTCCTTGGTTGGGGTGAAGGATCCTATGACGAAGACGCCTTTGGCATGTGCTATAGCAAGAAAGACCTCTTGTTAGCATCGTGTGCTGCTCTTGTTATAGGAGCCAACGTACAAGGTCTGACATGGTCAGCTCGGACAGAGACATCCTTGAGCGTATCGATGAGATCGAGATGAAGCGGTTTCTCTGCCATTGTATGATCCGTGTCAATGAGTATTGATGGTTTCAAGGAAGTGCACTTACAGAGACATTCTACGCTCAAGAACCTCGCAACCGGATCATGATATTTATACCTGGACAATTGCTGCTGACGCCTTCTGGCTGACAAGTAACGTGTTGAGCCACGTCTTTGAGTTTCCTGAATCTTGTCGCTTCTATCGGTTAGGAAACAACAGGGTGCGCCTTTCGATAGGCTAATCTTTAAGCTTTTCCGAGGAGAAGTCCAGCGACTGATGGAAAAAAAGGGGGCCGCACTACATGCATTCCTTCGCTCGCCCAAGACCTAAGCGCTTACTGGCGCATAATTGACTGCTGCTGCTCACGAGAAAGGCTGACGTGATGACACAGTCTTGGCAGAGACAGAGGCATTAGAAGCACCCGCATTGGTCAGAGCAGCAACGCGGGGGAGAAGACGTTCGAGCACAGGCCAGAGCTTGATTCGACTTCATGGTAAGGTGAACCTTTCGAGGATTCCAAATACGGTAGCTTTGATTGGTTCGACAGCAGTTTGTTCAAGGTCATGTTGCTCCTAGAACTTGGTGAGTCGCTGGTACCTGCCTTACTTGGTTATCAGCCCCAGTTGTTTCGTCACGCATACTTATTGTCCTTGAAGCTGAAATCTTGCCTTTTTTTGTGCTTGCTTACGGCTGTGATGTGGTAAGCAATCTGATGTTAGAGGAGGAGGGCGGAAGCCAAATTGCGGAGGCTACGGGCAACTCGTATTGGACGTTTTGTGTTGCTACAAATCTACTCGTATGTCTAGTTTAGATTCAAGGATGCTTTATTTGATTTGATGATTCAGAAAAGCAACAGTCTTAGATCGCCAGAGCCGTCCTGATGTTTTCCCTGCATGATATCCCCTCTTCTTCACCAAGAGCGGCGGCACCCAATTAACCCGTCAACTCGGCCATTCCCGCAATCTAGGGGCGGCAGAGAAGAACGTTGGGTTACTCCATTTTGTTCCAGAAGAAGTTCATCGCCGTAGAATTGACAGCACTCGGAGTGTTTGTCGAGCCCTTGTATGCGGGGTGCAAAGATCAACTAAAGCACCGCAGCAGAACGCATATGACAACGCATGCATAATCGATTGAGTTTCAATAATTTTCTTACCAAAAGCGTGTATCCAAAATTTTGGACCGAAATGGACCGAAAGACAAAATTTACCAAAGAGCGGAAGCAATGAACCTAACAAGATGACCAACATTAGAACCTGAAAGCATAACGTTGGAGCGAGTTTGAACGACATCAGAGCCATGTCAGTTAGAGCATGGTTTCAAGGGCATTTCATAATTTGCCGTTTAATGTCTGATTCTGGAGTCTTTGATACCACGCAACCTCACGATTCCAAATTGGCATCTCCGGTTATACTGGCTTGCAGTACTGTGGCTGTATAAGCGTGGCTGCGCTCGTCATACGCTCGTACTGCGTGGCACTGCGTGGCTGTACACTCATCCTACAATCTCAGCCTGCTGTATCACAACACTATAGTATAAGGCAGTATAGCTGAAAGACCATAACTCAGTTTCGGCACTGCTTCGTTTGTGTGTATGAGCGTGTCGCTAGTCAGCAACGGGGGTACTATAGCCGCATCGTCACAATTGTCTTACAGCAGTCGCGATAACGTATGACTATATTGTTGCTGCTTAATCGTCCTTCAATACAGCTCTTCCACACCAAAATACTGGAATACAGAAGCTGTTCTTAAACGTCTGCACAGCTGTAGGGTCCCCTATGTTGGAAGGTCGCGTGCGTTGCGTGCGATTCTCCGAGAAACGCGAAATGCCCCTTCTCACACAAAGAACTACCTACCAATATGTATTTAGTCGGTGATGTGCGAGAGCGTGCTAAATGTCTAATCGATTCGCAATCAACTGAATACTTTTTCTCTTCAATCAGTTATTTTCCTCTCCCCCTCTTGTGCTCTTTGCAAAGTATTGTGTTGAAAGGCAACATGAGATAGGGCCAAATGGTGTCTTCAACTTGGAGATGCTACCCTATGACATTTGTTGCCTAAAGAAAAGTCAACTACGTCAGTGGCCCTTGTAGCCCAAAAATGCAGTACATGCACGTAAGAAGGCTCTTCCTTATTACCTGATGTGCAGAAAGACGTTGGTGGTAGAGATGGCTAATTATCTCTACCTACTACCTAGAAGGGATCGCCGAATTTCATGACTACTTGGCAGAGCTGTCACCAACGGCGCCTGACTCGAGAGAGTTCAATACGCGGACCTGTTATCAGTCTCTACCTACTGTACGATTACCCTCTAGTAGCAGGCACGGACCGGACGTTGAGTGCCAAGACTTCAAATACAGTGAAAGCCATATACTTCAAATACTCGAAACAGCGCCATGAAGTGCTCAAAGTTTGATGCTCTTTATTTTCCCAAGAGAAGCGGGCTGAGGGTCAGAGACGTTTGTCAGCATCCAACCAGCAGCTCTCAATGATGACGCAAGAAATCGCCGAATCTCTGCATGTCGTATCCGGGATTTTATGTACCCTTGTCTCTGCTGCATGAGAAGGCAGGGGCATAAGATACGGTCTGTACGCAGGAATGCATATGTAGGATGCGAAGAGTTCACCTGGTATATCATCTCGTATGTCCGAGGGCATCGTCAGTTGTTAGGTATTCTGCTGTGCTGTACTGTATCATACTGAGAAAGTGAAATCACCGCTTCAATCCTGGTCACACGAGCCGGAACAACTGCCCAGCCGGGAACGCATTAGAATCTGGAACAATCAAAGAGCCCACCAACTTCCTGATGGACCCCCGTTTGCCCTTTTACCCCAAAGCAGGCTTGCCGCAGCGAAACAAAGGCGCCACCCACGCATCACCCTAAAACACCGCCCGCGTGCATCTTGATCAATTCGCCGAGCCAAACGATAAACGTATTACATACGAAGCCCAAAGGAACCGTCTAGGCCGTTTTATTCGGCGCGGCGCCTATTCACGAACCGAGTCCATTGATGGCTTTGCCCGTCTGACTGCTGCGCCCCTCTCTTTCGCCGTCAAGTCGCTGCCATCTTTTGTGCGTGTCGGACAGCGAGAAACACCATGATCCGCGGGAAATGTGCGAATGGGCGGGCGCATTTGAAATCAGCGTCGTCGCTGAGTAATTGGAGGATGTGGGAGAGCAATCTCTTTGCTGCATGATGGATCAGTTGGATAAGGTAGCGATCGAATGGGGAATTGGAGAAGCAGTTCGGAGCGCCGCTATTGATGCTAGCAGAGCAAAGAGGGGGTGGAGCGCGGAATTAACACTACGGAGACGCAGATTCGCTCGATAACGCAATCCATGACGGGCAAAGGAGAGATGGCAGGCGAGGCGAGGAAGAGGAGAGAAGACAGGCGAACGAAGCGAGATGCTGCCAGGGGTGGAGGTGCCGAGCGCTTGGACGAATCTCTGCAAGATCTCATCATCCAGTACCACCGCAGTGGACGTTATCTCCTCGGCGCAGATTTGGGTGAGATCTCGGGCCAGCGACCAACAAATGCAGCAGGCAACGCAACACTCCAACAGCACAAGGCGCATAGCACTGTAATCCTATGCCCGACAGCTCGGAGCCGCAGAAATCCTTGGGCACAGACAAAACGAATCAATTCAAGCGTCAAAGGTCCCACCACATCCCGGACGGAGCAAGATGGGGGGCCTGTGACTGCTGTATCAATCAGGCTGGGCACGGATCAGCCAGTCCCAGTCTTTGCCCGTCCCATCGTGCATCTCGAGGGCAGCCCAGTCCGGCTCTTCGGCCTGCTGGATCCCCTGTGGGTGGGTGGGTGGTGGTGTTACAGTGTGGGATTGTCCGGTGGCGACATGTCATGACTGGTAATAACCAAATCTGTTGTCCGAGCGATGAGGCGTTGCATTCGGAAGATGGCTTGCGTACACTGTACAGCTGTGGGATGGGCCTGGGAGTTGTGACGAATTGACCGATTTGGCTCTCAAATTCAGCGACATCAAAGCCAATGTTGAAGCAGTTTGACTGAACGATTTGACAGACCACATGCAACATGCCTCCTCCTCCTCCTCCCGGCTTTTGATCCCAGTCATTCCCACCTCAAAGAGGCAAGACAACCGCACGAATACGCCATCGATCCAGCCTTCTTTCCGCGTCCCATAATTCAGCGATCGGATCCATCAAACAAGGGCGAAGGAAAAAAAAGAAAAGAAAAGAAAAAACCGGACCCAGTGCCGCCATCTTGCTGTTATATCCGAACTCGAACGAAACTTGCACAATCTAGCACCTCGTTAGGCCGCGGGCCGGTCTCCTTTAAACCCGACGCGCGAAGGATGGAGCAGCCAACGACGTGGCCGAGAGAGAAAGAGGAAAACTAATCAAAAGGGAATTGATAAACTCTCCAAGTCATTCGCTTTCTTCTTTTGATTGTTAAATACGGTTGTGGCGCTCATCCCATGCCCATTCCTCGTGGCTCTTCTCCCGCCCTTTTCGTATTAAACTGGACGTCATCTCTCACCGTCTCTTCCATTCTAACGAGCTTCAGGAACGGGCTCTAGGACCAGCAGTTGACACACTGAAACTACAGACTGAGCTTACTGAGCTCTAGGAACTTGATAAAGGGTGAGGAAAAAGGGGAAAGGAAGAGAAGAATAAGAGTCTGTGATTCAACTCATCCTACGCGCACAGCCTTGACGTCGACATGATACATCGGTTCAAGATACTACCTCGATAACCCACCCACTACCATCAATCACTTCTCCTCATCAGACCATATCTCAAGGGAGCGCAAAAAGTCTGAGAGAAAACTTCAACCACTACCGCCAGCTCTCACTCACCATGGGTGCCCTCACCCGCATCCTCTCGCGCCCGGTCAACAAGCCGTATCGCACAAGGGACATCCAGCACGATGGGCCTCCCTATCTCAACGAACATGGCTACGTCGACTTCGCTCCCGGTGACATCGAGAACCCCCGAAACTGGTCCATGACCCGCCGCTTCTTCATCACCATCGCGACCGTCTTCCTCGTCATGAACGCCACCTTTGCGTCCAGCGCCCCGAGCGGCTGCTTCGAGTCCATCGCAGAGTCCTTCCACGTATCAGAGGAAGCTGCCGGCCTCACCATCACCGTCTTCTTGCTGGGATACTGCGCCGGCCCTCTCATCTTCGCCCCCCTGAGCGAGCTCTACGGCCGCCGATGGATCTTTTACTGCACCTTCACGGCTTACCTTGCCTTCAACTTCCTCTGCGCATTTGCCCCCAACTTCGGCAGTCTGCTCGTCGGCCGCTTCCTCACGGGAACGTTCGTCTCCGCGCCCCTCAGCAACGGCCCGGGCGTCCTGGCCGACCTGTGGAACCCCATCCAGCGCGCAAACGCCATGGGCGGCTTCGCCGCCATGCTCTGGATCGGGCCCTCGCTCGGCCCCATCATCGCCGGCTTCCTCCAGCTCAAGAAGGACTGGCACTGGACCTTTTACGTCCTGCTCATGCTCGGCGGCGCCTCTGCCATCCTGATGCTCACCATCCCCGAGACCCATGCCCCGACTGTCCTGCGCCACAAGGCCAAGCGCATCCGCAAGGCCCAGATCCCGGGCTACGAGAACGTAAAGGCCCAGATCGAGGACAGCCACCAGAACTTTGCGAGCGTCTACAAGGTCGCCCTCACCCGTCCCTGGATCATCCTCTTCGACCCCATCTCGTTCCTCATCGCCATCTACCTCTCCGTCGTCTACACGCTGCTCTACATGCTCTTTACAATCTACCCCATCGTCTTCCAAGAGATGCGCGGCTGGAACTCGGGTGTGGGCGAGCTCCCCCTGATCGGCACCGTTCTGGGCGCCATGTTCGGCGGCCTCATTGTCGTCTTTGACAGCCGTCGCCAGCAGAAGAAGGTCGACTCCGGAAAGAGGCAACTCCACGAATTCACTCCCGAAGACCGTCTCCCCCTCGCCATCCTCGGCGGCATCACCTTTGCAGTCGCCATGTTCTGGTTCGCATGGACAGCCAACTTCAAGTACGTCCTCACTCTCACCCCTCTTATCCTTCACCCCCCTTTTCCCAATCACATCTTATCTCCGTCTCTTTCCCCCTTCTGAAGAGCAAAGTTCACTAACAAACCCTCACCGCAAACAGCTCCGTCCACTGGATCGTCCCCACCATCGCAGGAGGCTTCCTCTCCACCGCCCTCCTCCTCCTCTTCGTCGGCTTCCTCAACTACCTCGTCGACGCCTACCTCATGTACGCCGCCTCCGCCATCGCCGCAAACACAATCATGCGCTCCGCCTGCGGCGCCGCCGCCCCGCTCTTCACCCTCCAGATGTTCCACGCCCTCGGCGTCGGCGGCGGCGGCTCCCTCGTCGGCGGCGTCGCCACCGCCCTCGCTATTATTCCCTTCATGTTCTACAAGTACGGCGCCGCCATCCGCGCCCGCAGCCGCTTCAACCCGAAAGGCCGCAAGCCCGCGGAGAAGAAGGACGACGTCGAGACGGGGCCGGCGCCCGTCGTGCTGGAGGACCCCGAGGAGGGCGGCTCCGAGGACACTTCGGAGTCGGATGAGTCGTCGAGCTCCAGTACCGTTGCCGGAGATGAGAGTGGGGAGAAGACTAATACTGATGGGATACATCCTGAGCATAAACAAGATGGCGCCCGTGAGCACACTGAAGCCTCTGCTTCTACCGAAAAGGTGAAGTCGGAGGAGAACCCCTGAACGGAAATCGGAAGCGACAAAAGGAAAAGAACATGACCGCATAGCATACTAGTCTTCTGGACATCTAATGTAATAGATAGCGAGCACATCACTCTTGGCATACAGACGGAGGCATAGAACACTAATGATACCAACTACTTTATTTTATGTGAACCCACGATATCGATACGGACTGATGTGAATTGACTAAGACTTTTGTAGTATCTACTTTCTAAGCATGATTCCGTCATGACTAGTGGTAGAGCTACTGTATAGGTGTAAGGCGGAACTCTGGCTCTCAACATATGCCACACTTGTCCTTCTTGGTATCCTTCTCCATGGTCGGGTCTTGGGCATTCTTCTCGTCAGGCTTTACGCTGCCGCCATCTTTGCCCGCCAACTCTACCGTTTCCTGTGTGAGTTCAGAAAGGTCCGCAGACTTGATATCCATGTCGCGGAAGTGTTGCTCGTCTCGAGTCAGACGCGTGAGGTACCCCGGAGGCACCCAGTGGGCGCTCTCCCACGGCGAAAGGTCCTGGATGCTGTACATGATGTCCACGTTCTCCAGACTGAGTAGCGAAGACTCGTACAAAAAGAGCCAAACAACCGCGACGGCGATGAGATTCATGCCGGCTAGGATGAAGCCAAAAGAGTACGATATGGCATCGTCGGCGTGGGGAGTGAGTAGCCCGATCAAAACTGCAGCACTTGTCAGTCGCATCTCCTTCATTCTCGCGGTTTATCGTATAGTGGCATATCTTACAATTGCCCATCCAGTTGGCTGCTGTTGCTAAAGAGGCCTGTTTGGCACGCGTCCGAAGAGCAAACGTCTCCCCCATGACAACCCAAGCAATGGGACCCCAAGTGGCCGCAAATGAAGCAATGAACATGCATGCCGCCACAATCATGGCTATGCCAAAGGCGGGTGACGATTCGTCCCGGCGACTCACGGCGCCAATGGAGGCAAAAATCAGCAACCAAAGAGCTTGCCATGCTGCGCCAAGGATAAGAGGCCATCGACGACCCAGCTTGTCTACAAAGTAAACCCCCAAGAACGACGTGGCAACATTGACGGAGCCGAGGATCAACTGCGTCATGAGAGGATCCTTGATCTTGGCTGATGCAAAGACGGTCGCGCCATAATAGAAGAAGTAGTTGATTCCTGTCCATTGTTGCAAGAAATGGATGCCCATCCCTAGGAGGGTACGATCTCGAGTTTTGGGAACCTTGGCCTTGCGAGAGAAGCACTCAACCCAGGAGGCTCTGCCGGTCTGGCGCTCCAGGGACAAGACTTCCTTCATTTCGTGCATGTCGTTCTCGACAATGACATTGCTTTGATCATGGATCTTGCCGCGAAGTCGTGACAGCGATCGGCGGGCTTCTTCCTACTTGTCCCTGCCAGCAAGCCATCTCGGGGACTCTGGAACGAAGAGTATACCAATTCCAAGCGGTAAGGAGAACACGGCGCCCATGCCGATGATGATGCGCCACGAATAGCTGTCGTTTTGCAAGCCTCGCATATTGTAGCAGATGATGTTGCCGAAGAGTATCCCAATGGTGATCAGAAGTTGGTATGAAGCAACGACGGCGCCCCGAATTTGCCGGGGGGCACATTCGGCCTGGAACATGGGAACGCCAACAGAAAGATTGCCCATGCCCAGACCGGAAACGAATCTCCCTGTGGTGATATGAAGCCAGCTCTCTTTTGCCGTGACTTGCGCAATGTCTCCCGCAATGTACACGGCCACCGCTATTGCGATACTCTTTCTTCGTCCGAGGAAATCCGTTGTACTGTAAAGAAATTTGTTAGGCGTTTGAGAAGTATAACACACACAGGGAGTGAAGCTGCTCACTATGCGCCGATCAAGGAGCCAAAGAGGCAGCCAACGCCCATGAAAGAGACGAGGAGGGATTTGACCGTCGCAGTTCCACCCCAGAGAAACCGGTAATTGAAGTCATTGTACAAGAGAACGCCAGATATTTGACCGATATCGTAGCCGAAGAGAAAGCCGCCGATGGAGGTGATGATGGCAAGGAAAAAGGCATCGAAGCCGCAGTCGGCACCTTTGACCTTGATGGACCTGACAAAGCCACCCTGTCAGCATGGTAAAGCCGCTGCGAGAATGGGTATGCGTAAACGTAAAGGGGTGTCCGATTTGCCTCTTGGAGCCCCATATCACATCAAGCCAACACTCACTTGTTGCCAAACATGGTGTCGAGTCCGCGATGAGGCAGACGGTAACCCAAAAGGAGCTGAGACCAGTTGGGCGTAATGTTATGATCTCAGTCTGCAGAGCATTTGGCGTTGTGTGTTGAACCAAAGAAGCGATCGATGCTCAAGAAAGATGGGAGAGCTGACCCTGTCAAATAAACGAGTGGTAAGAATATCTGCCGTCGCCGCCAAACGTAGCTGTGCCTTTGGGGGGCGATTGCGTGATGGCAGATGGACGACAAGAACACAGAGTAGGTCGGTAGGTAGGTGTATGAAGAGATAAAAACAATGAGGACGAGGCAGTCGGTCGGGAGGCCTTTGAGTGGAAGCTTCTACTGCGGGAAGGTTATGGCTGGAGCAAGGCCTATCGCGACTTCTTCATGGCTTCTGGCCAAAGCCCTTATCTAATCGGATACAACTTTCCATCCACCTCAGTCAGCGTCTACACCGTCCTTGTTATTGGAGGCATATCAAATGACTTCGAGATGCGGCGTTGAAACAAGGATCTTGCGTATAGGTGCGTCTTACTGATGGTTTCGATATTCCCAGGCGCCTGCTCGAGCCATGGTATCGTGCCATTCGCGGCGTGTCTATTCCTTCTGCACTGGAATACCCCAACTTGAGATCAACCGGGCTGTCGAAATGATGGTCTCTCCAATCTGTTGGATCAAGATCTTGATCCTTCCGACTGTCTCCTATTCGAAGGTGAAGCTCTGCAAGGCGTCCATTAATCGTGGTAACCCTACCATCTCGCCCCCAATGCAAAACTTACCTAGCCTTTTTCTCAGCTCTGTACTTCTTATTGGTCGGTATTCTGGACTTGATCGTCTCTGGCCGGCAGGCTTATCGTAGGTGAGGTATGCTGGGCATATTGGATGACGTGTGGTTTGTCTCTGGAGTTCGTCAAGTCTTAGTGATTATTGTTCGTGTCAGGGGAAAGCGGATCCTTTCCACTATAGAATAGCAGCCTTCGTGGAGAGCTGACCTTGGGTTCCATAAGAACCAATTCTGTTGAACCGACTGGGTGACACGCGGTAGACACCGCAGAGTGCTGAAGCGTAGTATGACCAATATCTCGACCGAGAGAGAATCATCTGACCGACACCACTTATCAGAAAGGAAGGACTCACACTAGTAGGAGGAATTGCTTCTCCAAGAGTTTGCAAAACGTTCTCCGCGGAAGTAAAGCCAATGAATGTCGTTTGACCACGATGGTATAAGGTAGTCATCGGTCGCTCTGTCGGTAGCCACGATTACCTCGTCAATCCCCTCATTCGTGGGAATTGGTCCAACATGATTTCCGGATAGCTGCTTGTGCCCTGTTTGCCTCTTCAAGCTCACTTTACTCTCCACCTCAAGTAAGCTTCAATGGCATGTAGTAGTATCTTTGAGGGGTGGGTTGCAAATGATGCTGTAAGCAGGCATGACAGTACACCCTGGAGCTGGCAAGGGTCATGACTCCAATGTCAGACATCAACTAGGAGCTTGAAGTGGTGCAGATACCTACCTCTGCTCGAACAGGAGACTGACGAGCAACTCGGGGCGTTTTGTCCGCGTACAGGCTCTCCCTGATGGCCAAACGACTCCTCAACAGACTTGGATCCCTTTCCAGGCCTTGAAGGCCTCGTCATCTTGCCCACTCAACATGTGGGTAGCCGAAAGGGTCTCGAATTCATCGTTTAGCCGTCGGATAGAATCTCTGATATGGAGATGAGCTAGAAAGAAAAATCCGATGTCTCCCTATTCCTTATTCCCTCGGGTGACACTGATTCCATTCTTGACAGTCTGGCCTTGGAGGAACATCAGGAAGTCGGGCCGAGGAAGCCTTGCCAAATTCGTGTGAGCTATGGATCTAGGCGCCGTAGCTTGTAGAACGCGGATACGGAGCCGAGGAGGCTTTGGTCAGAGAAGAATCCGATAGAGAGGAAGGACAGGGGTATTTTTTCTCTGCTGGACCCTTCCAGATCGGAGAACATGGATGAGAAGTAGTACGAGAGCTGCTCTGTAAATTGCCTGTAACTCTTTGTATTGATCGAAAGGTTATCTATACTATAGAAGATGTTGTTAGCGAGTGAACGGTTATGAGATGGTCTCTCCGAGGCAAAGCATCTTCACCTGCTCAGATCCAGACCCGGGTGGATTCGAGGTCATGACACACATCACTCGACGTCACCACCTCGTTTGTACGAGAATATGCAAGAGAAAGCGGTTAGCCAGTGAAAGCGAATGGGCGGGATGATGTTTGTTTGTTTCAAACGTGTGGAGCTGCCCAGGGCTGGAGAACTGTCTGGGCAAAGGTTGCAGCATCGAGGTCGTGATAGTGGAAAAGGCGCGCCAATTGGGAGTGCATTTGGACATGAAGATTGGTCAGTCTCTCCATTGGGGCTTCGAAGAAGGGGATGACAGTCGGGCTAACTGCTTAATCTAGACCAGTGCTCCGCTTCTAGCCGGGAACAGTTGCTCCCCCATACTATGACATGCCCGCCGTTATATGGCAACATCTGCAGCACATATCAGTCCCTCAACCTTTAAGAGGCGGTGTTGTCGAAGCAGGCCTACCTATTATTAGACATAGAGCTTAAGGTTCTCACATAGCTACGGATATGAAACAGCGACGTAGCTTAAAATCGAGAGATATGGGGCCGTGATCTCGTATTGCTGCACAGCCCCAGGCCCGACAGACGAGGTTCGCTGCACCAAGCCACCCCCGTTGGATACATCAGATTCTTAGAGATGGCATCCATTACATGTAAGGAGATAGACGGAAAAACTCGAGTGAAGCCTAGTGAGGCATGTTCACTACACGTCGTGGTATTCTGTGCTGGGAAGAGCCCTTTGCTCCACATTCGCAAACTTTCCCTGACAATTCAACAACCAATGATATATCGCTTTGTATGCTAGACATCTTCACCATGAAATGTGACTCGCTGTTTTACGAGATGATGCGAGCCAGATATGACGGCTTGATTCGTTGTTTTGTTGAGACCGGACCTTTGATGAGGCGCAGTCAAAGTTGAAGGTTGATACGAGGGCCTCAAACTGCAGGAAATGGGTCATGTTTCTAAGTGGGATGTCAACTATCTCTCAATTGATCGTATTCCTTCGATCTACAGCGTGATATAGCTTTGTGGTCGTCTATCCACCTACCGACAGAAGGGTCTTCTTGACGCCGGATCTGGGGTGATGACGATATAGCTTCGATCTTGTGAGCTGCTTCTTTGGATAGAGCCAGGCAGATAGCTTCATTGGACGACTAACGGTTTTGTAACTCGATTTTAATCCTACGAGCGAAGTTAAAAAATATTGTTACCACCGAGGAAGAAGGCGACAACAGTTCATATGCAAGATATTCTCAAGGTGTAGCATGTGCAAAGCAAAGACCTTGGGAGTGCTTCTGATCTTGACGTAACGTGCCAGAAGGATTCACCTCGGACTAAATCTCTAATGTAAGTCATTGAAGCAGTATCCAGTCTTCCTAACAAGCATAGGAAGCCCAAGTAACCATAGGATATTCCTAGAAGTGACCATGAAAAACCTGATGGGACGCGTAACTGACCCATTCCGCTGCATCGCCCGCGTTAGACCCTTCAATACGAGACACGGCAGGATAGACCGCCTCCCTGGGTAGAGGACCGGCATGGGCTGTGGCCATTTTGGTCAACCTCGGACTATCGAGTCAGAAATGGTGTAGGGAGGCATCGTGAGGTGGCGGCTATATGGCTTTATAATGGGGTCTAGACAGCCGAAAGGGCTCGTGTTTTCGTCCTATCGACACCCTTCTTACCTCAGCTTGGGCAACTTTACCATCTTCCTTTGCTTCAATTTTTCCTGGTTGAAGGCTTTGCAATCATCCCTAATATTGGAATTTGTTATTTTCAAAGTTGCTCCGATGGGTTTACTTTCCTTCGTTGGCGCTATAATTTCGAAAATCTCGTTCTTTTCCCGCAGGCCGGGCTGGATTGCTGCTCGGGCTGGCTCATTTCGCCTCCATCACTTTCCCACAGACGAAGAAGATGGCGACGACGAGACGAGAATCATCGCTCCCAAATCGCGGCTGTACCCTCGCCTCAAGTTGGCCATCCTCCTTCTCGGAGTGGCCGCAGCCGCCATCGTCTTCGTGAAGCTGATCGACCCGTCTCGCGTCACCAGTCTTACCCGACAGTCTTTCTCATACTCCGAGTCCATCGTCCCCATGTTCTCGTCAAAGAAGGAGCCCGAGGCCACACCTGTGCTGGGAGACTCATTCTTCGATTTTGGAATGTACTTTCCTGCTCAGGGGAACAACTTCTTCCCCCTCGTCGCATCGTACAACGAGCCTCCGCGCCATCGACCGAAAACACCGCTCTTCATCCCCTTCACGAGAAACAATGCCATGATGCGACAGACAGTCCTCGGATACATCGCCAGTGGGTGGCCAAGGGAAGATATCATCATTGTCGATAACAGCGGTACTGCCGATGCCAACAACCTGAAACTACTTTCACAGTCGAATCCCTTTTTCCTCGACTACGACTTGTTCCGATACCGATACGGGGTTTCGATACTACAGACATCAGTGCTCCTCAACTTTGCCCAAATACAAAACTTCTTGCTCAGGGTAGCCATGGCTCGTCACTGGCCGTACTTTTTCTGGAGCCACATGGACGTCGGAATCCTCAGCCACGAAGAGGAGACCCCTTACCTTTCGTTTTATGAACGCGTCTTGAAGATTCTCGACGAGGCCGAGTCCTCACGGGTCTCGGGTGAAAGCAAATGGGCTGCTAAATTCTTCAACTTTGACTACCTCACTCTGGTCAACGTCGAGGCATGGAGGCACATTGGTCAGTGGGACGTGTTCATCCCCTATTACGCCACGGACTGCGATGCCTACGGACGACTGAAGATGATGGGGTACAAGATTGACGGTGTCAATGCGGGACACATTTGGGATGTAGCTGACCTCGTGGACAATCCCGAAGAAAAATTCTTTCCCCCTTCTCCAATGAAGAATGGCGACTCGAATAATGCCACGGACGATACCGCGCCGAACTCTGAACGATTCAAGGCTCTTAGGGAGGAGCTACAGAAGATTCAGGATGAGAAGCTGAGCAACTCCAAAGGCCGCAATACATGGCAGAATATGCAGAAGGGGGGAAAGGGAGAGCCATGGACGTATGACCCCGCGGGCTTTCAGGTTGCCTGGTGGGAGATGGCAGAGGATGGGCGGAAGCTGTATAAGAACAAATGGGGTGTGAGCAACTGTGACTTACTGGCGGAGAAGAAGACTCTTGATGTTATGTGGTCTGAGGCCAACAAGGAGAAGGATTAGGGACATGTTCCTAGCTATACCTTACGTTGGGTGTGGTGACATTCGGAAGAACTGTATTCTACGATTGTGTGTAGGCCTGTGTATGATAAAAAGGCTTCCATGTACAAGAAGTATGAAGCTATAGCATGATAACAGGATGTTTCTGTATAGCATATCACGGGATAGGGAGGCGACGACCTGTAGGATGCAGCAGATTGCGGCCCAGTACTGCGCCAACAATCTGTTGGTACCTACGAAATATGCATTCTAACAGCTTGTTCTGAACCGTCTTGTACTCGGGAAGAAGAGTCCAAATGAATATGTCTGTCTCTTCCCGCTCCTAGGAGTAATTCAACCCACTTCCACGAAGCAGGAGGACATCAATAAATGTGGCTGTGGAGGGCTGAGCAAGCATGACAGGGGTCGCAATTAACCGCGCGAGACCTTCCCTCGCAGCGAAAGCTCCAGTCAAAAGACAGAGCGGGCTCTCCCATCATCCCCGGGTACTTGCAGGGCTGGAAAAGACGGGGCATCTCTGATCACGCCCTGGTTAAGCATAGAAAACATCCATCCACAGCCCCGCGGAACAAACAAACGCATCATACAAGCTACGGATCGCCGGCTTGGCCTGGCGATATCTCGTCCGTTTGCGCTGTTCAACTTCGATTCTCTCTCTTTAACCCTAACCCTGGACGACCCTAATTCAATGCTCAAGACCTTTTTGGATAATGGCGATCAAGTGAACGGGAAGATGGCAGCGCTGTTGGAATCCTGTCAGGCTAATGTTGGCGGTGGCTAGATACTAAGAAACGACCCCGGCTCCGTTACGCAAACATGGAGAGAGAGGCTGCGTCATCGCCTACGAGGCCGCCCACCTTCAGCCGCGCCTGAAAGCAGTCATAAAAAAGCGACGAGCCGATTGAATATACAAGATGTGTTCCTCTTATTCAAAACATTCGCGCCTGATAGACGCAGAGAGAAACGGTGATTGACGGAAGTAGACACCCTTGAGAGGCTACCTCTCATAATCGCAGGCTTATTCCCGGCTGGAAGGATCGCGCCAAAACAAATTGGAGAAACGGCAACTACAACGGACTACGACACTCACAACTGATAGAGGCCTCTCGTGCTCCCCCAGGAAACCCCGCGAGAGCACATACAAACGAACTGGCAGCCAGCCGCAGACTCGCACGCAATGGACGGCCGCTCGATAAGTTCCCTCACCACTCTCTGCTCCGGGATCTCTCAACACGCAATCTCCAGCGCGAACGAGCTCCGATCGTTGGTAGAAGCGCTCGGCTCCAGCCACCGCAATGTCTTGCCCGTGTTGACGTCGCTGGCGAGCGCGCTGGAGGAGCTCAGCCAGCGGGCTGCTGAGCTGGATGCTGCTCTCGTCACTTCCACGGTGGCGATGCTTGTCCAAGATGGACTGAAGGAGCATTTGACGGGATGCGATGGGATGATGACGGTGTTGTATAAGCAGTTGCTGCGACTGCAGCCGGATAACATCGAGAGTCTGAATGTCGAGTTCGTGGTGGCCCATTACCAGGCGGCTATGGCAAACAGCAGGCTGTTGGAATCCATGATGGACATTGTGAAGATGTAAGCGAGCCGTGACTTTCAGATGGAGCGCTTTTGGCTGATTGCTGCTTAACAGTGAAAACAAATCCCAGCAGGAGCAGGGATTCTCACATCTGCAGTCGAGCAATCTCACCGGCCAAGTACACCACGCTTCTGGCGCCTCGGCAGCTCAAAGGAGCATCCTCCTAGACATCGACCAGCCATCTCAGGCATCCGGGAGCAAAGCTCACCCTAATCCATCTACCACCGCCCAGTCCGAAGCCGAACCCGCCGAACCACCTCCATACACCGCCGAACCCGAGCCCGGAAGATCCTCTACCGCCGAAGCAACACTACCATCTTCCTCAACTCCTCAACCAAGCCAGTCCAGCGGCCTCTCATGGGGCTCCGTCTTCAAAAACTCCTTCAAAGCACTCGCCCAATCCCTCACCCCCCAACCAGGCCCCTTCGTCTCCGCCCTCTGCCAAGCCGCCTCCATCGGCGACATCCAGCAGATTGCAGGCTTCCTCACCCAGGGCGCCAACATTAACGGCCGCAACGAAGATGGCAAAAATGCCCTTCAGTGTGCAATTCTCAATGACCAGGAGGACGCAGCCCGCCTGCTCCTGGCTTCGGGGGCGAGTACCTCTGGTTCGGGCTGGTCAGGCATGCCGCCCTTGTTTCTTGCTGCGTCCGTGGGCAGTCTCAAGATTGCCAACCTCTTCCTTGTCAAAGGGGCGAGTGTGGATGAGAAGAGCGTTTCTGGACAAGCCTACTTTGTCGACGTCGTCCAATCTGGAAATTTGGCAGGAATTCGCTTCCTTCTCGACAAGGGCTGCAGCGCAAATACAAAGAACATCAGCGGCGAAGTCGTTCTTGCACATGCCGTACGGAAGAAGAACAGGGAGCTCGTGGAGTTGCTTTTCGAATCCGGTGCAAGCGTCAAGTCGAAAGATATATCAGGCCAGAACCTCCTCGCTGTGGCTCTCAACAAGAAGGACTACGAAATGGCAGAGCTGCTCCTCAAAAGGGGTGCGGATCCCAATGGCAAGACCATCTCGGGGATGCCATTGCTGGCAGACGAGATTGGTAACCGAAGGCTCAAGACGGCCAAGCTGCTCCTCGACTGGGGCGCGGATGCAAACACCAAGGACTGGCACTCGCAACCTGTCCTGCTACTCGCCATTAAGAACTCCCGAATCTCGACTGAAGAGAAGATTGATATTGTGCGTCACCTATTCGCCAAGGGAGCAAAGGCAGATGTAGTAGACGGGTTCAGCAAGACACCCGCAATCTGCTATGCTGTTGAAGCAGGTCTCTCGGAGATTATCTCGCTCATGTTACAGAACGGGGCAAAGACGACGGTCACGATGCAGAATGGGGACTCCCTCCTCAAGTATGCCATTGATCATGGGAGAAAGGATCTCGCCGAGGCACTTCTACACTACGGGGCGGATCCGAACTACAGTGTGGGAGACCATGGTGTGAAGCCGCTTGTGCAAGCAGTCATGAGACTTGACTACGACATGGTACGCCTGCTGAGGGAAGCTGGGGCTGATATACATGCGCCAGAGGTGCAGGATGTTGCAAGGGCACTAAGCAAGGCGGAGATTTACGAGGCACTGGGTATGTCAGTCCCCATCTCTGGTGATCCTCCGAATTACGACGCTGTGATGAAGAGTTGATAGTAGGGTGTGGTGTATGGAGGAGGAACTGGTTTTTACTCTGCATGCGGTTTTACTTGAGCGAGTCAGTCAAGCATGATATTTGTAGTGAGGTAAAACTCTTATTTGAACGTTTGGACGCCAGATGCTACCGGAACTATGCGTCTATATGAAGACTTGAGATATCTTTGAAACCCTTGAACCCCTTTGTAACCCTTTGAGCTTGTATGAAGCTTGAAAACGAAAATCAGATTGTAGAAAACAAGAACAAATGCCATGCCATGATGCTTGATTAGATCACTAGAAAGCAGTAGATCAATCACATGGTGCTCAGAATATGCCTCAACCACCAAACATGGATACGAGGATCCTCAGTGAGCTCCGGGTGGAAGCTCATGCCCACAATCGAGCCCTGTCGAACCGCAATGACGTCGTTCTCTTCAACGGTAGAACCGCGCTTGGTCTTCTCCTCACGGGGGACCGTGGCAAGAACCTCGACGTTGTCGTTCAGGATCTCCTCGACTATCGGAGCGCGAATGAAGATGCCGGGGAAGTACTCGTCCACCGGCTCAGCCTGGTTGGCGGGCTGGTTCTCGCCGAGGAAGGGAAGGTGGATGGAGGCCTGGAAGCTCTGGAGCTGGCGGCCAAAGTGGTTGCGGGCGACGGCGACGTCGAGGCCGCCGATGAGCTCCTGGCCGCCGATTTTGGCGCCGTGGGCTTGCTCCGCGAGGAGGATGAGGCCGGCGCAGGTACCCCAGACGGGCTTTCTCTTGACCCTGTTGATACTGGTTAGCATCTTATATGATGGAAGAGAGATGAAAATGAAGAGCGAGCTTACTTGACAAAGTCGCGGAGGGGCTCCAAGAGGCCCGACTGCTGAGCGACAAAGGCAATAGTGGTGCTCTCGCCACCGGGGATGATCAAGGCATCGCACATGTCGAGATCGGCGGGGGTGCGAACCTCAATGGCCGTGAAGACAGCCTCAGGACGCATCGAGGGGAAGACGGCAGAGGCGGCACGGTGAAGGAGGTCGATGTGCTCGAAGAAGCCGCCCTGAAGGGCCAAG
Organism: Trichoderma gracile; assembly: GCA_020002365.1. NCBI lineage: Eukaryota > Fungi > Ascomycota > Sordariomycetes > Hypocreales > Hypocreaceae > Trichoderma > Trichoderma gracile. The sequence goes on from JAINEY010000006.1 coordinate 645,819, forward strand.
ACGCCAACAGTGAGGGACATCATCTTGGGCTGCAGAGAAGGAGGAAGTGGCGGAGCGTAATGATACAACGGACGGCTGAACATGCGAAGGGATGCTCTGGAGGGGATCTTGTGTTCGTGATGTTTTTTGTTTTGAGGTGGAACGAAAGGGAGTTGTCAAGTCGTGGTAGAGGTGACTTGACTTGGGTGAGGATTGATAAGAAGCAGGAGGCGCCGGTAGTCGGAATGCTTATTTAATTTTGCCCGTTGGAGGGGTGGCGGGGTGATGAGATAGTGAGAGGGATAGTGAGTGACTGCAGGGTGGCTTGAGCCCGGTATTGGGGACCTGTGGCGTCTTTTCAGGGACTTGGTCCCCTGTTGTAGACGTGGATAGGCACCTGTACTGTGAGAAGGGGGCGATCCTTGGGGGCAGAGACTTGTGAAGTTCACTTGTGGCTTGGTTGATACCTAGGTAGCAGACTAGGTGGACTAGAAGTTGGACGATACCAATAGTACCTATTGAAGCGTTTGCTTACTTGGCTATCGACGGCATGCAACGGGCTTTGAGTCTGTTTCTGTAGCCCCATGCAGAGGCGCATATTGTTTGACAGCAAGATTGGCAACGGCTACAGGGGGGGCCATGCCTCAACCGCGCTCCATGACAGAACCACCAAGCCGCGGTGACATTACACGCGCCCTGCACATCGCATCGACTAGCAGCTCTTCCGCGTCCCTCTAGAAGGCAAAAAGGATTTCCATGCGTGACTCTTTGCATGTGCTCCGCCATCGGAATGATTCGGGTTCTCGTTGGCGGGATTGCCTATTCTGCGACGCTCATTTCCTGATCGTACCTTGCCTTATCTACAGGAACTGGACTATAGAGAGCATCTACGGGCCTGGTATCGACAATTACGGTGCTCCGCAACGACGCAAGCCGCATGATGCAGATTTGCAGATGCAGAATGCAATGCAGATGCAGAGGAGACGCTACCCGTCAGACTGGGGACGACCGGGGGCCGCATCGACCTGCATGAGGCGCCCACGGAGTCGCCCAAAGAGGCCAAGCCCAGCTGCACGAGGCAAGCCTCCCAATGTCTCGATTTCCACAAACAAGGCTCACGACTGCCGGTGCTAGGCAGGAGTAGGCAATAGTGAGGAGGCCCCGTAGTACTGATCGAGTCATTGGTCGACTCCAAGTAGCCAGTGTGAACAGGAGCTACATGTACCCAGCAACGAGCCACGTCCGGGCCGGCCAAGGGCTGCGGTGTTCCGGCCATCTCGGATTTGTGCCTAGCAACTGAGATCTCGGAGGTCATTTTGGCGTGCCACTAAACGGGGGGCTCTGACGGGCTTCGAGATGCATCTGGCCGGCCACTTGACGTGAGGGAGGGACTGCTGGTTAATAGATGTCCCGCAGGCTGTATGGTGGTATCTCAAAGGACAAGACCTTGTCCATCTCACAACTCTGCCTACCTCCTGATGACATCCATACCTTACTAACTTATATCGAAGAACTAGCGTTGCTGGGCATTGCTACTTCATGTCGAAGCAGCCAGCAGTGGTGCAACTCAAAAGGACCCTTGTTTGATTGTACCTCCCCATGCCTGGCATTTTGAATCCCGATGCTTGCCGCCACTGGCCTTACCACAGCCTTGTCCACCCCTGTCGCCTCATGTTCCTTTTTCTCGGTTCCCGTCTGCATCAGCGTGCTTAACTCACGAGCTGCATGTCGTTCCTTCTCCCCGCTCTGCTGCAGCTTCAGTCTTCGGGAATTCCTCGTTTGTATCAGGATACTATGCAATATTACTTCATTCTCTCCAAGGCTGTGAGAAAATCAAGAGTGATATTGTTCCTCCCAGCAAGGCTCCATGGCCTGGACCTGCAGCAACGTAAGATGAGAGACCGGCTCCAGGTCCGTTTTCGCCTCCTCCGCAAAAGCAACGCGCCCGCAGCCGCCATGCATCTCATTCAACTCGCAGTCACTGGTCTAGAGCAAGCCCGAGCATGTGCTAAAAGGGCAACGCAAGTCAAACGGGCACGAGGAGAGGCGCCAAGCATGTGCCAATGTACTCCGTGTGAGGCTAGCAGAGGCCAAAGCCCCAACCAACAGACTGGAAGGCCGTCAGAAGTACATCCTCGTCAGACGTAGCGCTCGAGGTACCTACTTCTTGTGATTATCATAATATTTCCCTCTTGGCTCGGTTCTCCGTAATATTTCCTCCTAACCCGAATCAATTGACTCAATCCCGTATCTTTTTTTGCCCCGCGACCGGCCGTCGTTCTCTTCCCCACTGCCACCACTTCCGGACGAGCCCCGCCACATATATTGAAGGCATCGCCAACATCTCGACTTGCCATTACCTTCTTATTCAGACTTGCAAATCAGACAGTTCAAGTTTCTTGATATCCTCGGGATATTCTTACTCCATCTCCTGGTACAGTCATAGTTTCTGCCTCCCCCCTGGGCCACAGTTTTGTTCCGGTGTGCTGACTCTCGTCCCTCTACTACAGACCCTCTTCGTCCTACCACTCCCATCACCATCACCTTCACCATGACCAACGACGTCGCTACCAACGGCTCCGGTGCCGCCTCCTCCTCCTCCCCTGCCTCCTCCTTCGCTCTCAAGGCCGGCCTCGCCAAGATGCTCAAGGGCGGCGTCATCATGGACGTCACGAACGCCGAGCAGGCCCGCATCGCCGAGGAGGCCGGCGCCTGCGCCGTCATGGCCCTCGAGCGCGTCCCCGCCGACATCCGCAAGGACGGCGGCGTCGCCCGCATGTCCGACCCGGCCATGATCAAGGAGATCCAGGACGCCGTCACCATCCCCGTCATGGCAAAGGCCCGCATCGGCCACTTTGTCGAGTGCCAGATCCTCGAGGCCCTCGGCGTCGACTACATTGACGAGTCCGAGGTCCTGACGCCCGCCGACGACGAGAGCCACGTCGAGAAGAGCCCCTTTGGCGTCCCCTTTGTCTGCGGCTGCCGCAACCTGGGCGAGGCCCTGCGCCGCATCGCCGAGGGCGCCGCCATGATCCGCACCAAGGGCGAGGCCGGCACCGGCGACGTCGTCGAGGCCGTCCGCCACATGAAGACTGTCAACCGGGAGATTGCCCAGGCCAAGGCTGCCTTCGCCGAGGGCGGCATCGTCCGTCTCCGCGAGCTCGCCCGCAAGCTCGAGGTCGACGTCGAGCTGCTGCGCCAGACCGCCGAGCTGGGCCGTCTCCCCGTCGTCAACTTTGCCGCCGGCGGTGTTGCTACCCCTGCCGACGCCGCTCTCATGATGCAGCTGGGCTGCGACGGCGTCTTCGTCGGCAGCGGCATCTTCAAGTCTGGCGACCCTTCCAAGCGCGCAAAGGCCATTGTCCGTGCCGTCACGCACTACCGCGACGCCAAGGTCCTTGCTGAGTGCAGCACCGGTCTTGGTGAGGCCATGGTTGGCATCAACTGCGACTCGATGAAGCCCGAGGAGAAGCTCGCCGGCCGCGGCTGGTAAGCAACTACAACAGCTTTCAGCGAGCGGAACAAGAGAAAGAGAGGGAACAGCGAGTATATATACCGAGACGAAGAGAAGAAAAAAAGGAGAAAAGTAAGGCAGGAAGAAGCCTTTGAATGTATCTTATTCTACTGTTGGATTTGGCGTTGTGGGCATTTGTAGCTTTGGGCAGCACTACCTAGCATGCTGAACTTGAGTATCCTGACGGTTACTGTCACTATTGAAGACATACAGCATAGCACGAATCTACATTACATACACTTACTTTACACATTTCTCCTCACAGCTCTTTGCTTGACTGACTCGAGGAAGAATATCATTCGAATAACCCTAGGCATCAAGGGTTAGGGATGCATCGCAACCGGCCGTCAGAGCAGTCGGAGCAGCGGGAAAAGGGGAGTGTGAGGCGGTCGCCAGCAAACCCGCCCGCTGCCAGCTGGCCGCACTCGCAGCACCGCTCAAGCCCAGCACTTACGCATTATCTGTTTTGCCTAACCCTTCCATTTGTTTCCTTTCCGTTTCCTCTTCTCTCTTTTCTTGCTCTTCGGAAAGTTTCCACGCAACCCACTTCCGTCATGCGAGTTGTTGTCCTCTTCATCATTCTCTGCATCAAGTCCGGACTCCCCAAGATCTGCAAGTTCTTCGAATCCATCAAGCAACGCTTTCGTTCTCGTCGTCGTCGTGATAGCAGTAAGGCTAGGTACAGTTTTCTCTTGCTTTCTTCTTCCGTTTTCTTCTGAGATTCTCCTGGGTTTGGGGATTCTGGTGGTCCACCTCGTGATACCTTGCCCCTTTTGATCCCTGCCATCGCAAGAAGAGCAAGAGATCGCCTCTCCCGGTCTTCTTGAAAGATCATCTCCAGTTCTCATGATGATCTCATATCCCGTAGCTATCCTACTTGGACTTCTTCGAAGGAGTTCTCCAGGTTCTCTGTGCTCTCGATCATCACTCCATGATCTCTGCCATCCATTGTCATCCTCCTCCTCATCGTCATCATCTTCATCATCTTCCTCTTTAAAATCACCCACTCGTTGGCTTTTCTTTACTGACTTTGTTTCAACAGCAAGACTATCCATTTTGCCGAGCCTCACAGCCACATCCGCATCGTCTACGAAGCCTTTTCACGCTACGTCTGAAGCAAGATGCGACCCAATCCCACCCCGCGCTTTACTATGGACAACAACAACAGAGGTATGCCTCCCCAGTCCGCTCTTCACCTCCATCATCAATATTCCTAGCTGACCCTAACTCTCAGAGAGAGCTCGTGTTCCCACCTGGAACTCGACTCGCTTCGAGGATCCCACTACTGCCCTTGAGCAGCTCGAGCACTGGATTGCCACCGCCATCTTCTGGAGCATCATGAGCGTCTTTGTTGTGTGCTTCAATCTTAACATCGATTGGATCCCAACTATCGTGACTCTTTTCATACTCTTTATTCTTTTCCAGATGGCTCGCTTGGCCTTGGAATTTATCTAGTTGCTCTGGCATGGCTAGAGGCACAACCTCGCAGTTAGCCTCACGATGGCCGGACAATGGTTGTTTCTTTCAACGTGGGCTGTACTTCTACTGCTTGCCTTTGGCGGCTTTTGAAGTACCTCACATGGGATATGGGATAAGGATTTTCTACTGCCGGTTATTGCAGTTCGTATAGGGAATGGGAGTAATTTAACTGCTGGATTTGAACGCAGTTCTTCAACTTGTTTCCCTGATTATCACGTAGCCGCTTTTCCATCTGTGACTGGATGTGTAACTCGCTTTACGCTCTTGTGTAGCCTCGAGCTCTCTCATACTTTGGTCGCCTTCAACGACTACGTACTGGAGCAGGACCTGACGAGCTACCTTTGAGCCAACAAGCTTCCTTCGTCTCCCTTTTGCAATCTTGTTCTACAGCTTCCACTGTCAGCAGCCTACGTCTGATTCTAAAGGCCCAGATACAGTCCGTTTACGGACAGTCGTCCTGAGCTTGAGAATTGCTAAAGAATTGAATATCAGGCATCTACCTTATGCTATGCCTCCTTCTGTGCTGCAATACTGGTACTGAACCTCTCCGGAGAAGGAAATCTGGGAGAAGAGTACTAGACATCTTCCCTCGAGCGCCAGTACCGATGAAAAGGGCTAAGTGCCGAGATTGCCTGTTGCTTCTCTTGCTGTCTATTGGGTGTAGTAGTCATGATATCTATTGATCTATGCAAGATCACTGTTTCTAGACGCTCTGTTCCTCCAGATATTCTCTCTCTTCAGAGAAAGATCTCCAGAGAATTGCCTCCAGAGGATTGCCTCCAGAGGATTGCCTCCAGAGGATTGCCTCCAGAGGGCAGACTCCAGAGGATGGACCCCAGAGGACAGACCCCAGAGGACGGACCCTAGAGGACCGACTTTCTCCAGGGAAATAGATGTCTCTCTAAGAAATGTATGTCTCTAAAGATGTCCTCTCACCAGAGAATATCTGTATCTAGAGAAGAGCTCTCTTCGGAGATTTTCTTTCTCTACAGTGTTTGCTCACCAGAGAATGTCTCTACAGAAGCTCTCTCCCCAGAAACTCTTTCTATAGAGGCCCTTTTGCAATACCTTTTTCCTGTGTTTTAAAACACTTCATCATCACCTTGTTCTACGACATATTCTGCTGATCACAATCTTCTACGACGAGGCACTCCTTTTGCCAAAATTGTTTTATGATATTGTGACTATAGATGCTTGTAGCTTTCCCACAGCCTCAGTAACTCTAGAAATTCTTGGACATTTCCATCGTAGCTGGGAACTGTAGATGCTTGAAGCGTTTCCATATGTGTCAGATTCGAACTTTGATTTCCCGCATCCCTTAGATTCCCGTAAAATGCAGCAAATTTGATTCCAGTTCCATTTCCATTTCCATGTCCGTGGTCCATGGAGGTGTTGACATAAGTAGACCCTTGAAGTTGGATCATTGATGGACTGCGGTCTTGAATAGCAAGGTATTCGAGTCACATCCTCTTTTTTTTCCCTTTATGATGTTTTCCTCTTTTTTTTCTTTCTTTTGTGAGGCAGTGTTTCTGACGGTCAGAGCCGTCGAGTTGCTTGCAGGATATCGTGGATGTTCTCCTGCTTTGCTCAACTCTGTCATAGAGCCTGTCGTTTCGAAAGTCCACGCAAGTGGCCGAGGCAGAATCTTCGCTATGGAAAACCTACTCAGGCCGTTAGCATCTGTCACACACATCTAGAGAAGCAGTCTCCTCGAACTTACTTGCAGGAAAAGTGAATCCTCTCGAAAGAATAGCCCGTAATCAGAGTTGCTTCAGGGAGGTTATTTATTCCTCATCACGCTTGGCAGCAGCAGCAGCAGCGGCAGCGCGGCGACGCTCCTCAGCATGTCTGGCCTTGCGCTGACGAGGGTTGGCATGGCGGCCTTGATCCTCGTTAGTGTCATCGTCTTCCTCAGATTCCTCAACTTGGAAGATACTTACCGCGGCGCTTGTAGCGTCTATAAGTGGTGTCTCGAGTCTTGGCCCTCTTGGGGACATGAACATCCTCACGAGGTTCCTCACGGGGCATCTCGGGTTGGGCGTTGCGAGCGTTCTGAGCTTCGGCCTGGGCCTGAGCCTGGGCCTGACGTTCGCGCTCCCGTTGGCGTTGGACCTCCCTCTGCTCGTTGCGCCAACGGAAGAACCGCTGAACGGGGGGTTGTGAGAAGTCCGTCAGACAGACACAAAGGGAAGCTTCTTGTGATAATATTTACCTCTGCGAGCGGTCCGACCTCGTCGCGGATGACCATGCGGATGTGCGCGTTCAAGAGCAGCGCGAGTCCGATCTTGATGAGCTCCTTGGCGATGGGCCAAAGGAAGATGAACATGACGTGAAGAACGTGGAGAACCTGCGTGAGGCCCATGGTTGCGGTTGGTCGTTCAGTAGTATGTGGTACGCGGTAGTTTTGGGTGTGTGGACGGTTGTGAGGTGGAAGAAGTCAAGTTTCGCTTCTGCTGCCAGGTGCCGCAGAGGTAGCGATATGGCCCCCTGACTTCACTTCTACAGCAGAGGCATGCCACGTGATTGGAGTCATAGCAGATGGCGTGATTGGGAAAACTTGCTCAGTGGGAGGAAATTCATTTGTGAAGAGAATCTGATTTCTATTCCATTATATATCTACGTAGCTATCTGAGTTTCAGGTCCTGGTGAAGGAAGATGGTCAGCAGATTTGGCCCAGAATGAAGCTATGCACTAGTAAAAAAGATGCTTGAGACGGTCAGAAGAACCCTGAGACAGCTACAAAAGGATCATCGAAATGACTCTCTTGACAGCACAATCATGCAATCATGTTCTCGGTATCATCATTCTATCATATGCGAAAAGATTGGGGCCAAGCTCACAGAGATGTTTCTGGTAACAACAAGTTTCTACAGTATCCGGTTGCTTTCTAGGGACACGCCAAATCAGCCTTCAAGATTGTGCAGTTTGCAAGAAAATTTGTAGAAAGAGTTATTTATGGTCAGAGAACCCTATCTCGCAGGAGATTCTTTAGAAGTGATCTCACGGCGCAGCTCATCTCAAATCGTGTATTGTGTCTCATCATTCCATTCAAGAGGAGAGCAACGGGGCATGGGACGTACCGTTCGTAATCGATCGTAAAGGGGCGCCGATATTCTGTGATTTTTAGATGAATGAAAGAGTTAGCATCTGAAGCAGAAAGGAGAAAGCAGAATGCGTCGGTAAAAGGAGATTGCGGTCAGAAGAACCTAGATTTCGCAGAAAACCTCCGATATGGCTTCCACGCACTCACGGCGGGCAGTCGTGTTCTTGCAGTCTAATCATTCCAGAGGGAGAGAAAATGAAGAGAGGAGAACTTACACAATACATTGGCAGAGAGTTGCTCAAGGAACCTAGTTGAAGAAGGACGTCAGTCGCCACACCTCGAGTAATGTGAGAAGTAGTAGAGAAAGAGGTCGTGATCAGAAGAACCCTGTGTGTCGCTAATTTCCACTCGTAAGAGCACCTGAAAGGTGTTCTTCGAGGCGCACTCATCTGGCCATCGTGTTTTGGCTTTTCATCATCTCAAAGTGTATAAGAGTGGGATCAGACAACTTACCGAGAATCACTTAGAGAGCAAATTTTCTCGAGATCTCTGCAAACATCAACTTTCCACAAAATCTGTCAGGCGTAGGAGAGGGAGGAGTAATCGCTCAGAATTGGTTTTCTCGTCATTGTCTCGTCGGCTTCCTTGAAGCACCTGGAATGACTCGTGAGAACCCTTCTCATCACTGCGATAAGGCAAATGGCAACCTATAGAGGAGTAGCATATACGAGGTAAACAACGCACACAACACAGACCGTGTATAGATATACAACTCGTCAGACTGTGAATTTCATATCATTGCTCGTTGGAGCAGGAAAAGAACCCTTGTGTCATCATCCTGAGTGTTGTGTGCATTGCATAGAGGCACTAGATCAAAGAGTAGAATCCAAGTCCATGAAGAGCAAAAAACGAAGAAAAAAGAAAGAAAGAAAGAAAAATAAGATCGGGGAGAGAAGGGGATATACTAGAAAAGACGTACCTGGAATCTCGTACGCCAGACACAAAGCACGAAATTGTCAGACTCAGAATTTGATTTCATCGCTGACAAGCAGCTCTTACCAGAACCCTTTTGTCATCACTCACCGTGCCCTTGTGTCTGGAACAACCGCAGGGGGAGCAGTAAGACGATGGGGAGAATTGAGAACAAGACTGAAAGAAAATGCGACTTACCTGGTGACTTTCTCTCTGCCAGCGCACACAAGCACAAAATTGTCAGACTTGGAATTTCATTTCATCGCTGACCAGCAGCCCTCAAGAGAACCCTTTTGTCATCATTGAGAGTGCTTGTGTTCTCTGACAGGAGAATTGGAGAAGAAGCGGATGAGGAGCCTAGATCAAGTGGCATCTGGAGACCAAAGTGAAGAGGGGGACAACTACCGAAAATAGGGGGGAGTGGGATGTACCTTGTTGTTTCTTGCTATCAGCACACACCGGCACAAATCCGTCAGACTCAAGTTTGTGTTCTCATCGCTGACGAGCAGCAGTCAAATAGAACTCTTTCGTCATCATCCGGGTGCTTATATATTCTCGACCAAGAATGGTCTGCAGAGGGGGAATGGAGAAAGGGGGAAGGTGGAAGACATTACCTGGACGAGAAACCTGGAATAGAACCGCAAAAGAGAAACCTAGAAGAGAAACCTAGAAGAGAAATCTGGAAGAGAAGCGTAGACAGCAGTACATATTCTCGAGGAGAAAATAGAAGGAGAAATGATGGAATTTTTCTTTCTCAACACACACAATCACCAGCGAAGAGGCCTGAACAAGCAAAGCTTGACTCAGATCTTCTTGTCAGACTCAGAATTTGATCTCATCGCCAATGGCGCATCGAAAGAACCCTTGTGTCATCACCCAAGGAGCTCGTGTGTGTTGTAAAGAGGGTTGGTGGTCGGGGACTACATGACCAGAGAAGCAGACAGGGAAGAGGAGGCACATACCTGGAGTGGAATCAATGAGGGGAGGCTCAAGGAGCCAGGAGAAGCCGATACCTACCTAATTCATCAAAATCAACAAGGCCAACACATGCATGCACTAACAGAGTGAAGAGTGTCACTCTGTGTCAGACTTAAGTTTTCAACTCATTGCCAATGGCATCGTCAGAACCCTTTTATCATCATCCCATAGTGCATGCATGTGCTGCTGTCAGTGCAAACGATGGAAAACGGAGTACAAGAAAAAAGGAAAGAGGACGTAAGGGAAATGTGACTTACCTGGAACAGCGAGGAGGACATGCGCAAGCACCGACAGAGAGACCAAGTCAATCTGCGTCAGACACAATCTTTTTGATCATTGCCAGCGGCACTCATCAGAACCCTAATGTCATCACCCAGGGTGCTTGCGCATGTAACAAGATTCACGATGGCGAAGAGAAGACAGAGGACAAAAAGGTAAACGTAACTGAGATAAGACTTACCTAGAGCTGGAGAGGGAGACAGGCATACACAAGCACCAACAGAGAGAGCAAGTCAATCTGCGTCAGACACAAGTATTTTTGATCATTGCCAGCGGCACTCATGAGAACCCTGTTGTCATCACCCAAGGTGCTTGTGTATGAGGCGAGGATGCACAATGGAAATGGAAATGGAGACAAGACGTAACTGAAATTCCACTTACCTGAGGACAGCGAGGCCAAGACACGCAAGCGCCAACAGAGAGAGCGAGTCAATCTGCGTCAGACACAATTTTGTTTCGTCTTAGCCAGCGGCACTCCGAAGAACCCTGATGTCATCATGCAAGGCGCGTACGTGTGTTGGACCACGATGGCCTTGAGGGACGAGTGGACCTAGAGCTGGAAGACAAGGTGAAAAGGCGTAGAAGTTCGAATTGGAGGGGGAGGGGAGGGGAGGGGATGGACGTACCTAGATGAAGAGATGGGAGAACCTAGAAGAGAAGTCAAGTCAGCAGTACCAAGGCGGGATCATGTTTGCCAACGCAGACGCGCAAAGCTGAGCGAAGCGACGTCAAACAAGTTTGAGCCGATCGCTCAGTGTCAGACAGAATTTTTTTTGTCATTGCCAGAGGCACTCCATAGAACCCTTTTGTCATCACTCGAGGGCGTCTGCGTTGGAGCAAACATGATCACAAGATGTGGAAGTGGAAGTGGAAGTGGAAGTGGAAGTGGAAGTGGAAGTGGAAGTGGAAGTGGAAGTCGATGTCGATGTCGATGTCGAAGTGGAAGTGGAAGTGGAAGTGGAGGGGAAGAGGAGGGGGAGAGTCCATCAGATAGAGCAGTGAGATCATGGCATCGCTGCACTGGCAGCGGGAGGGATCTCGTTCATCATCATGTGGAGGCGAAGTGGAAGTGGAAGTGGAAGTGGGAGTGAAGTGAGGTGGAAGTGGTGGCGGCAGTGGAGGGAATCTACGAGGGAAAGACAAAAAGAAATGCCAGAGTGACTGGGTCAGTGTCACTCTGGAGAACTTACCTTGTTCTTTGTCTTGTCTCTGTACCAAGCGAGACAAGACAAAGCAAAAAAAAGTTGTGATGTTTTTTTTTTGGGTCAGACTCAAGTGTTATTTTCATCGGCCGTCTGCACAAGGCAGTGGTCATCATCAGAACCCTTTGATCATCATCCCCTAAGGAGGAAAAAACTAGAAAACCCCCATCTGTACACCGTCAGCCAAAAAAAAAGGGAAAAGGGGCACTCACCTATGGGAGAAGGAAAGAGGGAAAGAAAGAAAAGAGGAAGAGGAGGAGGAGGAGGGAAATATATAGGGGTGGGAAGTGGCCCGTGTGCCCGCTCACTGATCTGGCGGCGAGGAAACACCAAAGTGAGGAAAAAGTGAGCTGGAAAATGGGATGCCCGATTTATCATTGGCTGTGCTTGTGGGCCATGCAGTCGTGATTCATGGAGATCTCGAGTTCTACGAGCTTCTGCCTGGCCGAGAAGCGAGAGGAGGAGCGGTCAGGTGGGAGGTTGGTGTGGCATGGCGCTGCAGCAAGAGGAATTCGAGGAATTTGAGGCATGCTGGGCGATAGTGGTTTGGTGGTGCGTTGGTATTGAGGTGTTGAGGCCTTGATGATGCTGTAGATGTGTAGAGGAGTATACGATGACGAGCCTCCTATGATATCATATTCTGTGCCATATGTTTTGCAAGAAGACTTTATAGACATTGTATTTAATATGTAGAATTATATCTGTAATGTGCCGGCATTTGCAGCTGTTCCCTGGGGCGTGGTACGCAGAGGAGCGCAGAGGAGTGCAGAGGTAGAGGAGCGCACATGAAGCTATTCCCAGACCCAGACTCGCAGTCACGATGCCAAACTTCGTACTCTGCATTCTTTCGGCTTTTATCACCTTTCTGTGATATAGAAATAGATTCTACGAGACTTTTCTGGTTTACCCCTTTTTTTCCATTTCCGCAGTGCGATCCGACAGTCGTCTCCAGACACTCCCCGATTCTCGCGGTCGAAACATTCCCACGGTCGCAAAAGTTAGTCTAGAATGATCTTCACTCAAAACTACCTCTAGATTGATATATACATTGGCTTCATCTTGTCCTATGAGTGTGTTCTCGTCGAGTGTCTCCAGAGATCACCAGCGCCCCAAATTCGCATTGGACAGAAACTGTCGTTGGCCGGCGATCTGACGCCCCTCTCTTCCCGCGATCGTTCCTGGCGATCGTGTCGGCATCTTCCGCCAGTGGAACCTCTAACGGCAATTGACGGAAAGTGGCGCGGCTGAAATGGCAAAGCCGTCGCTGGTATTCCCGGGAACGAGGAGGTTCGAATCTCCTCGTCAGGCCGCGTCCAGGCCACTTTCCAGCCATTGGGGGCATCGTGAGAGCGATTCGAGATATTTTACATGTCGTTTTGTCTCGATCTTCCTGCTGTGCGTCCTAGCTACTGGGATTCAGGATGGTTACATTGAGGGCAAATGCCGAGCTACTGGGGAGCCAGGATGTGCGAGAAGCCACTTTCGACGGCGATCGCTTGTCACGAATGGCGAGATCACCAGAATAATCACGATGGGAGCATAAATCGCATTCGAATGCAGTGATAAATTACTATATTCTCAAATTCCTCTCCCAAGAGAGTTCATTGAGCTGTGACCTGCTGCCATCATGTTTTCCCACCCAAATTCTACCCTTCCATCTGCTAACCCAGACTCCAGATCGTATCCATCGGTCGCAAAGTACGGCAAACATACTCGGGAGGGTAGAAGGAGCTGTTGGAGCACTCGAGGGGATTGCCTCGTATCGATCGGAGAGTCGAGCGTCGGGATTCGAGGATAGTTGATATTCGATCAGAGTCGTCTTTCGGTCATTATTTGAGGGACTGAAAATGGACAGGAAATTCAGCAGCGTCAGTAGGAATATCATATTGTATTTCAGCCAAGAAAGATCGGGATACTGGCAGTTCCAGTCCATACCTTGACAATCTTTGATTCTGAGCTGTCTACCCTGGACTCTGTAGGGTTACGGAGGAATGAATCGTAGCAGGCTGTCGAGAGGTAATAATCCTTGTTGTTCGTGACGGGAGGTCTGAGTGAACTTTCTTCCAAAGGTTTCCCTGAGGGAAAGATTGAATTCAATGTTCTCTGCTGAAAGGAAATGGCAATTGTGGGAAGATGGCGGCAGACTGCAGATTTACCACACTAAGGCACATTCTTGACCATGGCAAGATGTCGCCATTCAATCTTGGCTGTCCGAGCTGCCCAGAAATTCTTTTCACGAAATGGTTACCTTCCTTCAGATGTGGTCTTGTATCCTGGGATATTGCTCTTACCTAGGCTTCTCTGAGCTCTATTACATCTGGAAAATTGAATAGCAATAACCCTGCACCAAGGATTGTGTCTCCGGTCGCGTTATCTCCTCGTCTCTCCATGCCGACGCAATTACATGGATGACCTGCCTACTTTACTGCCAGAAACATCACCAGGGAACTGTTGTCTGCTGCAAAGATCTAAGAAGACCGCCTTGCCTTGAAGATGGATCTAGACATGGACACAGAAAGCGTTTCTGGATGCTCCAGCCGAACAGCTTTGTTGCGTGGATCAAGCCATCAGATAAAGGGTCCAGCTTTTGGTCATCTTCCAATCCAATACTGTACACTCGTTGCTCACCCGGAGAGAAATGGACATTACCCCAATGTTCTTCCCTACATTGTATCAGCAGGTCAAGTCCAAGAAACAGGGGATACTCGGTGAGTTCAAGTTCTCCAGAGATATTGTATCCTAAAGGGAATTTCCAGGGGCTATATTAATCGTATCCAGAAAACATTGACGAGATCCGGTACCCCAAGAAGCTCCCGATCGACACATACAACAACAGGCTCACTACCGAGACGCTCAACAAGAAACTACAACTGTCCCCTTTATCGACTTCTGACATTCGAAGAGCTCTTTTGCCAACAGCTCTTAGTCTCCGAGACACTGGAAATATCCTGCGCGAAGGCGAGCGTACTAGGACAACAAGGGGAGACGAGGATGGAACAAAAGACCATTACAGCCTACGTTGAGGCACTGTTGGTGAACTGTCCCGTCGATGGGGACATCCACACATCTACTACCATTTACCCAATGATTCGTCGTACATATAATATACATCCTTTCTGTCGTGCAATCTGGAGTACTCGTTCGTAGACAAGTGGATCCTACCTCAAAGATAGCGGAAGCCAAACACTTCCACACACTTGGCCACAAATTCCGACTGTAGACTCTTAGAGCTGGCTAGATATGTCTGATAGCCTTGAAAGCTTTCAAGATTTGCTATAGGCGATGGAAGCTCTTCATGAAGGGCGCCAGGTTGCTTTGAAGCCACCGAGCGACATGGGAACTCTACAGACGCCCTACGTTTTCTCACGGCAGCAGGCACAACAAGAAGTCTTCCAGGTGATGTGTAGATGATCTTTACTACGGTATTATCTACCCAAAGCCATCGACAGCCACTTGAAGCACTTGCTGCTGTCTACACAGAACCAGGCGTCTCTACTACCTCTTTCAAACCGACCCGTCACCATAGCCCCAGCGCCTCGCATCTCCCCTTACTCTGCCAGCCCGTCCTCTGCCAGCTCATCTTCCGCCAGCCCATCCTCTGCCACCACTGCTCTCTTCCAGCAGGTACGTACCTTTCAAATCGTGCCCTGTGCTGACCAATAGGAAAATAGGGGGCACCACGTTCTGAAAAATTGTGCTCGAGGAACATTCGCCAGCTGTGTCGATTTTATCATTGGCCAGCTGTGTGTCGAGTTTCTTATTGGCCAGCTGCTTCGCTCCGAGTTTTGGTGTGGCTCAGATTTTGCCCAAGCTGCTTGGAGGGAGGGGGGACAGAGCTGAGGGAAGGGGAGGGAAGCTTGGGTGGCATGGAAATCGCCGTCGAGTAGATTCGACGGCTTCATGTTGATATAGAGTTGTCATGGGAAATAAGCAATCGTTCTATCGGCGCTGAATGTCTCCTCTTTGTCTCGAAGGGCGTTCTTGTCTCCAGAAAATCGCCCTTTGAGGAAGATCCACGTTGTAGATACCAGTATCTTCTCTGTCAAATACAATAGAGCGCCAGAAGTATGCATATCAGCCATTGTATTGCTTTACCTATGTGAAGGTAGATTGGAAGAAAGTGCTATTCAAATCGTTCCTTTTCCACCCATAGCGGCTCAAGTCGGCGGTACGGATCCCGAGATCGAGCAGTTGTCACTCGATCACGAAAGGGCACACGAACATTGGAATCATCAAACAGTGAAGCCACTCAATAGGTACCTTCTACTTTATTCTTCAGACCACGGGAAACTCTGCTCTGAACCTCACAGGTTACTGTCGGCCGCCTGTCGCTACCCGTCCCCTCTGCGTTGGAATCGAACACAGCAGCTTGAGTCCCCAATTGACGAAGGCAGCCACTAGCTCAATGAATGCCATCCAGGTAAATGAGGCATTCCAGCCCTGAAGACCTCGAAATTTGTCTGCTCTGGCAAGCTGTGGCGTTCAAACCCTCAGATGGCAGAAGGCTGGTGTCAACAGATTCAGCCAACAGGGTTACGAGATAATGTCAGTACCGAAAGCGAGACTGACAGCATCAACTGCAGACGAACTCATACCCGTGAGCTACTCGCTATACATGATAGTCCTCCGGTAATCGCGAAATGGATGTCGTCGATCGAACGTCCCATGGCCGAACACCGTCCCTACCAGGGTTACGGAGAGCGAATCCCAAGGGTTACAATGTCGAGTGTCAACTGGACGAAAAAAAGAAAAAGAATCATATATCAGAGAGAGGCTCAAAGAAGTGGTCAGTGAGGGAGCATTTGAGGCAAGAGTGTACCTGGAGATGCCGGGCATTCCCGACCGAGCTGCAGAAATCGGCGCCATTAAAAGGAGTCAAGCTTCTAATAGAATATAATAGAAGAGTATACTCCCAGCTTCAGATTTACAATGCCCCTTTGATGTCTCTACGAGCTCTGGGAGTAGAAGCCCGCGAAGTTCATGCCAAGAGAGACTGCGATAAGGTCGATCTGAGGCCATACATAGCCCCCTTTCCAATCGGGCGGATACGTGCCTAAGCAGTTTACGTAGAAGCTGGTCATCTTTGCAAACACCGTATCTCTTGCTATTCGATCCTTTGTCTGTGCCAGTCTGTTACCCTGAAAAGCCATCAGTTTGGCGCCAGCAGAGCAAGATCCATATTTTTGAGCTCCCAGCGCGAAACACAAAGGCTTCTCCTCCACACTACCAAAGCCCTCCAAACGAAGAACTTCCCCAGCCTCCAAGAGCTAAGCGACGCGAGACTTCACTTATAAATATCTTTTCTTCTGGCTGCTCTCAGCCTTTGTGGATACGCAGGACGACAAAGTTTGCTCGGGCGACTACTGGTTTCGGAGGCCAGATCGACCAACTTCTCTCACCAGCCTGGGCTTTCTCTCTCTGCGACCGCCTCCCCACAATCATACTCCGTATCTGAGCATTCGAATCCGTTTACAAGCTATGCAATTGGAAACCGTGTTCGACGGGAAGAATGTCTTCTATTCGATCTACAAAGGGGTAGTGATAAGATGATTCCAACACGCAAAGATAAGTCTCTCCCAAGACTGCTGATCCCGACTTCTCCCTGCTCCTGATTCAACGGCGAATTTTGACACTAATTCCTTCTTAATACAGACAACGAAGAATCAATACTATTGAATACCGAGGCTTCCAGGTCGATGGCAACGACCGATACGAAGCGCGGTGGTGCTGAGTTCAGTTTTTTCCCACCCTTGGGCACGAACCAGTCGAGTGGACCACGCCTACCGACGCTCTGTACAATTGTTCCCGAGAGAATCATCTGGAAGAATATGGGAGCTAAGCATCGTTCAAAAGATGCATTGGAAAGTCCCACTGACATAATCGTCGCACATACTTGGAACATTTGGTTGCCTGTCTGCTCTCGGCAACGGTGCTCTTGACCTCGCTTACGACCATCTTCGTCTCCATACGCCGACTCGGCAGCCGGGCTTCAGTCTGGAGGCATTGTCACTTGATCGAAGAATACACAAACTGCATCTCTCATGATCTATAAGGGGTAAGCGACAGCAATCCTTTATTTCACTCATAACCTCTAATCCTCCAACTGTCGGGATCTTGCCTCTGGTTCGTCTCCCTCAACAAGTCTCTACCTTATCTGTGGGGGTACAGTTTACTTTGGTCAAAGTCGGCCGACCCTCCTTCTGCACTCCTACGACCCCCTTTTCATTTCATTCCTCCTTGACATTCCACTATGCCATTGACGCTACTACTACTTCCTGTTTCCATTATGTCATCCACCATTACTTCCCAGGAAGACGTTCCATAAGTATGTTGAACGCAAATTTCACTGTCCACCTGGTTCATGATTCTAACCTCTGGCCTCAGAAACTACCCCTGAAGTCCTGTGTGAAGTTTTATGGCAAAGTTGCTGACTAGCTTAGCTCAACAGGCTTTAGTATAGCAGGAGTCCATACTTTCAGCGGATTCCTGGTCAACCCTGCCTTCGTCCTCGAAATCTGCTCGTACAAAGCATAGCTAGATGCCCAGCAATAGCACTAGACACATAGGTTTCAGCAGCCGATGCAAAGATTTCAGCAGCAGGTGCAAAGGTGTATCGAACAGCTACTGAGTCCCAATCAGGAAGGACGATACTCAAGCCAAATACACAGGGACGAGAAACATAACAACAATAGTGTGACTATTACTGGATTACTGGCTGTTTCTCCCGAGGCTAATACCAAACCTCTGGGGATTATCCTAATGCTATGGTGTTGACAAAATTACCTTCTTACCCCTTTCCTCTCGGGCTATTGCTAATACATTCTTTCTCTATAAAGGTTCACTTACCGTTCTCGACGACACGGGGCTCACGAAGACCAAGATCCTAACTTCACCCGGAACGATCGATGCCTTTTACAGCATGCATGCGTTGATAGCCTCGACCACAACGATTTCGAACCGGACGAATATATGATAAGATGCAATATACAAACCTTTCGCATCTTCCATTATGCCTTCACAAGCCCCCTTTCTATCTCGAATCTCTTGAAAGTTACTATTCTTCTCTTCTGTACCGACAACTCACTAACCACCTTCGTCCACAAACCACAATCCAAATCTTGGAGTCCCGAAACCCACCCATACAATCGATCCTACAATACCAAAATCCATCTACCGACAAGACCCCAATCACGCCGATTCGAGCCGAACGAATATATAATATACCTCCCCAACCCCATTCCCTCTACCAAGACCTCTCATAAAACCCTCAAATACCTCACCACCTCTCAGCATTAGCAGGCCACCAAACCATCGGCGGAAACATCATCTTCTCCACAACCTCCCCATCGCCCTCATACACCTCCCAGCCCAGCGTCTTATACGTCTTCATCCCCTCCTCACTCGCCTCAAGATACCCCGGGATCCCCAACTCAGCACACCTCTCCATCCCCCACCGTACACACGCCGTCGCCGCTCCTCGCCTCCTATACCCCGAATCGACACACATATAACACAGCAGCGCAAACGGGCGTCCCTTCATGATCTTCCTCCGCAGCGTAATCTCCGGCTCCATCGCATCCAAACACTTCTTCCGCTGTGCCTCGTCCTCGATCCACTCCATCCGCAGAATATAATTCTCAACCATGTACTCCTCCGCAGTCCTCTCCCGATCCCAAACGAACCACTCCGCAAACCCAATGATCTTCTCCTCTCCCGTCTGGGGATCCGTGTACACGCACTTTATCCCCGGTGACACAGAGGGATACTTTTCGAGATGCTCCTTATACCCACGCAAATGGCGTTCCGCATTCAACTTTCGATTCTCCTCGGTGTTGGGACCCCCGATGATGTCAAAGTTGGGAAAGGGGCCAAAGGCGTCGAGGACGAGCTCCATGCACCGCGGCATGTCCTCTTCGCGAGCAGTTTCGACTCGGATACTTGGCTTGGAAGACATGACTCGCTTACTTTCTTCTTTTCTTGGGATTGAAGAAGCTAAGTTGAGTATCGTTTTAGACATTCCCGTCGCCAACAACTGTTCACTATACACATACACACACATATATATATATTATCAAGTAGTGCAGCTACCAATTCATCTTTCCTATGGCATGTAGTTTTGCCCAAAGGCTTGACAGGCCCAAGTGGGACAGCCGATGACTCCTCACCGAACAAGCATCAATCCGCCCCTCCTCCAAAGCGGCCCCCCGGTCGCCAGTATCCAGATACGCATCAAAGCCACCTGAAGAACGGCGAGTAGTCAATGTAACCAACACCTCACACCAACAAAACACTTCCCAAGCCGACTACAATATCTCAGATTCAGCAGTGCCTTCCTTTTATCATCCAGGGCACTAGGTATACTTCATCTTAGCAAGGTTACAGACAGCCAGTCCAACACAGCTCGGCACTCGCATCATCTCGTGCAAGACGCTATACATACATGAAGCCAGAAGCTCCAAACACAAAGCACCAAGTCTTTCCAACAAACTACCAAAAAGACGGCTCTATCCAGAAATTGACTAAATACCTGCTGAGACCCCGGTTATGCTTCTAGGTCGGTATCTGCAGCCGGGTGCTACAAAACCCATACTAATCGCTATAGTATATGATCTGGCTCGCCCAAGAATTCGTCACGGCTGCTACATAACTTGCTTCGACATGAAAGCTAGGTAGGTCGAGTTTCAGAAAATGTAGCAGTGGGCAGAAGAAGTCTCAAGACGCAGAAAAGGGTGGCTGAAGCACACAGGAAGCCATATCAACTGTGAACAAACAAGTTTTCCAGCAACGGTTAATATTTACTGTTTTGGTGTAGAAAGAATACTATCAAATCGCTGGGGGAAAAATATAATAGTGACGTTTACAAGACAGCTGAAGACAGGTGAACAGTGAGGAAAACATCGGTAGGAGGAATGAGGGCCCGTGAGGACAAAGGCTTCGTGTAGAACAGCAAGGAGTAGAGAAGAAAGCAAAGGCGGGAGAGGGTAGCCAGGAAATGATGGGGGACATAAGGAAATTACAGCACTAATGAATACAGTCACAAAACAAGGAATCACACTCAAAAGCACGGCATTCATTTGCTTGGGGAATCGTAAAATCAAGCACGTAATCAAATTTGACTGGTGACAGTTCCCCAGAGAACTGAAATCTCCAACGCCGGTCATGATTTTGAGACTCAAGAAAATGGGGGGGGGTGCATAGTGTCGTCAAACGAAGAGCAGTAATTTCAGCGTGAGAAAAAATGACAAAAGACGACGTGCCCGAACGACGCAAATCAGTCCAACGCCCCAATGTTGCCCCAGGTCAGCCCATCAATTGGCTGTGTATAATAAGAAAGGAGAGCATCAAATGAGAGTCGACAAAACCTTGTCCAGTTCCCAGAGGCTGGTCAGAGACCAGCCGCCTTAATAATGGCCAGATGTCTCTTCAAACTTTACTAAGAGATGTCACCGGTCAGCATATCCGTCGTCTGCTTGCTGTCTGACACAGCTTTGTCGGGGAACATCAAGGGTCATTTCCTACCTGAGGGGGGACAGCGGGACCAGGAGGCCCTGAAGGGCCCTGGGGACCCGGAGCGGGACCGCCAAAGTGGTGAGGTCCGCCATACGGGTTAGGGCCAGGGCCGTGAGCGGGACCAGGCATGCCCATGTAGTGAGGCGGAGGAGGAGCAGGGCGGTAGGGAGTGCCGACGCCCGAGTTGTTCTGAGATCGACCCCAGCTGAGTCGGACCCTGGAGTTGCCGATGGGGTAGCCCTGCATCTGGTTGATGGCCATCTCGGCGGCGTGGCGGTGGACAAACTGGACAAAGCCGCAGCCCTTTCCGGGGGGAATCTTGACGTAGGTGATCTCGCCGAATCCCTGGAAGAAAGAGCGGAGCTCGTCCTCCGTCACATAACCGGAGAGGCCGCCGACGAAAACGGTGGTGTTGTTGGGATCCGTGAACTGGTTCATCTGGGTGGCAGGGTTGAAGTTACCGCCACCAGCAGCACCGCCGCCACCGCCGTAGGGGAACGCTTGCACTCCTCCCCACATCTGCTGCTGAGGCATGCCACCACCCATCATGGGGCCGCCCTGGTGTCCGTGACCGAAGCCGTGGTTTCCACTGTAATAGAGAATAGTCATGTCAGAGGCAGGGTCAAGTCGTTTCGTTGTAGGAGAGAGAGCAGATACGAGGAGCACGGAGAGAGCAGTGTGTATGTGTTATTGGGAGAGGTGTCAAGTCGAGGACAGGGAAAGATCGGGTGACACAAGAAGGGCTCGAGGGGCGCTACTTACCGGTTCTTGGGAGTGGCAGTCGAGATCCTCATAGGACGATTGCCGCAGTAAACTCCCTGCATCTCAACGAGAGCACGCTGCTGGTCGTTCTCGTCGGAGAAGCGCACAAATCCGTAGCCGCGGCTCTGGCCAGACATGGCATCGGTCATGATTTTGGCCGACTTGCACGAAGGGAAGCGAGCCTGGAAGAGAGAGACCAGGACATACTCGTTGACCTCGGGGCCAAGGTCGCCAACGAAGATGCTGTACTCGGGACCGCGATCGTCTCTATCGGTGGCAGACATTAGAAACCAAGTACGAAGCAGGCGCTGACGGCTGGATTTCTCAAAAAGCAGGAAGAAAAGCAGAGGCAACTGCGTGGTGAAGGGAGGGAACGATCGTAAAGGATGAAGAGAGAGAGAAAGTGCAGAGAGAGAAAAGAAGTGACAGGGCAAGGCAGAAGGAGGAGAAGGCAATGGAGTGGCTGACGGTGAAGAAAGTAAATCCGAGGCGCAAGTGTCACTGCCGCAACTCTGGGCAAGTACCGGGCAGGTATAAGAAGGAGAGTCGCAGCGGTGAGTGGTGCTGCACTGGTACGCCAAAGGTACCGGTGCAGCGTGAGCGAGGGAGGAAAAAAAAAAGAGGAGGGGAGAAGGCTGAACAAGGCTGAACTCTAAACGCTAGAAGTGTCACACATACCGTCGATCGACCAAGCCGCCGCCAGAAGCCCAGTTAAGCTTAAACTGGCGCGAGCTGTTGGGCACAGGCGTTCCGTTGAGGCCGAGAGCCTTGGTGGCAGCATCGGGGGTTGCAAACTCGACGAAGCAGTAGCCGGCGTTGCTGATGGACGGAAGTCGAGTCAGCTAGTTGTCCTTGTAGGGACCATGTTACAGCGAGGCAAAAGTAGTTGCCGTTCATCCACAACACTTCTTTTCGACTGCAAGTTGATATTGTAAGACACTTACCCAGAGTTCTTGTCACGGATGACCTTGACGTTAACAGTCTCTCCGGCGGCGGAGAGGAAGACGCCCTTGATGAAGTTCTCATCCATCCAAGGCTCGAGCTCGCCCATCCTAGCCCCGGTATTAGCCCCGAGCGATGCCTCAAATATCCTCAATATTCATTCTTACCAGAGGGTGGTCTTGGCCTGGTCCTGAGTAGGACCGGCGGGAGGCGGCACAACCGACATGTCGGTGGCAGGGGGAGTTCCGTTTTGGTAAGACATTGGACTAGAGCCAGAGGTTCGGTTAGCGTCTGCGCCGGGAAAGGGAGAGTTTAGGAGGTGCAATGGTCGCGGAGTCAGTTGAGAGGCTTCTTCTGGGTCTGAGAAGAATAACTCCATCTCTGAACTCTGATGCTCCATATGGAAAGATGCTGAAAACGTGGAATTGATATGTGCAGACAGGAAGATGGAGGATGAAGAAATCTGAAATAATTCTGTTTCAGGGCTTTTCGTGTGTGGAAAGGGCATAGGGCGAGAAATGGGAAACTGCTCTCCAGAGGCAGGAGCAACCCCGAGAGTGTTGCCACTCTGGGGAAGGGCAACAGCCCCCCTGAGGATACGAGGAGAATCCAAGCCGGATATCGAAGTTGAGAGCAAGCAGGACGGCCGGTTTGGCATCTTCATGATGACTCTATGGCCAGATGATTTCCCAGATGAACCACTTGGCTCGGAGACGAGGACTTGTCCAAGACTTATCAAAGAGTTACAGGATTCGATGTACTCGGCTTGCGGCATGTTTCAAGGCGCATATGGTGAAAAAGGCAAAAGAGAGGCCTTGATACGTACCAGATTGTAAAATGCTTCAAGAAACGAGATTGTGTTCTGCTTCAGAGTCTGAATGCTGTGCAGGCTATCAGGCTGTTGTTCCTTGGCAAGAATTTGCTCAGAGACTATGCAGGAAAGTGTTCCGTCAGTGATTAGCCATCAAGAGGGCAGCATAGAACAGAGTCGGAGACCAACCTGAGTTGAATCGAAATGGCGATGAAACGTTCGAATCGGAAAGTGAAGACCGAGAAGGGGGCAGTAGGAGACCGATATAGATACAGGCTCCGAAGATAGGAAATTGGAAGGTAAAGTGTTCTCAAGACGCCGTTACGCTGCGTTCGAGACGGGGACAGATGCGATGACGGGACGGATAACGACTTTCTGTAAGATAAAGTCGAAAGATGATTCGTCGACCGATCGTATGTTCTACCGAGAATCCTAAAGGAGTGTGGTAAAACAGTTGGAACGCTCTCGAAATCAGGAAGAACCTAGAGAACGGTCCGTTAGCATTTGATGGCTGCAGAGATCAGCTGCCCGATGCCATGGATGAGATGTCAAGAGTGATAGAAACAGCGCCAGATGCCCATGATGCGCCAAATGACTTGAGCAGATGCCTGGGTCAAAGTAGCGAAACTCATGTCTCGCAACGTCCCGTGTTCCTTGCTCCATTCTCCCTTTGATACACATTCTGGAGAAGTCGCAAGCTGAGCGGGAGCGACCTTGCCGCATGTCTCCCATCATGTTGAATCCCCTGTCTGGATATGTCATGTGTTCGCCGTGGTTGGTTGGATGCTCGTAGATCGTGGATGATCGTCCTCTCCAGATATAGCTCAGATGGTCTCGCCAGCAGCAACCCATCTTAGTCAACTTGACACTGCGAGAAAACTGGATTCCAGTACTCCGGCAACAGGCTCCGCCTAAGAGATATAATGGCCCATAAGGAGGTGAATTGCATGGCGACAAACGGGCAATGCGCCCATCGCATGCAAGTCCTCCAGGGCTAGAACACCCCGTTTGTCGGGTACAATTTGTGAGCGTGTTTGCAACTCTGACTGACGATTCGTTTTTCCTCAGTCCTGAGTAATATGCCAGTGGTCATCGCTAGGCAGCAGGTTACGATGCAGCTGTCCGCGGCACGAGCAGCCATATATCTCGATCCAACAACACCTCGAGCCCAGCCATATCTCTTGACGACGTCGACATGAGGGCAAGGCCGGCACCAGCCTCCGCAACAGCCGCATCGTCCACCAACCCGACTATGATTTTCAAATGGCTCTTCTCGATTCGACGACCAACATCCTGTCGGGACGCAACTCTGGGATTCCAGCCGCCGCTCTCACACGGCAATGGGTCGGCGAAGTGGGGTGTGAATCGGATCGAGATCGTGCCTCATCCCTGCGAACGACGGCCGAGGTGCTTCCGCAAAGCAGAGGCACTTCGTGACAGCGACTAAGAGGTCGTTTTGCAAGAGAGTCGAGGGAAGCCAGCTGGAGAGAATCTGGATCGCGGTAAGGCTGTTGAGGCCTCGAGAGACAGCGAGACGGCGACGGCGCAACCCGGAGATATGATGCCGCAAGGATTTTTCGCTGCATGTGGCACGAGTGACGTGAGGGCGCACACGCTGGTTCATCGATCGATTGAGGCGTCCAGCAGCCGGCGGCTGAGGGCGCATTGCTAGAGACCGTCTGCTTCGGTCGTGGTCCTTGTTGAGAATGGCGATAGTCGTCGTCGCAGCAGCAGCGCTGGTGTCCAATTCGAATCTTGCGGCGTCCCTTTGCTCGCGCGCAAACCTCCCGCTATCCAGATCTGGGGCACGGACAAGAGGGGAAAAAATTCACACGAACGGAAAAGAAAAAAGCACCCAGAAAACGACACTCATCCATGGGCAACGGCGGGCAAGGCAGAGAAAATGCATTCAACTTACTTTTAGGCGCCGGCAAAAACAACCGTGAACTCTCTCAGCCGATAGTCCGAAACACGCGCAAGGGAAGAACCGTAGCAGCCGTGACGAGAAAAAAAGAAGAGGTGGAAGAGGAAGAAAAAATGTGTGATGAAAGAGAAGAGTCAGTCGCGGGACGCCGTGCGGCAGAGCGGGCGAGAGCTTTTTTTTTTTTTTTTTTTTTTTTTCTTCTCCTCCCTTGTCCACACAAGCTGGTGGTGCTTTGCTGCTACCGGACTGGCCCTCTGTTGGACTGTGTCTTAGTGGTCCACACTCTTCTTGCTTCCTGCTCACACAGTTCGAGTCTGCACAGCCTAGACCGGGTTGCGCGGGACTTGGTTAGGCGAGGGCAGGGTCGAATAGACGACCAGGATTTGCGCCAGGGGGGGGCGTGGGCCTATTGCGTGTGAGCCCGTCGAGGTGGGCGTTCTTCTCTCGCTGATGAGCGATCTCCTGCTCGATCTCCGGGCCCGTTGGTTGGCCAAGTGGCTTTCAAAAGGGCGCTGAAACAAACCCACAGCTTGCGAAAAGTCCACCCACACGAAGGCAGGCCTGCGTGAAGCTGTGTGAGAGGAGGGTGAGGGGAGGGTGAGGAGAGGGGCCACACCAGATGGGCTGCGAACTGCTGATGGGGAGCACGCTTTGCTGCTGCGGATCGGGATCTTGCTTTCGGATTGGAACAGCAACCAGTCGGCAAAACAGAGGTAAGGATTTCGAACCGGGAGCAGTGGTGATGGTATACTTGCGTAGAAGGAAAGAAACCGGAGAGGGGATCAAGAGAAATCTGCAGCGATGCTGGAGAAGCAGATCCGGAAAAGGTCAAAGATCTATACAGGGGGCGGGAAAGATGACGGAGAGCGAGACACACAACCAATCAATCAATCAAAATCAATCAATCAATTCCTGTGTACTTCGCAGACGACGGCAAAAGGCAAAAGATTCGATATTCAACGCTGTGGAAGAAAGAAAAAAGAAGAACAGGAAAAAGAACCATGGGAGAGAGCCCGTGTATATCGTTCTTATCCTTCTTCTGCCGCCCTGTTGCCGTTCTCAGCGACTTCGACAGCCTCTACACTGTCCTCCAACGAAACTCTGTGTGTGCCTTGTGCCAGCATCGCCGTCTGTGGGCGAACGCCATCGTTGCTTTTTAGTGATCTGCTGCCTCTCTGCTTCTGGGCGTGGATGAAGGAAGAGCCGCCACGCTCATGCCAGACAGGCTTGGAGACCTTCAACTGGTCCAACCATCTTGGTTCAAGACGCAGTTCTCAGCAATGGTGGGCTCACAAGGCAGTCGCTGCCACTGGAGTCTGTTGGTGGCGCATCTCCAAGCTGAGCAGAGGCTCCGAGGTACCTTTCGGGTATTCCTCCCCTGGGAGGACACGAGGCAGCACAGTGGTCTCGTGTTATAGATCGTGTTAGGCGCTACCCAACAACGAAGGGCAAGGCATTCTGCCTTTTACCAGGGCCAAGTGAGCTACTCTCGAGTTTGGGTCCCTGTCCTGAAGCGTCAAGCTGGGCAAGGCTTTACCTGTCACAAGGCACCAATCCATTCCGGTCAATTCCTCAGGTACTCGTAGCTCCAAGAAGCTTCAAGATCCTGCATCTATTCGACAGCATACCTAGGTATCTTCTACGCACGAATTCCTCATATAACTGAAGCAGAACAAAAGGATACCTGTCGAGTACAACCAATTCCTTGACCTGATAGCCACGGAACTTGCGGGATTGCGCACCGTTCATCAACCACGGAGCATCTACCGTCTCCCTCTCAGTGTCAAAGCAAAGGAAGCATCTCCGCTCCCGCCGGAAACAGCAACATCAAGGCCCTGCCCTGTGGAAGCAACAGCCGCGATGAGTCTTAGAGCCACACTGTCCCCATACCGTGCCATTTGCCTACTGACATTCTCAAAAGACCGTGAGCAGTTCCCTCCGCAATAGGTGGGCCAATCGCTCAGAAGCTTCAGAGTTTCCAGCGGACTGTCCGACGGCGTGTCGCTAGTTGCCCAACGTCGACTCCATTTTCAGGTTCGTTCTTGTTCCTAGTGCGCCGTTTCCATGTGGCGATTCGAACGGCGCACTCGCTTTCAAAGAGCCTTCTCCGCTGGCAGATGCCCGTTTGCGGCTCTGACTGGCTACAGGACAAAGGCACTTGTTGGTGGACCTGCATCTTTGCGTAGCAACATTTGGAAGCCGAAAGAAGGGGAAGAGCCAAGGACGAAGAGGAGCTTGTCATTGGTACGGAACCGGCAAAGAGCCCTGGGCTGGATCCGATTATGCAGGTCACAGGTGGGGAGACGGCTGTGTCTCGTTCCCTATTGCTACTGTACCGACATGTGGTGAACATGTGGTTCATCTCAAGGCAGCAGAGATGATGAAGCCTCTACGGCAACCGTACGGATGACAGATTCGAACAAGTAAATGTACTGTACGAAGTACACTAGAAAGAACAAGGCTTTCACGACAGATGCTGCCGCCTGCGCAGGACGAGGCACGAGGTGAGCTAATCGATCCCGAGATCTGTGTGCGAGACAAAGCCGGGGTTTAGGGTGCTCATCTTGCAGATGTCTCAAGCTGCCGTCTCTGATTGCTGGGAAGCAGTCTCATGTCTCAGCATAATCTTAGCAAGGAGTGAACTACCACAGGGCGCTTGGTCTCTCAGACGAGACTCCAGGCCCAATATTGTAGGCTCTGTATAAAATTGGTGTGAACCAGTTGTTGCACGTGGATAGCGTGAACGAGAGTATTACTCTTCTTTGAAGGTAGGGTTACAAGGGTTAAGGGTCATTCAACATCATATTGAAGGCAAATTAGTCGTTTGATGTCTCTCTTTGGCTGCACTATTTCGATTGTGCTCTTGTTGCTGTTCCAGATCGTTGGTGGCTGCAGCCATTGGCGATTCTGAGATTATGGCAATGCTAAGAACCACCACCTCTAATTTCTGGTACGTACCCATCCTCGTGGAAGCATCAGCATCGAAGACAGAAAAAGCAACTCTTCTTTCAACATCTTCTACTCATCATAGAACCGATACAAAGCACGAAGCACCGCATCGTTGAACCCGCAGAGACAATCCTAGTACTCTCCCGATGGCCCTAGCAATGCTACACAAGACGAATCGACATACAGCCAACCGACGGCAGCGTACCGCGTCACTCGGGTTGCAGCTCCCACGCATAGGTATCCAGACGCGCACACGAGACGAAAACGAGTGACTGCGGTCCCCGGGCCCTGGCAGAAATGAATGACGCATCCCGGCCAGTATAGGGACCACAATTAGGTAGATTGTGCCGTCTATAGGATCTTCTCGTCCGAGCTGAGACTCCCGTCGCGAATAGCGACGAATGCGGTCTCTTGCTGGTCGCCAAGCTCGTGTCTTTGTCCTGTCTCAACGTACGGGAGCATCTGGTCCTATCGGCCAACCCCTGCATGATCGTGTGCGTGGAAAGCTACCGAGGGAGATTGCAGAAAGCACGGCCGACCATGCTGCTCCATACAGAGGACGAGAAACAAGAGACGAGAGCTACCATGGTCGAGTCTTCTCCAAGTCAACGTCTCCCTCAGCCTCGTCCCCCTTTCCACGTCGTGATCTGGACACGATACCCAGAGAGCAGCTCCAGGTCTGTCCAATCGGCCATGTGGTTTCCAGCCTGTGCATCCCGCCTATGGATCTTGTTTCTGACCCGTCAACGATCGTACAGGGCACCACTTCTACCCCTCCTCACCCCCGGCCGCTCACCACGCCAAAGGGCAACAGAGGACCACCCCCTCCCCTTGTCGTCCTTTGAGGCAGGCAAGGGGCAATGGTGGACTGTGGTTGGGGGAGCTTGAATCGAGGAGTGGCGCTCCTGCACAACACCATCTGCCCAAGGCCCCCAATGAGGGACGTTTCCAGGTATCTGGATGGGTTAACCTTGTGAGATAGGTATTGCGCTGGTGCGTGTTGGGCATGGGAGCTCGCCCGTGTCCTGCAGCGGTTTGGAGGTGCGTAGTATCGGTGCAGAGTGCTACCTCGTAAAAGGACCAGGTTGCTCCCGCCAGGATGACACAGCTTCGGCCAGTCAGCTTGCAACAATGCGGGAGAGCTTCAAACGCTTGCTGGACCCCCTGTCGCCCAGGGCCTATGCGATCCATCTACTGTATGCGATACATGATAGCTGTTCTTGCTTGCTGACGGTATCCAGAAGCACAGGCAAGATGCATAGCCTAAGGCAAACGGTTATTCATGTTCTATCTCGGGACAACGCTGATAAAGGAGCACAGAAACCACAAAGAAACTGCCGAGTATAAATGCTTCAAACCCAGAGCTCACTGCATGCTCTTGCCTGTAGCTATGGGCCGCGGCACACGGGGCTGGCTTATTCGCATGGTCAGCAGGATTTGCAGCTTCGTTCCTTGGTCGCTCGCATGGATCTTCCGCCAGCATCCCTGCTAACCTCTCACCCATCTCCAGCTGAAAGACCACAGCTTTAGGCTGCCAATGCATCTCGTCAGCTCCAGACGTTA
Source organism: Trichoderma gracile (assembly GCA_020002365.1). Taxonomy (NCBI): domain Eukaryota; kingdom Fungi; phylum Ascomycota; class Sordariomycetes; order Hypocreales; family Hypocreaceae; genus Trichoderma; species Trichoderma gracile. The sequence continues at coordinate 675,726 of JAINEY010000006.1, forward strand.
TTTCAAGTCACCGCTCTTCGTGTTTGCGGCCGCGTTTCCCAACGGGCAACGACATGGTCTTCGGGCCATGAGCTCACCATGAGCTTCTCCTCACGAGCACAACCCAACCGTCGACCGGACGGAAACAAGGACACCTACCAAGCCTAGCAAACCCCAGGCGACAAGGTTCGCAACTGCAGCGCTTTCTTACAGTACCTTGTTCCTTTCGAAATTTTCCAACAAACGAGGAATGGTGAGGCGTGTCGTTATCCTGCGGGGCTCAACGACCTAAAAGGCTGTTAGTTTGGCAAAAGCTTTTCATACACACCACCACATCGTGAACGAACCTCGCCCGCTCGTGGGTCGTACGGGAGAGACCAAATGTCATTGGGTCATCACTTGCGTAACTGGCGACTATCGTGGGGCTCGGCATCCAATGACCTCGGCCTCCTGCCCTACGCACGCAGGTTTTTCATCAGCTTACCTTTGTGGCCGTTTTGAACGAACTGCAGATGATAGAGTCTATTGCGGTTTGCTCGCCGAAGGACAACGGGCAATGAGCTCGACTCCCAGCTCGAGAACTGCAATACAATACTCTACTACATAACCTCCAGGCTGACTGATGATGCTCTAGAGACACAGGAAAGGCGAAGAAAAAGTCCCTCGCCTCCAAGTTCTGGCGGTTGACGACGCCGCCGCACTAAACCGCCGCGTTTCTTTTCCGTCGACTTTAGCCCCCCGATTGTTCCGTCCTCCAGTCGGAACCGGGGGGGTCGACAAGACGCCGACTTAGGCCGCCGAATCGGAGCTCAAAGCGACCAGGAGGTGATTATCTGAGGGTTTTATTGCTCTGCGGTGAAGCAAATACTCGGTCGTGGCCCAAATGGGACAGGATGTCACGCACATTGTAGAGGATATAGTGAGGCAGAGCTTCTTTTGATTGTTTCGACATACGAGGACTTTAAGATGTTCCGTGCTTTGGAGTGATTGTGCTTCGCCTGTTCGAGATTCGGCCGCTATTCAGGCATTGCGTATCCCCGTCGTGTCAGGGCGGGTAATTCAGTGCCAGCTCGTTATAAGAAGGAGACCAGGACAGGGGCAGCCAATCAGCCCATCGAGTAGAACATTGTCGGCATACTCTGCCATGCCCTTTTCTCTTCTCGTATGCCCCTTTAGCTGGTCGTACCTGGGGCTGCTCGCCTTGATGGAGGTGCTTCTCCGCACGCCGCTAACTCGACAGGATTGGTTCGGGAGATCGGACAGATCTAAGAGCACCCTGGAACAGCCTGTGGCTTGTGTCAGCGCATCTAACAGCATGCTAGACGACGACAACGACAGCTTCCATCTCATCTTGTAGAAAAATATCGAGAAAGCCGTTGTGAAAGCCGAGTTGTAGCATAACCTCTCCCCTTCTCCTGGAGCTCTAGGATTCCGCACAGACAGATGCTACCCTTGTTCCTGCTGCTCTCACGTGGTCAGAATCAGCAGCTGCTGCCTGCTTAGTCATTGTTGAACTATGGGCAATTACGCAGGCGGTGCTGGCCTGAGCTGATGATGCACTGATGGCAGCCTCACGAGCAGCTTCTCAACTCTCCTCCTCGCATCTCCTCCCTCTGCACCTGCACACTCCCTCTTCCATCACGTACAACCTTGCACAATCTCTCTGCATCGCCAAAAACTCGTTTGTTGTGTTAATCTAGAGCCGCGATACCACTTGTTTGGCTTTATTTCTTGTTGAGCGCCTGCCCTTCTCCTCCCGCTTGCTGGCCCTGCCCAGCCACAACTCCCGACATCTCCAGCCATTATGACAACCTTGACTCCAGAGCAGCGAGAGCTGCAGCTCGTCGAGAGCGTTGAGTTTAAGATTCTCGCCGTTGCCAACGACGAAGAGAAGCTGTGTGACCTCTTGGGCCGCTATCTGGCCCCGATCATTCTCAAGGCAGAGAGCACCAACCCTGCCGTCAGAGTCAAGGTAACATCCGTCCAGACATCTTGTGTGCCTGAGTCTTCCATTTGCTAATCTGTCCTAGGTCATACAACTGTTGGGTCGACTACGGACATTCATCCAACCTCCAAGGTACAGTCACATTCCCTTGCTGTCGTGCGTGGTATGGAGACCAGATGCACTAATACCCGATAGTGTCGTCCTGCCCGTGAAGGCGTTACTTACACAATACAAGACAACCGACTCTGGTATCATCAAGCAACTGGATCTGCCGTTTATCCAACACAGCCTCAGTCGGCTTGACGAAGATGATAGACGAGACTTGGTCCCCATCGCGCTCAAAGGATGCTCCAAGGATGAAGGCCAAGCAAGGGCTGCCCCCTTTTTCAACATCATCCTCCAACTTCTCTTTGACGTCCGCATACCTTCACGCGGAAGCAAAGAAGATGAAGGGTTCAGAACTGCCATGGGTTTGGAAGATGCGGCTGACGCACAGTATCTTGCCAAGATGCTCTCTGTCTTCTTACGTCTACGTCCTCCTACCCCTGGCCGGACACTGGCCGAATCAAACCCGACCCTCTCTGAGGAAGAAGCGAGGTTCTTCTCCGTCGAAGGCCCTGGATCTGACAAGATCTTCCAAAACATATCCCAGCTGAGAGCAAAAATCGTCACGTTCCTCGCCAGCGCGGCCTTCACCGATGAGGAAAAGTTCCTTCCTGCGTTATACGCCTCCTCCAGTCCAGATACCAGAGTGGCATCTCTTGCAGAAGAGATTATCAAAAGGACTTCTGTATCTCTGGAAGAAGAAGACTTGGTGAAGAGGCTCTTTGAGGCGCACGCCCGACTCCCTGCTGCCTATCGCACGCGGATTCTCGCGCTGCTTTCCAAGTCGGCCCTTGCTACGGGCATGTCAGAGAGCATCATGAATGTGGTCAAGCTCGACTTCCTGCCAGAATCTGCGCAAGAAGCTTCAACAAGTGCACTCAAACCTTCGAGCGCCTTGGAGAAGACGAAGCTACACAAGGCTTTGTTCCAATTTCTGTCATGGGTCGCTCAAGTCGGCCCTTCGAACAAAGACTTTTCAATAGGGCCAAATCTTATCAAGAGCATGCAAAGCTACATCGAGTCCCAAGGGTGGCCGGTGCCCCTGCAGCAGGTGACCCATGACGAGCTTCAGCTTCGCTCAAGAGGCTACGAAACCATCGGCATGCTTGCGCGATCCGCTGACCTGCCCTACAAAGAGCGGTTAGACCTTGCCGCCTGGCTCTTTCAGTCCCTGTCTGAGGATACGACTAACGATGCCGTGGTCAACATTGACGGAGCGCTGTCAAGTCTGACGGCAAATATCCCCGAGCACATTGCCGATGAAGATCCCGAGTTGAGGAACATGCTGCTCAAGTACATGTACCTTGCTGAAAAGGCACCTGCTGTCCGGAGTACTCGCCATGCGGTTGTCAAATGGGCCAACGAGTGTCTGCCATTCAACAACATATATGCTCGATGGATCAACTTCTTGGCTGTCGCCGGTCGTCTTAACGAGCGAAGTGACGTGGTTGAGCAAGGACAAAAGGGTTTGGATCCATGGACATACTCTGCCCACAGCGAGATAGCTCCTGTCATGCCGGACTGGCGGATGATGGCCTTACACTACTTCACCAAGCCCATCAATCCTGCGCCAGCTGGCGATTCTGGACCAGGTCCTGGGGCAACGGCGCTCCCGAGCAGTCACATTTTTGACAACTTCAGAAGCTCTAGCATTCAGGCTTTTGCTCTGGCCATTCAGTACTGCAAGCAGATGATGTTTCTCGCAGCGCTGGAGGACTTCAAGGTTCAGCCCGACTGGATGCAGGCACTCAGCGCACAAATCAAGACCAACATCAAGACTCGCGAGAAGATTCGAGACTACCTCAAATACGTCGACAGCTCCTTCATCGAGATCTACCTCAGTGCATGTCTTCTTGGCGCTTTTGTCGAGGATGCTCCCATAACAGAAGAGTGTCTTCGCTCGTTCGTCGACGTCGCATCTCTGACACCGAGAGTCGTTGTTGGAAACTTTGCCAAAAACAGTGCCACGAAGCTGCTGCCTCTTATCAAATCCAACCAGAGCGAAATTCGGCACTTGGCTGCGAGGGCCTTGGGTATTCTAGGGGCCCATCCGGCCGTGGACCTTGATGAAGTTCACAATGCCGGTACCACGCTGAACGCTCTGTTTGAGAAGGCTGCGACTGCTGTTGGACCGGATCTGAATGCTGCTGAAGGAGCCCTTGCCGCCTATGGATACCTCTGTTCCCGATCGATTTTCTACAACCATGCATCTGTCGCCGAATGGAAATATCCACTGCAAATTCTCGTCGAGGAGAATATCCCGCCGTCATTGTTCGACGCAGCTGTCGACGCTTTCACCCAACTCTGGCTGGCAAAGCTTGCCATTCCACCCCAGGGTGGTGCCACTTCTCTTGACAACGTCACCAAAAAGCTGTCTGAGAAAGCCAAGAAGGGGAACGAGAAGGCGATCGTCGCTCTCGGAATGCTGGCAGCAAGCATAGCAGACTCCGAGCCTCCAGAATCACCAGCTTCATGGTCAGAAGGCCCCGTTGGCACTATCCTGAAGGAGCTATTTGCTCTGCATGAGAACAAACGAGTCGAGGTTCAGTTTACTGTCGGCGATGCCCTCACTATTGCCACTGCTCGCTGGGACTCGGACTACGTGAAGCTCATTGTGGACGTCGAGTATCGAACCCGCGACTTCCAAAGCAAATGCCGAACCCCTCTACTTGCGAGTGTTCTAGACAAACTCTTCGACGACTGCAAAGCAACCAAGCCATCGCTTCTGAAGGCTTCGGGCATATGGCTCTTCTGCATTGTTCAGTACTGCTCAGGCATCCACGAAGTCAACTCTCGCCTCCGACAGACACAAGCCGCCTTTATGCGTCTTCTGAGTTCGCGAGATGAACTGGTGCAGGAGACTGCCTCGCGTGGCCTCAACCTGGTCCACGAACGTGGAGATGAACAGCTCAAGGCGGCCCTTGTGAAAGACCTCGTAGCTGCATTTACGGGCTCAACCACGCAGCTCAAGGTGGATGAGGAGACCGAGTTGTTCGAACCAGGAGCATTACCAACCGGCGAAGGCAGCTCAGTCTCATCGTACAAAGACATTGTCAGCCTCGCGAATGAAGTTGGCGACCAGCGGCTTGTCTACAAGTTCATGGCTCTGGCGGCCAATGCAGCTACATGGTCGACCAGATCAGCATTCGGACGATTCGGTCTCACCAATATCCTCTCAGATGCCGAAGTCGACCCCAAGATATACCCAAAGCTCTACCGCTATCGATTCGACCCCAATACCAACGTCCAACGATCGATGAACGAGATTTGGAAGGCACTGGTCAAGGACCCAAAGACGGTGATGGATGTTCACTTCGACGCCATCATGGAGGAGCTACTCAAGAGCATACATGGGCGGGAATGGAGAATGCGAGAGGCCAGCTGTGCTGCCATTGCTGAGCTGCTCACCGGCGTTCCTTTCCAACGATATGAGAAATACTACAGGGAAATCTGGGCCAAGGCAGTCAAGGTCTTTGACGACGTGAAGGGGAGTGTCAGGGAAGCTGCTTTCCGGCTCTGCAGAAGTCTTTCCAATACTCTTGCCAGGCAGTTGGAGGAGGGCACTCATGAAGCGTCGGCCAATGCCATGATGAAGGAGGCGCTCCCCTTTCTCCTGTCCGACAAGGCGGCAGAGAGCTCCGTCCAGGAAGTTCAGGTCTTTGCAATCATTACCATCATCAAGGTTGCACGCCACGGCGGAAAACATCTGAAGCCGTTTATTCCAGAGATGGTGCCGAAGCTTCTCGGCCTTCTGAGCACCATCGAGCCGGATCGTATCAACTACTACTACCAGCAGGTTGGAGAAGATAGCCGAGAGCAGATTGACAAGCTGCGATCCAGGATGGTCAATGCCTCCCCCATCTCGGAAGCTATAGATAACATCCTACGCTTTGTTGATGAGGACGTCATGACCGAGCTGGCTCCAAGACTCGAGGAAACGATCAAGAGTGCAATTGGCTTGCCAACCAAGATTGGCTGCAGCAGAGTCCTGACGGCTCTCTTTACTCGTCATACGAACGAGATCAAGTCTGTCTCTACCCTGTTTCTGGAACTACTTGGCAAGCAGGTGCTTGACAAGAACGACGAAGTTAGCCAGGCATATGCTCGCGCCGCTGCGTACATCATGAGAGTCGTCTCGGACAGCGCCAAACAGCGATTTTCGGAGCGCATGCTGAAGCTTTACCTACAATCCGAAGAAGAGAGCCGCCGCCAGAAGGTTTCAGACGTCATCGTTGCCCTTGCCAAGGTGTCTCCTGATCACTTCACTACCCAGGAGACGATCCTGCTGCCATTTGCATACCTCGGCTCTCACGATGTGGATGAATACACGAGCAAAGTCTTTCGAGAGGTGTGGGATCAGCATGCTGGCAGCAACCGAACCGTCGTCCGCTACGTGCCAGAGATTGTTGATCTTATTGAGCGCTGTTTGGCTACTACCCAGTGGGCTCTACGACACACCGGCGCCTTTACCGTTGCCGCCATGGTCTCAGATGTCGCCAGCGCCAGTGATGCCACGGGGGCTATTGCAGAGGCTAACCTGAAGGCCATATGGCCTGTATTCGAGAAGGCTCTCGCTCTCAAGACGTTTCCAGGAAAGGAGAAGCTGTTGGAGGCCTTCCCGGAATTCATCGAAAAGGGCCAATCCTTGTGGAGATTCAACTCTGAGATTGCAGCTCAGATGAAGAAGATTGTCATTCGCGAAGCGAAGCGAAACAATGACGAATATCGTGTCCACGCGTTCCGCTGCTTGTGGAGGTTCGCGAAGGCGGTGGACAGCCTTGACATTTTCCAGGATATTGTGGACATTGTGACACCTTACTTGGAAGACCACAAAGACGACAGTAAGATGGATGTGGACTCCAAAGAGGTCACTGTGACCAAGACTGCAATGAATGGACTGGAAGCAGTGGCACGCGGATACAGCCGCTCATCGGATAGACGTGCTTATGCGGTTGCCAGCCAAGTCATCAAGGCGCTTGAACCGTTCCTCGCGAGCCCAAAGTTCAGCTACATCAAGCGAGAGGTCTGGTACGAGGCGGTCATTGACCTCATGAAGGACCTTGCGACCTCCGAGCCTCCGGCCGAATCGACATCACTGGATAAGGACGGTGTCCTGCAGGCGTACCTTGGTAGTCTCGACGTGGACAAGGCCGAAGTTGGCGTTGAGTCTCAACGGCTCAAGAGAGCGGACGCGGTTTCTGCGACCCTCAAAGCATACATCAGTGGTGTCTTGGGGAAGTCGACTGTGCCGTTGGACGAATTCGAGGCTGCTGTGGCCAAAGCTAAGGAGGAAGAGCGAGTTCTGGAGGTGCAAAAGGCATGGCAGCGAGTGTTGGCGGAATTACAGGAAGCACGTGGTTGAGATACAGAATGGAAGGACGACGTGGAAATATCTGCTTCTGGCACATGTTGTTGCTACAAGATCTCTTTGGAAGTTTACTTTGATGTATTGAGGATTCAAGGTATATACTAAGCAGCTGTCAATCATCTTCTATAATAGCATATACAGCTCAAATAAGCATGGATCAGATTCCAAAGATCACCTGTCTAAGAGTGATGCAACTTGTCCGCTTTTTGGGGTCCGATCAAGCGCTTTTGAAGCCAGGCTGATGATCCTTGAGCATGGCTGACGCTCGAGAGTGGTTTGATCTACATGTGCATCCCTCACGCTCGCGCTCATCCTCCCCTTTTTGCAACTTTTTCTGAGTAAGGTTGTATTTTGACCAAACCTCCAACGCTGTCTACCTATCTATTGCAAGAATGCCGATCGGAAGTACCTAGATATGCTGGGAAAGAATCCCATATACTTATTGGCATCTGCCTTATCAACATTCTAGCAATTCGAGTACAGTTCGAGTCGAATACACGCGAGATCCCGAACGGTGACTATCTCTGTGAAATCTTTGTTTCGACCTCGACGAGCGAGTGACTGGTTTTCCATGAGCAACTTTGCCCGAACGGATAATGTACCTTAGAGATGGATGAATGAGAGCTGCGAGCTATTAGTATGTACAATGCGTTTACGGCCAAGATGTGCGTGAGCCTGGGATTCTATGTCAATGGCGTTTGTCACGTCACACGCCAGGGAGCACGGAAAAGAGCCTGTTTGTATTACTGAGACTTGTTCCCGAGTGTGGCCAGCTCGATGAAGATGGAAGCCCTGATTGATAAAGGAATCGTCAATACAAAGAAGCGTTCTAGGGAGCTCTACAAGAGAAGACAGCTTGATTGATCATGCCTCCCTTGGAAGCCAAACTCCGGTTTCTCGTAGACTTTTATGCCCTCTAGAAGGGTTCTAGAAAGCTGCTTCTGCTGCTCTATGAACCTGTGAACATCCATACAGATAGTAGTGCTTGAGGGATCTTGGGGAAGCTTGGGCCCCTGAGAAACTGTTATTCTGTCTCTGTTTTCCGATGTACACTTAAGCTGTGTGGGCTTCTGGATCCTGAATGGGAACTCCGTCAGGTGGCAGTTCGAGGCCGACTTGACCACATATCGGAAGGAAGGAGTAGGTAGCTGAAGCCGAGTGGAGGTTATGTGCCTCTGTGTCATCTATGAGGAGGAAAAGTGGGATATCCTGGCATGTTCTTAATGTCAGCAGCGAAGAGAATAGCCTCTTTCCTCGTGACCTCTGATTCCTGGGTAACGTACGGAAGAGGAAAAGGCAACTACAGGAGGCGTAGATAATTTATGGTTTACCCTCAAGTCCTAATGACCTCGCCTCCTCCTCCTCCTGGTCTATTATATGGGGGGGGGTGGTGGTTAAGTAGAGGTCTTGAGTTCTCACTATCTCTTGGTTTGGTTTGGGTGGCCATCAAGGTTATGCTATAACCGTAGGAAGTGAACAAAGAGTCCTTCAAAAGATCAACTCACAGAGTATGAATTACACCCAAATCATATCAAGATCACTGCGATTCCAATTATACTTCGATATTTCGCAAAAAACTTACCTCTTGACTGAGAAAACAATGCCCGACTTTCGTATCCTCCATTGCCGGGTAAGTCATCTTCAAGGAGCATCGCGGGATCCCGGGTGATTGGTTGTTCCGATGATCGGCCACCCACCGTCTCGTTGCAAGAGCACGGCGCCCAAAGTATCTTCAGGTACCCGCGCGCAAGAGAAGCCGCAGGAAGGTACCTGCGCAAAGTCGATTGGCGGGGTGCTGCTGTTGCGTCATGCCCGCGGTGCCTGAGCATCGAGTGAGTGACCTCGATTTACGCTGTGCGATACATGACTTCATTCTGCCGGCACATTCGCTCTCTTGGGTTTCTACAGATATCTGGACCATTCACTAAATACTCTTCATCATTTCAGAGACGTCTAGCAACTTTGGCTCAAACCGCCCTTTCTCACAGCTCGTTTACAGCATCTGCTTCACTGGCTGAGCTAAGGCGGCGAGTGTGGGGCACCATCTGCTAAGGCGTGTCTGACCGGCATTTTGCAGCTATCGGATCCCGTCCATCTGCACCTAATCGCACCAGCTTCCACCATCACCATCCAAAGCGACTCTATAAAGCGGCACCATCACGGCGCGAAACGACTCGACAAATCGAGGGCTCTGCTTGCAGGAGAGTTACAAGATACAGCCTGTCGCTATCTGCCTCTGCAGTTCGAAACACACCCTTTGAAAGAGCTGGGGGGCGCTGTGGCGTCAAGTTCTGATCAGCCATGGAGGAGAGCGTTCACCACTTCGTTGCCATCACCGGGGCAAGTGTCGATGTGGCTCGCGGTTATCTCGAGCTCACAGGCGGCGACAACCAGCGGGCCATCGAGCTGTTCTTCGAGAGCCCGGACCTGGTCGGCGATGGCCTGTCCCGTCCTGCTGCGACTACCTCGTCGTCAAGGTCTCGCTCTGCGTCGCGGAGAGTCAACATCGGCAGAGAAGATGCGAGCGGAGTGATTCACATTAGTGACGATGACGATGGCGATGCCGACATGGACTACGATGATAACGACTTCGAAGATCACGATGACGATGAACGGGCTGCCGTTGCCCAAGCCGCTGCACTTGCCCAAGAAGAAGAAGACGCCGCCATGGCGAAGCGACTCCAGGAGGAGATGTACCAGGAGTCGGGGCCCTCTGGTGGCGATGTGAGAGCGCCTATTGCACGGACAACAGAGACTCTCGTTGCGCCAGACCCATCCTGGGGAGAAGATGACAGTTCTGCTATTCTGGAGCAGCTCAGAAGGAGACGCCCCATGCCCCGTAAGTGCTTCCACAACAAAAGGAAATCTGAGAAAGAAAAAAGCTGACCCCTTGAAGCACCCAGCAGAGGTCCCTTTGGCCATCGGATATGGGGAGACGACACGAACCCAGCCGAGTCCTCATCCGCAAACGGAACATCTGCCCATGCTAGACGCCTGGAGGATCTGTTCCGACCGCCGTACGAGCTCATATCTCGGCTCACGTGGGACGAAGCTCGCGCGCTGGGCAAGGAAGACAAGAAGTGGATCATGGTGAATCTCCAGGACATGAGCGACTTCAACTGCCAGATGCTCAACCGGGACATCTGGAAAGACCGAGCTGTATCCGAATTGGTCAAGGAAAACTTCATCTTTATGCAGCTGGACAAAGACTACCCCGAAGCAGAAGAGTACCTGACATTCTACTTCCCTAATCAGGGTCACGAAAACCCCGACAACTACCCCCACGTCTCCATTGTCGATCCTCGGACGGGCGAGCAGGTCAAAGTCTGGAGCGGCAGGCCCTTCCCTAGTGCTACCGAGTTTCACGCCGAAGTGGCCGAGTTTCTCGACAGGTACAGCCTCGCTGCGAACAGCAAGAATCCGGTAGCCAGATCTGCGGCGCGGAAGCCTCAAGTCATTGACGTGGACCGCATGACGGAGGAGGAAATGCTCGAGATGGCGCTCAAGAACAGCCTGGCTGGCGCCGAGGCTAGTGGCTCGGGGGCGGGATCGACACCCAGTGTTCATGACCCGGATGCGCTGACCAAGGAGCCTCAGCAGTCGGAAGGTCAAGAGGCGGCACAGGGGCCCTTTGCCCAGATCTCGAGCACAAACCCTCACACCGAGCCGGCCAACGATCCTGCTGCAACAACGCGCATCCAGTTCCGACACCCAGATGGACGCATCATTCGAAGGTTCTCTCTGCGGGATCCTGTCCGCAGGATATATGAATGGCTCAAGGCGGAGCCGTTGGAGGGCAAGGAGAATGTCCAATTTGAGCTCAAGACGATGCCCCAGGGTCAGGACTTGATCGAGCTGCTGGACTCTACCATTGAGGAGGCCGGCTTGAAGCAGGGAACAGTCATGATTGAGTTTGTCACGGAGGAGTGATGGGCTTGAGGCTTTCCTCTGGCTTCTTTCAACTTGATTACGAATGACGACGTACGACACGACAATGTCACTTGTTCTCAACGCCTGTTGGCTGTAGTCAAGGTGACGACAAGGGCGTCTATTCAATAGACAACGTCGGACTTGCTTAGCCGACGTGGGCGAAACGGTTCCATGACGATGACTTTGGTTTATATGCCGCCGGTATTGGAGGGAAACACTGCTTGTGAAGGGCGAGGCTGGGCTGCTGTGCGCTCGGTCCCGATAATTAGGCAGTCTCCTCGGCGGCTGCGGTTGATTTTTCTCCATCTTGACTTTATCTTTCTTTCTTTGCGCCTTAAGGCGACAGTGGGCGTGGCTCATGATCGTAAAGGCAGGTAGACAATACAATTTGCTTTGACACGCTTACATGAAGAGAGCAGCCGGCTCAGCGACGAATGGTGTATCCCGAGTGACTAAAGGTGTCATGGATACCTCCTCTGACTGGTGGCAGCGCGAGGCTGAATAAGGCTGAGAGCTGGAGGGCTCAATCTGCTTGTATGTACCAGCCCACGTCGTTCATAGTGGTGTTTATTTGACCCCTGATTTCCGTTGGGCGTTGCCCCGCAAAACCCCACGAAATGGCGACGGGAGGGAGTAAACAACAGATATCTGGTGATTTTAGCTAGAGGCTGAAGCTGGCGTTTGTTTGCGTAGGGACAAGAACTGATAATTGACTGAATGACAAGCTAGAGAGCAATCTATTTGCTTCCAGAGATCAACTGATCAATCATCTACAAAAGCATGTGACGTCGTCGGTGCTGATTCATCATCGCGAGTTGGCGGGCGTATCAAGTGGCCCTTCCAGCTCTCTTTTACTTTCCGTTGCTGGTGCGACGAGTTGGACGAGCAAAGCTAGCAAACAATGGAACCCCTGCAACCGGCGACAGTTACAGGGGCTACAGGGCGCTGGCGCAGGCACCGCGGCGGCCGATAGTGGGGTTCACCGCCCGCTACAGCGCCTAGCCCAGCAGCTGGCCATGCGCCAATCACACCCGACATCAGGTACAAGGACATGTACTACTGCCGCTCGTCACCCCGATGCATCCCATGGATCCCATGTGGTGCGGATTTGCCGAACCTCGAATGTTTTGGCACATGCCTTTTTGTGTTCCTTTTTTCCCTTCGTTATCCCTTCAGACCTCCGCCGTTCTTCTTGTCCTCTTGCCCTTTGACAGAAACAAAACAAGCGAGAATTAACATTCTTTTGGCTGCGAGACGAACGGTCCATCACTTTATGATTTGCGAACAACGACGACGAACACGACGACGAAGACGAACGAGACGTCAGCGTGCACCTCGGACGGGAAGCACGTAGCCGGTCTCTACCCCCAATCCTCGAATCGCTGTTCGCATTCCCGCTTGCTTCCTCGGTGACGGGGGGCTCCGTTCAAGAGAAGGGAGAAGAAGGAGAAGAAGAAGAAGAAGAAGCGCGGAGGCAACAAGAAGCGAAGCGAACAATGGCGGATTCGCATCGGCATGCGGAAGAGCCCAATGGCCCTTTGGATCCGGAAACTCTGTACACGAAGGAGTACTGCATTGGTTAGTACTGCTGGTTGTCTGGCATGACGTCGCGGTGGTCTGGTCGGTTTTCTAATGCTGTCTGGCGATGGTAGGCGGTGGTAGCTTTGGCAAGGTGTTCAAGGGGTATGTCGTGGCTTGATGGAGGGGGGCGGATGCGCTCTTCTCCTTTTCTGACGAGGCTTCATTTGCTAACGTTTACTGTGCTTCGTCTGATAGGGTGGACAAGCGAAGCGGCCGCTCTGTCGCCATCAAGATCATTGACGTCGAGAATGCCGAGGACGAGGTCGAGGACATTATCCAGGAAATCGCTATCCTGTCCGAGCTGCAGTCTCCCTACGTGACGAAATACTACGGATCCTATGCCAAGGGCGCCGAGCTATGGATTGTCATGGAGTTTTGCGCCGGGGGGAGCTGCGCCGATCTTATGAAGCCCGGCATCATGGGCGAGGACTACATTGCAATCATCATAAGGGAGTTGCTGATGGGTCTGGATTACCTGCACACGGACAAGAAGCTACATCGAGATATCAAAGGTGAGGAGTCGAGTCTGTATGGACGGGCGGTGTGACCAAGTTGCGTATGCTGATGCTGCTTGCTAGCTGCCAATGTCCTGTTGGGAGCGAATGGCCAGGTCAAGCTGGCTGATTTTGGCGTGTCGGGCCAGCTCTCGGCCACCATGACGAAGAAGAACACATTCGTCGGGACTCCCTTCTGGATGGCGCCCGAGGTCATCAAACAATCTGGATACGATCACAAGGCTGATATTTGGTCCCTCGGGATCACCGCCCTCGAGCTGGCCAACGGGGAGCCCCCTTATGCCGACATCCACCCGATGAAGGTTCTCTTCCTCATTCCGAAAAACCCGCCCCCGAGGCTAGAGGGCAACTTTACCAAAGCCTTCAAGGACTTTGTCGAGCTGTGTCTGCAGCGAGATCCCAAGGAGCGACCTACTGCCCGAGACCTACTGCGACACCCCTTTATCCGAAAGGCAAAGAAGACGACATATCTCACCGAGCTCATCGAGCGGCATACCAGATGGGCGGCAACGCATAAGACGGACGAGGAGGAGACGTGGGAAACGCATGACAGCGTGCCGCCGCAGAGAACGCGAGTCAACGAGGACATGTGGGACTTCGGCACCGTAAGGCTCGTCAATGACCGCGGCAACCTGGTGAACCGGCCACCGATGCTCAACCCGCTGGGCGCGAGCGCTACCAACACAAGGGCGGCGCGGACTTCGGACGATTACGGAGAGAGAAGGCGGGAGCCATCCAGCCCGACGAAGCTGAGGGAGCACGCCCTGCAGCCGAGCGATACTCTCAAGGCAACGAATGCGTCCAGCGCGGGGACATCGCGACAATCAAGCCCGCAGCGCAAGAATGTGCCACCACCAGCACAGCAACAACAGCGGACACCAACACAGCAGCAGCGGGGCTTCACACCGAGAGGAGGCCCTCCACCTCCTAGCCCTGTGGTGATCAAGACGACGAGCTGGGAGATCCACGAGACTACCCCTAGAGCTTCAAAGATTGTGACAGTACCGGCCTTGTCCCAACCGCAAGAACCCCCCTCGCCTGATTACGACCGGGAGCTGCAAGCTCACCTGCAGCGCGACATGGGAATACTGAACCTCAATATAGACCTCCCCGATCCTGTTCCTACGCCCTCACCACCCCCGCCAGCAGCCCCCGCACATAGGAACATTTCGATACCTCCTGGTTTCGAGAAACCGCTGCCGCCAGCTCATGGTGTGTCGCAGCGTTCTACGAGCTCCAAGGGCGCGCGATATGACCTGCCCGAGATCCCGCCTTACAGGGGCCCATCCCCGAAGCCCACGCCGCAACAGCAGACGACCGTGCAGCGAACGGTGGCCCCCGTTGTGCCGCTCCCTCCAGTGGCTCGAGTGCCGGCCACGCCCACGTCGGCAGCGCCGCCCGTGACCGTCACAGCTCCTCCAGCTGCTCCTCCGTCTGCTCCTCCTTCTGCGGCCGTGCCTGCGCCAAACGCATCGTCATCGTCGTTGCGGTCACTAGGCCACTCACCAGGGGCGTTGGAAACCTTTCCCTCGCCCCCGGCTGCGAACCCCAACGGGGAGCTCGATGCTCTCAACGACGTCATCTTTCCCGCGTTGGAAGAGGCGCTCAAGCGACGGCAGATTCGGTTGCAGCATGTGTACAAGCCTGTGCCCAGCGGTTCGACCATGTCCTCGAAGCAGCAGCGAGCCGAGGCCGCTCACGAGAAGGTCCGCAAACTTGTCTATAAGCTGGCGCACGTTTGCAAGGAGATTGACTACCACGATAAAGCAGAGCCCGTTGGCATGGGAAGGGAAGTGGGCAACTTCTTGGAGGGCCTTCTCGAGGAGATTTTGGTTCGTGTGGAGCCGTTGGACGAGGAGGAGGCTTAATGGGGGCGTAATGGGGATGTTATGACGACGAATTAATGACCTGCGCATTTGTATTTTCTTCTATTGGGAATTTGGGACACTAGGTAAGTTTGTTACAACGAAAGGAAAACAATGAAAGGGAGAAACGCAAAAAATGAGCCATGACGAAGCCATGTGTAAGACAACAGACGAGTCCAGCGATTAGGAGGGATGTTGGATACAAGCGGACGATGCGTTGTAAGAGCGATTCGGTGATGGAGCCAAGTGGAACAAGCTGGAATGACGTGTTTGACGCGCTTGATGTACTATTTCCTTTTGTTGTATAAGGGTGCTGCAGTAGCATTAGAATCTGGTAGCTTTTGATAGGAACGAATCAATGACACGAGTTTGATGAATGGATAGTGGAAAAGACGGGAGTTGTAGCTGTGGTTTAAGCTGTACGGCAGTACGGAGAAGTGATTGAGACTGTCGATGTCATTACCTCGGTTCCTGGTGACCTAGGATCGCGATAAGAGAGCGATAAGCGATCTGTTAGTCCCAAACAAGTCTAGTCTCCAGGCCCGGAGCTGCGCTCGGAAAGACGTCGCATTCCGCACTTTTTTCCGACATCTGCACCTGAAAAACGGGGCAAAAGGGAGTTTCTCCAAGGCGGAAGAGAAAAAAAAATGAAGCGCCAAAAAACAGGTCCAGTGTGTTGTACCTTAGGTACCTTATTAGCAGTATGTACGTAGAGGGGCGGCGCCGGCGCAGGCCGAGAGGGAGGGAGAAAAAAAAAAGAGGTGCTCGGCTTAATGGGATTGGCCGCAAGAAGAGACGATACTGCCGATTTGGAGAAGTGCGGTAATAACTTGGTAACTTTTTTTTGACACTTGGGTTTTTTTGGAACTTCTTCCTTTTCCTTTCTTCTAATTGTTCTTGCTGGACAGACTTGACATCTTCCTTCTCTCCTCTCTTTCCCCCCCCTTTGTCCATTCTCTCTCTCTTCTGTCCGTGTGTGCTTGGGGGCCTTTTGGGTTTCTGTGGTGTGCCTGATAGCCTACGATTTACCCTTTACGTTACGAAATATCTAAGGACGTTCCTCTCTCCCCTTGTTCAAGATGCTGTCACGAAGCTCTCTTAGGACCGCTCAGGTATGTTGTCACTGAGGACGATGATGACGATGACGATGAAGTGGGATTGGGTTCTGGGCTTGGGCTTTTTATTGTTGGATTTGGGGAGGATGAGGTGGTGGAAATGGTTGACGTCGTTGGAGACGAGGCAAAAGAGGTGGAGGGGCTCGTGCTGAGCCGAGGTTGTCGCCGCGAGATTTTTTTTCGCGATGCTTGACGCCGATCGACAATGGTGTTCGGAAGAGGATGGGAAAGAAAAAAACGAAGACGAAGACGGATGACGAAGCGGGATCACGATGGGGAATAACGAGAAGAGTGACTGACATGCTGCAACGACAGGTCCTCCGTGCTGCTGCCCAGCCCCAGCAGCTGACCCGATCCTTCGCCACCGTCCAGTCCGACATCTTCAAGCCGGCCAAGTTCGGCGGCAAGTACACCGTCACGCTGATCCCCGGAGACGGCATCGGAGGCGAGGTGGCCGAGTCGGTCAAGACCATCTTCAAGGCCGACAACGTGCCCGTCGAGTGGGAGCAGATTGAGGTGTCGGGCGTCGAGGAGAGCGCGCTGCGGACCGAGGAGGCCTTCCGCGAGAGCGTCGCCTCGCTCAAGCGCAACAAGCTGGGCCTCAAGGGCATCCTGCACACGCCCGTCAGCCGGTCCGGCCACCAGAGCTTCAACGTGGCCATGCGCCAGGAGCTCGACATCTACGCCAGCATCTCGCTCATCAAGAACATCCCCGGCTACGAGACGCGCCACAAGGACGTCGACCTGTGCATCATCCGCGAGAACACCGAGGGCGAGTACTCGGGCCTCGAGCACCAGAGCGTGCCCGGCGTCGTCGAGTCGCTCAAGATCATCACCCGCGCCAAGTCGGAGCGCATCGCAAAGTTCGCCTTCGCCTTCGCCCTCGCCAACGGCCGCAAGAAGGTCACCTGCATCCACAAGGCCAACATCATGAAGCTCGCCGACGGCCTCTTCCGCAGCACCTTCCACCAGACCGCCAAGGAGTACCCGACCCTCGAGGTCAACGACATGATTGTCGACAACGCCTCCATGCAGGCCGTCTCCCGCCCCCAGCAGTTTGACGTCATGGTCATGCCCAACCTCTACGGCGGCATCCTGTCCAACATTGGCGCCGCCCTCGTCGGCGGCCCCGGCATCGTCCCCGGCTGCAACATGGGCCGCGAGATTGCCGTCTTCGAGCCCGGTTGCCGTCACGTCGGCCTGGATATTAAGGGCAAGGACCAGGCCAACCCCACGGCC
Source organism: Trichoderma gracile (assembly GCA_020002365.1). NCBI lineage: Eukaryota > Fungi > Ascomycota > Sordariomycetes > Hypocreales > Hypocreaceae > Trichoderma > Trichoderma gracile. Next base: position 693,368 of record JAINEY010000006.1, read on the forward strand.
ATGATTCTCAGCGGCAGCATGCTCCTGCGCCACCTGGGCCTTGACGACCATGCTAACCGCATCTCCAAGGCTGTCTACGGCGTCATTGCCGAGGGGTAAGTCATTGCTCTTACTGCTGTGTCTTTATAATGCTTTTACTGACAATTTCTATAGCAAGGTCCGCACTCGCGACATGGGCGGTGTCTCCACCACGCACGAGTTCACCAAGGCCATCCTCGACAAGATGGAGACCATCTAAGCATCAACCGCAACATGAGCAGTCTTTTGCCCAACAAAGGGGGCAAGCTTGACTTTGAATCCTATTTTAACCTGAACACGACCACATCCCTTTCCTCACACATTCCGCCGGGGTGTGTTTGGGAAGAAAACTTGATACCTCACACCTTAGAAGCCGAGGCCGATGCGCAGCGACGCCGCTGATGTACGCAAAATTCCAAGGAGCAAAGAACAAAAAAAATGGTATGGAGGGAATTGACCTTGCTGAGAGTTGAGGGGAGGGGAGATTGAAAGGGGGGGCGTGTGTAACCTATGTTTAACATGAGCGTATGGAGTCTGAATACATAGAAATTTTCTGACATGAAATGCTCTCGTTTTCCCTCGTGATTGACTGCAGGATGATATTGTTCAAGTCTGTAATTGGTTCTGTAAGTAGAGCCATCTCTCTGCGTCCTCAAGTGCAATTACGTGTACGAGGAGATGCAGCCTTTTCTCTTTCCCTGTCTTCCCCCCCTTTTCTGTCCAAGAGTAGGCGTCTAAATCGTCTATACAAGTCTATGCTCTACAGATCCTCAGCCGTTATCGAGCCACGCCTCAGATCTATCGTCGACTCCTCCAACGGCTCAGGCGTCGTCACCGCCGCCACAATCCTCCTCAGCCCCTCATCCAAATACTCCCTCTCATGCGAAAACACAATCCGGAACCACCCCGGCTTCTCCGACCCGAACCTCGCCCCCGAAGCAAGAAACACCTTGTGTCTCAACAAGGCATCCATAACAGCCTGGTCAACATCCTCCGGCTTGTTGTCCTTCTGGTGCTTGAGAAATGTTCTGCCAAGATCTGCCCAGATGAAGAAGCCTGCATTGACACCGGGAGCGTAGACGATGTCGTTGGTTTTGGCCCATGTGGTGATGTATTCGTAGTATGAGGATAGTTTGCGCTGGTTCTCTCTGATGTAGTTTTCGACCCAGGTTTCGTCCTCGAGGATGTTTGCGAGGACGTGCTCTGTCAGGGAGGACACAGACGTGAGCAGCACGAGGGGAAACAAGGCCGTCATCAAGTCCACGTTATGCTGCGATATGATAGCTCCCAGACGAAGTCCATTTGCGCCGAAATCCTTGGACATGCCCCATATGACATGGACATACGCGGGATCAATCAGTCCCGTCAGATCAATAGACAGCACAGAGTGAAACGGCGCAGGACGAGGTTCGGTGTCGACTGTGTTTTCGAATACAGACAGAGCGTAGATTTCGTCGCTGATAAGATGGAGCTTGTACTTATTGCAGAGCTTGAGCAGGTCGATGAGGACAGTACGCGGATAGCATCTTCCTAGGGGGTTATGCGGATGACAGAGCAGCAAGGCCGTGACTTTCTCTCCGTTTGCATGTGCCTTAAGGATTCTATCCTCGTATTTCTTGACACAGTTACTTCCGAGGGGGTCATCGTCTCCGAAATCGACATACGCCAGCTTCGCCCCCGTCCTAATCGTCGCATCCCAGGGAAAAGCCCCATAGTACGGCCTTCCAAGCAGAATCAAGTCCCCCTGGTCAGCCAATGCCCAAGCGAGATGTTCCACCGCGGCGGTACATCCGCTCGCAACGGCGATATGCTCGGGCTTGAGGGGGTTCACGGCGTGGAGGTGCTTGGTGAGGAAGGTTGCAATGGCGGAGCGGCTGCGCTTGAAGAAGTCGCCGTAGGTGAAGGCGGATGTTGGGACGTGCAGGTGGGCGTGGACGTGCGACTGGAGGGAGGCGTGCATGAGGGTGTTTTCGGCGACGGCGAGGTTGATGTGCCCCGAGGGGTTGAGGGTTGGGTGGTAGGGGTTTGTGAGGATGTTGAAGGCAGGGTCGGGGGTGGTGAGTTTGGAGGCGCGGGAGGAGAGGGCCATGGTTTGCTTTGAGATGTTGGGGTTGCGTGTTGAGGAGGTTTAGATGGGATATGAAAAGAGAAACTGAAGAGGTTGCGTTGAGGTCGGTTGTAAGGGGGGCGTTATAAGTGTTGGTTCGGTGTTGTGGTGCTGAGGACTCGAATTTGGTCCTCAGCCAGCGAGATGGATGCCTAAGCTATAAATACGGGATCTTATAACTGATAAGACTTAGATCGTAAAGTAAGCCTTTGATGTGACGAGCAAAGTCAGTAGTTAAAAGGGTTTGTGGCAGATACGCATCGCTTACTCTGTGCGGCTCGTCGGCCGAGTTGCGGATGTGACAGACAGGACTTATATGGAAAATTATACGCATGCTGACTGTGACAACGCCAGCGGGGTTTTGGTGACTGAAATTAAGCAGCGAATTGTTACTGCAAGCTTTATTCTGATCGTCCTGCTTAAGAAGTTCTAGACACATCGATGATCCGTCACTTCGGATGCCTGGCACTCTGCACAAGCACTTCTTGCTCCGCCATGGATGACCCTTGGCTACGAAATGGTTATTCAGCATTCGCGGTATTGAATCACTTGGAAGACAGGAGCAGAGAACATATAGCTCGATCCATGACGGTATAATGGCTTGATGCTTACGCCGCAAAAAGCTAGCTTCACTTACAACGGAGAACATGCAGAGGCCATGCCACTAACACGAGTACTGGGATGTTTACGGCTCAGAAGAAAGGCGTGTACTTAAGGATTCAACGAGCCGTCGACAAGTAGTTGGCAAGGATGATTCAACTTGGATAATCACCAGCCGTTTTAGGTAGTTCATTGAAAGGAGAGAGTCACATGTAATATTTCTTTCTCGAATTCAGGCCTGTTGGCCGTCGGTTGAAAGCATCCAAGCCAGCAAAAGGCAGTCAACTACATCGGCCGGATCGGGGGATTGAATTCCCGTCCACTCACACAAAAGTAAACCCTGCCAAACCAACCCCTCCATTGGCCTGGCCTGGGCGCATGGCGGGGTGACTCCGATTTCTGCTGTGACTCTGCATCCGATATAATTTTTTTTTTATTTCTTGATTTCCCCGTCTCGAGATATCCCAACGTCCCCAACTTACCCTCAACCACCAACAAACCGCAACCATGGCCGACAAGCAACCCGCTGCCGGCGATGCCGTCGCCGACGTCACCGCCGCCGCGTCCAAGCTGCACCTCGACGAGGTCACCGGCGAGATGATCTCCAAGACGGAGCTCAAGAAGCGCCAGAAGGCCCGCGAGAAGGAGGCCGCCAAGAAGGAGAAGGAGGCTGCCAACAAGGACAAGAAGCCGGCGCAGGCCGCTGGCAACAAGAACGCCGAGGCGGCCGAGAAGGAGCTCACGCCGAACCAGGTATGCGATGCGCAGAAGCGTTACCGGTTCAATCTTGGTCATTGCATGCTAACTCACAGTGACAGTACTTTGAGATCCGATCAAGAACCGTCAACGAGCTCCACGCCAAGGGCAAGGCTTACCCTCACAAGGTGCGCAGCAACAGATGCTGGGAGACACATCCATCCAACGGCCATGGTTGCTCATCATCTCATAGTTCCACGTCACATACGACATCCGCAAGTTCGCCGAGGACTTCGCCAACCTCAAGAACGGCGAGTACGACAAGAGCAAGATGCTTTCGCTCGCTGGCCGAGTCTACGTCCGACGATCAGCAGGCAGCAAGCTGTACTTTTACGATATCCGCTCCGAGGTATGCCTGCTGTTGTGACCTATCAATATTGGACATCATGCTAACAGTTTCCAGGGCGCTCGTCTGCAAGTCCTTGCCCAGGCTGACAACCGCGAGGAGGGCACCCCGGACTTTGACGAGCAGCACCTCCACCTCCGCCGTGGTGATATCATTGGTTCGTATCTCAAGGCACGACTGAGATTGACGGCTCTAACTGGCTTCATCAGGCATCCGGGGCTACCCTACCCGCACCAACCCCAAGACCAAGCAGGGATCCGGCGACTACTCCGGTGAACTTTCTATTGCGGCTGTCGAGGTCATTCTTCTGTCGCCCTGCTTGCACCAGGTGGGTTACTCTGATGGCACCCACATCATGTTCATTCTCTAACTCTTGTCAGATCCCCGATGACCACTACGGCTTCAAGAACCCCGAGCAGCGATTCCGCCAGCGATACCTCGATCTCATGATGAACGACAACGTCCGGAACGTCTTCATCACCCGCGCCAAGGTTGACTCCTACATTCGCCGCTGGTTCGACGACCGGGACTTTATCGCCGTGCAGACCCCCATGCTCAACGCCATTGCCGGTGGTGCCACTGCCAAGCCCTTCATCACTCACCACAACGATCTGGATATGGACATGTACCTCCGTATTGCCCCTGAGCTGTACCTCAAGATGCTCGTCGTCGGTGGCCTGAACCGAGTCTACGAGATGGGCCGACAGTTCAGAAACGAGAGCATGGACCTGACTCACAACCCTGGTAAGTCTGAACACTGCATGCTGAGGTTTGCTATGTACTGACAATGCTGCAGAGTTCACCACTCTCGAGTTCTATATGGCTTACGCCGATTACTATGACCTCATGGACATGACTGAGGAGCTCGTCACCGGCCTCGTCAAGCACATTCACGGTTCCTACAAGACCAAGTACCACAACATCAAGGGCGAGGAGGTCGAGATCAACTGGGAGGGCCCCTGGCGCCGAATCGAGATGATTCCCACTCTGGAGGAGTGTGTCGGCGAGAAGTTCCCTCCTGCCGATGAGCTCCACACCGACGAGGCCAACGAGTTCTTCAGGAGAATCCTCAAGAAGACTGGGGTTGAGTGCAACCCGCCTCTGACCAACGCTCGTATGCTGGATGCTCTTGTCGGAGAGTTCCTTGAGTCTCAATGCGTAAGTTGACGGTAACTATCAACACACAACATCTTGCTAACACCATTTCAGATTAACCCCACCTTTATCACCGGTCACCCCAAGATGATGTCTCCTCTGGCCAAGAGCTCCCGCGATACCCCCGGCCTTTGCGAGCGATTCGAGGCTTTCGTCTGCAAGAAGGAGATTGTCAACGCGTGAGTGCACTTTTCCGTGACGTTCTTCGTGACAAAGTACTGACACAATGTAGCTACACCGAGTTGAACGTTGCTGCTGAGCAGCGTGAGCGATTCGAGGAGCAGGCCCGACAGAAGGCTCAGGGTGACGATGAAGCGCAGGGCGTCGACGAGACCTTCTGCCGTGCCCTCGAGCACGGTCTCCCTCCCACTGGTGGCTGGGGCATGGGTATTGACCGCATGATGATGTTCTTGACCGACAACTACAGCATTAGAGAAGTCCTGGCTTTCCCTACCATGAAGCCGGAGCAGACTCTCGGCGTTACTGAGAAGGCTGCCGAGGGCCTCGGACAGGCGTAGACGAATGCATGAAACGAAGGAAGACAGAAAAAAAGAAAAAGAATGGGTTTGGATGAGATTTTCGGGTTGAGGAATGAACTATGGATGATTTGATAGAATGTTGTTCCAGAAACAGCATCTTATACCGATGTAGAAAACAAGAATAAAGTGCTTTCCTCGGTAGGCAGTTCAACCATGCCAACAGATGTACCAAGCCAAATTTGACCCGATGAATAAGAGGGTATCAACAAATTCATATATATCATATATGTCTAAAAGATTTTCAGAGACAAAGCAACGCCACCAACGCCTATACCATGCATCAAGACCATAACAGCCCGCTCTTAGAATTGCACCCGACGCTTGCGGCCGGTGTACTTTGACGTAGCCTTGACAATCTTGCCCTTGCGCTCCATCTGCTCCTTTTTCTTGACGATCCACGCCTTGCTGCCCTTTTTTAGTTGCGCGTTGTTCGCCTTGAGCCTCTTCCTAGCATCCAGCACGTCGACATTGTCCATGCCGTCGACGACGCCCGTGATATCCGTTGTTCCGCCCTCGCCGCCGTTGTTGCCGACGGTGAGCACGAGGTACAGCTTGACGTTCTTGGTGCCGGGGTCGTCCTCGAGGATACCCGCGCCGAAACCTGCCTTGACGGCAGCCTGGGTGATCATGTTCCGCTGGGTATCGTTCTTGGGGTAGAACTGGCACACCGCGCGGCCGCCCCTCCGCAGCGAGGCGTACAAGCCGTTGAAGAAGCGGTTCAGCCTTCCCGTGGGCGACGTCTCGCTCGACTCGGCGCTGCACAGCCACTGGATCGCGGAGATGCTAATCGCCGCGTCAAAGGTTCCCGCGCGAAAGGGCACGCCCTGGCCAATGTCCGCCAGCAAGAGGTCGCCCTCGACGTCCCGCTGCAGCGCAATGTCGAGCATGGAGGGGGAGACGTCCATGCCGATCCAGGTGTGGGGGCCACCGTCAGAGGGGTCGACGGCGGAGAGGATCTCGCCCGAGAGGCCGCTGCCGCAGCCGACGTCGAGGATGAGCGAGGGGGACTTGAGGTCGAGCAGCTCGAGGGCGCGGCGGGTCATGGAGGCTTGGATGTTTTGGATGCGGGAGCTGGTTGTGTATTTGCGGGCTTCGGTGTCGTCGTAGTGGACGTCGGCCGCGCTGGAGTTGATCAGAGTGTGTTGGAGATGAGGTAGGGAGGATGATGGAGGAGGAGGGGGCTTACAGAGAGTCCTCGGGGCGAGACATTGTGGCGGATTAGTGAGTTTGATGCTTATGATGTTGATGATGTGCTTGAGATTTCATCCGATGTGTTCTATTAGGAAGGATATGCGACAATGGGCTTTGATGCGGTAGTCGTCTGTTTTTTCCTGCTTGGGTCGTTGGTGTTGCGCTGAGGCGGGCGCATCGTGACATTTTTTTGTGGGTGTTATCGATAAGCACAGGCTGCATGACTGATAAGAGACGAAGCTCGACATGTGATGTTGGCGCATTGATGCCACGAACTGATGCGCGCATTGAGTTAAGCAAGCAATAAAACGAATCAAATAGGAGAATATCCCGATCATCATACCAGCTTTTATCATATAATTGTTCTTAGCTCTGCAAAGCTTTGTATGAAAGTATCGCGTGATTGCATCGTCAAGCTTCGTCGGAGCGGGAAAAGCAATAGTTCCGCATGACGACAAGCCCCACGAGCTAGATCCATGCAGCTCATCCCATCTACGAGCACATGAACGTGTCCACAGCAGCTCACCCCTGTCTAAGTCGTCCGCTTCCTTCGTCTTCCTTCACCTGTCGCCGACTTTGAGCACCTTTTCCAAGCTTGCCCAATCCCTCTATATACCAATCAATCTAATCCTCAACCACACTTCTCGATTACCTACAGCTCGACATATACAAACAAGCAAACATGTGGATCTTACCCCTGCTGGGCTACGCCGGCGCCATCCTCGGCTTCTGCTTCCTGACGCTGTCCATCGCATCCGGACTCTACTACCTGTCGGAGCTGGTGGAGGAGCACACCGTCCTGGCGAAGCGGCTGCTGACGCGGCTGATTCAAATCATCATTGGCGTGCAGGTCGCGCTCTGGCTGCTCGACGGGTTTCCCTTCTGGGCGACGGTCCTGGGCGTCTTTTCGCACGTGGTGTATCTGGGCAACATGCGCAAGTTTCCCTTTGTGCAGCTCACGGATCCGCTGTTTCTGCTCTCTTGTGGTATGCTTCTCCATGCGATGCGACCGTTTGAGGCGTATATTGACGTGGTTTGTAGTTCTGGTCTTGTGCGATCACTATGTCTGGTTTCGACACTTTGCCGATGCCCAGGCGCGAGCTTATACCCGAACCTCGTACTACGACAAGGTGGACGTGCCGACCTTTACCATGATAGCGTCATATTTCGGTCTGTGCGTCTGGCTGGTGCCCTTTGCGCTGTTTGTCAGCTTATCGGCGGGCGATAATGTGCTGCCTACGATGGGCACCGAGCCTGTTCGCGGCATGGAGGGGAAGAACCGGCCCCAGGGCCTGGTCAAGGCCGTCGTGGACTGGGTTCGCGGCTTGATTGGGGACATGGCTGGCACAGGGATGGACCGGCCTTGATTCGCTGTCTCCTACAACGAGATGATCGGTTTAGGGCCGGCTCGAGGAGCTTCGTGAAGGATTGCGCCACTTCGATCTTACGACTCTGGATTTGAGATATAGGCGCTACCAGAATCAACGGTTGTCAGTTGCCATGCCTCATCTTTGCGCTGGACCGTCTCTCACGATTAAAGTCATACTGACTGCTGCCGCTTCTTTGGGACTCCTGGCACAATAATCCATACAACATGGAGGACGACCCGGCAATCAACGTGCCAATTGGCTACGTTGACAATCACAGCACGGCCATTGAGCAAGGAGCGTCGGCAACATGGTTCACCACGCCACTCTTCGTCCGCCATCTGCGGCTTAACCTACCGGCGATGTTGGTCTTCCAAATGCCCTAGAGCGGTTGAAGAGTCCGCTAACATTTGATACAGGCGGTCTTTCGATATCGTTGAATGAAGCGTAGTGCAATTCCCTGACCACCCATCTTGAGAGCACACTTTTTCTGTGGCATTGACAGATAGGAGCTTCTATGTCGCATCCGCCAATCCAACGATGCTCAATCGTCAGCATCGAAGTGTGTGGGTTGCCTTACCACGACTGGCGACATAGACCGGAGCCCAGCTTTCGAATTCATCGATCGTCCAATTGTTGAAAACTGAGCAACTGCGGACCATTGAGTCTCTTGTGAGACGTTTATATCTACTGCCCTGGAGGGTTGATCGTGGATCTCGGATATGTAAATAACACCTCCTGGGCCGCGAGTGCAAAACATTCAGGAATAGGCAAGTCGAACATACGGTCCCGTGCAGGCGAGCTTGGCATCTCAACATATATATTCTCAAACACCCCGATTGTGGTTGTGTGCTATCGGCAACGTATGATGCTAGTGACAGAAAAGATAACCATTGCTCATGTCGTGACACATAGAGTGAAGTCCTTGCGGCCCTCCTATACCCTTGAAGATGCGAACCGCATCAATGGCAGCGCAGAAAAGGATGAACAAACGAACAAAGAAAAGGACGAATGAAAGACGACGAGATTGCAGCCCTGCATCAAGGCTTGCGGCCCTGGCCCTCCTGGTTGCCTTGCCAGAAATTCTTGTCTACCTTGTCATCTGGTGCTGTTTGACCGTGGTCGAATTTCTTCTCAAAGTCTTCGTTACTGTTTTCACCATGACTCGATCAGCTTTGCAATCTTAGGGAAAAGGGCGGGAATCCTTACTGCTTCCGGACCTCCTCCTTTTGCTCCTTGGTGAGCTCCTCCGACTTGTTGACGCCGGGCATGCTGAGGTTGGAAATCTTGGGCTGAGGGACGCTGCCCTTCTTGGACTTGTTCTGAGCCTCTCCGGACGGCGGCTTGTCGCTTTCCTGCTTGACGGCGGGAAGGAGGCGAGGGATTGTTTGGTGGAATGGGCGGTTAAGCGAGGGTGTTTGTGTTGTACGGATGAGGGTTCGGGGGGTGAGATTGCGGAGGTGGAGGGTTGATGACATTTTGGGCTTTGCGATTAATCTGATGAATTTGATGATTCTTTTGGTGATGAATTGATTTTTGGCGGATTTGCGATTAAGATTTAAGATTGAAATTGGGTCAAGGAATTGGGATTTAGAGAAGTTAAAGTTGCATGAGGTTGAAGTTGTGATACTTGATGGATGTAGATTCGCCTCTTTGGTGATCGGGTGACGTCAGGGCATCATGACATCACTTTTCAAAATGATGCGATGGGCTTTGGGTTTCAGGAAGCGATTGCAGGTTTAAGCAGTGATTGAATTGGCAAGAGAGATGAGCTTTGATATGTTAAATTGGAATATTCTCATTAAGGTAGTGATTAACATTAAGTGAAGTGCAAAGGAAACACGCCGCTCTAAGCTGTCGATATCAACATAGCGCCCTTATCCAACAACAACAACAACAAAAGGAAATCAACAAGACAAACTAGGGATATTACAAGCATAAATCAGCCTCTCAAGCCTCGGGCGCAATGCGAATCAGCGGCGACCCCATGCCCGCGCCCTTGCCCCACGCCTCGTGCGCCTTCTTGATGTCGTCAAAGTCCCAGATGGCCTTGATGGGCACGCGGATGGTGCCGTCCTTGACCATGTTGAGCAGCGTGCGCAGTTCCGGCTGGTACGTCTTTTGGTTGCGGGTGATGCCGAAGAAGGTGGTCGTCCTGTTGCAGCCAACCTTGAGCGACTTGGACAGCATCTTGATCATTGAGGGGAAGGGAGAGCGTGGCTTTCCGTCGTCGGTGAGAGAGGAGAGGTTGTTCCCGTAGGCGACGAGGATGCTGGGCTCCTCGAGCGTCAGGATGGAGTACGACTCGTCGAAGCTCTCGAAGCCGAGGGCGTCAAAGACGGCGTGGACACCGCCAATCTCCTTCATGGCCTTGATCCAGTCCTTGTTGGTGTAGACAAAGGGGTGAGCGCCCGCTTCCCTGAGAGCCTCGTGGTTGCGCTCGGCGGCGGTGCCGTACACGGTCGCTCCCTGGAGGAGGCACAGATACATGAGGCCCTGGCCAACGGCACCGCTGATGCCGTGGATGAAGACGCGCTGGCCGGCGGACACCTTTGCGCTGCGGTGCACCATCCCGTATGCCGTGGCCCAGTCGAGAGAGAGCGCGGCGGCCTGCTGGAGGTCGACGCCGTCGGGGATGGCGACAAGATGCTTCTCCTCGATGTTGATGTATTCTGCATCGGCGTCGTACTTGGTCATGGCGGTCACCATGTCGCCCTCTTTGAACTTTGAGCAGCCGGGCCCGTTGACGGAGACGCGGCCGGAGAAGCAGTAGCCGGGAGTCAGGGGCGCGGAGCGCTGGAGGGGGTAGACGCCGAGGCGCATGTTGACGTCTGCGCCGGAGAAGCCGGCGTAGTGGATCTTGACCTGGACGTGGTTCTTGGGCGGAGGGGGGAGCTGTTCGGTGACGATTTGGAGGGCGGTGGAGGGGGGGCCGTAGGCGGTGATGACGACTTTGCGGTTGGGGATGGACATTTTGGTGGTGAGGAGGTTCGTGGTGTAAGTGATGTTTGGTGTAAGTGGTGTAAGTGGTGAGGCCGGCTTGAGCTGACAGGACCTGATATAGAGATGTTGTTGGATGCGGAACTGGGTGATATGGGGGAGACGGTGCTGAGTATTGTCTCTTTGTTGTCTGTGTGTCTGTTGTCTGTGTGTCTGTTGTCTGTGGTGTTGTTTGATGCTGAGCATTTCATCCTCATCAACGGCGGTATCACGTCCTATTTATCGTCTCGAGATCCCCCCTTCCTCGTCAACGCTCAATCCTTCCATCGTCACTCGGACTATCTTGATGCCATGTGTCCTAAATGACGGCCATCCAGAAACGCCATGGCTTCTAAGCCACGTTGCGAACCCAAGCCCAGGAACGCCGTTCGACACATGAAGCGTTGAAGTCATACCGACTGGTCGGGCCACCAAAAACAGAGGCGGGGCACATTGCTGGATTAGGAAATTGCGAGAGCGAAAGCGAAAAGCTTAGGTAAGGACCGGGACAGCATTAAGCCTTGTGGAACTCCGTGCTCCGATGTTTTCTCTGCTGGGTTTGCTCTCTTATTTGGTGGTCCCCCCCCTGCCATTGGGGTCGCTTATGGCATGTCGGCGGCACGGAGGTTATGCGGGGGGGAACTTTAGGCCGGTTGGGCGTTTGTGGCTTTGCAGGGGTGCTGATGGTTCTGGGAGGTACTTTGATGCCGTTGCAGTTGGGATGTACCAGTCGAATAAGCATAAATTGTTGGAAATAAGTCGTAGTCTTTGACACGTAGCATCTCACAATAACTCAATTTGTTGCTTTGCTGGTATATTTTGCCTCGAAGACCCTTCGCAATGCTTGAGATGCTGCTCCATCAACCAATGCGTCTGCCAGCAGACATACTCGCAGCTACTTCCGTCTCCCCACAATCGTGCATCAAGCCACACCCGCTCGGCACGACTCTGGCCCGTGTGGCGCCCCCGTGGCTGGCCCGCATCTGCAGCTCTTCCCTCCAAGTTACTACTAATGCCCAATCCCTTGATCCTCTCAACGCTGATCCCCGACGTCCGACGTCCGAATCCGACCATCAAAGATGCCCGATATCAAGTCTTATCAACCTCAAGTCGCAAGTTAGTCTACTCAGCCTTGCCGAATGCATGAGACGCGTTCGCTAAACGCGCTGCTCGATGACGAAGCCCTCCTTTATGAGCCGACACTTGGAGATGCCTCGTCAACTGACATGAACAGCTTGCTCTGTTGCTCCCAGATGAAGTGACTCACGCGGATACTCATTGCGTATTCACGACAATTCGACGGGTTGCAAAAGCCTACCGAATTGAGGTGCGCATGCGTGTCCCTTTGGTGGCTGCGAATCTGTCATTGCTGTCGCCTGCTGCCATCCGGTCGTCCATTGAGAAGCAGTGGGTTGCGCAGCGGCTTCATCAGCGTTTGTCTGCCTGTTGCATGTGAAGGAGTACCAACTCGAACACATGTCGACTTCGCTTCGAGGGCACCTCTCATTCAGACGCCAACAATGGGTTAGGCGCGGTAGATGCCAAATCGGTCTGCTACATTTGGCATATGCGCAACGGTCGAAAAGTAACAGCAATCCTGAAGGATCACGTATTACCAGCCTACACCATGTTGGGCAGTTCCATCAGCAGCAGTCACAGCCACTAGGTTCTCCTGCAAGCCGTCATAGGGAGAAGACAATGGCCAAAGGTCGTGTCAGTGTCAGCTCAAAGGGTTCAAGAATTTCGTTGGATAGGCGATCTACCATTCATTGCAAGCTCATTCGCTATATATCACTAACTGCAAGTCTATCTCTGCGCCTCAGAAAATGCAATCCCAGCCATAGTACCGTCAGACAGGTCAATAAATGAACCAATCTATCTCACCACTAATTCTGCACGCCATTCCTCATCAACGAAGCCAGCTTGTGTCTCGCACTCTCCTTTGCCCGGCTGGCCGAATCGACTCTCGGAGTGGCATCATACCTCTCGCCATCCTCGAACCCTACTTTCTGAGGCCGGGGCGGAGGAGGAGGCGGCGCGTGGTGAGGTGCCGGCTGGGTTGTCGTGTAATACGACTCATCCCACTCGGGAGCAGATGCACCGTTGGCCTGGACGCTCTGCTGGCTCTGCTGCGTCTCTCCGCTGCTGGACTGACGAGGCCGCTCCTCCCGCCTCTTACGACGCAGTGCCGGATTCTGAGATGCTGAAGGTTGCTGGGCGTTCTCAAGATTTGAAGACACTGAGAAGCGCTTGGAACCGTAGTCGTTCTGCGCCTGGCCCTCGTCGTCCGTGTCGACCTGGTCCTCCACCTCGTCTTCATACGCCCGCAGCTCGCTCCTCATTGCCAGACTGGCACAGATGCTCCGCGCCTCCTCGATGGCCGCTTTCCTTGCCTTCAGGGCAGTGCGGCGATCCCGCGTCTCCTTGTTTTCGGCGGCAATGGCCTCAATCGTGGAATCCTGCATGCGCAGAATTTCGATGGGGTTAAAGAGGCCGAGCATCCGCAGAAGCAGATGCCGCTCGACGACCTGGGTGATGGTGTTACGAGTGAATATCCGCGCCGTCAGATCGTAATAGATGAGCATCTTCTCGAGCACTTCCTCGGCCTCGGTGTAAGTGCCACCATTCTCGGTAGCTTCCGAACGCCACCGGATGAGCCGCTGTTCATACTCGGGATCATATGGCTGCAGCTCCAGCTCCAGATCGTCAGTCAGCCTCTTGAGCTCCTTGTCAGCCTCGTCCATCATCTCCTTCATCTTTGTCTCCAGGAAACGGAACCGCAGGGCATCTCTCATCCTGAGTGGCCACACATGGTCAACCACGTCAGCAAGGAACTCGTTGCAAATGACGCCAACGTTATCCTTGTACTCCTGAGCCAGGACCGGCCAGTTCCGAGAAAAGTCCTGAAAGAGGATATACGGAGCCCTGGGGTTGGAGTCGAGAGGAAGCTCGTTTCCGCGAATCTGTCGAAGCAGCGGCTCGACTTCTCTCTGCGCAAACTCCTTCTTTGCCTGATCTCCCACGACTCCCGCTGCCGGCAGATTCACACCAGATCCAGAAGAGGGGGCAAAGTTGACTTTGCTGCCGTGCTGGCGGAAGAGGCGCGAGAACCGTTCACTCTCTTCGCGAACACGGGCCCGTAACTTCTGCGCCGGTGTTCCCTTGGGGCTGGATCGTCTTGAGAAGAAGGACTCTCCGACCGGGTTCTTGTAGTTGCCGTTGACGGCAGGGGTAACGAGGTTGCCCGAGGCTGAGAAGAGCTCGCCCATTTCGAAGCGCATCTCCTCAATGGTGTCCTTTCCCGAGCCCATGGCCTTGAGCTCAGCTTCGCACTGCTCGAGGGCCTGTTGGATCTGTCTCCGGAGAGACTTGACGTGCTTTCCGACATGTCGCTGGAGCTGTGAGCTGAGCTTCTGCCGCAGGGCGTCAACCCCCCACATGTGAGGAGGCAGGGCAGCCCATTTGCCCTTTGTGAAGAAGTCGGCTTCTCGTCGTGATCGTTCCTCGGCAGACGACCAGTAGTCGCCTGGTCCTGGGTTGAGCAAGACATACCAGCCGAGCTTGAAGTTGTTTTCAGGGTCCCTGTTCGTCACGAGCCCGATGAATTTGTCCTCGAGGCCGATGCCCTCCGTCATGTCCGGCTTCGTCAAGACACCGATTGTGCGCGACCCAGAAGGATCAAAATGGCGTGCTTTCTTCAAGATGGGCGCCTGCACATAGTCGTTGTTGCCGCCAATGACGGCGAGTATGATTGTCCGGCTGCTCTTCATGTATCGATCAGAGAGCATCTCGATGGTCTGGATGTCCGCCTCGGACTGATCCCGGTTGGCCACGCGGACAAGGCCCGGCAGGTCAACGAGACTCAGCATGGGCATTTCCGGCCCCGACTTCTCCACGACGAGAATGTCGCGGGCGGCAAAGCGGCCAGGGATGCTGCGCGGCGCAATGAGCTCCGTGGCCTCGCGCATCATGCTATCAAAGGACGTGTCGATGCCGACGTCGCCCCCAAACTGCAGCAAGCGAGCCTGCTCATTGTACGGCCGGTTCTTGTCCGGAATGATGGACACGCTGAGATTCGTCTCCTTGGATCTTCTTAAACGAATCTCCGTTGCGAAGCGTGTGCATGCTCCGGCGTCTCGGGGGAAGGGCGTGCCGCTGAGGGCTTCCAGGACGGAGCTTTTGCCGGCGGACTGGTCGCCCACGACGACAATTTGGGGCAGCTTGACATTGTCTAGCTGGGCGAATTGGAGCTTGTCGATGAGGTCTAGTAGGCCCCTTTGTTCGTCTGCGAGGCCTTGGGCTTGCAGGGAGGACCCGATAGTTGGGGGCATGGTTGGATTGGGGGGTGGAGAGTTGTACAGCATGGATCCCATCTGTCAATTCCTGAATATGAGATTGAGCGAGAGAAATATAAGAGAGGTGTTTCATTTCCAAGAGGGGAGATGTTGATGATCTCCTTATATATACATTGAATCAATTCCTCAATAAGAGGCAGCCTAGATTCAGCGGGTATACACTGCCGCCCTTAAGCGTATCTGAATCAATATGAACAAGCCCCCCCATTTCGCCACTCTTACCCGCTTTCCAAACTGGCGTATTTGTTAGGTGTTTTGCCGCTGGATGACGCGTTTGCATACGAATTCACTCGAGGCAGCCATTTAGCATCTTCTGGCGTGTAACTACATTATCTTTTGCCCTGACCAAGAACCTTGGCAGTTTTCCCGTAGCGTTTGTTGTGTTGTCTTACGTAGGCTGCCGGAAGAAGAAAGTGTGGCGAAGTCGGATTGTGGCGCTGCGGGCTGTGGCAGTGCAGTATTTGTGCCGAGGTATTGAATGGGAGTGAAGAAGTGCGCTTTACACGAGCCAGTTTAATAGGTTGAGAGTGAATATCTGTTTCTGAGAGGCTGGACTGAGGTAAAAGTGAGCTCTACTAGATGTTTTACTTGTAGACATGAGAGGTAACTCTGTCTTCAATCGATTGTAAACACAATAATGAGATTGATTCCAAATTTGTGTGAATCATCCTGTCCTGCCCCTCGGCATCGTAGTAGCACCTCTCCTTGCCTGGAGATAAATCACACAAGGATGCGCCAAACCGGCACCGATGATGAGAAACCATTTCGCGAGAGTAAACAAACCTGCAGGCGAACAAGCATCCAGCAACCAAGCCAGGCCACGCAAAAACCAGGCTGTGAAATGGAACAAGTAACTTAGTATGTGAATGCAGGATCCGAGCAGGAATAAGAATAACGATGCCATGATGAGGACCACGGCGAATGCTGCGATTATCTCGACTTTCGTGTAGGTGTCGATGTTCCTGCACGCTTCTCGCGTCCTTGATAGGCTGGAATACCGTTCTTGTTGTACCTGGCGTGTCTCGTTCTGGGGTTGCTCTGCATGGACTTGTTCGTTGGCGTCGGGCACTTGTTGAGCCCTTTGACTGTCAACCGGCTGGGGTTCTTCACACTTGATTGTAGGCGTTCTGTTGTCCTCCTTGTCAACCGGCTGAGGTTCTTCACACTTGATTGTAGGCGTTCCATTGTCCTTCTTGCCACGAAAGAAAGCCCGCGCTGCCCTCTTCAGCGCATCAGGCACTTCTTGCGTCTCCTCATGATCGTCTGGCTCTTTTCCTTCAGCGGCCTCGACTGGTGTCCCGAGGGCTATATCACGAGAAATACAAGGCTGGGCCGCTTCCTTCAGCCCGCTCGTGTCAACGTCTTCCGCCTCGGGCGCATCCGGGTGTTGATTGTGCCCGTCACGATTGGTTGATGCCATCCTGTCCAGAACAACAGCTAGAGGGGCCAGTATTGTCACTACAAAATCCGGTCCATCGTTTACTCTCCCGCGGTTCCACGGCCAGCGCTCGATAGGCGCAGTTGTCGGAATTCTCCAGCGGGGGTCACCAAACAGGGAAAAGTGCCCTATGGACTCCAAGCCACGGCCCGGCCCGCTGATCAGGCCCATGCTCTTGTTGAAGCTCTTGTACATGGCTTCATTGAGCTCACGGCCTTGTATTACTGGATAAGCTGAAAGGAAGGGGTTAGCAAGCTGAAGGGGCGATGAGGGACGGCAACTTACAATATGCAAGTATATCTTCCCGTCCGCTGCAGCAAGTCTCAAAGAACGATATGTCATGTATCGCCTCGGGTGCCCATCTCGGAGTTCCGCGACTTTGGGCAAGTCTCATTCGCTTCAGGAATATCCAAAACCTCACACAGGACTGCCGCCGAAGAAAGCCATCCAACAGCCAGTCCAGCTTATTGGAACGAAGACGTTCGTAATCAGGAGTAGGCCAGTCCAAGTCGACGCACCTCGTCCATATCCCGAACATGATTATGGACATCCCCACGTCGTGAGTAAATGCCTCCTCCGTTCCGCCTAACAAACATGGTTAGTATTTCCATCAAAGGTAAGAAGAAGGAAATGGTATTACCTAGTTTCTCGTAAATTGCGTCAAACCCAAGCCCTGGGTGATTCTCGCCCAGCCTTGTCTCTTCCAAAAACCTCGCTCCAGCAAGATTTTCAATACGATGCTGTGTCAGATCGCGATGCTCGCTCGGCCAAAACTTCACTTTGGGCTCCAACGCTCTTCCTTCTCGTAGCATAAACCGAGAGAGCCCTGCAATATACGCAGCCTGCGCGGCTACGTGTTCGCCCAAGAGATTTTTGCCCACCTCGCACGGTTCCGTCAGATACCACTCCACCAGATCCATGAATGAATCTTTCCGGTTGAAAACGATCCTTGAGCCATGAAATGCGTGATCAATCAAGAGGCCGTTGATTTTCTGGACGTGGCTGGTGGATATCTTGGTAAACGTGAAGCAGAATTCGTCGTTCATGCCAAGTTGCTGGTTCCAGCCTGCGTTGGGCATCAAGATGCCGTTCTCAAAATGTGAATAACTGTTGCTTGCTTTTCTGATGGGAAGATCCTCCAACATGGACTTCGTCCCGCTGCCGTAGATTCCGTCAATCAGCAGCTGTCTGCCAAGCTCCCGCAGCGCCCTCTCCTCCGGATCCGCATCTCTGGTTGGCTCGGGCAAATGTCCGTTTCTCAAGACGAGCATGAGCCGGGGGGATATTGGTGCAAACATGTGAAAGCGAGGAGACTTGGTGATATATTTGCCAGAGGCCTCATCGTAATGAGATGTCGTCGGCCCTTCTGACACATTATAGCAGTTGTCCGTAAGGACAAATTCTTCGTCAGGGTTCGTAGGTGTACAAATAGCCATGTACAGGTCGTCGATGTGACTAGCGAAGAAGTCGGCAATGGGGAAGTAGACGCTCTTGAATATGCTCTTCATCCAACGTCGTTGTGCGTCCATGTCCAGGTCAATGATTGTCTCGAGGCTCTGCAGCCACACGTCAATCGGCCTGGTGAAGCCGTGCTTTGTCATGTAAGCCTGTAGGAGCTCCTTGTCGTCGTCGTCATACTCTTGCAGGCTGGCGAGGTTGTACTTTCGGTGATATTGCTCCCCACGATAAGTGAGCAAGAAGATGAATTTGCGCAGGATATCCTTTTCGCTCCGCTTCAACCAAATCCCCGACTTGCCCTCTTCGTACGCCTTGATTATCTTTCGATACACGCAGCTCGCTCGATTTTCCAGGACGCCAAACTTTTTCTCGAGCTTGCCTTGTTCTTTAGCCGGTTTTGTCGTGTCCACGTACATGTTCTCCACGCCACAGACCCGCCTCACTAGGCATTCATCGATGCGATATTCATCAGATAGACAAAGGCTGTTGATCACATCGTCTCCGGGATACATCTTGTTCTTCTTGCCTCGCCTCTTGGGCTTGCCCCCGTTGGCCTTGTTGGGGGGCACATACTTGTGAGAGAAGTTCCTGAGCAGGAACTGGGGAATGAAATGCTGGTATTCTGGCTTTGCGGTCTCCATGCTTCTCCCTCAGAGTGATTCGGATGCATTCGATGATGGATGGATGAATGGATGGAAGGGAGATGAACTCTTGATGCCTGATGCTGCTGAGGCGGGGTTGGCAGACGATGTTTCAACCGCGAACACCAACCAACACATCTGAACCAATCGATGGCCTGCCAGCCTGTCGGACAGGGATAACCATAATCCATGTTACCGAACAGGGCGCGTACGGTTCACGAAGTACCGTCTGCTTCAGGTGAAGGCTCTGCGACCCTGGGATGGGATCTTGACAAACTTGATTGATGACGAACGGGCATATAAGACTTCACTTTATTGTCGTGATATCTAGCGCATACACTTAGAACGATTCACACTAGACAATTGCTCCATGCCCTGTGCTTGTGGGGACAGATCCGGACATAATCGTCATAGATATTAATCTTTCTTCTAGAAATTAATCGGTAATAGTATGTAGCTTTTGGGTGGCATAAACGGTGTGATACAGAAGAAGAGGCCGCGGCTATCGAAGCGAAGACGACAACTCTCCGCTCCAATGCAATTCACATTGCTCAAGAGGTTTGTTGTGCGTAACAGCAACAAAGAAGGAGTATGCCCAATATTCACAATTGCTTCAGATGATTTACATGTGCATTTACTGTACAGTGATTATGCACCCTGACCATGTAAATGATTTCAGGGTATAGACGAGAAGTAGGGTGAAGCATGCCTTGTAGTCTGCAGGCTACCCTGCAGACTGGTACATGAAGTGGCATGATCCGATCGAGAGCTCGCATATGAGGCCGAGAAAAACAGTTCTATGGCTGGTTGACTTGAAATCTGAAATTCGAACCGCTTATGGAATCTGAAGCCCCTTGGAAGCATCGGAAACATGTCATATGGCGACGAAGGACATACCAACCCAGAACAACACTTGGCAAGACCTTATGTATCACTCGTTTTCCAAACTCAGAGTGGGACACAATACCTTCCCGAATGCTTAGAGTATTTCAAAGTGGCTTTTTCGGTTTGTATATGCCATTTTACTCTATGGCAGACAACATCGCAACACAAACACGCCCCCCCTTTTCTCGCGCCACTAACGACCTGCGTGACCCATAAGCCACATGCATGTTCACGGAGACCTCATGCTATTCTTGAAGGGAATGTATATTTCTATACCTATCTCGGAGGCAAAAGTCAACACCGAGCCCATGACAGACTACCTTGACTTTGCTTTTGTACATGGTCGCTTTCCAAAGGCGTTGATATGTTTCGTTGTGTCGGTCCCGTTTGGACCGCGTTGATGCCTGATGGCAATGTGCACCTGTGCGATGAGGCGTCCTTTGACTGCTAACCGCTTGCCTCGACCCGCCTCCTGAGTGTTTTTTCCGCTGTGGTTCGTTATCGCTAGATCTTTGGCGAAACTGGCATTATTCGTAAGGGCTCATTGTGATGGCTACCAACCTGTTAGGGATACTTCCTTAACTACTAAATCATCTCGCGGTTGACTTCAGGGGGCCGGCTGAGCCTCGAGATCTTCAACAGGCGTATCGTCGACGCAGACACGTCTCCAAAACAGAGGGGGAAGTGGTAGGACAATCGCGGATCGGCCCTCAAAAGACGTCTGAATTTCTGATACATGCGTACCTTAGGGATCTCTGAGGTAATGATAAGGTACCTACCTTAGTGATAACAAGAATGGATGTAACGAGCAATGGACGTGCTTGCCTTACAAGAGAGGTAATCGGCAGCTGCAGGGCGGTGAGCGCACCGGAACTGTACACGTGTAGGCAGGCAGTTATTGCGCCCATTCCGTACGTAAACCACAACCTCCATCTCCCATCATTTCGCATATACATGCATCATTAGTTGCTTCACTCCCTTCTTCCACTTCTGTATACTCTTACTTGCCAGAGCTCATCATGGCAGACAATCGCTTACTCGCGCCCCCTGACAAAAGGCAACAGGGACAGAGGCGAAGCCCGGCGCGGAGGCGGACGACGACGCCCGTGGCCCAGATCAAGCTGACCAGCAACCCGAGCGACATCAGCAGCCCTCACGACCGGCCCTTTATACAAGCGGCTGAATGGAGGCTTGGGCGGCCACTGCCAAGAAACCAGCTTCCCGTTGACGCCCGAATCAGTGAAGCGTTCAAGCCGCAGACTCCCAGAAAGCTGCCCGCCGACTTGATGGAGGCGGCAAATCTCAGCTAGGCGCTGGGAGAAGGCAAGCAGCGACCACAATTTGCAAGGCTGCTGTTTACAGAGACGCTGCAAAGCAACCCGCGCCTTTTGGCTGCGTATCTGGGATTTGACACAGTAACACAGCTGTACATCTTTGTCGACTTTGAAGGTAAGCACCCCACAGTCCTTGAATCTCCTTGCTCCCGCAGACGTTGTATGGTCTGTCTGTCAACCTTGAATCAGGGGCTCATATGTGACTTTTGGCCAGTGCCAAGGGTTCTTACCCAGCTACTCGGACTTTACATCGATCGTGATCAGCCGCTTCCGTATGATCGACAATCAACGGGGCATCAGAGTGCCAGCTACATCGTCTCTCAAGCATTCTGCGTATGGGATCGCCTTGAAGAGCTGCAACAGCGGTGGCCACATATCAAGAATAGTCTGGACGAGAGAGAACCAAGCCAAGTTCTGGTCCTGCCTGGTTTCCGCTTTGTTACTGACGTTGGTTCTAACGCTGCCCCTGACTACCCATTGTCGGTATTTTCAGCCTGCTACAAATTAATCAAGGGGCATCCACTTCGATTCTGCCATAGTGGCTCGTTGGACCCAATGGAATATGTCTGGGGCATCCACCACGAAGACTGGATGCGCGCTCACGCAGTTATTGTCTTTACCATCAGGAGGCAGCTCTCGATAGAAGGCATCGTCCGAAGCTGCAGAGGTACGCATGCCGCCCTCAAATTTGGAAGCCCGTACCATATGAGCCTACGCTCGGAAATATATGGCTATGTCGCATCTGGAGAGCAAGCAGCTGGTGAATATCTCCTTCGAGGTCCCGCAGACGACACCCTTGAGATGCTGATGATGTCGCGGCGTGCAACAAACGAAGAGATTGCGTACGTGCTACGGGATCTTCCCACATGGCGGTCCAAGAGCGAATTTGAACGGTTGAGCATAATGCAGGACCGTTGGGGCGCGTTGGCCGAGGTTGTGACAGACGCTGTCTGCGCAACCCTAGATCTGATCACCCCTAATACAGACTGGCAGCTCGACTTGGACAGCCCACGAGTCCAGTCGGACACGGCTCCGATGAACGAGGAACAACTATTGCATCTGAAGACGTGGCTCAAGGAGCAGATGCAGCAGCAGCAAAGCGACAAAGGAGAATCTGCCGAGAATGGGGAGACATTGCCTCTTAGCACTGGTGACCCCAGGCCGAAGAAGTCAAGGGAGATGGACGCTTAGTTGGGATACATTCCTCGGTTCAACGAAGAAAGCTTGTCTGATATCTGCGAGCAAAGGGGTTCTGGTGTGTACGGTGTAGCTACGGAGATGAAAATGCAGGCACCGCACATCTCAGGTACGCCCCCTTCTGCTTTTACTGCTACCGTGGCGGATTCGAACGCAGAAACGTTCTTTACCAAGCCAAGCAGGCGCGGTTTCTTTGGCCTAATCAAGTCCATCTAACGTATATGGCAGACGCGAATCAAGTGGCTCAACTGCTGGGCGGACCCCTGCGATGCGCTATGCTGTTCAGCCAGTGCGGTACCGGCAAGACAAGCGTGATGTTGTTGGCAATCAAGTTCTTGATCGAAGAAAACTACTCTTTATCGGAGTGTGGACCTTTCAAGCCAAATGTCATCTTGATGCCCCTGGCCACGTTTGGCACGACCGTGAGGGAACTGGCACTGAGATGGCATCAGGTGTTTGATATTTGGGTGCTTTGTCGTCCTCGAGACAGCATTCATTTCACCCGCAGCAAGACAATCGACAGCGCCGAAAATTTTCAGCGGCAAATCGACAACTGGGCCGCGAGAAGGGAGGACGAGGCGGTTGCTCGCGCCCTTCTTTTGGCTTCATATGAGAGCTGGCTAGAGCTCTCTCCGGTCTCGACAGGCAGTCAACAGTTGGCGAGTCCGGCAGGTGAGGCCGACGACTTCTGTGAAGCGGAAAAGGAACCAACTCGGAATGCTAGTGTTGAACCCCTGTGGAATGTCGTCGCCCTTGACGAGTGTCAAGTCCTCCAAGGCGATGCCAATTGGTATCGGGAGATGGTGACGCATGTGGATCGGGAGGCCCTTCTACTTGTGTCCGGGCACCCGTTTCTCGCTCTTGAAAACATGTCTACCTATCTTCAAGTACTGTGGAATCCAGCCTGGCCGTTTGGGTACCGCTCTGAAACAGATTCATATTGTCGTGAGCTTCTCCATGATCCGATAACATACAAACGCTTGATGTTAGGAGAAGGGATTGCCGGGATAACTCTGGATCGTCTGACCAGCACAGGCTCTGGCTCGGATAGTGAAGCGTATGAGAACTTGACGGAGTGGCAAAAGGCACGATGCGACGAGTTCAAACTCTACGTTCTCATCGGATGCGGACCAGCTTATCTACTTCATCCCGGGCTTTTCGGCGACCTCGCGGTTCTCTCACAACAGGGCATTGCTCCTCAGGGACTTGCTTCTGTAACGAAGCAGATCTTGAACATGATATCCGTCAGGCGAGGTATGTACACGCCGTTCACACTTCCCGATGGAAAAGTTACATGCCTGGGGGATGGCGTCGGCCGTCTGGCTGTCCGGACTATCGAGCTCATGCCGCCAGAGCCAGTAAAGCAGGAGCTCTGCATACGCATGTTTGAAATGGGTCCGTACATACGCACGGCTATGGAACAATGCATGGTGGATGCCTCACTGCAAAAGGCGCTTCTTCCCCGACTGTCTATGATGGCCACAGATGTCAAGAATACGACTCTGATCCTCCCGACACAGCGCCTTATTCAGAACCTGCGCATCCTACAGGAGGGCGTGCTCAGGCATCCAATATCTGTTGAGACGACGGGCGGGCTGGAGTGGCTGTTTTATAACACGAGAACATCTGGGAGCATGCAGTTCCCGTTGGACAAAGTGAGCCAGATCAAGTATGCTGCTTCGGGCAGCCCAAAGTATTGCCACGTACTGCTGAGGGCACTCCAATGCCAAGAAGAAGAAGAAAGGCTCTTGTTATTCACCAATTCTCCGTTGACTGGTCGGTAAGTTGCCTTCTCTACGCCAGGCAACAACCACCATATGCGATTCATGATGGCTTGTTCTCTTGACCTTTCATATTCCAACTCGGCGCCCGCAAAGCTAACTTTTGACTGACAGAATCCTTACCGCAGCGCTTGTCGCTTGTGGAATCAGGACGCTTCATCTTACATCAAGACACACTCAAGCGGAGGTTGACCGAGCCGTCAGAGAATTCAACGACAAGTTCTCGCCTTATACATGCCTCGTGACGACGTACCAAGTTCTCGGTTTCGGCGTGAGCCTGCATAAGTTCTGCCGTCGAGGGATCATTGTCGAGCTACCTCCGAGTCATGCAGTGCTCTTGAGTGCAATCGGCCGGCTTTGGCGAGTCGGACAAGCAAACGACGTCGAGTGGGAGATTCTCGTCGCCAAGTATACCTTTGACCCATGGATAGAGGCGAGAATAACGCAACAATATGCCGAGCTGTTGGGCGAGCTGGGGGGCATTGACGAGGCCGTTGTAGGCCGCAATCGGAGACTCGCCGCCTTCGAAATCATCAGGGAGCAATTCGGCCAGGAGTATTCACGGTATCA
Source organism: Trichoderma gracile (assembly GCA_020002365.1). NCBI lineage: Eukaryota > Fungi > Ascomycota > Sordariomycetes > Hypocreales > Hypocreaceae > Trichoderma > Trichoderma gracile. The sequence continues at coordinate 718,085 of JAINEY010000006.1, forward strand.
CAGGATCGACAAGCGATGGGAGTGGTCGGCAGACGCGCCGATCTGGCGAGACAAGGGGCACTTTGAGGCAGCGCTGGGTAAATTTTGTCTCAATCACCCAGAAAAGGCCCATTTGATTGTGCCTAGCAAGTTTGCCGCTCTTCTTCGGGTATGGAGGATTGGGATGGAAGTCACCTTGGAGATGGTTGAGGGAATGAAGATGACTGGGGATGTCGAGATGGGAGGTTAGGAATGATTGGCGGTGGTATTGCTGCAGCGTTGTGCATGCTTACTTTGAGGGAAAGGATGCTATGTTTGCTTGGATCAAGTGCGTTGAGTTTATTGTTTGACAGCGTGACATAGTTATTATCAGGACGCATTGGATAGATAGTAGTTTAGATGGCATCCAAGAGCTGAGTGAGTGATGGCAGACGGTGATGGCAGACGGTGACGGTAGACTATGACTTTCCGTCAGACTTTCCAGCATAGGAGCCAAGAAGCAGTGTAACTACATGGCGAATGTGAAGCCACAAGGAGAGAAAACACATGTGAATTTCGCAGCCCTGCCAAGTCCGTCGAGCACATGAAAATACAAAAGCCGGAAGAAGGGGAAAAGGAAAAAAAGGCCAAGAAACAAGCCGCGGCATCAGCCGTGTTGCGTTTACCCCAGATCTCGCTTCTCCGCACAAACTCCAGCTTTTTTTCCCCGCAACTAATGCAAGTGAGGAGGATCCTGAAAGACAGGACAAGAATTGGCATAGTAGCAGGGGAGATTGACGGGTACTTTGAGGAGGAAGATGATGATTTTCATGAGATTTTTCCTTGTGCGGATTGGTGTCTGTTGGGTATGGTAGGTCGAGCAGGTTTTGTGAGCTGCCTGATTTGGGTAGGGGGGCCGGTGGGAGGGGTGGTTGATTGGTGTGGTTGATTGGTGTGGTTGATTGGTGTGGTTGAATGAGATGAGATGAGTTGGTGAGTTGATGATGGGATGATAATGGTTGAACTGGGGGGTTAGAGGAGCTGGGATGGGTGAGGTTGTGTTGGCTGGGTTGGATTGACATGGACGGGTGTGAGTGAGCAATTGGTAAGGGGAAAGTGTATATAAGGATCATGGATAACTCTGCCATCGTGAAGTGAAACGATCTCGTTTCTCTGCCACAACTTTGTCTATCCTTGCCAACGTTAATTGATCCCAGCTCTACATACCTCTTTCAAAGACAAACTCCTTCAAACAACAACAATCAACAACACCAAAATGCATCTCCAACGCACCCTCCTCACCCTCCTCCCAACCCTCCTCCTCACAACCGCCCAATCCACCACAGGCGAAAACCCCATCCTCGACGCAATCACCTCCATCATCACCCACACAACAACCCTCAACACCACAATCTCCACCTGGACCAGCTCCCCGCTCACCCTCCTCACCATCACCGCCCAATCCGGCACCCTCCTCACGAGCATCTACGCCGGCACGCACGCGGCTTCCCGCGCGGCGAACCTCACGCTCGACCAGACGCTCGCGGTGGCCTCTGCGACGATCACGCTCGCTGCGGACGTCAACCAGACGATTACCTCGATTATTGCCGCCAAGGGCAAGTTTGATGAGTTGATTGTCGCGGATCCGGTGGTGTTGCTGAATTTGAAGCTTGAGAGGGATGCGGCGAGGGAGTTTGGGGAGAAGGTGGTGGAGAAGGTGCCGGGGGATTTGCAGGGTGTTGCGGAGGGGTTGGTGAAGGAGATTGATGATAGTTTTGCGGAGGGATTGGCTGCGTATGAAGTGTTGTGATCCCTTTGCGAGTATCAGTTTCAATGTCTGTCAGAATGTTTGATGAGAGATGAATAGGGGGTAATGACTTTGATGGAAATGTCATGATGCTTTTGTTCGACTCCAGTCGTGAGTTTCGTATATACAAACCGTTTCTTTCTCAATTTCTTCTAATCCATCTCATCCACCGTCTGGGCATCAAACCCAACCCCATCCCCCAGAACCCCCTTCCCATCCTCCTCCGTCACCGCAAACCGCCACCCAAACTTATCCTCCACCTTGCCCAGCTGGATGCTCTTGAGCGCCGTCAACACCTTCAAGCACACCGGTCCCGCGTCCTCCACGCCGTCGGGGATGTACGTCACCGTCTCGGCGGCGCCGCCATCCTTGTCCGTCCTCGTCACCTTGGGTCCGTCGGCGAAACCCTTTGTGCCGCGGCGCGTGATGCTCCGGATGGGCACCAGCGCGGCGGCCGTCCCCGCGGCAAAGACCTCGCTGAAAGAGGGCAGCTCGGCGTACTTGATGGGCCGCTTCTCGACCTTCCAGCCGTAGCTCCGCGCGAGCTCGAGCACGCTGTTGCTCGTCACGCTGTCAATGACGCACTTTGAGTCGGGCACAACCAGAGTGACGTCGTTGTCGTCGGCGCCAGTCTTGACGCCGATGAAGCCGCTCGTGCTAAACTCGTCAATGTCCTCGTGCCGCGCGCTGTCCAGGTGCAGCGTGATGCCGAAGCCCTCGGCGCGCGCCTTGTCGCTCCAGCGCAGCACAGGCGCATAGTTGCCGCCGACTTTCGCATGCCCCGTCCCATTCGGCGCCGCGCGATCAAACTCGTCCAGCACGAGCGCCTTGACGGGATGCGACCCGTGATACACCCCCGTCGGAATGACAAACACGCAAAACGTGTACTCCTCGGGCGCCGACAGCCCCAGCTGGGCGCTCGACCCGTAGATCTGCGGCCGGATGTACATTGCCGCGCCCGTCTCGTGCGGGGGAACGTAGCCGGCGTTGAGGGCGACGGCGGCTTTCACGGCCTGCAGGAAGAGCTCGACGGGCACGGGCGGTATGCAGGCGACCTCGGCCGAGTGCTGCATGCGGACGGCGTTGCGGTCCGGGCGGAAGATTGCGATGGAGGCGTCGCCGGGCATGCGGAAGGCCTTGAGGCCCTCGTAGGCCTGCTGGCCGTAGTTGAGCGCGGGCGCCATGCCGTGGATGCGCATGTACGGGTCCGCGACGAACTTGAGGGGCGTCCATGTGCCCGTCTTGAGGGAGTAGGTCGATTCGATGTGCCCGTTGACTGATGATGCTGTGTGTTAGCAGAGGAAGAAAGATGGTTTGGTGAGTATAGACAACGGACCTTCGCGGACACGGAAGCCGACGTTGGACCAGTCAATCGTGTTGACCGGCGGCGGAGGAAAAGCAGCGGTGGAACCCATTTTGATGAAATCGCCTTATAGCACGGGAAGTTGTGTTATAGAGGTGTGAATGTGGTTGTTTGCGACAAGAGGGAGGGTTGAAGCAATTCGGAGTTGAGCAACCAGCTCAAGTTGTGGGTACAAAAGTTGGATCGCAAGCCCGGAGGACGGAAGACAAAGCGCCACGCCGATCGCTGTAAGAACCCAAATCGCAACCCAAAGCTTTGACGGAGCTCTCAGTTTCTCACAGCACAATAGGTAATTGAGTGAGAAAATGAGCAAAAGAGCAAAGAAGAAAGCAGAAGGATGATATGTGTCCAACTGGTGTTTTGTCGTATTATCCGGGGTCTGTTTCTTACATACATACATACACATATAACAGCCGTGATTGGCAGGAGGAGTCATTCCATCCAGAAGAAGCAGCTGTCACCTAACAAAACCAAAGCCGATCTCGCTCCTGTGGCCTCTCCGCTTCCGGCCTTGGAGTGAGTGCACGAGTTTCGTTCCAACTCCGCATATGTTTCCCCGGAAAATTGGAATGTAATAAAGCCACCCAGGCGCTGAACAAGGACATTACATAAGACGCTGTAACAGGAGAATTTCTCTTGGGTAAATTCGTAACTGTGGCTGATCTATGGGTTGGTTGTTGAGCCTTGAAGAGGAGCACGGGGTTAGAGAGGCGTATTAGTCTTCAAACGTGGAGTCGTCCGCTATAAGCCAAAGATGTATTTCTCTGAAAGACCGTCCGTGTAAATGTATGTACTCAACTCAATCAACCCAATCCCTTGCAGCAGGTCTATCAAAGCCACCTGTCCTTCACCCTCAACACAAAGCAACTAGTTAGTGAATAATAGTCCTTCAGCTTCAGCTCCAGCTGCACCTCCATCCCCATTCAGCTCCAAACACCCCTCCAACCTTGAAGCCCCGACTTACATCATCCCCCATCCTCCCGTCACATCCCGTCCATCCCCATCCGAGACCCAGACAACAAGACACACGCACCTCATCTCTTCCCCATCCATACTCACCCAATCACCACATGTCCCTCTCCATCCCCACGAATCCAGTGTGGCTCACAACTTCAACACCAAGTTCCGCTCCAAAACGCTTAGCACGGCGCAGGCAACGCCAAGTCTCGAATTTTGACTTTCCTAGTGTACAAGAATAGTATCATGATCGCCTCACCTCCCCAATCGTACGACTACGGCTCGCCTACTAGTCTTTCCACAACTCCAATCTTGTAGCTGGTACAACTAGCCATTCGACCACTGGCGTTGAATCTTTAAAGGCTCGTTCGCTCGGGCTGGACGTGGCCGGCCCGCGGAGAAAGACAGACTCTTCGCAACGAGAGGCGACAAGTTGTAGGCGACAAGTTGTAGGCGACAAATTGTACCAAATATATCCATTCTTCTTTCATTTTTGCACGCGAGCGCTATCCGTAAAACTATGTACCATGCATGCATGCCCGCCAATGCCTGTCTAACCCGCCGCCATAACCATGAAACGCAACAAAAACAAGGAAACCGGCAAACTAGAAGTACATGTAGGAACAAGGCGATCATGAAGCTTGTACGAAACATGCTGGCACCTTGTGATGTAGCTTTTTTTCGACTCATTTCAACTTTTAAGACTCATTGCTCCATTCCGTACGGATGCAAAAAGGGGTACTCGTGCTATAAAAGGCCCATCCATCGTCCAGACGATGCTCTGCGGCTCGCCAGATATATATATAATTCCAACTCCAATGAAAGCCATATGCCTCCTTTTCATGTACCAGAGACGCCTTACAATGACGAGAAGCAGGGAAAAAAAAAAAGAAGTGGCAAGTAAAACAACTGCGAATGGAAAAGGAGAGGGGTGGGAGACTAGGGAAAGACTGCGGCGAGAATGCTCCCCTATGAAACCGATGCCAGTCGCTGAAGGCAGTTCAAAACACCTAAACACACCATTAGTCTCTTTCCATGATACTTGACAGGGTTGTCATGTAAACTTACCGCTCACGCCCTGGGTCAAGGTGGCCGCCGCCTCGGTGCTTCGGCTGCCGAGGCTCACCGTGATGACGTTCTTGATCTGGTTCTGATCGCCCAGGTTGTTTGCCCATCTAAACACCTTTTCGTCTTCTCGTCCGTCACCAACAACCATCAAGAAGTCGACGGGCTGCTTGTGCGCATCGTCCGACTTCATGTGCTCTCCCAGCTGCTCAAACACGCGCTGAGCCGCCGTGCACTTGGTCCAGTCCAGGGGCTCAACCACGATGGCTCCGTCCGTTGCCACGGCATGCACCCGCAGCGACTCGCAGGCGTCGTTGACGTGGCTGGCGCAGTCGGAGGCCTGACGGGATGCCGACTCGTAGTCCTCTGCGTTGTTGTAGTGGAACAGCAGGCTACACCGTCTCTCCTCCACATGCGTGCCGGGGGTTCTCTCCAGGTAGTACTGCATAATGGGCTTGACCGACTCCTTCCAGTTGGTAATCTGGTCCGCGTCCGCCATCGCCACCCACTCCTCCGACCCGCAGTCCTTGAGGAAGCAGCCGTTCTCGGCAATCAGGCCCAGGTTGGGCACGCGGCGGAACACCCGGTCCAGCTCCTCCGGCCGTCGACCAGACATGACGTAAACAGTATTTCGCTCGTCTAGCAACAGGTCGTTGAGCACGTCGAGCGTCCGCTGTGGGCTGACGGGGATGATCTGGTTCACGGGGCCCCAGCTGACGAGGGTGCCCTCGTAGTCGAGGATGAACAACCGTCGCTCGGAGCTGGCGTACTTGGCAGTGACGGAGCTCATCGAGAGGCGCGGCACGTACGTCTGGTCGCGCTTGTGCTGCTCCTCGTAGGATCGGTCCAGGTGGCTGAGGAACTCGCTGAACCAGTGCGAGCCCGTCTGGTGCGCAACGGACTGGTAGAGCTTCTCCCACCGGCGCGTCTTTTCCTCCTCGCTCATCTCCAGCGCCTGCTTGATGGCGTCGGCGCACTGGCGGTAGTCCCAGGGGTTCACCGACAGTTCGTTGCGCCCAAACAGCGATGAGGTTCCGGTAAACTCGGACAGGATGAGGGAGCCGTGCTTTTTGTTGGGGAAGATCTTGCCATCCTGGCAGAAGAGGTATTCGTGCGAGGTCAGGTTCATGCCTTCACGCTGGCTGGTGATCATGAGCGCATCGGCAATGGAGAGCAGGGCGAGGTACTGGGCGTAGTCAATGTCCTGCTTGAGGTAGACGACGGGCTGGTAAGCCAGGTTTGCCCACGTCGAGTTCACGCGCGTAACGATGTCGGAGACGGCGGCATCCAGCTCGGTAGGCTCGCCCGCAGAGAGAGCCACCTGGATCAGGACAGTGTTCTCGCGCCATTCCGGATTCTTATTCAGGAAAAGCTCGTATGCCAACAACTTCTGCCTGACGCCTCGCACGTGGTCGAGCTTGTCTCGCGCAACAATGAGCTTCTTGCCCTGGTAGCGCTCCTGCATGACGGCCAACCACTTCTTGACCTCGTTTTCCTCGCGGTGCTTGTTGAGGCTGACGGGGTCAATGCCAATGGCGCTGTGCACCACATCGACGAATCGGTCCTCCAGCTGAATGCCCTCCGGCGTGGCCTCGACGGTGAGGATGCGGCTACAAGTGAGCAGGAAGTGCCGCGTGTACTCCTGAATTTGGAAGCCAATGAGGTTGGCGCCCAGCATGCCCTCGAGGAGCTCCTTGCGGACGGCCAAGCAGCGGAAGACTTCAGACGAGGGGAAGGCAACGTGCAAGAAGAAGCCAATCTTGGCCTCGGGCAGCTTCTTGCGGATCATGCCGGGCACGAGCAGCAGATGGTAGTCGTGGATCCAGATGACATCGCCGCGCTTCCAGTTCTGGATAATCTTGTCGGCAAAGGCCTGGTTGACCTTGACGTAGTACTTCCACGAGTGGTCCTCGTAAGCCTTGCTCTTGGGGTTGTCGGGAATCTGGTAGTGGAAGACGGGCCACAGCATCTGCTTGCAAAAGTGGGTGTAGTGGCCGTCAAAGTCCTTGTCGGAGCAAAAGACGGTCAGCATGTCGTACTCGGTGGCCAGCGTATCCTCAATGTCCTGCTTCTGCTGGGTGCCCTCGAGAGCGTCGGTGGGCATGCCCAGGGTGCCGACCCAGGTGTAGTCGGAGAGCTTGCCGTCGCGAGCGGCGGCCAGGGCAGCATTGCGGAGACCGCCGTTGCCCTGGTCGGCGTTGACGACGCGCCACTGAGCCGTGGCAAAGACCTTGTCGTGGCTCTCGCTACGCATCAGGGTCCGGGGCTTGTCGATGCCTCGACGGCCCATCTCGGTGGCCTTTTGCAGGGTCCGGCTGCTCTCGAAGATGTCGGCCGGCGGCGGCGTGCTGGCGCGAGACTTGGGCTGGTCCGCACGGCCGCCCCAGACCCTGGTCTTGTCGGTGGGCGACTGGTCGCTGTGCGGGAACTGGATACGGAAGCCATCCTCGTTGGCAAACGGATCGGGAGAGTTGGGCTCGTCGACCGGTGTGTGCGGCGGGGTGATGTCGGGTCGCGGCGTGAAGAGGCTGGGCTGGACGTCCACAGGCGGGACCGCAGGCGGTTTGGGCGGCTCAAAGGCCTTTTGGCGCCTCGTGAGCGTGTGACGACGGCGGGAGTTGCCCGGCAGGTTGAACTGGATCGTCTTGGGTAGAAAGCTGCGAGGGAGCAACAAGACAAGATGACGTGCATTAGCCTCAGTAGCGTGGATGTCGTAGCCGCGGCCACCAGCAAAGCGAGAACAGAAGAGAGGGAGAAGCGGGCAGATCGAGGAGGGAGCAGCCTCATTGTGACGGCTCGACTTACAGAGAGCAGATAAAGACCGTCATGGTGGGCAATGGCTTGTTGGGCGCAGCCTAAGGTCGAAATTGCAAAGACAGCAAATGTCCCAGGTGGGAGATTCTTCCTCGTTGTTATGATGGAGACAGCGGCGACGAGACTTGGCTCCAGCAAGTCGATGGCGATGAGTAGCAGAAACGAGGCCGCAAGAAAGCGAACGATACCGGTTCCCCGTTTCCGCTGGATGGCAGGTGAAGCTGAGTATCGGCTATGGCAGAGACATGCGGGTAGAATAGATGGCTGCTCTCCCAAGGTCGTCTGTCGATGGGGAGGATATGTTGATGTGTGTTGTGGTGTTGTCGAGCTTTGCGAATAGGTGAGCTAGAGGAACAACGAGGAGATGTTTTGTGATGAAGAAGAAGAAAGGGAAGAGGAAAGGGAAGAAGGTTCTCGAGACGAGCAGAAAAACAAGGCACAAGTACCAAGAGCTGGGCAGCAAAACAGGCCGTCTGGTGCTTTTGCTTAGCCTCTCAGCAGTGGGCAAGGGAGCAGCAGCTGCGGAGCCTTTTCTTTTTATAAGGCAAGACAGACAAGACAAGAGGTCCACCTGCTTAGGCCGGTGGCTGTGATAGGCTGGGGGCGTGCCAGACGGCGGGTGAGAAGTGATATCAAGGCGGGACAGCACGAAGCTAGAGGGGGAATGACAAGAGAAGCGATAGAGTTCGGGGCGTGAGATGTGAAGAGCAGCGGACGGCGAAGATCAATGGGAGATTTAATGAGTGCAGCCACTTGGTTGAGAGGGGAGGGCGTGAGGCGAGGCTCGTGGTGCTGTGCTGCCGTCTTGAGGCTTCGCGGGACTGATCGGGGTGTTCCTCGATTGGATGCCGTCTTGAGAGGTGCAAAAAGAAAAAGAAAAAAAAATGTTTCGGTCGGCCCGCTTGTCGTGTCACCAGTTGCGACGCTGTGAGGCTCTAGGCGGGGGTCCCTTGTCGCTTCCTTGGGATCTTCTTTGTGTTGACACTTTTTTTTTTCGTTGTTCTTGACCTTGTCTGTCTTCTTACTCGATCGAGGCGTTTCCTTGCATCTGGTGCCCCTCGCGACAGGGATACAGATTGGGTATGAAACGTGCACAGGATTTGGAGTAGAAGAAAGTGACCAGGGTGTGTGTGGTGATAGGCGAAAAAAAAAAAAAAAAGACGTGAGGCAGGTAAATGGTGAAAACAAGCAGAAACCACCCAATGGCAGCAAACACAAACTGAGGCTGAATTGACTTTCTTGCCACTTACCTTGTCTGAGCGCAGATAAGCTGATGCTGCTGATGTCTGTCTGTTCTGTCGGTCCTGATTGGAATTGAAGTTTCCCAAAGGTAAAAAAAACGATGGCAGGGGAAAGACAGTGTTTGTTTAAGGAACGTCTGCTTGTTTAAAGCACCAGCCAACTCTGACGTAATGGCTCGCGAAGCTGGGCAGACCCGATTGCGGTGGAGTTGCAATTGCTCAAAGCTGACGTCCTCGATGCCCGGATAATTGTGGGAAGGCTAGCGTTGAGACGGCTGGAGACTTTGGTCCGTTTGCTCGCTCGTTCGTTCGCCTTCTAACGCTGGAACCTGGGGCCTGCCAAGCAATCACCAAGTGTCCGTTATGTTCTGACTGTTAGGTAAAACTGCCAAAACGGCGGCAAATGGGCGTCGACGATGGCGTCGTCAGTCCGTTTTTGCTAGGCTGTCTTGGGACGAAGGGGGGGAGGGTTCGTCGTTGTTGCGTGGCCCAAGAGGCATCGCGACACGCCTCACCCTCTCTGGCCCTCCCGCATCGTGGGCAGCTGTGCCGGTCACTGTGCAGCCATGCAATCACATGTGCGTACCTATTATGTGTTGCGTTCCTGCAACGTCCGTAGCGGCTCACGACATCAGGGCCAGGGCCAGAGCCGACGACTTCATGCTGTCATCATTGTGCCTTCGTATGTGTCCTCAAAGTCTTCCTGCTCTCAGCTTCTCTCATATCTCACACGCCACAAGCTGCAAGGCAGAAGAGATAGGACACTCGGCCAACCGGGCCACACCTCCCGAGTCGATGTCTCTCCTGTCAGAGGCACTTATGGTTTTTGACACAAACGCTTCAATCTCCCAGGGTTGGGTGTGATGACAAGGCTCAGCGTGTATCGTGTGTGTGTGTGTGTGTGTGTGTGTGTGTGTGTGCCACGCGCTTACACCAACTCCCTTACCCATGACCCTTTTTGCACAGCTTTTGGGCGTCGCACAAACGCGCCGTGCCTCTGCGCGCAGGATCGCAATTGGGAATCCGCCGCCGGGTCTTGTGCTCGGCCGGCGCCTTTTTATTCGAGCCAGGCTGCGCAAAATGACAGGCTGGCGAGGCGCGGGCTGAAGCGTGAGTGTGAATCACGGGCAAACTCCAAGCATCTCTTGGAGTCGCACGGCATGGCCATGGCATCATCGCCGGTGCTCATCGCTGGTGCGACTGGTTTCCTGCTTTGCACTGGCTACGGAAGCTAAAGAACTGACTTGGTGCATGTCTGTGCGGGCCGATGATGACTCGGATTCGATTTGCCCCGTGCTTTTTGCTCCCAGGCCGTGCCGCCCGTGTACGAGATACATGCTGTATTATCGTGATCGACCGCGTGTAAAGGATCGAGGCAGCACATCATACCTTAGGTATTAGTATCATATCACCAAAGGGTCAAGAAGCAGCGCCAAGGGGAATGACTCCCGCATGATGCCAACGGTGACCGTTACCAGCGTTGTACCTGTGCGAGTACCGTCAGGATCGAGATATAACTTCAAACGCACGCCTGGAATTGTCGTTCCGGAAATATAACGTCCATGAACCCTGTCGGCCGGGTGTTTGCGGCCCGGGAAGCATCACGATGCACCAGCCCAAACAGGAGGGCGGAATCCCAACCGACCGAACTGACTGTGACACACTCATCTAACTACTACCCAGTAGAGCGAGAGAACGGGAAAATACAGCCGTTTACAAAGTTCCCATATTGATCAAACGGTACAAGTTGATACTGTGCAACAACAGCAGCTATTTCCGCATCCCAACAGAGAAGAGGTAGGAAATGCGCGCCTCTCCCGCACTTCGTTTACATCCTCCTCCCCGCCACAGCCCCCCAAAAACACAGCCATGGCAAAGCAACCAAAAAGGTACCTACCACTCCCCGGGTAACAGACACGTGTGAGCGCTTCTGGGCTGGCTCTTGGGGGAGGAAACATGTGGTCAGTGGCAGCCTCCGGGGTACATAAAAGGTGAAGAGAAGTGAGCACAAGTCACTAGAGTCAAGAGCAGAGTTCACTGAGAAACAAACCCCCCGGGCTTGTTTGTGCCCAACGAGCTCCCAATCGGATCCATTTCTGATGGGCCTCTGCCAGTCATTGCCGCTTCCAGGAGCTGCATCTTCTTTTTTTACGTTTATTCTTGGCCCGTCGATTGCTCACGCGCCGGCGCTTGTGGTCTCTTTTGGCGGGATCTCGATCTGCCATGTATGTACGAGTACCTGTAATATCTCTCCTTACCCTCAGACCCGTTGCTTCGTTTCTTGAGTCAACTTTGTTATCGGTCTTGTCCATGATCTACTATATTTGTATACGTAGCCATCAATAATCATCCTCGTCACAAAACACCCTCTCGTGCAACCCCAGAAACCGCCTCCAACAATCCCAATCCCAGCTCTTCCTCGCCAAAAACCGCCATCATTCGACTATTCCCGGCATACTTTCAGCTAACAACTAACCCAAAAGCCATCAACAAACCCAGGCCCACATCACTCTTCAAGTCTCATCTTCTTGTCTCTCCAAGCAGAAACGAACAAAAAAGCCTCTCAACCCTAAGCACCCCTGGTAGCGGATCGACGGAGACAGAGAAAGCCAGCCCCATCGGCGGGGGTGGAGATTACAATGGATCCAAAATACCATTGCATTGACGCTGTTTTTTTGGGGCTTTTTCCCTTCCGTTGTTTTCTCTGTTTTTCTTCATGGTTCCTCGGGTACGTTTATTGGGTGGTTCCTTGTTCCGTTTTCCCCTTGCGTTACATTGGACTTTTTGAACAGCCGAGTGAGCTCCGGCTGGCCGTGCCATACGGGCGTGACGAGGCGCCCTCCCGCTGGCGATGATGAATTTGGTCCTCGGGTTGCGAGCAATTCTGCATACCAACTATGCCTTATGAACGTACGTAAGGTAGGAGGTAGTACAAGTACGTCAGTTGCTAGTACCGATCAACACCTTGTATATTACAGACTGTACCTCGCCGTCAGGTTCAATATACCCGAACAAATACGGCGCTCGTACGCGACACAATGTATCAAATAGGCCTCCGTCTTCGTCACCGTTTCCCAACACAACCGCCCGGGATCGAGCAGAGCCCGCGGATCCGTATAATAAGCCTCACTGGATAGCGTAGCGATCCGCTATTAACCCCCCCTGCTCCGGTCAGAATGGGATAGTCTACGCTGCTTGCTTGCATGAGGCATTCATCGCCCTGCCTTTGTCCCAACAAGCCACTCTACCAATACCACTTCGTAAAGCTTTTACTCGTACCTCAGGGCCACGATACTGACCCCTTACGGGCCAACTCCTTGACACTTGGTGTGTCAAGCATACGTTCATTCCGCCGTCCTCATTCGTCTTCATAGTTCCCAACCTCATCCCATGCATGAAACAAATGAGTCAATGGGAAGACTTTCACATGCAAAGTTCAACATACATCCTCCCTCCATCCCCCTTAAAAGTCAGCCCGGGCATATCAAACCAAATCCCATCTCAATGATACCATCAGATGCGCTGTTTTCCCTCCCATTCCTTGCCATGCCCAGCGTTGTCCATTTCCTCACCCACGTTGCCTTCCCAACCTGTATCATTGGCCCTGTCGATCCCTGCATCTCTCGTGGCAAAACAGACAAAAACAAGCAAATCACCAAATCTCATCTGCTATCTACGTATTATCCGCCGCCTCGGATTGGAGATGAATGTTTCCCCGATTGCTTTTTTTGGTAGTTCTTGTATCTATATCTTGCATCTCGTGTTGCAGCGGTACCTACCTAAGTAATAGTACTATCTCACCTTGTTTCTACCTCTCCTCCTACCTCCACATGTAGGTACACACGTAGCCCGCCTTATCCGGATATATTGCAATTGCGCCCATGAATCCTACTCTGCTTCACAAATCGCCTCCTAACGCTTTGATACGGCCCTTCAATCGTGCCGGTGTCCTTGCCTCTATATGAAATCCCACTACAAGTTAACACAACAAACCAGTAGGCAGCAAGATAAAGCACTCCCGAGGCAGCCCATACAGGCCATGCCGTGTAACGCTTTCTCAAAGGAGAAAAGAAAACAGATCGACTGGCCACCGCAGTTCCACGCAAGAGAAACCAACGACGCAAGCCATCTAGGCAGTCATGATCCAGTCCTCGAGGTCTCTACGTAAAACTTTGACACGTCAACAAATCGGGGAGATGTCCCGGACCAGACGCTCCCCCGGCGGAGGTATTCGTCTCCCGAAGATGTCCATTTGAAGACATCATCATGAAGGCACGCTTACTATACTGTACTTCTACAGCACAATCTACTATCATACTCGTACGTACCTTTTGTAAGTCTTACATGGTTGGGCCGTTGAACAACGTTTGATCTACCGGACCACCTCCCGTAACCATCTACCCGTCTCCCTTCCCCCTCCCTCCATCTCGGAGCAATCTTCAACAGTAGTGTTCTTCAACCATAAGCTCACACATAATAACTTCATACTGTACCATATGCACTATCCATAAACCCATCTAACCCTTATATAACGTAAAGCTAGACTGTAATGTCACTTGGCGTCCCCGTCAGGACATCCATCGCCACCACCATCACAAAGGGGGCTTCTCATCATTATCTTACCCCGCACGAGAACTCAACTCTCCTCATTATCAGTGACGGCGGCCAATGCCCAAATCAAGGAAAACCTCTCAAGATAAATTCCCGGCTTGCCTAGAGGGATTCGACTGCGCCGCAAAAAGCTGTCAGCAAGCCAAGCAAATCCTCTGCCCCCCCCTTTTCTCGTCCTCATCTATCTAATATGCGTCATGTAGGGCGTTGTCTGGGCTGCTTTCACTGGGCAGACGCGGCAGTAACCGGTGCAGGCTTAGACTTCTCTTTAGGATTGCCCCTTACAACACGCTCCGACCAATGGGACTTTACACGTCCTGTGCTTTCCACAAAGTCGTCTTCATGCAATGTCTCATTCGCGCTGCTCTATCATTACTAGGCTGCTGCGCCTTTCTGCTCATCCTGTAACCATATCTAGAGTCTAGACCCAGTACCTGCACGTAGTCAGTCCCCTGAGTGGACGCCCGTGAACATACATGCCAAAACAATTTCGTGATATCCCCATGATCATCAATTCATCCAGAGCCGTACGGCCTTGTCCTTGCCACCGCTGCCAACTCGTTGTCCATCCGGGCTCCAATCAACCTGGCATGCCGTTAGCTATCTGGTTCGGGCACGGGCACCTGAGGGAGTCAAGGCATAGGGGCAAACATACAGCAAACACCTCGTCTTGGTGACCCGGTAGGTCAACGGACAGCTTGTACGTGGCCATTGACCACACCTTCAACGTGGTATCCTTGGACGCCGTCACGAGGAGCCGGCTATCCGCTGAAAAGGCGCACTGGTATATGGGCGCCACATGGCCTCGGAGTGTGTTGATAAACTTGCCATCCCTAGATCGGACACCACGTTAGCACGTGCCAAGCGCCTTCGCTGCGGTGTCATCGAAACACAAACCTCGCGCTCCAGATTTTGGTGTGATTGTCCCATCCGGCACTGGCAATGAGACTGCCATCAGGGGAAAACGTCACGTGGTTGATGGCCTTTTGGTGTCCCAGCAGCCGTGCGACCGGTTTCGTGCCCTGGGAAGGGTCCCAAAGATACATGGTAAAGTCATCCTGTGTAATGAAGGGAACTCGTTAGAGACACAGAACCAGCATTAGCGGTTTGTTTGCCAGGTCACTTACAGAGGCTGACACGAGACGTTCCGCAATCTGCCCTTGGAATCTGGCTGCCTTCTCAAACCGCTCCTTTGCCTTCTTCCGCCTTTCCTCCTCTCCGGTGGGCGTTGCCTGGTGATCGTAAAATGACGTTCGTAGTGCAAAGTCAGTAGACAGCGCCAGGTGATTCACCCAGTGAGCATGAGATGACAGCGTGTGCACCAATGTTCCCTTCTCGGCATTCCAGACCCGGACTGTCTTATCGTGGCTGCCCGAGTAGATCAGTCCGGTTCCTCCCCATTTCACACAGCTGACACTGCTCCGGTGGCCGGACAGAACATGCTCGGTCCGTCCTGTGTTCACCGCCCAGACGCGAATTGTTGTGTCCTTGCTCGCACTCGCCAGTCGGGGGGAGCCGTTCTGCCAGAGATGATAGGGTTCCCAAGCAATGTTGGTAACCCACTTGGAGTGTCCTGTCAGAGCTCCGGTACCGGCAGCTTTTCCAGTCTTGGGATCCCAGAGTCGGACAGACTTGTCCATGCTTCCCGTGGCCAGACGCTCGCCATCGGGCGACCAGGCGACGCACAGAACCCAGTGCGCATGACCAGACAGGGTATACTTTGGGGTGCCAGTCTGCGTGTCCCATATCCGAGCCGTCTTATCGCCTGAGCCCGTAGCCAATAGACCACTCGTCGCGGGGCTGAATTGAGCGGCCAAGATTGCTTCGCCGTGTCCAGGTATCCTATGGGACATGCGCGTGACTGCTTGGACCTTGAACACTGCCTGGGGTTCGGCACTCAGCGTGACTGTCGTTTCGAAGGGGTTCTCAATGCCATGGCTGCGCAAAAGCTGGAGCAGGTCGGTAGGGTATTGGTCAACGACGATGTCGGTCTCGGGAATGTGTATTCGAAATCGATATGGGAGAAATTCTTCCTTGTCCTGTTGCTCGATGCATCGTCAGTCCAACGCCCCCCGTGCTATCCCCCATATAGGTGGTAGAGACAAACCCTAGCTAGCAATGTATTTAACAATAATGATAGATTTTTCTCAGATGCGTCGGCAAGAGGCACTTCAATGACATCGGCCATCTGCTTTCCGTCGCTGTCGAGGAATCGCGCCTTGAACGAGCCCGCGGGCCCAGCTGCAACGGCGGTCACATCCTGCTGGATTTGCGTTCTCTCCAGGTTCTCGCGCTTCTGGCGCTTGGACGGAGGGGGTAGGACGGTCGCCATGGCAAGCTGAGGAGCGTCCGTTGACTGTTGATGGCCGTCTCGACAAAATGTTGAAGTTCGCTACAAAATAAACACGGTGGGGCCAAATGGCAAAAAAACTAGGAACGACGAAAAATTAGGCGGTGAGAATGTGGGGTCTCGCCAAAAATGGTAAGCAAATCGCCCGTATCTCAAGACCCCGGCCACGGATCTGTAGTATTAATGGGCCGAGTCAACTTGAAGCGGGAAAAGAAATTCGGGCTTCTGCTGATGATCTTACTCGGAGGAGAGCCAAAGATCCGCCTAAACGTCTTGCTGCGAGGGCATCGCCGGTCGATGCCCCCGCATGCGCTTCGGCGTGCCTCCGAACTGTGGAAACGTCATGTTCGGCATGCCGCCGGGAATGGGCACGGGGCTTTGGGTGGGATTCTGCGGGAGCTGAAAGTGCGTCAACGGCTGGAGATGACTGTTTTGTGCCTCTTGCTGGAGTTGGTGGTGGACTGCTTGCTGCTCCATGCTCTGCTGATGCTGATGTTGCTGTTGCTGCGACTGATCCTCTTGTCGTCCACGGCGTCTTGCACGCTGTTTCTGTGCTGACAGTTGTCTACGGCTCTTGTCCACCATCGAGTGCCGCTTGTCTTGCGCTTCCTGCCGACGCTGGCGCTGCCAGTCCTCATTCTGCACGGCGTAGATGGCAGCGATTTGCATTTGGAACTGTGCCAGTGCGTTCAGCCGATCTGGCTGTGACATCTTGCGGTAGTCGGACTTGAGCTGGTGAAAAGTATCGCCCGTCAACCGGAGAGTCGTATCCGAGATGCCGGCCAGCTGGATAGCTGTTGCAGTCTGCGTATCGGGCCGTGGGCCATTGTCGATGTCTATTGTATGCTCGTTAGACGTGTTGGTCGGGGGCATCGTGGAATTATCCCAGTACAAACCTGGAAGCTCGCCAAGATCATTCTCTTCATCCTCGCTCATCTCAGTCGGCGTTGGTGGTTCTGGGGTTCCGGGAGCATGGTTGTGCTGATCACAAGAAATGGTCAGGACCCAGCCGCCAATGCTTTTACGGTTGACGGCCTTGGCCTTCCACGGGCAGTCCGTTTTCTTGGTCGTGGTCTTGTGCTTCGTAGCCATGCATTTGTAGGGTCGACCGCCTCGATCGCAGACGAGGTCGCATCGAACGATGTCGTTGCCAGGGATATCAGCACCGCCCATCCTCGAGCGGTGCGACCTAGCCTTGACGATCTTGTAGCCCTCCTTCTCCATCCGCCCGTTCAGATCCTTGATCAGCTCATCGTAGGTGCTGAAGACGCCAGCATGGGGCACGGCCACGGCCTCGAGGATCCCAAACATGGCTTTGGAGGGGCGGCGACGGTTCGCGCTGGTGTCGCTAGAGGGCGTGTGGATTTGAAGCCAAACCTGTGCGTGACGGATGTGATTCGTGGCGTGGGAGCGCGGTCGAGACGTGGAGAAGAAGGTTGGTTTGGGAGAAGATTCGGGCTAAAACGGCGGTACGTACTTTGACGGCGGGCAGCATGACTCAGCAGGGCGGTGTCTGGCCCTGATTGGTACGCACACGCCCAGTAGGAGCAACACACGCACCTCAGCTCCTTCCTTCATTGAAGTCATTGAATGTTCGAGCCTATCTACATGGGAAGGAGGTTATAGCATGCTCTTTCCATGCCAGAGAATAGAAGCTAGAAGAGTCATACTTAGACGAACAATCCATGAATCCGATCAATGAACCTCAATTTTACCTTACCAGCTCCAACTGCCTCCCGGGCCCTCCTTGATACCCATCTTCTTCATTATGCCAGTGATCGGATAGCTGTAACTCGACATCGAATGCTTCTTGCAGGTGGTCTGTCATTCTCCTACCGTCACCAATACCAAATTTCCAGTGAACTCGGAAATACTACCGTATTGCTATAGCCATGCAGCCTGGCTACCGATCCGCCTCCCGGGCCACGGACACCGTTTCTTCCTACTTCTCAAGCTCGGTGCCGCCTGAATCGCCCCCCTATCGACGAGGTCCTAGTCAAGCCAGACAAGGCAGTGAAGATGCTATCGAGGGCCAATACGGCGGGCAGTCTCGGCCCTCCCCATCCATTGCCAGCTCCAGGCCCAGCACCGCCTTCATTACAGGTTCCACGACCACTTCTCGCCCAACAACTCCCTCGCGCCGCTCCCGAAGTGGTGCCACACCTTCTATCCTTGGACAGAGTGAATCCCACGATGTCGTATGCGCAGTTAGTGAAGCACGTAGCGTTGCTCCTACAGTGGGCATTGCTACAGTCAACCTATCTCTCGGTGAAGTTACGCTGAGCCAGATTTGTGACAATCAATCCTACGTGAAGACGATTCACAAACTGCAACTGGCCTCTCCTTCTCGCATAGTCTTCATGCCGTCAGCCTGCTCCCCCAACGAGCCAAGCACGTTATTCACTCTAGTTCAGCGACTGATACCTGAAGCGGAGATATCGTCCCATGACCGCTCGGCCTGGTCTGAAACCGCGGGCATAGACTTTATAGAACACCTTGCCCCGGAGGGTGATGTTGGGCCAATCAAGGTGGCTATCCAAGGGAAATACTATGCTGTCTGCTGTTTCTCTGCCGTGGGTAGTTCCTTGCGTCTTCATACCCTTTTGACTTAGCAACTGACTAAACGTGCAATGGCAGGCCATGAAGTACATCGACCATCAGTTTAGCATCAGCTTCTCCCCACAATCGCTGCGCATTCGATACCAGCCTTCCGAAGACACAATGATGATAGACATATCTGCTATGCAATCGTTGGAGGTGATGCGAAACCTCAAGTCTGCCAAGTCGAAAGAATGTTTGTTTGGACTGTTGAATCACACGCTCACTCCAATGGGCTCCCGTGTCCTTCGGAACAATATGTTGCAGCCGCCAACCGATTTTGATGGCTTTATCAAGACACGGTACGATGCACTCGAAGAGATGGTCACTAATGAAGAAATGTTTCATGAGGTCCGCAAAGGTAGGGAACAACCTTAGGATACCATCAAAACGGCTAGCATACTGACTGAAGACAGCTCTCAAGCTCTTCCATGATGTAGAGAAGACTCTTACAAAGGCAAGCCAAGTATGCCAATTGTTCACTGCGCAAGTACTCATGAGCACAGCTAGTAACAATTCGAAACACTACTGGAGTATTTGCAGTCGAAGAGCAAATCACTCATATACTCATGATCAAATCGTTTCTCGAATCGGTGCCGGAACTTTACAGAGCCCTTCACCCGGCGAAGAGTGACCTGCTCATCAAAATACGGAACCTCTGCCGTCCCGAGACGACCGTGCCCATCTTGCTTGGCATCAGAAAGGTAATCGAAGCCGATGTTACGTATATGAAGTCGCCGCTTGACCTACGCAATCAGAGGGCATTTGCAGTCAAGTCTGGGATCAGTGGCATGTTGGATGTCGCTCGCCAAACATACAGAGAACTCACCGAGGTTATACATGCACACTCAGCTGAAGTCAGCGGTATGGAATATTACCAGCCGTTTGAAGGGCACTTGCTAATGAGCTGGTGTATAGAAGACTATCGAGTGGCGGCAAGCCTGAGATTTGATAATCGGCGCATGTACTGGTTCCGGATCCCCACCGTGGATCTTGACATGGACTCGATACCGCCAGAGTTTATCAATGTGATCCCGAAGAAGAGTCACATCGAATGCCAAACACTTGATCTGGTCAAGCTGAATCAGCGACTGTTGGACACCTCAAACGAGATCATCATGCGAAGCGACGCTGCCATTCGTGACCTTGTCAAGGAACTCCGACGCCAAGTGCCGCCTCTCTTTCGAGTGTGTGAGTCGATTGCGCTCGTGGACATGATTTCGTCTTTTGGCCAAGTCACCACCACACGGGATTATGTGAGGCCTGGAATAGAAGACACCCTGGCTCTGAAGTCAGCAAGGCATCCTATTCTCGACAAGGTAACACGCTACTGGAAGCCCTTGATTTCTTTCTATAGACTGACTTGCGATCTACAGAGAATGGCGAGCGAGTTCGTGCCCAATGACTACTATGCTAATCAGCATCACCGATTCCATTGCGTCACGGGGTGCAACATGAGCGGCAAGAGCACATACATACGATCGGTAGCTCTACTTCAAATCATGGCTCAGATCGGATGCTTCGTCCCAGCAGAATTCGCAACCTTCCCCATCATCCACAACATCTTTGCCCGTATATCTGCCCAAGATAACATAGAGGCGAGCCTATCTAGCTTTGGAGTGGAAATGAGAGAAATGGCCTTCATCTTGAAGAACATAGACAACAAGAGCCTCGCCATCATCGACGAATTGGGCCGTGGGACGAGTGTCAGAGACGGAATGGCGATTGCCATGGCAATCTCCGAGGCGTTGATAGACACTGGAGCGTCTATATGGTTTGCAACCCACTTTGTCGAGCTAGCTCGAATACTTGCGGATTACCCCGGAGTCCTCAACCTCCATCTTGCATCCGATACCTCGGTCGGTGAAGGGGGAATCCCTCAGCTGACAATGCTCTACAATGCCACCGCGGGTATCGTCAACGATGAGCACCACTATGGCATTGCTCTGGCCCGCGCCATTGGGATGCCTGACAGCTTCATCAAATTTGCAGAGTATGTTGCAGATGATTTGCGAGAGAGGCGAGAGTCGAGTCGACAGAGCTCCGAGTACTACAAAGAGAAGCAGCGAAACAAACTTGTGCAGAATTTTCACGAAGCCCTTGAAGAAGCCAAAAAGACTTTGAATGAGGAGGCTCTCCCTGGCTACCTCAAGCGGCTCGAGGAAGAATTTGATTTGCGTTTGAAGGAAATTGAGGCGATGTGAGATTGAGGCCATAATTGAAGGGAATCTGGTCGCGGCGAGCTCGTTTTTGTCGTCCTGATATAGGAGGTCTACAGTTTTATCGATCTATATGGAGTGGTGCCAGGGTTATTTGGGCTGGTGTTGTTTGATTTGATCAGGGAATACTCTTGTTTGCAAAGGGTTTGAGACGGTGACGAAGGTGGTTTGGCGGTGATGATGAGGGCCCGAGATGGGCGGCAAGTCACTTGCCTTTCTGGGATAGGTGGGTATTAGTTCTGTTGTAAGATGAGAATAAGTAGCTGGTGTTGAATGCTGTGATAAGAGCTGGGAAAGATGTAAGTGTTGATAAAAAGATTGGAGGTTATAGGTCAACGCTATGTTCAAGGAAATCGACTAACACGGTGACGCCACGAATGTGACATGCAGCAGCTGTGTTTGTATATCTTCGTTTCAATTCCAAATGATTCTTGTTCATTTTTGTTCTTCTTCTTAGGATACCACGATGATGACCATTTGGATATTGTAGTGTTCGCTGTTCATGTGTTCCCTGCACCCCAATGCTTCATTCCCGGGTACGTCATCCGCACCATCATAGCTCTCATTAGCTCGCATAGCTCTTTGAGCTTCATCTGCTCGGCAACTGGCGGCAGCACCGTAACACCAACGAGGCCGGATTGAGAGACAGGAAAATAAGGTTAGCCATGGGACGCATCCGAGTATCGTCAAAGTATCTGAGAAACCAGATAAAACGCCCAGGTTCTCGAATGAGACAAGTCAACCTCAGTCACGTGGATCTGAGGCCTGTCAATTGGCATCTTGCCTGACGGCCTAAACCGGCTTTGATCTGTTTACATCACCGCTCCGAGAGCTGAACAATTCCAGCTCCAAGCAGCATCCACACAATGCATTGGGCTTCAGCTACTGCAATTGCCTTTCCGGCGCTGCTGGCACTCTGCGCAGGCCAACAGCAGCAGCCGCTCTCTGAAATCGGCCACTCTGGCTCATCTCATTCGGCGCATGCCAGTGCAGACGCTCCGTCCTACCGAGACGAGCTGCTCCAGCTCCTTGAGGCACTGGTTTCGACCCCGTCAGCCAATGGACAAGAGAATGAGGTCGGCCAGTTCCTCGTCGACTACCTGCAGCAAGCCCAGTATCAGGTGGACATCCAGTTCGTCCCCCCGCCCAAGGACCATCCGGACGTGCCCGACCGGTTCAACGTCCTGGCATGGCGCGGCGAGAGGAAGCCCAGCTACAAGACGGTGGTGACGAGCCACATCGACGTGGTCCCTCCGCACATTCCGTGGGATATAGAAGGTGGAGAGATCTCCAAAAAGACAATCATCAAGGGCCGCGGCACGACGGACGCCAAAGGCAGCGTTGCCACCCAGATCGTGGCGGTGAACCACTTGCTCTCCACAAACAGCGACGTCAACCCCGAGGACCTCATTCTGCTCTTCGTCGTGGGAGAGGAGACGACTGGCGATGGCATGAGGCTGTTCAGCGACTCGCTCAAGCACATGGACCCGCCACTTTCGTTTGACTCGGCCATCTTCGGCGAGCCTACGGAGAACAAGCTGGCATGCGGCCACAAGGGCGCTCTCTTCTGCAGTGCCGAGGCCAAGGGCAAGGATGCCCACAGTGGCTACCCCGAGATGGGCAAGTCGGCCAACGAGCTGATGATTCGGGCCATGGCCAAGATCCTTGACACGGATCTCGGCTCTAGTCCTCTCTTTGGCAACACCACGTTCAACGTCGGCCGGTTCGACGGCGGCGTTGCTGCGAATGTGATTCCGGCCAAGGCCTATGTGGATCTCGCAGCCCGGGTCGCCGTTGGATCTGAAAGAGAGGGCCACAGGGTTGTACAGCAGAAGATTGCGGATATTCTGAAGGAGACTGATGAGGACGCCTTTACCTTTGAGTGTACGCACGGATATGGGCCGTATGAATGCAACTGCGATGTTGAAGGTGAGTTTATGATGGCAACGTGTTGGAGAGCACCATCTGACCTGTAATAGGATTCGAGCCAACAATCGTCAACTACGGCACTGACATTCCCAATTTGGATGCAGACTACGTTCGTTATTTGTATGGGCCGGGCAGCATTCTCGTTGCTCATGGTGATCACGAGTACATCACAGTCGGCGACCTGGAGAAGGCGGTTGAAGACTACCAAAAGCTCATCCTTCACGCACTCAGCCAATGAAGGTTTGAATATTGGAATTAATCGTTTATTTGGATATTGAATGCTGTGAAATGATATCTTGTGACGCTGTGCTCCAACGCCGGCCTTGTCCAGCGTGATGGCATGTTAAATGCCTCTATTCCCCTCCCTCTCTTTTCTTTCCATCCCGTTTCTTCCCATTTCTTTTTCTGTCCATCTCTTTCTTTCCATCTATCCTCTTTCCATCTCTTTCCCCCGTTTTCTAACCAACCACCTTTGCCCATCGCTCAGGCAGGATCTGGCTAAAGTCAAAGGTGCCATCAGGTCCCTTTTCAACAGCGCCCTTCTCCGTCACGACCACATCGATGAACTCTGCCGGAGTCACATCAAACGCAGGGTTCCACACATCGATTCGCTGATCAGCCGTCGCCACACGCACCTTGTTGTTGCCATCAACACGACCATCTGGTCCGACGACGGCACCCGAGATCTGTGTCAGCTCTTCCCTCTTGCGCTCCTCGATCTTGATACCGTCGCCAGTCTCGGTCTCCAGGTCGATGCTCGTTGTGGGGGCGGCGACGATGAACTTGATGCCGTGGTGCTTGGCCAGGACAGCCAGCTGGTAGGTGCCAATCTTATTGGCAGTATCTCCGTTGCGGACCACACGATCGGCGCCCACAATGACGGCAGCGATGTTGTTCTCTGCCTTTTTCGTTCGGAAGAGAGCAGCGGCCATGGAGTCTGTGATGAGCGTGCTAGGGATGCCCTCGTGGACGAGCTCAAACGCCGTCAGTCGGCTGCCCTGGTTGTAGGGCCGCGTCTCGGTGCAGAAGGCGTGCTTCAGGTATCCCTTGGACTGGAGTGTGCGAATGATGCCGAGCGCCGTTCCGTGGCCGGAGGTGGCGAGCGCACCGGTGTTGCAGTGCGTCAGGACGGAGATTTTCTGGTCCGGCGAAGCGCCAGCCCTTGCCTGGAGCCATTGTGCGCCGTGCTCGCCTATCGACAGGTTGCTCTGCAGGTCCTTTTCAAATATCCTCTCCGCCTCTTCGATGAAAGCCTGCACGATGGCGTCTTTGCCCTTTCCCTCGGCCGTTCGAATGGTCGCCTTGAGCTGGTTGATGGCGTTGGTCAGATCGACGGCCGTTGGCCTGCTCTCCTTGAGGTAATCCAGCGCCTCGTCAATCTGCGCAACGACTTCGCCGTCGGAAGTGCCCGAGATGGAGTTGTTGTGCAGCTCGACGGCGAGGCCCAGGCTGGCTACGATGGCAATGGCCGGGGCGCCTCGCACTCGCATGGTGGCGATGCTGTCAAAGGCCTCTTGTCGCGTTGATACGGTGTCATAGTGGAATTCGTGGGGGAGAAGCAGCTGGTCCAGGACCTCGAGCTTGCCTCGCTGGTATTTGACAGCCTGCAGAAGCGACATTGTGATGCTGAGTTTGGTTGGGGAAGTAATTCGTGGTGGCGAGTGAGGGAGGCTTGAATCTTGAACTTTTTTTCACATGCAAGTCCCTTGATGCAGATGCAGATGCCCCTCCTTGCGGAATTCTGCCGCGCCCCTCGTCCAGTAACGTGCGCTGGAACCGCCACGACGGACCCTTGGAATGCGCCTGTAATTGGCTTCGTCTTGTGAAGTGTTTTCGGACTTTCCACCTACTTGGGTGATTGGATGCAATCCGAATTAGTCTGTAGCCTCGTGGTACATGCCTGATTCTACTTGATAATTGAGTCTATTCACTTTCTGGTTTTTTGATACCTAAGAATAGAAGTGACCAGACTCACTTACAGCAGCCGAAAAGGCGTCATCGCCTGTAAAAGGCCGTCTCACCGCCCAGCCCCGGAGTAACACAAAATCCGGCCAGTGGAAGCTCCCCCGCCGCCATTGGCAGCCCGCGCGCCTCCAGTCAGGGGTCACCCATGTCGGTGATGCACCTCGACCGTTGCGGCCAGCTCTTCTGTCGCATCGACGCTCGACACGCTCTCTGGCGGTCGACAATGCTCGAGATCGAGACGACCTGGAGGCCATGGATCAGCAGACGTCGACGTCAACGGTAACAGGTAAGAGCCGGGCAAATGGGAAGAATCAACGGTGTCGTTTGCAGCTTTCCTTGGGAAACACGGAGCTTTGAGATTGAGGAGGTCCAGCTAACTCGAGTGGCATGCAACCACCCGCGCAGTCGAGTACTTCGATCCCCACGATGTGTTCAAGCTCCTCGCCCCGGGGCTCGTCCCGCGGCTGCCCCTTCACAACCTCAACTGGCAGTCTCACTCCGGGCCGCTGAGATCTATCGACACGCTGCATGTCGAGCTGATCCGCGGCAATCTCGAGGTGCCCGAGGCCACCCTGTCGCCGGCAGGGCGGCGCTCGGGCAGCATCTCGCGAGGGTCCGACGGCTTGCGATCTCGCAGTGTTAGTGTCTCTACGGAATCCGGACGAGCGCCGCCCTCGCTTCGATCAAAGGCCAGCGGGAATCTGCGGCGACACCAGATCCCGGGG
Organism: Trichoderma gracile; assembly: GCA_020002365.1. NCBI lineage: Eukaryota > Fungi > Ascomycota > Sordariomycetes > Hypocreales > Hypocreaceae > Trichoderma > Trichoderma gracile. Next base: position 743,687 of record JAINEY010000006.1, read on the forward strand.
CTGCGCCGCACGCCGTATCTGAAGATGCTGCTGGTCCGGTGCGATGACAACGACTCCTACAAGAACTCGGTGCGAGCCGAGGTGCGCGAGTGGGTCAAGGTGCACACGACGCCCGCGAGTACATCGAAGAAAGGGAGTGGCCAGGAGAATCACGATGCCTTTGAATGGCTCATTGTACATGTTGTCATACCCAACACGGTGGCTTCGACACAACCGAGAAGCAGCGGGAGGTCAGACTCGGCGGAGAAGAGCACGGCGTCGCGATGGCGCCCTGGGACGACCCCCTTGCTGGAGAAGCTTCGATCAGACTTCAACGCCACCACCAAGGGATCCCAGGACCATGTCGCGCAGATAAGGATCGGGATCAACGATGTGCCGTACGACCTTTTGCCCAGAGTAGTTCCAGCGGTGCCCACGGGCTACACGGAAACGGAACTCGACGCTGAGAACGCCTGGAATGACTTGATAGCAAAGATGAAGAGTCTCATCCTGGCCTCGTTTGACATGCGAGTGACCCAGTACGAGGAGGACATTCGGGAAAAGGACGCACAGCGAACCCTGCCGGGCTGGAACTTTTGCACCTTTTTCATTCTCAAAGAAGGACTAGCGAGGGGGTTTGAGAGCGTTGGGCTTGTGGAGGATGCGTTGGTTGGGTATGATGAGCTCAGCGTTGGACTGGACACGATTCTTCATGAGCAGCTTGAATCGGGCCAGCCGGAGAGGCACGGTGGTGAAATGCTTGCCTATACGGAAGGGCTCAGAGAAATGGCTGAGAAGGCACTCGAAATCACAGCTGAATACAGCAGTGATGGTGGCAGTGACGCCGAGTCCAAGACATTAAAGGCCAAAGGACCCAACTTTGACCAAATAGCCATCAGCTCGACAGCAAAGGCCTACCGAGACATGATCCTGGCAAACAAGGTGTCGGTATTCGACTTCAGATGCTACATCTTTTCCCGCCAGATCGCATTGCTGCTGAGGCTGGGCCATGCGCTCTCGTCCAAGGAGGAGCTCATAGCCATGCTGAAAAGCCAGCAGGAGTCTATTCTCTATGGCGAAGCACCACTGGCACCGCCGCCGCCAAATCACAAGGACGAGCCAGAGAACCTCACCACGTTTGCAGAGATATGTCAGCGGACACTGCAATTCATCCCATCAGTGTCGCAGATACTGCGGCGAGATGTGATCCTGGGACTAACAGCAAGTAAGACGCCGAGCCGCAAACCACAAAAGCTGAGCCCCTTGGTGGAGGAAACAGTCGACAATATGGTGGCTTCCTTTGCCTTTTCAGTTGCCCAGCAAATCCTCGCGCAAACCTCCACAAAAGCTCTGCCTATTCCGCCATCCTCCTTGTCCCATGGGGACGGGCTGGAGCAGAAGACTTCCATTCCTGAGCCCAAGACTATGATTCACCCAGCTCGGAACTCTTCACTTTCTCCGAGAAGCGGCATCCCGCCAACTCCGCTCAGCCCCGGCTTCTTTCCCGGGCCCGGCAGGCGATTTCCACCCGATGACGATGCTCAGGGCACCAAAACGTTTTTGAAGAATGGCTTGGAGGATTTGGCAGCGCGGCGGGCTGAGCTGTACATGCTTTCCAGAAGCATCCTCTCGAGCCTTGGTAAGAAGCGCTGTTGGAGCGACGGCTGGGACGAAGCTCCCTTGGTCGGAGGGATCGGCTTCGATAATATGGAGGATGTCGACCTGAACGATGATAAGGAGGCCGACGGCGATGGTGGTGGCGACGAGGCTGACGCTTCTACCTCCTCAAAGGAGACGTACACTCCCTCGATGGCCGGCATCGACAACCCCGTGCTACGGACGGCCATTGACAATACCGATGACTTCTATCGCCTGTATGAGATTCTCACGGACAAGGCCATGCGCCACTTCACGGTGGCGAACCATGATCACGCCGTTCACTCCAGCATGGCAGATTTGGCCGTCTTGAAGGTTCATCTGAAGGACTACAAGGCTGCCTCATCCTACTTTTCACTGACTACTCCCTTCTTCGGCGAAAGTGGTTGGAGCCTCCTGGAGCTGTCCATGCTCATCATGTACTGCCAATGCCTGGATGAGATTAATCCAAAGGGCGAGCATGTCGGTGTTGCCCTGAAGCTGCTGACCAAGTACTGTGCTGCCGAGAAGGAACGGCTACAGAAGAAGTCGGGCTTGATCCGCTTCTCTCAGAGCAAGACTTATCCCGAAGCATGGCCCGTCACTGGCATCGTTGAGAAGCTCACTCGTCTAGCCAAGTCACTGTCCAAGGAAGTCAAGGTTCCGCTGGAGAATTTCTTAATGGATGTTGAGTTGGATGGCTTTCCGGTGTACGACGATAACCAAGACGGCTGCTCTCTGAATATCAGTCTGAGGAGCTTGCTGCCCGAAGAAATCTCCTTTGACTCTGCAAGATTACGGATTACGGCCATCGATGAGGGGCCAAGCAGAGAACGACTCTTTGAGGCGGCAGCAGGCTCACCAATCATCTTGAAACCTGGCAAGAACAAGATACGAGTGAGCTGTCGAGTAAGTTCAAGCTGGCCCGTGATACTCGTAGAAAAAGGCTAACATGATCTCAGTCGGTGGTGTCAGGACGTTACAGGATAGATCGCCTTGTGCTCTCTACCAAGAATCTCGTCTTGCACTTTGACCGGGATGTCAAAAACGCGCCAAGTAGCACGACGGACATCTTCAAGCATGCCGACGTTATGCTCTTCCAGCGCACGAGCGCGTTTGACTTTTCCATGTCTGCAACGAAGCAAACGACGCTGGACAAGAACAATTCCATCGACTTGGTGATACACACCGGATGGAACGCTCTCAAGAAATGCGAGATCCGAGTGAAGCCAGCCACTGGAGGCTTACGATTTCTCACTACCGAAGCGGCGTTTGTGGACTCGTCGTTGCAGTTTGCAAAGCCTCCCGAGGCAGGAGTCTTTCATATTGACGCCATTGGTGCGAATGAGGTGGTCACCATACGATTTCCATACTCTGTGGAGCAGGATGTGGCAGACATCTTTGCCAAAAACGAAGCTACGTATGTTACGGAAGCCGACGAGACATTCTCCTTGGCCAAATCCCTGGTAGTCCACGTGGCTCTGGCTCTGGGCGTCAATGTGCAGGATGTCTTCAAACATGAAGCGCTCTTTTCGCGATTCAATGTGTCGACAGCGTCCGCCAGTCCTCTGCGACTCTACAAGAGCGAGCTCCTCAAATCGGACGTCTTCGACTCTGTATTCGGAGTGCCCTCCAGCAGCCCTGTTTTCATATTTCCAAAGCAGCCAGCGAGTTTGCTGTACAAGGTGAAGAGAATACCAGGGGCCAAACCGGGCAAAAGGGGGGGTAGGACCATGTACCTGAAGCTCGATTACACCTCACTGGAATCCGAGATGGAAGAGCTGGTCAGGCGCTCTCTAACAGAGGCCTTGGAGACGACGACCCTTACGCAATACACGAAACATGTGGTGGCAACGGTCTGGCGCGAGCTCAAGTCCAAGATGGTGCCGCGAGACCTGGAACAAACTACTCTGATGGGAGAGATGATTACCACCAGCCTGAGGGATGTGGTGTGGGAGAGGCATTTCGCAGGGATTGGAGGAGCGCCTGGAGTGGGCGAGCGCGCGGCCGAAGAGCTGTCAGCCTTTCTACGAACGTGGCAGAGAGCCACCAGCCGTCTCGCCATTCCACGAGAGGGCATAGTCGACCCGTCGTCGATCCTCATCCCCGTGGAAATACCAGCCTTGCCGGTGCTGCACACGGCAGATATCCGCCTGCAGAGCTCCATCCCCAGTCCCGTCAAGGACAGCACGAGCGCAGGGCTGCCAACGGTGTGCACGAACCAGATGCTGCCGGCGACGCTGCACCTCAAGTGGACGCGGATCTGGGACGCGGACGCGGCAGCGCGGGGCGACCAGGAGTTTAGCTATGAGGTCACGGCGCCCGCAGACACCTGGCTGCTGGGCGGCCGGCGGAAGGGCCACTTTGTGATCCCCGGCCCGTCGGCGTCATCGCCGGCGGAGACGATGACGTCTTCGGCAGAGACGGAGGCTGAGATTCCGCTCATCCTGATTCCGCTGCGGGAGGGCTGGCTGCCGTATCCGCTGGTTGAGATTAGAGAGGTGGTGAATGTAGACGGGGATGGAGGAGGAGGAGGAGCAGGAGGAGCAGGAGGAGCAGGAGGAGGGCAGGCGACGGTGCTGGGGTGCGAGGTCGATTTGCGGAATCTGGGCGAGACGGTGCGCGTGGTGGGAGACAGGAGCGGCATGACGGTGAGCCTGGACGCGAGCGGGCCGGGGGGAGGGCCGCTGGTGTTTGAGAGCGAGCGGTTACCTGGCTTCAGGGGCAAGATTATCGAGTGATGGCATCATGCGATGATCCGCGGGGGTTCTAAATGGCTGCTGTAAGCTGGCAACATACACACATAGACTGGAGGGCACATGTACTGTACTGCAATAGATAGCTTCCTAGGAATGCGTCACACGAGACTACCGTGATCGCAGCGTCTTGACCTCATTTGTTGTTGTTACTGCGGTGATGGCAGGTTCCTGCGCTAGGTATTCACTCACGGACCTCGTCCCAACGAGCCGGTGTTCCATTATGTTAATGCTTGTAATGATCTTCATAACAACAATTTCGCGGCGTTACGCGCCCAACGGATAGGGCAGGGCGAGAAGCGTTTCGTATTATTTGCAGATCACTTTACTGGCAGTACATACGAAAGAAAAGAAGAGGTAATATTATCTAATACAAGACCTCGTCGAAAAGGAACGTTGATATGGGTCAAAAGCCTTGTTTATTCAGGTTTGGGCCCCTTGGACTGGAGGCTGTGAAGCTGCTTTCGAGCGTGTATGATCGGCGCTCCGTGCGCTCACAAATGGTGCCAGCTCTGTGGTGTTTTGATGAAACGGCAAGGTATCACCAAGGGGGATGATTGACACTACATACATATGTACCTGTGTATCTTACGTTTCTGGTACTTGCACAGGGCTGATGATCTCTTAGGTTTTCGTTTCTGCTTCTCTGGCGTGTGGTTGCAATTACACCGCAGCCGATGGATGGCTTCTGTCTGCCACTTTTCCGTACAATTCCGGGCTGCCCCCTTTTCCACTGTATACCGTACGTAACATGTAGCTAGAATCTTCCTTCAATACACGATTCTAGTATATTTTCTTCTTCTTCTTCAACAAACTAAGTTTTGTCTTGCATCAATGCATTGAAGAAGAAAAGAGCTCTTAAAAGGCAAAAAGGGAACAAACACCACACGTGCAGAAAGGGGAATTTACCACGACCGTTGCCTTTCAAGCCTTTTGGTCCCAAGAAAGATGCATGCATGCATGCATGCATACCTACAGCAAGGTAGGCTTGGTACGAAAGAAAAGAAGCGAAAGTGTGGGGAAATGAAACCTTGTAGATGATTATTCTGTCGAGTATCACATTCCTTCTTGTTCGGAGCTGGGAGGAGGGGAAGTTGGGGGAGTTCTACATATGTTAGTAGCTCTGCGTCTTTGTGTGTTTCCCCCCTTGACTTGTTTGGGGGAGATGCATAATGTGCCCATGTAGGATGGAAGTCTAATTCAGGACAATGTAAAGCACTGATTGGAGGATTGTGATCGCTTTTGGACTGCGTTTTGCTGCCTGTTCGAGCTGTTGCATATGCGTGGCGTTGGAGGTTGCATGTCGGTTAACGTGGACTGCGCTGGTTATCAGCTGTGAAGCAAGCTTGTAGTTCCAAACGGACGGTTTCCTCGTACTCGAGCCTGAAATGATACCACCTCAAGTAAAAGCATCGTATCTGTACAATACAGTGTCATGTTTATCTATCATGATACTCTTGCCTTGAGTCAAACACAGATCACTTCCCTCAAAAGGTAACATCTCTCGCACCCCAAAGAATGGCGCAGGCAGGGAATCATTACTTACATCAAAAGGCACAGCCCTCTCAGAAGCTCTACCACAAGCTTCCCATTGGCCCCCCCCTAAAACAACGAAGATCGAAGCGCTACTTTAGGTAGTTTTACTTGACGCAAGGTACACAGTAAAACCGTTGCAAAGCTACCAACCAACCAACAAGCGACAGCCAGTATCAATGGTGCTCCGTGTTGATGGTATGCCTAGGTACAGTGCATTACGCCATTGGCAGGGGGGCATTCCTTCTGATAGCCGTTCAGTTGACACTGGTGTTCTGAGACATGGCCCGGGCTTGGATTCGAATCTGATCATGCAGGACGCGGGAGGGGAGGCGGCAGGTGCAGCATCGGGAGACAGGCGAGCGAAGGGAGAGTGCTGAAAACGAAGGCAAATGGATTTCTTTGAAATTCGGTCTGCGGGGGACGGGAGAAAAAGGGGTCTCTCGATCGATGGCAATATAGAGAAGAAGAGACATTGAAAGAAGTCGAACAATTCTAGTCTCTCGAAATCCAATACTTTCATCCTGCATTCAACAAGCTACAGTAATACAAGCCCTCTCACCAAACTCACCCCAATCAAACCAAGAGCAAAATAAACACCACAACAATACTCCGTAGTTAGAGGCAGTCAGAGGTAACAAGACCCCCCCGTCGTCCCCATACATCAGTTGCCCCCCAAATAAGGCGCCCTACTACTCGTCCACATCCCGCGTGGCGCCTCAATTGCCGAAACCGCAAACTAAACAAAGGAAAACAAATCCGCCACCGTTCTAAAACAGGCACTAAAACAGCTTCTTTCGTTTCGACTAGTAAAAGAAAGGCGAAAAAGAACCGCCGCCTGAGAATGATGAAATCGACGTCATAAGCTTTTCTTTCCTTCTGGGCAATTTCGTCATCAGTCGCCTCATGCGATTCTCTTTTCGAAGATCTTCATCTTTGTGATTACTGAAGATGGCAAAATAGAGGATGGTGGAATGCACACTGTGTTTGGAAGTATCTGCGTCGACGGCGGATGAACTTCTTTCGAGAAGGTCTTGCTGGAAGGATGACGGGCTTCGCTTCAGCTCCTCATACCGGACCTATGTAGTTAAATTAGTGTGCATAATAATGAACTAACTTATCAAATCACACGATGATTGAGCTCGTCAAAATCGAAGAGAGGGTTAGGAGAGCAATAAGGACCACTCTGACATCGGAGCCAGGTCCGAGCCCTGACTTGACCTCGACTTACAACACCCAACAACCTCACCAAAAACAGCCTGCTATTTCCAAGTACACTCCGGTACAACCATCCGAATGAACTGTAAATGCTCCTCCTCCGTACCATCACTATCCATCCAGAAAGGAAGAACAGCATCAACCAGCCCTGCCACCTCACCCTAACCAAACCTCACCAACACGTCAAAACACACACACACACAACTCCCATACACCATAATACATCATCATACCTAATCTCACAAGCTCCCTCCCCTTCCCAACCAACCAACCAACCAACCATTCCCCCCAAACCCCTTACCCATCGAACAACAAAACATCACAAAAACCCAAACATCCACAGAATCGAACAGAAATCTGACAAGTCACCCCATTCCCCATTCCCAACGCACAGCAAATGCCGGCAGTCGCACCGTTGTGGAACCTCCCCCCTTGATCCCTGCTGAATCCTCCCAATCCATCCATCTATCCATCCAGCCAGAGAACAACACACATCAGAGCAGAGCCCCCTTCTTTTTTGATCAAAGCATATCGTATACTCGCCAGATAATCCCCCGTATATCCGTCATATTGACGGGCCCTTGAGTCCCAAAACCACAGTCACGGAACCCCCGTCCATGTATGCTACCTTACCGGTATCGAATCCTGATCCGCCCTGCCGAGAGAGCTTTCACATCCTTGACTTGTCTCCCTCCTCCTCGGTGGCAAGCATGACATCAGTCTCTCCATGGCGTTGCCTCTCGTTCCAGTTGTTCCCAATGTGTATTGCTGCGTATTGTACAGACAGTAATACTGTAATCACTTGTTTCAGGAAAACGCATTGTGAATGACTTCGTATTCTTGACTGTCGACCACATGGTCGCGCAAAAGCCTAAACCCCTATTTGCTCTGTACAACTGTCCTGCATTTGTTTTCGAATTTTGTTTTGATTCCCCTTCCCTCCCTGACCTGCCATACCCGTCTACACGCTGCTCCATGCAAAGATAAAAAAGAAAACAAAACATACAACGCAAGATCCCAGACCCGTGAGCAGGACCTGCTCCTTGAACGCCTGATAGAAATGCTCACTATGAACCCCCATCCAGAGGTGAGCGCCTGTAAATTGTAGAAACAGAAACAGAAGAAAACACACAGCGGCCGAGAGTTGAATAATGAGAAAAAAGACAAGGAAAGAATTCGCAAACAAGACGCCCCATGCAATGACAATGCTGCCACCAAGGCTGTTGGCGCTCATAAACGTTGCTCAAAATCCCAAGGGCTGAAGCGTAATATACAGTGAATGTCGCACCTGCACGAACTTCATGATGCTCGTAACAAGGAAAAGAAGAGAAAAGGAGTAGATGGAAAAGACAACCATGTGGTTCGTGGCGGAAAGCGCAAAATGTTCCAAAGTCTGGGTATCATGAGCCCCCTGCCCCTCTCCTCGAGGGGGCTCGGAGCGGCGCCGATAAGACCAATGCTCCTTTTTTGTTTTGTAAGAAGACTGAAAAAGAAACGTGATTGAAGCGCTGCCAACTCGGTGGCGCGATGAATGAAACTGGCCCGCGTGTTGTAGGTTCAGAGGTCGAGATCTAATTTGCCGGTAGCTGAGGGTGATGCTTGCATCGACGATGCGTCTCAAGCAGTGGTTTGTCCGTGGTTGACTGGTGGGGTCGTCACCATGAGTCAACCGGAACCGCCTGTATCATTATTCTGTTGTTCGAGACCCAGGGGTGAAAGGTGTGCTGTTCGCTTGTTCCACCGGGAGGCTGCTTTATTTCTTGCCTCGGCTGCCCGTTGCCGTAATCTTGCTAGTGCTCATTAAATCGCCAATGTACTTCTGGAGGAACTTGTTGTTGTTGTCGAGCTTGTCGTGCTCTTCCCGCACAGCCTCGATACGGTTGAAGATGGTGAGGAGAGACTCCTGCAAGAGCTTGGCATGCCTGCGCCCCATGGCGGTTAGTGTCGCAATTCTTCCCAAGTAGTCAAAACAGCGTGGACTCACTTTCTAAGCTCCTCGCGCGCCTCCTTGCCCAGCTTGTCGAGGTCTTCGTTGGTCCTTCGAGGGCTCATGGCTCGGACGTCGTCTGGTCCAAAGTGCGAGTCGACAGGGCCGACGGCTGAGCTGTCGCGAGGCACAACCAAGGGGCCGCTGCTTTTTCGGCTCGGTAGGCGAGGGCGGGTAGGAATGGGCTGGTGGATGATGGGCTCGTTCTGGTCAGAAGGGGTCGTGGAAACAGACGAGTCGGAGCGCTCGATGGGGTGGACGTGGCTGGCAGAGCCGATCGAATGGCTATCGTGTTCGTCGGACATGGTGGATAGAAGAAGGGGGGGCTGATTAGGCGAAGAAGCGGGTTGTTGAAAGGACAACTAGTATGATTTGGCGTCTTATCGCCAAGAAATGATAGCTGGGAGAGTTGTCGGCTGCCCAAGCGTCGTGGACTGCTGCAAGTTTTGAAGCTGCAGAGGACTCTCAGGGTTACCGACGATTGCTGTTCGGTAGAAGCGAAGGTGAGAGGGAGCTTCGAGAGGTGGTTGACGAGTGTCTTCGTGCGGTGTGTGTCGACGTCGGTGTATCGTCTGGTCTGGTCTAGTGTCTTTTTATAGTTTGATGTCGACAGTCTGTCGTCTAAAAAATCCGTCGCTGCCCAGGAATGAGTCTTTTTCTAATCCTGGCTAATGCCTGTCGTTCTCAACCTCGCTATGGCTATGCCCAACGTAGGTGCAAGCACGGAGGGAGTATGTGACCGAGCTGGATGAGGAGAGGCAGCGACCGTCAAGCTCCGTTGCGAGAGACAAGGAGATGGAAATGCACGGTGGAAATGGGCGAAAAGAAAGTGGGAGACAAATAGGGTGACGGAGGAAAATGCAAAGCGGGCGAACTGGAGTTGGAAGAGAAGCAAGTTGTAGGTCAGCCAAGTGGCGACGGAGGAACTCGGTGGGAGGCTTCTTTAAAAAAGGAAGAAAAAAGGGAAGAAGGGAAGAAAGGGAAGAAAAGAAAAAGAGCAAAAGCTGTGACGAGGATCGGCCGGGGGGTGGTCGAGGAGAGGAGAGGGTCGAGGGTCGAGGGTCGAGGGCAGACGGGTGGTTGATTTGTGTGCGAACTCCTCGTGACAAGTCAAGTCAAACGGGACGAAACTGGGCCTTTCGTTTGCTCGGCGGCTCTTCAGTCAGCGTGGAGTTGCGTCGATGCGCTGGCGACGAGAAAATGTGGAAAGCGGACGCAGAATGTGAAATGTGAACAGGCAGGACTGGGAAGGCAAAATGGTTCCAGGGACACGCCGCCGTCTGTGTTGTAAATGTATGGATGGGTTTGATGGAGATGCGCGTATGAATGTACTATGTGTGTAGTACTATGTGTGTGCGGACTGTGATACTGTACGGACAAGTATTGGCCGGCGGTGGAGAGAATGGAGAGAGAGACGGTGGATAAGGTAAGGTAAGGTTGGGATGGTGGCAGAAAAAGAGGCAGATGGGCGAGGGCGAGGCAGAACCAGCGCAGGAAGCAGCAAGCCGGGCAGGCGACGGCGAGGAAAATCGGGCTGGAGCGCACTGAATCAGGCAAGCCGCGGGTCTGTTTAGCGGTCAGCGCCCCCCCCGAAGAAGGTGATGATGATCTGCTGTAGCGTCCCAGTAGCGCTCAGAGGGTGCCGTAGGCCGGACACTCGGGGGTCTCTCTAGGTACTGCCTACTGTAGTCCAGTGCAGTGCTGTGCTGTGCTGTGCTGAGGTGTGCTGTTCTGTGCTGTCCGGTGCTGCGTGATGCTGGGTCCGGTGTCAGGCAGATCGTGCCGGGATGCAGAGGGTTGAGTGAGGCATTCGTATGGATGACAACAGGTCAAACGACCAGTTGACTGCCGTAGGTACCCAAAGCTACCACTAGCAGTACAGTAGTGTCGACGTCTTACTTTGAACGTGCTCGTTGGTTCCAGTCGGCGTGACGATCTCCAAAGTGTCTTTTCCAGTGCAGCTCGCGAATCGCGGGAGCAAAGAGATTGGAGGCTACGGAGTAATACGAGTACATACGGCAAGAAGCAGAAGCAGAAGCAGACGACGCAGACGCACACAGCAGACGGTCCGGGATGGCGCTAGGATGCTGGCCAGCCAAAGGGGCTTGAGTCTATTCTGTTGCGGCAGTTGTCTTTTTCCCTCTTCCTTTCTATCTTTCTTTCCTTCCTCTTCTTCTCTGTCTCGTCCTGCTTCTTCCGTGCTTTGGTGAGTGGGATGGACGTGAAGGGGGGGTCGTGGGCGCTGTGATTCGAGGGCCGGGTGTGGGATGCGGGCAGCCGTGGGACTCGACAATGTACTCGTAGCTCGACCAAGCAAGGGCTTGTTGGAGTTGTCTGTCAGTCTGCTGTCCGTCTTCCAGTGTCTGTATGTCCGAGCATGGGAACACAAGCAACAGAGAGGAAAAGATTCTCGCTGACCCGCTCTGCTGTTCCCCTAGTGGGCGGTCGCTGACAGGGGACGTCGTCGGGATAGCTGTTCCGCACACTGTCCTGGATATGATTAGGCAGAGGAGAGCTCAACACAGCTTCTATCGCGATGCAGTATATAACACGTATGTAGCACCCAGCGGGCAGAAAAGGGGAGTGCGTTCTCGTCAGATGGCACAAGGGAAGACTGCCTGACGGGTGCCAGCAGCATTCCGTAATACCAAGGTACAAGGACTGCTCTCACTGCGGAGTGATATTGAACTGTCCGGCCAGCCAGCGAGCACCGTTCGCAAAGGGAATTCAGGCGGTGAATTGGGAATTGGGGGTGGGGGGAAGGGCAATGGAGCAGAAACGCGGACCAGGGCTCGTGGCTCAAGGGGGACCGGAAAGTTGGGGCCCAGCCTGTGGCTCCCCATGTCGAGAGGACCCTTTGTGCGAAATGGGTTACGCAAGAGCTTCAGTTGAGCTCAACTTGTACTTGTACAAGCTCCGACCGATATGCGTCGCAGAACGAGTAATAATAGATACTCTGAAGCTCCGAGTTCCAACTGCACCTTGGTGATGCTCGGTCATTGTCGTCCTTGTCCTACGTCAAGCTCGCAGTTGATAGTGACCTCATTCGCGCCCCCGAACTTAGTAATCCTTAGGACCCCGGATTTCCGCATTCTGTAGCAGCCGTCATCATCACCCTATTGTACGATTCCCCATCTCAAGACGTCGTTTTGCAACGGCCACCGAAACGTCAATTGCTGCCACGGCATGTATTACTTTTTTTTGCTCGATGCATGCACGCACTGACATCGGACGGGCTGGCATGCGCAGGTGTGCACGTTGTACCCGGTACCGCCCGGACCCCTGCCCGCCCCGTCCCCCTGCTCCGTTGGCCTGTCCTAATTCCCGCCAAGAAGCGCCCGTGCGAGGACCCGCCGACAGGTACTGGGTACACGTGCGCTGCAGCAAAACCCACAACGCGGCAAAAAGCACAAGTCCCAGTCCAGAAATGACTGCAGCTTCTGCCTTCACGCCCTTTTGAGTGTTTCTGCTGCGCTCCTCGTGCATGTGCCTAAAAGGTCCTTTTTTCTTTTCGTGGAAAACCCCCCCCCCCATTCTTCAAGTTGTTTGTACACGTAAACGCTGCAACCCTCGTGCTGGATCGGGGGGCTGGGGCACGCACAGGAGGAGTCAAAACGGAAATAAAAGGGTCGGCGACAAAGGTCGACAGCATCGAAAGCGGACGGCGAGGGTGTGAGGGAGTGCCAGATCGGTCATGTCCCCTTTCACTTTCGCGGGCGGATGCACACATGTTTGCCTGAACATGGGATATCCTTGTCCCCTGCTCGACTGGTCTCTTGTGCTTTTCTGCTACGTCGTACTACTGATGCTCATCTCCTCCCCACGATGATATGGTGATGGTCGCTCTTGGAGGCGCGAGTCTGCTGCTAGTCCTGTTGATCGAATGTTTTCTGTTTTGCACTCCTCCCCATGCTCGACAGACCACGCGACGGCGTTTGACTAGTAACTCGGATCTAGTAAAGAGGACAGTGGCATTTGGCGATGCAAATTCCAAAGCTTCAGCTGCGATAGCGCCATGCAGCTCATGGGGCCGAAGCAAGTGGGCATTTTCTGCAAGCTAGTGGAAAACAGAAGTTGACGATGGAAAAGGGCAGAAACAAAAGAAGAAGAAGTGGAAGCAGAAGAAGAAGAACAAGGACAGCGAAGAAGAGATGAGCGCACATGGCTCGACTACTGTTTCATCTGGTCAGCGTTTTCGGAACGCTTCGCGCACATCGGCTGCGATAATGCCTGGCGATGCTCCATGTTCTCCCCCCCGGGCCTTGCATTGATGGACATCAATCGATGACTCCCGATGGACACATGTGCGCAGACGGAGCCGCCAGCCAGTCTCATTAGTAGGTAGGTAGATTGACAGCTGCTGCCTTCATGCTAACTGCGGCGACATTGCGATGCTACAGGGAGCTGATGGAATTTCTGGGTTTCGCAATTATTCCATGTAGTCATTTGGTCATGTCTGCCTGCCCTGCCTGGAGAACTGGCCTACGATGCTCTGCCATCTGGCGCATGTCGACTTTCGGAGCGAAGCTGTCTTACACATCATGTGGTTGTATATGCGTACCTCCCTATGCTCGAGTGCGATATAAAACAATGAGGAGCAGATACTCCGCACTCCGCACTCGGTAATACGCCTCAATCGTTGTTGCACATGTGTAATTCAGTATTATTCATCCCTCGTTCTTCGCACAGCAGATCCATGGGATATCAAAATCCGAGGTCGGGTGCCCTCAGCGAAAAAAAAAGAGGCGTTCCGGCAAGGTCACGCCAAAGCCGCGGTGGCGGGGACCGGCCAATTTGCAAGCACAACGATGGTCAATGCCGGTGACGCCATAGCAGAGACCCCTTAACGGATGCCAGCAAAGACACCCACAACTTGTCCTCAGTGAGGTACCGAGTACCACGCAGCCCTGCTGGAGGGCCGTCTGTGCTGCACCTGAACGAGCCGCTTCCCGCACGGACTGCGGTGGCCACGCGCTGACCACGTTATACGGTGCTGCAGTGGATAATGGTACACTGTATGGCGGATAACAGCAGCCGATGGGCAGAAGCCCGTCACAGCGCTCCGTCACCCATTCCCAAGGTATTCTGTACTTTGCTTCTGGTGTCAGCACCTCAAATCTGTGCGTCTCCACCACTCCGATTTTTCCCTCCTCTCACACATCCCCCTCTCGGCAGAGACGTGTAGCTCTGTCCGAGGGTCTCTTTGTCTGCACCAGGTGAGCCTACTGTAAGTACATACTCCTACGCTGGTGCTTGTACTAGAAGACCAGAAGACTGCTGGATTTGATGAGCTACCACCCACTACGAGGACGGCCTTCGCAGCGATCGGCGCCAAGCGTGCGAGTACCGGTACCAGCGCGAAACTGCTCGCCAGCATAACGTTCAAAGACCCTCGCCAGTTGTGATACCTCTCTGCAAGGTAAGATGAGGAGCCGTCCATGCAAACTCGCACATCAGCCACAGGCTGCGTCTGTGTTGTTGCTACTTGAAGCTCCCCCCGACGTCATTTGTGTCAGTCTGCGTCCTCTGACTAATCTGGCTGCCCAAGGGTCGTCGGCGGGTAGCCGCACAAGCGACACAATGTCGCCGACTGCATCCTCTCGACTATTATGACCTTAGCACCTACTGGTGAAGACGCACACCTGGAGTGAGGATGCCGTCGCGACGACGAGCTGGCAAAATTTTGCTGCTGCCGCCTCCGCTTTCTGCACGACGCCATGGGCGACGGCGGACACCGGGCAACCGCGGCGTCGCAGCCGGCGATGCTGGTCCATCGATCCATGCCCGCGCTGCTTCCGTGATGAAGAAAGAAGGGGGCTCGGGCGGGGACGCTATCGTATGTGTGGGCTGGCATTGATGGGCTTTGATGGGAAAGCGAGAAGGCCTGAAAGGACGATATGGATCCCTCCATCGTGGCTCTGATGGAGTCCGAAGCCGCGAAAGCCATGAGGCTGCCTCTGCCCTCTGGCTCCTCCGCGACCCTCCCCTGTCCGCATCCCTCGTCCAACGCGCCTCGGAAAACGAGCCTTGCCCGGACAGGCAATCTCCCAGAAACTGAGAAATTGAGCTTGACGTCGGCCCCGCCTGATGTCATGGATCGTCCGCCCCTCGTCCAACAGAAATGCGTCAAAGCTGCCGCTCCACCATTCCCGCCCCAACCGCTTCCTCGAGCGCCAAAGTCGTGCGTGACTCGCAAGCCCCTCGCCGACGACGTGAGGTTGACTCCCTGCCTGTACACAGTGTCCTGGGGGGTCCATCGCACATGCTACCGGCGTCACAAGCCGCTTCTCAGCCAGGAAGGAGTTGCATCCCGTTCCGAAGTCCTGTGAGGTGCCTTGCCTTGCCTTGCCTTGCCTTGCCTGCCATGCCATGCCATGCCATGCCATGCCCATGAGATGTCAAGAGAGATTCAGCTGGCTCGCCCCGTCTGGATCGTGTCCGCCTCACCTCAGAGGAGCTAACGTGCCTGGATGCCATGGCAAAGATGGACTTCGCCTCCCAGGCACTGCAGCCAGCGTCATTCGCGAGAGAGTCTATCCATCCAAGCAGCACGACAACGCCTCACACACAGCTACGGGGTTGCGAGCACATCAGCACCCCCCTTGACAATACGTTTCCAGAAGCAATCTCAAGCTTCGCACGGGGGGCGTTGAGTTTTCTGTTTTTTTTTTTTTTTTTTTTTTTTTTTTTTCTTCTTTTTTCCTTATTTTATCCCCCTCTGCCTTTGCTTTTTCGAGAAATCACGAGGGGTGAAACCGGAGCTGTTTGGTGCCTGACGGTGCCTTCGATTATGCCTCACTCAACGCCGCCTGCCTGCCTGCCTAGCCGCCAAGCATACAGCGAGACGGGCTCTTTGCTGCCTCTCCCCACTGCCGCAGTGGTGTTGTGACTCCTTCACGCGTTTGACCCGATCTACTTGCACGTTCGTGATGCTTCTATGGCTCACTTTCGCTTTCCGTTGCCAACCCTGTCGCTGGACCTAATATTACCATTGCAGACTCGCCGAGAGTTCTCCTGAGCAGTGCCGCAGTCAAGATCGAGTCCTACATGCCTTCGACGACGGGCTCACCAACCAGCTCTCCAGGGATCGACAAAATTATGCGAACCACTACTTCTCCTTTGCGTCCAATCACGCACTCTTGTACGACCAACAAGGCCGTACCGGTCATCGCGGCCTCTGCTGATCGGCACCTCCCACCCACCTCTTCTCGTCAACTCCCAGCGCGCCAAGCCAGACCACGAGCTGCGCGTCGTGATTTGGGTCGTCATTGATCCTCACCGAAAACCAGAGCCCCTAGTCATTGTCCCGCCTATCAAACCCTAGCCTTCCCCATCATGATACACAGACAGGTAGAATCGTGCAAGCACAGTATCCTTTTTGCCGGCCCTCGTGACGGCGGCCGGTTTATGCTGCGGAACCTCTTGCAGCGGCATTGTTTCAAATTGTTCTCGGGCAGCAGCTTACGCGGTAGGGATCGCTTTGCTTTTGTTGCTGGGGACTCGTTAATAGTACCAAGTCGCCTTGGTGTTATCAATGACGACTGATGTTGGATCGACTGAGATCATGGATACCATGGCTGAGACGTATTGCTGTTGAAACACCCTGCTGGATGTACAGAGACCGCCGTCATATCTCTCCAACACAACTCTCATAACTCACTCACCCAGCTTACGAAGAAATAGCAAAAGGTGTTGCCGGACGATATTGGCCAATCAGCCTCCCGTGGCAAAGCGGCTGGCGTGCCGGGCCGGCCCTTTCAATCTGTCTTGGAGCGAAACCTCCAAAGCTGAAAATCAAGAGTTGGCTGACCCGTGTCCAGACTCCGTCCCCCATCTCAGCCACTTCCTGAGAGGCCATCCCGCTCGGCCCCTTGCTGGCTGTTTGCGAGTATACTAGTAGTCTCCGGTCTGGGATAGGCCAGGTTTGAGGTTGTGCTACGAGCCATCTAAATCCATCGTGTAACGCAAAACGCTTGTCGTCGACTTCTCAAACGAAGAGAGGCCGCCACACCCCCTCCCTCCTTGGCCGCCCGGAGCACTTCTCCAGAGGCTGCTTGCATATACTACATGTATGCCCGCACCTGTGCCTACCCGCGATTGGCCTACGAAAGGGCTGTGGTGGATGGGGCGGAAAGCATGCAAGGCGATAAAACAGTCACACTCTTCTTTTTTTTCTGTTCCCAAGTCCTGTCCGTGGGCCAGTCACCCACGAGGAAGCAGGGTTAATACTACCGTGAGCCAACCAAGGGGGTGGTGGTTCGGAGCGAAGGGCTGTAGGGGAGGACCGCGTGACTGTCACTGTGGCTCACAGCCGCATATCCTGCTGCGGGCCCTTATCAGGCAGACCTGGGCATGGGGAATATCATCATGAAGAGAAAGAGAGAGAGAATGGCGAGGGCGAGTGATATGATATTAGGAGCAGAAAGAAGATGGCGCAGCGACTTTATATGTTCCTATATTTACTCTTTCCAGCCGTCCCCGGCGCCCTTCATCCAGTTCAGGCCGACCAGCTGGAGCTGATGCTTCTCCACGAACTTGACAGGATCAAAGGAGCGCCTCTGCACGAACTCCTCGCCTCCCACGTCCTCCTTTGTCAATGCCAGGCCATGGGGCTCTCGGTAGAGCAGGAAGAGGTATCTATGTGGTTGGGACCTGTTTTGTTCCCCACGACATATATCTCGCTTAGTAAACCTGTGCCGTAGCATTATCTTTCACAGGGAAAATGTGTGAAAGGGTAAGGTAAGGTAAAGGAAAGGAAAAGAAAAGGAAACTGTAGGGGTGTTATGGATGTGAGAGAGCTCGCAATCGATTCGTCCTCGGCTAAGGGGGAGAGAGCCCGCCGGATACCACATGATATGATATGATAGGGGCAAAAAGCGTCCCCAAAAGAACAAATCCACTTCCCTACATGATACGGCACCAGCAACCCCCCCCCTCACGGAGAACGGAGCAGGAAGGCGCCCACGGAAGAGAGTCGCAGGGAGGGAGGGAGGGGGTGGATGGGTGTGGGCTCGTCGCCACGACCATTGACCAAAGAGAGAGGAGGTTCATCGAGTTGGGTAGTTTATTTGGAGGGAGGAGGAGGAGGGGAAGAGAGAAAAGTGGTGTAAAGGAGGAGACTTTGGGAGGGAACAAACACTTACTCGTCTTTGGGGCCGGGGGCGAGATACTCGGTCAGGACGGGCTTCGTCTGGGCGACGACGCCGTGGGCGCCGCTGCCGGCGAGCGGCTTGAGGCCCGGGAGGACCCAGTGCCGCCAGAAGGCGAACTTGGGGTCGTCGGGCGTGGGTGCGTCGGGATCGACGAGGAGGAGCATGTAGGATGCGTCTTCGGGGGCGTTGGGCTGTTTGATGAGAATATATATATCAAGGCGTTGTTAGGAGAGTTCTTCTTCTTTTATTTCTGGACTCTTTTTTGTGCGTTTTATCATGATGAAATCATCAGTTTTGATGATATGGGCTGATGTATATGCAGCTCATGATCTATATCATGAATTTTGATGTATATGTAATGGGCGCTGACTTATAAGTAGCTCATGCTACCTCCATCATGGTCTTTGATACGCGACAGACATCCAATGGTGATGTTAGTGGCTGGGTGGTCATGACTAACCTCGGCTTCGAAAGAAACAAACGGAGCGAGCTTGACCTCGTTGACGCGAAAGAGATTGCCCAGCTCAACGTCCTTGCCGTCAAAGGAGATGGACAGGCGGGTGGTGGGCTTGAAATTGCGGGGGATGAGGCCTTCCGCGGGGCCGGGGACGAGGTTTGCTGCGGAGAGGGAGGCTGAGAGGGTTTGGGAGAGGGCGTCGAGGGTGTTGTTGTCTGGCATGGTTGACGAAGAGGTGGGTTTTGCTGGTGATTGTGGTTCGGAGAGTGTGTGAGGTTGGTGGTGGTGGTGTTGATTTGGGCGACTAACACTAGGATGGAGGGGGGTTGAAACAGGGAAGCGGAATGATCGAGCAAGAAGAGATTCCAGGAGAGAAGAGGAGGCTGCGATGGGTTGTTGATCAGAGGTTGGAGAACTTGGGGCAGGGGCGAATGATTTCTGTGTTCTGCTTGGTTTCCCCGCGAAAGGTGCTGGTGATGGGTAAAAGGTGTTGAAGTTTGGGCTTGGCGATATCTGACTGGTGGAATAATTGGCGACTTTTCCCATTGAATTTTCGGCTCGAATTGCGAACACCATAAGTCCAAGCACGACCAAGAAAAGACGCGCAGTATACGGGACTTGATTGGATTGCTAGTGGAAGTACTGCAGAGTTGATGCCGTTGGAAGAGACATTGTCAGAGGCTCGCTGAAACTGGAGGTGGATGGTTTGGAGTTTGTGATGATGGGAATATGCTGGGTTGAACTATGGGGTCCGGTTGTCGAACGAAACCAAGAAGCTATTAACATCGGATCACAAATTAATGGACAAGGCGGCTCTGCCTACTCTGGGCTGGAATTGCCATTGTTGACTCGAACTCTACATCAGCGAAGAGCAATCGACAACGAGTTGAACCTCTTCTGCTTAGCGGTGCTACCTCGCCGGTCCCGGATGGCTTCCGAATTGTCTTCACTTTTGCACTCCGAGCGCAGGGTCAATTGAGGATTTAATATTGATGTTAAAGGGTATACAGTGGACATTTATCAAGCCGCCCTTCTTTTTGACACAGGCTATAAGTGATGGCTTCTATACAGCAACAGTTGTTCGTCTTGAAAAGGCTGTACACCCTCGTCCAGGTAATATACATCGAAAAGGCTTGTTGGCCATTCATTCTCCCTTGACCTTCCCAACTTCACCTTTACCTCGGACCCCATAACATGACCCTTCCCTCCTCATCCAACCATACCCGATTACGACTATCCCAACGCCACGAGACGTCTTCAAGTTGCCGACTGTATGCCTCTAACATCTTTTCAACCAAATTTGGAGACTCATCATAAGGAGGCAATGGGCGGCGAGGGTAACTTGGAATCGTTGCCCTCGTGCCTGACTTTTTATATCCCTTCCATGTCCGAGGGGGCATGAGCTCGTCGAATATAGTATGATGCTCTGGCATCATCGTCCAGCAAGCGGGCTCTGTCGACAAGGGAATGTCGGGGAGGGTCATCGTGAACTCAGGCCAAAGAGTCCACGAGAAGAGCATCAAGCCGGCGTCTTGGACTGTTATATAGTCCACCGAGTTCGCGAAATCGACTGTGGAAGCGGTACGGAGACCATCTGCTGCCTGTTTATTCATTTTGGCTAAGCAACTTGCTATCAAGCTTCCGAGAGGAGAGGTCAACATACAGTCTGGCATTCGGGATATCCATCATTCGATTTCACTTCAAGATAGGGATCGGTTTCTGATTGCTGCTGAGTCGCCGGCTGCAGGAGACCTCTTATGCGTATAACAAGCGCAACATCGTCTGCTATGTCGACGAAGGTGCCGGTGGGCGATGCTGGCTGTTGGCGTGGACATGTGCTTGTGTGCATGTCAGAGTGAGTCGTGTTGATTGGGATGCTGTCTTTGATTTGGCAGGGTTATGTCGACGGTTAATATCCCTATGAGATGGGTCTCCTTTGGGAGTTTCGGTAGAGTATTTTGCTCAGCATGAGGTTATTCACCTGGCGTTGTTTAGTTGCTCCTCAACAGGAGTTACTCTTGTAGGGGCTTTCTGTTCCAACTTGATCCTTTGTCCATGTCACGTCTTCTACGGTGAATCAGATACTCTACGGGCCTTTACTTTAAGCTACATGCAAAAATTCATTCTCTAATACTTGAGTAGGTAAGTCTCACGCTCGAAGGAAGGCTCCATACGGTATCTGCAGACACGCTTTAGAGAGACGAGTCAAACGGCTACCAGCACAGAAAGGACCAGCGTAAGGTAGTTGGGCATGGCTGACCACCTATCGTATTTTCCCTCGCTTCAGGCCAAGGAAAACACAACCAATAGTATATGGGAAAAGATGTCAAGATCCTGCCAGACTGTCTGGAGCGCATAAAATACATGCACGAGGGCACCAATAGCGTCAACTCTCGAACAGCTCGACAACTCATGTACACCTGCACATTCCCAGATAACATCGTTGGGATATCCAAATCTTCATCGCGGCTGAATTCCTCTTCAACACCATCAGGACAAATGCCGATCTCACCTATTTGCCCATTTAGTCAATGTTGACTGTTGGGATAATATCCCAGTGACTCGATCTGGGGAATCCCGGTCTGTCTCTCCTGGTGGGGATTCGTATGTACTCCATATCATTTCGATGAGTTGTCATGATAGGGGGCGTGTTTGTGAGATTCGGATGTTTAACGATGAGACTTGTCAGTTGTCTCTTGTGACTACTATCCTGTAAGATACGAGGCGAGGTCTCGTTTGGGCCTGTTGCAGCATGGATGGATAATGCGCTGCCCACGAACTATGTAAGTCGTCTTCAAAACGAGGCATACTGAAGGTTGACTCGTCTACCAGTCACTGCGTTTGGTACATAGAGCGCTCCTAAATTACGATTTGATCGTGGGTATATCCTATGAGAATCTCCTTCCTCACATTCATCACCCATCAAATCATGGCTCACAGATCCTCAAAGTCAAACTTGACCAGCAGCGTACAGTCCGTCTCCTTGCCCTTGAGATCCATCATGCGCAGAAACGTCCACCCGGGCTCCGCATACGCCAGCCTGACCGCCGCGGCGGCAAACTTTGGGTTGCGGGCAAAGCTGTCGTCGCTCTTGATGAGCATGCGCAGGAAGACGAGCTCGTTGTCCTCGTACTCCCACTCGAGCGTCTCGTCCCAGACGGGGTCCGTGGCGTGCGGGTTGTCGCCGCGGTGCAGGAAGCCCAGCTTGTGGTGGCGGTAGGGTTTTGTCTTGCGCTTGGCAGGCTCGCCCTCGCCGTCGCCCTCGCCGTCATCACCGCCGGCGAGCGGGCTGTAGAGCGTACACGTCAGGTAGGGCTTGATGGAGTCGCGCTCCCTGTCGGCGTCGTGCAGCGGCACGTCCGTGGCGCCAGCGACGTGGACGCGCAGCCTCCTCCTGCGGCCGGTGGCCAGGGTGCCGGTGCCGCCGGCGCGCAGTGCGGCGGGCTTGAGGACGTAGCCGGCGGAGCCGCTGAAGAGGGCGTCGTTGAGCTGGTTGCTGGTGCCAAACGTCTGCCAGTTGAGGGCGCAGATCTGGGCGCCGACGGCCCAGAAGCGGACGGGCCGCAGGTTGGACGACGAGATGCGCGTGCCCCGGGGGAAGACGCGCATGAGGTGCCGGGCGTTGTGGCGGGCGATGGCGGCGGCGTGCTGCGGCAGGTGGGCGGCCAGGCCGGACTCGGACACGTTGATGAGGTGGTGATGCGGGCCGTCGGCCAGCTGCTGGCCGGGCTCGAACCACGAGTTGTCCTTGGGTTTCACCGACTGCGCGTAGACGCCCAGCTGGGCTAGCTCTGGCACGATGGCGGTGGAGGAGGAGGAGGACGAGGCCTGCTTCTTGCTGGCCTTGTAGGCGCGGCGGGCCTGGCGCTGCTGCTCCTTCTCTTTGCCGTCGTCATCATCGTTATCAGAGGAGGAGGATGACGATGACGACGACGATGACGAGGATGATGAGGCCTCGTCAGGCAGATGGAACTCGACAATGACGGCGATCCTGGAGCCCAGATCGGCCAGCGTCACATGCTCACCGCTCCCCTGCTGCTCGCGCGTGCCCTTTGAGCGGACGGGCTCGCTTATGAGGCGGTGACCGAAGACGTCCCTCATGATTTGCACCAGCCGGCGCTGCCCGTGCGGCCCGCAGTGGTTCTCGAGCGACAGCAGGATGGGCGAGGCTGTATTTGCAGCAGTAGCAGAAGCATCTCCAACCTGCTGCTGCTGCTGCTGCTGTTCGCGATCAAAGACGTCGCGGATCGTCTCGCACACGGCCCGGAACGGAATGTGCGACACCAGCGTGTAGCCGTGCGTCACCTTTGGCTCGTCGGCGCTCTCCGGGTCGTCCCAGGCGTCAATCTCGATGCAGCGCGACCCCGTCGTCAGCGCCGTCTCGTACGCCGCCGCCGACGACCTGCCGTACAGCTGGTGCGCCAGCAGGTACGTGTTGTGGCTGGAGCTGACAAAGTACTCGGGCAGCGGCTGGTTCGGGTCGAGCAGCGGCGCGGGGGCCTCGAAGCTGCGCCGGCCGAGCAGGGCCCGCAGCGGCTCCGAGGTGGAGGAGGAAGAAGAAGAGTCCGGGGAGTCGAGGCCGGCGTCGCGCTCGGAGAGGATGCGCTGGTCGACGAGAAAGGAGCGCAGGGCGTGGCTGACGCGGAGCTGGGCCTTGCCGTGGTCCGACTTGCGGGTGAGGTGGCCCGGTTCCGGGGCGATGAGGTCGCCCTTGTCGTCGTCGTCGTCGGGGGTGGGCTTGAAGGGGTTGAGGCCGGCGAAGCGGGACGTGAGGCGGTCCGCCATTTTGAGGGTCTTGTGTGACTTGGGATGTGGTTGAGAAGTGAGTTGGGTTCGGATGTGCTCTTGACGTCTACTCAAGAGGAGAGCTGGTGGAGAGTCTTGAATCTCAATATAGCAACTAACTCAATGTCCGAGAGACTACAACTTCGACCGACGCAAGACCTCAGGATGCAGAATGAGACGGAGATGAATTATCGAGAGTTGTAACATGAAGCTTATGAGTTGTAGTGATGAGGTTGATGTGTGAGATGATGTTGAGCTCAGCTCAATGGCGGGGTAAACAAAGGCCTTAGCATAGCCACTCTCATCATCAGACCACCAACACATCCCAGGACAGCAACGCCTCGTAGTCATCTATTGCTCACTACGGGCCTCGTCTCCTTCAGGGTCTCCGTGAGCAAAGAGACGGCAATAAACTCGGTACACAGACTCACAGCCTGATACCCCAAATTGAAGAAAGAAATGCTTGCCGTAGGGTAGCTCCAACAAAGGGGAATCAATCTATCTGCAAAGTACAACAACAGCTACGCTTGCAAGTGGAAATGGTATAACCCAACTCTACTCCAACAAAGGAAAACAAAAAGCAGCGTCAGTTGGCCGAAATCCTGTAAAGCACCCAGTTTTCCTCTCCAACAATGTCCATATACCCCCCCTCGCCCATCGTGCACATGTACGGCATCGTAAAGTCCTTCTGCCCCAACCACACCCAGTACCCCGTCCTCCCGCCCTCGCCGCCCTCCTCAGACAACGGCCGCCAGTGCCGCTCATGCTGTCCCCGGTGAGCCTGCTCCACGGGGTCGTTGTTCTTCAACGCCTTGTCCCTCTGGTTCTGATACAGCGAGCTCGGGATGCCCAGCGAAAAGTCCGCGACGTGCGGCCCCAGCCTCGCCACCAGCTCGTCCACCGGCCGCAGGATCTCGTCGGTGCGGTCGACGCTGCTGTCCCAGCGGGTCAGCCCGTGGACCGTCCGGGTCGGGTACAGCCGGCCCTGCAGCGAGATGTGCAGCTTCCGGGCGGCGGGGAAGGTGGCCGGGACGGCGTCGAGGAAGCGGCGGAAGCTGGCCATGTCCGACAGCGGCGGCTTGACCACCTCCGGGTGGATGCTGGGGAAGGGCGCAAAGTCCCACAGCAGCTCCACCGACGCGATGCTGGCGAGGCGCTGCGGGAGGAGGATGGACGGGAGGCCGAGGATCATTTCCTTGCTGGCGGTGTGGAACGTGTTTGTGGCGTATAGGACGTCGATGCCCTCGATATATCTATCACGACACGATAAGCAAGGAGACAAACATACATACATGTACATACATATATGTGCATAGGTATGTATATAGTATAAGTGAGATGTGAGACATTGAAAAAGCATTGAACTCACGCTTGGCGGCAGCTGCAGAGCCACCCCATGGCTCCTATGAGACACTTTGCCGGCCACTCGCCAGGCCAGTGCCGGCACGCGAGATGCCACGGCGACTGGCCGAACCGGCAGTAGTCCTCGGCCGGCTGGACCTTGCCGCCCGGCGGATTCCGGTGGCACACGGAGCTCCGCCACGCCCATTCCTTGGGCCGCGAGTCGTCCAGCCGCAGGTTCCTGGCGTCGCACACGCCCGTGCTGAGCCGGACGTTGAGGTTGCCGTGCGCCCGCCTCGTGTACCTGCCCTCAAAGTCGCACGACGACGACCGGCCCTGGAGGAACGGCGGCTGCAGCACCGGGTGGTCGTATATCAGGTCCATGTGGACCGTCTGCGCGCCAAAGGCCTCGACCAGGATCTTGCGCCGAATCTCCAGCGGCAGCCGGGTGAAGAAGGCGCTGTCTGCGGTGGCGGCCACGGTGGCTGAGACGAGGCTCTCGTGGGACGGGCTGGGCGTGAGGCGGCCTCGGCGCTGGGAGGGCAGCCGTGGGTGAGGCGGGATCGGGGGATCTTCTATGATGAGCAGCGGCGGCGGCGGCAGCATCAACGATGTTCCCGACGACGCCCGTTTCCTATTGCTCCTTGCGACGCGTCGGCGCCGGAACCAGCTGACGAGGGCGTTTGGCATTGTGCAGTGTAACGTCTCTCTCTCTGTCTCTCTCTGCTGATGATTTACATGCAAGGAGCAATGCTGTATAGCCTCGTATGAGAAGATCCAGCCAGGGCAAGAGGAGTGACACAAAACCAACAGATACGGGACCAGATAGCCTATGATCGATCTTTCGGAGAAAAAACAAACAGCGAGACAGTCAAGGCCATCCGAGCAACCAGTTCATGTTCGTCCGGACGCAACGCCACGAGCATGCCACGAGTAAAAACAGGCATTAGGCTCCCCTGCATCATGCGCAGTTCGGTTCATGCGATTCGCGTGTGATTCGTTCGTCACATGTTGGGTGGTTCTGTTCTCTCTGGGCGGTTCAGCTGGATGGCAGGGGGGTTTGTCTGCGATTTTTATGCGGCTATTTCGCTGGCACTTGCTGAAGAGTGTCCAGATGCTTGTTGTGGGTTAGCTTTGTTGTCTCGTGTGAAGCCGAGATCTGAGCTGTTGTTGATGATTAAGACAAGGTACGGACAAATGGTCGTCTCTGCAGTGCAACTCCCGCAAAATTGGGCACCAACTGCGAGCCTCCCTTGTCAGTTCACCTCTCCATATCCTCCTCCATACGAGTACAAAATCCGCCCGTGCGCAAAAAGCACGACCGCCGCTGGCACCAAAAAAACTTCCCGCCTCAGATCCCAGGCGTCAAATCGGCCCCACTCTCAACGACCCGCTGCCTATTTTAGAAAATTTTCAACTTCAAAATTTTTGTTTCTTCTTTTCTTTCCTTTCTTCTCCATGAACAACGCAAATATCACGTTCGGGTTTCTCAAAACCACTGTAAAAAGTAACCTAGCACGAGGCGCGAGCTCACGACTGCCGGGGACCTGAGGAACGAAACGGAGAAGAAAGCGAGCAATCTTGGGTGCGGTGCTCCCTCTACAAAAATGGAGAGGACCGCAATGATTGAGCGTACATGCCATGGTGACTGGTGATGTTTTTGGGGGATACCGTCTCTTGATGATGCTTGTGCTGTAGATTTGAAGCTGATGCTTTGCGTAGAGTGACGGGAACTTCCTGTCGAGAGATGCTCGTCGACTGTCAACTTGCCGACTCATCGTTGGATGCTCGTCGTGTCCTGGCCATGCCCTGAGCCCTGATTCCGAGCTCAAGCGACATGTCGAGACACAAGTTTGTCGTACACATCACTGAGCGAGTCGTTAACGGCCAATCCATAGCTCATGTCAAAAATCTTCAAGAGGCGGCTTCACAGCCACGACCAGCAGATTCACGTTCCGTCGACAAGTGTCACGGCTCAAGTCACCACAACGTTCACCAAGCGGCCTATTCTTTCAGAGAAATATACTTTCGTTTTCGTCTTGAAACTACCACTCATATAATACATCAAAGCCATAACCATCGTGTCATCTCATGCCGGCCTAGTCGACCACGGACTCAGGCGATAGGTGTGTACCCAATAATAACGGAATTCTAGCAGGTCTTGCAAAGGGCCAAATCCCGCCGTTCTTTATATGTACGAGGCGTCGTGGGACACCAGAGAGAGAAGAAGTAAAAGAAAAGCATGCATGATCCATGTGATTCCTCACTGGCTGAGTCGAACTCTGCAAGAGACGTTAGCAACCGCTCCGTGTCAGGCGTCTCAGGGGAGCCTGGAACTTACAATGAGCCGACCAATTTACTGCATGGACTCGATGACGCTGCGGGCAACATCCTGGATGGTCTCGAGATCGCGCTTGGCCTTCCAGCAAGGCTGGCCGATGCGGTAGCACCATCGCTTCTCGTCGGCGTTGCCCTCGGCCTCGACGCTGCGCTTCTCGTCGCCCTCAATGGTGGCGCTCAGGACGGCCTCGGCGACGCGCTTGGTCTTCCAGCACTTTCCTCCGAGGATCCAGCACCAGCGCTTCTCCTCTGAGATCTCGTCGGTGCGCTTGGCCTTCCAGCACGGCTCGCCGATGCGGTAGCACCAGCGCTTCTCCTCCTCGGCGGCGGCGGCGGCCTCGGCCTCGCGCTTGGCCTTCCAGCAGGGCTCGCCGATGCGGTAGCACCAGCGCTTGTCCTCCTCGACCTCGACGTCGCGCTTGCTCTCGGCGGGCTCGGCCTCGGTGGCGTTGGCGGGCAGCAGCGCGCTGGGGTCCTCGGTCGACACCAGGATCAGCGTCTTGAGCTGGTCGAGGCCCTGGATGGCGGACAGGGCGACCTCGTCGGGGATGGCCTCGCCCTGGGCGCGGGCGGTCAGGTCGTGGGAGCGGACGGCCAGGTTGAAGGCCTCGGCCGTGCGCTTGAGCTTCCAGCAGGGCTCGCCGATGCGGTAGCACCAGGGCTCCGGGTTGGGCGCCGCGAGGGCCGCGGAGGCGAACACGGTGATGGCGGCGAGGAACTTCATCGTTTTGAAGCTTGGGCTTGTGTGGTTATGGAGACAAGAGATGTGGATGGCGATGGGAGAGAAGAAGGATGAAGGAGATGCGATCGAGGGAGGAATTATATGCTCAATTGGCTCTTGCCTCCGAAACGACGTTTTTTTGCTTTCATCCCCATATCTGCGGCGAAAGCTCAGATCAATAAGGTAGAGCTGCTTTGGAAAAAAGTGAGGCCAAAGTCCACTTCGTCTGCTATTGAGCAGTGTTATTGACGGGTGTTGGTCAATAAGCCCCCTTCTTCCAGACCGCGCTGTTTGTCATCTTTTGGACAACGGCGCTCACCTTTGCCGTGTTATTCCTCTTTGCGCTACATAACACTCGAACTGGCCGTTTGAGTTCCAGATCTGTTCAGCTCAACGTTGAAGGGGGATGTTGGTGGAAAGGGGGCGTTGTTGACTGGATCACTTTGTAGGACTATTGGCGAGAGGTTCGATGGGCATGTTTGGTGCTTTTTACGAGGCTGAATGAAGAGATGCTATGGATAGTTCTAAGTTGCTAAATGAATGCCTCCAATCATTGTCAATCGTCGTCGATTTTTTGGAATTCTTCATCAGGTGTTTTGCCGGAGAATCATCACGAAGGACCAGCACAGCGCTTTGGGCGTACATCAGGCAGATGTCGATATGCCCGAATTTCAGGTAGACCAACAGCCACAACTTGGGACGAAAAAGCCCGAAGCACGCATTGTAAATCTCCAAAGCGGTACTTTACGCAGGCAGTGCTTGCTTGCATGCCGTAACAAAACTTGAGGCGACAAGCTCGCTGTTCACGTTTTGTTGGTCGTAGGTGGTTGTGGTGGTTATTCAACGGCCCTGGCTTTATTGACACCCGAATCGGGTAATTCGCTGGCGTCGGGAGCCAATTGGCTACGGGCCTCTCCGCTTATACGCAGCTCACACGTGAAGAAATCGAGTGCTTTTTGGGAATTGGAGGGTAAAGATTGATTGTAGCCACAGTAGTAATCCAGCATGTTTTTTACATGATCATGTCGGCATTTGTATCTGCAAATTTTCAGAAGAAATGCGCTTCGTGCAGTGCTTCTTCTTTGCAACAGCCGGAGCAAGCACGGATGCGGAGGATGAGTCAAAGGACTACCTTACCACCTTGACTGGAACTACGAACTGTTACTTCACAACAAGCTCTTAGTGTGACGTGGCGAGGACATGGAGTTGCTTGCACAAGCAGTGTTGGTCTGGAAATGCGTTGTCATCACGAGCCCCCGGATCAGCCACCTCGAAGCCACTCACGACCAAATCCAGGTCTTGCGCGTGGCAACAAGAGGCAAAGGGGCGGAACAGCTCTACCCCTCAAGTCAGCCAAACTCTATAGTATAATCATAGCCAAAATGCAAAAACTCAATTGACGGTAGGTTGACACCGTTAATAACGAAGAGATCTTGTGTTCTAGCCCTGGTATCATAGAGCTGCGGCTGAATCGCTGGTGTTCAGGCACAATAAAGCCACCGCCACCACGGTAAAGGAGGGCGAGATCTCGGCTTACAACTACACGTGGCACCGTTGGCACTAATATTCCTTGTAGAAGCAGTTGTGTGGCCTTAAAAGATCAGATCTCATCCTTACCTCACGTTCGATATCTAGATTCGCGAGGACAGGCAAGCGCCGTTGGATGTGAAGTGCCGAGATGGGGTCGATGGACAACTGCAAGGCAAGATGCTCTGAAGACTTGCGTTGGGGAACCTGTATGGGAATGATCGGGGCTGCAAGAATGTTGGAAGTAGTGGGACAGAAAACGTAGACAGTTTGCTTACTGACGGTGTGACTTGTCGATGGCCCGTTGGTGACGAGTGGGTAAAGCCGTTATTGACGACTGAAAGGAGGTAGGGGCTGTGGATGCTCTGCGGCCTGGGGCAAAACTTATCGTGGCTGACCAAAGTCAATGAAGATGTTGGACATGACCTTTAAGAGATCTCGGGTGGTCTTGTGGCGGAAGAGACATGTGCATGGGGCCTGAGAGAGATGAACGGTGGCGGCATCAGAGCGTCTCAGGCTCAAGGTCGAGACTCGTGCGTGTGCTAATATGTGTATGTACATACAGTGGCTCCCGTGCTTGGGCTATACATACATGTAGCTTGAAAGACTAGTATCTCCACTGCAATGACTTACGGGCATCCTCAAGCTGGAAGCTAGCTGTTGTTGCAACAGCAAGTTCTACCTGCTGACAGTATATCTTGTCTGTAATGGGGGATGAGGATCCAATCTTGGGGCAGCAGTCCGAGAGAGGAACGACTAGAGTTGGGAACAGACGTTGCTTGACTGGAGCTTTGCCGCGGCGTAAATTGCCAGAGCATTCAACTACTGAGTCTTATCATTTACCTTGCCATTGGGCATCTTCTTTTCCACACGTACCGTCGTCGCTGGAGAAGGCAATACCTGCTAGGAGACTTTGCGATACCATCATCGGTGTGTCACTTGCTTTCCACGAAATTCATCACCTTACAGAGACAAGTCGGTTTGACTACCTATATATAGCAACATCCCCGGATTGTGCCATTACTGCCCCTGGGCGCATGATCTAAAAGGTTTCGGTGGCAAATGGTTGATCGACATAGCTTCATGCTTTCATCGATATGCATATTAGCCGGTGAGCCGGCCAGCTCCAGTGATATGGGGAATCTGGGGCGCGTGAGCTTGACTCACGGCGACATCTCTCTGTTTCCTGAGGTGCGTCACGAACATGAGTTGATGGCGGACATCTTCAATCGCTATACAACACAGGTCAGCTTTGCAGCAATTCTTCATACAATTGTGTATGCCAAGTAAAAGCAACATGCATCAATTACGTCCTCTGCGTTGATCAATTCATGCGTACTCGCGCCAAACCTGCCGACTCGTCCAATCACTTCATTTTCCCCTTTTCTGCAATCCTGGATTCTGCTGCATATTACGCCACACTCACCTTGCCTCCGACAGAACAAGCCACATCCCCAGACAAGAAATGCAAGGGAAAAGACTAGACGAATATATTGTCATCTCACTGGCTCTAAGAACTGGAAAAACTACACTAGAAGCTTTGCATGTCGAAACAATTGGCTTTGGAGGCTCGTGTGTCGATGTCATCGTGCCTGACGGATCTACCCTGCAACAAGCCGACGTCCCGGCGAATACGAGCTTTCTGGGTGCTGGAGGTCGATGACCACAGGGCTTCTCAACTGTTGCTGCGTGCTCTGAATGGGAGAGAGAGAGGCGATCGCGTCAAATAAACCTGTTGTTGTTGATGCGACGTCTGTTTCAAGTTAATTGTTCCGGCCAGGACTACAATTCCTACGAGAAGTGAAGGGCACCACGGCACCCCAAGAGTACTTTGAAGGCAGCCACAGCTTGTCCATGATGTTCAAGGGGCGAATGCGTGTGGCTAAGCCACAGGATCAGCCAATGGACTTTGTACCTGCATTTGGAAGGATTCCTGCGATTGAGTGCGACATACAGCAACCGTAAAGAGAAGAGGGAGGTGAGCAACAGCTCTGAACCGGAGAGGCCATGTTCAGTCAATTCGATGCTGAAACATTGTGGCATCCCTGTTTTTGCTTGCATGTTCTAAGTCGAGGACCTCTTCTGAACAAAGAACCAAGGGGATATGCTTTTTCTCTGCCGCGAGAGAGGTTCAATCCGGCGTGGCCTTTCATCGTAAGTAGATGCGTTTCTCAATCATTGAACAGACTTGCCAGTAACTTTACAAATGTAACGCAGCTCCAACAGGAAGAGAATTACTTGTTGTACTGTAAGGGCGCGATCAACATGCAATGCCGCCAAGATGAAGTTTATTGGATTATAACAAGTTATAGCCGTTTCGAAGAAAGACCAAGTTCCCTGTTTTTGATCTCTTGCGCCCCCTGTCTTCGGGCCGTCGGCATGGCCAGCACGGTTCGCCACGAAGATCCCGGCCAAGATGACGACCGTCTTAGGAGTCTGTTCCGGAGAGGATACATCAGCCAAGACGCCTGTAGAGCGCTGTTGAACTGCCTTAGTCTCAAAACACGAAGGTTACAGATGATGATGTAGCTGAAGCTGGAATGGGCTCAATTGATCAAGATATTGAACAGACATTGTCTTTTGCCGGCTTGTCGGAAACTTGAACCTGAAACGGCGAGTGAACAGAACCTACCTGGACTGAACACTATCTATAAATATATCGCTGCTGAAGACGATCATATCTTGTGGCGTCGAATTGAACACGGCGATTGCTTTGCCAGCTCAGCATGGAAAGCTAACAATGTTCAGATCGTCGCTCGTCTCTACCAACCATATCGACATATTCCCTGTCCTTCTCAACTTCTCTGCATGCATCCCTGCTTGATGAACGAGAGATGATGATGGAACTTTATGCGGAAGTCTACTCCAAGATTGACGACACAATTGAGTTTCTCAGAAGTCAGATTGAGTCCATAGCCAATTGGGACTCCAACACTCCCAGAGTAGGATCCAAGATTCTTTCTATGGACGTAGCTGTGCCATAGACTGAAATGGTTATAAATACCCCCTTCAAGCTCTTTCCAAAGTGTCTCAACATCACAAAGCAGCTCACAGACCCAACACCGTCCATTCTCACCTACTACTGAACACATTCGCTCTTCACAATCGTTATCAATCCAACTCACCTTCAACCCCGTTCAAAGAACAATGAAGTCCTTCGCTGCCATCGCCCTCTTCATCGCCGGCATCCTCGCCGCCCCCCAGCCAAACATGAAGCTCCCCAGAAGCCCCGTCTGCTCCGGCCTCACGTCCACCCCCCAGTGCTGTGCCACCGACGTTCTCGGCGTCGCAGACCTCGACTGCCAAACTCGTATGGAAACCCCCCTGCCCCTCCTCTTTTCGCGAAAGAAACAAGCCCACTTCGGACGATTGCAAATCCCTCCTTGAAGCGTGGAGAACGGTACTGACTGCAAATGTAGCTTCTAGCCCTGTGCCTGATGCCCAGACTTTCGAGGCTGTCTGTGCTGCTGGAGGACAGCGCGCTCGCTGCTGCGCTATTCCTGTTGTAAGTTTTCACGATGCGTTCCAACTACCTCTCACCAATTGGTCGATGAGAGGCTGACTGCTTTTCGACAGGCTGGCCAGGATTTGCTTTGCCAGACGCCAACGGGACTCTAAGCTAGACTGCAGTTTCTTCATTCAAATATGGAACAGTGTAACTGATGGGATGTTGGAAAGATTACTACGCACTGGAAGTTGGGGGACATGATCGTTGGAAGCCAATTCCTGGATACGCACTCTGTTTTCGGCTGTATGAACATCAGTTGAGATAGTACA
The DNA here is from genome assembly GCA_020002365.1 of Trichoderma gracile. Lineage (NCBI taxonomy): Eukaryota > Fungi > Ascomycota > Sordariomycetes > Hypocreales > Hypocreaceae > Trichoderma > Trichoderma gracile. The sequence goes on from JAINEY010000006.1 coordinate 776,895, forward strand.
CACAATAATTGAGATCTGAATGGTATTAATGATCTAATCTGACTACTCTCGTTCAACTGCAATATGTGATTGTTTGCTCAAGTGACCTGCCACCGGTTCCGTTCTAGTACGTTTATTGTCTGATAAGTTGAAATGTCTGATGCGTTCAACAAGTTGGCAATAGAAGCAAGTGGCTGGACGCACACACCGACCTCTGGGTATATGACATCTTACACCGAAACATACAGTCACTGAGGAGTCGGTAGCACTCATGGTATGGATAGGTTTAATCTCTGGTAGGCTCCAATATTCGATCGTTGCTCAGGTATTACCTCCGGTTCAATTCCAATACGTTTAACGCTGTGATACGTTTTGACTCCCTGATACATTTGACCTCACTGATACGTGCTGGCGTCTGCTGCGTCCAACTGCGATGGGGCTCAACTACCTGACGGGACCAATTGTCTGATAACTTCCACTGACAGATAGGTTCAACCTTCTGATGCATCCGGGTGTCTTATACGTTCAACTGCCTGGGGCATTCAGCTCTGTGGTAGTCCAACTTCCAGGTCGTACTATGTAGCACAGAACTTTGATCCCATCTCCTCTGTGAGCGTGTAACTGGAACAAATGAGGCCAAAGGTGCCTCCCTTCGACCGCTCAAATGTAGCACACTGTTCAAAGATGATTTGGTGTACTCAATGTGTGAACGTCCCAGGCATGTCTCAAGATGCTACTGAACATACCAACTCTCAACACCACGTTCAATGGTATCGTGAACACATACAGCACTCAACACCACCCCGTAGAACAACACGAAATTGACTGAAACATGCAATGAAGCTTCAACTATATCTTTACCATCATGTCACCTCCAAATCCCAAATCCCAATCACCATCACCATTCTCATACTCACAATCTCAACACCACTTACACACAGCCCCAGCACCACTTGCACCATCCCAGCACCACTTACACCCTCCCAGAATCACTTACACCCTCACACAGCCTCATCTCCCCCCTTTTCCCAAAGATGTCCGCCTCAAGCCAAGAAATCACCCTCGGCTGGGAACTCGAACTCATCGTCCACCTCCAACCCGGCGAACAGCCCGGCGTCGCCCTCGAAGCCCACAAACTCCGTGACCTCGCACTAACCATCGCAGCCCAGGTCCCCAACCTCCCCATCGCCGCCCACTGCATCCACCGCCCGGCCGACTCCTGCGTCATCTGCGAGGACGCCCCCGCCGAGCACCGCCTCCCCCATGTCCGCGTCGTGAACCCGGCAACACCCATCCGCAGAGCCAACGGGCCCCTCGAAGAGCTGTACTACTTCGTCAAGAGAGAATGGCTCCATGTCCCCACAGACGACGACGACCAGAGGCTCGCCCACGGCTTCGAAGTCACCTCGCCCATCCTCTCCCAGGCCGAACTCCGCGCCGGCCTCCCCCAGACGGGACAGATCCTCAGCGCCATCCGAAACTCCGGCCTCACCATCTCCGCGCACACCGAGTGCGGCCTCCACTTCCATGTAGGTGTCAAGAGCGGCATGACGCTCAACATTGCCAAGAAGGCCGCCACCCTGGTCATGCTCCTCGAACTGCCCCTGCTCAAGAAGTTTGCTTCCGAAGAGCGCTCCGAGAGCCGCTTCTGGTTCATCCCCATCTCCAAGAGGTCCGAGTTCATATCTTACGCAGACAGGTACCACGACGAAGTCACAGACGCAATCGCAAGTCCCGAGCTGCGCCAGCACGTGCCCAACTTGGCAGAGATGAAGCCGGCTGAGTGGAACAGCAACGAACCCAAGAGAATGCACCTTGCCCTGAATCAGATTTGGCTAACTGACAGCATCTGGAGGCTCTCGACCGGCTTCTTCTCGTACGAAGGCCAAAAGGCCAGCCTGGTCCTCTGCACTCGTGAGAGGAATGGCGATTCGGCCTCGGAGCCGGTTCCTGGGGCGCCTGACAATCTCGAGGGAACGCCGTCCACCCTCGAGTTCAGGTATCCGCCGATGAGCTTCGATATCGACTTTGTCAAGTCTTGGGCCGAGATTGGTTGCAGAATCGTCGAGATTGCCACGCGAGATACCGCGGCTTTCCGCCAAGTGGCTACGGATCTGCTCAAGGAGTTGGAGAGGAACGATGCCTCCCAGTGGGAACGGCTTCTGAAGGTCCTGGGGTTGGACCACCAGGTTCCATTTTGGAGGCAGCAATTGGCCCGGTTTGACGACGAGGAGCCGATTCGCTTCCTTGACGATGATGGCTTTCTGATCCCGGAGAAGAAATAGGATAGGATGAGGTGTTGTTTTTGGAAGTGTTCAGTGTAGAGTAGAGTGTATGATTCGAGTATCGTTTGAGTTTTGGAATTATTGAGAATTTGCCAATAGAGTTTTTGAGTCTTTGCCCCCCCTGACATCCTTCATTATTGTGACATGTAAACATGCGAAGATGATGGATTTCTTCCCATCATCCTCATAAGTAGAATACACGCATCCTTGACATACAAAGTAAAATGAAACGTCTTTAGCGTACATTATTGGCGGCTCACATCCCCTCGTAAACGAGTACCCTGATGAAGTACATGCTTTCCATTACTCTCCGATGCTCATAAACTGCCTTAAATGGTAAGAATTGAAACATAATAACAAGAGATCCTGTTATTGGCTGTTGAATGTTGGGCTTTGCGCGAGTAGAGCTGTAATGTGAGCTCGGGGGCTCGGTCGTCGTTGGTCCTCGTCGCTCATCACAGCGCTTCCGGGACCAGATGGAGAATCGTGGCTTCTCTTTGTTCCCTTGTCGGTAGAGGGCGGTGCTGCATTGTTCACAGCCGCGTCTTCGGCCAGACGGGCCTCTAGAGCAGTAACATACTCTTCGACCGAGGCCAGATGCTGGTTGGCGGCTGGAAGAGACGATATGTACCCGGAGTTGCTTGACTCTGCTTGCACACTGTTGTTGTGCGCACTTTGTGGTCGACGAGCGGTCTTCTTCACCCCGAAAGGGTTGTCGCGAGAGGTGGACGTCGTAGATCCACTCGAAGGAGATGGATCTGGTGCCTGATGGAGGTCGTCTGCCTGGTTCGGCCTTGCCTCAGGGTTGGCAGTACGAGTGCTGTTGGCCAAGCGGTTGGCTGGCATCGGTTGATTGAGCAGCGAGTGAGCCAATGAAGTGGGTGTATCCATCATGAACATGTTGTCCTGGGACAGCCGAGGCAAGAATAGATCTATGTCACCAATGTCAGAGTCTACCATGATGAACAAGCGCCGTCGATCCACCCATACCTTGTGTCTCCTCGCTGCAAACGGCTTCGACGTCCGAAACTTGGGCGGTAGACCTGAAATAGTCAAAATGATCACGACCAACCTCATTTCGAAAGGTCTGCAATCCCAGGTTTTGGTCCAGATATGGTCCCATGCTATTACCCATTGGCATGAATGGGGGCACACCAGCACTGGGAAGCCGTCGTCCGTGCTGACCAGGTGCGAACAGGTCGTGTTCAACAAGCTGATATGAATCAGTTGGCCCGGTGCCCATGCCATTGAGCCACTCAAAGTACACATTTGAGTCATTGATAGTCTCCAGCGTGCCGGTGCTGGTGCTTCCAGAAGCAGCGCGGGCGTTGCCGCCTTGGAAGCTAGACGTCCTCTGACTCGGCCGGACGCTTCGACGGTTCATTGCGAGGTTCTCGGTCAAGGATGAAGGAGGGTTTGCGTTCGTTCGCGTGTACTTTCTTCTCGGAGAATGGGCGTGTGAGTCGGTATCGTCTGACGGATACGCTTGAACCGCCCTCGTTGCAGGCGCTGGGATCCGTCGCCACATGCTCGGATTTGGCCAAGCGATGCACGAATTCTCCAGAATTTCTGGCAATGAATGTTCTCGTTAGTTTGCTGCTGTGACTTGGATTAGAGATAGGGCACAATCGGCGTACCAAGAGGCGCATGTTGAAAAGAGAACGCGACGACATTCTTGACCCGTTCCATGGGCAGCGAGACAGAGTCGCGCGGGAAGCCTTCGCTAATCACAATCTTGATGCGTCCGAAATTGTCGGCGGGATGCCAGTGGTTCTGTCGAAGAAGCTCTTGACGAAAGCTTGGGAACTTAAGAGGCTCAAGATCTCCATTCTTCGAGACACCTATGGCAATTCATCAGCATATGAGTGTCAACGCCACGACTACCGCGGGCCTGGTTCTTCCTACCGAAGCTGTGAATGATGATGTGCGGCCAGTCCTTGTCTCGATCGAGGCGCGCAGAGCTGGAAGCAGAGATTGTTAGCATACCAGAGCTGCATTCATAAGCCTGGTCACCGTGCAGTAGCAGCAGCGGAGCCGGGAGGAAGACTTACGCAACCAACTGTCCGTCAACGAAGACGCGGGCCTCAAAGTTGGCATCGTCGCCATACTTGCTGTAGCATCTGGTGAACTGACTGACTATAGGCGAAGTCCAAGAATGAATCGAGACTTGGAAGGGAGTTCCAGCAGGCAAGCTTGGTATGAAGCAGCACACCGTGGGCAACCCGAAAGAACCGTGAGGGCTGTTGATTTCTTCGCTCCGTTAGCCACGCAATGCGGAGGAAGATGAGCGCACTGAAACGCTGAAGAGAGCACACACACGAGCACATACCGGCATCGTGGATGACATGGCAAGCCACCTTGAACTCCTTGACGGGCACTTTGCAGTCCCGAGGGAAGAGCAAGACATCCCAGTCCTCGAACCGCATCGTGAGCACGAGTTCGAAAACGCAACCGGCGAATCAAGGAGACGAACAGAAGAAGAGAAGACGAAGAACCAGTCGAATGCAGCGAAGACGCGCCAATAGCAGTGCTGGGGAGTCCAAATGTGTCCTCTGCTATTCCAAGGCCGACTCTGTGTAGGTGAGAATCCAAGCTGCAGATTTGGATGCAATCACTCCTCGAGATATACCTAGGCGAGACGTGATCAGGTGGCAGGGCAACGCTATCGGTATATCTGTAGGGCCGTCTTGACTCTGATTCGGCAAAGAGCGAGTGGCCTCGGAACCGGCAGCTGCACACGCGAGAGAGTTTCGATGGAGTATGGACTCGCTTATTCTCTTAAAAAGCTCGCTTCTGGAGTGCTTCCTACACCGATCGCTCTGGTTGCCGAGAGACCAAGCCAGCAGAACCTGGAAGACAGTCAGAAAGAAGATGATTTTGAGGAAGGTGTTATTTGTTGATTAAGGTAAGGCAGGTATTGTAGCCACGCGGAGGTCCTTTGATAAGGAGACTGCCTCCCTGATAGGTAAGGTAGGTGGGCATGGAGGAGAGAGTCAGCCAAAGGGCAACATACTATCGAGCGGATGTGCAATGACCTCAGCAGGAAGGCGACAGGCTCCCGAGGGATGGATCGATCGTGTTCCTGGCAAGGAATGATCCGGGATTGACGTAGATGAAAGAATTGTCTCATAATCAAGTTGACGAGCCTTCTATTTGGGGGCATCCCATCGGATATCAGCCTAAACATACGGTACTTCAGATCAAGTACTGAAAGTGAGGCGCATCGCGTCCCAATTTCATGAAGAGCAGTTACGAAAGGAGGACTATCCAATGCGCAAATATCTTTCCGGTCCTGGAACATATGACAGCAAGTAACTAGACTTGGAAAGAGTCCAGTCCACATATATCTTGACACTTGTCCGCCATTGCGCATATGTGTTCGCAAGGCATGATCCAGAGCAGTCATAGCTTGGCTGAAGGCACTGAGATGATCCTTTGCCTTCCTCGTCATCCGAGAGATCGCATCTTGCAGATAATCGCTCCGCGGAAGAAGCACCAACATGTAGAAAGCTTTTATTCTTGATTATGTACAGACTAATAGGAAACCTCACGGGTCCTCGTCACCAGCCATTCGCGCCTGCAGCCCCAGTGTCAGCATGAGTCACGTCTAAATCATCTTCATCAAACAAGCTGCCACTTACTCTTACGGCTCCTGGGCCGCCCAACTCTCGCTCCAAGCCATTTTCAAACTCCCTGGGGTAGGCCACCCGATCAGGGTAGTTGAGATAGACAACTCCCGAGACGCCCAAGAAAACGGCAATGAAGGATCCAACCATGATCAGACCAGGCCCCGTGGTGGTCCATGTGTACTCCCAGGGGGAGAAGATGCCCAGCACGTCGTTGTCTTCGTGGACCGGCTCGCCAAAGTTTCGTCGCTCCTGAGGGTCCCACCAGGTGGCATATGGGTCGCGGAACTGTCGCTTGATTCTCGGCGGGTTGATGTAGCCTCCGTTCTACAGTAAAAGTCTGTATTAGATCCCACAGCTCCTTTCATAAACAACGCTGGAGCATCACGAACCATTCCAGGATCTTGGGCCTCGCTGAGTCGCGGGAACTCGGGATACTTCTCGTCAATGACTTTCTTATCGGAGAACTGGGATGGCAAGAAGCCTCGTCGTTGGATCGTGGGGAGCCTTCGGCTGGCAGCAAGGGTGTTGCGCAGAGCCGAAGCTCGCACAAGTCGTTGCGGGAGCATCTGTCGAGACGGGGGAACAGTCAGTCGGGGGGTTCGCTTTTCACAAGAACAAGTCTCTCGCAATCGTAACATGGACTCGGCGTGCTCACCTTGGGCGGATTGACCGTAGCTTCGGCGCCCAATTGCTGTATTCCGGGGTTGCTCTCCGTGATGACCTCAACAGACTTCCAGATTGGTTGGATTTGAGGTTGAATCGACAATCGCCCTCGAGCTGTGGTGCCTCAGGCACCAAGCCCGGATTTCTCTGCAAGCTGGAGGGAATTACGACACGGCTTTTGAGACGGGCCGCCTAGCAGAACGCCGGTACTCGCGAGTTACAACAGCTGACGACCCCACCAGCGCGAAACTGGGGCAGCATTCGCGGTAAATCACAGCTGCAGCTCGGTGAGTCCAGGTACCAGCAGGTACTCCAGCCCCTCCAGTGCCCTCCACTCTTCTTTTCGCACCACCTTACCTGAGGTTACCATGGCGCCGTCGAGATTCTTCCTGTTCCAAACTTTTTGCTGAGCAGACTGCAATCCGTCGCAAAAACCGCCGCAGCGCTCCGCCCAGGCCTCTGATCATGTGCAAACTCTGTCCGAATGTTCGGTAAATCGCCACGAATCCGTAGATGTCAATTTCTCCCCGCCAAATGATAGCCTCACAGAGTTTTCGCCTGCGACGTCCCCTAGCTCCACGTTGCGATTATGCTCGAGACCGCGTCGCCAGACCATGTGCTTCCCGACGCGGATCCTCTGGCTGCCTCGCCCGCCGACGGACCGCTCAACGCTCCATCCAGTGACGCGCCGCACGTCGAGCCCGAGGGTCGGGAAGCCGCCGGCGAGGCTCGAACGAATGGCCATGGCCAGCAGGACGCGACGCCGGCCCAGACGAATGGCCACGTGCCGCAGCCGGCGGAAGCCGTCGACGATGCTCCTGTGGACGACGGCGAGCGGCCTGCCAAGAGGCTGAGGACGCGGAATGCGACGCCGCCGCCGCCCGCCGTCCGCAAGCTGAAGCCCATCTCGCCACCGTGGAAGAAGATCGAGGCTGACGGCCCGACGTCGTTCACCGAGAATGGACGGCGCAAGTCCGGCCGCATCAACCTCTTGTCCACCCCGGTCGAGCCGGCGAATGCGAACCCAAAGCGCAATACCCGGCATTCGATGAATGGATCGAACGGGAGCACGCCCAGAGCCGGCCCGCTCACAAATGGCAAGTCCAGCAAGTCAGCAGGAGTTGGCGCAATCAAACAGAAGTCCACGAGCAAGACGACATCAGCCAGCACCACGCCATCCGAATCCAATTCGAGACATGCTTCCAAGAGAGGCGCTGCTCCCGAGCCTCGGCCATCCTCACGACCAAGCCGCCGACGCACTCCCTCTCCTCCCCCACAACCCCTCAGACACTCTACACGAACGCGAAGAACACGGCTTAGCGATGCAATTGAACAAGAAGCTGGGGCCAATGCCATTAGACACACCACTTTCGAAGGCTCTGGCAAGTCGCCCCGTGTCAAGCTGAGAGTTGGATCCCGGCTTGGCGTGATTCCCTTGGTTCATCCGGACCAGGTACGCAAACGACCGCGAATAGGAACCGACTTTGACGATTTCTGGAACCGAGCTGGAGACATCCCAGTCGAAGATGGTGGCCTCATGGTATCTGAGGATGGACCACCTTACACGGACGAAGCGGCGCAGAATGACGCCCGCATAATACTACGCATCGAAAAGGAGGTTGAGCCGGGAGGGCTCCTTTCCATGCAGCGGTGCTCTCTGTTCGTGCCCGAAGGAGAGGAGGAACCTCCAAGGCAATGGGCGCGGCAAGACCACATGACGAGGGCCGCAGCCAATTTTCGAAAGCTCATGGTGGTGGAACAGCAGCGGCATCGATCAACCGCCAAAAAGCTAGCCGAAGCCTGTCGCGAGGAATGGCTGCGGCGTCAGCCCAAAACTACCGAAGAGATTGAGGCAGAAGCAAGAGCTTCGTGGTTGGCCCACTACCGAGTTGTTCTCAGATCCCTGTTTGGTACTTGGGAGAATGTTCGTGCAGAAGTCAATAGGCGGCGATTGATCCAGTGGGAGGCGGAGGAGCAAAAGAGAGTCAAGGCTGCGCTTAATCAGGCAGTCAGTCTGTCGGAGCAGAAATTGCAAGCTCGGCGCGCTGGTGGCATAGATTCGGAATCTCTCTACGACGAAGATGGCTTTGACGACTTGAGCGACAGTGCTAGCGAGGACGAAGACGGAGACGAGTCCCGCATGTCTTCAGGAGAGACTGATGGAAGTGGTGATGGAGACGGCGAGGATGATAGCGATATGATGTCTTCTTCGGAAGATGAAGAGGACGAAGACCATAAAGATGCAGCAGACGAGGGCCTGACGCAGGAGCAGTTACGGGCCAAATACGCCAACATACCTAATCTCGAGCGCGAAGATGCAGATTCGACGGCTGACAATGCGAGTCGAACCCCGGGCAACGCAGACGAGTCGGAAGCCGAGACAAGTGATGAATCGGTGGATATGGATGATGATCTGGGTTCAAGCGATTTTGATGGTAGTGACGAGTCTGGAGACGAAGGCTCGACAGACGAATCGGGATCTGAAGAGGAGGAGGCCGGTGGTCTACTGGGACTTTTCTTCGGGAAATCGGAATTGAAGGCGATGAAGAAGCTCGACGACAAGCATGAAAGCCCACAAGCCGACGAGGCGGGTGCCCAAGCTGATCCATCCGGGGCCGAGACCGCGCAGCCCGATACCAGGATGGACGAGGACGAAGATGATGATGAGATGTCACTCGTCCACCATCCTGACTCCGTCAGCGGAGACAACGCAAAGGAAACTGGTGAGAGTGCTGGTCCCCTGACACCTGCAACGGAGACCAAGTTGAATGGTCTGCAAACCCCCATGCGACTTGACGGCAAAGAAGCCAAAGAATCCGCCGCGTCTCTCGAATCAGCCGATGCAGATCTGAACCACCTGAATGAGGACGTCCCAATGGATGATGTCCCAGAATCAGCAGCTGGCAGAGGATCAGATTCGGAAGAGCCTGCAGCCACGGAAGCTCCAGAGAAGGATGCTCATTCTGAAACAAAAGCAGCAACTGTTCGTGTTGATATCCCGCGTGGTACATCCTCACCAACGATTGCAGACGGCAAATCGGAAACGAAGCCCAAAACCGAGACAGCAGCGCCGAAAGAGCTGGCGCGGTCTGGATCATCCACCGCTGTTACCCGGGTCTCCACACCGCAACCTACCGACCACAAGATAGAAGTTCCCTTTCTCCTCAGGGGGACACTGCGCGAGTACCAGAGGCAGGGCCTCGACTGGCTGGCCGGCCTCTACGCGAACAATACAAATGGTATCCTCGCAGATGAGATGGGTCTGGGCAAAACGATTCAGACCATCGCGCTGTTGGCACACCTTGCCTGTCGTCACGAAGTCTGGGGCCCTCATCTTGTCATCGTGCCCACCAGTGTCATGCTGAACTGGGAGATGGAATTCAAGAAGTGGTGTCCTGGCTTCAAGATTCTCGCCTACTACGGATCTCAGGAGGAACGCAAGAGAAAACGACAAGGATGGAACAACGACGACGTATGGAATGTCTGCATCACCTCATACCAGCTGGTACTCCAAGACCAGCAGGTGTTTAGGCGACGGAGGTGGCACTACATGATTCTGGACGAAGCGCACAATATCAAGAACTTCAAATCGCAGCGATGGCAGACGCTGCTAGGGTTTAACACGCACTCACGTCTACTTCTCACAGGAACTCCGCTGCAGAACAATCTCACGGAGCTGTGGTCGCTGCTCTTCTTCCTCATGCCCGCGGAGAATGGCGTCGGGGGCTTCGCTGATCTGCAAGAGTTCCACGACTGGTTTCGCAAACCCGAGTCCCAAATCCTGGAGAGCGGGAGGGACCAGATGGATGACGAGGCAAAGGCGATCATCTCGAAACTCCACAAAGTTCTGAGGCCATACCTTCTCAGACGTCTCAAAGCCGACGTGGAGAAGCAGATGCCGGCCAAGTACGAACACGTCGAGTTCTGCCGACTGTCGAAGCGGCAGCGCGAGCTGTACGATGGTTTCCTGGCACGCAGCGATACGAGGGATACGTTGGCGTCCGGCAACTACCTCTCCATCATCAACTGCCTGATGCAGCTGCGCAAAGTGTGCAATCACCCCGACCTGTTTGTCGACCGCCCCATCATGACCTCGTTTCGCATGAGCAAGTCCGTACCTGCAGAGTATCAGGATACGGTGAGGGTCGTGCAGCGGTCGCCTTCAAATTTCGAAAGCCCCATGAGCACGGTCAACTTGGGGTTTCTGAACCTAGTGCCGACTCAGCATGAGCATCTCTCCACCATCAAGGCGGACAGTATCACCCAACTGAGTTCGCATCGTATCCTCATGGATCTTAGAGAGGCACAGAAATGCCGAGCTCAAAACGCCTACACGACCCTGGACCCTTCCACGGTAGAGTCCAACATTGCCTACGTCGAGAGCGCTGCCCGCTGGGGCCGTTTCGAAGAGCTGCAGCACTGTGTTTATCTCAACGCCCTCCGCCGTCAGCAAAGGCCGATATATGGGAGCAACGTTGTCAACCTATTGAACATCAATGCTCATGACCGTCTGCGCAAGCCTCGGCCTCGAGTTCCAAAAAAGGTACTTGACTGGTTCGATAACGACTCGGCCTTTCTGCGGGCGCTATCACCGTCCCTCGAACAGAGAGCCGATAGCCTCAAGACCACCATCGAAAAGTTCTCGTGCGTCACGCCCGCGGTGGTGACTCGAGATCTCAACCAGGTGATTCTCGGCCGAAAAGGTGTCGAGGCGTTTACAGACGAAGATCTGAAGCTATCGGCGCCGGTGCGATGGGCTCCCTTTATGCCCAAGGAGCCCCCGGCAGACCCTTGGCACGAAGCGCGAATGCGTCTCACCATTCAATTCCCCGACAAACGCTTGCTTCAGTATGACTGCGGCAAACTCCAGGCGCTGGACAAGCTGCTGCGCAAGCTGCAGGCCGGCGGCCACCGCGCCCTCATCTTCACCCAGATGACCAAGGTCCTCGACATCCTGGAGCAGTTTCTCAATATTCATGGGCACAAGTACCTCCGACTAGATGGCGCCACTAAGATTGAGCAACGTCAAATCTTGACGGACCGGTTCAACCACGACTCACGTATTCTCTGCTTCATCCTGTCTACTCGATCAGGAGGGTTGGGCATCAACTTGACGGGCGCCGACACTGTCATTTTCTACGATCAAGACTGGAATCCGGCCATGGACAAACAGTGTCAGGATCGATGTCATCGTATCGGCCAGACGCGCGACGTCCACATCTACCGCCTCGTGAGCGAGCACACCATCGAAGCCAACATTCTCCGCAAAGCGTCGCAGAAGCAAATGCTCGACGACGTGGTCATACAGGAAGGAGAGTTCAACACGGATTCGTTCAACCGCCCTTCTGTCAGGGATGTCCTTGGCGAAAAGGTGGACTTCATGAGCGAGGGTGTTGCCGCCGCAGATGCCGCTCTCGACCTTGTTCTCGGCGGATCGGAAAGCAACAGCGATCAGCGCCGCGTCGGTCGCGTCTTTGAACAAGCCGAGGACAAGGAAGATGTCGCCGCCGCACGCGTGGCGGAGAAGGAGATTCTCGCGGACGACGCCGACTTTACGGAGAAGCCCGGCGGAGGTGCCTCGGGTACTTCAACGGCTCGTCAAGGGACGCCGGCGGGCAAGTCCATCTTTGACGGGGGCATCGGAATACTGGACGGACCGGTCGAGCCCGGAGTTGACGCAGTCGAGGAGTATAACGCCTGGGGCGGCAGAATGGGCAACATTGACGATTACATGCTTTCGACCATGACGGAGGAGCTGAAGCATACGAAACTAGAGCTGCCAAAGGACAAGAAGAAGGGGAAGAAGAAGGGCAAAGACACGAGAAAACGATGATGGGAGAGACACCAAGTTGCTGTGTTATTAGTTGTCACTGTACGATTTCATGTAATTCACATCACTGTGTATAGTATCCGGCCCTTTTCTGCTTGTAAGCTATGTTGTTTTTGAGAGAAAGGGGGAAAGACTGGGTTTGCGAGGTCACCAAAAATGGTATCTTATGAGAGGAAGGAGTTTGGCGAGGGTCTTTAAAAGGGTTTGCTATTGATGCTTTAGAGTCACGATCTTGATTTACATGAGAAAAACCCTCGATGATAGTCATTGATACTCATGCTGTCTACCCTGTGATTCGAGGTTGTAGTGGTTGATAATGGAATCAAGTGAAATACCTCGCCGAGGCTGGTGAGCCGTGCTAGAGCAGTACGAGGACACGCGCACTGGACGCCCGCTGAGGAACATGTCACAGCGCATCTGAGGCCCACTCGTTGCAATGTGTGAGCCAATGGAGTCTGGCCATCGTTTTGCCTCCCGTCTGGACGAGCGGGAGTGGCGGTACGTGGGAAGACGCAGCATTTTATACATACAGGCTTAAAATTCGTGTTGAAGCCAAGATTAATCAGCGGTGATGTCTGAGCATTGTTCGTCTGAAGGGTCGGTTGTAGGGTGGAATATAGTGATTGACTGGTACCTGAGTTATCCCTGGTTCAGACGAGAGGAATGGCAGAGGAATGGCGGAGCTGGGGCGGAACTGTAAGGTACGGGTACCTGACGGGGGAGGTACACTGCAGTACCTGACAACGCTCCATCAGCAGAAGCCAGCTATTCCAATGCTGTTTTGTGCTGTGCTGTGCTGTGCTTTCAAAGATCCAATTGCGCCGGAGGGTCTCATTGGATGGCCAGGTGCTCCAGCTCATAGCACCTTGGCTCGGCTACAGCGGAGGCTCCAGGTACAGGCAAGGTATGTCCAGGTACCTACCCTTGAGGTCATCCAGGTCACAGTACCCTCAGCCACCCCCAGTGCCGCATCGTCAGCCGTGTCAGCCCCCCCTCGAACTTGAGCTGCCAACATTCAACCTGTAACCCCGAAAGTCACCGTCACGGACCCCCCCATGTCGAAATTTCCCAGTCCATCCTCGCCCTTCCAGCAGAGACAATCTCGCTTCACACGTTAGAGCAGATACCCAGGACCCAGCGGGGAAAGAAGGCAAGCAAAAAAAGTATAGCCATTATTACCGTCCGTTCGTCTTTCCCCCAATCTCTCCCGCCACGAGAAAACGCGTTGCCCCATCCCCGGGCCATTTCTACACCAACCGACGCCGCCATTCCGCCGTTTCAAGCTCGACGACCAGCTCAGGAGCAGCAGCCCGCCGCCGTCGAATGCATTGAGTGTCGCCGCAGGCTGAGCCGGAGCCTGACCCCCGAGCCCGACGTCGCGAGGAGGACACGCATAGGGGGCGAGAGCGAGGCGGCCCCTGTGGACGCGGAGGAGGCTGATCCCGAGCTCGATCGCGACAACAAGAGGCCCGGGGCCCGGAGCCGGATTTTGGAAGCGCTGTGCTTCGTGTCTGCTGCCGGCGGCGAGAGAGCGTGCGCTGCGGGCGCGGCACGACGACGAGGCATGCAGACGGCAAAGGGGAAGGCCGAGGCGCAAGGACGAAAGGCCAAGGTGGGTTTTTTGTCTGTCGAGGTTACAGCGGAATGAGATGATGGAACAGTCGGGGGGCTAATACATGTTTTGATGGTCATTATAGCTTGCTACCTCGTACCAGGAGCTTCTAGAGTGAGTGTCCCGTGCTCGAGTGATGTCGCGCTCTGGCTTGTTGCTGACCGAGATGCCTCTCTGCAGCGAATTCTCGAGCAAGGACCTCAAGTCTGTCGGCAATTACACCCTCGGCCGCCTCATTGGCAAAGGCTCCTTTGGCAAGGTCTACCTGGCCACCCACAAGCTCACGAATGGCTCCAAGGTGAGTGCTTCTGCTGTTCATAAGCCTCGGACTTTGACTCTTGCTAACGGGATTTGTTCAGGTTGTCTTGAAGTCGGCGAACCGGACCGATTCGAATCTCGCCCGCGAGATCCACCACCACCGCCAATTCGTGCACCCCCATATTGCCAGATTGTACGAGGTTATTGTGACGGAGAACTTGGTGTGGATGGTCCTTGAATACTGTGCAGGTAAGGTCGATGGACGATGCAATCTTTGTTACTCCCGACTTGTCGACAAGTGAACTGACACGTGCGAAAACTTTCAGGTGACGAACTCTACAACTATCTGCTCGACCATGGCCCCCTGCCTGTGGCCAAAGTGCAAAAGATCTTTGCCCAGCTGGTCGGCGCCGTCAGCTACGTCCACATGCAGTCCTGTGTCCATCGCGATCTGAAGCTCGAAAACATCCTCTTCGACACCCATGAAAACGTCAAGCTTGTCGACTTTGGCTTTACGAGAGAGTACGAAGGTCGGACGAACCACCTGCAGACTTTCTGTGGAACGATATGCTACTCCGCGCCGGAGATGCTCAAGGGGGAAAAGTATGCGGGCGAAAAGGTGGACGTCTGGAGCTTGGGCATCATTCTGTACGCGCTGCTCTGCGGAGAGCTGCCGTTTGACGATGACGACGACAACGTGACCCGAACCAAGATCCTCACGGAAGAGGCAAAGTACCCCGAACATTTTCCCGTCGAGGCGATTCCTCTCATCAAGTCTCTTCTGTCGAAGCGACCTCTTCTCCGACCGACACTTCCGGAGATTCTAGCTCATCCGTTCCTGGCCGAACACGCGCCGGCGCAGCAGGCTATTCTTGAAACCAAGGCGCTGCCCCCGTTCTCCACTCACCTGGAGAAGGACTGTCTGCACCGCATGCGCAGTGCTGGAGTAGACATTGACGCGCTCATGGAGAGCGTCACTGCGCAAAAGTGTGATACCTTGGCCGGATGGTGGACGCTGCTGCTCGAGAAGGAGGAGCGAAAACAGCGTCGGAGAGAAAGAAAGAGAAAAGAAAGAGAGGCGGACAAGAGCCTCCATCGGATTTCGGTGGCGTCGAGCCGGTTCGAACGCATGCTGCAGGACGTAGATGAGGATGGTGGTTTGACGAAGCAATTTATCAGGCTGGGAGAACCCGCCATGCCCAGGACCCGCGGGAGACCGGATCGAAGGAGCGCCCACTACTACGATCTGGCCATCCACGACATGTCGTACTTTACGGAGGGAAGCCGTTCGAACGGTCCACAGACCCCTGATGAAAATGGTCGCCATCGTTCCATCGACAGCCACTCGATCCGCTCAGTTTCAACAACGCGCAACTATCGACCGATCCCACCGCCCAAGGAAGGAATTCTGCGCAGTGCCAGATCTCGAGGATCGACCCTGCACCTCGTCACCACCACCGAGTCCCTGGGCCTGGGCGACCACAGCGCTCCGCCGAGCTCGCAGCAGCAGGACGACAGCAGTCTACAGAAAGCGAAGAAGAAGCCTAGTCAAGCCATCATCGCTCACTGGAAGAATTGGACGCATTGGTTTTTCGAAAACACGACAAGAAGGCGGCGCGGCCATGAACGACGCACAAGTCGGAGTGTGCCCGATCTGCACAAGAAAGAGGGCAGCACCAAAAGCAGCAATGATGTCAGTCCCAGGCCGCAGACGAGCAAATATCCTCACACGAATCCCCTTGGGGCCAATGCCACGGCTCCACTGCCCAAAGGGGTCGTCGCCAACGGCCACTTGGGTAGGGCCAACGGATCGTCCAGCTATGGTTCTCTCAGGGGAAGCGTAAGCGGGCCGGTGGGAACGCCATCTCAGCATCCCTTAAGGCCTCACATTGCTACCTCACAGCCTTATAAGCGCCAGTCACTGTCGCCATCGCCACTGACACCTCGAGGGACAGTCCGTCGCTCATCTGCGGGCTTGCGGGGGAGAAAGTCGACTTCCTCCTCCGTATCTTCCGTCCGGTCGATGCACCACCACCATCACACCCACTCCAAGGCGTCTTCCACCAGCTCTACGGGCTCCGTGTCAACGACGAAGACACCGCTAGGCCGTGGACAGTCACCTCATCACTCGGTCAAGGTTCTCCCCGCAACGCCCACGGGCACAGCCTTCCCTTCGAATATTCGCCTCGTCCGCATGCCGCCGGTGAACTCGTATAATGAGGGTATGCCTTCAGCCCAGCCACAAGCTCCTGGTTCTCCCAATCCATTTGCGTCGGGTGTCATGTTTGCCAAGCGGAAGAAGAATATATTCAAGGGTCCGAGCCTCAGCTTTGGGGGCCCTCACGGAGCCATGCGAAATGCAGCTGGTGGGTCCCACTCACATTCCCGCAGCGGCAGTGCCTCTGGGCTGGGGCGTCGATCTGGAGAGATCACTATTCAAGAGGAGGATGAAGATCACATGGGAGGTGTCGACGAGGAAGAGATTGAGGAGGTGGATGCTTTTGGGCCCGTGGTAGGCGGCCCCGGGGAGATTATTGAGGAGCAGATTCTCGAAGACGAGGCGACGACCCCTACGGCGGAGGTCCACAGTCCTTCGGCGATATCTCCCAAGAACACGATTAGTAGCCGCATAAATATCCCCCGGACGAAGGACAACGAATGATGCCATTTCAGCGACCTTGGAAGCCGGAGCGGTCTGCTTTGAAGAAAAAGATGGCAGATACCGTAATACAGCGTGAACATGGAAATTACACACAGACACAAACACAGCCAAAGGGACAGCGTGCCCTACGATAACCTCGACTATTCTTTATCCTTTAATCTTTATAATATTCCTCTCTTATCATTCTCAATG
This sequence comes from Trichoderma gracile, assembly GCA_020002365.1. Classification (NCBI taxonomy): domain Eukaryota; kingdom Fungi; phylum Ascomycota; class Sordariomycetes; order Hypocreales; family Hypocreaceae; genus Trichoderma; species Trichoderma gracile. The sequence goes on from JAINEY010000006.1 coordinate 794,005, forward strand.
AACCGTGTTTTTGGCGAGTGGGATGGGGCGAGAAACGCTGCTACTGTATATTGCATACACACAAACACACATATACCTGCCCTTTACGACTGAGAACCTTTTCCCTCTGGCCTCGCTCTTTTGTTCGTCGTTGCTGTTCGAGTGTCATGGACGTGTGAGAACAGAAGAAGAAGCTCTTTTATTGTTTGTTATATGTACAAGTAGTATACCCGCTGTGGTGATGGATAGCAAACGTTGTGTGTACGGCTTAGACTGAGCTAGAAGTTTTCGAGAGTCGATAGATCTGCAGATTTTCTTTTTCCTTGCTCTTCTGATCCGCTGGGACTGGGTTTATGTCGTGAATGAATGCTCGATGATGGATGGCTCAAACGATTTTTGGTCCTTTTGATCCAAGTTGTAGATATTTGCTTACGTAGTATGTATTGATTGTATGTATGCTTGACAATGCTCTTCCCAAGGGGTAAAGTAGAGGTATCAGTCTCTAATGACTATGAGCCTCCCGCTCATGCTGCTTCCTCATCCTCTCCACAAGCGCCGAACGCTCTTCCCGAAGCGTAATCCACGTCCAGAACCAGGCCATCATCTCGATAAACATGAATGAAAAGAGCAATCTATTGTGTAAATGTTCCGCGCCAGAAGAAGCAGAAGCAGAGTGCTTCGAGAAAGTGGCCCCGGGACGACGTGCCGATGTCGAAGAAGAGAAGATGGGTGATTTTGAGCCAAAGGCGTAGGAGTATGCGACGAGAACCATGGAGAGGAAGAAGCGGAGGGGGGCTGCGTTTTTGTTGCCCTTTGTTAGCTACGAACAGGGATGTCACGGTTATTGGGGGGGGTTTGAGGAGGAGTTTGAGGAGGAGTTTGAGGAGGTATGCGGACCTTGTGTGCCCCAGTAGTAAAAAGCGCTGAATTCTTCCGGCATGGAGAGGGAGACGAGGTCGCTTATGCCGGAGAAGGCGAGGACGACGGCGAGGAGGGCGAGGGCGGGGCTTGGGACGTCGAAGCCTCGGACGGCGGGCTGTGTTTTTGGTTTACCATATTTAGCACCACGATGATCCCAGATGGTGGCAGGAAAGAAGGGGAGGTGAGGGGCGGGTCCTTGAGAGAGGCTTACAATGTTCATGCTTTCGCCTAGGACAAAGACGAGGGCCTGGTCCTGGACGGTCTTGGGGCGGAAGAGGAAGAAGTAGGCGAGGGTGAGGTGGAAGAGGGAGATGGAGGTTATGATTGTGGTGGATGATATGAGGGCCATTGTGGCGGGTGGTCTGAGAGTTGCGGAGAGGTGTGTGCTTGAGATTGTAGGCTATTATAGGTAGGTGTTGTAGTCGAGGGTGCGAGAGGTCGAGGTCGATGTCGCGTTTCGGAGAGGCCGTGTACGTGGCACGAGTTCTTCCCTTTGCTTTCGTCGCCGTTTTTGAGCTGATGGAAGGCTGCTCCCCTTTCGTAACTTGGGTATCAGGCAGAAGAGACAGAGCCTGAGGAGGGGAAAGGACTGAGAAGAGAAAGCTGCTGTTGGTCAAGCTGGAACAAGGAGCATGTGGTTGATTTGGCGTCACATGTTGGAGTGCTCGGAAAGGAGGATGGAAAGTCTTATCGATTGGACACTGAGCTTGGGGGTTGCTCGGAGCTGTGGCTGTGGCGCTGCGGGTGTGGCGCATTGCAGATTGCTGTGGGGGTAGAGGGACATGAGGCTACAGAGCTGAGAGCTGTTGGAGCTTGAGAATACATGAGCTTGATGAAGCAAGGCACCAATTCAACAGCTGTCACCTCACCTCACTTCTTAACGATCTACTGCTTAGCAACACCAAGTCGCGCATTGAAAGTATCAAGTTGCTGACAGTTATAAAATAAGCCTCATCATGAGCAGCCCAGACGCTCAGGAGGCGTCCCAGCTGGACACAGCCCGGCACATCAAATACTGGCAGCGATGCCACAAGACGTTCCTCCCAACGCCCTACACCTCCAACGACTCCACAAGGCTCACCTTTGCCTTCTTCATCATCTCAGCCCTCGACATCCTGTCCGTTCCCTTCACAGCTCAGGAACGAGCAGCCGTCCGGAGCTGGGTTCTGAGCCTCCAGCACCCCGAAGGCGGCTTTTGTGGTAGTCCAACCCATTCCATCCCTGGTGATAGGGCGTCCAAGGGGTCAGCAAATATTGCGGCTACTTTTTTCGCTCTGATATTGCTCGGGCTCGCGGCGGACACGGAAGAGCAGCAAAGAGCGGCTTTTGCGGGGGTGAATCGCAAGGGGCTGCTGCGCTGGTTGAAGAAGCTGCAGAGGAGCGATGGGAGCTTTGGCCAGGTGCTGTGGGAAGGGGAGCCGGTGGGAGGGAGGGACATGCGGCATAGTTATCTGGCGAGCGCGATTCGGTGGATGCTGAGGGGAGATGTGAAGGAAGGGGATGAGGATTGGGTGGAGGATATTGATACGGAGGGGATGATTGAGCATATAAGGGGTGTCCAGGTGAGTTTTGCGACAATTGGGACTTGGACTCATGGGTTCTAACTGTGAGATGACAGACTTATGATGGCGGTATTGCTGAGTCTTCTACGGAGGAATCTCACTGTGAGCATTATCTGGAACTGAATGAATTGGAACATTGACTGACGATTCACAGCCGGATACGCATACTGCGCAATTGCAGCTCTGGCGATGCTTGACCGGCACTCTGACGCATTCGCCTCCGGGGCGACAAAGCAGGCGCTGGACGGCGGCATTGCAGATCGCGAGAGACTGCTCAGGTTCCTCGCCCATAGGCAGTTCAAGTATTTGTCGAAGAAAGAAGAGGCCGAGGACAACACAGTCAACTACCTCGAGGCCAAGCTGGGAGACTTGAGCCTTGATGAGGGGATTCCCTACACTGGCTTCAATGGCAGGTGGAACAAAAAGGCCGATACGTGCTACACGTGGTGGGCATGTGGCACCCTAAAGGTGAGTTTCATCATTAAGGGGCAAGACTTCTTCCTTTATTTTGTTTTGTTTTCTGACAGGAAGTTATGTACACAGATGCTTGATTGCGATGGTTTTTACGACCCTCAGCCATCTTGCAACTACCTGCTCGGCATCACCCAGCACAGCATCGGCGGCTTCGGCAAGTCCGTTGGCGATCCTCCGGACATTTACCACTCTTATCTCGGGTTGACCACGGTGGCTTTGCTGGGCGGAGCTGAACTGAAGGAGATTGACGCCGGATTGTGCTGCAGCAAGGAGGGGGTCCAAAAGCTTGAGGTTGCAAGGGATGGCCTATTACAGTCTCTAAAGAGGCAGAGAGAGCAGCGTAGTGGGTGGAAGGCGGATGAGTTTTGGGGGAAGGCTGCGGAGATGGTCAAGGTCAAGTAGGAGCCTCATTCTGTTGGCGTTGGCGGTTGACACGCCGTGAGGGTGATAGAAGCATATATTAATCAGTGACTATGAGAAAACACACAAGTCAAATGAGGTCTCTGAGAGCGAGATTGGATATTCAAGCAACAGAAAAGAAACAACAAGGAGCAGACAACAAATAGGAACCATCCGAAAACTAAACAACAACTCAATCTGTTCTTCAACACTCCAACACAGCTGCCTCAAAATGAAAACCGAGAGAAACCATACGACACGGCAACTCGGGAATATCCTTCAACTCCTCCTCCTGCGCCTCGACACACCACGCCTGAAACTCCTCCTCCGTAAAAGGCAGCATCTTCAGCTCAGCATGCTGCGCCAGGAAGTGATCCGCATCACACCCGCGGAAACAGTACTGGATGGCGTCCTCCCCGTGCTTGTTCTTCAGCACCATGTCCTCCGTGACCTGGTCCGCCCGCTTGATACCCCTGGCAAATGCACGGTCTGCCCTCGCCACAGCCGTCACGATAGAAAGCTGGGCTTTCAGGTACTTGACCAAATCAGGTGGGACGGGGCGATTCCCCCGACTGTGGAAGGCGAGCCGTTTCCAGTCCTCGCTGGGCCAGTATACCTCCTGTCGCCGCGGACCTTCGTACCCAGCCTCCAGCATCGCCTTTGGTATCGTCACTTGGACAAGGGCGGCGGTAGTCAGGTAGCTACGACGTCTCATGTAGCAGGCCTGCTGTTCGGCAATGTCCCGGTCGACGTAGAAGTGGTACACGCTCGAAGAGCCGCGGACGTCTCTTGGGCGGGACGTGGCGAGGGCGGAGATGCGACTGAGGTCTCCTTTACCGTCGAAGAGACGGCGGACGCTTGCCCTGTCGACGGCCTTGTACAGGGTGATGGTCGAACCAGGTGGGCTTTGAGAAGCCTGCAGGACAGCCTTGCCCATTGCTGTCTCTTCGGGCTGGCTGGGGTGAGAAACAGAGTCTTCCGCGGCGCTCTTCTGGGCTGCCTGGCGCCGTCTCAGGGCAGATGCTGCCTCTGCGGCTCGGAGATCCTGGAGAGCCTTGAACCGCAGCTCGATGGTGTTGCGTACCCAGTCGAGACAGGACTGGGTACGTCGGATCTTGTTGAAGATGGGATCCATGATGGCCATCTTCGTCTGCCTGTTGAGCCCGCAGTGGCTCATGCATCGGTGCCAGAGCCGCTTGTTGTCCTCGCACGTGTTGGACACCTGGCCGGCATCATACACGTGGTCGATGATGTGGTACATGAACGGCTCGCTCAGGTGGCTGTTGGGTTTGGCGGCGTTGGCCCTGACCAGGGGCTTGATTCTGTCGTTCCATATAAACTCGGCTGTTTCCTCGTTGAAGCCGAGGTATTCGAGGGTGTCCACGGAAACCAGGTCCATGGGCAGGGCGGGGAGCTGCTGAGGGCAGCTGAAGACGGATGTTCCAGACATGGTGGTTGATGGGAACGGGGAGTGTGTGTAAGTCTGCGAGGTATGGATGGTTTGGATAGTGGTGTCAGGGCAGGAAGAGCTTGATATACGCAAGCAGACTTATAAAGCGGATGTAAGATGACAGGCAGACACTGTTGGGGGGGATTCTCCCCTTCTTATAGTAAGTGCTAATGCCTCTTGATGCTGGATGATCCATATTCGTACAAGTTATCTGAGGCTTAACAAGGCAAGTATGCTCGCCTTGAAATTCATGTGAAGGAAGAATGGGAAGCATCAAAGTATGTTTGTTTTTAGCTCGTGGCTTGATAACAACGCTTCTAATCGTGTTCGAGGACACCGCTTATACGTATCCTGTCACAATAGAAGACGAAACCCCAGACAAGCCACAATGAACGAGCCATTACCAGTTCCCAAAGGTGATGTTGCCCTTGTGTGTCGCCTTGATGGGACTTCGCAGCATTCAGGGCTGTCGTGGGAGTGGCGTTGCCATAGCGGTCTACGTTTGCCTCGTTTTCAGCCACTTTTGGTTGTAGTATCCATATGGATACAGTCCTCGCCTTGTCCATAGTAGCCTTGTTCGCCTGAGAAAGGCGATGAGGCTGGAAGCCGCCATATTTGCCGCAGTTAGGGACGCTTTGTGGATGGCCGAGTATTTGATACCCAACCCACATTGGCTGCGATGGGTGGAAATCATGAGGTTCGCCGAGTACTCTCACTTCTTCAAATACGTGAGGCGGACCGTGGATCGAGGCAGGAAGAGATCTGCCTTGCAGTTTCGATCGCGGCCTTGAATGTTTGGTGCACGATGACCAAGTGAACTTGCCCTTCGAAGCCGGCTGATTCTACCGCCCCAATAAGGCTGTAGACGTCTCCGAAGACTCTTCGAAACTGAACAATATCAGTAGGCTCTTGCTAGAGGTCACGGCTAGACTTAGTTCGGGAACATCTCTTGGGCGTTGGGGATACGACGAGAGCAATCTGCCGAGCGATTGCCGAGTGCTCGTCTGGATCGGAACCTTTTCGTAGTCTTGTTGAATGCGCCACTGCCGACAAATAAGGCTGAAATCAACCTCTTCACAGTCTCAGGAGCAAAGGCACTAAGGCGTGAGTCTAATTTTGTGTGGTAGTTCCTGATAATTTAACACCCCGGGTAGGTAAAGGAAGTCAGGAGAGGAAGGGTGTATGATACTACGAAGCGAGGAACCCAGTAGGTGCCGACTTACTGGAAACAGATTTCACTTTATATTCCTCTAAGGGTAGAAACGTAAAGCTCGTCATGATATAGAAGGAAACAGTGACAGTAACAGAACATAGTGATGTCTTTCTACTCACGATAAAAGGTACCTAAGACAAAAGATCAATGCTCTCTGTCCCACCCTTCTCCTTTACACCTTGCTCCTGGTTGCTCCTCCCCTACACAATACATGTCTATCCCATGGCTGAGCAATCAAGAGGCTACGGCCAACCAAGGCCTCCAAAGACCTGCCTCGATCCCGGAAGAACTTGTGTCTTTGGAACAATCAAGTATCTGGGGTATACCGACGAGGCGGCCGCCGACATCTGTAGTCGCTGGATAGCCCAATTTCCGACTGGTCAGCCCCAGGAACTCGAACCTGTCTTTGGCAAGCCATTCCTCGATCCCATCATAGGATTCTCCTCTGGTCGATTTGATTTGGACGCGGATGACGGTGACGATAGCAAGTAGATTGAGTGCATGTAGCCTAGGAAACTTCTCAGATGTTTCAACCAGAGCAGCAAAATAGCCAACAGTATGCGCATTCACGCGATGTAACAGTCTGGTCCGCATATCATGGTCACTCTGTCTCATCATCTGCCAAGCAGAGGACTCCAAAATGGCAACTCCTATTGTAAGCATTTCGGCTTATTATTGAAAACTATCGGTCTATTGTGGCTATTGCGTCTTTGATGATGAGTGAGTAGCAGACAGATGATGGCCAGGAAGGGTAAGATGCGTCCATATGAGACATCAATCATGGCCGTCCATATTCTGGTACTTTAGGCTATCTGGAACTCTTGTTCTCTTGATAACGAGGCCGTTTGGATTTCTTGCAGATCTCCATATCGCCATTCAATACTGTGGTGCAGCCAGAAGAAGACCGACCCGTCCCACCGCACATCCATCAACACAGAACTCGTTATGCCATCCTGACGGTCCTCATCGATGCCCTTTTGAACAAGCGACCTAATCCATTTCTCGTATGTGTATTCCCACCTATCCAGCTCGGCCTCCCGGTGGGCCAAGAAACGAATGACAGAGTCAATAAAAGATGTGCCATCGACAGGCTCGGTCTCTGAAACCGGTGCGCCCTCCGGAAATCTAGTGACCCATCACAGCCAGATCAGCCTGGCCACCTCGGTGTTGAAGCCCAGGTATTCGAGTGTGGCCAGAGAGACCAGAGTCTCGGGGATGGTGGAATATGCCTCGGGGGCCACTGACGGAGGGCTCAGGGGCAGGTCGGCGTATTCAGGATGGCTGAAGAGCCATCCGCTCAAGAAACGCTTGTGGAGCAGGATGAAGCCCGGGGTGTCTGCAGGGCCCGTGAGGCACAGGGCCAACAAAGCCTGCCTGTGTTGGGGGGCAAGAATGGACACGGTTGTGGCAGACTGAAGGATAAGTTTGAGAAAAGAAGATACAGGCGGTGAACAGGAGGGATCAACGGGCGAGATCCTAATGTTTGCGGCGGGTACAAGAGACTGCAAAGAAGCGACTGATGTTGTGTTCTGTATTGCAAAGAGAGTGAGAGGGATGAAACAACTCGGGCACGGGAACAGAGCCTCGTATAGCTACAACTCTGAGTACATGTATTTTACCTTATCTTACATTAGGTATAGCTGGTATCGACTTTGAGTTTAAGGCTTCTGAATCTTCCTACATGAACGCCAGCCGTGCGCCTCCAAGCCACCTTGTGCAACCGAGTAACTACTCGGTTAGCATACGGGGTGCAATTCAAGAGACTTGACAGCTTGAAGGCAAGACATGCTGGGATCATTGGTCGCGTGTACTTCCCTGTTCACTAAGAGCTTCACATGATAGAAGGGATTGTCTGAAATCCGTCAAGGATAGTCGAGAGGAAGAACTTGTTCCACTCGGTTCTTGTCAAGCTCGACAATATGATGTTCAAGGAAGGCCAAAGAGGACACTGCCCTCAAGTTTCACAGTCGGAGGCGGCTGGAGCTGAAAAACGAACCTGGAATCAGTAGACTGCCTGTCCGTTTACTGTCAAGGTGGAATCAGTCGTTAATGTGACTTATTCTGAGTACCGAGACAACCCAGACAATCCGTCAATGCTCCATCATGTGATAACCAGCGTGGACGCCGCTCTTGGCACAGACAGATTACCATCTCACGGATGAAGAAATCCAGTTACCTCATGATGATCGGACCAGTCGACAGAAGGCAAGCGGACACCATGCTGGAAACCCCCCAGAACTAGGTACTGCTCTTCATGGAGAAATTCGGTTCAATCTGGGTAAACCATTGTTGATCTGAACACAGCGCAACTGAAGCAGAACAATGAGAGGCCGGTGTTCAGCACTGCATACGTATGTATGACACGCCGTACTTGCACAGATTTACCAATGACGGGACTTGAGACCCTAGGTGCTTCGAGACTGTATACTCGAATGACTGAAACAGGACTCAGCGCTTCAGAAGGAGCCAGGTGGTGAAAATCTCGAGAAAGGCTTAGATGTTGAAGCAAATACAAAGGAGGACAGAGAAAATCATGTACAACGATATTCAGTTCTGATGAACAACTCAGGCCTAATGGGCACGCCGACACTCGGTTCACTGACGCTCTTGCATGAAGCTTAGACGCCTGCATCGCCGACTGACTCATCCGGCGAATCGCCTACATCCAGCTAAAGTACCTATGCAGAGACAATGTTCAGTCTGAAAACCGGTACTTATACATGTACTTGAAATTTTCCCCAGTTAGAAAGCATTTGACTGGTTTGCCTTCTTCAATTATAGGTAATTTTGAATAGTTGAAGGGTGAAGGAGAAATATTCGCCTCTCTCCTAACTAAACACAATGTCGGCCTCCAATCTTGCGAAAGAAGCCCTCTCCACATGGGAAACCAACGCCGAGTTTTGGGACTCTGGCATCGGACAAACAGGCAACATTTACTGGAAACAGCTCCAGAAGCCCTCTCTCGAACGCCTCCTCGGCCCAAACCTCAGCAAGAAAAGCTGCTCCGCCCTGGAGCTGGCCACCGGCAACGGTCTCTGTGCTCGCTGGCTGGCTGACAATGGCGCTTCGAGTGTCATTGCCACGGACGGCACATTTGGTATGCTTGAGCAGGCCAAGAAGTATATGAGCGACGAGAAGAAGGCGGGCAAGGTTTCGTTTCGCAAGCTGGATGTCACGGAAGAGGGGGATTTCGTGCCCCTTGTGGAGAAGGCTGCCGAGGTGATACTCTAACGTCTCTTTCGCTCTGTCCTTTGTTCTAAGCTTGAGTTACTGCTGTTGATACAACTGATGAGCTGAGCTGATGATGACCGTATGGGCTTGTACCGAATAGATTGGTGGCTTTGACATTGTCCTCATGAACATGGCCATCATGGACGTGGCCACACTCGAACCCCTTGCCGAAGCGCTTCCGCAGCTCCTCAAGAAAGATGGCGTGTAAGTCATCTCTCTCTCTTCAATTTCCTGCCACATTCGGAGCTCAAAACACTGATGCTAGAAAACTCCTCTGCCCCAGCTTCGTGGCCACGCTTCTACACCCAGTCTTCATGACCTCCACCTACTCCCGCACCGTCGAGGTGACATACGACCCCCAAACGGGCGACCAGATCATCACCCGCAGCAAAGCGATCCGCGAATATCTCCACGTGAAGCCTGCCAAGGGCGTCTTTGTCGTGGGACAAGAGACACGCCAGGTAAGTCCAAGTAGCGCCCTTCCCAGGTATGGATCTCTGACACTAGAGAATCCGACAGTACTACTTTCATCGCCCTCTGCATGAGCTATTGGGAACCTTTTTCAAGAGGGGCTTGATCTTGGATGCTCTTGAGGAGCCTAGTTTCACGGAGGGGGATGCAGTTCCGGAGAAGGCGTATGCCACCGCCAATTATCCCCAGCTGCCTCCCATTTTGTCCCTTCGCTTCAGGAGAGCCCAGTAGATACATCTCTTTAGCTAGAACCGTTCAATTACCAATCGGTAGTCCCATGGAACAAGCCACCAGGTTGTTTGTAGACGTCCACAGCCGGCTTGCCTTTGCAACAAACCAGCTAGTTCATGATGTAGACGGACGATATCTGTGCGAAGTGGATTGGAAGACGCCTTACATAGTATCCAACTCATGTCATCAGATGTCCATTTCGACTTACCAATCCTCAGCACAAACAGAATCTCAGGGTTTCTCTTCTTCTCTGTGTCTAGTAAATGCATACCTTGGGTTGACTCTATTCCAAGGATGAAGATTTTCGAAGAGACAAAAGGTCGACTTGCCGTGGTTCTATGTTTGATTTTATGCCGTCCATCACGACATGTGGTTGTTGAGGAACTGAGCTTGGACAGAGGTGAGAAGATGAAATCCGGATACCTAATACACTCTGATAAGACATAGCAATATTAGGCCCCAAAGAGCATCAATGACGGTAAGAGACTGCAGAGAAAGACTTCAAATGAATCAAAAGACATAATATATGCACGTGTGAGTTTTCAAGTTCTATAATAGTCATTGTCTACCTGTTCTTCTTCCCTCCCATCTTCTCATTGTTTGTCTCAACCAAGCTATTTGGCGTGCCCCCCATCGTTAATGGTTTCTATGTTGGCTTTGTAGATACGCGCTGCTCACCATGAAGTGCTTCTTAAAGTAATCTTTGAACGCCTTCTGTTAATTCGTCTGAATACCCCAGCCGTCATATTGGGCATGCGATCCGGGCTCGTAGCCATCTGAAGAAACGCCTCCAGATACGCAGCCCTCTCGAAATCAAGATTCGGCTCATCACTCTGCGAAATCAGAAACTGCAGCGCACACGACAACTCCCTCCTCAAACTCCCCCGTCCCTCCCCATCTCCGTCCCCATCCAGCCCCAAGCCCAAATCAATGCCTCCGTCTCCCGCTTCCAAACGCCGCAGCTCCAAGAGCATATTCTCCCCCGTCCATAGATGCGACTCTGCGCTTCTAGTGTCCCCGTTCATGATCTCAAAGATGACAAAGAACATGCAGCAAAGGATGGCTGGCCGGAGACCCTCCCTGGAGCTGTTCGTCTCCCGGACGAGTTGCAGCGCGCGGCCGTAGTGCCAGAGGGCTTTGCCGTAGTGGTTGGTGCCCATGCCGGCTGCGGACTGGGCGAAGATGAGGATGAGGACGGCCAGGTTTGCGGATTGGACGGCGGCGTTGGTTTGGATGAGCAGAGGGACGTGTTCTTGCCAAAATTTGGGGTCCAGGACTGCGCTTGAGGGGAGGCTTGCATAGAGATTGGCTTGACTGAAGGCTTTGTGCCCGTCTTGATAGTCTGCGGGAGCCCCAGCCTCGTTCGAGAAGATGAGTTCCAGTCCTGGACTTGCTGAAGCATGTATATCGGTTGAGCCACTGGTAGAGCCTGAAGGGGGGTTGCATTCCATTGTAAGAGAGTACTTTGGTGCATTGGACGGCTTCCTCAACCAGAGTGTAACAGATGCCTCGATGATGGTATTGCTAATTCAAAGCTCTGTAATGTCTCTTTTCTTATCCACCGCAAGTAATTGATGCCTTTGATCGAATGATTGACAAGAAGAGGGCAAGATTGAGAGAAGAGCTGGTGAGACCATGCAATATGTCTGCAATTTCTTGTGCTCGAAATGCCGTTCAAGGCAAGGCACAGGCAAAACTACCATCATTGTCGATCCCCAGACTAATCACTCTTCCATCTGCCGAGACCGGGGTGGGAGCGTTGGCGATCAATCCCTCAAGTCTGTAGCATGCAGTCATCAACTGGGTGCTTGTGTGTGCCAAGTATCTCATCATCTTGGGGGCAGCATGTGTAAGCGCGTACGGGATCGACCACTGCCCTTAGACCCCGTACTTACGAGGCCAAAGAATTGAAAAGAGACTTTCAGTACAAGATTTGCTTAGCATCTGTATTGCATAGGGAGGCTCCGTTTATCGAGCAGGTCCATCATTTCTCAGCCTCCAAGTCTGGCATCTTGAAGAACGACCGATTCATTTATCCATCTATTGTCAATCTGATCTACATGTCTGCCGACGAACGGCATTGAGCGTCCGGGCGACGTGAAAGGGGATCCAGCCAATGATACCTATGCATCAATGCCATGCCAAGTCATGCCTGTCATGTTCCTACTAATACGTGCTTTTGTCTTCTGACTACAGATTCTGGGGTAGTACCGGCATGGAGTAAGCAAACTTATGGGCTAAGACAATGCATATTCTCTGCAGCTTCTCTTCTAGAATTTGGTATGCCCCTTAGTGAGATCGCATTGAACTACTGTTATACATGGTAGGTTCAAGAAAATTACACAAAGTCAATTGCAAGACGAAGAGCTGCGAAGCCGTCATTGGGCTACTACTGTAGCTGCCATCTACCATCTAAGCGCTAACGCGCAGTCTCGATACTATCCCGCTACTATGGCTGGTTTCTGCAAGATAGACATTGCTTTATACTACTTTGCATCATCCTCTCACCGTTGACTTGCCTCTCTTATGATGAGCCCCCTGTACAGTTCGCACCAATTCTCATAGAGATGCTTGAACCCTCGGTAACCCACACGAGCCTCTCCGCCCAACTGCCGGTTTTGGCCTTACCAGTGACCTCTCCAAGCAGCGGGGTATCTGCAGCACTGTCTGCAACGGACCAATCGCATATTCCGGGCATTTTCTTTAGTATTTCTCGAATGACTTAGCACCTCAACGAGATGAGACACTTTTTCTGTGCCTTATACGAGAGGCTAGTTCGATTCCTTCTTCGGGCTTCTTCTTCTTCTTCTTCGTTTCCCCTTCTGTAAAATACAGTACTATCCAGCAATCCCTGGAGACTAGAACAGGGGGGGGGGGCAGAGCACATCGTACCACGTAGTACACAGGGCACTTCAAAGACTCAACTCTCCCACCTTTGCTCCAATTACATACACCAACAAAACTATCACCACTCAACTCACACACTCATTCTCTCACCGACACACAATCTCACAACTAAACAAACCAACTCATTCTCTCCACCCCCCATCAATCCATCCAATCCCATCCTCACCATGTCAGCCTCGGCCTCAGCCTCGTCATCCCTCCCCCCCTCCACCTCCCCAACCATCATCCTCACCAATCCAACCCCCAAAGAACGCACCCGCACCTGGCTCTACAACCAGACAGAATGGGGCAACAGCCTCACCGTCCCTGCCTACCTCGAGCGCGAGGAATACCTCCTCTCCATCCCCCTCGCCCGCAACGGCGGCATCACCAACTGGATCCTCACAGACTCCTCCTACCCCGTCCCTGACAAGGACGACGACGGCGAGCGTCCCGTGCTCGCCGCCTGCGAAACACTGCGCAAACGCGCCCTCGTCAGGGATCCCTCCTCCGCCGACAGCGACGGCAGCACGGTGCGCGACGTCTGGGCGTATGGCGTCGCGAGCGTCTTCACGAACAAGGCCTTTCGCGGGAGGGGCTACGCGGGCAAGATGATGGAGCTGCTGAGGGGCTACATGGCCGGCCAGCACCGCGAGACGGGCGAGCCGGCCTTCTCCGTGCTCTTCTCGGACATCGGGAAGCAGTTCTACGCAAAGCACGGCTGGATCCCCCTCGAGAACACGCAGATTGAGTACCGCGTTAGAGAAAACCCTCCGGAACCGGATCCCTCGAGCAACATTACTCTTCTCGGTGACGAGCATGTTGCGGAACTCGCAGAGAGGGATGAGGAGCTTCTACGCAAGGAAATCGCCAAGCCTAATGCCGTGGACCCCTCAAAGGCTAGGGTCGCTGTTATTCCGGACTTGGATGCCTTGCAGTGGCATTTCTATCGGGAGGCGTTCATCTGCAATGCTGCGTTTGGCAGGAAACCCTCTGTTCACGGTGCCATGTACACTTCCCCCTCCACAGGGTCTCGTGTATGGGCATGGTTCGAGAGGAACCACTATGGAGGTCCTGAAAAGCCAGAGAAGAACCTCTTGAGCTTCCTCCGCTTCGTCATCCAAGACGAAAACATTTCCGATCAAGAGCTGTCTGAGGCAGTCGTGGGCATCTTCCGTGCTGCTGAAAGGGAGGCCAAGGACTGGAAATGCTCAAAGGTCGAAATCTGGAATCCCAACCCCAGAGTCAGGAAGGCCGCCGAGGCTGCTGCCGAGTTTCAGACCACCTTTGTCGTAAGAGAAGACAAGAACTTGGCCAGTCTGAACTGGTTTGGCGAGGGCTCTGCGGAAGACTTGGATTGGGTTGCCAACGAGAGATTCGAGTGGTGCTAGCACGACATAGAATTAAAACATAGATGTAGAAAAACGCTCACAAAGGGAAAGTAAAAATAAACCAAAAAGACCGACATAGAAATGAAATCATGAACATCGTTTAGTATTTATCCCTCTGCATCTCTCAACCTGTGACTCTCAAATCGCCTCGCAAATCACAATTGAGATACATGAACTTCCCTTATAACACATCAACTCCTTCTATGCAACCATCGACCCCGTCTCGCACTCTAATAGCTTCTACCAAACATGGTCCAGAACTGCGCCTTGCGCTGGCACTCGGGGTTGAGACACTCCGTCTCGCCGGCAACAATGCCCTCTGGCTGCTCGAAAGGAATGCACAAGCTCTTCATGCCCATGGAGGGGAGCTTCTGGCTCTCGGGGACGTCGGGCTGGGTGTCCTCGCGAGTGGTGAGCTCCTTGATGCGGTCCTCGCACTTGCCGTCGCCGCAGAAGGGGATCAGGACAACGTTCTTGTTGTCCAACGAGGGGAGAACATCGTCCCAGTTGGTGATCTTCAGGCGGTGCTCACGGAACGACTTCTCGGCCTTGGCGTACATGTCGGCCTGGATAGTCTCCAGAAGCTCGGGAACCTTGGTGGCGACCTCGGCAATGGGGATGGTGCCCTTCTCGCCGGTGTCTCGTCGCGCCCAGCTGACGACCTCCTTGGCAGCGTCCTTGGGGCCAAACTCGATGCGCAGAGGAACACCCTTGAGCTCCCAGTCGTTGAACTTCCAGGCGGGAGTGTAGCCCTCTCTCCAGTCGGACTCGGCGCGGACACCAGCCTTGCGCAGGGTATCCCGAATGCCGTCCAGCTGCTCCTCGTGCTTCTTCCTGTCCTCGGGAGTTGTGTTCTTGTTGATGCCAACGGGAATCAGGACGGTCTGAGTCTTGGCAATCCGGGGAGGGAGGACGAGACCCTTGTCGTCACCGTGCACCATGATCATGACACCAATGACACGGGTGGACAGGCCCCACGAGTTCTGCCAGACGTGAATGTGGGAGCCCTTGTTGGCAGGGTCTTCAACAGTAATGTCGAACATTTTGCTGAAGTTCTGTCCCAGGCAGTGAGAGGTGGCACCCTGGATACCACGTCCGTTGGAGGGGATGTAGCCCTCGACGGTGGTGGTGTAGTAACCACCCGCAAACTTCTCGTTCTCCGTCTTTCGGCCTCGGACCACGGGGACAGCCAGAAGCTGCTCGTAGACGCCGGCGTACAGCTCCAGAATCTCCAGAACCTCCTTTCCGGCAAGCTCCTCGGTCAGGTGAGCAGTGTGGCCCTCCTGCCAGAGGAACTCTCTTGTTCGCAGGAAGGGGGTGGTCTGCTTGGCCTCCCATCGGACGACCGAGTTCCACTGGTTGAGTCGAAGGGGAAGATCTCGGTGGCTGCGAATCCACTTGGCGTAGTAGGGGTACATGACGGCCTCGGAGGTGGGACGGATCGCGACGGGGACCTCGAGGTCCTTGTCACCACTGGCAGGAGTCGGTCAGTATACAAGTCTCTGTCAAATTTTCGTATCACGGCATACGTACGCCTTGGTCACCCAAGCCAGCTCAGGGGCAAAGCCCTCGACGTGGTCCTTCTCCTTCTCCAGAGACTTGGACGAGAGGAACATGGGAAAGCTGGTCTCCTCTACGCCCATCAGCTCGATGCGCTCCTGGAACCACTTCCGGATGACGTTCCATATGTGCATTGACAGCGGGCGCAGGACGAAGAAGCCCGAGATTTCCTGGTAGTACTCGACCATCTCGCCCTTGAGGACGACCTCCTGGTACCAGGCCGGGAAGTTCTCAGCCTTGGTGACGGTGATGCCGATGATGTCGTCCGTCTTCTTGCCGCCCACGACGGGGAGCGCGGCCTGCTTGGCGGCCTTTGCGGCCTTGTCGGCAGCCATCTTGGCCTGCTTCTCGGCCTTCTTGAGGGCGCTCTTGGAGGGCTCCTTGGGCTGGTCGGCGGCGTTCTCCATCGTGTAAATCGTTTTCCGGTCTGCGAGAGTTGGTGAGCTCCCGGTGTCCCTAGCGGATAAACAACTCCAGAATGAGGCTTACCTGCTACTATATGGCCGTTTGTATGACACAGGGCTCGTCCCGGCGGCAGCGACAACTTCAGGGCTTTGACTCACTGTGCAGAGGCGCAACAGAAGAATTGGGAGTCAGTCGGCCGAAAAAAGAGAGTCACGAGAGAATCAATGCCTCCAGTCTTGTAGTATCGGGCTGCCCCGCTATCAGCCCGGCTGTCCCTCACTCACCAAAAAGGAGGGGCACGGCAAGGGAAATTTCAACGTCCCCTGAGCGGCGCCCAATCAGGGCTCGCGGGCGCTGGAACGTCGGGGGTGCTTGGAGGGGTTGCCAGCGCTGTGGGAGGCGTCGCTCAGGCGCTGCGTTGGCTGCTGTCAGGCTGCCCAGGGCGCTGTTTCTGGCGGTGCGGTGGCTCGTGTTGCAGCGCCGGAGCTGGAACAATGTGTGCTTCCGACAAAAAAGTCGAGGGGCAGCGGGACAAGTGCCGCCATTACATGAGCTTCCAGCTCGGAGAGGTAAGCCAGGGCCATTACCTATTGGAGAACTCAAGGCAGAAGTTGTCGATTCTGGAACCTTCAACCTCCACCACTCCTTTGTCTCGTTGACCTCCTTTCTGCTTGAACAGTTACAGCAAGGGTCGGGCAGATCACACCACAGCTACAGTCATGGCAGCCCTGTTTGAGCAGCCGCGGAACGGCACCCTTTTCCTGGGCGGCCAGAAGATTTCGGGATCCGATATTCGAGACCAAAACGGTGCGTTGGGCTGCTGCCGATGAGCTGGACAGGGTCGATGGACTAACGGGCGCAGTGCTGGCGACACAAGCTATTGCCAATGTGGTGAAGAGCTCGTTTGGCCCCAGCGGTCTTGATAAGATGATGGTGGACGACATTGGCGTGAGTACATACACCGACTGCCCCTCGATGGGGGTCTCTGCAGCTATCCCACCCCCCCCTATTCCTCCTTGATGAAGCAACTCGGGACCGCATCATAACAGCTTGCTTACAATTCCTTGTTGCTGCACACAGGATGTCACGGTAACAAACGACGGTGCCACGATCCTCACCCTCCTCGACGTCGAAGATCCCGCCGGAAAGATCCTGGTGGACCTGGCCCAGCAGCAGGACAAGGAGGTCGGCGATGGCACCACATCCGTCGTCCTGATCGCCGCCGAGCTGCTCCGGAGAGGCAACGAGCTGATGAAGAACCGCATCCACCCCACGACCATCATCACCGGCTACCGACTGGCCCTCCGAGAGGCCATCAAGTACCTTAACGAGAACGTCAGCATCAAGGTCGACAACCTCGGCCGGGAATCCCTGCTCAACATTGCCAAGACGTCCATGTCCAGCAAGATCATCGGTGCCGACTCCGACTTCTTCGCCGACCTGGTCGTCGACGCCATCCAGGCCGTCAAGACCACCAACAACAAGAACGAGGCCAAATACCCCGTCAAGGCCGTCAACCTGCTCAAGGCGCACGGAAAGAGCGCTCTCGAGTCGGTCCTGGTCAAGGGCTACGCCTTGAACTGCACAGTTGCTTCTCAGGCCATGCCCACGCGTGTCCAGGATGCCAAGATTGCCCTTCTGGACATGAACCTGCAAAAGGAGAGGATGAAGCTCGGCGTCCAGATCACCGTCGACGACCCCCAGCAGCTCGAGGCCATCCGTGCTCGTGAGTCCGGCATGATCATCGAGAGGGTGGAGATGATCCTCAAGGCTGGCGCCAACGTCATCCTGACCACCAAGGGTATCGACGACATGGTGCTGAAGATGATGGTTGAGAAAGGCGCCATGGGTGTCAGGAGATGCAAGAAGGAGGACCTGAGGCGAATCGCCAAGGCCACCGGCGGCACTCTGCTGAGCACGCTGTCCGACCTGAACGGCGACGAGAAGTTTGACCCCTCATACCTGGGCCATGCCGAGGAGGTCTTCCAGGAGCGCATCTCGGACGACGAGTGCATCCTCATCAAGGGCACCAAGGCCCACTCCTCGGCCTCGGTCATCCTGCGAGGACCCAACGAGTACTCCCTCGACGAGATTGAGCGATCAGTCCACGACTCCCTGTGCGCCGTCAAGCGGACGCTTGAGAGCGGCAGCATCGTCCCTGGCGGCGGCGCCGTCGAGACGGCTCTGCACATCTACCTCGAGGAGTTCGCCGGCACCGTCGGCTCGCGCGAGCAGCTGGCCATTGGCGAGTTCGCCCAGTCCCTGCTCATCATCCCCAAGACGCTCGCCGTCAACGCCGCCAAGGACGCCGCCGAGCTCGTCGCCCAGCTGCGCTCCCGGCACGCCCTGTCACAACGCATCCAGGAGGGCGACGCCAACGAGGACGAGAAGACGGTGGCCAAGAAGAAGGGCTACAAGAACTACGGCCTGGACCTCACCAAGGGTCGCGTCGTGGACGAGATCAAGCTCGGCGTGCTGGAGCCCAGCATAAGCAAGGTCCGGCAGCTCAAGAGCGCCGTCGAGGCTTGCATTAGTATCATGCGGATTGACACGCTCATCAAGCTGGATCCGGAGGCGCCCGCCGAGGACGATGGCCACGGACACTGATTGGGGGGCGAGTGGGATGTAGGTTGTGAAATGGACGAAAAAAGATGTCGTTAAATACTGTACTCTGTCTATAATACTTTGGCTACAAACCTGTGTTTCTCTTTGCCACAACTCATCGTGATGCCCTCAAATGTTCTACATCGTTGAACAGTGGTCTTTATAAGAATGTGTTTTATTCATACAATGCTGCACATGGCTCACGTCTAAGAAACAAGGGGAAGTTGTTGGCGCATCCCATTCCCGGCAAAAACATGAGAACACGCCGTCTTATCCATATCTTGGTCTCAACCCAATCCAAGCACTCTCTCCACCATAGGTAGTACTTCCATCCCCTCCCACCAATAGACTTGACCGCTCCAAGAGGAAAATCTATGCTTTTTTGTCGGTGGTTTTTTTTATCATCCCAAGACGAATTATGTACTTTCTTCTCTGCCTCAGGAGCTGTCCACTCTCGTTCGCCGATTTTGTTTCCGCCCAAGTACTGTTACATCGTCGTCTCCGATAGGACAGTTCCCCCCTTCGTCTCCATGTGTCTTCACACACACTCTCACACACACGTTGTCCGGAACACGCTTAACCGATAACAAGCTTGCCGTCCTCGGGGAAGTCGTACTCGGGAATCTCGAGGTTGAGCGGCGCAGGGCCCTTGCGTATCCGGCCGGAGATGTCGTAGTGCGAGCCGTGGCAGGGGCAGAACCAGCCGCCGTAGTCGCCGGCCTCGCCGATGGGCACACAACCCAGGTGGGTGCAGACGCCGAGCATGACGAGCCACTCGGGGCGCTTGACGCGGTCCTCGTCGGTCTGGGGGTCGCGCAGGGAGGCGACGTTGACCTTGTTGGCCTGCTCGATCTCGTCCTGGGTTCGGTGGCGGATGAAGACGGGCTTGCCGCGCCACTTGATGATGACCTGTTATGGGGGGGGGGGAAGAGCATGAGTTAGCCATGACTTTTTTATTTAGTTCGGGGGAGGATGTCGCTCGGGGGAAATATGCTCACGTTCTTGCCCTCGGGGATGGTGTTCAGGTCGACCTCGACCTTGGCCATGGCCAGGACGTCAGCAGAGGCGGACATGTTGACGAGGAACTCTGCAGCAAACCCCACGTTAGCTTCCACGCATTCACAAAGAAACAATCCAATTGCTCCCTCCCAGCTCCTCCAATGCCTCAATTGCCCTCCAGCATCCACTCCCAGCTCATCCCGAGCTCCCCAAATCCTTCCCTCTTCCACCATATCATATTCGTCCTCCCCCCTCGAAATCTCCCGCTCGGGTCAAAAACCCACCTTGAACAGTGCTCTTCGCTCCGGCAGCCGTAATCGCACCCATGGTGCCGACCATGAAGTAGCTGAACAGCTTGTTGGTCGTCTCGTTGCCCTTGGTCATGTACTTTCCAAAGTCGGGCACCTGGCTGGCCTTGCTCTCGCCCTTGAGCTTGAACGGGCTGCTGTACGCCGAGGCATCGCCGCCGCCGGCCTGGCAAGCCGCAGTCGAGCTCAGCGCGCGCACGGCAGCGGGCTTGGTGGCGGCCGTGGCCGACCGCAGGCACAGGCGGGTGGCAGTTGCGAGAGGCGCCATTGGGTGCGGTGTTTGTTTGTTGTTGTTGTCGTGTGGTGTGACGGGTGACGAGAGAGAGAGAGGGCGGTCGGAGTGAGGTCTTTTCGTCTGGCCTTTCCAGCTTTCGGGCTAAGGCTCAGTGGTGATGATTGCCGAAATGTTTTGGGATCCGGTTTTTTGGGTGGTGGCCTGAGGCTGCCATTTGGTCAGCCAAGGTGGAATTTGCCGGCCGCTGATTCGTCGGCGGCTTCGGCCTCCCGGTCTGTTCCGCTAAGAGATCGACTGATGGAAGACGGAAGAGCTTGTGAACAATTGGATCCCGTAACGGTAATAGATCCATTGAAAGAAGAAAAGAGAGATGGGAAACATGATTATAATCATGATGAAAGTGAGAATGGAAAACAAAGCAAAGAAGCCAGATTTATCGACTTTTTGACACATCAAATAGTAGGTAGGCTGGCTATATCAAGAACCCCTTGTCTCTATGTATGCACTACATTTCCGTGATATACTCATCACACTGCCGTGCACCATATCCATCATTGATAAACCCTTCATCTACAGTCAAATGACCCCTCAACTTCAGTGCATTCTCCTCAGCTCCTCAATCAGATTCCGCATGTCCTCGACATTCGGGCCCAGCCCTTCGCAAACAAGCTCCTGCTGGCTCTCGTCCAGGTCCAGGAACCTCTCAATCATCTCGCCGTCTACGAACCGATAAGGACTCTCGCCCTCTCTAGCCTGGTTTCTAAACGCTCTCCAAAGGTCAAATGACAGGTTTCCGGGTGTCTGGATGAACCCCTGCAACCGTGACTGGAACGTCATGAGCAGATCCTGGTACTTCGGGGCAATGTCGCCATATAGATACAGTGTGCCCTCAATCTGTGGTTCAGTTGTCAGCTTCAACTTCCACTCACAAAGCAGATGGAGAATCACACTCACCGAGCCCAAGAACGCCTTTGGTACCACAATGGCGTTCTCACCAGGCGCAACCTGAAGCTTCCGGATTCGGTTAATCTGCTCCCCAATGTTGAGCTCGCTGATAATCTCCAACTGGCTGCGGTCCTGCTCCGTAGGCGCTTCCTGCCTCTGCCTGAGCACGATGACATTTCCCTGAGCGTCTGCTTCGAGCCACCTGGTTTCGTCCAAGGCGCAGACTGACGTGGTCCAGGCCTGTTGATAATGACGTGCCTTTTCCTCCAGCTTTGCCTTCTTACCATCCTGAGGCGGCGTAAACTCGATGAGCGTGAGGGACTGCATGAGATCTCCCACACCGATAATGTTTCCAGTAACATCGAGGTCGACTGGGAATGATGCTGGTCGGTATGAGGCCACTTTCTTTAAGCTGGCGGCCGTTGACGTCTCTTGGGCGTAGCTGTAAACAACCACCGTTTTGCTCAGCCCAGCGACAATATAGTCGTCCAGCATAGCCAGACAACGACATACTCCCTTAAGATTGTGCGAGGCGATCTGGTACAGCTGTCGCGAATCGTCCACGCCGAGAACCACGATTCTTCCCCTTGTCTCTCCGGCTTCGTCTGTGCCGGGATCCGCGACGAAGCTTGTGCCAACCAGGAACCTTTCGGCCATATTGCCGTTGCTATCGGGCAATTCAGCTCGTATCACGCACTCGACCAGCTCCAACGACGCAGAGGCATTCAGCTCAAAAGGCTGCCCCAGCTCTTGGAAGATGATTTCGTCTACCAGTCTGACAGTGCTTGTCACGACCTCTTCGTTGTCCACTAGTTCCTTCTTTATGCATCCCAATCCAAAAGCCTTCAAGCCTGGCGCATACGCTACACGACGGACCGTTTCGTGCATCGGGAGGGATTTTACGTGCGTAAGTCTTTCGTTATCAACGTGGCAGATCCTAATGTGCTCATCGGTTGATAGCACGATGGAGTCCGGAAAGGCTTCCGAATCGAAAGGGGCCACAAATGTCGCATCATCAGCCGTCGTCGCCGAGTAGACAATACGCCCCTCCGAGCTATAGATCAAGCTCGCATGCTCCGTAGTCGCAAACACGTTGCAGATTCCATCCGGCCGTGGCAAAACGTGCAATCGAGCTGGACCGCTTCCCAGCGTGACCGTCTTCCTCCCAGATATTGAGAAGCCCTTGAGGGAGACATTGAAGCTGATGACGTTACCATCCTCCAATGCCACGAGCAACGTTGGGCCGGAGATGTCGGGCGGCTGTAGCTGAACCAGCGCTACATCTCGTGGAACCGAAGCACTATCGTCTGTCTGCCTCAGTGGTTCACCGTGGAGTGGCGTCAAAGTCGCCAGATCGACGACTGATATGGTGCCGGAAGCCCACCAGCCCACCACTCCAAAGTCTGGCGGATCGCGGGCCGCATGTATGCAGGAGATTTGGTCGGGCTGCCCAGATACAGGATTTTTCGAGGCGTCCTGAACCACTGCCTTGAGGCCGTCAAGGAGGTTCAGGGATACCAATAACGATCCATCTATTGACAGCAAAGCCCACTTCGTATTGGCAGATGCCGCTGTGATGAGTTTATCATCTGGCGATTGCCATGAGCATAATGTTGTCCCGCTCTCGGGGTCCAGAAGAGTAACAACTCGAGGGGTTATCTGCAACAGCTGACCATTTGGCAGGGTGGCAGCCAGAAGAGTTTCCGATTCGAGGTCCATTCCTTGAAACGAGTAGACTTCCTCAATACTCTCAGGCTCGAATCGCAGGACTCGAGTTCCAGCAAGGGTGGATACAACAACAGTATCGACTTTCTCTGAGTCCACGGATCGCAGTGTGAATAGGCCTCTGGTGCCCTGGAATTCGTCCAGAAGTCCACGGTCTTCTAAACCGACACCGCTGCGGATGCTGCGTAGACTTCCATCTTGATAAGCTCCACAGCCAGCCACGATCCTCGCCTGCCCGGAAGCAAAGGTGTTGCCAGACTGTGCGTCTCCCTCTCTGTTTCCCAAATCCATAATGGTAAAGTCCATAATGGGCGCGTTATTCGGTAAGACCTTGAGGAGTGTCATTTGCTGGGTTTCGATATCGATGCGTAACAGCTGGGAGTCGCCATGATGTGAAGCAACGAAGAGGAGATTGTTTCCCATATAAACCAAGCTTGATGCTCTCGACGTATATCGACTCAAATCCTCAAAAGCGAACGGGTGGACTTCCATGCCTGTCACAACCACCCCTGTCGACTCATTGGTGGTCTTGATCTCCAGCAAGTCCAGGCGGCCGTAGTCATCCGCCAAGAAATAATGCGTCCCATCATACTCGGCCCAGGCAACGTAAATCTTGGGCTCCGCAAGGCTGGAGCACACGCTTGAATATGTGAGGCTGTCAAAATATGTAAGCAGCGTCTCCCCAACCACAAGAAGGCCACCCAAATGTGCCCTGGCTCCCTCATTATTGCGAACATGATATCGCTTTTCTTCGTATACGGGAACAGGTATGAGCATTGAGGCATAAGGATCACGAATGACTTCTTCAAAGTCCCTGTTCTTTTGGGGGTCAAACTTTGACGAAACGCCGGGCTTGTCGTCTTCCGTTAGTCGGTAAACAGCGACCCGAGCTTCTTCGCGGTCGAGTTGATTCTTGTACAAAAATGCGATTGTCGGATGGCCGGTCCGGCTGTATAGGAACGTGCTCGCCTTCATCCACAGCTCGGTCAACCGGACCTGGTCGAGCCTTTCAAGCTTCGTAGTCAAGCCCTTGCGTATCGGTAGGCGGAAGACGTTGAGCACTCCCTCCCAGAGGTGCATCGCCATGAACTTGCCCGTTGGGTCAACCAGACACCTGTTCTGGCTCTGCGATTGCCGCATATAGGGCTCGGCTGTGTCTTCTATTGTCTGCTCAACTGCATCCAGCTGGTTTGTTCCGGGGTTCCAGACTAAATTGAAGTATTGCAGCCTATCGGTACCGATGAAGAGAAGGTCTGTAGCAGAGTCTTTGGGCTGCAGCCGCTGGAGCATGTCTATGGTGCCGTGAATGACCTTTGTGTGGAGGCACGTCATGCCTTCTTCGTGGACTCGCCATATCTCCAGTCGGTTTGCCTTCCTGTGCGTCGCCACGGGTGAGCACGCCATACGCAGACAATCAGATAGTTCGGAGACACTCACGCAACGACCAAGTCCTCGATATCCGGCGACAGAAACCGGATGCGCAGGGCGTGCCTGATGCTCGTGGGCTTGTGGACCGGCGCGATGTATGCCATAGCGGATGAAAGGGTTGATGGCCAAAGAGAGGTGTGTGGTCGGCTCGATTCTGCTTCGGCACAGGTTGACAGGCTACATGGAAGGGTGAGACTGCCCAAGGATGAAGCTTCCAAGAGCTATTGCGTCAAGGGAAGCATCGCGGCAGAGCTGCTTACCACTTATCGGAGATAGCGCTGGCCGTATGTCAGCGGCTTCCATCACCCTAGATGGGAGGCTTGGGGGTCGTTTGGCGGGGCGGCAAGCCACTTTTAGCGGGGTGGTGCCCTGTAACAGCGCTACCGACCAGGGGATGATGCCTGTAGCAGGTGATGTGCATGAAGCGAACCTCCATGTCGATATGGCTTCATGTTTACAGGGTAATGTTGGCGTTGAGGGGAGATCTTATAGACAGAGGTTTATTCATTCTGTGAACGTGAGATGGAAATATGATAAGGCAGAAACGGCTATCTAGCCGACGACTATCAAAATCACGATTTAGTATCTGCACCGCATCAATTTCCGGGGTCGCAAACGTAATCGATACCGGTTGCTTCCGACGATCCCATGCCCGCTCTTTCTTCAGCTGTCATGTACCACATGATTAAAAATCATGATCAATCTCGCATCTCGCCTATGCAGCTCCTCCATATCCAAGCAACAGGCCATTGTATATCCTCATCACTACCTTACCTACCTAGATACGAGCATGAATAGACAACACCCAGCATGACGCAGCCGCCTGGCAAACCAATAGAAAGGATCGAAACGGCAGACGAATACGGCCGGCGAGAGAAATGCTTCCTAAATCACAGACGGCATCCCTTTACCTTTCAGTCTCATATACCAAGCATCCAGAGCACGAAAGAGGCTGTTGAGAAAGATGGACTGGTAGCCCAGGTGGGACTCAGAATAGCGGCTCTCCCAAAACCGCAATCGACCGAAGAGATATTGGAGCAGGATCAATGCCACAGCAATGAACTCGAGAGATTTCTGGAAGAATCACCATCGAAGCTCTCTTTGTCCTACTCTGGCAATCATCTTACAGACCTTTATCTTCCTGTTGATGAACTGGACCTGGGCTCTTGCCCTGAGAAAGACCTCCAAGGCTACCTGCAACAAGTTCGAGCCAAGAGGAACAGAAACCCTTTTCAGCAATGGCTTCCATTAAGTCAAACAAGAACCGAGAGAGATGAAGGGCTGGATTTCCCACATGAACTTGAGCGGTTGTGGGCACAGCTACACCGAGAATATGACGTGGACAGACCGATCTTGTCAGAAGCTGCGGCGAGTCTTGTGAGAGAACAAAGCAGATCGCCGTCAACGTCTGGATGCAAAGAGCTATCCACTCTACAAACGAGAATTAGGCCTGTCGGTGATTCTTACTCTTCAACTATGGTAATATGCCATAACTGACGATTATTCAGTACCAGTATAGCTGTCTAGATCCCATCTCGCCGCCCCTGTCTCCGGTATCTGACGATGCTGAACCATACGTTCCCGACGGAGATGTGGCAGTGATAGATCTCTCTTCCGAGCCCAGCACGCCTGGACGGTCCTTCATCGAGGCTATCGAGCGCGATCTTGACTCTGACCCTGTTGTTTCTTCAACATTCATGACTTCGCCTTCCACTGGAGATCTGCCTCGGCTCATTCAAGCGTCCCATTCCGTGTTTCAAGAAGCCAAGACCGAAGCGCCTGTCGTATCTAACAGCTCAGACGCTCCAAGTGATGACAATGATCTCGCCGATATCCGCCTGCCTCTGATAGGTGACGCTGATGAAACAGCCCTCAACCTGCTGGAGGAAAGGGGACAGTTTGAGGATGCATTCGAGACACTACTCCAGGACCGGCAGTATTATGCCAATCAGTTAGTGAACCAAGAACGTTTCGATCCGGTGGACTCCACGTGTCGTGTTCCCGTTCCTCTGCTCGATTTCGAAATTCAGCCCCCAGAGTGGGCTATTGGGCACCTTACCGCGAAGATGCATTTCATGGCCCTGAGAACAAGGGCGCCCAGTCCCTTCGCACTATCGCCTGTCCCAAGAGACCCGCGTTCCGAAATGTCACTCCGATGGGCGGTTTTGCAGACGCAGACAGGACAGCCGATGCTGGGAGATGAACTTGCGATGCCGGATGATACACTTGCCAAATACCTCTCTGATGAGGAGACATCTCGCTTGAGCAGTCGCGATTTTGTTTCGATCCGGCAGGACCTGCAAGTCTTTCAGCTCCAAGAGGAAGAAGAGATAGAAGAGGCGTTTCTGCAGGATGACGAAGCCGATGAAGAACCTCTCACTAACACGCAACCAACTGAGAGCCTGGTTGGGACGAGTTCGGTACACAGCAACATATCAACCGCCACTATCACCGAAGACTCGCCTGATCTAAACCGCCCAGTCCGTAGGAAGCTTGACGATGATGCCGTGAGACTGTTGCCCAAGTCCTACGACACGAGTGCCACGAGTATACTCCTCCATAACTTCATGGAGCTAAGGGGCATAAAGCGACCTCGTCTCAGTACCCAGCCTCCTGCAGCGAGTCAGCCTCCGGGTGCCTTACCGTCTAAGCTTGCCAAAGAGCCACCGGAGAGCAACGACCGTGAAGCAACACTCTCCGAAGTAGCCAAAATAATGCCTCCGGCACCAGCTCCTCAATTTGAACTCCCATCAGAGAAGGCTTCCATCATCATCTCGGTTGATCTTCCCAGGCAGATATTGAGAAAGATGGAGAGTTCATGGACGCCAGAGAAATTGATCGACATGGACTACTCTCGCCACAACACCCAGAACTGGCTGCCAGGTGCTCCTCGTCCCAAGGAGTTCATATCACCCTTAAGCTTTGAAGCAGATATATCCCTGTCACCCAGCACAGGAATCATCATCACCAACATCCTCAAAGTGAGGCAGCGCCCTCTTCCAGGCTCCCAACTTCTAGCTCCACTACGAGAACGCGTACAACAAGTCAGCCAGAAGTACGAAACCCTCATCGTCCTCGTCTCGGAGTCAAACTCGCAAGGCGAAGTCATGGGAACATTAGCACCGTCAGATACAGCAGCTTATGCAGACTTTGTAATGTTTGCAGCGGCACTAGATGGAGATGTGAATGTCCAGTTTATCCCGGGAGCGACGATCACGATGAGTTCGTGGATCTTAGCCTACATGTGTCGGTATTGCTCGCAGTGTGTGGCACTATCGCGGTTCTTGTCTTCGGAAGAGACGCCGTGGGAACTGTTGCTAAGACGGGCTGGCATGAATGTCTTTGCTGCAAAGGTTCTTTCAAAGACGCTCTTTGAGCAGGCTGGGCAGTCGGGATTGGCTGCGTTCCTCAATATGCCGGCTCGTGAACGGGTGACGAGATATGGAGCTCTGCTTGGCGGAGAAAAGGTGTTGCTGATGACGGGCAAGGTATTGGACCGTAGATGGGGAGACTGATCTCTCTACTATATCTGTCCGATTTTCGAGGAGAAATATATGAGTCGATTGAAATGGAATGTACATAAGTAGTGTCCCCATATCTCGTCTATGCCTCTAGCTGTATTAAATGAATGACTGTAAATGCGTTCCGAAGAATTTATCAAGAAAGAAAACACTGGCAGACTGGGAGTTCTGTCTGACCCGAGATTTCGAAAACTTTGTTGCTGCAAAGACGCTCAACAACGGATTCAGCAAAGCTCCCACAGAGGTCGCGGCAGCTGGCCCAATGGAGCAAGACCTTTTTGCAATCGCGGCATCTGCTTCCAGCCGATGTACACCACTCTCTGGGCGTTGGCCAAGGTGACCGACCGCGACGTCAGGCCGTAGTAGTCCGAGATGGCATGTGTGAGCCACCGTCTAGAGAAGAATATCAGGTTAGCTTCTTCAATGCCGCAATGGGGTATCGTAGCAAAAGGGGGGTGGGTTCGCACTTATAGGCAGCGCTCTCATCATCGCCAAACGAATCAAACAACAGCCCCGAATCAACAGTCTCCTGCGACACCTCTCGGTGCGCAGTCCTGTACCTCGCTGCCGTCGCCGCAGCAGCCGCCCTCTTCTGCTGCAGGTCCCTCATCCTGCCATTGCGGCCCACAAAGACAATCTCCTCATCGTCCGAGTCCATCTCTTCCGCTGCGCTGTCCGCGTCCTCGTCATCCTCAGCCTGGCGTTTCCGCCGCTCGTCCACCATGTACTGCCGCACGGGCTCTTCCAGGGCCTTGACCCAGGTGCGGATGACGGGACTGCGCTTGGTCGACTCTCGCAGGTCGCGGGGCACCTCGCCGACGCCGAGGCCCGTTGCGCTGCCGGACTTTAGCTGCTGCTTCTTGCGCGCGGCCTGCAGCTTGGCCGTCTTGTCCTGGATGCGCTGGCGCACGCCGTGGTCCCAGAACTGGGCGAGCTGGTAGGGCACGCGGTGGATGGGGTGCGTCGGGTGGACTTCCCAGTCTGCGGGCTCGGGCGGCTGGACGTTGGGGACGCCCACGAGACGATCTGTTACAAGAAAAAGAATTTTCCCTCTTTCATCAGCGACCCGCGTCTGACTTGATTGTGAAGCATGCCCGATGAGGCAGTGGTTCAATACCGTTCTCCCATCGCCGACGCTGCCGGCTACCTTCCTTGCCCTTTAGGAGGGCCTCTCTGCGCTTCTGGCTGTCCCGGGCAGACGGCGGTCTGCGCGGAGGCGAGACGACGGTGACCTGGACCTCTTCGGAAGAGGTTGCGATGGTGACCTGCTGGCGGCTGGCGGAGCGCTTGGAGGGCCCTGCGAGGGCGTCGAGGGGGATGGATAGGGGGCTTCCGGTGCCGCGGGCAACGGGCGAGACGCTGAGGGATTGAAGGGCCGAGATGGTCCAGGCCTCGATATCGATGGCGGTGCCGGATGCCGGGGTCGACGGGTAGATGATGTTTGCAGGCGATTGGCTGGGGGGAGGGGATTCGGGAGGAGGCGGGACAGCGCTGTAGATGGCCATGGTGGTGATGCTGATGCGACTTTTTCTCTGGACGATGTCGAGCCAATCGAGACGAGGATTGAGAAGGATTGCACCTGTTTATCAGCCAGGAGACCACGGAATGCCGCTCTAAATCGGACGAGGCCTTGCTCAGGGGGGAAGACGGAGATGAGGAGAGGCAGATGCGATGAACGAGGCAGCGGTCCGGCAGTGCGTTATCCTTCCTTATCTGGCTGACTGTTGGCTCCGTCTGTCTGCATCGCCAGGCATCGCGTCTTCTCGGACACAGTGTGGCTCTGGTGCTATCTCCGGCCAATCACGTCTCGAGCGCAAGCCATGAGGAAAGATTCGACGGCCCTGTGGCGAGGTTCGTCGCGCACCATTCGCGCGTAAAGTGGCCATCTGAAGAGGAGGGTCGATGTATTAGCACTGTGTTGGGCTGAGACTATGGGAGATTCTATTGCTAGTTTCCAGGTTATTATAGAAGCTCACATGCCCTTTTCTCATGGTCATGATGCTGTGGTTTGACACCTATGTCCATTCGAATATCATATCACATGGTGTTTTGATATTGCATCATCTTACTGCTCTTGGCCATTATGTTCTGCTTCAATGCCTTTGACATGACCGACTCCACATGCAACCTGTCGTGCCCCATCCCTGTACTGCCATCGATGACTCACGAAAGACTCATTGAAACTGCAGATGGATAAGTTGAAGGGCGTCATCTATATTCTGTAGGCTAGATAACCCATACATACGTTACAGGACGGTGCGGAGAGCATTGGGAGGTCGTCCAAGCGCACCTCCCATGATACGCCTTCGACCCGGCCGGTACTGGTATGGTTTCTAAGGAGTTCAGCATAAAGCCCCCAGCCGCGGCCATAGACAGCCTTGTCGTATCGGTAGTTTCAACGAAAACCGTCTTATTTTCAATATGTGTAGTCCAGCATATGCCCAAGACGACTACCGCCAAGGCGTTGCTCCTGAAGCCGATTGGTAGATGGAGGTTTCGGCCTAGGATGTGGCCAGACGAGGGGAACCATTTCTTGACGTTGTTATATCTGATCCTCTACGTCGTATAGCCCTATTGAAGATTGGAATAGTACGGAGTCCGATTGCATGGTGATGGTCTTGATAAGTGTGAGGAAGACGTGATAAATCTTGAACGGCAATGGAATGCACTGCAGGGCAGCGATTTGGACAAGCTCGGCGGTGGCATGGCAAGCCTTTTCCATTCTAGATTCCCGCCAGGTAGTCAATCTTTAACTGACTCTTATATTTTACAGCTGAGTGTCATCGGCAGCATAGTTGAATCTCAAGGAGAGAACACGACTAGGCAATTGACCTGCTTCTATATTATAGAGGCCCCTTACATCAAGTAGCCCCGTGTCCAGACCTGAGCCGCGTCTTCAATGCAATGTTTGTTCTCCAGGGCAAGACAACGAGACCAGAACCAGACACCGCACAAAACGTCTCCATCACAACAGCGCTCTTGCCAAACTATAACTGATACCTCCCGTGAATCTGGAGCTAAATGGTCTCCCCAGTTCGTTTGTTATCCAGATCGCAAGATCTACGCAGATCTAGCA
Organism: Trichoderma gracile; assembly: GCA_020002365.1. Lineage (NCBI taxonomy): Eukaryota > Fungi > Ascomycota > Sordariomycetes > Hypocreales > Hypocreaceae > Trichoderma > Trichoderma gracile. The sequence continues at coordinate 825,019 of JAINEY010000006.1, forward strand.
ATCTAAGGTACCGGGTGGCGGCGAGTGGGGTTACGCGCATCAAGCACTGACAAGCTGGAGGGGCACGACATTTTCAACACCAGCTTACACTCAGCTTCGTGTTACACCCTCAAGCATCACCAACCTCGACCACGCAAAAAACCATGGCCTTGCCTCTCCCATTGGGCCTGGTGCCCTCAGAGGTGGCCTTTCTATGCGAAATGGAGCTCGTCACCGTCGTTCCCCGACAACGTCTCGAGAGCATTGAGCTCCTCTCGGTCAGCCATTCCAATTCCACCCATCCAGCTCTTCGATCCGTTCTCCTAACCTCAACGTACACAAAAAACAGGGCTCGACTCCCAAGCTCCGCCCGCCATACAGAGCCGATCTACCTCTATGGCTCGCCCTCCTCCTCAAGAAGCAGCGCCGCGCCAACATCGTTCCCCCAGCATGGCTCCATCCCGACTCCCTCCGCGAAATCGTAAACTACGAAACCGCCGTCGACGTCAAGGACTGGGCGCCTCCTCCTCCACCACCGGTCAGAGCCGACAGCAGAGGAAACTCCAGACGATTCAACAACTCCTCGGACAACGACATCGTCCTGTCGCCCCCCTTCCTGCCGTCCTGCACCGCTACAGCTCCCGCAGGCGCCCTGCCGTACCACTGGTTCGAATTCGCCGAAATGCTCCTCGCGCACGCAAGCGACGATGTCCCGTCTGCCTCGGAAGTGCGCTCCCTACTCAGAGACCTGCAGGAGGCTCGAGCTGCCAAGATGAGAGCCAAAATCACACATCCTGAAAGTCATGGAGAGGGCGTCACCAGCCTTCGTGGCGTGGGAGCCATGGAGCTCGCCGAGAGCAGGGGCTTTGTTGTTGGCGTGGCCGAAGGAGTTCGAAAGATTGGCGCCAGCGCTGAAACCATGCGGCGTGATGAGGAGGAGGAACATGGCCATGACATGGACGAAGATCTCAGCGACGATGACATGGGACTCTAAGAAGAAGAAAAAGCTCGACAAGATCAATTGCCCGACAGCAGCCACGAGATGGAGCCGCCCGAAACCAGGCATTGCTGTCTATCATCGAAACCGCCACGCACATCGAGCCTTAATGTAAGATGAATCATATCGAGAGATGTGCAAGCTTCTATCAGGCTTCAATATCCAGCTCAGTCTCCACCGAACCCATAACCAAGCCCAACCGAGACATCCACGGGCCCTGGATCGACACTCTCAAAGCTACCCAAGCCACAGCTCATCCAACAAAAATCGCTTAGGCCTCCAAATCCATCCAGTCTGGTGCACCAAAGATGGCCTGCTGGATGAAATTGTACGGATGAGATCGATACTGCGGTACTCCGAGGCCGCTCGATCGTTGGCTTCTGCTTGTCTTCATCACTGGCGTCAGTCTGCGTGGGGAACATCCTCAATGGTGATGGCCATGGCAATACACACAGGAAAAGAGACGAAGCACGTCATCTATCCGGGCCAGAGTGGTGGGCAGTTCATACTCGAGCTTTCGCCGAAAGGCAACAACTAGCACTCTCATCGCAGCCATCCGAGTTCAAGCTCGATGGCATTCACAGTCGACCTTGATAGTCCCGGCGTCAGAGTCACAAGTAGGGTTCTGCTCCACTCCAGGACCGTCATCAAAGCTCGCAACCATATTCCGTGGTGTCGTCCACTCCGAGTCATCCCAACCGAGCGGCTCACTGCCTTGCCGCCATCGAGTGCGTCCCCGACGCTCTTGCGGTTCCGGCTGTTCCTGCCTCTCGCTGGATATCTGAAAGTACGACTGGTTCTCCGTTGCCATTCCATCACTGGCGCCGGGCTGAGTGCTCGCCGTCGTCGTCACGTCCGCGCCGATATCGTCGCTCGCGGCACTGCCAAGCACGCCAAAGCCCTCGCAGCGACGCTTCTGCGGCAGACCATCGCCCATGGAAAACGACTGCTCATTCTGGAAGGGCCTCTTCTTGCGGATTTCCGGCGCGGCAACGGCTCCCATGGTGCTGAACATATTTCGTGAGGACCGAGAAAATGATGTCTTAAACAAACAGGAAGATATCGAATCAGTTTTCAAAGAAGCAGAAAAGAATAAAATTGCTTTGCTGGTTTGGATATTCTTGGTAGAGGGGGAAAGAAGGAGAAGAAGAAAAGGAAGAAGAAAGACGAGGCACAAACACGAAGGGGGTAAAGAAAGCACAAGTCAAAAGAAAATAGGACAGAAAGAAAGAAAGAAAGATCGAAAGAAAGAAAGTCAAGCTAGAGAGAAACAAAAAGGAAGTAAACCTAAAAGAAAAAAGACTCTACCTACCTACCTTTATGGCCTTCGTTTCGAACCTTTGCACCCGCCGCACAAAGACCGGGACCTGCTCCTGTCTTCCTTTGTTGCCTTTGCTGAAAGGTGTTACTACCACGTCTTCTTCTTTTCGTATCGTTTTTCTCCCGCCTCTTCTTTGAAATCTCGAACCTGTCTCGTCGAGTGCGAGTGGCTTGCAGCTTTTCTGCTTTTGAGGTTTCTCGATACCTAAGCGAAAGCCTCCCCCTCGAACTTAGCGGTGGGTTGAGATGGGCGTTCGCGGTGCCAGTACCATGCCAACTGGCCTTGCCAGCTGCCACCGTTTGTTCTTACTGCATTGCGGCGAGGGGCGGCTGCTTTGCCGGCCCGCTTTGAACGACTTTTTGTGCTTCTTTCGTCTCAAACGCGGGCGACTTGATGTAGTATCAGACGCATTATGTTGGCCAATCTCATGGAAACGGAGACTTTAGAGCCTGCGGCAAGATTTATCCTTCCGCCATCCTTTACGGATACTTGGAGAGAGGTATCACATCAAAGGGCAATAGTAATAATTTCATTCTAAGTAATGCTTAAACTACAAAAAAAGCTCAATGACTTCTCGCGCCGATAACGGACTACTTGTATCATACTATTTACAACTCAGAGGGCTCGTCACGGGCTGCAGAAAAGTCGTGGTACGCAAGCTCGTACACCAAGCCCAAGGTCATCTTGGCATGCTCAAGCATGTGGTCAAACGACAGATACTTGATCAGGTCGTCGGTGCCGTGGATGTGCTGGTCCGAGTTCTCAAATGCCGACTCAATAACAAAGGCAGAAGGGTAACCGGCCTTGGAGGCAGAAGCGTGGTCAGAGCAAGCATAGCCGCACTTGGTCTCGACCCAGGGAATACTGCAGTACTGTAGAAGGGGTTAGCGATTTGTAGAAAACACAGATTGGCCATGTATGATGTGGTTCACTTACCTCCTCAATAACCTTCTTGATAAAGGCGGTAAGGCCAGGATCAACGTAGTCGGTGATAACGCCCACGCTCACCGGCTTGCCCGCGTCAATGGTCCCCTGAGCGTAGCCAGTCATGTCCTGCTGCAGCATGGCCTTGACGTCGCGGCCCGCCTTCTCGTACGCCTGGAAGATGGCCTGGCTGCCCAAGAGACCGGCCTCCTCGGCGCTGTACCAGTGGAATTCCACCGTGTTCCTAGCGGAGCCGCCAACGACGTCCTTGTCTCCGAGCAGCGTGCGGAAGACTTCCAGGATGGTGACGGTGCCGCTGCCGTCGTCGTCGGCGCCAGGAGCCGCGAGGATAGCGGGCAACCACAGATTGATGGAATCCTGGTGTGCGCCAATGACGACGGTGGTGTTGGTCTTGCCGGGGATGCGCGCAATGACGGAGCTCTGCGGCCACGAGTGGGCAAATGGGCTCGCGGTGACGGTGTCGCTGGCCCCGGCGTCCTTGATGATCTGGTTGACCTTTTCCAGCACCCACTCGGACGACTGGCGGCCGTAGTCGGACTTGTAGTATCGGGTGTGGAAGCTCGTCAGCTTCTGGAGGTTCTTGAGCATCTCGTCCTTTGACAGGTTGCCGGCGAGCTGGCCGACTTCCTTCTGCTTGACGCATTTGTCGGGGAACTGGACGGTAGCAGCCTGGGACTGGGCACGCAGGGAGCCGAGATCTCGTGTGTCGGTGATGTCCATGAAGCTCTGACCGTTCTGTAATACCGGATTTGATGTCAGTGAGGCTGCTTATATCGTAAGCTAGGAATACAGGTCGGAAACCTACACGTCTGAGATCCCACTTGTCTTCCTCGGTCACCCATTGCGTCTCGCCGGGGCCCAGTTCGATGAGGTACTTGGCCGGCTCCTCGAGAATAACATGGTCGCCCTCGTTCTCCGCCACAAAGCGGCCGCTGACGAGGGCTGCGGGCAGGGCCGCCACAAGAGAGGTCTGTAGGAATTTCATGGTGGTGAGGCGACGAGGATCTGATGGGTATAATCCTGCTTATTCTTTTGATGCTGTAGATGGGCAGGACAGAGAGTGATGGAGAGATGAAGAGTGACGGTGACGGTGACGGAGAGTAAGATCAGAAGAGAGACAGACCAGGACGGGAGGAGTGACGAGATCAGGTAGGTCGGTACCTTGCCCGGGAAGGTCACAGATCTCCACTGATTTACAGGGGGCTGGGCCTGATGTTTGGGGCCGGATCTGCCTAGCCGTAACCGGTAATGCAGCATGATGCAGCATGGGGAGCTTGGAGAGGATGGGATCAAATTGTTAATGCACGATTCGGTCAACAAAACCCATATGACGAACAAGTCATGATTGACAGTGCATTGCTTACATCCCGGCACCGGAGGTGACATTATGCTGTACAGTGGCAATACTTTGATACATGCATGTGCGAATCCTTCGTTGAAAAATACCCTGCTTTGATGGTACCGGACTGAGCTGTCCATGCTGTGGTGAAAATCATAAGGTACAAGCGTAAAGACCATACAAATCTAAGCGGTACAACTGAGGCAGCAATATGCTCAAATTCCATGAAACCATAGCCAGACGCCAAAACAACTTTTGATCCATATCCTTCTAGCTCATGAAAATTCCCAAGTAAATGTCAAATGCGCCCTCACTGCTGGGGTGGCGGGGGAGGCGGCGGAACTTGGCCGTTCCATCCCGTCTGCCCGCTCTGTGCCTGGATCTGGCTCATCAACGCCGCAAAGAACGCAGGATTCACAAAGTTTCCAGGGTTGGATGCTTGACCCTGTCCTTGAGCAGACCCGGGCCAGCCTGGCGGGGGCGGCGGAACCCCAGAGGGCACTGGCTGCTGCCAGTTGGGAAGAGGGAAGCCGAACTGAGGAAGAGACGGCGCGGGGACAGCGTTGGGAGGGGGGACTGGGTTGAAGTTCCACGAGCTGCTTGCAGGTGCGGGTGCTGAAGGGTTCTGAGCGCCTTGAGGAGGCATAGAAAACCCATCCCGGGGTTGATTATAGCCTCCTCGACCACCTCGGCCCGCGCCTCTTCCGCGCCCACCTCTGCCCCGAGAGTCTCCTCTCCGACCCCCTCGAGAGAAATTTGACCTTGGAGGAGGCTCATGACTCTCAGTCGATGGGGCGCCGGTACCGTAACCGGCGGGGCGTGCCAGCGGCTTGTATGGGCCATCATCGTCCTCGTCGTAATTCAAGCCGCCGTCCGCGGACATCTCCTGACGCAACGGGTGAGCCTGCTTTCCTTCCTTTCCACCACCGCTCTTCCACTTGTCCTTCTTCTTCTGCTTCAGCGATCGCTTGTACTCTGCTTCTTTCTCGTCGTCTGAGAACTCTACTTCCTCGTCGCCAATCTCCTCATCGTGCAGGTTGCTGGCGTCTGAGCCCTTGAGGTTCTTCAGAGGCTCTGTGAAGACGTACGATGCGTGATCGACGGGATAGAATATCTTTGTGCCGACCTCCAGTCCCAGCTCCTTGATTTCTTCTGCCGAGTTAAACGTGACTGTGTACATCGGCTGTTGGACCTTGCCAATTGTCTCGGCAACGACCCCAATGACAACTCGCTCTGAGTTGCACAAGATGGATCCGCTATCCAAGACTTGATATTCTCCTGGAGTAAAAGCTTTGACGAGCATGATGTTCTCGACAATTTGCTCGACAACGCCCAGCTCGTCTATTTTCATCTCGGCCGTGATCGTCACGTCTGGTCGGGGGATGACCTCTTCAGGAAGTTCATTCTTCGTCCGTAAGTAGCCGGAGGCAGACTTTCCTTTGTCACCCTCGTCGTCAGAGCCGCCCTCCATCTCCATGAGAAGTCGTGCGGTTTCTTCAATGCCCAGAGGCTCGTAGCCCCCATTGTCTGAATCGTCATCGTCGTCCGAGGAGTCAGAACTGCTAGAGTCTGACGACTCGTATGGTGAGGAGTCAATCTCCCATTCGGGGTTCTCGCTTTCGTCGGGTTGTAAAGGAGCCGGCTCCGCGTCGGCCTGGGGGGCTTGTCGGGGTGTCTCGCCGTTATCGAGGCCGCCGAGGGCTGCTTCGAGGGCGTGTGTTAAGGACGGAGGGCTTCCGGCTTGATCAACTGGCATAGAATCGGACATGTGGTGGTCGGCTGGAGCTTCGGAGACAGCCTTGATGGGTTCGCTATGGCCTTCTGTCGTCGACGGTGCCGTCTGGACAGCGGGCTGGTTCACATCCAGCATTTCTCTGTCGTCTTCAGCGGCGCTCGCAGCGGCGACTGCAAGATCAGCTGGAAGCGGCGGCAGGACCTCATTGGGCTTTGCTTGGCCCAGGCCGGGGATCTGAAAACCCGACATCGTGGGTCGATAGTACCTTATGTGCGGTTTGGCGGAGGTCAGGCGCTGTTTGAAGGCGCCTCTCGGTGAAGGATCTGGACTGCCCCAATGTCGTGCTATAATCCGAAATAATGTGCAGTAATAATACTAGTAAGTTTAAAGAAGAAGAGAGAAGAATTTGCACCCAAGTCTGCAAGAACAAGAAATTGACGTTTAGAACTGAGATTTTCTTGCGGGATACGATGGCGAAGAAATGCGCTGCAGCCGATAAGAAAAAAAAAGAAAAAAAGAGAGAGAAGCACTGGCAGAATCGCGTTGCGGGCGGGAGACGGGGCCGGCCATGCCGAACTAGGAAAGGCTCGCTGCAGTTCAGTGGCCGACAGTGAGCACTTACAGGCACCTGCAGTGGGAAGCAAAGGCGGTGACGAAACTGCTGGTCAAAATGCCCGGTGAAGATAAGAAGTGGATGCGCAACCCATGCAGCTCCGTCTTGACCGACGCTCACCGGGACTCAACAAGCCTCACCGCCGTCCTCTTAAAGCTGTGGTGGATCTCGACCCCAACAACACAAAACCTCAGCTGCGCATCTCTCGAAACGCCACCAAGCCGTTGCAACCGCGACAATGGCGCCCAGAGTCTCTTCCAGAGCCGCTGCTCCCAAATCTGCAGCGGCAAAAGCACCGGCACCGGCATCTAAGAAGACGGCCGCCGCTGCACCCGCGCCGTTTGAGCATCCAGCCGCCAGCCATGCAAAGAAAAAGTATGTCTCACAACAATGACCCAGAGCCCGGCTGCTGATTTGTGTTGTGTCCTCTGAACCGCAAGGCGGCCAAGTGCATATGGCATGAAGCCCATATCCGCGTTTTACCTCTTTTTCGGCGCCAACTTGATCGCGGCTCTGTTTGCGCCAATCCAGGATTGCGACGAGACGTTCAACTACTGGGAACCCACCCATTATCTCTCACATGGCTACGGCCTGCAGACATGGGAGTATTCCCCGGACTACGCCATCCGCAGCTGGCTCTACATTGCACTTCATGCCGTTGTGGGAAACATTCGCAGAATCCTGCCCCAATCGAGCAAGGTGAGCATTGTAGCGGTTGCCAAAGTGCGCCTCCTGAGCCGCTGGCTTACTTTCTTCAGGTTGCTGAGTTCTACTTCATCCGCTATGGTTTGGCGCTCCTTTGCGCCATCTGCCAAACCATAATGTTTCAAAGCATCAGTCTAGCCCTCAATGCTCGGATTGGTGTCCTCTTCGTCATCGCCACCATCGTCAGCCCTGGAAACTTTCATGCGAGCACCGCCTTGTTGCCCTCTAGCTTCGCCATGTACATGGCAATGCTTGGCGCTGCGTCGTTCATGAACTGGCGCGGCGGTCTCAAGACCTGGCAAGGCATGGCCTGGTTCGCCGTGGCTGGCATTTTGGGTTGGCCATTTGCCGCCGCCCTCTGTGCTCCGTATCTTCTTGAGGAGTTTATTCTGGTCCTGTTCAGCGATAGGAGCTCTCTTATCGAAGCTCTGATACGATTCGTTCGTGGTGTTATCGCTGCTCTCCTGGTCTTGGTAGGTGGCCTCATTGCCTGTATAAGTTGCTGCCGTATACTGACATCAGCTAGGGCTTCGACTTTACCATCAACCTCTTCTTTTACAAGAAGTCGGTGGTCGTCGCCTGGAACATTGTCAAATACAACATTTTCTCCAAGACAGGCGGACCCGACCTTTACGGCACCGAGCCCTGGACGTTCTATTTCAAGAATCTGGCACTCAACTTCAACATCTGGTTCATCCTTGCCCTGCTGGTGCTGCCATTGTTCATCTTACAGAAAACGTTGTCCTCGACTTCACAAAGTCTGGCCAGCGGATTACGCACCATTGTTTTCATCGCCCCCTTCTACATGTGGCTAGGGATCTTCACTGCGCAGCCACACAAGGAGGAGAGGTTCATGTATCCGGCGTACCCCTTCCTTGCTCTCAACGCCGCGATATCAGTACACATTATTCTCTACGCTCTCGGAACCTCGGATGCCAAGACATTCATCGGGAAGATTCCTGGCCGCCTGAAGCTCCTCGTTGTCGGTGTCACGTTTCTTCTTTCTGTCAGTGTTTCCCTTGCCCGCATCTACGGGATCTACTCGGCGTATTCGGCCCCTCTCAAGATTTACTCGCCTCTCTGGGGTGATGGGTCAGGAAACACCTTCGGGGCAGAAGAGGACAACGTCTGCTTCGGCAAGGAGTGGTATCGCTTCCCAACGTCCTACTTCCTCCCTCGCAATATGCATGCCAAATTCCTGCGCTCCGAATTTCGGGGTTTGCTGCCCGGCGAGTTCTCGGAAGCCGGGACTGGCTTCGGCTTCTGGAGCGGCACTTGGCTGCCCACAAAGGGTCTCAACGACCGCAACGAGGAAGATCTTGGCAAGTATGTCGAGCCTCGAATGTGCTCTTTCTTGGTGGACACGCAGTACCCTGAACGCAAGACGTCTCTGTCTGCCAAGGAGCCGGATTACATTGCCGACCAGAACCATTGGGAAGTCGTCAAATGCGTCCCCTTTCTTGATGCCGCCAACACCCATCTTTTGGCACGAACCCTGTGGGTTCCCGACATAGACGCCATTCCCGAGCAATACAGGCGCAAGTGGGGACGGCACTGTCTACTCCAGCGCAAGAGGAGGGCTCAAGATGCTGGTATGTGGGTAGCACCTGGTCAGATGATGATGGGCTGAGGAAGCTCAATGTTCTATGACCATAATGAATCTTATGACAAGTCAGGACATATTAGATTAGAGCGAACAAAAGCAATTGACTCATGATTCCGTCTCTTCATTCATCCTGAGGCTTCGATTCTTAGTGTGATAGTATCTCTTTGATCAGCTTATGAACTCATTTCCTAGATGCGCTTCATCCCTCCAACATACTGATTGTGATCCGTTACCACCAGGTGGTACATACTTTCTGTTGGCTCCTCTGTATGTCAACCATCAAAGACTAGGTATGATCGAACCATACAAGACACACGCAGCGAATGCATATCACAACGTCGGAAACAGCTGGAAACAGTGTTTGTATCAATTCGTTATTCGACAGGCAAGAAACCGTACTGGCCATCAGGAATGTGTGCAATTGCGCCGTTGATGAACGTCCACATCCCTGGTCAAGGGGTGTGGCACTTGGCGGTACATGATGTTGGACTCCATATACAAACAGGTCAATGTTTTCCATTATGAGAGAACGGCCCATGTCATATCCATCAGTTGCGAGAGAGCACATCCGCGCCATGGTCAGACCATCATGTATATGCAATCCAATTCCTGTGGAGGGGTCCGAGAAGGTGTCTAATGCTGATACCAATCGGAGGGTGTGTCACAAGGAACCGGGTTCCGTCTGCTGCAAGTGAATCCGGTGCTCGGAAGCGAGAAGTCTTGAGGCTCTTGGAATTTGTCGACTAGCCCAGTACCAGCTCGTATAGGATGATGAGCGTGTTTACTATGATCAATGGCGCTATGTATCCCGTCAGCATCAAACTCCAAACATAACATCACAGAGCGTCCAGTATAGTATATGATGCCCAAAGTCCGACATATAGAGGGTAAAAGACCAGGAAGGAGAGAGAACGTACGCCGCATAACCATGCGAACACTGGCGATGAGAGCGACAAGCTTGGCCTTTACGCTGTTCGCATCTGCGCCGGCGCCGAATGCGGGATCGTAGGTGCTCGTGGAGAGGCCGATGCGCGCGAGGAAGCGGTCGTCGGAGAGGATGGCGAGGGCGTTTGTGAGGAGGCAGAGGACGTAGACGAGGTTGCCTATGAAGAGCATCTTGGGCGGTTGTTTCCCTCTCTCTCTTTCTCTCTTTCTCTGTTGGACTCGTTGCTCTCTCTGTGGGTCTTGGGTGTCTGCGAAGTCTTTCGGGTTGATTCTCCTTATGATGTTCGAGGTTGAGAAGGAGGGATTTGGTGATGCGTTCGGCTATTGGAGGTTTCGATGTGGTTTGAGCTGTATCGCGACTGTAGGGGGACGAGTCGGCATCTGGCCTCTTTTCGCGGGAGCTAGTGCGATAAGACGAGCTTATCGGAGCTGGGAGAAAGAGCAGGGATCAGGTGACTGCGAGCCTCGGTATGTCGTCGCCTGGTATTGCCATTGAGTGCATAGCAACAAGGAGGCTATATGACGAATTGGTCGTTCAATGCATTATAACCCCAAGCTTGACATTAGATGAGCTCCTGAGTCCATGGCACCGAACGTTGCTTCGGTTCTTGAGATGGCAGCTTCATTCAACCTTGAAATGACGTAAGGCGATGACCGGCTCGAATCCATCACCAAAAGACTTGAGCGGCAGCCGACATTCACCCGACTTCAACATCGCCATTCTCCCAGCGCCATCAGATCGAATCATTCCCGAAAGAGAAGATAAGAAAGACATGGCTTCATCAGCAGAGGGCTCAAAGGACGGTCCTTGGACCGAGGAGACGAAGCAAAAGTTTAACACGTAAGTCGGCCGCCGGGGACATGCGATCGTTCGTTGCTAACTTTGGGGCCCGTCTTTTGTAGCAAATCGAAAAGCGAATTCTACGATCCTTGCCAGGAAGCGGCGCAGCGGAGTTACAAGTGCTTGTATAGGAATAACGGGGATAAGTCTATGTGTGGAGAGTACTTTCAGTATGTGTTTTCCATTCGAGAGATGGCAGCTGTGCCCTGGGGATATGGAGAGAGGAAAGCTAACGGTGTATTTCAGGGCGTATCGGGATTGCAAACAGGCTTGGGTATGTCGAACACTGCCGCGATTCGGAACCTTGGGAGCGTCGGATATGCTGACATTGAATAGGTTGAGAAGAGAAGAAAAGAGAAGGGTACATGGTGGTGAAGCGCTTTGTTACGACGATATGGAGACAACCGATCGCTTGACGTGAAGAACCGGGCGTTGAAGCGTGTATATACACATGGCAAATTGTCATGGGGCGACAAGATGATGTAAGATGAAGGAATATTGAACTGTAAGCTGACTCGTAACTCACGATTCTATGCCCTTTGCCGGCTTGCTAATTGTTGGAGCAGAATACGGGCTATTTCGATGTTATAACGTACAGCAGACGACTCTCCTCTTCCTATGATTCAAAGTTCATTTTATTCGGCAATGCTATACTCATTGTTATAGAAATTCTTTTCTAGATGCCCCGTGATCAAAAGCCCATCTAAGGCAACACTGGTCCCCCAGCGGCCAGTTTGCCTGCCATAGTCTTTCCTCTGTTCCGGAGAAACATGCTATTGAACCCGAGCATTTCATTCTTGCCCTCATCAAAAAGAAGAAGCATGTTAGCAGCTCACTCCTGAGTACATAGGAGATGGAAGATGCACTCACGCTTGTAGTTCGTGCGACGCCGTCTCTCATCTCCATTGCCGCCGCCCATTCATTCCACCCCTGCACCTCTGTACGAGCAAATCCCCGGAACTTCTGTGATGATGAAGTCGCGGACAGCCCATGGGGAGATAGCAGCATCAACGAGACTGAACTGTGCTCTGAAGAAATAAGGGGCATTTTGCTTCTTTGGATACTACTGAGAGCGGCTTGTTGAACTATGCAAGAGCAGAAGCCTGCTTTTTCAGGCTCAGTTAGCTGAACTTGAAATACTTGAAAAAGGGCCGGGACAACCTCCATGTTGATGATGTCTACCTTATCCACAGTCTGGCGATGGCCCGCTAGTAGGCGTCCTCGGGGTTGAAGCTCCTGTGGAGGCAAAGTCACCGCAATCGATCTTGATAGCAGCCGGCGTGAGTATTACACCGCGGCTCGCTTAAGCTCCAGCGCTATCCGATGTGAATGCAGACTTCCGTGGCCTTTGGAGTCTTTGCGGAGAGCATCTGGGAATGGTTATTGAGTCGATGAGGGAAGCACAAAGATTGGGCTCAACGATAGATCTTCGCCGGATGTGCGTCTGTGATCCCAAACCCGTCAACGTGACCGAGCCAGGGCTTCTTTACCTGCTCGGGGATGAGACTTCGCCGCCATTTGCAATAGAATCCAGAGAGTGACTTATTAGACTAGAACTAAGATTATGTGGCGAGGGCCGTACAGAGTAGAATACATGCATATATGTATATATACATATATATATATATATATATATATGCTCAGAGCAATAAAAGCTTTAAAGATATACTAATCCGCCGTGATGGTTCACAGCTACTCTTCATTATTAACAATACCTTATGGTAGGTTCCCCCATCTTCTCTATAGGGGCAATTACTCCGCAATCTTAGCCTCTGTAACCTTTGTGACAACTCCAGTAAAGGTATCCATCTTGAGTCCTACAATCAAAGTCCCCGGCAGGATGAAGGGCGAAGAGCGTAGATGCTCAACGTCTTCCTTCACACTCTCCTCAATCCTACTCAAGTCAGTCATGCGTTCTTCATCATAGAAAGAAAGGGGGCAGAGCTTACGATCCCGTAATTTCGCCAAACTTGGTGGCATTGATGGTTTCCTTCTCCTGAGGAGCAATCTTGATCAGAGCTTCTCTGACTCTGGCATCATGGAAGTGTGTCATTCCGCAATCTACATCGAACGTCAGTAATCACAACTCATTGACTTATAGGATAGTCAAGCGTATGTGTTTGCTCACCTGTATGATGCAGAACAACGACCGTCTTTGCACTCGCAATAGTCTGCAGAACAGAAATGGACCTGATGGCGTCCATCGCACGGCCTCCGGCATTGCGGACCATGCTGACTCCCTGAATGGTTGGGTCGATGCCAAAGATGGCATACGGGTTGAGGCGCGGGTCCGAGCAGCTCAGGATGATGGTGGCTGCTCCCATCTTGCGAGCTGCCTCGGCCATGGGGACCAATGGAGGCGGCGCCTGGTAGCTTTCCACAACTTTGCTGCAGGATTGTGAGAATTATGAGCATTTGAGATGGGGATGATTTTGGGGTGGCGTACCTGTTGCGGTTGAGCAACTCGTCGAGAAGTCTTGAAGTCATGGCGTAACGCGCTGTTATCTGGCGGTGCAAATGTTTTGCGATTGATCTTGAGCTGAGTGTTTTACTGATGCTATAATTCGAGACACACAAGACATTGAGGGTTGTACTCGCAGCTTTATATGCGGCTGAGAAGGCAGTAGGTGCATGGCCGAGGCGTGGCGTAGATGGTGTTGTGTATAGAAATCGTGATTACTGAACGAGGAGCCAAGGAGCAACTTAATCACCCTGGCTGAATAATTTCTGCAATAATGACAAAAGTCAAGCTTCGATGTTTGTTTTGACTCTATGGCTCTATTATCTCTTTGAAGAAAACAATTCTAATCATTCCGTCGTTGGTAATGTGTTCTTTGTCACCTTTGCTCTGCGTTCGGTGTAATATGCTCCGCCCGTCTCGGACTCACCCTGTAGTGTTTCTTGTGCGTGGTGTCTGTCATGGTATTACAAAGAAGCTAGGCTGTCAATACTATGACAGAGTCTCAGGTGCTGTAAGTAGTCCTGCGTAGAATCTTCTATATCATGCACCACCTAGTCGTTTGCAGCAGTGCTGAACGTTCCAAGTTGCCAACTTTCTTCTCGCCTGTTCTGGGGCGTGGCATCTTCAACGGACTCAATCTTACACATGATTGGCCAGACTGCATCACGGAAGCCATCGAAAGACGCTCCGCCCGGCTAAGGAGCGCCAATCCTGGGGAAGCGGGCATCGGCGGGTCGCTCCGGACCTGGGCTTATCGCACGAATAGAGGCGTTTGCTGGTTGCTGGGGGTAGGAGGGCGGTATTGCCACTGAATATCATGGGGCTTCAAGCTCAGCACGACATGACCTTGCTCTGTCACCATTGTCTCTCCTGGAAGAAGTATCTCGACAACTAACATCTCCTTGTTCAATTGCCATCAATTTGCGCAGCCTGACATTGCCCACTGTTGGGTGACATCTTCTGATCTGGCCCGTCTAATCCTCCCGATACTAGTAGACATGGCGACTTCGGACTCTCCCATCAAGATCCTCCCCAACGAGGTACGCAAAAAGGCCAAATCATGCCCTTTTTTTTTTTTTTCGTTCTCATCGCTTTCATTACTGACAGCCACCGTCAACCCCCTCCAGCTCCTCTCCAACATCCTCTCCTCCCTCAGCACCAAAGAGCTCCTCTCCATCGTCACCGTCAGCCACCTCTTCTGCTCCCTCGCAACCCGCATCCTCCACAGACGCCTCGTCTCCGCCGCCTCCCTGCCCGACAACCAGGCCATCCTCGAATGCTACCACCCGAGCGCCAAGATCTCCACGCCCTACCTCGCCTGCCGGTACCTCGGCACAGCCGTCTGCGACGGGCCCGCCATCGACGAGCAGAACCCGCGCTTCGAGCACCTGCGCAAGCTGTACTCGTGCTTCCGGCCGGTCGTCATGGAGGAGAACCGGCGGGCAAGGTTCCGCTACGGCTGGTCGTCGCAGACGCTGGCGGGTACTAGCTCGCAGCTGCAGATTGCCGCCGAGGATGAAGTCGTTGACGAGGCGGCGCATCAGGAGGTCTATCTGGACGAGGGGGAGCGCTTCTCGCAGCTTTGCACGGTGACGAATGTCGTGACCCAGGGCTCTCGGCCGGGCCTCTTCACGCGGCACATCAACGTTAGCGACGGCGTCATCCGCGTGTTCAGAGACTGGTTGGCCAGTATGCTGGAGAGGCCGTCGTCTCTACGGTCTGAAGCATCTTCATCATCATCGTCAACAAACCCCGTTGCCGTGACAGCAGCGACACTTGCAGGCTCGGGCGGATTCACATCGGACGACAGCCGTGTCTTGTGGGTAGACAGCACAAAGGACGTTGGTCTTCGCTTCCGAGTGTTGCCCGGCCCGGAAGTAAGGGGGACGATTTTCGAGGACGAGCCACCCGTGTTTTACAATCTCATTTACGAAGGTTGGTGGCGTTTCGTTCAATTCAACCATCACCCGGCCAACTTTGGGTGGGGGGGAAATATCATCGAGCATTAATCTGCTGACATGCAACAGAACTGATTGTACGCACCAGCACGCTGCTGATGGCCGTGGAGGAGGCGGCTGACAAGGACGTGTCCCACTCTGGAAAGGACATCATCATCGCGGCTATGTGAACATGTCTTTTGTGGCGTCTCATCTCCCTGTGCTTTTTGAGCTCCTTGGATACTCGTGGCCGGAGTAGAGGTTCTGATTGACTCGATGCAACGCGTGCCTGTTTATCGACGACTTTCCAAGCGGCCTGTGAGACATAACAAACGCGACTGAACAAAGAAAAAGGGTCCTCCTACCGCTAGTTTATAGGAGTAGCGAACGAATCTCAACTGGCAATGTCTCTACTGAGTGTCTCCTGTTGGGAGTCTCAGATGTACTGCAGCTGAGTGTCTAAGGTAAGGGAGATTTAAGAGTCTCGGATTCTGAACAAAGGAAAGCCTCTGTGTATACAAACATTGCAATGAAGATGCTCAATTCGAAAGCCTAGGTACTTTTCCATTGTAAAACTAACGTGCTTTGGAACCCCTCGGACCCATATGGCTCATCACAGGATACAATTGCGATTCATACACATGCCTGTATCTACGACGGCTGGGTAATGCGACCACAAGCACCATATCGCTAGAGACGGGCCTCCATGTTTAAACAATAACAGAAGACAAAAAGAATTGGGCGAGACATCTATGTTGGGCTATCGATTGGGAGCAGGGCGAGGCAGAGACATCCCGCGAAAAGGGAGGATGGGTGTCTCTGCTCTCTGCAAGGCAAAAGGTAGCAAGATACAAGATGAGACTAAGGTAAAGGGGAATAGATGGTCACTCTACCGTATTGAGGGAAAGACGATGAATAGTAACGAAGAAAAAGAATGAGAAAAAAAATCGCCATACGAAATGCTAATTCGGAGACACATGATGAGAGGGCCTTCCTAACCCATCGGCAGGACAAGACGGGATGTAAGACGCAGAGCCGACTTCTGGCGGTGACGAAGCTGAGCCTCTGCAAAGTGACCACCTGATGAAGAAAATTTTTTGACGAGTGGAGAAGAAAAGCACATTCAAGCTGTCATTGACTGGCTGTGAGATGGTAATAATGGCTGTTCATCTGTTCTTTCTCCTCTGGGGAGTTGCTCCGCTGCGGTGTGACACGACATGTTGACCGAAACGTGATGTTGGGAGACGCGGCTGGTGATAGTCCAAGTCGACGTGCATTAGCCCAGAAGACGGGGGGTGTTTCACTCCTGGTCCTTTGGGCTTTCTATCTTGCTGTTCTTACTCTCTCTATTCCCTGTTCGTGTCTTAGAGTTACGTACTTGACCTGTGAACGGGAAGGCTCTTGTTCTGGACCTCGTTGCTGCGAAAACCGGAGCGGTGTTGAATAGCTGTGATGTGACCCTTTTCTTCTGTATGGTCCATTTCCTGCGACTATTACTGGTTGCAAGTTTCGCAGCGTGTAACAATGATAGGCGCCGCGGATATTCCAAATCTGATTCAATAATGATCATGTCGTGTATACATTCAGGTTTGGAGTCGTCCGGAGATGTAATATTGCCTCGCACAGGAAAAAGTGTGTATGCATCATCGCCATCGCCTTGGCTGGACAGGGCTGAGGAATTCCATAGTACTTGTCGGGCTGAAAGGCTGGGCTATGCATATAATATGTAGGGTAACGTCATTGAAAGAGAGTACAGTATGTTTACAAGGTAGTAGCGCAGCAAGATGAGGTTGTTCATGAGATGGAGGCATCGCAGGCTGTACATGAGATACTATGCGAGGACGGGATGCGCCGTGTAGCCTTATAGCATATCTATATGCATAAATTGTAGAGTCGGCTGGGGTCTGCATTTGCTGTCCGATCTAGAATTTTGGTCGACTTGCAGCAGCGGTAAGAACAAGATGGAGAGAAAGTTGGTGCATATACAGGGGCCTTGCTGTAGACCAGGGCCATCTGCAAGCCACAGGCATGGGAACGAAAGCAACCAAGCAACCGGTGAGGAACAAAGGCAAAGAAGTCAAAGATTATCTGCCAAGAAGCATCCGGCCTCCCGGCAGTTCTACAAAGTTGCCTAGTCCACGGGTTTAGCTCATTAAAGACAAGGCATGGCAATAGCTGGGAAAGAACACCGAGAGGAGGCTCTCACGGTAGGTATGTTCCCAGTGTTGACGAGTTGCTGTTCGGTGTAGCCGTAGAAAGGATTGGTCTAGAAGCAAAGAAGGAGAAGAGATACCTTAGCCGCCTGGAATAGATGATGAGTATTGGATGAGTGCATATACGGAGTGGTTTGTCCGCCCTATCGCGCTCGTGATGGCGACTGGCTTTGCTGTTTGGCTCAGCTGAAGGAGGGAAGCGAAGCCCAAAGGATGCAGCTATCCATGGCCCTTTTACTGCAGGGGGACCTGCCTTAAGCCAAATCCGCGACTCTGAGCCGCATCCAATCGTCATCCAGCGAGTAATCGATCAAAGTCCGTGTCTGAATAGCCATGGTTTCCATCTGCCGCAACTTCAGCAAGCCACTGCGACGCCCATCACGCAATGGAAGGATTCTACCTTAACGTAAAGGTCCAAGTACCTTCCGTATCTTACCTTGCAGACCCTCCCGGAAGGAGCTGCCGGCACTCGAGACTCCACTCGTTCAGCCCCGCGTCCGAGGCCCCAGCCGGAGCAGGTAGCTAGTACGCTTCCGCCGTAGTGCCAGGCACGGGACGTCCTGGTAGTGGTACCTGGATTGGCCTGGCCCAGGGGACACGAGTGGGGGCTCCGCAAGTACCTCCACCCAGCTTTTGCTTCAGCCTCTCTCTCTCTCTCTTCACACTCTTCACGCACTCTCTCTACGTCTACCTAATATTCTCCGACCGTTCAAGCACATCTGCCACCGGAGTCCAACCCATGTGCTCATCCCTCTCGTGTGTCCCTGTGGCTGTGGGAAACACGTTTCCTGTTGACCAGTACATGTACGTACTATCTGATGGCTGACCGTCCCTTTTCTAGGACAAATTCAATATGTACATACGGGCTAGAACCAGATGTCTCTTGTCCTCATCTCCTCGTTCTAGCCGTGAGACACAAGAGGGCAAGACGAGCAGAAACATAGCATCCATATCTCACTCAACCATCATGTTGTCTGCTGGATAGGCACCGTTACTGCTGCAACGAGCGCCATCCATTATGCTGCGGCATCTCCCTCTGCAGTTCAGTCCAACGCGAGCCCATCGATTTCTTGTCAGATCATCGTCATGGCACTGCTGCAACCTGCATGCAGCTTCAGCAACTCGCATCCACCGAGGCTCGCACAATCAGATCCGCCAGCCATGGCCCACCGCTGCGGCCTTCTGGGCCGGGGCCTTGCTTGACCCATGCTCTGTCATACCGCATACGGGCCGTGTTCAGCTTCACAGATGCCGTCATCTGAGTGAGCGCTGATCGGGCTTCTAGTTCTACTCGGTGGTGTTTGGGCCATTCAATTCGACAAACATCGTTGCTGGCTTCATTGTTTATTCCTTACCACCTTTGCTTGATCAGAATCTTCTGAACACGCTCATCAATGGCCCTCCTCCCTCGACTTGCACCGGCCCACTGTCAACCGCCTGTGTCATCCCTCCCCTGTCTCTCCCTTCCCTCGTCTTATACCGCCCTTCCCTCCCCACGCACAGCCTCTCTCTTGTTTATGTGTGCAAGCCAAGATCCACAGACCATCAAACTCGACCCATGCAAGGCAGCCTCACCGGACGGTGGCGTGTACCTTGAGCCATCTTCTCTCTCTTCCTCTCTACGGAGCACCTCCTGCGAGTCTCTTCCTGCCCAGAGCACCCCTGCCTTCGCTTCCGACTGGCTGCCCGTGTCTTTGCTGGACTCTTGGCCCGAGTGTCATCTGGTATAACGCCGGAGCCATATTCTCGGAGCTGTCAAAGGCTCGCCGTCGCGCCAGACCCCCCGTCGTACACGCACAAATAGACATGCGCCCCCTCTGCCCAATGGGATGACTCCCACCCCCTACGCTCTTACGGACTCTTTGCTGGATTCATGAGCCGGCCGCTCGTTTCAACACCTACGCTCACTTACAACTATCTCTCTTACAAATAACCGAGCCAATATATCAGACATATATCATTTTTGCCCCAGCGACAGCACCAAGTATAGAGCCTCACATTCGCCATGGATCCTAGCAGTATCAGGATCGTGAGCAACATCACTCGTCCACCATCTGTCCACTCTCTTAGGTCCGCTCTCAAGACACTCGACATACCTTCGATGCCTCCCACCGTACCCTTGCCGCCCCTCCCGACGTCTCCTTCGTCAATAAAATCACCGTCATCGATAAAATCGCGGTCGGCAACCATTACGGGAGTGGCATCTCCTCGACTAATCACAGGGTCGATCAAGAATAAGGCCTCCTTTACATCCCTGGCCCTTCGACCGCATAAACCCATCAAGTACGGGACTGGAAGATTCTCTCAAGTCGAATTGGTGCCTCAACCGAGTGACGATCTACAAGATCCGCTGGTAGGTTTAAATCGTGGTTCACGTTGTGTTGATGATCAGTCACTCATGCATCGGTTATCAGAACTGGCCTCAATGGAGGAAGGAATTGAACCTAGCCTCCTTACTCTTCATGGCGTGCTTGATCGGCGCAATGAAGACGGCCCTCGTCGCCGTTAATGATGTTCTTTCAACTCACTACAACGTCTCCTATACGTGGATCGCCGCTTTGACGGCCACGCCCCTGATGGTTTCGGCTGTTACTGGCTCTATCAGCTCAGTTGCGGCGAAGCTGGTAGGAAAACGACCAGTGTATCTGGCCTCTGCGGCCTTCATCTTTGCCGGCTGCCTCTGGAATATGACGGCAGATTCGAGTTACGGCTCGTGTATGGGTGCCCGAGTTATGCAGGGGCTCGGCTGGGGTGCTTTTGACACCCTGCTGATGGAGACTATCCAAGATACCTTCTATGTAAGCCACTCCACCATTTCCTCTCACCCGTCTAACGATGCATAGAGTGCTGACTCTTGGTTGGAATAGGAACATGAGAGGAACACCCGCGTCTCTCTATATACCATCCTGACCATCACATCAACCTGGGCCTTCCCCCTCATCGGAGGCGCCGTCTCCTACAAAGTCGGACCCTTCGCGCCATACCGTATAATCAGCGCTCTCTTCGCAATCGCCATCCCCATGCTAGCTCTCACCGCGCCAGAGACCGCCTTTGACCGTTCCAGAGCCGCTATTGCAACGACGCCGGTACTCAACTACACGTTTCCCTGGGAGCCACAGCCGACCCATGTTGGGCTCAACAGGGACTCGGCAATCGACTATGTCCGGGAGATGAAGCCCTGGTCGTTTGCCGGCGAGAAGAGCGTCTCGACTTCTCTTCAAGCGCCAAGGGCTCTTGCTGCTCCCACCACGACGCTCGTCTTCCTCGTTACAGCGCTGCCGCATTGCTTCCTCTGGGGGCTCATCGCTTCGCTGTCTCTTCTACTCTCTCCCGAACCGTTCAATCTCCGCCCCAGCATACTCGGAACCCTCACGACAGGTCCCTGGATACTTGCAGCTCTTCTCGTCGCGGCCATCTGCTTCTACCGCTCCGCCAACCACAAATTCACCCGCTGCGTTAGCAGCCTCACCATCGCCGGCGGTACCGCCCTCGCTCTGATCGGGCTCTTGTCTTTTGGCCTCAACGTCGGCAGCTTCATCTCCGGCCCAACCTTCTCCTCCTCCCAACTGCCGTCCTTCCTGGCCCCCGAGGCGTCCCACGACCTCAGCCTCCCCCTCCTGTCTCTTCAGCTGGGCCTGCTCGCCGCCGGCTCCTCCACCCTCGAAGCCACCGCCCGCCCGCTCCTCGCCCGCTCCGCCTCCTTTACCGCCTCTAGCATGGCCGCAGCCCAACGCAGCATCGGCGACATGCACTCCTGGGTCGTCATCCTTCGGAATCTCCTCTCCGGCGCCTTTGTACTCGCCGTCCCCCACGCGATCGGCCGACCGGGCGGGCTCCGGGCGCTCATCATCGGCTTGGGAACCGCGCAGGTGGGCATCACGGCGCTTGTGCTACTGCTGTGGCGGTTCTGGGAGGAGAGTGTCTGGAGGGTGGATGGCAAGGTTATGGGGCTGGTGGATCTGAGGATGCCGCATCCCGAGGAGAGCTTTTTTGATACCGATTGATGACGAGTCTCGCACGAGGATCAAGCCCCTAAAGAAAAACCATGTAAAACAGTTAAATATTCATACAAGCAACAAAAAGAAAGCAGGGGCGAGACATACACACGCAAACAAAAGAGAAAAATCTCTAATCATGAAAAAGAAAAAAGACGGTGTTCATCATTCCAGTTGAGGACGATCCTCCACAACGTCCTTGGTCGGAAGCAATGTTCTGTTATTTGTTTCCCCAGACTGTACGTCTCAGGGAATTTTTCCCTTCTTCTTCTCCTTCTTTATTATATATCTATGGTTTCATGATATTGGCGGTGAAAAAGACCGCTGAATATCACGTCGAACTCTGGGGTACACGGTTGGGAAATGGACGATATAACGAACTAACGGCCGACAGGATATTTTACTTTTTTTTATATCTTTATTGTATTATCCATATACCTTAGGCAGATAGTACAAGCACTGACTGCATGTTTTCAATGTGTACTGTATACTGCCTCGCGCTCGTTCTTCATGTAAGGATCCGACTCCTGTAGCGGATGCTCGAATCTCTGAGATCACTACCTCATGATTGTGATAGAAGAATCAAAACTGATATGTTTAATCCATTATCGCTCCTGTAGACAGGGTATTGCTTTACTATGACCTGATATGACAATGAAAACAGTAGGTATATTGCATACATATCGATGTATGAGCCTCGCAGTGTCATGTGTCTTCGACAGAGAACGGTCAATACCTTTGCCGCTCGAC
The DNA here is from genome assembly GCA_020002365.1 of Trichoderma gracile. Taxonomy (NCBI): domain Eukaryota; kingdom Fungi; phylum Ascomycota; class Sordariomycetes; order Hypocreales; family Hypocreaceae; genus Trichoderma; species Trichoderma gracile. The sequence continues at coordinate 847,401 of JAINEY010000006.1, forward strand.
AAACGCTTCACACATCGAAGCGTGTTCTTTTTGCAGTCGCCACTCTTCGAAAATCTCATCCGTAAATAAATTGCATGCATGCCCTGTAGAAAAAAAATGGCCAATGGCTAACCGATCATCGTCTCATCAAATATGCCGCCCTTTCCCCTGAACAGAAGATAAAAACAAGTGAGAAGAAGAAAAGATAGATAAACATTCAAACTTGCTGCCCACTTCGGGACTCACATCTTCCAAATTGCCTTCTACAGATGATGCGCCGTCTTTGTTCCCGAGTTGGGCACCCGTCGGAGCTCTACATCGCTGCCTATGGTTGCTGAGTCTCCATCATCCATAAAAGACTCGCATCGGTTCAATGGATTCAGTGGGCCAGCAGTGCGCTCGTTCATGCCAAGCTCGTCTGCTTTGTGACGTTCAATGACGGCAGTGCTGGCTTTGAACGTCTCGTTGATCCATGCCTTTATGCTGCGCCAACTCGTAACGAAGAAGATGATGCCGTTCCATAGCCCTTGCAGGGGCAAGACTGCCGCGGTTGCAACATGGAACTCGTAAGGGGATCCTCCATCAAGCCAGCCATGAATACGATTGAGGCTGCTGGGAATCCAGGTGACCAGCACGCTGAGCGCGAACAAGAAACTGGTCCTCAAATACGCTCTCTTGATGGGATCGCCGACACGGAACTTGCTCGTGATTGCCGTGACTGTCGTCATGAAACGTTGGAACAAGGGGGGCGGAGGAGGGGCTTCTTGTGGAGGGGCGGTTGTGACGGAGGAATAGTACTGGTTGTCGGAAGAGGGTTGAATTTCGGGTTCCGGGTTATCGAACGAAACATGTCTGGTGTTTCGTGGAAGATAAGCTGGTTGCGGCTCTGGAGGGACGGAGTCGGCCAGAGTGTGCGTCACCTGCACCTCGGTGGTGACAGTGCCATAGAAGCCATTGTGTGCCGTCTCTCCTCGACCCTGCGAGCAAGTCATTGTCAGCTTGAGACTTCTACACACTTGATTGACAAGCCGAAAAGGAACACACATACTTGGTCCACTTCCCTATCCTTTTCCCTGTTTCTGGACGTGGAAAAGCTGCGAAGCCGATTTCTCATGCGAAAGACATGCCATCCAACCAGGAAGTAACAGAGGATGGAGCCGACGATGCATATCCAGATGAGCATGTAGTATGTGTAGATTCGAATGTAGTCCCATTCCTTGTCCACCCAACACCAGATCTATTGCAGCAAGAGTATTCGGTCAGCCAAGAATGAAGTAACCAGAAGAGTCCATCAGCCGGGGATAAGGGGTTTCTTACTGTAGCCCCGCCGTACACAAGACCACGAGGACTTCTGACAAGGAGGAGAGTCAGAGCAATGACAAAGGGTCCTCCATAGCAGATCAGGCAGTATATCCACCAGCGCTTGCGGAAAGAGTCTGGGTTTGTGTGGAAGTAAAAGACGAGGAAGACGTTGACAGCCATGGCCAGAGACCACCAGGGGTCCGACTGCATGAACCTGGTCAAGAGATGCCAATCGTTAGTGGTGTTCTGCAGCTGGTTCGACAATGAAAGTTGCTTTTCTTCTCATACGATGGCGCAGTTTGCTTACATTTCAAACATGAAACTCTGAGCCTGGCACAAAGCCGTTCTTTGGCCGGCTTCCATGCCATCGTAGGCGATGATGCTCCCGATACTGGCGCCAATGTTCGACACACTGGCAAAGACGATGAAGGTGTTTTGCACATTGCGCACTCGCCGGACCAGCCAGTAGGTGATGAAGATGAGCATCACTGAGATCAGGCTGAGGGTGCCGCCGATTCGCTCGACGAGAACGAGCGTGTTGATTTGGTGATGGCTCAACTGCTCATCATCCACCGCAACGGGATCCAAGGTCGCATTGAAAGCCATGGCGGCTCAACTTCAGACGTCAAAGCAAGGTTGGAAACGATGGCATGTGCGGTCGATGGCGGCTGTGACGGGGTGATGGCGATGTCGACTGGTTGCAAATGGTGAACAGGTTCCACCACGAGGAGTGTGGTATTGCGGAAGAGGAGAGGGCTGATGAGTTGAAGGGCAAAGGAGCGGGAGACGCGATGAAATGCAACAGGAATCTGGATGCAGAAACGAAGGAACAGTGATTAACGCAAGTTGCGAGGTCAAGAAAGAAATTGGCCGTGCAGAAAGGATGGATGGATGCTGCCAGCTGGTGGTGGCTGCCAGGCACTGGCTAGAGGTATGCGGTGAGACAAGACACAAAGAGGCAGAACGAGGTGAAAGGTTTCCGAGGGGAGTTTTGTCACATCCTGTACCAGAAAGAAATGTGCTGGCCAGATTAAACAGAGCGATATCAAGACAATGGAGGAGAGGCGAATCAGGGGACAAGGCGACCAGCCGACACCGAGGGTTTCGCCTCGTTTCGAGAAGAACGTGCTGAGACCGAGATGGAGACCGCAGATTGATGCAGAAACAGAAACCAGGCTCCGCCAGTGCTGATATTGGATGGCTTGAAAAGCAGCTCCAAGTGGCTGTACGAGAGGCTGCTTGTGTCACGACAGCTGCACACAGCCGAGGCGGTTGGAAAGCTTGGTGTTTCTCCTGGCTGGGCTGGCGCTGGAGATTGTTGGAGACTCGGTGCAGATGGAACCGGGATCGGAATTGCTGATGAAGATGATCGGAGATGAGGTTTGCTCAACGATCAAAGACTGGGGAGCGGGTGCGAGATTTGCGAATCGAATCGTCGGAATCGTCCTCGAAGCCACTCAGACGGCCTGCACTTGTTTAGTCGCACGCCGGCATCTGTCACCCATCTCACGACGACCCAGTCACCTCGTCAGCCGGCGTAAGACGTTAGTCGCGGGCTTGATTAGCAGCAGTCGGTGCGAGTACCTTTTACTCTGTTTGGAATGGATGTGAGGCTCGGAGTGCGATTGTTTGCATCCCCTCTGAGGCACGAATCATGTCGAGATGGTTGAGATGCGCTGGATGCCCCTCGTCTCGATTGGCTGCGTCATCGCACAGACTGGAAGGAGGCAGGAGACCCTTGGAGGCAAGAGGCAAACAGGAGGCAGGAGCTCTCGCGATCAGAGTTCCTCTTTCTGCTTTCCCGTACTTCCTTCCTTCTTTACTATCCATCCACTTGCTTCTTCCTTAGGTATTCCAAGGCTTTCGATCTCTTCAACTTTTCAACCCTTCTCTATCGGCATCTTGCCTCTGGTATACAAGAGCACCAAACACTCATCTAGGAAACTGATTCTTGTCCTCCATTGCACTGACGCTACAGGTAGATGCCAGTGAATCCCGACGGTTCACCTGCATGTCACCGACCCTCCTCTACCCAATAAAGTCCCCCAAGCCACCCAAGCTGAATACAGACAGACCTACCAACACCAACGTCTCCCAGCCCGAAACGCTTCAAAGACCAAATGAGCGCATCGAACTCGTGTCTCGTGGTAGCAGCACAGGCTACTCTCTGCCCTCAGCGCCAGTTCGTCTGCTTCAACCCGCCAACATGCATTCACAATGCCTCGCCGCTTACTTCATTCGCTCCTCAAGCCCTCGACCAACAGCTGCAGAAGGGATCCCTCTTTAGGGCTAGTTTTGCTTCACTGGTAACCATGCTACCTAGGTACTTTGTCTAACTTGGACAATGCAGCCTGTAGCTGGCTATGGCTGGGGAAGAGATAAATATTATTGGGACCGGATAACAAGCCTCCGTCTCCAGGCTATCAAGCCTCCATGGTGTGGCGGTTTTGTGGCTAAGAGTCCGATTACGGCGCTGCCATACAATTTTGGCTGTGACCCAGGTAGTCACACTCATCAATCGAAAAATGCCACACACATAGAGATTAAAGGAAATTGCAAATTGAAGCTCGCGATGCTATGAAATTAGCTATTCTATGGTGTTGATCTCTTTCTCGTCTGCTGCTAGCTCCTTGGCCTCTTCCTCAGCAAGGGCCAAAGCCTCATCTATAGGTAGCATCTTTAAAGTCCGCGTTGATCTTATAGTCAAAATCGTCCTCGCCCAGGGCATCTGTATTTAGCCACTGCGACTCCCGCTCTTTAAATAGAAGCTGCTGGCGTTCCCGAATAGGAAGCTGCGATGTTTGCCTTGGTGTTCTCTCGATCAGGTCGTCATCGTAGCCTTCAAGTCATTAGATCGATCGTGTAGTATAACCTCTGCATCTCGGTGCCCAGCTCGTATGTATCGCAGGTCGCAAGGAAGCTCATCCCCCGGGCCGTCGTTGAAGTCCTCGTTAACCCGTTGGCTGAAGTCATCACGGCCGGTGCCGTTGACGGCGGCGGCTGCTGTTGCTGCCTTTGACGGTCTTCCGCAGCCTCATCGTCTTCAATTAGAACGACTTAATGCAGTATTTGCAAGTAAACAAAGAACTAACGGAGATGGTAAAAAGGATAAAACACAAGCAAAAGCCGGCATCGGCCATCCCCGCCAGTTAGTGCGTTACCTAGCCACACCATGGAGGCTTGATAGCCTGGAGACGGAGGCTTGTTATCCGGTCCCATATTATTGTATCGACAGCAGATTGCACGTTTCAGAAACGGGCCAGACCGTCGCCAGACAAAGAAGACAAGACGGTGATGCATCCTGAATCCCAAACCCCGTCTTAGGCAACCGCCATCTTCAAAGAACAAGGTGACTGTCGAACCGGCAGCATCCAGAGCGAGAGACACGGGTCAAGCGATGGGTCGAGGCTGCGTGCATGCCGAGTCAAGACAGTGTGTACCAGCATCTCGTCTTCCCTATCCCCGCCCCCAAGCGGCTTCAGCGTCGCACTTTGTCCTCCGATAGCCGTCTCGCAAAGGCTGCGCTAAGGATCAAGAAAGCCGGCCAAGGCCTGTTAGCGAGCAGATTGCTCCCTTCTGCACCGTCACTTACTTTTGAACTTGATTGACGCTTGATTCAGCCAAAGTCTTCTTCATGATCATCACGAGTCTCGCGAACACGACGAGGTCAAAAGAAAGCAGACCCCATGTCGCCCATCCAGCCCTACAAACCCATCTGAGAAGACGCGATCCCACTCCACGGGGCGGCAAGTGGGGATTCGGAACCGTTGCAATCAAGGATCATGGCCTCGATGAACCCACAGCCACCAGTGGGGTCCAAGCTCTTGAATCTGGTTTAACCTCCCGAGGCGCCGCCAGACCTCGTGGGATTTCACTCTTCGGGCATGTTACTCGACGCCTGCGTCGGGAAAATAAACAAGAGTGGCCATGCCGCCGCCACGAGGCCGCGTAGCTGCTGCTGCTATCCTGGCCCATGTTCTCGAACCAACGCCTCGTTCGTTTCTGCTGGCTGCCGCAGACGATGACCGTCTCAGCTGGATCTCTTTCGCTCGAGCCCCATCTGGTAGATCTAAAACAAGACACAAAGAAAGCAACCAACAGCAGATTCATCTTACACAAAGCTCAGACTCAGCTCCACTCCCCCTAGAAGCCGGAGCCGACGATTCGTTCATGGAATCAGGTAACATATCCGACTCTCGTCACATGGTTGCTGAATTCTTCACCGTCGCTCTCGGCTTGCTTCCTCCTCTATGGGAAGCTGCACTAGTGTGCAAGTCCGCCAGATCGTTTACGAATGTTCTTCATGTTATGACCACTCTGCCCCTCGCACGGCAATATATGCATTGCTACCTTGTTGGCGTATAACCAACAGTAGATTGAAATATATTAACGCAGCTGAGCTCCGATTCCCCTCACGACGGACGTCGAATCCTTCCTTGACCTCCGCTCCTCCTTCAGAGGCCTCATCCCCGGATTGGCCAATGATAACCTCAGGAGCCCAACTGTCCGCCCTCCAGGCACCGACATTCCAAGCTCAGATGAGGTGCTATGCAGCGAGCGCAGATACACCGAACAGCAGTTGATTCCGGTCATGTATATGCGACCCAAATTAGTCCCCCACTGTCAAGTTGTGCTCCTTGTTTTGCCCCGTCTTCTTTTCTTTGTGAAAGTACCTACAATGTTTCATAGAACAAACGACCCTGATAGCAATATCCGGATCAATGAAACAAGAAGGGAAATTGTAAGCCTTGGTAGATCAATGTCCACACATACACCACCTATTCGACAGGCGTGACATCACAACAGTTTGCTCTCATACTCATATGATCCTCTTCTAGAAACGCCCTCAATTTGCAGCGTCCTCCTGTAGAATCCTTTTTGACGGATGCCTCCTCGCTCACATATCTACAGTGTACGTATACAATGCATGACCCTAATGGAAGAATAAACGAAACTAAAGGCTCTAAAATATCTACTCTGTGCAAAGTCTTTTTTTTTTTGTTCATATCCAAAAGTAGTGGTATCCAGAGACGTTAAAAGGTTTTTTGCCAAGAAAAGCCCTATCCAACACCGTCCATATCCCAAGCTGGAAACCTTTTCCACAAAAGCCCCCCAAACGCGCTCTCTCTCTTTCTCTCCAAGACTATGTGTGTTGGAGATTGAATAAGCGCATACCAGTAAAAAGTAAAAGAAAAGCCAACGCATAACGCATCAGATAGTGTACATGAAATCTGGGCGCATGTCGCCCATCTCCTCAATCTCGCGCTGCGACTTGCCCTCGACCCAGTGGTTGCGCTCGCCGTTGAGCCTCTTCTTGTTCTCGCGGCTGAGCAAGGCGGCCATGAGGATGCTGCCGCCAAAGACGCCGATGAACATGTAGCCGATGATGGTGGCGTGGCCCTGGACGTAGCGCGGGGCGTCGTAGTAGATGTTGCTGCTGACGACGCCGTTGATGTTGCCCCAGCCGATGACGGTGCCGAGGACGATGCCGCGCTTGTAGACGCCCTCGACGTTGTTGGCGACCCAGGCGATGGTGATGGGGATGCACGGGTAGATGCCCATGGCGCCGAGGAAGGTGCCGGCGTACTGCACGCCCGGGTTGGTCGAGGCGAGGAGCATGATGAAGCCGGCGATGCCGACGAGGGAGATGCCAATGTTGAAGACGGCGCGCCTCTGGATCCTGTCCGAGTAGAGGCCGGCTACCACGGTGGCCACGGCGGCGGCGGCGTAGGGCGGCACGCTGAGGAGCTGCGTGACGGCCGTCGCGCTGCTAAAGTTCATCTGCTGGATGATGGAGGGCAGGAACAGGCTGAAGGAGTACAGCGGCATCAGGGGGCCCATGTAGACGAGCATGCCGGCGTACGTCTTCCAGTCCTTGACGGCCTGCCAGAAGTACAGCATCTTGAACGTCTCGTGCTCGGCAGAGCTCTGCTTGTCCTGCTTGAGCCGGTACAGCACGCGCATGCGGTCGTCCTTGGACAGGAAGTTGGCCTCGTCGGGGAAGTCGTGCACCATGAAGAAGGAGATGAAGCCGATGAGCATGGTCAGCGCGCCCTCGATGATGAAGATCCACGCCCACCCCGCGAGGCCTCGCTTTCCGTCCAGCTTCTCAATGGCAGCCGCAAGAAGACCTCCAAAGGAGCCGGCCAAGGCCGCGGCCGAGAAGAAAATGGCCGCTCGCACGCCGAACTCGTTGCGCTTGTACCAGCACGAGAGGTAGTAGTTCACGCCGGGGAAGAGACCGGCTTCGCAGGCGCCGAGGAACCATCGCGCAGCCATGAGGCCGGACCAGTTTTTGATAAAGCCCATTCCAAGCATGCATGCGCCCCAGAGAATGCTATTTTTTTGCATGACCATGGTTAGAACCACCAAAAAAAGCAACTCGTCTGTGTGTGTGGCACTCGACCGGTGACGGGGACAACGACTTACATGATGATGGGGATGAAGATGGAGGGGCGGGTTCGCTTGAGCAAGAAATTGGCTAGCGCCTCAAAGATGGCATAGGAGATGAAGAAGATTGTGAGCGACGCATTGTATTGAGAGGTCGACATCGGGATATCCTTGGTGAGATTGGCCACCTTGGCGTTGCCGATGTTTGTGCGGTCGAGGAAACACATGAGATACAGAAGGGTGAGCTGGAACCAATTGTCAGCAGCCTGTCCTTGTATCAAGATTGCAAACGACTCGGGGTATCCGGTTGGTGTTCAGGGCGAAGCAAGACATGAACAAGAACAGGACTTACCCATGGTATGAGAACCAAGTCCAGCTTCCGGAGTAGTCGCCGTTCCTGTGAAGCAGTCTATCAGCAATAGCCCTCACGACGACTTCACGAGGCCCTGTAAAGCGAAAATTATACTCACGTTCTCCGCCCTCTCGGCATCGGACAGGCCCGCATCCGGGTCGACAATCTGGTCGAGCTCGGAATTGGAGATGTTGTCTGCGACCGGCGCCTTTTCTGTGTCGCTCATGATGGGCAGATTCTCTTGAACAAAAAAAAATCACAGAAAGCCTCCACTATAAAAGGGAAAAACAAAAAGGGACAAATTGAGAATTTACAAAGAAAGCAGAAAAGACAAACAAGGAGTAGCCGCAACCTCTCACAGGTTTTAAGCGAAAGAGAAAGAAAAAGGACAGGAGTTGGGGAGGAGGGGTGGTGGCCTTGGAGGAGGGAAAACAACGTCGGTCCTGTGCTGCTGATCCGGGTCTCAGACAGACGGGCGGCAACCACCGGGTCTCTGGCCCTGTTAAGCGATTTATACAACGGAGGAGACGGACAAGAAAATGAGCGCCCTCTCGGATACCGTGAACCGATCCCGGGGGAGAGAGAGGGGGGACGAGGAGGATTTCGGGGGAATGGGACGGGACCTGGTTAATGTATGCCCAGGACGGAGGCGTGTGGCCATATATAAGTGCAGATAGGACGTGTAAATGTACTCGTACGGAGTATTACACGACTGGGGATCCGCACTCTGAGGAGCCAGACCAGCCCGACTCAAGGGTCAAAGGACATACAAATGCAAGATGCAAACCCGTGAGCCAATCGAAGCAAGGCTGTTCATGTACGGATTATCAGAGAGGTGCAAGGGGAGAAGGCTGGGGCCAGGTGGGTGTGACGACGACGACGATTTGACTCCCAGGACAAGGAGCTAGACAGGGATGAAAGATGCGGGGAGAGGCCCAGCCAGTTTAGTCCAGAGATGCACGAGTAAGAAGATGCTGGGGTGATGGGACACGCGGAGGCAACACGCGGACTTGCTCGTTCTGGAGCTGGTACGAAGAATGTCATCGTGGGGGAGGCCGGCTCGTTATGAGGTTCTCTTCATCGTACTTGTAGGCGCCTAGTCGTGCTTTTACAAACGGCGGACCGACACGGCATATGCATTCAAGGCCGGGGTTTGGCGATTTGTCTCTCATCCGACTCGTTTCTTCTCCCCAGTCGGCATATTCCGTACAGCCCAAAATTCGTGCATGGTATCTACTGCCAAAGGTAAATTTGAGGATGGCCTCTTCATCATACAGGCACGGCATCATGGGCGCTCCAAGTGCCAACCTGGTCGATCGCGTTCGGATAACACTTGGTTACTTGCCGTTGCTGTTGCAGTTGCAAACGACGGCGACAAACCGAGGTGCTGAGGCGTTGATGCATACAAGTGGACAAAGCTCCAGCCGCGGGATCGTGGCGGCCGCGGAAACGCCACTCAATTTATTGACACCCTCTGTTTGAGCATGTCTGAGCATGGAGACAATCCCGATCTTGCCCTCTCTGCATGTCCTTGCTGCAAACAGCTTCATAGACGACCAGCTGGGCAGCGGAGGGTTACCATGAAAGATTGGAGAACTGCTTCCCCCTCCCACGTCCCCAGGCGCTCCGTCATAGGTCGTTGTTGACACCGGCCGTTCTCCATCAACTCCGCCTTGACCCCAAACTGATGTGCATCCTGGTTGAAACTAAGGTTAGTGTCTTTGGGGAAGTGCCCGTCTGGGGCTTATGGCCGATGCCAACTCCCCACATTCTCCCCCAAAACAAGGCCGATGGCGACGGGCGAGGGGAAGGGGAGATTTCTTCGCGCCTGCTCGAGCTTGTTCTATCTGTCGGTGGGACGTAGGTAGGTTCGTAATCGCAGGAAGATGAAAAGCCGGGGGAGAATTTGACTGACAGACAACGCACTTGAGTCATCCCCTGGCCTGCCTTGTGCGCGGTCCGGATTCCTTGGCTTCGACGGTCTGGCCTTTCCAATTTGGAATACTCATGCATGGCCTCGCCCTTGGCCCAAGCAAGGCGGCGATGTAACTCAGCCAGTTTCTTTCACCGTTGTGCTGCCGGTCACCGCACACGGCATATCTGCACGGCGAGTGATCAAGCCTTCCTTGACTTAGTACCAGCAGGAGCCCAGCCACGAGCAGTCCAGCTAGGGCCGCCCGCCATTTGGCCCAATGAGTTGTAGTTTGGAAGCCTTGGAACATTCGTTCCCATCGGGCTTTGCGACCCCCAACGAGCCCAGAATCAACCCCCCTGGACCACTAGAACCCAGTCAGAGCAGCGGAAGCCCAGAGTCTCAGACGGTTGTTGGATCTCTTTCGAACCACCATTGGCGCCTTAGTGCTGCTGTCATGACCTCAGTCTCCAGGCTCGTTGTAGAGGGCGGCATTTCTCCTTTGAGCAGTCGGCTCCCGAAGCACCCGAGGGACGATCGGGAACGGGAATCTGGTTGATGTCACAGTTGCACCGAGATGAAGAGCCGCTGGATGCAGTATGTGAAGTGTACTTTGTACGAGTACGCTGTCCACGACAATGAGCTGCCGGCGACGCATGAAGATCGAAGCAGACGAGGATTGTCAGCAAAGGCCAAAGCTGGGGCTACCCCACGGCGCCGTCGCCGCTAGATACGCGATGGCTTGGAGCGCACTGGAGCAGTCACTTGATTGTCGGGATGCTGACTCGTTGGCACTGGCGTCAAAGTTGAGGCCGCGGATTGGCTGAGACTTGTATTGTAGGTACAGTACGTGTGTGCGACCATGGCCATGCCACGTTCTGGCCGCGCTCCCGCCTGTCTGTTGGATGGCTGCAGCGAATCTCATGGGACGGAAGCCGGGGAGCACGAAAAGGTGGAATATGTCCGAAGGCCGCCATTGATTAGGCTGCAGATGGCTGGTGATTGGCTGTGCTGGATGGAGTGTAGGGACGGTTTTCTGTGACTGACTGGAGATGAGCCGGTTCATCGTCAATTGGAGTTGTCAAGAAGGTAACAAGATAATGGTAAGGAGGCGTCGGAATATGTAGATTCACCAGTGGTCGAGGGAATGCTGGGGAAGAAGAATTCTGTCGCTGACTGAATCGATTGCTGGATTTCCAGGCAGGTACCACCAAGGTGAACAGCTACCTAAGTGGCAGGTCTCGTGCTCTGGACATCGAGGCAGGTGCTACTGGGCGAGTGCGATAACGTGGAGATAAGAGGACGGCGAAAGTTGCCCGTCTTCATGTCTTGACCTCCAACTGACGCTTCTATCATATCTACTACATACAGATACTCGAATAGGCAAGGGGAAAAAGGAACAAAGGAGTAGCGCGCGGTGGCTTTTTGCAAGCTTGGTTTCTTATTTCTCGCCGCGCGGTTTAGCCAAATTTCCCCTCGAATTCGCCCGCTAACCAGCGAGCCAAGAAAGCGGGGAGATCTTCATCTGCCGACGTCAATTGACTTTTGCTTGTCCAGCTTCGGCCGTCTCTCTCCCGAAGTCCCAATTCGCAGCAGCAGCAGCAGCAGCAGCAGCAGCAATTCAACCCGACCCTCGTTCAGCTGAAATTAGGGGTTCACGACTGTTTGCTGTCCCTTTGATACCTAATGCAATCTGGCAGTCTCTACCAGGAACTATTTTGAGAGACGGGGGACAGAAAGAACGACAGTCAGCTCACCGCAAACCAAACGACGCCCTCCGCATAAAGAGACCCTTTCCGGAGTCTTTCGCCCAGCTACCTACCTACTAGTACTTAGGTACTATCTATTACTTTGCGGAAACCCACAGCTGCACAGAAAAACTGCGCCGAAACCCCAGGCGAAGACGAACAGCAGCGAACAAACGCCACTACATGTACCCTCGCCGGCCACGCTGCTCGGCGATGCCGCAGACATGTATCGATGTGCTCGTCTAAATCCGGCCGAATCCAGTTCTCCAACACGTCGTCGACAAACAAACGATCGATTCTTGCTCCCTTTACCGAGAAGGACGGATAAGTTCAAACCTTGACGCTGGGAGAGTTAACAGATTCGCCCAAGGAGCCTCTTGTGACATGGAACGCAGTCGCTAAACCATCCAAGACGTGAGACCTGTTGGGTTCTCATCCATCTGTCTTGAAGATATCAGATCGCACAGATATCAATGCGTGTGCTCATCGGCGTGAGCGAGGCTGCGTCTTGATCAGCGCAATATGTGCTGATTGCAAATCCTTCGACCAGCGCTCAACAAGAGCTGAGCCGACATACATCGCCTCGTACATCATATGTATCTTCTGTTGCACAAAGACTGGATACTAGTGCGCCAAGGCAACATGATATATCATTCTACTTCGGTGCTGCCCAGATTACAGTTGTGTAGGCCGCCAGAGCCGTCCCTGTCACACCGTCTTGCCATGGCCGCTTCTCCGGTTGCACCACCTCGTTCTGCCACTATCAACCGCTCAAGACATTATCTACTCCGCGAGGCTCCAGGCTGGATGCTGACTAGTATTTGATATTTGCTCAGCTCTCTGCAGGATAACGGGGACACCCCGGGTTGTCGCTTGGTGCAAGAGCCCGTTTGCTTCTCGCCCCTTTTCGTCCAGCGTGTTACAGCAGCATGCATATTCGAGCGCCACCTCGCCGGCGCGCCAATATTTATAGAACCAATAGCTGTGAAAAACATCCCTGAATACTGAAAAGCCACTCGATACTGGGCTGTAACTCGACATGCAGTCTGGTACGAGTTGAGCGTCGGTCGGTCCATGCGGACAAAGGAGAGAAAAGGCACAGAATCAGCAGCGGATAAGCGTCTGACTTGTAACGGCGCCTCTCGCCATCCATGCAAAGGCATGTAAGCGTCTTGGCTTACACAGCATCAAACTCGTAGCTGCTCCGTCAGCGGAGCTTTCTGTTGTGAACGCGGCTGAATCAATCAAGTGAGCGACAAAGAGTGTTACTTTCTCAAGGATTTCGAAGGATTAGCGCACGCGTGCCACCACGTGGGTTGATAATCACTGCATTGTTGAAGTGGCACATTGTTGGTGAAGCTATGGATGAGTGCAGATTGAGGATGCAGAGGCTTTTCCATTTGGCGGAGTTGTTGGCTCAACACATCTTACCAAGGTCGACTCGTGTGGGAACATGTTAGGAACGTTGAGCTGTGCCTATGATCAAGGTATGTCTGAGCGCAAGGGGCTCGGTTTGGAAACCATCTCTTGAAGGGTTCGCATTGGCGGTGATCCATGTCCAAGGGTTGAGGACCTGGCGCTTGGTGAAATATTATGTATGGACAATGAGACGACATCCCTTGAAATTTCAAAAGAAAGATAGACGTATGCTCGGACTTATTGGTATGTTGAGCTCCGTTTGCGGAATCGTAGATCCGAAGGAAGATAGTTCTTCCAGAAGTCTCTTCAGATGAAGAAGCCGGAGCGATGTCTGGCTTGTAGCAGAGTCTAGCCATGTACGGTGGCTTTTGCTTAGAGCGCTAGAAAGCTGATCTGTCTTTCTAAGGACATTATCATAAGATGAATATTAATTTAGATTGAATATTACAAAAGGTTGGACATCTGTAACCGCTTGTAGAATGTGGAAGCAAAGGCAGTCAAGAGGCGCAGCGGTCCGAGACAAGCATGTCGTCCATATGTGAGCGGCCATCCCTGAACTATTGCCATTCAGAGCTTGATCAACGGGTCAAGACTTGTGCCGCTTTGAAGCCCTTTACTCAACGTGAGGAAAAGTTACCCTTAACAGATGCATCAGAGGACTGCTGGATACCCTAGACATAAAATCTCATATACACCCTGCTTCTTCAATAAAGTAACAAGCGACTTACGAGAGATAAACACCAAATAACTGACAGTGCTTAGGATGAGACTACCGTATTTGTTCATGGCATAGCTCACCGTTTTATGCACCCAACTAGGTGACTTCAAGTCAGCGTACTCCGTAATGTGCTCATTGAACTCTGACTTTCAGTGCGAATCAAAGGCGTTTGACTCGCTTCAAGTCACATGTTTGATTAGAGTTAATCGGTAATGAGATCCAGCGGATGTGCTCATACCAAAGTGTATCTCTCAATCTTGGAATCAACACACTTCATCACACCTCCGCACAGTCCGGCAACGCAGACTCAAGCAACTCATGTGCCGAGAGACCAAAACTCCAAGTATCTCCTCCAGATTGTATTGGCTAAATCACGCACGCACACATAACTATACAATTATAAATGCATGAATGATAATATTTATAGTGGTGCCTATGTCTTGTGATGGAGAGTTATCGCAGCATGTCAGAAGCTGTTGAAGAAACTACCAAGGGATTCCAAATTGCACCAGAGCAAAGCAGCGGAACCAACTATTGCCGTAACCATCAAAGACGTAAAGGACAGCAAGGAAGATAGTAAACTGAAATAAACAGCAATTCAAGCAAAGAAAATCCATCACTCCAACATGCAGCATCCGTAAATCATCTTCACCACATCATCTACACCTGACCCTCATGAGTGAGGTGCCCGATTGCCGTTATTGTGCAACCAGGTGCTCCGTATAAGCGCTAACAAGCGTTCAAACTTTCAACTTGCGGCCTTAGCTCAGCTGGGAGAGCGTCAGACTGAAGTTTCCAAACTCGGTCCTTATCACTGCGATATCTGAAGGTCGTGTGTTCGATCCACACAGGCCGCATGTTTTTTTCTCCCTTTTTTTTGCTTTTCTCGTACTTCAACATTTTCTTATCCAGACCTCACTCAATACGCGGCGAACGCACTCTTCTTTCCTTTTTTTATGTTCTTCTTTTTTTTTTCTTCCTTTTACTTTCACTGCAGATTGTCTAAGATAAATATCGTTCATTTTGTCTACCTAGTAATCAATCTGTAGCAGGTAGCAATTACTTCGTAAAATCCGTTTCTGACGATGGATTCAAATCGTGGGTGAGCTTGTCGCATGTCTAATTGAACCTCGTAATGTCGACTCATCCTCCAAATCCCGCCTCAGCCTCACTCTGATAAAGACGGAGAGCCATGCATTGCCGCCTTGAAGCATCGAGTCCAAGCACATATAAGCAAGACGTTCCGACTCGGTGGTCTCATCAAGAGAGTGTCATGAAAAAGGCAATAACAACAAACCAGTGGACAAGCTTGGGAAGAAACACCTCTGCCCCCATCCCACGCTCAACAAATCAAACAGCTGAAGTGAAAAGAAGAAGCAAGACTCCAAGTTCAGATAGGGGAAAATAAAAAGTCATATATATGTATATTCAAGCGTCATCTGCCAATAATTTACTTTCCATCACACACAAAACCCTCTCCCACAGACGACACAACACAACACAACAACTACTCAAAATAATACCCAACGTGCACGCACGCACGCACTCACCAACCCAGCACTCTAAATAGCCAAATATCGTTTCGCCAAAATTATCAAGAAAGAAGGAATTTGTTTCAAAAGTAGAAAAAAAGTGTCAAGAAGAATGGCTGGCTATCCTCGCCTCCCCCTACTTGGAGAGCTAGACGGGGGGGAGGAGGGGAACCCCTGAGTATCCCTTTACAGAGAAGGGATATGGGGAATAGCGAAGCGGTGACCGCGCTGGGCGGCCTTGGCGCGGTGCCTGGAGCGCTGGCCGTACTTGGGCAGCTGGTCGAGGGCGGAGGGCAGGGTGACGTTGGCGACCTCGAGGTCGATGGACAGGCTGGGGACCGACTCGAGGGGGATGGCTTGTCCGTCCTTCTGCGGTGGGGTTAGTAAACCGATCTTTACTTTACGATAATATTTTGATGTCCAGACAGTGATAACAGGGCCAGGGGGGAGAGAGAGAGAGTGTGTGTGTGTGTGAGAGAGAGGGTCACTTACAGAGGTAATCTCAACCTCGATATCCTCGGTAAAGGCCTGGACGGCGTTGCGGAGACCACCGTGCAGGATGCTCTCCATGGGGTTGTCAATGGTGAAGCCGCCGTTGACCATGCCCTCGGCGGGGAGCTTCATGACGATCAAGCTGCCGGCCTTTTGGCCGCCGACGTAGACGTTGATCTCGGCGGGACGCACCGTCACCTCGGTCACGTTGACCGAGATCTTGGCAAAGTAACGCGTCTTGAAGAGGTTCTCGACGTCCGTCACAATGTCGCTCAAGAAGTCGCGGGGCGCGCTGCGCTTCTTGCCCGAGTTGGGTCCGTACAGCTGGTTGATGATGGTGGTGACGCTCGACTTGATCTGGGCCTGGGACTTTTGCCAGTACTCGATGCCCTTGTACGAGTAGCCCATGCCCTGGATGCTCTTGACCGTGTTGGAGGTGTGGAACTTGCCGTTGGCCTGGTAGAAGGGCTGCAGGGGCGAGTCCGGGGTGATGGTGCTGCCCGACTTGGAGTTGAAGCGGGACTGGCCCTTGTACGAGGCCGTGAAGAGGGGCGACGAGGGCATGATGGCCTCCCAGTAGGCCCACATGCGGTCGACCTGGGCGTGGTGCATGAAGCTGTTGCAGCTGTCAGTCTGTGTTTTTGCTGTTGTTTGGGCAGCTTCTCAAGATTGACTTACAACAGGGGGTCGAAGCCGGAGTAGTCGGGAGCGAGGAACTGGGAGCCGCAAGCACCGTCCCAGTGGATGGCGTTGTGAATCTGCTCAACGTTGATACCAGGGCCGCTGGTGGAAGCAAAGTCGGCAAAGTTTTGAGAGTTGGTCAGAACGTCGTACTGCGGGTTGCTGTGTCAGTGACAAGGTTTTCCTTGGAGAAGAAGGATTCCCCGAGAGAAAGGGGGGAAAACATACGATCCAGGACTTGTAAGGACGGGCAGCCAGGTTGGAGTTGGCGGTGGCGGGATAGCTCTGCTTGGAGGCGGCGCAGCGGACGGTGTGGTCGCCGCCTCCGCCGGTGAACTCGCCGTACGAGCCGGTCATGGAGATGCGCGGGAAGTAGTACGTCTTGAGCGGGTTGGTGTAGTCGACGGCCTTGGTGCCGCTGCCGCTGGGGACGTTGATCTTGAGCGTCTGGGGGACGGTGACGGCCGGGACGGAGCTGTCGGCGGCCCAGTCCCAGTAGGGGGCGCGCAGGCTGGCGGCCGCAGCCTGGTACTTGGCGCGGACAGACGGGGGGTACGAGTTGGCGATGCCCTTGGCGATGGAGACCAAGGCTTGCTGCAACGGATGTCAGTTGGTGGTCCTTTGTAAGTGAAATGCGGCACGATCTCATACCTCAAAGAGCAGGACATAGGGGCGGTGCCAGCTGATGAAAAGGTCCTCCTGATGAATCTGTTAGAGATGATGCTTTCCGGCTCACAACAACAAGCCAAAGAGCTCAAAGGCCATGAACTCTTGCGCCTCGTCCTCGATCAATACATACACCGTGAGGGCAGTAGCCCAGCCAGCCATCGCCCGACTTTGCTCCGGCCTTGTTGTACTCAATGTACGGTGCGCCGTGGATGCCTAACTGGTGTTACTAAAAGCTCCGAGAGTCACGTCGCCTCGCAGGAGGCCGAGATGTATATTTACCGGCAATCTGGAAGAAGCTGTACGGGTCATGGGAGTCCAGCTTGGACATGTTGTACATGGCCTGAACGTAGAGATCCCTATTCGCACGCACATGTGAGCCTTCCCCCTTCGAAAATCGTCTTGTCTCCCCCCCTGTTCTCCATGCTGAGCTACTGGTCCATCCAATAGCTCTCTCTCTCTCTCTCTCCCTCTCTTTGTCCACCTCTTTTTCTCATTCGCTTTGGTCCTTTCTCTCCCTCTGTCTCTTGGATGAGGGTGAGTGCAGGAGGGGACGTCACTCACCATTGCGGCCCGGACTTGACCAGGTCATTGATGTTCTGTCTCAGCGGCACGGCGGCACCAGGAGAGACGGGAACACCGGTGACGGGGATGTGTGTCGTGCCCTGTGCGAGTGAAACTGTGGCCAAGGCCAACGCCGAGAGGGACGCTGACAAGAGCATGATGGGCGGATTTTTGTTGCTGTCTTTCTTTTTTTTCTATCTCCCTTCTTTTTGTTCGAGATGCAAAAAACGAGCGTGAATCCTCAAGGGAGGATGCGAAACGAGCGTGTGTGTGCGGGAAGGAGAGGCGCGCAGGACCGTCGAATAAAGAATGGAAACCAAAAATTAATTTGGAAGCGAGAGACTGTAAAAGTAAAAAATAAAAAGGGCGCGTCTTTCTGTAATTGCCCTCCCCTTGTGGGAAATAAAAGAGAGAGAGAAAAGGAGGGTGTGGAATGAAAGGCGAGTTCCCTTCCCTGATGAAAAAAAGCGAGGTCGGCTCTTCCTGTCACTATAAGAGGGCGGGTTGCAGAGAAAGCCGAGCCCAGCGAAGGTTGATATATATATAAACACGCCTGAAACCCTCTTTCGTAAAACAAAAAAAGGGTCCGGGGTGAGGATTATACCGGCAAAGCGATGTAATGTCAGGTACGGTAGTATGGGTATGGGTATGGGGTTGTTAGGTGGTAGGCAGAGTAGGGAATAGGGATAATAAAGATGGGCTGCTGGGGGGGTAGAGGAGGAGCAAGGGATTCAGCCAGGTTCCGGTTCAGGGGTGGGAGTGGAAGAGGCAAAGAACCGCCAGGCTGCTTGAGGGATTGGATTAATATTTGATTTGCTTCTCTGGCAGCGTTTCTTTGGGATTAGCTGCCGGATCGTCCATCTCCACTCACACGAGCTGCTGCTGCTGCTGCTGCTACCATATGCAGATGGACAGAAGGACAGACAGACAGACAGACAGACGCCAGGTCAGCGCTGGTGCTGGTGCTAGACCTGGGGCTGGAGCTGGAGCTGGTGGTGCAATACTATGGAATAGTACGAGTCCATACACACACCACAAGGCGCCCGGGAACTCGGTAGCAAGCAAGCAAGCAGGCAAACCCGAGGTCGAGGGCAAGTCGGCCGATCTGATTGTACAAGTACTCCGTACGAGGGCCGGACATGTTACTCCAAGCCGCCCAGTGGCACGAGCCAATGTAGTAGTAGTACATGCCTGGCCGGAAGTGATGGCCCTCACATGGGGTGGGTTCGTGACATGTCCGTCCGTCTGTCTGGCGAGGCTGGCATCTCCGTCCTTGAATCGGCCTTTTGCTCTCTTGTTTCCGCCTCCACGCGGCAAAACAAGTTGAAATCATTACATACACAATGCCAATGCTACAAGTACATACATATCCAGAACTGCAAGGTACGGGCCACGGCCCCCCCAGTCACAAGTCAGCACCTTGTCAAAAGGGAGAGAGAGAGAGAGAGGGCCAAAAAGCGAAAAAAGAGCGAAAGGGGATGGAGAGTCCCTCCTGCGTGGAGCCTCTCTCTCTCTTGCTTCTGCGCTTCTGCAGCAGCAGCGCCACGCCCACGATACGATACGAGGCCCTTGTTTGGGCCATGCAAATCCACCAGCATCCATCCAATCCCGCGCCCTTTCAACCAACCAGCTCGGGGCTCCAGGCCCCCCCCTTGCTAGTCCCCAAAGTCCGCCCAGGGCCCGGGACAGGCGCCGTCGAAGAAACGCCCCCCGTTCAAAGGAGATTTCAGGGCAGTCGGTTGATGGGATGTGCGGGGATTGGGGGGGCTCCATTTGTGTTTTGTTCAGGGCTTCTTTGCCAGCACCAAAACGATGGGGAGGCGAGGGCCAGGAGGAGAAGGCAACTGAACAAGACGCCTGGCAGCTTGCTTGCTGATCGGGACGCGGGCGCGCCCAGCGATGAGCGATGCGCTGGTCTGAGACACGGTCGCCGGCGAAGCGCCGACCATCTTCTTTGGGTCTTCGGGATCGCGGCTCAAGCACATGGACTTGCAGTATGTGTTCGCATACTCTCGACGGCTTTGATGGAGGGGCAATGATTGGCAGTGGATACAACTACATGAACGGCATGACGCTCTGCCTTGCCTTGTCTCTTCTCCTCTTTCATCTGCCATCTGCCATCTGCCATCTTGTTGAAGGGTTCATCATCATCATCGTCCCGGAAATAAGGCATATGCTGGAGCCGTTTCGAAGAGGGGGGAGAGCCTTGTGCTTCTCTGTTCCTGCTCCCTTGGGCATAGCGCCGAGAAGCCGAAGCGCGGTTGATGACAGGCCAGGGATGATGGATGGATGAATGAACGGGAGGCGCCCAATTGCGTGTCTTGAGGCGTTGTTCTAGTGTATTTCCGAGGCAAAAGCTTCGAGTTATGCTTGTGATGTTTACGAGGACGGGCTGAAGCCTCAAAAACCAATCGTCCACACTTGCATGTGCGTGTAGCAGCATTATCTGGTCATCACCATCTAATACATACATCAACACGTGTAGCCATCACCCATGCGCCCCGGCTGCAGCAACATGGATGTCAGACAGACAGGCATGCAGGCCTTTGTCGACCACGGCCTCGCAACGAACGGCAATGCAAGCGATGGCAATCACCTGCAAATACCTTGCTATTACTCGTACATACAAGCACGGAGTAATAATAGCCACGGCAGTATACTACAGCATCTCCATCCCTCCATCGGCCTCGCCTCACCGTCTTGTCGATCCAATGCGCAACAAGTGGACCGAGAGACGCACATCGTGTTTCGGCTTGTGTCGCCCTGCCTTGTCGTATGTTTCTTGGTTTCCCAGGCATGACCCATCCCAACCATCACCCATCCATATCTATAGCCTTTTACCATTCAAGCATGTGTGTGTGTGTGTGTGTGATCGTCGAATAATGCTACATCAGGCAAGGCAAAAGTAACAGTCAAAGTAGGGCGTCAAAATCTGGATGGAGGAGGAGACGCCTAAAAGCTCAGCTCCGGCGCCAAGTCGTCGCTCGCGGCCAATAAAAGACGGCGGGAAAACCGGTGCGACAGGCGAAAAGCTCGTGGTAGCATTTTGGCTTGATTGGATCGTGGATTGTTTCGATGACACTGCATTTTGTTGTATGTATGTATTTACGGTAGTAATACGGTGAGGTATGACTGCATCTGGTACTTGGCCTTGTAATCTGGTTGAATATTGGCCGTGCGCGTGATAATTATAGAAGCAGAGCCGACCAGATTCTATTTCTTCATGGTATTTATTGCTTGGCCGAGTTGTGCCTGGTCTTGGGTCTCGGAACCGGCACCCTCGGAGGGTCCGGCCTGGCACTACCTGACTGACCCAGAGCGACTATCAAGCAATAGTTTTGGCGATGAAAAAGGTCAATGTCGGCGAATTCAATCTAATAGACTCTCCAGTGGCTGCTTTGATACGACTCGGCTAGATACGACCATCATCTTGGCATCCCTAGAGCATATACTCGTATCTACACTCAACACCAACAAAGTTGCCTGCATCACATCGTCACTTGCTTCCGCCATCTTGGGACAGCTTCAACCACTAGCTCACCACAACTGAATCACGTTACGCCAGCACTTCTCTGTAAAACTGAGATCCGTCATTTTTTTTTATCAGCAGATAATAGTCTGTGTACTTTTACCACCTGTAGCTGCCCCCCCTTACCGCGCTTCAAGTGAGACATGCATGCACGCATCGTACACGCGAACCAACCCTCCCATCGGCGAACAACAACTCACAACCCAGCCAAGTAGCTGAACAATCATTGTCTTGTACAGTAGTACCTCCATTTCCCTGGCCTGCCTTAACATTCACATTTGACTTTCTTCTTTCCAGAACTCTTTTTGTTCCGCATCTATTTTTACAGTCAGGTGAATGAACACCGTCACACCCTACCTTGGACGCAGCCAAACGTGCCCGATCCCCCATGTCGTCTACTACTCTTCACCTGAGACTCACACCGACGGATAGGTAGGTATCGAGCATTTGTTTCGTTTCAATCTCTGCCATGACAGGCACCCGCACATCACCGGCACGAAGCTGCCGAAAAGGGATCATCTTCTTCGACATCTTGCCGACAATCACAGCAACTCCACGTGCCGATTTTCCATGAATTGGCTGCCTCTGCCTTCTCCCATCACTGAGATTGCCTGTTGTGTAGGATATACCGAACCTGACAGATCAGCACACTTGGTCACCCATGACACGGCAAAAAACACCCTTTGCGATCCCCCCCCCTTGTCCCGCCGTCAATCGCAATCATCTAGAAGCCCACTGGAATTCGTCGTCGGTCCTTTCGCTTACTGCCCATCGTCATCATCGCTTCCGTTTGACCCCCGTGCAACAATCATGCGTGCTTGGTAAATTCCCAATCAATGCCATCACCCATGATTACCATGCGCATACAGACTTTCGTGCGCGGTGGTGGTGCAATGGCATCCTGCAGCCATGGAAGCATATTCACCACCTTTGTTGCATCACTCTGCATGAGCACTTGACGCTTCCCATCTCACTACTGTAGTATTACCTCTGAGACTCACGATAGGTAGTTTACACTTTTCCACGCCATCTAGATAGATAGATAGATAGCCATATTAACACTCGACTGCACGGAAAGGTTCTTCTTCGTCCTCGTGCCTCCCCCACTCACCCCGAACAAGCAAATACGAACTTGACGAAATTGCGACTTCATCCCCTAACTTGGCCTCCCAGCAATGCGAGCAGGATCCTAAGTATTCACGAAGACGGAGAAGAGCATGAAGCTTCATTCGGTGACTCACTAACAATCGTACGTCTTTCTTTCAGCCATCTCGCTGCACTTTTCTGGTTATTATTTCATTTTTCTCTCTTTGCAGCCTCCGGCTCAGGGCGGCAGAAACTCCTTGTACCTACTGCATTTGGGTTCCGCCCCCATCGAGGTAGCTCCGATCCTTTGCATGCCAAGATGGCCAATCAATTGATACGAATCCGTTTGAAATGCAGCGATTCTTACCTTGGGTATACATAGTACTATGCTAAACTCAGCCGCATGCATCCAAGCCGACCAGCTGAAGCAAGACCAAAGGCATCATCTAGAAGTACAGCATCAACATCATCCATCACCCTTCAGCCATTCTCGCCTCATGACCCAAAATCTCTCCCCCCATCTTCCATCTCCTCGCTACCTAGATAGTACCCCTCAGGAGTGATAAACCGCACCGGACATTAAAACCAAAAGCTTCCATTCCCCTCACACACGTTAGTTTTTTTCACTTCTCAAGCCATACTCAAATCCTTTAAGCTTACTTCGTATTACCTCCATCCCCTCCGCATCGTGGCGTCTTGGTTGGCGCGCGCCTCCCTTCCAGCCTTTACCGTTTTGCTAGGCCGCCTCGTAAAAAACGTAACCTAATCTATCCAATCCCCCTTACCTTACCTGACCTAAAGATGGCTACTGGTTGAGCCATGTCGTGTGAGAAACTCATTCGTACTATTATCGAGCTTCTACATTCAGGCCAGCCTCCCTTATTTTCCACCGGTCTCCATTAGTCAAGCCCTTTGACGTCAAAGACTCTGACTTACTACACCCTCATCAGAACATGATCATCTCGTAGTACCACACAGCACCAACATTGAATCTTCCCCCCACAACAACAAACATCTTCCCATCGTCACCACCATCGCCATGCAGCGGAACTAGTAACCTCCCTCCAAAGTCGTACCTCGTATTTCCTTAGCCCAACAAGGAGTTTTACACCAAAAGTGCGGTATGACACAGAACAATGGAGTTTCTAGCGAAGCCTAAACACCACGTGGTGAAATTAGATTACATGTGCCTCTTCCCCCCCTTTCTATGATAAAGTTGCATGTGCATTGTTGTTGTCCAGCCATGAAGCCGCTAAGGCAGTCAAACGTGGCGGAAAGGTTTGCGATGATCAACACTCTGCTATCCAATCGATTGAAGTTTCTGTTGCGAAGCTATGCGTAGGAGAGTAAACTGCATGTGCTCGAGCTGCACAGGGTGGGTTCAATTGGAAGCTGAACAAGAGATATTGCCAAGTCTATTATTATCATATCCCACTTTTAGAAGCATTAGAAATCCAAGAAATTGCATGTATCACATTACAGGAGTTGGAAGAACAAAGACAAGACTTTCCAACGCCCTCTGGCTTGGCTGTGATACCCCCCTCCCCCCTTCGAGGCCACTTCCGCCGGCCCAGTGGACAGCTACACGGCGTCAAAATCAGCACATGTTCAGTAGAACACAACATGTTCGTATTCTGGTCTCGAAAAAGAAGAAACATTCCCGCATTGCCTGTTTAAAAAGCCCTAGTAACAAGCGAACAAAAAGTAAGAAACATCCTGTGCCCGTACTCCCCCGCCCGCCCCCCCCTTCCTTTGCCTTTGCCCTCCCTTGATTCTTGTAGTACAGAAACCGTGCGAGGCTCTTCTCTGTGTCTGTCTCCTCGACCGAACCTGTTTCCCAAAATCCATCTGCCCTTCCAGAACACAAAAGAGAAAAGGAAAACAAATCAGACAGCGGCGATACCTATGGTGATTGCTGTGCCTGTAGAAACATGTGCTTAACCCTACACAATGCTAGTAATGCCAAACAAAACAGAACATAACCCTATTCATGCCTTTTGTTGTATAGTCGTAACGTCGTTTGAAACCCCAAATGCTTCCAAGGAGACCGATTCTGTACTGTAGAAAGATCCAATGCGCCATGGTCTATCTCACAATGACCAGCTCGTCATCGTCGTCGTCGTCCTGGAGAATGACCTGCCGATCGGCCAGATTCTTCTCTGCCAAGTTGCCAAAGCTCTCTCGCCCAGCCTCCC
Source organism: Trichoderma gracile (assembly GCA_020002365.1). Classification (NCBI taxonomy): domain Eukaryota; kingdom Fungi; phylum Ascomycota; class Sordariomycetes; order Hypocreales; family Hypocreaceae; genus Trichoderma; species Trichoderma gracile. Next base: position 871,966 of record JAINEY010000006.1, read on the forward strand.
TGATGCCCTTTTCTGTCACGAACCGCGTCTTCTTCCTAAGCGGTGGCTGTTCCGGCTTGAGCTTCTCCCCATCCTTCATGCTCGACAGCTTGTCCTTGAGCGCACCGCCCCATCCGAGGCCCGTCGGCCTGCTGTAGGTCGTGCTGCTGCTGTTGCTGCTGTTGCTCCGCGTCATGGAGCCCGTCTGAGAGCTGCCTGTCCGTTTCCTCTTAACGGGACTCAGGTGGATGTCTCGCGACCTGTCGAGGAGCCCAAGAGAGCCGGCGTCAGGCCTTTCGGGCTCCGCAAAGGGATCGGCTGTGCTGGACATTTGCTGGCTCAGGCTCATGCTGCTGGGTGCCAGGCCACCCGCGTCGCTTCGGGACCTTGAGCGCTGCATGTATTCTCTCCCGGCGGCATTACCGACCTGGCCGAGCTTCTTCATCATCTCGCGCTCCTTCTCCTTGGCCTCCATGCTTCGTCGTAGAAACTCGGCCTTGTCCTTTCGATCCGAAGGCTCCCTGTCTTTGCCGTCGAGCAGTTCCGCAGCCGTATGTCCGCGTGACACATACCAATGTGTCTTTGTCTCCCAGTCGTAGTTGTTGGGCTTCTTTGGCATAAAGATCTCTGCCGAGTTCTTGCCCTGAAAGCGGCTGCGAGCGCCAAACCCGGCCGAGTTGACTTCCATGCGCGTCGCCCGCTGTTTTCGAATGGCTTCGTTGGAGTGGAATTCGCAATACTGCGTTCGTTTCTTGTTCACCCACGACTTGCACGCCTCCCCATCCTTCTTGACCGACTGGCAGAAGCCCAAGTCGCGAGCCGCCCCAATTTCCAGAATCGTATCCTCGTCGGAATTGATCACCAGGCTGAAGCGCCCAGTGTCTTGTCGTCCGGGGGGCGGCGGCATCACGGAGGGGTTGAGGATGGCGATGACAGTGCCTTCGGTGAGCTTCCAGTACCGGGTGAATCCCGTGTTGAACAGAAACAGGTCTACTTCCCATTCCAGATCAACCAGAGACAGTACCATGTACTTGCCACGGTCTTCCTCCTTCTGCCCATTCTTCCCCGGGACAGGCTTGTGCGCTCGAGGCTCCGATTTCTTGGCCACAATTGCAAAGACGACAATGTCCTCTTCGACATCGGGTAGCGCAAAGTCTGGAGCCTTGACCTCTCGCAGGAGATCCTTGACGTTGAAGACCTTTTTGCCAGATATGTGCCTGGCAACCACTCGATGGGGCAGAATCCGCTTGGACAAGTGTAGACTAGAGTAGGGCTCAAACGCGCCCTGCTCCTCCGTCGATGCTTCGCTGGCGGTCAGGCTGTTCGTTCGGTCGCGGATCGACGGCCCAAACGGAGGAGGGTTGCTGTCCCTCTCCGCAACACTGCGCAGATCAGACGCCGTCCTGGTTCGTTGTAACCCTGGAGCAGTCGGCTTCTTGCCCAGCACCTCGTCTCTGCTAAATGACGGAGCAGCCAGAGGCTCGTCGGGAATCTCAACGGCGTTCTTCTTGTACTCCTCCATCTCGTCTTTGCCAATGGCGAATGCGCTGGTCCTCAGTTGCGATATCCTCTCTTGCCTTTCGGCACGTGATACCTCCTCCATCCTTGCAGACGCCAGACGCTCATTGAAGCTGAGCGGCCGGACTCCTTCGGGGGACCTGGCTCTCGACGGGCTCGTCGCCTTGGACCTCTGAAGAAACGCTCTCTGGGCGGCTCCGTCGGCGCTGCCTGTCCTGCGAAAGCTTGGAGCGCGCTTCAGCGAAATATCCTTTGCCCGCAAGCCCTTGTCGATCCCTAGCAGCACCCTACTTGGCGATTTTGGATCGGACTGAGCTTGGACTTTCCTGATGGGAGAGGCAGGAACCTGTACATTGTTCTGTGACGATGGCCTGGTGTTTTCCGACGTTGGCGGCGTCGTTCCCCGCGCGCCGCGCTGTGCCTGAAGAACTGACGCAGCCGAGTTGGAGCGGGAATGCCTCCTGTCGGGCCTGCCCTGGGCGGCATTCTCCTTGGCCTTTTGCAGCTTCTTCAGCTTGAGGCGGGCCTGGATTTCTTGCAGCTTGAGCTGGAGCGTCTCCTCGTCATCGTCGTCGTCATCCATCTGTTCCTGGAGTGCGCCGGACCGGGCCATGACGGAAGCCAGTGCCCTGCCGGTGCTCATGGATGGAGAAGGCGAGGGAGAGGTCTGGTCCATCATTTCCCGGTAGCGCTGGCGGCCCTTGGGGGTGCTCATGAGGGCTTCGTGGGGCGATCGGGGAGGCCAAGCCGCCTCTGCTTCCTGCGGTACTGGCAGGCGGTCAGCGACGACGATTGGCAGCCGGCGAGGCGAGGGCCACTCACCGTGGGCCATGGCGATGGTGGATTCGGGGTGTCGTCTGGCTGCGCTGTCCTGCGCGTGCTGTCCTGCGCCTGTGCCCAACGATGCCCGGGGGTGGGAGAGGTATCTCAGGCACGACACGACAAGGCAGGGCACCGGCGGCTGGGCCTGGCTATGTATGGTTCGTCAGCGCCGCGGGCCATACGGAGGCGACGGGCTGGTGCGGCCGCAGATGGAGGCGCGAGGGCTTCTGCGACGGTTCGGATTTTGCGACAAACGGCAGAGACGGCGGGGGAGGGCAGGATGCGAGATGACGGGATTGGCTCGCCAGTGTTCAAATCGCACAACCAGGGAAGCAAAAGATGATGAGGGGGAAAAGACGCTGACTGCGCGCTCTGGATGGCTCTCTGAGCAGCTGCTGCAGGTGTCTGTGGCTGCAGCGCTTCGTCTCGACTTGTCGCTCTCTCTGTGGTCGAACTGCTCGGCTTATGGAGTTTAGGTGCAAAGGCGATGGATCGATGCATCCAATCGAGTTTTGATGGAGCCTCGCAAAGATGATGCGCTGTTCGGGCACCGCTTCCAGCTTCCCGCCAGCCGATAGGGCTCTGGGCTGCTGTAGCTTCAGAAGGGCCCTGCCTGTAAATATGGAGCTGGAGGCGCCTGCGGGGAGTCTAAGGTACCACCGTAGCAGCCAGATCGGTCCAGGTACCTTAGTGGCTGCTTGGCCTGCTGGGGTGGAGCTGCCGGGACCAGGCCTAAAACGCGGGACGGGCGCAAAAAACGCGTCGAATCGCGTCGCTTTTGAGTTTGGCAGGGGTTGTCGTTGAGTCTCGTGCGAGATGCGACCAAGAGCGGCGACAATCTCGGTCTAGGCGAAACTCTCTTCATGTTGTATTGCTCCAATTGCTCTCTCAACAATTTGGAAGAATCGCGCAACATTCAGATTCAACTTGCGCCGAACAGTGAACCAATTGGGCCGTACCAGTCCGTTCCTCAGCTCAATATCAGATTGCCGCCATGGCGAGGACACGGTCAACCAAGCCTTCAACAGCAGCTCCGGCAGCTGATGCCGAGTCGTCCAAACCAAAAACAGCCATTACTCTCGTCCCTCACACTGGCGAGCCTCCCAAGGTCTTCATCCTCCCGTCAAAGGCAACCCCCGAAGCTCGAATCGTCACCCTCCCCAACCCCCGAACCTCACAGCCGTCGCGATACCTCGTATGTCCCGACACCGGCATCTACGAATTCAAGCGAATAGCCGCTCCAAAAACCGAACCGCGAAGCTGGCTCATTGAAGCAACTCCTCGTTTCAATGGCGCTGAGACTGGTGGCGCTGCAGAGTCCGGCTCTGTGGTGACAATGGGATCAGAGCTCTTCGTAGCCACCGCCCTGGATCCCATCTTTTTGGTTCTACCCGCGCTGGCTGATATAAAAGCGTCAAAAGGATCAGAAAAGCCGAAGCGACTGTTTCTGTCTAGTGATGACCATCTGGACAAGCTGCCGCAGGAGTGCTCGCATCTATCGGAGATCCTGCGTTGGGACACGACAAGACGGCTAATAGAGAGCCGGATGAGCGCAGTTTGCGACACGGTCGACGCTGGGGATGAAAGCATGTTTCGGTTGAATGAGGATAAGCTCCTGGACATCATCTATCAGAAAGCCAAGAGAATGAGCGAGAATGGCCTCCCACCGAGCATCGAAGACAAGTTTGTGCACAAAGTGCTCGAAGCACCGCTTATGCATCGAGTGGTGCGAACCGAGAGCCAGGTCACCAGCAACTCCGATTCAGGAACGTCCACTCCGCAGACCGATTCGGCAACATCTCAGTCCACAGTCTCAAGCACAGAGACCGACGCTTCATCAGTTTCCCAGACAAGCACGGCCGCGACATCCGTTGCCGGGGAGCAAGCAGACGAGAACATTGTCAGCGCTCTGCAAGCCTCGCCGGAAATTGTCGAGTTACAAAAGTTAAAGACGGCCTTCGAATTTATCTGTGCAAGCTATGTGCCTCCTGGGCTAGCGGATACTCTCAAGCAGAGCTTGACAGCGACAGGCGGGCCGGTGGACTTTTCTCCCCTGAATGACTACCTCGCCAGCCTCGAGAAGCTGCGGTCGGAAACAATGGCTGTGAGGGCGCAGGACTACTCGCGCAAACGAAACATGGACGAGGAAGAGGACGAGGCTCGAATGGAGAAGAAGAGGAAGATGGAAGAGGAGAAGAAGAAAAAGGCCAGCGAGAGCCGTGGCGTCCGGGAGCTCAAAAAGGTCAACACCAGCGGGATGAAGAAACTGAGTCACTTCTTCCAGAAGAAATAGCGTGAGCAAATCGGCAATTCAGGGTATCTATGTAGTAATATCGACATCGGATGCGAGGAAACGGAAAGGAGACAAGCCAACACAGCTACTTGGCGCTGCCATAACGACTCTTAGTCGTCCCAACCCCCCTCCCTCGGCCAGAGGCACTCGAGGTGCCGCGGCTACTCGAAGAAGAAGCCGAAGCAGTGCGATATCTTGAGCTGCTGGCGATTCTCGACGACAACGAAGCCACTCTGCCCCGCCCACGAGCTGCGCGAATGCCGGCAGCACCCCTACGTGCTCCCCGAGCAGAACTCGACGCGGTCAGCTTCCTCCGCTGTTCCTCCTCCTCACGGCGCCGCCGAAGCTCTTCTTTCCGCTCCTCTTCCTCGGCCGCTCTGCGCGCTTCCTCCTCTTGTTTCCGCAGCTTTTCCGCCTCGATTTCGGCCAAGTCGTTGGTCGCGCCTTTCCATGTGGGATCGAGGATCAGGCGCTGATTGTGTTCTGTCTGGGAGAGGATGCGAGTCCATGTGTTCAGCAGTGCGGAAGCGTTTGTGACGGTTTTGTTGACGGACTAAACATCGCCTGTTAGCATACCACAACTATGTGGGCTGGATACTAAGGGATCATCAAGGTCAAGACTTGCATTCATGTTGCCGCCTGCCCGCTGCAGAGTGCCGATGACGCCCTCGATGACATGGTTTATGCTTCGCACGCCTTCCAGCTCCTTTCTTAGCATTGCCTCTCGATCAAGCGGCTCTGACCGGTGGTCGCTTGCTGTGGGCGTCTTTGGGGTTCGCGGTGTCCTGGGAGTCTTTGGTGTTTTCGGCCGAGACTCTGGCCCTACGTTTTTCACGGGCGAGGTCCAGAGGTCCGAGTCGTCGTCAATGTCCATTGGGTCAGACATGGTTGCGCGGTTTGTCGGGAGGCTCTTGTTAGAGAAGGCTGCAGCTAGAACAGATCCAAAGTATCAACAAATGCATCAAATATCAGGGTGCTGCGCGCTTCAAAGTGACGTTATGTCAAAGTGTCGGGTCCGTCGTGTCTTGTCTGAGTGGGGGATTTTCTGCTGGGCAGTCGTCAATTCGTCGGCCGATAAGCTGATACGGGCGTGCATCAAAGGATCACGAGTTGTGCACAGCACAGCACAGCGCTGTATTACAGCACATCCTGCACTGCTGCCGTGGTGATGGCGAGGCCCCGGCAGTGGCCCGCAGGCCCCAGAGCACCAATCGCAGCCGCTGAAGGGCGGCCATCGCAATTGGGCTCCTGGGCATGGCCGGCCGTTGATTGGTCGCCTGGTGACGCGAAACGGACGCGTTGTGGTCGAGCCACCCTGGAGCGGAGCCCTCAACGCGTCTCTGGGGCTTCTGAGGTACCCGTGGACCTCCTCTAGTGCGAGCATTACAGGGCAGCCAAAGGGAGGGTGGACCCACCCTTCAGTGGTCGGGGCCCTCAGTCCCGTCCCTTTGTCCACTAGGGCCGGCAGCATTCCAGCACCTCAGCACAGGTTGGGCCGTTGTCCCCCCAGCCTCTCGGATTCCCAGCGCTGCCACGTCTAGCTCCCGCAATCCTGCTCTCCTCCTCTGCCATCCATCACCAAACATCGTCACCCGATTCCGCCGCATTATCGTTTACTCGTCTTGCCGACTATTGCTCGCTTCTTGCTCGCCCGCCCTGCCGTCGCTGTCGGTCACAGAATCTGCAAGGCCGAGTCGCCCTATGGTTTCATCTAATTTCCTCGCCGTCGCCGTGCACCGCTTTTCACCGTCCGATCCGCTGCGCCTTTATTTTGTTTGTGGCTCTTAGTGGTTCCTGGCCCTGTCCGAGTCCACGCTTCTGCTGCCGCGACAACACCTCGAACATCCCCGGAGGACCGCATCACCGCCGCTGCCATCGAGGAATTGCCGCTGAGCTCTATGGTACCGAGTAGTCGGCGCGTCGAAATAGCCGATTCACGCTCCAGTATCTGTATCCTTTGTTTTTCCGGATTGGATTGAAGTTTTTTCCTTTTCCTCCTTCACAATGGCCGCCGTCGACGCTGCACCCTCGACGCCCTCTCCTCCTTCTTCTTCCATCCGAACGCCTCCCGCGCCTCGACTGGGCTATCACGACAGTTGGGAACCGTATTCACCACGCAAATCCGCGAGACTATCTGCACAGCGCGCATCCGCTAGGACGCCTTCGCCGCCGCCAGCGAATACCCGCCAAGCCCTCGCCTCGCCTCGTACCGCAGCAAAGTCCAGTGCCCAGAGCTCAGCAGCCATGGCCTCACCGGCTTCTTCACCGCGCAAGAAGCGTCAGCCCGCAGCCGACTCTGTCCGACGCGTAACCGCAACCCTGGCAGCAGAGGCCACTGTCGCGTCGGGATCCAAGGAAAAGACTGTCGCCGGTCGCGCCGTCGCCTCGTCTTCCCTCCCGCTCCCCACGCCTTCCAAGACGCCCCAGAAGCCCCCGAGTTCCAAGGAAGTCGCCCAGATTCAGGCCTTTGCTTGCAATTTGTTTCCAGCTGCCGAGGAGGGCGAGCTGTCAAGCCCGCGCAAGAAGCGCTCCAAGAAGTTCTCTGCCGTTACGCTGGAGAGCTTCCGGGCTGAAGTTGCCGCGGAGGACATTGAAATTTTCACCGACTCCCAGGACCGCATTCCCAAGAAGGACGACAGCAAGTCGAATCCCTTCATTGGCAATGCGGCCAGTGCAGAACCCTCCAAACGCCGCACTAAGCGCAAGATTCACGTTCCTGGCGAAGGCTCTCAGTCGGTTGACGAAGTGTCTCGCCGTGAAGACGGCATGATTTACGTATTGTGAGTACACACGCCCACAGCCCTGACCTGCGATTAACGAGGTTCTAACCTACCGTTTCTAGCCGTGGCAAGAAGTTTTTCCGCAAGTTCTCGGATTTTGATGATGGTGAAGAGGACGAGGAATTGCCTTCGGATGTTGAAGCTCACTTTGCCAAACCCCTCACGCGATCTTCCATCAAGCCCCGACTTCTCTTCCCCGCCAAGACCCCTGCTCCTAAGACCAAGGCCATGCTTGAAGAGGAGGAGGCCGCAACTGATGTCGAGGATGTCGCCGAACCGGAACCAAAGAAGCCCTCTGCCGTTGTTGAGACGCCCGTGGAAGCCAAGCAAGAAAGGGCCAAAACGCCAGACGCCCCCAAGTTTGCACCCGTATCTCCGCCGGAGACTAGGCGTACCACTCGGTCCACCAACAAGCTGGCTGCGGAAACCGCCCCGATCAAGCGTACCGGCAAGAAGAGTCCCTTCGATTCCTGGATCCGAACCAAGGAGCACACGAACCGATCAGGCACGAAACGCGCTGCTGCAGAGCCGCTGGCTTCGGCCCCCGCAAAGAGAACTCGATCCTAGACGCTGCAGGACGGTGTTTGTCTGCTTCAGTCTGTTGTCTTTTGCCCGACTATACCATAATAGCTGTTTCCTTTCCTTTCTCTTTTCTTCTCGACTTGTTGTTTTCTTTTTTCGATTTGGGAATGCAGAAAGATGAGCAAGCCAGTCGGCTTCGCCCCGACCTGTGGCTGTGAATTGATCTCGCACTTGGCATGTTGAATAGGTATCCTCATCCATGACAACCGCGAATGGACATGGAGGGAACCCGGTCAGTCAGTTTGGCGTTTAACAGGCATTGTGGATATGTGTCATCCGAATAGCAGATGCGCTACTGGAAAAGAGATTACAGGTTATGTCACGATGGTCTGGCTCTCCTATATTTCATGTGTCATGCTGCGCGGCTGTGTTTGGCTTCATGTTGTGTATTGAATGTATGTACTTTTTTTTTGGTGATTATGAAGATGGACTTGATTTGACGTCGGTGGTCCTGTAAACTTGTTTGCTTGTGCCCTTCTTGGTGATTCATAATAACAGAGGTCCATGAGTGCTGTTTGCCTCTACCTATGTGATCTCATTGATGTCCATCCTTCAGTGAGCGTCTGATGTTCGTCTCCTCCTCAACGGGCTCCATCAAGGCTTGTGCCGCTTCAAGCCTCATCACCACACTCGCTATAACGAAGCGCTGTTACCGCTGTGCCCTCCACTGTTTTGTCCCCTCTAGCGCTGCCCCACGTCCATCTGCCCCTCCTCGTCATTCCGACTGCCGGCAACTTTTTATCGTTGGATCGATCTTGAAGCTATTGCGTGCTCGCCTTGGGCAACCCCGAACCGGCCTCAATCGTTCAATCCCTGAGGCTCTACGTGCTTCTTGTCGATCTAGGGGAATCATCAACTACTGTTGGTCTGTCTACTCAGACTCTCCCTTTCACGGATCTCGAAGGAACTCCCGATCCTCGCAAAACACCTCCACCTCCCACGCCTCGACGATGCATATCCTCGTGTCCAACGACGACGGGCCGCCGTCGCCTCACTCCTCGCCCTACGTCCACTCCTTCGTCCGACACCTCCAGAAAGCAGGCCACACCGTCTCCGTCTGTGTCCCGCACACGCAGCGCTCGTGGATCGGCAAGGCGCACCTGATCGGCCAGACGCTCAAGCCCGTCTACTACCGGCCGTCTGCGCACAGCCACGGCGACGACGCCGAGGGCACGACGCACGCCCGGCCGTCGCCCTCGGGGGCCGTCGAGGAATGGATCCTGATTGACGGGACGCCGGCGTCGTGCGTGCAGATTGGGCTGAACCACTTCTTCCAGGACCGGGGCCCCGTGGACCTGGTCGTCAGCGGGCCGAATTTCGGGAGGAACAGCACGGCGATATTCGCCCTGAGCTCGGGGACGCTGGGGGCGGCGCTGGAGGCCGCGGGGTCTCGGTACAAGGCCATTGCGTTGAGCTTTGCGTTCTTCTCGCGGAACCACGATCCGGTGATTATCGATGCGGCGTGTCGGCACAGCGTGAGGGTGATTGAGTACCTGTACAAGCAGTGGCCGACGGATGGCAGTGCGGATCTGTATAGTGTCAATGTTCCGCTTGTTGAGGGCGTGGAGACGCACCAGACTGTGTGGACGGATATCCTTCAGAACTACTGGACCAAGGGCGGGTGCTTCGATGCCGTCGATGGTTCGGCTGATGATGAGGATCTCGAGGAGGAGAGGATACGCGAGGGGCCTGGTGGCGAGGTCGATGGCGAGGCCGAGGTGACGAATGTTCCAAAGGGGCATACGCATAAGCATTTCAAGTGGGTGCCGAAGTTTGCAGAAGTCTACAAGTCGGTGGAAGAGGCAGGGCCGGGGTCAGATGGATGGGCTGTCAAGGAAGGGCAGACAAGGTGAGTTGCTGCAGGTTTTCGTTGTTTCATACATCGAGCTACGGCTGACGAGATTTACCTACAGTGTCACGCCTCTCAAGGCAAACTTTGCTACCTGTGCGGGAGACAGGGCGACAAAGGAGATTAAGCTGTGAGTACCCTCAATGTGTTATTGGCGTTGGCGTTTTGGGTCTTTTACTTGCGTGAAAGTTACGATGGAGATGCGTTACGATCTATGATCTGGATTGCTTGTATACTTGTGCATAATTCAAGATCAGATAGACGATATTCTTACACACTATTTTCCTTCAGTCCTGATCCTACAGAAACATTTACACCAGAGTTGGTGGTACTGGAGAAACCCACGGAGAAGTCGAAGAGCAGGATTCAGGCCATCGTTTCATACGAAGACCCCTATGTCCAACCCCTCATCGTATCCGCACTCAACGCCGTGCTGCCCGAGGACAGCTTCGACCTCATCACCGACATCTCACCAGAGAACTTCAACCTGTCAAACACGCTCCCCTCGCCAGACACCCGCGTACTGCAAATCGTCCCTTACGAATCCATCGACTTTGAGTTCGCCTCGTCCCACACAAAGACTTGCCTCATCAACAGCTACATGATTCGAAAAGCCCTCATCAGGAAGCACTACCTGTCCGCAACGCTCGACCACTGGGCAGCCAAGAACCCCGACTCCATCCTCAAGAAGCATCTGAAGCGTAGCGAGGCATTCGAAGTAGACTACGCCGAGTTTCTCGATGACGCCCTCATCGAAGCGTTTGATCTTCGGGAGAGCATGGATCGCAACGAGGATAAGGAGCCGAGCGAACGCGAGTGGTGGATTCTCAAGCCGGGCATGAGTGATCGAGGGCAGGGCATCCGGCTGTTCAGCACCATGGAGGAGCTACAGGACATCTTTGATGGCTGGGAGGCGGAGCGACCGGATAGCGACGACGAGGAGGAAGACGACGATGCCCCAGGGGGCGGAGCAGCGGACGAGGATGCCCAAGGAGACTACATCACGGCATCCCACCTGCGTCACTTTGTGGCTCAGCCGTACATCCACCCTCCGCTGCTACTCTCTCCAGGAGGCCACAAGTTTCACATCCGGACATATGTGCTCTGCACGGGCAGCCTCGATGTCTACGTGTACAAGCACATGCTCGCCCTCTTCGCGGGAAAGCCGTACACCCCGCCGTGGACGGCGCCCGACGACATCGAGGCCTTTCTGACCAACACCTGCCTGCAGGACTCGCCCAACGAAAACACGGTGCGGCGGTTCTGGGAGCTGCCCCTGGAAAGGAGCGTGCTGGAGGCTGTGTTTGAGCAGATTTGCGGGACGACGGGCGAGGTGTTTGAGGCGGCGGCGAGGGCGATGCCGATTCATTTCCAGACGCTGCCGAATGCGTTTGAGGTGTTTGGGCTGGATTTCCTGGTCGATGCGGATGGGGAGGCGTGGTTGTTGGAGGTGAATGCTTTTCCGGATTTCAAGCAGACGGGGGGTGATTTGAGGGGGATTGTGGAGGGGTTTTGGAGGGGGGTTGTGGGTGTTGCTGTTGGGGGGTTCTTTGGGGTTGAGGGGGTGAAGAAGAGTGAGGGGGATGGGGATATGGTTCCTGTGAGGAAGGTTGACTTGGGGAGGAGGTGAGGTTGAGTTGGGTGATGGTGTTGACGGGAGTGCTCTGGGGATAGGGAGAGTGTTTAGATATGTGAGATATTCTAAGTACGCCTGATCTGGGAGTTGTATAGATGCAAAAGGATCATTTCATAGAAGGGTTGTTTCAGGAATAGATCGTTGTGTTAAGATGCATCATTGTGTTGCTCGTTTACCCTGTAGCAAATACGTGCTTTGAAGGCCTGTTATAATCAACTACCTAACATATCTGCTCCTGCTGTAAGTTTCACAAAAACGTTTAGATTGTGTAATTATACTTCTATATTGCTTCTTAGCTTATATATCTCAATACCCACAGGAAAAGTCCGTGGGATAGTAACTCTGGCTTCTACTCAACTGCCAGCACTCCTCATACAATATACTGCACCCGCCATCCGAAGCAGAATCACAAGAGTTTGAAACCGTAATGTTCCTTTCAAACAAAGCATTACCCTGTTTCTTTTGCAATAAGAAGTCGGTCTCCTCTATCCAAAATCTCTCTCTATTCTTGCCGTAAGTAGACGGGAGAGTTCACCACAGCACCGGCTCCCTCGGGCTGAATTTCCTCCACGAGACATTCCGCAGCATGAACCATGTCATGGGCTATTACATTTACCTTATGCTTGGACACTCTACATTTAAAGCGGTGAATAACAATCTAAGCCAATGCAGCTTATAGCCTCTCCCAAACTGCACACTCCCATCTCTGAGGTATAACAAACAGAGTCCACGTAGCACACACTAGCCAACGCTTTGCCTCACGAGAACTGCGCTATAACATACGCATTTTCACAGACTCTGGCAGCATTCCTGCCTTACCCTTATAGAAAAGTAACCCACGTGTCATCAAAGTCATACCAAGGTTGAAGAGCAGCGTATGTATGCATACAAAAAGCTGCACAGCCTCAATAATGTGGGTTTCAGCATCTGACACGAACGCTTCCCGCTACTCCTGTACACTTGTAGGATTCGACATGTGGCAGCGAGATCTTGGAGGAAACTGGCATGCTACAGCGGGACCTTTTTGCTGCCTTGGGCAGAATCTGGGGCTTTCATCGAGGCATCTCGAGCGTGTTCCTCCTTTCGCTTCGAGAGGGTTGTGTTGCGGGCTCGAGGTAGTCTTCAGGAAGGAAAGGGGGGTGGGCGAGGGGAAGAGAGCATGGGCGTACGTCGTCAGAGTGGCTTAGAGAGGTCATCGTGAGATCGGCGTATCGCCCGTTGCACAGAGATGAGGAGTGGTGCTTGCTTGGGGCCGGGAGTGGCTCGATCGGATCTAGTGAACTTGTTGGCAGATTGTTTCTCTGGGTGTTTGTGGGAAGATAGGCATCATGGGGGCGTATTGGTGTCAGCAGTGGTCAACATAGTCCCAGGGGAGAACGTGTTATACGCCGTGATTGTATAGCCTCCTGTTGATGATGTTGCATAGGGCCTCCTTCGAGGCCAATTGATCCTCTAGAAATAAGCGATGCTGTAGGTCGGAAGGATCTCGACAATGGGGAAGGCTGCGCATGATGAGTCGTCTAGCCAAGACGCTCGAGTAGACGATTATTGCGCTTACTGAAGAGGTAGGCTCTTCTTCACCCCCCCTGAATGCGCAATCTGCCATGCCGTCTGCCACGTCCCTTCCCCCTTAGGCAAACCCAATGGGGAAATTTGCTTCCATGTGGGTGAATCTCTCAAGTATAGCCTGAGGAGAGGCTGTGTTGAAACCGGGAAGCGTGTTGTAAGTCAAGTTGAACAAGCGTGACGCCCAGGTGGATTTGCTCGAGATACTGAACCCACATGGCAGCCTCAAGCTACCCTGTTTTGCCTTTGGAGACATCTACTTTTCTTTGAGCGTGCCTGTAAAGGTCCGCTACACTGCCTCGTAAGTACCAATTCCCACAGTTTCAGAGGCTTGTCTTGAGAGGTAGGATCCTTCGTCTTGGCTTATAGCGTGATCCACTGATATGCTTGTTGGACACGGCCACCGGCGTCAATGTCCACGAGGCCAGAAGTCTGGACTTTCGTCCAATTTCACGAGCCTTTGGTAGTCAAAAGACCATTTGTTGATAATATGTTCAGAGAAAAAGTGTTAGATAATAAACATCGTGGCATACTTCGAACCTGGTAATTGAAGACTCCATAGGCCGGCGCTCTCTGACCTGTGATGCTTCGACGTCCCAGGTATGGATGCAGATAGCCGCGCAGGTTCGTGTAACCAAGTACAACCTCTCGGCAGCCGGTAACAAGTCGAGTGCCTAGCCACTCTGTCAGGTAGTATTCCGGCCTCTTCATCAACGCACGTAATGTGAATTGGGGCGCATTCTGACTGGTGGATGGCGGCGCAATGAGCGCCCATCAAAGGGTGTAGGCCTTCGACAGACCTTTCCTTACCATGTCGCGTGCGCAGAGTCGTAAACGCCAGCCAGGCTCGCGTGGGCGCAACGTCGATGCTGTGATAGATGGGACTTCTTGGAGTGATGAGGCTGTGTAATATTGAACAAGGTTAATGTTGCTCCCCCGCAGCGACCAACTTCCCCAACTCAGGAAATCTGCCGGAGGAGAAAACCTGCTGAATTCTTCATTCAGAGTGGGCACCATCTCCTCCTCGTGATGGGATCTTGATGTTATCGGGGGTATGGATCACCGGTGAAAGATTTGCGCGATGGGACTGCATGGCATCTCAACGAAACGGCAGCGACCTCCGGAGCGACAATGGCGGCTTCTAGTGGCCCAGTAGAAGCGGGCAGGTAAATCATTCGCTCTTGATGATATCAGAGAGTGCTCAGCCTCAATCCCGTTGCTCGTTGCTCTGTCGCCATTTGCCGAGAAAGAGAACTCCATATTAACCAGCAGCGCACCAAGCCAGAAGTTGTGGAACACACCATCTGGTCCTCAGCATTCTGTATGTATATTGACATTGTCTTGGAATTCCCCTCTCGAGATGGCGGGTGGATCTTGATTTCTTCCGTTCTTCTGGCGTATTCTGTAGGAACCTGTGTGACGGCAGATATCGTCAATGATATGACATCCAACGGCGAAGGAAACAAGGTTGAGCATCGCGGCAGATTGCACAAGCTAAACCACAAACACACCAGCCATACTCCGTCTCATACGCTCTTTGAGATCGTGAGAGCGCCCCGAGGCACCGGGCAGGGCACCCCCTGGAACGCCTCCCCATACAGTGCGACGGTGAAGCAGCGGAATATGGCTCCCAGCCAAACAACGTGCGTCTGGCTGTGGAGAGTGAGAGACGCTATACCGATTAGCATCATAGAAGCACACTTTAACTGTAATAAGGTGTGCCGGGGGTCGATGCTAGCCGATGGAAGCCCGCTAAGCAGCTGCGAAGATGAGCTTGGCGTCTTGCTCAGACAAGCGTTTGACGGTGTCTTGTCATTGCGACCCGGTGCCTTTTGGCCTTGGCCTCATCATGCTGGTGAGCTTGGCAATGAGCTTGGCAGGACCTTTGGATCATCCTGAAATTGTCACTGTAATTGCGAGTTTCCAGCCCCTTGCGAGCGCTCCACACGACAGACACCAGCTGTCTGATTGTCTGACATGGCGTATTGTCCCGGTGAGGCGTGGCAGCGGAAAAGCCAAAATAAGGGCGACGGGAGGCGTATGAGGTAATGCTATCGAAAACTGGAATTGCATCGCGGGAACCTGCTGATGACGGTATGACGGCGATGATGGGTTGTCGATGGACAACCATCGTAAGAAGCAATCAATCTCACCTACCGTTGTCAGCCCCGGCACCTATTCCGGGAACCAACGATGCCCTCGCCGACCCAGACGCGCGGTAACGATGCTCAATGGATGGCTCTCCGGCAAGATGCTGATCCTCGAGGCATCAGACGGCTCTAAGAAGACTAGAGGCGATGGTAAGACGACCGCTGTGTTGTTGTTTAGCGCCACGTCAGAAATGAATCAGCGAAAGTAGCGAGAGACAGCTGAATTTCCCTTTGTCTCAGATCCTCGCGGAGTCAGTCGAGGATGCCAACATGAAGAGATTGTTGATTTGCTCCTCCAACAAAGGACTCAGGGGAGGCGCCTCGCCGGCCGCGTAGTCACCAAGGCTGTGCTCCAGTGCGCAAAAGCCACGACTGGAATGATGATGAGCAACGATCTGGGCATGATAGGGGAGCGCTCGAGTGCTGGGGCCTTGGCGCGTGGAGATGAAGTGCTTGGCCGTTGATATTTCTGTGGACGTGGCTGTCTCGCAAACATGGGCGGCCTCTCGTGGCGGTTAGGAACGGCTCCGTTACGAATGAGGCGATGAGAGTTGGCGCATGAGCGAACTGAAGGTCGACGAGCAAGGCGAGCGTGAGCCTATTTTCCTAGGCACCGGAGAGGCGTGATGGCCCTCTGTGGTGGTTTGTAGTTTGCCCGCGCGGAGCAAATGTTGCCGCCAGCACGGCTGGATCGGGGATATGGGCGTCGAAGGTGAGGAGAAGCAAAAGCTTGTTTGGCACAGCCCCTGGGACTAGACGAGGTACGCTGAGTTGCCACGGACGGCCGCCCATCACATGATGATCTGATAAGGCACTTGGGCACAATGGCAGCGGCGGCGCTGGGTGAGGCAACGATGCTGCGCGGCTGTGGCTCAGTTGTCGATTTGTTGAGGCAAGGCTGAGGCTGTTTCATGACGCTGGACGGATGATTCATCACGGACATCGACGTCTAAGATGCGTGATTACGTGGACACGGGGCCAGGGCGGTACAGGTACAAGAACGGTAGGCAATGTCCGATGGGCTCCAACGGCCAAGGTTTAGTATTGGGTACCGGAGCTAATAAGCGATCAGTCTACCGTTTGGAGGGGTTGCAGGCAGGACCTTGGCTTAGCATCAAGTAGCAGTTACAACTGAGAACAGAGGACAGTCGAAGGCTTGGTGAGATCATCACGACTCCCGGTGTCTTTTCGCTGTCCACCAATTATTCTCTGCCTTTCACATGGCGTGCGTTGGTCAACAGCAGGTCAAGAGGCAAGCATGATGCCATTCAACGAAGCCATCGGTAGCATCCAGCATTGTTCAAATAAAAACAAGCCTTTTCAGGCGAGTCCTTGGTCGGGCTGGCTGCTTGGCGCCTGAAGACCCCCGGACTGTGGGCACACAATCGTGCAACCTCAGCTCGACTTGGCCATCATGCGTTGCGTTTGTATGTGCAAGTATCGGATACTCTTCTTTGCATCAGAGCTTGATAGAAACAAGAGTATTTGATACCTACTCCTGATCGGAGCACCTGCGAGCAAGGTGATTTATCCCATGCAACGGCCAAGCGAGTCCGCATTGAATCGCCGCCCCAAGCATCTCAAACAGAGACCCGGCCTTCTTGTACCGCTACTTCGTACATCATGCTGTTTTCAGGCAAGGCACCTTCAAAGACACCCACCAGCTCGACTTGCCTCAATGAAACATTCGTGCTCGTCATCGGTACTGCGCCATTACTCGCGCGGCTCTTGTCTGGGCAGGTACAGGTAACTGTGTGCTCGAGTTTCACTCCCCCGGAGGATTCCTCCGTGTCTCTTGTAGCGATTGTTGCAGCGGCGAGGTACATACAACGCACAGCTGGAGAGCACCGCTCTTTTGCCCCGGCGGCTGGGGAAGGGGGCAGACTACGGGTACTGTGAGGGAAAAATCGGTGCTGGAGCGGGCTTGGCCGCAGGCGTTTAGTGGTGTTACCTCAGTGAATGAAATGGCCGGGCCCCTGTCGGGACTTGGTCGAGGTATGGGGTACCTGTACCTTATCGCTTCTACCTCGCCTCTGAGATGCCTCACCAACTCACCTGCTACCTCAGTGTTTGCCATCGACCCGGTGAAGTGTCTCTGCTGTCGCACACGTCTCGGCCACTGCTCATGGCGCCGAATAGTGTTTGACCTTTCAAGGTCTGTTCCAGGTTCAGGCTTTGCTGTGACCAGCCCGACAGACAGGTTTTCAACCTGCACTTGATCTTCTCACCTTCCACAAGCAGCGCATGTACAAGTACCTGTACTCCGTGCCGTAGCGTTTCTAGGCGACCCCACTGTAATGGGTTGGCTCTAGTGGATCGCCGCCTGCCAATCAAGCACCCCTTCACTTTGCACAGCCTCAAGCAATGGCAAGGGAACTTGCTGGCAATGCAGAGCGAGCAACAGTCTCGCCAGTCTCCAGTCCTCCCTCGTTTCTTTTTCCGCCATAGCCATTCTGCGCGCACGAGGCTCGATTCTTTCACTATACCTACAGCGAAGCCCGTCGATCGCAAGCCATGTGCTGGCGCTGCTCTTGATTCCCCTCAACAAAGCCGCTGCGGCAACCTCGAGACGACGCACCCCCCCTTGTTCGCCTCCATATGCCCAAGCAACAAATCTCGATATTAACCTGCCTTCCCTCCCTCAGACACGACCCCTGGCCGGGCTGCTGGACTCTGCACTTTCGCCGTTCCTTCTGCCACTCCGCCATAGCCTCGCCCTCTTGACGAATCTCAGTCTTGCCCTGCTGCCTCCGGAGGCGGCTGAGTGCTGACCATGGCGGACTCCAACCAGACCGAGCCCTCTGGGCCTCCAACCACCCGACGGAGAGCGTATGTGCTTGAATCCCCCGACGCCAATCAGCCTGGCGAGGCTGGTTCCATGTGTGCTTTTTTGGTTAAAGACTGTTGGCTGACCGACTGCTCTGCATGCATGCATGTCTCTAGGCCCACGATAACAATTGACACGACTGCCGTCAATTCCAACAGCAACGTGACCGAGGTGACCCAGGACGTCAACGGGCAGCAGCAACCTGCGTATACTAGCGTCTCCCCCAGCTCCCATCCCGACGACGCGACCAGCCCCTCGACCATGGTAGAGCCGCCCTATGGCTTCTCTCAAGGAGGACGTCCCGACTTACGAACCGACACGTCCTTTGACACCAGCAGAGACAACAGCCGGCCTACGAGCCCTCACAACATCTCGACTCCCATTGCCGCGTTGGGCAACGAGCATGGATTCTTGGTCGTGCCGCCGAATAACTTGAGGTCGCGACAGAACTCGGTGGACTCGGAGGATGCGTCTCGCTCGTTCATCTCGGGAGGCGATGCAACAGTGGTGCCGTCCAGCTCGACGCAGACTGACAAGTACAAGACGACGCCGACCAACGATAAGATCATGAGCGACGAGACGGCACTGAAGCCCGATGCTGGGACGGAGGCCGACTTTGAGGTCGAAAACAACCCATTCGCCTTTACGCCCGGTCAGCTCAACAAGATGTTCAACCCCAAGAACCTCGCGGCCTTTTACCAGCTGGGCGGCTTGCGCGGCTTGGAACGCGGCCTGCGAACGGACCGCAAGGCTGGCTTGAGCACTGAAGAGAATCTGCTAGAGGGACGCGTTACCTTCAGTGAGGCCACGTCGAAGAAGGCCGATAAGCATAACGGCGACGCCCCGCCGCCTCCCGCCAATGCTGCCCGCGTTACGTCTTCATCAAGCCACAAACCCCAGGGATTTCAGGATCGATACCGCGTCTTCAGGGACAATCGGCTGCCGGAGAAGAAGGGCAAGAGCCTGCTGGAACTCATGTGGATCACCTACAACGACAAGGTGCTGATACTCTTGTCCATTGCCGCCGCTATCAGTCTGGCTGTTGGTCTGTATCAGACTTTCGGTCAGCAGCATGATGCAAATGAGCCAAAGGTCGAATGGGTCGAGGGCGTTGCCATTATCGTTGCCATTGCCATCGTCGTCATTGTCGGATCGCTGAATGATTACCAAAAGGAACGCCAATTCGCCAAGCTGAACAAGAAAAAGCAAGATCGAAATGTCAAGGTCATCCGCTCTGGCCAAACAATGGAAATCTCCGTGTACGATCTCATGGTCGGCGACGTGATCCACCTCGAGCCTGGCGACTTGGTCCCTGTCGATGGAGTCCTGATTGAAGGCTTCGACGTCAAATGCGATGAATCTCAAACGACGGGTGAATCGGACATCATACGCAAAAGGAACGCCGACGAAGTCTACGAAGCCATTGAGCACCACGAGAGCCTCAAGAAGATGGATCCTTTCATCCAGTCTGGCGCCCGGATTATGGAGGGTGTCGGTACCTACATGGCTACGTCGACTGGTATCTACTCATCTTACGGAAAGACTCTCATGGCGCTCAACGAGGACCCCGAAATGACCCCCCTCCAAGCGAAGCTCAATGTCATCGCCACGTACATTGCCAAGCTCGGTGGTGCCGCCGGTCTTCTCCTGTTCATTGTCCTGTTTATCGAGTTCCTCGTTCGTCTGCCGCATGACCACGGCACTCCGGCTGAGAAGGGACAGGACTTCCTCAACATCTTCATTGTGGTGGTCACCATCATTGTCGTTGCTGTTCCAGAAGGTCTCCCCCTCGCTGTCACCTTGGCCCTTGCTTTCGCCACCACGCGCATGCTGCGGGATGCCAACCTGGTTCGACACCTGAAGGCTTGCGAAGTCATGGGCAACGCGACGACCATCTGCTCCGACAAGACAGGAACCCTGACCCAGAACAAGATGCAGGTCGTGGCCGGAACCGTGGGAATCAACAACGAGTTTAGAAACTCTCGTGCCCAAGATGCAGAGGACGACGGCCAGGTGTCCGCCCCGGAGTTTGTCACCAAGCTGAGCGCCCCCGTTAAGGATCTGCTCTTGGACTCTATTGCGCTCAACTCGACAGCATTCGAAGGTGACGTTGAGGGAGAAAAGACATTCATTGGCTCCAAGACCGAGACGGCCCTTCTCCTCTTTGCCAGGGACCACCTGGGCATGGGTCCCGTCAGCGAGCTTCGCGAGAACTCGACCACTCTGCAGCTGATCCCCTTCGACTCTGGCCGCAAATGCATGGGAATTGTTGTCCGCCTTGCTGACGGATCCGCCCGACTCTACGTCAAAGGCGCCTCGGAGATTCTGCTTGCCCAGTGTGAGCAGACCCTGCAAGCTCCATCGTCAGGCGCCGCCGTTGTGTCCATGTCGCAAGAAGATATCCACGCGATCAACGAGCTCATCGTTAAGTACGCAAAACGGTCTTTGCGAACCATTGGTCTTTGCTATCGAGACTTTGAGTCCTGGCCTCCGCGCGGTCTTCGCAGTGGCGAGAACAAGGGCGAAATCTTGTTCGAGGATCTCTTCCAAAAGATGACTTTTGCCGGCTTGGTGGGTATTCAGGATCCCCTCCGAGAGGGTGTTGCCGAGGCCGTCAAGCTTTGTCAAATGGCCGGCGTCGTTGTTCGCATGGTTACTGGTGACAACAAGATCACCGCCGAGGCGATTGCCAAGGAATGCGGAATTGTGCAGTCTGACAGTGTGGTTATGGAAGGCCCCGAGTTCCGCAACTTGGGCAAGCTTAAGCAGAAGGAAATCATCCCTCGGCTGCACGTGCTCGCGAGATCCAGCCCCGAAGACAAGCGCATCCTGGTCAAGCGGCTCAAGGAGATGGGTGAGACGGTTGCCGTGACTGGTGATGGTACCAACGACGCTCCCGCTCTCAAGATGGCCGATGTTGGATTCTCCATGGGTATCGCGGGTACTGAAGTTGCCAAGGAGGCGTCGGCAATCATCCTCATGGATGACAACTTTGCCAGTATTGTCAAGGCTCTGAAATGGGGCCGCGCCGTCAACGATGCCGTCAAGCGATTCCTGCAATTCCAGCTCACCGTCAACATCACCGCCGTCATCCTTACCTTTGTCACTGCTGTGTCCAGCGAGTCTGAGAGTTCCGTCCTGACGGCCGTCCAGCTGCTCTGGGTCAACCTGATCATGGACACGCTGGCGGCTCTCGCCCTCGCCACGGACCCTCCTCAGGATAGTGTTTTGGACAGGAAGCCCGAGCCCAAGGGCTCCTCCATCATCTCGCCCACCATGTGGAAGATGATCATCGGACAAGCCTTGTACCAGCTGGCCATCACCTTCCTGCTGTACTATGGAGGTGTCAAGGTCGTCGGGCCTATTGTTGGAGATGACAACCTCAAGCATGAGGACATTGAAACACTGGTCTTTAACACCTTTGTGTGGATGCAAATCTTCAACCAGTGGAAGTAAGTAGCTCAACAGCCCGGCTCAAAATTTTGGTCATCAGATGCTAACTGATTTCTCTAGCAACCGACGCCTGGATAACAAGTTCAACATCTTTGAAGGCCTTACACGCAACTGGTTCTTCATCGCCATCAGCACGCTCATGATGGGTGGTCAGATCCTGATTGTCTTTGTGGGCGGCGCTGCCTTCCAGATTGCGAAGAAGGACCAGTCTGGAGGCATGTGGGGAATTGCCCTCGTGCTTGGAATCATCTCCATCCCCGTTGGCATGCTCATCCGCCTGATCCCCGACAGCTTCGTCGTCAAGCTGGTGCCCGAGTTCCTCAAGCGACGCGCGAAACAGGTACCCGGCCTGACAGTCTCGGACGAAGAGATGGACATGTACCCAGAGCCACTGGCCGATGTGCGCGACGAACTTAACTTCCTTAGGCGCATGAAGGGAGGGCGCCTAAACAACCTCAAGTTCGCCATCCAGCACCCGAAGGAGATGATTGCCCGGTCTAGGAGCCAGTCTCACTCCCGATCCAACTCGTTCAATGCCTCATCGGAAACGCAGGGCCGCGAGGATAGCTTCCCCCCGCGGGACGCCACCCCCATTTCGCAACAGCGCTCGCGGTCGACCCGGTCCACTCGGTCGCGCTCCAACTCTGCGCTTGGAGCGCCCACGGTCATGGCCGGAATCGTCGCCGCCGGAGTAGCGGCAGGCTGGTCACCGATCGGCCGACCCTCGGCAGAGGATAGAGAGGCCATGATGCAGCTCTATCAACAGCAATACCAGCAGCCAAGAACAGAAGGCGGCTCGGAGCAGGGACAGAAGCCCGCAGAAGGGCACAGCAACGAGGTGCAGAAATAGGCGTAATGGGTGTTGAAGGCTTTGCATAATACGATTCCCCATGGGTATGATGATTTGTTTATATTCTTTAGTTTCCCCCCCTCCATACTCTTCTTCCTCTTATCGCTCTCTCTTGCCCTCCATTTTCATCTTCTCCCCCCAATTTTCCCTTTTCTTTTCTTTTTGCTTCTGGGTAAAACATTGCATAGGCTCGTTGCATTAGACGGTCTCAGCTGCGCTTTTGCAATTATTGATAGACGGAACAACACACTTTGACACATTGGTAATGCGATGAAGAATAAAAACTGAAGTAATGGCTCTTCTCTTCCTCTTGTCCTTTTGATCACATACCTCTTTTAGTATCTTTTATCAAGCATCATTACTCATTTTTGTTATGTTGTATGCAGGGAGATTTCATTCCTCGATGCCTTTTCTTGTGATTTTGTTGTATGAGACTTTTGCGTGCGGTTTATGTGTTGCGGTTAATGAATGTAGGTGAAACGGAGAGGAAGAGAAGTGTTTATATGATACGCAGGATGTTGTGGTTCGGTTTCGATTCATGGTTAGTTTGATTGTTGGTGGAAGAAGTTTGCAGAAGAACCTGAAGAGCAGCCGCATGATACTACTGCTTCTGGCAATTTTATAGATTGGCATTGGCATTGGCCGTGTTGCAGTTATGTACGGCGTATAGCAGGCAAAGAAGACAGAGTATGTTAGATCGAAAACCGACTTATCGTCCACAAGCTTCAGCTGGAGATTTCCCAAGGACGTCTGAAAGGGTATGGATGTTGGTGCGATAAGTGTGTGTATGTGTCATTCCTTGTCTGACAGTCGGGGAGGAAGAGCTGCAGCTAATGGCGCAAGGGAGAGAGGGGTTGGGAATGATGGGTGCCTGAAGGATGGGGGAATGGGATGGGATGGATTGGCGTTGTATAGGCTGTATTGGAAGTGTGTGTGTG
The DNA here is from genome assembly GCA_020002365.1 of Trichoderma gracile. Taxonomy (NCBI): domain Eukaryota; kingdom Fungi; phylum Ascomycota; class Sordariomycetes; order Hypocreales; family Hypocreaceae; genus Trichoderma; species Trichoderma gracile. The sequence continues at coordinate 895,209 of JAINEY010000006.1, forward strand.
TGTGTGTGGCCATGTGTTGTGAGGTGGTGTGTTGGGATTGATAAAAGGATCAGGATTGGGAGTTGAGTTTGATACCATCTTGTTTGCCGGAGACGATTCTTGAAGGGGCAAGAAGATGAGGAGAGGTAGATGTTCGTTAACATGTTAGTATGATAGCAGATGTGAGTTACGTATATTGTTTTGATGTGAGAAACCAGCTGTGGTCGTGTCATATGAAGGAGAGTATCAACGTGATTCTCACTTATTCGGCCTGGAGATTGCCAGGCGAGAACATGAAGCCGACGATACTGAAGGTTTATGACATAGAGGACAGCAAGCGTTACTAGTCATGACAGTCAGTAGTGGTGGTTTATGGCTCGATGCGGTAATAATAAGAGGCCACTTTTTTTTCGGTGGGGGGGGGGGGGGGGTGCGCATGGGTCACCTCTTGACAGGAGAGGATAAGGAGTGACTTTGCAGGAGACATGGACGTGTTTGGGTTGCGGTCATTCCTTGCTCTCACTGGGACTCTGTAGGTTATCCTGTTCTAGGCGGGCGGCATTCGTTCGGTTGAGGGATGTATGGATATGCTGTGGTTATTTTATCTAGATGGAAGTTGAGTGTTGGTTTGCATCACGTTTTTTTAATGTTTGTGGCATTGTTCGTTTTTGCATTGGCTGAGGGCTCTGCTTGTCTTTTTGTTTCTCGGTGGAAAGAGGGGAGAAATTGGTTGAATAGGTGGGAATGGATCTGACGAGTTATGTGGCTTGCCGGTAGGTAGTATGTGTCTGCATGAGAGGGTTCTGTTGCAAAAGTTGAAGAGAAGAGATAAACCGCAGCATGGTGGAAGTGATTGATGAGGTTGAAAGGATCGGTGTGAATTAATGCAAGCACGAAAGCGAGTTGCTCTCTTCAATAAGAAGAGAAGAGAGACATACATAGAGAGAGAGAGAGAACGAGTACTAACTTTGTGATATGTCGGTGCGTCTGGGTCTGTATGTCTTGTAATGTATCACACTAAGGCGGTTGGTATGAGGAGAGTCGTGGTTGGCAGGCTAGAATGGCAGCGAGATACGTGGACGACTGTGACTTGCGAGGAGCTACAGCAGCAACATTGAGATTGAAAAGCTGTGAATCACGCATGCTGCGAGTTGCCAACGACAACGGGGTAGGACGACAATTAAGTAGGTAGGCAGACACTCTTGGTCTGATTGATACCTACTGTTTGTCCCGAGTCGGATACCTGACTCTGCTTAATGCCAGGCAAATAAGAGTGTACCTTATATTAGGATGTACCTCCTCCCTCCGCAGCCCCCCCTTGGCTCTTCTTTTTTTACCCTTTTTTCTACCTATTTCTAGCACGGCGGATCTATTTCGTACTGTCCAAACCAACTTCTCAACCTTGGTTTTACTTTATCTCGATTTTCCCCCCTTCCCATCTACTTTTATAAAAGCTTTTTTTTTTCCTCTCCAAGACTTGAACTAGACCACAGCGCGTCCTGTTGCGACCAACCTTTGTTTCTTCTTCCCCTTTCCATCTTCTCTCTTCTTCTTCTTCCCCTTCTTTCTCTTTGCGTCCTTTAACTTGACGCCTCGTTTCCGTCCTGACTCGTCATTTCCGCCGTGAGCCTCTCTGCTTCAGTTGGGCGCCAGTGCGTCATCCAGCGGTTGTCAGCAAAGCAAATAGACACACACCTGTTTTTAATCATCTCGAGCATCGCCCTCGTCCATCTCACTTTCTCATCCCGACACAAGCAAACACTTTGAAAAGAGACAGCATATAGACAAGAGTCAACCTTACCTCCTCGCCCGGTTCAGCGCGTGGCAACTCGGGGCGCTTTCCTGGCAGCTTGTCGCGGCAACTTTCCGGCTCGGTTCCACAACTCCCTTTGATTCACGCCTCCGCCATCTCTGCCCGTTTTCTTTGTTCTGCTTCACCCACCTTTTTTCTCTCTTCTCTCGTTCTCTCCTTGCGCAAACTTTCCATCTTTTACTCTTCTTCCGAATACGGCCTCCTTTTTCCTTCAGCCTTTTCTTATTTGTCTTTTCTCTTCGCTCTGTTTCAGAGACGCATCGGATTCTCTCTCTTATCGCTGTCCTGCTTTCCCGCCATATTACGTGTGTCGTGTTGCTGAGACCTCATTCTCGAGGCCTCGACAGGCAGCCGTCTACCAAACGCCACGCGTCAACAAGAGTATTACAACAAGGCACAGAAACCGGGCGGTGTTATCACATCACAGTCATTCCCCAAAAATGAAGCGAGCTCCCGCAGGCAAAAAGGGCGTGGCCCTCTCCAAGCGCAGCCAGGCGGCGGCAGATGCCTTTGACCGGCTGCCCGAGAACCCGACGATTGAGGAGATCAAGGAGGCGACGGTCAACGTGTCGCTGGCGGAACTCGAGGAGAGAGTCGCCGACGTGCGCGACTCGTGGGAGACGGACTCGCTGCTGGAAGATGCGATTGAGGAACTGACGGACGAGAGTGGAGTGTATTCTGGTAGTAAGTTGCCACCCTCTCTGGTTTTGAAGCTCGAATTCCGTGGGATTTCCGTTGGGGGTGTTGAGTCGTTGTTGGTATCGTCGTCAGTTCGTTTTCATTTCTGGACGACAAAATGGCCTCAGGTTTGCCCTTGGTTGCCTCACTGTCACTTGCGGGTTGCTGGATGAGTGCGTGGCCGGATGTTTCTCATCTCACCACTTTTTGTGGTGGTGGTGGCTTCATCTGCACCCTTGACAAACTCCCCCCTCCAAAAGCCGAGGATAAAGCCACAGCCATAGCCAAGGTCGCAACTAGCTGTTGGTGGCAACCAACGCCGGCTTGGAACCGGCTCTTTGTGTTCCTGTGGCCCCCTAACCATGAACCGCCTCAGTTGTGTGAGGTCCTTGACACTATCTACCACATGATGGATCGATCTTCAAGCCTGAGATGATGATACAATGAGCGCAGCGCTGACTCTTGTCCAACCCGCAGGACCAGACACCTGCACGCCCGAGGAGGCTTGCCGGCTGCGCCGCGAGCTGCGTGAGCACGGCCCTGCCGTCTTCTGCCAGCGCACCGTCGATGCCGGTCGCTACAGTGCAAAGAAGCTGCTCAGCGCCTTTGGCATCCGGCCGCCGGCCTTCCTCGAGGGCCAGCCCGATGACGCCTACTTCAGCCTGCTGTCGCTGGCCATCACGCGGGAGCTGTCAAAGAGGGCCAAGCTGATGCGCTACAACACCGTGGACGACGCCGTGCGCCTCATCGACAAGAGCCAGAACATCATCGTCATCACCGGCGCCGGCATCTCCACGTCGCTGGGCATCCCCGACTTCCGCTCCCAGGGCACCGGCCTGTACTCGAAGCTGGCGCACTTGGGGCTCAACGACCCGCAGGAGGTGTTTGACATCGAGGTCTTTAAGCAGGATCCCACCATCTTCTACTCCGTCGCCAAGGACATCATCCCGTCCACCGACCGCTTCACGCCCACCCACAAGTTCATCGCCATGCTGCACGAGCGCGGCAAGCTGCTCACCAACTACTCGCAGAACATTGACAATCTCGAGATCAAGGCGGGCCTGCCCAAGGAGAAGCTCATCCAGTGCCACGGCTCCTTCGGCACCGCCAGCTGCGTCCAGTGCCACTACCAGATCGAGGGCGAAGCCATCTTCCCGGACATCCGGGCCGGCAAGATCCCCCGATGCACCCGATGCCTGTCCTCGCTCAAGGCCGCCGGCGCGCCGAAGCGCAAGCGATCCGCGGGCGCCGAGAAGAAGCGCAGGCGCTGGGCCGACCAGGACAGCTCCGGCGACGACAACAGCTCCGAGTACGACGTGCCGAGCGCGGGCGTCATGAAGCCCGACATCACCTTCTTTGGCGAGGAGCTGCCCGACGAGTTCTCGCGCCGGCTGACGGAGAACGACCGCGACAAGGTGGACCTGGTGATTGTCATTGGCACCTCGCTCAAGGTGACGCCCGTGTCCGAGATTGCCAGCTTCCTGCCGCCGCACATTCCGCAGATTTACATCTCGCGGCAGTCGGTGACGCACATCAACTTCGACATTGACCTGCTGGGCGACTGCGACGTCGTCGTTGCCGAGCTCTGCCGGCAGCTCAAGTGGCCGCTCGTGCACGAGATGGTGCCGGCTGATCAGGAGATTACGGTCAAGACGGAGCCGGGGTATCCGAATCGGCATGTGTTTACGACCAACAAGCCCTTTGTGCTCGAGAATGGGGATGGCGATGGCGCCAAGGAGATTGAGGTTGCTCAGGATGGCAAGGGGGGCAAGGCTGCCAAGAGCTCTTCAACAAGTCGTAGGAGTCCTCCCACTCGCAGAGGTTCTCCGAATGGCAAAGTCAAGGATGCTGCTAAGGCTGTGCAGAACGGCAAAGATGGGAAGCAAGCCAGGGGGGGCAAGGCTACCTGACGGATACACCTGGACACCTGCTGTCTTGATCCATCATCTGCTCTGATTCTCTCGTGTCAATCTTCCTTTCAGTCGACATATTCGAGTCCAGTTCTGCGGACGGCGTTCCGGTTTACTGTTTTATTCCGTTGTGGCAAACGCTCTGCCCTTGGCTTGTCGCCTAATCATTTCATTTCCTCGTCAATGCTTGAGTTTTTAACGACTGTTTAATTTGTGAGCTTGTCAAGCGAGCTTTGGCATTCTGCATTCCTCAATTGTTTCCTTTCTTCTTTCCTTTTCTTTTCTTTCTTCACCTTTTGTCCTGAGGAAGAGATATACACATACAGGGCTACGAACAGGACAAGGGGAAGGTTTAGATGACGTGTTTCTTTTTCTTTTCCATTTTTTCCTCCCCTCTTTGCCTCATCACTACAGAGGGCATGATGAAGATCAGCTACCTTTTTAGAGAGTTTCGTGCAATGCTCTGATATAGAAGGGTCAAGGGTGATATGAATATACGTGATGTGACTTTTAATTTTGTCTTAATCTTTGCGTATGTGATGTCCTTTGGCCCTGATATACCTTTTCCTCTCTTCGTCTCGTAAGAATATGAATAAGTGGTCTGGTATCTGTAGGAACGATCAAAGTAGTTTGTCGGACCGTTCTCTTACTGCGATCTTTGCTTAAGAAGCGACGAGTGATGTCCCTGTTGATGTTTGTCACGTAAAAAGAGTATTGTAAGACAGATATTTTGTAGAAAATGACGCTGTAGGAGGTAAAAGCCTCGTGATTACACTATCATACAGCTTTTTTCTCCCCTTTTCCATACCTACCCGTGACTATATATACTTGGAATCGCTATTCATACCACAAATTCAAAAGCTGACTTCTTCCCCTACAAAAGGAGATTGACAAAAACGCTAAATCAGACTCTCATACTTGTCCAAACCAGACTTTCCCTGCTGCGGCTGCTGCTGCTGCGGCTGCAGGGGTATACTCCCCGAAAACGACGAGCTGCCCATCCCCATGCCACCCATAGTAGAACCAGTCATCCCGCCGCTAAAGCTCAACGGTTTCTGTTGCTGAGATAGGGATTGCCCCATGGGACTGCTCGAGCTCCAAGCGCTCTGGGATGTTGTTGTCGGTGGTGGAGCCAAGCTAAATCCTGAAAGTCCTGAAGATGGGGGCGATGATATCGTGGTGGTGGAAGTACTGCCTGGAGGTGGCGCGAGAGAAAAGGACGACCCGCGGGAGTCATTCAGATTGGGACGTTGGGCGTTGAGCGAGTTGAGCGTCATGTTGGACATGGAACTCGTCATGCTTGGAGCAAACGCAGAGCTGGAATTGGAAACGGTAGAAGAGTAATTCGATGTCAGGGGCGGGGGAGAAAAGTTCTTGGTCGTCGTTGTGGTGCTCGCAGCGTTCGAAGACCAGCTGAAAGTCGGCGCGGCCGAAGAGGGCTGCGACGGCGGCGTCGGCTGCAGCGGCTGGCTGAACTGCGTCGAGCTGGGCGTCATGACCTCGAAGCGGTTGAGGTCCGGGGTGACGGTGCGGAAAGACGACTGCTGCTGGCTTTGCAAGGCCAGTGGCTGCTTCACGGGGGGACTCGTCGTGGGCTGCGTCGACCAGGAAAAGGACGGCGTCTGGGGCGTGGCCGTCGACGAGCGACTGGCGCCGGCCGAGGCTACGCGCGGCGAGTCGTCCCAGGTGGGCGTTCTCGTGACGCTGGACGAGCCGCCGGTTCTCCCCTTGACTAGTGCTTCGAAATCGTCCTCGTTGCCGCCGTTGGTCGCGTCAAACGCGGTGCCCGTCACGCCGCCAAACGCCATAAAGTCCTCGTTGGCGGCGGCCGTCGAGCCGTTGGCCGAGCCAGAGAGCTCCTGCAGCTTCCTCGTCTGTTCGTCTTCGACTTTGCGCGACAGCGTCTTGATGAGGTCCATGAAGGACTGGAACTGCTGCAGGTTGAGAAGCGGCCCCAGGCTCATGGTCCAGAGAATGGGCAGGATATCCATGGCCACGAATTCGGCGTCGGCCGTCTGCCCGACTACGTACATCAAGTCCCTCGCGGCCATCATGACGGCGGGTTCCTTTGTCTTGATGCCCTTGACCAGAGGCACAATCTTCTCTTGCATCGTGTACTTGTCCAGAGCGCTGGACGACGACGTCTTTTTGCTTCCTTGCAAACCACTAAGGCCTCCGTCGTCGACACTGGAATCGTTGGAGCCGCCGCAGAGAACGACGAAAGCCTGAAGGCCGCGGACTTTGATGGCGAGACTGTTGGTCCGGCTAAAAACAGCGGCGACGACCGGGAATAGCTCGTTCTTGATGGTGCTGAAATCCAGCACGGGCAGCACAACTGAAAAGCTCCTGAGGGCCACATCGACAATCGACGGAGTGGGACACTCGATGGCTGCTATAATGACCGGCAGTACGTCTGGCACGAACGTGTTAGTGTTGTGATGTAGCCTAGCAAATCAGGGCGCTCACCATCTTTAAACTCCTTGCCATTACTGTTATCGGCTATCACTGCAATGTTCTCCAAAAAGACCATCAGACCGGCGTCTCGGGCAGGATCCTTCTCCTGGTTCTGCTTTGCGTTGTCGACAAAGACAGTCTTGAGAACGGGCCGTACCCTCTCGCTAAACGCCCTCCGGGCCACCGGAAGCAAGGTGAGGATTTTGAAGACGTTCTGCAAGATCAGAGAGAGGAGATCCTTGTCCTTCATCTCGTCCAGCAGCGCTGGCAAAAGTTTCTTTTCCAGCACAGACTTGGGGAAAGACGGTAGTACTTTGTTGAGACCCCGCAAGAACTGCGACTTTTCAGTGGGCGTCTTTGCAGGGAAGGTATCCAGAAACCGGATGGTGGACACGAGAACGTTGTCAAAGTACTCGCTTTGCTGAAACTCCTTGGCCGTCATTCTCTGCGCAGGCCTCCGAGTGATGAGCTTTGGGAGCACATGGTTGGACAGATCCCTAGGCAGCGGCCTGGAGGAGAGGTAGTTGTTGGACGTCGTCGGGACGGTAGACGACGAGGAAAAGGTCCTCTTGTAGGAGGAGAGGCTCCCGTGGCACTCTATCGGCGACTGGTGTGGTGAGTTGTACAGAGCAACGCACAGCAGGCCCAGGGAGAACATGTCGGCAGAAGGGGTGAGGTTGTTGTCCATGACGAAGTCTGGAGAGGTATAGTCCAAGTTCAGCTGGACAAACTTGGGCAGCCTGGGATCCAGGTTGAGGACCTCATGCAGACTGATCCCCTGGATCGAGGTGGGCTTGGTCGAGTTGTCTGCTGGGCTACAGAAAGACAGTCCGCTAATCTTCCAGTCGGACTATAACACGGTTAGTCGCCGCCGCTCTTACAGACCAGATTCATCAGGTTGTGACGTGCCTTGGCGTTGATAAGGACGGCATCCGGAGTCAGGTTCCCATGTACCAATCCCGCGTTGTCGTGTAAGAACTCGAGCGCCTTGCTGATCTGCAACAGGCCCTTCTGAATCTCCAGCTCGTCAATCTCAATCTCCCTCCTCCTGCGAGAGCCGTCGGCCTCTTCCGTCACGTATCTGCTCGACCGACCGCCGGGGCCGCCAGAGCGTTCCTGTTCGTCCTTTTCCTGCAACAAGCTCGACAGCGACGCAGTGACGGCCTCGGTCACAAACTGCAAGCCTCCGCCTCTTGTTTCTTCTACCGGCTCGACGAGCTCGAGGACGCTGGGGTGCCGCAGCTTGGCCAAGCTGGACGCTTCCTTCTTCAAGCGCTCCACCACCTCTTCCACGCTGCGCTTGTAGGAGGAAGCACTGCTCTTCCCGACGGAGCTGGCGTGTGCGTCCAGAGTCTTCTTATCAAAGACAAAGACGCTGTACGCCTTGCCGGTGGACTTCTTCTTTGCATCGTAAATCTTCCATGGGCCGGCCGTTGAGGTTGGGTTTGGCGAGATGGTGTAGTTGGAGGAGATGTTTGTGCCGGCGAAGGACTTGAGAGCGGAGGAGAACATGGTGCTTCGGCGTGAAGGAGAGCGGATTCGACAGGTTTGGTGTGATTAAGAGGTCATCTCGAGCAGAACGACGGACGGAGACGATGCGCCAAAGCAGCCAGATGGCAAGTTTATTGATGCGCCAGCGCAATTTGGATCGTGAAACAACGCTCTGCAGCTGAAAAGATGTTTGCGTAAGGACTGTAATGGTGAGGATTGCGTGGTTGAGGGCGAGGCTGAGCAACGAATGACACGGAGGCTGCAAGTTGTTTGTATGGGAGTCGACTCGGTTGATGCTATTCGTAGCTCTTCAGCGATTGGCCACCGTCGCTTTGGCTGCGTAGCCACTGATAGCATCATGTTACAATGCTATCGACAGCTGGAGAACTGCGCCACAGCACCAAGCCACGTTTCTCTGTTCTGGGCATTCTGACTAATAAGACACTTGAGAGATGCATCTGGTTCCTGTAAGACAACAACTGACAAGGTCTACTCGGTACAGATACTGCGGTCTGAATGCTCAATCAAATCAGATGAACTGATAAGGGTGGTCATACTTGGCCCCTTGCAGAAGACCATCTCCAAGTCCTATATCGGTGCAATCCTCACACGCCCGCTTACAGCAAACAATGAGTCTCTGCAGCAATAGACTAAGACCAGTGGCGGCCCAACTCGGCTTGTGCGGGTACCCTCGGGCTTCTCCGACCTCCCACGAGTACAGAGGACTAAGACTAATATTACAGGCCGTGATCTAAGGAGCAATAAGGTGCTAAGAGGCAAAGCAAAATGGCCCGGCGCTAAAGAGGACATGCCTCAAGTTTGCAGGTACCGCCGAACGGGGCGCGCGCGTGCCTGGGCTGCTGGTACCGTCAGGCACGACTAAGCCCGCAGGCCAGGTTCCGGTACCGCTCCGGGGCATTTTGATGCCAGCCCGCAAAAAGGTGCCACGGACTGCTTTTGCAACTTGAGCTTGTCTCCGGCCTCGTCATCTTCTGCCCTCACATTGTTTATATACATATACCTCTGGCCAGCAGCATCTTGGATCGGACTGGCGTCTTGATTGTTGAGTCCGGATCGCTGTTTGACTGAGGAACTCGAAATCCGCGCCATTGGACAAGAGAACAGATAGATCTCGACCAGCCTCGTCACAATGCGAACAGCTTCCCCCAGGACAGCGCTCTTGAGCGCATCCAGGGCCTCGCGCTTCCTCCCCGCGCATCGCCCTGCCCGGTTCTACAGCATCAAGGCCGAGGCCGCCTCCCACTCAAAACAGCGGCCTCTGGACGCCTCACGGCTCACCATCGAGAAGACCAAGACTCCCAAGGCCCTGACCAAGCCCGAGGACCTCGTCTTTGGCAAGCAATTCACCGGTGCGTATCAGTTCCATCTCATCTCAATCATCTATCTATCACCTAACTAACCCCCCATTGCAGACCACATGCTGGCCATTGAGTGGACAAAAGAGGACGGCTGGCTGGAGCCTCGCATCACCCCCTACCAGAACCTGTCGCTGGACCCGGCCACCTGCGTCTTCCACTACGCCTTTGAGTGCTTCGAGGGCATGAAGGCCTACCGGGACAAGAACGGCGACATTCGCCTCTTCCGCCCGGACAAGAACATGGCCCGCCTCAACAAGTCGGCCGCCCGCATCGCCCTGCCCACCTTTGAGCCCACGGCCCTCATCGAGCTCATCGCCAAGCTCACCAAGCTGGACGCGCGCTTCATCCCCGCCCACCGCGGCTACTCGCTGTACCTGCGCCCTACCCTCATCGGCACGCAGAGCACGCTCGGCGTCGGCGCCCCCGGCTCGGCCCTGCTCTTCGTCATCGCCTCCCCCGTCGGGCCCTACTACCCGACCGGCTTCAAGGCCGTCTCCCTCGAGGCCACCAACTACGCCGTCCGCGCCTGGCCCGGCGGCGTCGGCGACAAGAAGCTCGGCGCCAACTACGCCCCTTGCATCGTGCCCCAGCAGGAGGCCGCCAGCCGCGGCTTCCAGCAGAACCTGTGGCTCTTTGGCGAGGAGGAGTACGTCACCGAGGTCGGCACCATGAACATGTTCGCCGTCCTCAAGGACAAGGCCACCGGCCAGAAGGAGCTCGTCACCGCGCCCCTCGACGGCACCATCCTCGAGGGCGTGACGCGCGACTCGGTGCTGCACCTCGCGCGCGAGCGGCTGGCGCCCGAGGGCTGGAAGATTAGCGAGCGCAAGTTCACCATGCGGGAGCTGGCGGAGGCGTCCAAGGAGGGCCGCCTGCTGGAGGCTTTTGGTGCGGGCACTGCGGCCATTGTGAGCCCCATCAGGAAGATCTCGTGGAAGGGCGAGCTTGTTGACTGCGGGCTGAAGGAGACGGAGGAGTCGGGCGAGATTGCGGCCAAGGTCAAGGAGTGGATGGAGGCCATTCAGTACGGCGATGTTGAGCACGACTGGAGCGTCAAGGTATAAAAGCTTGTCTAGAGGGAAATGAGATGGGAAAACAAAGCAGGGGGCAAATATTTTGATTAGCGTATAGTAGAGTTTGCCGTCACATATTGAGCATCTGGCAGTGCGATCAAGAAGAGAGTCTCACATATTGAGCATCTGGCAGTGCAATCAGGAAGAAAATCATACTCGTCCAACAACCCAGTTTCTATTACTCCGTTGCCGTTGAGGGACCACCAATATATCTTTGTGATGATAAATGACACTCGAAAACCAGAAATCAAGAAAAAATGAATAAAAATGCCGTAAACATGTACATGTTGGCAACTCCCAACAATGCTCCCCTCACTTTCTCTCTGCCCCCGGCTGTCGTCTGATATGACTCTTCCCCTCCCCCCCATATGTCTCCTCCTCTATGCGAGCGTGACTAACCCCCACGTTCCGGACGCTTAGTTCTTCTTCTCCTGACTTGAGGGATCCGGCAGAACACCCTCGGCTTCTAACCTCCTTCGCGCCTCCTCGAGAGCCCAGGTCGAAACACTACAGACAATCTCACGTCAGTACAAGGTTTCCGCACAAAAGTCCAAAATAGCGCAGCCGGAACCACACAACCACCATCCCCGCTCCCATCCGATATATCCCCCCAGAAAAGATGCCAAATTGCCGTCGCGACTTTAATTTGGAAATTGAAAAACAGTTTCAGAGTAGACTCACGAAGTATCGGGCTTGAAAGCCAGCGCAACGCCCGTCACCAAGAGACTCGCCCCAAACAGGTACATGGGCCACTCCCAGCCCTCGGGCTCGGGCTTCTCGCCGGGCTTGATGCCCCAGAGCCAGCCGGTGGGCGGCTCGAACTGCGACTCGTTGCCGTGGCCGCCGTGTCGTCGGGTGGTCATGGAGAGGCTGCGCGCCGTGGGGAGAGGCTGGCGGGCGGCGGTGCAGCGCATGGCTCGCAGGGGAGCGACGGACTGGCGGAGGAGGGCCATTGGTGATGATGTGCTTCTCTCGCTTTTCGTGTCGTCGTCGATGATGAATGTAAGTTGTCGAAGGTAAGAAAAGGCCGGCAATTGGGGCTCGGCCTGGAGGGGGTTGTGGTTGTTGGTGGTGGAGGTTGAGCGGGATGGAGGTTGGAGAAATGCCGGTTTGGAGAAGAGCCGGGACAAAGTCAGATGCGGCGGCGATGCCACACAGCTTCGACTCCGGAAAGCGGATTGTGAGTGTCACGTGGGAGCGCACGTGCGCTGGCGCTCTTAGTGCATGTATGGGGTTCCCCACATGGGAATTGAGTTCGAGTTCCCGTTTGTCCACGGGCTTCAGCGCTTTTCTTCCCTTCGTCCTTGTGGTAGAATGATATGCAGATGGAGAGATGAGGTGATGAGGGAGAACGGCCAAGTCTGTTCCTAAGGCTTTGTTGTCGTCTCTTTTCAAAGCTCGCATTCCAGGTCATGGATCGTGATGTTGATCAACCCGTCAACTACCTTACTGTAGCTTAAGCAGAAGTACATGTAGTCTAGGGCCCGTTCTCAACCGACGCAGCAGCTAAAGCAGCAGTGAATATCTTTTGCTCGTCATGACATAACCGTCTGACTGTGTGGAACGATTGATTGGTTCCAGTGGTTATTTATCGGGCGCCTGCTCCGGGTTGAGTGGCCATGACTCAGGGTTGATTGACGTCTAACAGCACCTGAGAGGTCACTCGTCTTACATGAGAGGCTCGTCAACAATAGTTTATCAAGTATTCACTTGTAGATCTCCTCATACGGTCTTCTGCAGGGAAACATGCCCGATCAACCAAACTTGTATTGAAGTCATTGGCCGGGACGATGCTGAACCCAATACGTTACCTACCTACTTTTACAAATTCCCTACCTTCTTCTCCTGTTAAGTGTTCAATGCGAAGAAATTCATCAAAAGATATAGATCACTCAATATCCTGCCCCTGCTGCCAGCAAGAGTGCAATAATCTCCTCGACAAGCTCAGGCTGCCTTTCAAGAAACCTCGACTCGGCCGCCATTCGGGTTGGCGATATGTCATCTTCGTCTATTGACGAAAGGTCGACGCCATGAGTTAGTAGCGCTCGAACGACACCGAGAGCACCACGAGTAGCTGCCCAGTACAGAGGTGCCTTATCTGGCAGCAGTTCCAGTCTTTGAGCTGACGGATCTGCCATGGCATCTCGCAGACGGTGGCCCCAAGGGAGGCCGAGTGAAGGCACTACGGTCCTCTTGTCTGGGCTCAACATCCGAGCACACGAATCCGGGCTGACACCGCGCGATATTAATTCACTGGCGAGACTCGCTACCTTTCCACTGACATCGCCATCACGGTGCAGGGAGAGGGCATGCAGCGGTGACCAACCCTCCTCTGTCATAATGCTAGCATCGCCTCCGTGCAGCAGAAGTAATCGAGCCGCTTGTATCGCTTCGCCCGTCGACTTGACTCGCCCGAAGCGACTCTCGATTGGCACCAAGGCACACATCAAGGGAGTCCAGCCGTTAGAACTCCTCGCGTTGACGTCCAAACCGTGAGAGATCAAGAACTCCATCGTTTCAACACGGCACCCGGCGGCGGCAAAGTGCAGCAGCGTCTCTCCGTGGTGGTTCTTTAACCGCAGCAAAACATCTTGGTCCTGGTCCGGACAAGATGAGAGATACAGGCGGAAGAGACGCAAGTCCAGTCCATACGCAGCCCGGTGCAAGGGACACTCACCTGCATTGTCTGGCTGGGTTACAGAGGCTCCATGCTGGAGTAAGAGGCGGATCGCAGTCTCATTCATCATTGTAGGTTCCGGCCGTCCTATGATAGGGATTGGACGCCCTATAATGACCGCCTCGGCGACAACATGGAGAGCAGACTTACCAGACCCGTTGGTCTTGTTGGGGTCTGCGCCCTTTTCGAGCAGGCTCTTAAGCACACCCGTGAGGTTTGCGTCGCAGGCAACGGTGTATATAAGCGGCGTGTTGTTCGGACAAGCATTCGGGTCTGCCCCTGCATCAATGAGCAGCTCAACCACAAGCTGCTGATTGAGGAAGTCGATGCCGTCGCATTTGCCGTCATCACCATCAGACATGAGAAGCCTCGGGTCCGCAGCCATCTGGAGTGCCTCTTGGAGTGCCGACGTTTCGAAAGTCGTTCTGTTCAAAAGCAGAGTAGCCACTGCAAAGTGCCATCGTCGAGCAGCGCCAAGCAGTGCACGGTACCTTTGATCATGCGGCCAACCTTCCCACCAGTCCAGCAAATCTTCGACAACGGCAGCATGTCCGTAAAGCGCAGCAACAAGGAAGCACGACAGGTGACGCCTCCCTGTGTTGAGATGGGCCTCTGGTGGACAAAACGTCCATAGACGCTTGACGATCTCTCGGTGGCCCTTTTGTGCAGCGAAGCCAATGGCTGTGAGATTCTCCTCGCCGTGGCTGACGAGGAGAGGGTCTGCGCCGGCTGCCAGCAGCAGTTCGACAGCCTCCAGGTTGCCGCACCATGAAGCAAAATGAACTGGCGGGCCGAATCCATGATGGTTGTAGTTGATGTCCGGGATGGGGGAGGCAGCCAGAAGTTGCTGAAGCTTTTTCAGGTCGCCATCACGGATGCATGCGTGCAACGCCTCGTCTTCATCCTGAAAATGGTTACGAAGCCAGCGCATGGTGATGAACTTCCACAAGGCTCGTGGTAGTGGTGAAGGAGGGGAGTTAATGACAAGATTCCTAGGCAGCAGCGAGATCCAAGGGGCAGCCTATCACGTGGTTTGCCAAGAAACAAGGTTGTGCTATAACGTTCCTGATGGGAGATCGTACGTGATCTTTCAGACCTAGCCAGTCAAAGAAGGATCAACTCATCTTATTTCATGGTGGATAGTCAATCTCATTGTGTGATTGTGTTGGGCGATCCGAGCCATGGGTGCATGTGTTGCTGGCTTTTGCTGCCCTCCGCAGTTGGCAATCTTGGACCCTACGGCAAGATAAACCTGGCATCTAAAATCAGTAGTAATGAGTTTGGCATCAAAGAGAACCGTTAACTCGAACGACATGGGTCTTCTCTGATGATATCGATATCTGTCAAAGTACTTTATCGTGACTGGATAGAAAGCAGCCGAGGCGTCATGAATCATGTATACATGTAGTGGTTAACCAGAATTGCTGAACCTAAGGATCGAACGACACGGCTCATTTCGAACTGGATATCCATGCAAGTCAATATATCTTTAACAGATCTACCAAGGCTTAATATATTCCACCAAGTATTCTTATTCAGTGGTCCTTTGGCCAAATCTTTGCGATACCTTGGCATCAGACTGTCCTCCAGCGCTCCTTCATCAGGTTTCATACCGGTTCAGCACTGCAGTCAAGTCAATTGCATGTTCGATTATAGAACAGGACGAGGTCTAGGAGCATAGAGAAGAGAAATGACGTACTACTCCACCAGGGGCAGCAGACCAGCCAACACACTTCTTGCCCTCAGGGGTATTGACAATCTCAGTACAAGGGCAGCCTCCGATTTCCAGACACTCGCAGTTGCACGGGTAGGGCTCATCGCCATAATAACAAGTCTCGCAAGTGCCGGTCTGGAGACAGCAGCCTTGGGGCTGGGTCGGGCACTGTCTCTTGAAAAGGGGCGACTTGGGCATGGCGGCGGCGAGGCCGACCAGCATTGCGAGGGCCACTGTGAAGCGCATTGTCGTTGATAGTTCCAAACGGCTGTATCTATACGACGGTTTTGAACAGAAGGGTGCAAGGCTTGTCTGAAAGGTTGTCGAATTCTGACTTTAAGAATTTTGAGGAACTGGAGTTTATGTAGAGATGGAATGCGTCATGATATGATATGAACCTGCTCTATTGGGTTCGTCGGGGGGGGGCGAGATCCGATATACTATTACTATTCTCTATTATCCTAATTCTTGCAGCATGCAACGTTGCATCATGGAAATCATGCATAAGGTAATACGAGTATCGCCGCCGGCAATTCATTATAAGCCTACAGATGCCTATTCTGCCATACATACAGTACACCAGATGCCCATATTGCTGACGATATCAGAACCATCAATACGAGGACAACTCAACTTCTATAAAATGCAAATAAAAACTTGCGCTCATCTCTGCCATTGGAGTACTAGACTTTACGACTGGTTAGGGCTTGGTAAGCAATGACACATAATCGGACGTCAGATCGAGACGGAGTCATGTGGGAGAAGCTGCTGGGATGCTTGATCCGCATTGACCACCACTCTGTTCGACTGACGGGGTATTTGCCATCGAATCAAGCCATGATTGGCTTCTTGAGAAGCATTCATCAATGATTCCATAGCCACCTGCATTCGATGTCAAAGCACTATATGCCAATTCTCCCACATCACTGAGGAGTATATTCATATGTGGTTGACGGAGTTGTACAATTTCCCGTCCTGCAGATGAGCTGAAGAAACCGAGCAGCTCCCCTAGCATTTGAATGTCTAGGAAGCTCACCTAAGCAAGTGTAGTCTTCGAAGAATTAAGGAACAAGGCGGAAAGCTGGTGGCACAGCCTTTTCGAGTTTCGTTTCGTTTGTTGACAGTACATGAAGCCTGGCAACTGCTTCTCGGGGTAATAGTTACCCCGAAGGATCATCAAAGTATGGTCCTCTACTTGTTAGAGGCGGACTCGGATAGAGTAATGAGCCTACCTAGTGGAATACCCCTATTATCTGGGGTGCAGGAGAAATCCTCGGACCCTCGGCCAGACAACCGCGCGCGTAATCTAGACCTGGGTGACTGCCGGATGATCAGCCTGTAACAATGTCATCTACCGGGTAAACTATATACATGCTGCGGCTAGAATTAAGCATACGATTTCCCCGGCAGATAGGTGGAAGGGGAGGGGCTGGAGCCTGGGATGGCAGATTCATACTGATGCGTGTTTTGGGTATTATGTGGTAGGGCCACTACAAGGATGATGTTTGACAGGTGGCTAGGGTCTATCTAAAGAGCTATTACGCGGAGGTTTGGCTCAAGGGAACGAGATATAGTCCTTCCTACACAGTAAGGGGGACAACTGGGATGTCTCCATATAGTGTAGGAATGCCGAGCATCAGCGGAGCTCAGCGACACAATCTCCAGCATCCACAGCAGGGAGTATACATGCCAAAACCTTGACCCTGTGGACTTTCGACAAAAGCGGGACAAAGGCGGACGGCTGCCTGGTGGCTACCCTCCTTGTCCTTTCTTTTTAGCAAGTCGTACGTACATATGGACGCATATTTGCGAGCATTCCCGAAAGAAGAAACGCCCAAGCAAACTATAATTCCTAAAGAGCCGCCATTTCTACCATCTTGCAACTTCCTCGCGCCTGTGGGCTTTATATCCAAGCTCCTCCCACGCCTCAGGCTTCTTCTGCGGCGTGTCCGATACTTTGCGGCCTTCGAATCTAACGTCGTTGCCAACCAGCGTATGCTTGTAGATGACCCCCTCGAGTGTCGCGCAGTCGTGGCCAAAGAAGTCCAAATGGCCTGATTCCGGGTCGGGCAGAATCTCATATGTGCCGGTGTCGCGGCCACGAATAAAGAAGGAATGATTGCGGGTTTGGCTGCCAGTTGAGGGTGACGCGCGGACTCTGACCTTGCGTCTCTTTGCATTGGTGTCGGCTGATGTAGCCTTCGCCGGCGGGGATACGCTTGCTTTGCGCTTCTTGTCTCTGGAAGATGTTTGTATGGAAAGATCTTCGGCTTTCTCGGCTTCGTCATCTGCATACTCTTTCCAAGGGGTGTCTTCCTCGCTTTCAGAGGTCTCGGAGTCTGTCTCAACATCATCAACCATGGCCGAAAGCGCCTCATAGGACTCGCTCAGGATCATGGTTCCCTCTATGACACCAAAATAGTAGGCCACACGCAGTATGTTTCCCTTGCCTTTCCATACATCCATGGTGAACGTGGGTCCGTCAGGAAAATCCGACCAGCTCTCTTCGATTCTGTGACAACGTATCAAATAGGAACCCAGGCGAGGGTCCGAAGTGGATGATTCGCGTTGTTTCTTGTTTGTGCTGTCCTTCTCTGACGACCGGGTGGTGGCTCTATCATAGGCTTCCACCAGGTCGTCCCAATACTCTTCTCGTTCAAACTCCTCGCGTTCGAGAGCAGAAATATGACCAGCCTTGAAGATGCGATACTCATCAGCATCATCCTCATCATCCTCGTCAGCGCAATCTGACATATCCTCCCAGTCAGCAGGAAAGTCGGCCCCCTCCCAACCAACCCATAGTTCGCCAGGACCAGTCAAGGCTTCAAGGCCGGGAATCCGACGGGCCATTCCTCGCAATGCATCGTAGTCACTATAATCCCCCAGAGTCAAGAACGTCGTGGTCTTGGACTTGTCCGGCTTGCCATTTGTCAGGAAGTACATGTCCATGAAGCGCTTGAGGTCGCAGGCCGCCCTTTCACCGGGTGTCGTGCAATTCTCAAAGGCATCGTCCTCCCTCCGCTTCTTCTCTGTGCTCCATGCGGCATAGTCAGCTTCCCATTTCCGCTGCAGTGGCGCATACTCGGCTCGCATTGTCGCCTCCAATTCCTGAACATCTTTAGGCACGCGATTGCACTGCGACACTTGTCAGCAAATGAAGTCTGTCACCTGGGAGACGCACCAGTTCGTCGAGACTGCATGTGTTGTGGGAAGGCTTACTTTGCCGAGATGAACGGCTTCCTTGAGTAAGGCGGAGAGACCCGCAACTGGTAGCGATGACTGGAAAGGAATGCCATAGTATTTCAGCTGAGCAGCGAAGAACGGCTTCTTGAACAGCCGCTGGGCTTCTACAGTGACATCGTGCTGTTCAAATTCGGACTCGACGGTTTCTGGATTGAACAGCTCATGGAGACGCGGACCATCCACGCAAGAGATGCCGTTGATACTAAACACTCCGTCAGAGAACTGGAAGCCCTTGCGCTTGAGGACCGGCGCCTGGGGAGCGTCCTGTTGTTGAGAGGTATCACTCGACATGGTGAGGCTTGATCTGAATGGAGGTCGGATGTTGCCGCGTTTGTCGTCTTTGGACTGAAATGAGGTGTGGGGGTGAGATGCTCCGATAGCGCCAGAGATCTGTGCTGTCAAGTTGTGGCCCCCCCTTGCTTACACTTGGGCAGTCATGCGTGATACTAACTCTCTCTCACATAGGCTCACTTGCACGATAAATACCCAACTAAAGCCAAACACTGAAATTGAATCCTAAATTGGCTATCATTATACCTGTCCTCAGTCTTTTGGCCCTGGCAGTCGTGTGAGTGCAACACCACAAGACCCATTGCATCGACGCTCAGTAGACCTGATCGCCCTCTGCATCGTACACAATCTCCTTGCCAGGATTGGGCTGTGGAACGAGTCTCAGCTGCTGCAAAACAGTCAGACTCCCTTCCTCCGCAATCTCGCGCACAATCTTGCCATCCTTGAGCGTGAAAATGGTGATGCCAGAAAAGTGAATCTTCTTGCCAGTGTTGGGCTTGTCGAGCTTGCCCACAGGCATATCGTCAAACGCACGGCCCGTGTGAGTCCCGCCGCCGACCCATTGAGCTGCTACATAGTCGCCCTCGGCAATCAATGGGGTCTGGTAAGACCTGAAGGTCAGGTCAGGAAAGGCCTTTTTGCGTGCTGTCAGTGTCCCTCATGCAACTAGGCAGATTGCAAATGCTAGGCGTTGGAACTACCTCCATGAATTCGGACAGCATCTTCTTTGCGCCCTCTTTTCCATGACGATGTCCGTGGTTGGGGTAGCTGATGAGAAAGTCGTCGGAGCAGAGCTCGTCTACGATGCTGACGTTGCCTTTGACCCAATATTCGTCAAAGTATTTGGCGACGATGGCCTTGTTGCGTTGCTCAAGTGTAGCCATGTTCAAGAAATCTGTGTAATCGGTGTAGAGTTCAATTGTTTGCGTGCCTGGGCTAGCCCGACCGTTCGAAAAAAGGACATTCAACATCTGCTTTTATACTGCCCTCGTGATGAGTAGTCGAGTTTGCTCATTTCAATAGCAACGCAAGTGAGTTGACAGTAGCATGTTAGGGGCGGCAAAACCTGTTGCTATTGTCACAGAGCTCATACCGACTTTACATCTAACATCATAGGCTGAAAGTGTACATGTACGTATCCTCTTGCCATATACGGCAGGATCTCTCGAAGTTTCTCATTTCATTCGTAAATTGTGTCTGCTTCGCATCAACATGCAAAGCAACGCCTATACAAATTCTGGTTGAAAGTCCAACGCCGTTGTGGCGTAAGCCGTGCGCCTCCCGGCGAAGCTTTATGTACGGGCATGATGGCTTGTAGAGCAACACCATAAGGCCAGGGGCAGTCTTCATGGTGAGAAATAGCCTAAGTCAGTCTGCAATAACCACGAAACATTCTGAATCACGAGTCTGTGTCTGATGTTCTTGTCACTGTCTCTTTGACAGTATGTACCAATCCACCCTTGTAATAAGTACTACCAATGTCATCACCGAGCTACTGAATGCTCACGTGTGATTACAAGGTTGCAACAACGTTGAATGATCAACATTGCGCCAGGAAAGCTGCATCCTAGCTGTGAAACATGCATTGATAGCTCGGCGCCACCACGACTACTTACAACCTCATCTCGTACAGACACCACCAAATGTCGCTCAAAATACCATATCAAAAAGATCTTCAACAACCTGAACTTTGAATCTCGTTCGTCTTATAAGACTTCAAAGGCAACATAAATCTCCGAGGAGCCATAGATTTGATTTATACGTTTCTCTAGAGCTACATACACGATGAGGCCAGACTCGACAGAAATCAACAGCCGGCAAAGCATCTGACCGCTATCAACGATGAATAAGGACTTACAAATGCCAATCCATGGACTGTTCAGCCTTACTGCATGCAATCTTCTGTCTCAGCTCGCCTATTGCGCCTCCCATACTGGGTACTGGGCCGGGTTGAGATCCTACATTGGGCACCGCATTTCCCCGGCCCCTGCCCGTACTGCCCGGATCAACGCATGGCGATCTGAGAATAGCCAGTGCTTCCAAACTTCTTGGTGGAAAAACTGATCTATTAATTGGTTCCGCAATTTCCGTCTCACGAAGATCCATTCCAGGGGAGGCTTGGCGCATCAAGTGGTCCTAGTGATTACACCTGATGCCATGATTCCACATCAAAAACGAGAATAGTGACGATCTTTAGGAATACTATCAAGTTGACCGCCTTGAGCGCGTTAGGAAGTTTACAACATGTCATAGCCAATAAATGCACATATCCCAAGCTTACATGTCATTGTTGCTTTGTATGGCATTCAATAAACCGCCACAACCAATCTACAACTATTTCCGACACTTCTCCTGAATCAGCAATCCGACGTCTTCCACTCGACGAAGTCCAGCATGCGCTCTATTCTCGCCTATGTCCTGGCCCTATTTGGCTCCAGCACGACCCTCGAAGAACCAGTCGGCGTCCCAGGCCTCGTCTTTACCGCTGAATACCAAAATGAGGTGTTCAACCGATCCGCGTCCTTCCACCCAAACTTCAGCTTGAACACTCCTGCCGGAGTCCAAGCCAACGGCCAGCTGGTTGTTCCCGACGTCGACCTCTTCTTCGGCGGAACGACGGGTCTCGGAAGAGCAGCTTTTATACAGGCCTTGGCTTTCGATCCCTCTGGGGGCCTTCGAGCCCAGTTCCTCGACAGGGTCATCATCGTCGAGGGGAACATTGCCATGCTCCTGAGCGCCAACAGAATCACATCAAACAGCTCAGATGCTCACATCGAGACTTCCCTTGCCGAGACTATGATTTTCGACAAGGAGCCTCTGTTGACGCGCATCGTCAGCATCAGCGAGGGCGGGCTTGCGGCCGCGCAAGGAGCCGGCCAGGTCGCCGCACCGCCTCTCCAAGAGATTGTTCTCAACCCCATCGCCAATAAGACGTCCGACTTCACCTTCAGGATCAAGGAAAAAGCCGCGCAGTTTGTCACCAACTTCAACAGAGGAAACGCTTCGGCCAACGGCCTCCTTGCTACGGACGATGTCACGGTTGTCTCCGATGGCCGCAACGCGACCGGCCGTGCCTCGCTCGTCAATCTCTTTACACGATATAATACTTCCGTTCCGGACCTACTGCTCCATGACGAGTTTGTTATTGCTCAGGGCAACTGGGCTGCCACCGAATACATCTTCCAGGGGACGCGGAACGGCACCTTTACTATGATCAACGGGACGAGGATCGCGCCCAACGGGGCTCAGTATCGTGCTCGTGGGATGCGGTTCATGAGATTCAATGACGATGGTCTTGTTGATTTGTTCTGGCAGGTTTTTGATAACGATGCCTTTGTCAATCCTTTGAGTTTGTTGAATCCCCTTGCGACTTTGAATACCGTTGCGCCTGAGTGTATTGCTCAACTACCACGATAGAGCCATTCTTGTTAAATGTCATATTGTTTGATTAATTTCTATTATATTTCTAGATAGAGATACTTATATAATTATCATGTCGCTTTACACATATAGCTTTCTTCTCTTCCATCTTCTCCTACCTTTACATTTACAGGTTAAGTCGGGCACATCAGAAGCAACGGCCTGAAAGCATTTGCACTGTGTGCAATGTGGGTGCGCCACATGGCGACAAGCCACACGACACAGCCATACCAGTAATCCGACATTCTCCCGGATTCCATGCAGGCAAATGCTTGTTCTATGGCAAAGACAAACATCATCATCAGAATCATCAAGACACATCAAATACAGCAGCAACTCACAATGGGCTCCGTCGTTCTTCCTCATCTCAACTCTGGCTGGCATGTTGACCAGGCCATCTTATCCGGTTAGTCACTGCCTTTGAAAGTTGCTTGTCGGATTTTTGAAACTGAACGATTAAATGCTGACTGTGTTCTTCAGAGGAGGATCGTCTTGTCGTCATTCGATTTGGACGTGATCACGATCGAGTAAGAGAGACCCTTCCGTTCCTAGGAAATTTCTCCTTCTTTGTGCTTTCAAGCTAACATTCAGCAGGACTGCATGTTACAAGATGAAGTTCTCTACAAAATAGCCGATCGCGTCAAGAACTTCGCCGTCATCTACCTCTGCGACATTGACCAGGTAGGTTGCATCTCAACTTAAGTCCTGAATGAGCTCGAGTTGACCAGATGCCAGGTCCCCGACTTCAACGCCATGTACGAGCTCTACGACCCCTGCTCCATCCTCTTCTTCTTCCGCAACAAGCACATGATGTGCGATTTCGGCACCGGTAACAACAACAAGCTCAACTGGGTGCTGGAGGATAAGCAGGAGCTCATTGACATTATCGAGACGATTTACCGGGGAGCGAAGAAGGGCAGAGGTCTGGTGGTCAGCCCGAAGGATTACAGCACGAGGCACCGGTACTGAGTCGTGGTGTCTTGTGTGGGCGTGAGTGCTTTGTTTTTATACCCTGTTGATCTCATTGTTATTTAGCGAAAAGAAATAGAATGAAACTCTGCATCTTACTATCCAGCGGCCTTGACGATGTCGATTTCTCATTCTGTGTTTGAAATAGCTCTGCGTCTATTTTCTTTCTTTAACTCCTTCGGTTTCGTCTTTGGCACGGTCGCGTTATTGATATGACTCCCTCTTACTCTTAATGGCTATCAAGGAGGCTCGCTCAAAAGTCTGACTGGAAGCTGTTCAGCTGTCTGTCACGAGCTTGAGAAGGCGTCTGCTTTGAGACTGACAACAAGAGGAGAGAACCGAAGTCTTCATAGCTGAGCACAAGCCCTGGTCTTTCTAGGTGTTCAAATCACATGCTATTGACCTCTCGGAAACTATCCTACCCGCTCCTTATAAATGGATGCTATTTACCGTCGGGTTGTTTAAGGACAGCGCGGATGCCGGAATGCAGCCACGGGGACATAACCCAGCATCTTTCATCCCACGAATAGGAAATCTAGGAAAAAAGGTGCGTGTTTGCTGGCCCGGCATACAGATCGCCAGATGCCTCCCAGATTCGACATAGCCGCATATCCATGTGCCGTTCATGCTTGGCTCCTTTATGCGGGGGTGGAGCATCGTCTCCAACAGTGACACCTCGGAACGTCGCCAATTGGACACTGATTTAACCATGTTACGCTACGAATACAACCAACTTTACGCCTGCCTAGATGTTGCATTTCTCCTCTTGGTGTATTAAATGACTATTATGTGTCGCTCGCTTTCCTGTTGGTGCACTTCAATCTGGGATTCTCCGGCTTTTGATCCATTTTGTTGTCCGAGTTTTACTCCTCAACAGGAGGGGACATACTATTCAGTGCCCAGCAAGGAACCTTTGCTCCAACATGCTGATCTGGCGTTCGCATTCCTTGGACTGTCTTGTACAAAATAGTACTATAATATACGAAAGATCTGAAGATACTACATGTTCTGGGGAAGTTCGGGTTGTAACATAACCCCTCCATGCTACAACCCCTCTCTGCTCTCCCGCAGGCATAATTCTTCGTCTTATAGAGTCGGATAATTGCGAAGTTGTATAAATGCAATTGAAACCCCTCAACATCTGTATTTACACTGTACTTTGAATCATGGCTCACCTGATTTACATGAGGGGGGCTTTCAACTGGAAACAAGAGAAGATCTCTCTAGGTACCTTACGAGTTGCCATCACTGTCTAAAGAGGTCGGAGAGTTTATCGACTTTGTATAAACGAAAGAGAATGGCACCTCACTCGTTTGAGCGGGCCACGAGGCCTTCCGTCTGGAGCGGCCTTGCACTTCTCCTCTCTGCTGCACACGCAATTGTGATGCCTGATGGTGTTACGGTGAGACTCAAGTCGTCCAATTGGGTCATATACAAATATGCTAAGGCAGACACAATATCTAGGGAAAAGTTCCAAGCCTGGGATGGAACTCGTGGAATGCATACCACTGCGACATTGACGAAAGCAAGTTCCTCTCGGCTGCCGAAGTCATTGTGAGCTCCGGGCTTCTCGACGCAGGCTACAATTATGTCAATAGTATGTCGACAAGCATGATCCGCGATTCGCTCTAGCAGTTGTTAATGTGTGAATAGTCGATGATTGCTGGTCGATGAAAGACGGGCGTGTAGACGGCCATATTGCGGTCAATACGACTCGTTTCCCTGATGGCATTGATGGGCTGGCGAAGAAAGTCCACGACTTGGGCTTGAAGCTGGGCATTTACAGCAGTAAGCCTGCTTCGACAAACTCACTCAAGGAACAAAGGATGGTGCTAATGATGCATAGCTGCTGGAACGGCTACTTGCGCTGGCTACCCTGCCAGTCTTGGATACGAGGATGTCGATGCCGCCGATTTTGCCGACTGGGGCGTAGACTGTAAGTACATATGCTCATCTGATCATAAGGGGGCTCATCGCGCTGACTTCATGTTGTGTAGATCTGAAATAGTGAGTAGGCTCAGCACTCTCCTCCTCCAGAGTGAAGTTTCAGTACCACTATTGGCTAACATTGTCTGTCAAGTGACAACTGCAACGTCCCCTCAGACTGGCAAGACGAATACGTCGCCTGCGCCCCCGACGCCGTCCAGACCGGCCCCAACGGCACCTGCTCAACCGCCCTCGAGCCGAACCTCGCCCCTCCAGGCTACGACTGGAGCACGTCCAAGTCAGCCGAGCGCTTCAACGCCATGAGAGACGCCCTGGCGAAGCAGAGCCGCGAGATTGTGCTCAGCCTGTGCATCTGGGGCGTGGCCGACGTCTTCTCCTGGGGCAACGATACGGGCATCAGCTGGCGCATGAGCGGCGACATTTCGCCGGAATGGGGCTCCGTGACGCACATTATCAACATGAACTCGTTCAAGATGAATTCTGTGGGATTCTGGGGCCATAACGATGCGGATATGCTCGAGGTCGGCAATGGCAACTTGACGGCTGCCGAGACGCGGACGCATTTTGCGCTGTGGGCGGCCATGAAGTCGCCGCTGCTGATCGGGACCGACCTCGCCCAGTTGTCGCAAGAGAACATTGAGTTGCTCAAGAACAAGCATCTGTTGGCGTTCAACCAGGACAGCGTCTATGGTCAGCCTGCTACCCCGTACAAGTGGGGGGTCAACCCCGACTGGACCTTTAATTATACGAATCCCGCCGAGTACTGGGCCGGTCCATCGTCAAAGGGGCACCTGGTGTTGATGATGAACACGCTGGATCATACGGTGACAAAGGAGGCCAAGTGGTCTGAGATTCCGGGGCTGTCTGCGGGAGGGTATGAGGTGCGAGATGTGTGGACGGATAAGAGCCTTGGATGCCTCAGTTCATACAAGACGGATGTTGCTTCACACGATACCGCTGTCATTCTGGTAGGCAAGAAGTGCCGAAACTGGTGAGAGTTGCAAGGAAGATGGGGGATATCAATCGGACCTCTGGTTGAATGCTCGGTATCTGCATCCTATGAGGAGTTGGGACGGCTGCAAGTGCTTTCATGCCTTGTATGCCATCTGCTACAAATACAGGAAGATGAATCTGATCCAGGTCACAAGCCAATTTGCAGGATTCCAGTCTTCAGTGAGGTGAATAGTCACGGTTTACAGCTACTACCTGAGCTGATGCTGTCATGAGCACTAACAATCAATAGTCGACCGGCGGCCGAAAAGGGAAAAGCTCACAGCGCCTTCCAGTTGGTTCGACCTCGACTCACCTCCGATCTTCACCATCACGATCAAAAAGCAACTCCAATTGCATCAGCCATCTCGAAACATGCCATCTGTTTCTGTCTGAGTTGTCTATTGATATTTGCCTGGTCAATACAGCTTTGTATCAGTGCCAATTGATAGCAGTCGTGCCTCGTGGTCCATCATCAGCAGAAGCCCTATGACGCACATGCCGAACGCCGACGATGACGCTCTTCCACACATGAGACGCCGAATTTGCGACGCTCATTGCCTACTCGCTCTGGATTGAGTCTGGACCAATTCTTTTAGCAGCTTATGCAATTGATCTCGGCTTCATGAATTTAACTGTCAGGTCTCAGAAGCACTGCATCTCAACATCATCGCGCCATGTCGGGCGGCAGCTCCTCCGACCTTGATAACATCCATCAAGATGCCAGTCACAACCAAAGCAAGGAACATGTGGGAAACGAGCCTCAACCGCTGTCTCGTCCGACATCCACTAGGCTTCGCTTCCTTGCCCAAAACCCGCCGCTCAGGACAACGCCCAGCTCAGCGCCACAGTCCGAATATGGGAGCAGACGCAGCTCGTTCATCGCCCCGATAGAGGAGATCCTCCCTGATGACCACGTCGACCCTGACACGTTTGGCGTGGTAGAGGAGCGAGATGGCTTCTTTGACGCTTTGTTTGTAAAAAGCACGCCGTTGATTCCAGAGGGGTTTGTTGAACGGTCCAGGGCCTCGTTGCCCGCTGCCTTTGACAAGGATTCGCCTCTGGCAGCTCGTCGATTTATACCAAGGCAGATCGATGCAGTCAAATCCGTGGTCCGGAATGTCACCACCACTCGTGCCGGCATTCGTCTGCTCAGGTCCTTTACCGCTTACTTCGCAGCGTACATTATGTGTCTGGTTCCAGCTGTCAGGCAATGGCTCGGGCGTTATCACTACATCGTTGCCGTCTCCGTCATCCTGAACCACCCGGCCCGAACGCTTGGTGCTCAACTTGAGGGTGCTTTATTCACGTCAATTGGAACGGCCGCTGGTATTGGATGGGGAGCTGTCGGTCTTTTACTGTCTACGTCGACTTCTGCTGCCAGCGCTGGCTATGGTGGAGTTTTGGCTCTGTTCCTGGCTCTGTTTATGGCAGTCGTGGCATGGGTACGCTCATACTATTCAAGGTTCTACCAGATGGTGGTGTGCGCAGGTGTAGCAATCATCTTTACGCTCTTGGCCCAGACTCGAGGCAGCTTCGTCGTGTGGGAGAAGCTGAGAAACTATGCGGTTCCATGGCTTCTGGGCCAGGCTCTTGCACTGCTTGTCAACTGCACCGTCTTCCCTGATGCTGGTGCGAGGCCGCTTGCCATTGCCTTTCATCAGTCTTTCTCACTTATGCTGGTTTGTTCGCCCCTCTCTCCAAGCCATTCCCCGTCTCCTCAATCTGACCCGAGTTCAATAGGACGCCATTGTGATTCCACGCCCACGAGATACCAGACTCAGGCGAGATCTAGTTCGCTCCTTTGTGGACCTCTCCGCCGCCCACCGCGATATGCGAACCAGCCTCACCATCACACGCTTCAAGCCAGACGACGTGAGGGAGCTGCGGAATCTCATGCAGGCCGTCATTCGCTGTATGTTGGCCATGGAAACCGAAAGTGCTCTTGTCAGCGAGAGCGAAGATGGACATGCCCCTATTGTGGTCGAAGCCGTCGAGGCCTCTCCACACGAGCTCAACAAAATCGCCGAGAAGGCTTCTGGCGCTGTAGAAGAGAAGGAAGTCACCCGGACCGTAATCGGGAAACTGGCAAAGCCCACCAAGGAACTCCTCGCTTGTATGAACTCGGGACTGCAGGCGAGCCAAGCCGCGCTGATGGACCTATCAGGCTACCGACAGTATCTGGGTCCCCCAATGACTGTCTCATCTGATATCGCTCCTGTTCAGATCCGCATGAAAGCTGCCAAGACAGTCTTTGACAGTGTCGAGTCTGAGCTCCTGGAATCAGGCCAGCTCCCCCCAGCATCGATGAATGACTCGGCCGTCGTCCAGCTATTTATCTTTGCCAGACATGTCCGCGAAACCGCAACCACGGTGGAGAATCTCATGGGCAAAGTATACGCCATGCAGCATGTTTCCAATTGGCCACGGCCTCACCTGCCCTCGTATCCCTGGAGAAAGGCCGTCCATTGCGTCAATAGCCAAGTGATGCATGACCGAGGTGGTGCCACGGCCTCCTCCTACCACGTCACTTTCGTCGAGATTGCGCGTGCTTTGGAATCGATCAAGTCAAGAGAGTACAAGCCCTTGGATAAAGACGAGGATAACATCTCCGAGACAGAGTTGCACGCCGAGTTGACGCATCTCACCGATCCAGGGGCAGAACCTGACATGGACACCAAGAAGAACAGTCTTGGCTACAGAATCTGGCAAGTCCTGCACCTGCTGCAAGGCTACGAGGGCCGATACGCCTTCAAGGCCGTTCTCGTCACGTCTCTCCTCTCGATACCCTCGTACCTCCACAGGGACAAGGTCTGGTGGGACGAATACGAAGCCTGGTGGGCTGTCACCATGAGCTGGCTCCTGATCCACGCCCGCGTCGGAGGAAACGTGCAAGACTTGGTTGCGAGAGCAGTACTGGCGGTCCTAGGTGCCGTATGGGGAGGCCTTGCCCATTCCGCGGGCGATGGAAGCCCGTATGTGGTGGCGGTTTTTGCAGCCATCTTCATGGTGCCCATGCTGTATCGCTTTACGCAGAGTTCTCATCCGGTAAGACGCCATCTGCTCCCCCCTCCAGTAGCACTGACAAGCGTTCAATTGGACTGACAAGTGCATAATCTCAGAGGTCCGGCCTCGTGGGCTGCCTGTCGTTTACCGTCGTCTCCCTCCAACTCCAAGCCGGCGACCTGCCCTCCTCACCAGCCGTCACGGCCGTCCTCCGAGGCGTCATCTTTCTCGTCGGCACGACCGCGCCCATCATTGTCAACTGGTGCTTGTGGCCATTTGTTGCGAGGCACGAACTTAGGAAATCGCTGTCTTCAATGCTCTTTTTCTTGAGCATCATCTACCGAAGTAAGCATCCTAGACGCCCCGTCTGGATATAATGCCCTTGTCAACTCAATGCTAACTCTTCACGACAGACGTCGTGGCGAAATACATCTACTTTGAACAAGGCAAAGAGCCCACCCCTGAGGACATCGAAAAGTCCGAAATCCTCGAAGGACGCATCAGAGAAGGCTTCGTCCGCATCCGCCAACTCCTCGTATTCACCCCTCTACCCCTTCACCTCTTTTCCTCCCTAAACATACACACAGTCCTTTAACTCTATTGCCAACAGGTCATGACCCGCCACGAAATCCGTCTCCGCGGCCCCTTCAACCCTCTCCCCTACTCCGGCCTCGCCGACTCCTCCGAGCGCTTCTTCGACTACCTCATCGCCGTGCGCCAATCCGCCGTGCTGTATAACCCAGACTACATCCGCGATGACCCCGTCGCCGCGCAGCGACTGCTCGGCTTCAGGAGAGACGCCGTGGCTTCCATCCTAGCGAACCTGTACATTTTCGCAGGAGCCCTCAGAGCAGACCGAAAAGTTCCCGTACGCACCCCTCCTCCTCCCCCATCCATCGTCTCTCCAACCCTTCCCATTATCCCAAAAACTCTGACTAAATCCTTGTGCGATGTATAAACACAGAAATACCTGCCCAGCGCCGCCGCCGCCCGCCGCAGACTCCTCCTCGAAACCGCCGCCCTCGAAGAGGAAATGGCCCAGCAGCACGCCGCCCACCAGCAAGGAGACGACCCCTCCTACGAGGACGCCTCCCGCAGATGGCACAAGAAGTGGAGCGACATCTACAGCTACTCGTACAACGAGAGCCTGACGGGCTGCGTCGCGCAACTCGAGGAGCTGGAGAGGTTCACCAAGCTCATTGTTGGTGAGCAGGGGTAAGTCATTCCCTTTCGGTCCCCCCAATTCGCGTTTCTTTGGGGGTTCGTGTGGTTAATCGTGTTTGAAAAAGGTTCGATGATGAGTGGAGGGTGAGGGAGGCGTATGAAGATGACAGCGACGATGAAGAAGACCAAGAAGATGATACCCACGCACACAGCGAGTAGGACACCGATCTAGAGCAAGTAGAAAGAACCATAATCAAGCGCAAGCTTCTATCCTCAAATCTTCCATAGAATACCCTGAACAATGCACTTATCCATAAGGCAGCATACAATATCCCAACCCATAATCAACCACGCCTCCAGAAACAAACCATATCCATGGAGAACAATTCCAGTCCAGAAACCAACATCCAAGCCAAAGAAGAAGAAAAACAAGGCCATCAAAATGCGCCATTCGTCATCTCGTTCAAAATATCCCTCGTAATCAACTTCCCCTTGAGCATCATCCCCTCTCCCCTCCCCGCCCTCCTCACCTCCGGCCTCCGATTCTCCTTATCCCCTCCATACAAAACAGGACTCATCTTCGCAAAGGCCTTCTTCGGCGGCGACATCCTCTTCGGCGTCCGCTGCGTCGCCCCAGTAAGCTGCGTACTCAAATCATCAAAACAATGGCTCAGCAGCGCATCCTCCGGCAAGTGATATATCCAATCCCGCTCCTCCATCAACGAAATAAACTTGCTCAGCATGTTCTCATCACCACTACCCCTGAGCGTGCCTACGCTGCCCACGACGAGGAGCTTCGTCTTGGCGCGCGTAAACGCCACGTTGATGCGCCGCCAGTCCTTGAGCAGGTCGCCGATGCTGCACGCCTCGTTGCTGCGCACCAGGCTCAGCACAATCACCTCCTTGTCCCGCCCCTGGAACCGGTCCGTCGTGTGCATCTCCACGCCGGGGAAGTGCTTCAGCTTGTCCTTTAGGAGATGCAGCTGCGCGCGGTAGTGCGTCATGACGCCAATCTCCGTGGCGGGGACGCCGACGCTGAGGAAGCTCTGGACGAGCTGCGAGACGATCTGCCCTTCGGCCGGGTTGATGATGCGCTTCCCCTGGGCCTCTTCTCGGACAAGGGGACGCAAGGTGTCGGTGTCTACAAAGCGAACGCGAGCCTCGCCTTCCAGGAGATCGTAGAGCCAGCATCGCGAGGGGGCTGGCCCAGTGCAAAATGAGCGAGTTGTCACAGAACGCTGTATGGTTGTTGAGTCGTGATGGTGCTGTCTGAGAGCCTCCATGCTGGGGATGTCGAGCTTCTTCTTGCGTAAAGACTCTGTGCCACAGCGGAGTCTGCCGTTATAGATGAGGGTGTTGCTCAGGGTCATGATGTCCTCGCACATACGATACTGGTGCTCCAAGTTGACGACGGACTGAGGGTGTGTGTCTGACAATAGCTTGAAGAGACTGACATCCAGGCCACCCTGTCGAGCCTCCTCATTCTTCACCACCGGAGGCAATTGGTTATGATCTCCGACGAGAACGAACGTGTTGGCCAGTCGAATTGGCCCGGCGCAGATGGGTAGAGTAATCTGGGACGCCTCATCAACAATGCAGTAGTCAAACGACCGCTCCAAAAAGACTTGGTGGTTGATCCCCAGGCATGTCGTGGCGACAATCGGGGTCCCATGCCAAGCCTCCTTGATCTCCTCAAACGTCTTCTTGGGCTGGCCCGCGAGATGGACAAAGTCTTGGACTTCTGGATGCACCTTTGCAGGGGCACCAAGCCGCAGAATGGGAATCTTATCCGACTTGAGCTTGAGGAGAATGTTGTCCACAGCAGTGTGCGTATGAGACGTCAACAGCACCGTCTTCTTTTGTGAGACCAGGGCTCTGATGATGTGCGCAATAGTCGTGGTCTTGCCAGTGCCGGGCATTCCTAGCACCAGGGCATAGTCCTGCGCGCTCATCACCTTTTCGATAGCTCGCTGCTGATCGACGTTCAAGCTCTCCCCGTCCGTGACGGTGTACTGTGATGCCACCGTCTTGAATCGGGGAGACACCAGGTCGACGATCAGGTTGCGAATCTGGACCGCAGCCGGCACGTCATTCGCCATCATCTGGATCAAGTTGTTTCTCACGGTGGCCATGCCGTTGCTAAACTCGTCCTGGTCCAGCCGGTATCGAATGGGCTGCTCCTTGAGCTTCCCTTGGCTCTGGTCAACCGATGCGCCCTCTGGTGCAACTTCCATGATGCTGGCAAACACTTGATTGTTGGTTTCATCAAAACCGGGCTGTCGAATCCGTGCATTGTGCAGTCGTCGGTCGACGGCAACGCTGATTCTCTGTTTTCGAACGGACGTAACGTAGCCAATGGCCAAGGCATAGTGGCCTTCTTCATCGGATACAACAATAGGCTCGCCAACCGTCAACTCCGATCCAATAAACGTAAAGTTGGGCGGCGGCTCGCGTTTGATAAAGGTGTAGTGGTACCGATTGATCCGAGGGTTGTCTTCATCAACCGACGCGGACCCTTCTTCGATAATGACATCGGAGAAGCAGCGAGACTTCTTCTCGCGCTCGGCGCTCGTCATCGTCCAAAGCTCCCTCTTAGTCTTCTGCCCCTCCTTTTCTTCCTTGGTCAGCAAGTTCTCCCACTTGATGAAGAACTCCTGATGCTTTGGCGTGAGATGCTTGATGACTTGGTCAAACTTTTCATTCATGCCACTCGTTTCTCCGTTGCCGTCATCTGCCAGTCGGTGGTAGATGAAACACGAAGTTTTGGCATAACACTTGCCACACATGTGCTTGTTCTTTAGCATAGGAGGTAGCTGGACACTTCGCTCTCGGATATAGCACGCCAGTTGATTCCTCTGCATAACCATGTGTCGGAGCTCGTGTCGAATGGCAGGGATGCGCATCGTCTTGGATGTCTCCATGTAGTATAAGATGCCATTGGCAATATCAATGTCGTAACGGTCCGACAGCAGGAGGGTATACAGAGCCGTCTGCGCCATGTGGTTGCTGTTGGCATGTTTGCCGGTCTTGACTTCGAAGGGGACCGTCAACACCTGGGTCTGCTTGCCGTCCGTCATTGCGACTTCGACAGTTGCGTCAATGTTTCCCTTGAGCCCATACATGGGCGACCAGACATGCTCCTCGACGTCAAGCAGCTTTCTAACCGCTATAGTCGCCTTGTCGCCGTTTCTGCCTTCCACAATGGCATCGGCCTTGCGAGGCATTAGCAGGAGCGTATGGCAAGCACAAATTGGATCTTACCTGTGGCTGAGTGGCAACAAAGCTCCTGGCCCAGTAGCTCAGCTCCGTCATCTTTGACTGGAGGTGTTCCTTCGCCGCAGCAATACCAACTTTGATAGTATACAAGTCTTCGATATGCTTCTCAATATTCTTGTCAATTAGCTTGGAGAGAAACGGGAGGTCAAAGTCGTTGGCAAGCAGCGCTGCCTGGAAGATTTCGTGGAGCATCGTTCCGTAGACCAAGGGGGGTGAGGCCTCGCTGGTGGCCTTGACTCGATCCTGGAGGACAGCTCTCCGCATACAACCAAAAGAATCGGCGACGACAGTTGCGGAGATGAGCTGGTCAGGATGCAGGATCAGCAGATTTTGGGCGTCATCCACAATGCATTGTCCCTTGAGTGAGAACTCTCCAATGACGTGCACGTAGGCACCAGCGTGCGCCGGCGTATCAAACCAGGAACCTCGCAGCTGTACCGTCCGTGTAGTCTTGGAACCATCCGCCTGAATCAACAAGATCTGGTCAAGTCAGTAGCCGTGCAGAAGGTGATGAAATCGGAACATACCTTTTCAGGAGAGATGCGGTTGTATTGATCGACGTATTCACCGTCTAAGACACTGGTTACTAAATATCGCTGAATGGTCTTGATCTTCTTCTTGTTCTGGCCTACACTTAGCATGTTTTCATTCCGGACGGCTTCCTCACATACAGCTGCAGAGGCAGAGTTTCGCTGCTGGACTGCCTGAGTCGCGGCGAACTCAACCGCCTCAAAGTCGACATCCCCGTCAAAAGCGTCGTCGTCGAATTCGTCTTCAATGTCGGCCAGCTTCTTAGGAGTCTTTTTCCTGGGAGATGACCTTTTCGCCCTGGGCGTCGTCACCTTGGTCACCGGCACTTGGGATTTGGACTCCAAGTCCGCAAGTATATCATCCGCGCCGTCGAAGAGATCGTCGTCCAAGTCGTCAAATTCATCAATCACGGGTAGCTTTCCTGATTCCTTCTTCTCTGGCTTTTTGGGGCTTTTCTTGACGGGTGCAGCAGGCTCTGCGACCTGGGATGCCTGAGATGCCTGTGTTGCCAGTAAAGTCTCTTCGAGTATCAACAACTCGTCATCCAAATCGTCGTCGTCGCCGTAGTCTGAGACGTTGGGACTCGGTATCCGGCGTTTTGAAGTTCGAGAAGGTGTGTTCATGCTGCTTTGGGGTGCCATGTGCCTCTTCTTAAGAGACGGTGAATCCATAGCTCCAGTATCGGCGTCTTCATC
Organism: Trichoderma gracile; assembly: GCA_020002365.1. Lineage (NCBI taxonomy): Eukaryota > Fungi > Ascomycota > Sordariomycetes > Hypocreales > Hypocreaceae > Trichoderma > Trichoderma gracile. The sequence goes on from JAINEY010000006.1 coordinate 929,909, forward strand.
CTGGGTCTCATCGTGAATACTACTCGTGACCGAATCCAGCAGCGCCGTGACAAGAGATGATTTGGACGCAGCCTCCAGCTCGCGCTGGCCAGAGCTACTCTGACTCCCCGACCTCGACTTTTCGACCCTCCTCCTCTTGGTCCAGTTATACCCACAGCTAGCAGCTCGACGCAAGTTCTCCTTGTCCACCTGCGCAGTCTGGTTCTTCAAAGGTCGCGGAGACGAAGACACCATCAAATGGGCCAGAGTAGGATTCGTCATGCCAGACACGGCAGACTGTCCCTCGGGTCCGTTCATCGAATAGCGATCCCACAGCTCCAGCGTCGGGTCTGGATGCGGCAGTTTCAATGCCTTGGCCAGCTTCTTCACATTGACCGTCGGCGTCGTGATTCTCTCGGCGGGTGGCGAAGAGACGGGCGAAGAGCTTCTGGCTCGTTTCCTGCCCTTGCGAGGCATCATTGGCGAAATGGTCGCAAACGCATTGGGGTCCTGCTTGTTGTCCCACAACAGCTTCTCGTTTGGCGAGATGTTGATGTCCTCCTCCGCCTGGCTGCACGGCTCGAGAAGGTCACTCCAGTTCAGCCTCGTCACGGGTGTGGCGCTGTTGCCAATCATCCTCAGATGCGAGGGTGTTTCCGAGTTCGATGCTGATGCCGCGCTGCCTGCGCCTTCGTTTGCCGCAGACTCATCCTTTGAGCCTTGGTAGAGAAACTTGTTGAGCTTCTTCTTCGTGACCTCGGATATGGGAATGAGATTCTTCGAGTTGGGCGCCTGCAGGTTGTTCGGATGGCTGTGAGACCGCTGCCATGGCGAGCGTTGCTGCAGCACATGTATGTCAGATAAATGCTCCATCATCACACCACGGCAGCAAGATGAACAGCAACAGAGGGATAGTAAACAAAACATACCCTCGGCAGCCCAATGCGCTCAGAATACGACTTCTGGAGCGGCATGATGGGCGAGTTGCAGTGTCACAGAGGCTCACATTGAACAAACCATCAATTACAGAGTTTGTCGAGATGCTTTGGATGCTGTTTGGAGGAGATTGTTGGTGACTCTCAATCTACGCCTCTCAACAAGGGCAGAGTCTCGACACGCGCTGATTGAAACGCGTCGCGCCCCGCCAATTGCTGCAACAACCGCTAACTCAAATCAACAGAAGTGACGGAAAGCTTAGGCTAGCATTGCCCAATCACGTGGGGTAGCCTATCGATAAAGCTGCCGTGCAGGACCCCTGGTTAGTGTCTGAGTGTCTTGCGTCACAGCTGCTTCAACCGGCTTCGAAGGTGGTCCGACGACTCGGACAGGATTCCGCGGGGTTCCCAAACTCCAATTGCTCCCACTTACACGATCACATCATACGTTCTTTAACGTAACAAACATCTCTTCAACCAGATTGTCAAGATGGACAACTCAAGCAGCAGCGACGGCGGCCCCCCCAAACCCCCCGACCCCAAAACCATGAGCCGCAGCGAATACATCCGCACCGCCCGCGCCGCCATGGAAGAGCGCCGCCACCGCGCCGTCCACAACCGCCAGCAATTCGAGCCTCAGATCCGCGAGCAGATCCAGCGCCTCTTCCAGGACTACGAGGCGCCGCTGTACGCGCGCCTGCGCGGCTTCGGCCGCGCCCAGACGCTGGCCCTCGCCGAGTCCACCGTGCTGTCCCTCGCCGCCGTCAACAACCGGCCCTTTGCCGACTCGGAGACGCAGGCCCTGACCGAGCACTTCCTCTCCAGCGTCCACAACCTGCTGGCCTGGAAGTGGGCCATGACGGGCCTCGCCGCCTACATGACGTACCGCGGCCGCAGGACATGGCGGTTCCCCTTCTTCACGCCCGAGTTCAAGCGCTTCAGCCCCATTGGCGGTTCGCCGGGCCTCAAGTTCATGTGGCATAGCGCCCGCTTCGCCGCGTACTACACCACCCTCTGGGTCCTCGGCGAGCCCGTCTTCCAGGGCGCAAACTTCATGCGGCAGCGCTCGGCCATGCAGCAGGATCCCAGGCTGCATTCGCTCTTGCGCGACGGCAAGGCTCAGGGTGCGACGCTGTTTGGAGGCAGCCAGGAGCATCGCGAGCAGATCAACGACGCTTGGGAGTCGGAGGCGCAGCATGAGAGCGCGGGCCAGTACAGGGAGCCAGGCGAGCAACACAGCCAGAGCTCCTCGGCACAGTCCTCTTGGGCATCCTATCGCACCCCCGAGGCATCGTCATCACAGTCCTCACAGCGCTCGGATTCATGGGATGCTCCTGTAGCAGATGATTTTGACGACGCCTCCCCCATCGCCCCCTCCGCGAGAAACGACACCTCGTCGGGCGGCGGAGGCTCAGCATGGGACCGCATCCGTCAGCAGGCGCAGTTCCAGCCCCCTTCCCAGCAGGGCCGGCAGACGTGGGAGAAGCCCCAGTCTGGAGGCGGATGGGGTGCAGAAGCCGATGCCAGCGTCCCGGTGGGTTCCCGCGACAGCAGCTACTCATTTTCCAAGGCTGAGGAGGAGAAGAGCTTGGCGAAGGAGCAGGCGCAGCGCGAGTTTGATCGGCTGTTGGAGAGGGAGAGGGCTGGCGCGGAGGCGGAGAGGGGCCCGTGGGGCAGATGAAGGCTGTTGATGAGGACCAGAGCTTGACCTCCTTGTATTATATGTGCCATTAGTTCGGTGCCGTCTTGAGTACACATCTACATCTCATTGTATCATTCTTGGTGTCACGGATGACCATTATGCATTCAGTCCACCATTTAGGTATATAAACAGTCTTCATTATAAATGCCAACTGAGGAGAATTTACACCTTCGATTAGAATATGTCCTATGCAAATTTGATGCATCTTGCAATACCATAGAAACCAGATCCAAGAGTCTAGATAGCCCAAATGAATGAGAGGCTTCACCAGTAGATCATGCACAAGACACATCGTCATTACCACACTACGACTTGACCTCGTCCTTGACTTCCACCGGCTCTATCTCGTTTGCGTCGTCCTTCTGCTCCACCTTGGCCTCCAGGATGCTCTCCCCAGCCATGTTCGCCGCCAGAGTTTCTACCTTGGCAGGTTCCTCTGACTTGACGGGTTCTTCCGACTTGGCCGGTTCCTCTGATTTTGCCGGCTGCTCTGACGTCGCGGGCTCCTTTGGCTTCTCAGCTTCCTCAGATACCTTGGCCTCTTGGGGCTCCTTGGTCTCTTCGGCTTCCTCGACCTTTTCGGGCTCTTCCTTAGAAGCTTCAGGAGCCTTAGACTCTTCAGACTCGGCCAGAGGTTCAGATGCCGGCGCCGGCTGGGGAGCTGCACGCTCTGTAGACTCGACCGGCTCCGGGGACTCTTTGAGAGCGTCAGGCTCCGCTACCTGGACGGGAACTTCCGGCTCCTTCTTATTCTCTTCCCCTGCTCCAGGCTTTTCCAGTTCAGCGGGCTTCTCGCTCTCTGTTGGCTGGGGCGGCAGCTGCTCCGACTCCACAGCAGCTCCCTTTCCAGGTACGTCAGCAGACTCAGAAGCAACATGAACATCGCCGTGCTCAGGATCAATGTTCCAAATTGTCTGTGGCTGGGAAATAGTCAGAGTCGCAGGAGCGGCTTCTTTCGTAGCCGTCGGGGCGGCGGCCGGAGCGGCGGCCCGGGCTGGAGCACGACGCTGCGGTCCTCTAGCCCGACCCTTCCTCGCGTCAGACAGCGGAACCTTCTCCTTTTCCTCGGCGACTTCAGCCTTTTCCGTCTCTTCCTTCTTTGACGGCTGAGGACCAAGCTGCAGGCGCTTGTTCAAGTCGCTCATGAAACCAGCCTGCAGCGCGGCAATCTTGCCACCGGCAGGCCGGGACGGAACCGGCGGCTTCGGCTTGTGAGCCTCACCGTCCTTGGAGTCGCCAGAGAACTTCTTGACGGGACGAGAAGGTACTGATGGCTTGGTGCCATCATCACTAGCCTGCGTCTTTGGCTTCGGACGGTCAGGAACGGCAGGCTTGTGCGACAGCAACTCAGCCAGTTTCTTGGAGGGCCGAGCAGGGATCTCCGGTTTCTTCTCGTCCTTTGGCTTTTCCTCAACCTCGGCCTCGTAGAGCAGACTCTCAGGGGTGTCTTCCCATACGTCCTTGCTAGGGAATCGGTGGTTCGCACTTGACCTTCCACTCTTCAAATGGGGCTGGTGATCCACCCAGGACGGCGGCTTGTGCTCCAGGATGGGCAAGAAGTTGTGCTTTTTCCCGCTTGCCTCCCTCTCCGCAAGCTCTTCCTGCTGCATGGCGAACGCTTGCGCCGGAGTAATGGGGCGATTGTCGTGGTGCGTCGACGACTTCCTTCGGTGCTGCTCCTCCTCCTCCTCGACGTGGTCAGGGGTCGACACCTCAGTGGTGTAATGATGGCTGGTCGGCGCATCTTCCCACACATCCTTACTAGGGAAGTGGTGGCGCGCCTTGGAGCTATCCTTGCTGGCGCGCTTCTCTTCCTCTTCCTTCTTGGCCGCCTCATCAGGGAACAGAGGCTCGTACTCGCGTACATCTTCCAGCGGAGTGTGGTCAAACTCATGAGTGTTGAGCGAGTTGTAGATACTCGTGGGCCGGCTGCTGGGACGGCTGGTCGGGCGACTTGCGCCATCATGCGAGCTGGCATTGCGGTCGAGGTGCGGGCGAATGGCCGGATGCTGTGCGGGCTTGGTCATGTCCTTCTCAACCTCGTCCGCAGCCAGGATCGGTGCTTCAAAGTCGTCTCCGGGAGTATCAACGGGGCTTTCGGCGCCATAACCATAGTGCTCCGGATACTTGGGGTCGTCCACGTGGATGGGCTTGTCCTCAGATCCCGGGTCCTCCAGCGGCGCGCCATTGTTGGACACAATGGAGACGGGGCGCGGGGTGGCCATACGACTGGCGTATTCTTCGTGGGCTTGGAACGCAACCTCGTCATTGGGAGTTCCCTCATGTTCGTGGAAATCTAGAAGTATGTGTCAGTCAATGCATGACAAAAAGATTTACAGACAAGTAAATATCCACCAACCTATGCCAGATCTACGGTTGGCCGTGTCCCGGACCAGCTTGTTGAGATCGTTGCTGCTCATGGCAAAGTCATTCTGGCGATCATAGAGCGGAGTGTGAAGCTCCCTCTGCAGCAGTTCGGGATGCTTCTTGTAGTAGGCCTTATCGAGTTCATCCTGCGACTCAACGCCGTGGCCGTGCATTCCATAGCTTCCAGGGGGAAGACCACGAGAGCTGTGTCTGCGGCTGTGGTTCTTGCCGTTTCCTTCGGAGCCCGGAGCGGGCGATGGGGCCTGGACGTCTCCGAGATGCGGGTTCATGGGCACTCGTTGTCCAATCTCAGGGATGCCATGCTCATCATCGAGCTGGTGCTCTTGCTCGCTGGTGGTGGAGAAGCTGGTGCTCGACTTCTTCCTCAGGCCGTTGCGAGAGCTCGAACGGCCTTCGAGATATCCCGGCTTGCCGATGCCAAACGAGGCAGCCTTGTCCGAGTCGGTGCGGGTGACCGTCTTGAGCCGTTCCTTGGCACTCGACGCCGGCAGAGACGGCTTCGGAGCATGGAGCTTCAGGTCCTCGGCCACGGAGCGAGTCTGTTCCGCAGAGTCGGTGCTCTCTCCCTGCAGCTCGGAGGTGATGATGCTGTACTCCAAGCCCTCTTCGCCCACAGAGGGCATCGGCACGCTCTCGTTGTGGTCGAGAGACTCCTGGGAGCCTCCGTTGCTGCCGGTGCCCAACTCTCCAGCGAGGGACTTGACAGGAGGTATGACGCCATCCGTGAAGGGCGACTGTGCGAATCGATCGGGATTGGGCGACTTGGAGCGGTCGATGCGCTTGTTGGCCGGCCGCGGAGGAATCACTGGAGAGGAGGATGTGGGAGCCAGGAACTCCTTGGCCGGGCTCTTGGACGGACGGGGGGGGATGACAGGTTGCTGCATTGTCGATGCGGTCATAGTGTATGGATCATTTAAAGAAACAGTTATTGGAACCGGAACGAAGCTGATAAGATGAAAAAGCTTGCGGATTGCTTTATCGAGAGGGTCTTTGTTCGGTGCGGATTGTAAGTTGTCTGAAGAAGGAACCCAAAGCGTCAGCTGGAGCTCGGTTGACCCTTTTCCACAGCTCGAGTCAGAGGCGGCATGTCACAGGACGAAGGCTGCAACACAAAGGGGCCTGATGCCAGACGCAACCAACGCCCATTGATCGCAGTCCCTTGAGTCCAGGCAATGGGCAGCCCCTCGCACGATGCTACTCAATTGGACGCAAGAGGACGAGCAATCAATGGCCGGCGATGCTTGAACCAAGTCATCCAGTCATCCCGTATGGTAGACTGTGTGACCACGGAGGCGCTTGCATGAGCACAGAGACCGACTCACCAATTCCAGGTGCTTCAGGGGCGTTGTTTGAGGTTGAGTGCCTGAACAGATGGTGGTTAAGCAGTGGAAGAAGAGCAGCAACAACAAGAACAACAACGAAAAGACAGATTGTAAGATTGGAGACGGTCGATCAGAGTCTGCGATGCTGTCCAGGGCAGAGTCCAGGGCCTTGAACCGGGCACCAGCAGGCTCTTGTAGCTTATCTGCCAGCTAATGCCAGCGCTGCCATTGGAGGGGTTGTTGCACTAGTCGGCGCGCGGATGGTGGGAATGCACTGTGTGGACGATCCCTGGAACCGTGGGATATGCGCCTGGCGGAGGTGTGCAGATACAGTGCATATTGGTCGTCAGCCGTACGGTAGCACTCCAGCCCCTCTACGCCACACACCCGACGTCTTGGGCTTGAAGGAGACGTGGATGGATGGATGGATGGACGGATGGATGCAGCTTGTTTATCGCTCGCAGTGATCATGAACAGTACAACCAGGCTATTGCATTACCTTATCGATGCTTATACTTACTGCCCAACGGTAGCAGCAACACCATTCAACGTGTCTCCATGTAAACCTCATCTCTTCTTCCAGGTTGTTGTCTATCGTCCTCAGTCGTCCTCGGTCCCAGAATCACTGATTGCGTCACTCGCTGTTCCGCAACCCCACCATCGAGATCATCCATCAACTCTCCCACGGCTCAACTCACCAAAGCCTGCACCTGGGCCTGGCAGAGTCCAAAACGCGATCGGCTGACCTGGCAAAACTGACGCTACAGGCAAAACTAACGCTGCCAACACGGCCCTCGATGGACCAAATGAACCGCCCAACGCAACCTTTTCACCGCCAACTAACAATCGAGCCAGGTTTGATACATTCGACAGCACCCGTTGGATCTAATCGTCATTGGTCGGGCGCTTGCCGCGTTGTTACTCTGCATAGTATTAGCATCTGGTTTGCTGGCGTTACATGATGGCACGGGACGGACAGACCAACAGGTTCGATGTGGTTACGAAGTACTTGGTGGTCAAACTGAAGCACCTGCAGGTGATTCACCCTGCAGCCCTCCAATAGTGCCTACGATCTGCAGACAGGAGCTGAAAGTCTGCAACTGCCTAGGTACCTTATATCTATCTACATTACATCTACATCCTGCATACCTTGAAAGAGAATCCCCTCAGCCACCAAATTGTCACACCATATTCTCATCGAGTCTGGAATCACAACTCCCACGCTGAGCTAAGAAGTGCTATTTTTACAACCCTAGGTAGGTACCTACCTTACAATCCAAATATGTTACCTTCCCTCGGCAAGTCGCAATCGTCCCTTGAGGTACGAGTACGACAAGTCAGACGCCACGGTGTCTCGCAAGACCACAAATCGCAGAGCGGAGAGATCAGGACTTCAGTGGAGTAAGTAGGCAGAGTTCTTTTTGTTAACCTTGGACTAGAGCGATATTTGAGTGAGATATTTCCAGTTGCGCCGGATCAAATACTATACGTGCTCTTGGTGGGCGTTATTGATGGGCCTGGTGTTATCTCGTTCGGAAACTGCCTCTTACATAAAAGACGCCAGACGCACAGTCAGATAAAGCACCAGCGCCTTCAGCAGCTTTACAAACGACCAATGAAAGATATGGACGGAACTGTCGAGCTCTCTTTGGTCTACACTCGCTGACACAACAAAGAAGTTTCTGGCCGAGACCAAACTTGATTGCCTTTACTGTCCCCGTCATCACGGTGCCACAGACGCAAATCGACCACTCGCCATCCTTGACGTAACTCCCACACAATTGCAGGCACAACCAGAGGTAATAACATCATGAATTCTATTCCACTAAGCACAATCGATTAAAAATGCGCAGCGGCAACTTTCGAAATCAATCCATGAGCCAAGCCTCATGCCCGACGCCGAAATCAATCCTTTTTTCGTAACAAATGCTCAACCGCCCAGGCAAGCGGTAGAAAGTATTGAGAGGTAGTAGAAACGATCCATTCGAATAGCCTCCTTCAGAATCTCGCTCCTTGTCCAAACTCCAAGTCTCGTCAAGTCAGTCCCCAGCTTCGAATCATGCATCGTCTGAGGCAGTGCAACCATGTCGTTGTTTTCCCCCTTTTCTTCTCGACCCCTTTTTTTCTTCGCCGTACCCCGTACCCCGGATACTATCGCGCAGCAGCAAGGATCTTAGACAATCATTTGCGCAATTCCCGCGCCGCCAAGAGTCTTGCTTCCAATAAAGGCCTGGCCCTTGAGACCGGCGAGACCATAGCAGATGGCCGTCAGCAGCAGGAAAACCGCCGCAGCGATCAAGCTTGATGACACGATAATCGTGCTGAGGAACTGGACGAGAGCCATGACGCCGTAGGTGCCGGCTCGGATGTAGTTGGAGGTGACCTTGCGGATGAGCTCGTCGAACTTGGGGGACGTCGGGCAGATTCTGAGGAGCAGCGGGACCTCAATAAACAGAATTATGAAGGATGAGGCGCTGGAGAGATGCGATTAGCGGGTTGTTGTGGCTGAAGAAGCGTGGACAACTTACAGGGCAAGTGCGCAAAAGATGATCAGGAGCGCATGTTTGGAGAAGAGCGTGAAGATGTTGGACAAGCCCGTAGCGAAGCAAAGGATCATGGAAAGGATTCCAAGCCTGGAAACGATCTCCAGTTAGCCAAGGGGTGTTTTCCAGACAGTATTACACTGAGCATCCAGCGCTTTGCGAGGCCGCATCGAATCGAAGGTCTCATCCCAGAAACCGTGTGGCAGCGGCGGTCCAGGAGGTTTGGCGCATCGAAGGCTTACCATTGTCCGTAGATACCTGTCACTGCGGTCAGCACCGATATAGTCCGAGAATCAACATGTCCACGCGAAGCGCAAAGGTAACGTACTGAAATTCCGGGTCTGGAACTCTTCCCTGAGCGTCATTTTGGCGGTTCGTCGACGAAGCTGTCCAGCAGCTCACAGAACGGTGTATGCGGTATGTGTCCTTTGTTGTTTGTTGATGCGCGCAATGGCGTCGCAAGTCGAGCAGCGGTTCGAAGACGAGCGGTCGAGGCGATTCAGAGCATGCGCGATGCGATCTGGGTCGAGGACTGCGGATTGGCGTCTTGTGTCGATGGCAAGGAGGACGAGGGTGGAATGTCGACGTTTTTGTTGTCCAAGGGACGGACGAGGGTGACGAGCCTCTTCTGGCCAGGTCGATTCAGGGCCCGTTGCGGTCTAGCGGCCGAGGGAACTGGAGGAGCGAGCGAGGCGGATACTACGGGGCGTCGAGGTAGACGGTACGGGTGGCCTGAAGGGGGGCTGGCGGAAAGGGGACGGCGGGCGTCTCGTACCGGCGACTTGTCGCAGGTGTGCCTCAGAAGGGCTCCGTTCTGCAGGACAGCGGTTGAGCCCAGCAACGGGGCTGTGCTGCTGATTGGACCGCCGGGCTGCTGGGGCGCTGTTGCGGGCAGAGGCTGCAGGGACCTTTGCACTGTCTTGGACGGGGGTTGATCCGAGATGCTTCAAGGAGGTGCAGCGTTGATGCTCCCTTGTTGTATAAGAATACCTAAGATATCGCATCAGAATCTCTTTGTTCAGGCATCTTTTTAAACATGTCAAGTTTCTCCAGGCAACAGAGATGCCTCTTTCGATTTCGGTACAGCCTCTCTACCTACCTAGTTGCTAGGCAGCTCCAATGCAATACATGACGGCATCCTTTGTGACGTAGGCATCTACGCGGCCCTCTGTCAGAGACTGGACACGATACGAAGCAAACCACGCTGCTAATTCGTTTGCTTTTCAATACTGCGCCTGGCACATGATGCACAACCGTTCGAATGTTTAGCTCCTTTGCGGCTCTACTCCGTTCAGATGTTGAATAACTGGTCCTGAGAGTAGTGTCTGTGACGAGCACATCTGCTCTACAGCACACTCTTTTGTTTCCCTTGCATCACCCAACTCACCCTACAGTCTAGGTACGCAACCACGGCCCGTCACGCCGGTGCCTGAACGATCCAATGCTTGTCCAGCGCAAGATCGCGAACTAGTAGCACCCGTACTGCACTCTAATTCACCTTCACGGCACCGTCACACGAACGGCTACCCTGGACCAATTCGCCGAATTGCCCGGCCAAGCCAACAAAACAGCACCTTGAGCGCATCACCCGTAAATACACAGCCGAATACGATACGATAAGAAGTCGACTTCTCGAGCATGTGGGGAAGCACCTCTAGAAGCGTCAGGCGAGTTCGGTCCAAAATCTCTCGACTCCACAGACTCCTCAAGGCCGGACCGGTGCCATGCCAAGGACCCTGGTTACATCATGTCGTTGAGCACGGAACAGCCGCTGCACTGTACAGACACTTGACCAGAGGTGCTGTGATAACGCCATTCTCTCTCTTCTCTGCGATACTCGCTCAATCCGCCATAATCAGTGAATCTGATACCTGTCTGCCTTCTCCTGATCCTGATTAATCAGCTTCATTCGTTTCGACCATACCGATAGCCGGCGCCCCGAACTGCTATACCGAGCACATACCTTAGCTTCATAGAGCTGTCCCCATCCATCAAGCTTATCTCACTCACTACCTACCTACCTGCCTCACTTGCTCAACATGACCTTGACGGTTCTCTCAGATGACCAGGTCAGGGACATCCTAGAGACTCTCAGCCTGGATGAGCTGGAAGACTTCCGGAAAACCCTGGCCGATGCTCTGCATGCCTTCTCAACCGATCTCGGAGCCGATGGCCTGGGCGTGTTCCAGCAGCCGCATCGTATATCGACGCTGCATCCCGAGACCCAGGCCACGACGCTGTATATGCCGTCATGCGGGCCTACGGGCATGGGCTGTAAAGGTACGACCCTCAACACTCCCATCACAGACCATCAACATGGCCACTAACCTCGACACAAGTCGTCTCCCTCACATCTGCCGAGGCATCAAAAGATCCCTCCGTCCAGCCCATCAGCCCAACCGGCGTCGTCAACCTCTTCGCCCCGGACGGCAAGCCCATCGGCCTCGTCCACGCCAGCACCCTCACGGCCTTCCGCACAGCCCTGGCGTCGCTATGCCTCGTCTACCGCCGCAACCACGTCAAGACCATCACCGTCTTCGGCAGCGGCATGCAGGCCTACTGGCACGTCCGCCTCGCCCTGATGATGAGGGGCAAGACGGTCAAGCACGTCAACATCATCAACCACCGCTTCTCGGACAGCGCCGGCCGCATCCTCAAGAAGTTTACCATTATCCCTCACGACATCAAGGTCCGCGAGGGCTGGGATGGGGCCAAGTTTAGCATCTTGACGCCTACGTTTCATGAGTTTGAGCGGCTGCAGAAGGAGTATATCCGCGCTGCCGACATCATCTATTGCTGCACTCCTTCTCAGCAGGAGCTTTTCGACGCGTCCATACTGACAAACCGGGAGGGCAGAAAGAAGGGGAGGCTCATTGTCGCCGTGGGAAGCTATACGCCGCAGATGAGGGAACTGCCTGAAGGTCTTCTGCAACTTGTGACGAAGCCCCGGGAAAAGGGCCACAGGCACTTCCACAAGCATGCCGATGAGGGCGGCGTCATTGTGGTGGACACGTTAGAAGGCGCATTGACGGAAGCGGGAGAGATTATCCATGCAAAGATTGCGCCCACTCAGCTTGTCGAGTAAGTAGCAATTCTCATCCCATTTTCGCATCCATGTGGACACATCCCGACTGACACAATGATGATCACAGACTCGGCGAACTCGTCATGCTTCACAGGATGGCCGTTGACGAGTCCGAATCCGAATCCTCCGACGTCATGTCCCAGACCTCATCAGCCTTCTCAGACCTCGACATGTCCGAAAGAGCGCCCTCCATGAGCATAAGCACGGCCTCCAGCGACGTGCCAGCCAGTCCCACCAGCCCCGTGAGCACGACTTCTTCGGGCACGAGATCGTCCTTTTCGAAGCACTTCCGGAAGAGCTCGAGCAACCTGTCTGAAAAGGACAAGCAGAAGCAAAAGGACGATGGCTTGTCGCGCTGGCTGCGGGACGGCACTGTCGTGTATAAGAGCGTGGGGGTAGGGTTGATGGATTTGGTGGTTGGGACCAAGTTGGTTGAGGTGGCGAAGCAGAAGGGCGTCGGCACTCAGATTGAGGGCTTCTGAATGAGATGCTGTAAGAAGGGTGTTTTGATGTATTGGGAAGTGGTGGGACCTTATACAGCTATCATTAATGTGAAATATAGACAACCTGGTAGCGAACAAGGACTAGAAAATGTCACACACAACGCCTTGAGTTGATGCCCTTGTTTTCTATGATCAATTGTTGTCCATTTCATTCGATAATGTAGACAGTCCGTGTTCTATCGTACAATTCCATTCTCATATATGACACTCATCACCAGTCCCCTCTCAGCTTCTACTCAGCAACCCAAACAGCACTCATCCCCATCCCCGTACCCACACACATGGACGTATTCCCAACCTTCTTCCCCGTCCTCTTCAACTCATACAACAGCGTCGAAACCTGCCTCGCGCCCGTACACCCCAGCGGGTGCCCAAACGCAATCGCGCCTCCCTTGGGGTTAATCTTCTCCTGCGGGATACCCAGCTGGTTCGCGCACCACAGGCACTGGCTCGCAAACGCCTCATTAATCTCATAGATGTCCACGTCGTCCTTGGAGATGCCCGCCTTCTGCAGCGCCTTGGGGATCGCCTTCCAGGGGCCCTGGCCCATCAACAGCGGCTTCACGCCGACAATCGCGCCGGCAACGTACTTGCCCAGGATCGTCTGCCCGAGCTTCTCGGCCGTGGAACGACGCATGAGCAGCACGGCAGCCGCGCCGTCAGAAACCTGGCTCGCGTTGCCGGCGTGGATGGAGCCGTCCTTGGCAAAGGCGGGCCGGATCTTGCCCAGTGACTCGGCGGTGATGCCGTCTCGAACGCCGTCGTCGCGGTCGACGACAATCTCCTTCCACTCCTCCGTCTTGGGATCCTGGACGCGGACTTTCAGGGGCACGATCTCGTCGTTGAAGAGGCCTTCCTTTTGCGCCTTGATGGCCTTTTGGTAGGAGGCGGCGGCGAAGGCGTCCTGGCTGGCGCGCGAGATGCCGAGGTCCTTGGCCATGGCCTCGGAGAGGACGCCCATGGGGACCTTGCAGTTGGCGGCCTCCTTGTTCTTGGCGAAGTCTTCGGAGAATTCGGACACGGCGCCGGGGCTTTTAGCCATCGGGCAGTCAGTCAGTGTTCGGTCATCTCGCCAGATCGTGAAGAGAGTCTTCCTCTTTAACTCACCCATAGTTCAAGCTCATGCTCTCCACACCAGCACCGATGCCAATGTCAATCATGCCCGTCTTGATCTGGTTGGCCACGTCGATGCACGCCTGCAGGCCAGACGAGCACTGCCTGTTGAGCGTCCGCACGGCCGTGTCCTCGGGGAAGCCGGCGACAAACGCCGCGGCGCGCATCTCCGTCGCTCCGCCTCCCGGAGCGAGAACCGTGCCGACGGCAATGTCCTCGACCAGGGCCGGGTTGATCTTGGAGCGGTCGAGGATGGCGCGGAGGATGCCGGCCATGATGTCGGCCGCGGGGGTGTCCTTGAAGCCGCCCTTGCCGCCCTTGGTGAAGGCGCTGCGGCAGCAGGCGGTGACGACGACCTATTTTGGGGTTGGCATGAGTATTTTGAGTCTGATGAATAGTGGATGATGGGGTAATAGAGGTCGGGGAGCATTACATCGTCGGGGTGCTTTTCGAGGAGCTTCTCGCGGCCGCCGGCGGTGGGATTGCCGGTGAGTTGGCCAGCGACCTGGGAGATTCTGTCGACGGCTGCGAAGGACGAGTGTGTTAGTGATCGGGCTTCGGTTCGTCAAGGTTGGTTCATAAGCTGGTGAATGACTTACCGCCCATGATGACGATGTGTGTATTGCTAAGTAGGTATTTGGCGGAAGATGGGATGTGATGGAAATGGAGATGGCAAGATGTAGTCTAGGGGAAAAAAGAAGGCTCAAGTCAAGGAGCAAAAGTAGAGAGATAGAATGATTAAAAGAAAAGAAAGATAATCAACGGCTGACCTCGGCCGGGCGTGTTACAACATTCCCCAGCAAAAACAGCTTTGCTGCAGGTCCCTCGGCCGAGGCATCTCCAAACCCACCGCCCGAACTGTGCTAGTGCCGACCGCCCGCATTTCTCTCTTATTAGCGCCTTTCACATGCCGAGAATGGGGTTCCCCAGCTTTTTTTGGCTTGTTGTTGCCTCTGATTCTTTCGCTGCCACTCGCGGGACGTCATTTTTGTCATGTGGGCGTGTGACGTTGGATGTGTAATCAAATGGTGATTAGTTGCCTTGATTGCATGTGAGCCCGATTTGGGATTGATTATTGAACACGATTTCTGACCTAATGCGGCGTGGCTCTTCTGTGCACATGATTGACACGCTGACAGTTGATCCGCCTCCAGTCTGGCTTGTGAAAAAGCAACTTTGAAGAACTGGATGGCTTATTCTTGAGAGGAGCTCTTGAACAATGGTGCTCTATCTTATATCCCAGCAACCCATATCGTTTTGGCGGTTGTATTACTTGGCGACTGCTGTCCAAACTTGAGTTGACATGGCCGGGCTCAAAGCCTCGAATCTTACAATTCATTCGTGCAGACACTCTTCACGTGTGGCCAATGATGACCGTTTCTAATTCCTATACCATTGATTACTATTATACACCCCGATCTATACAACCCCTCCAATTTCAAATATCATATACATCAACCTCTCACATCGTCCTTATCAACATCCATCAAGCCTTGCTGCTCTTCTCAACAACCTTGTCCTGGGGCGAAAACTTCAAGCTGATGCTATTCACACAATGCCTCTCATCGGTGGGCGTCGGAAACCCTTCTCCCTTGAAGACATGACCCAGATGACCGCCGCAGTTGGAGCACACAATCTCCGTCCTGACGCTGCCGAAGCTCCGGTCCTCGTGTCGAGTCACTGCGCCGGGGACGCTGTCAAAGTACGCCGGCCAGCCGCACCCAGAGTTGAACTTGTGGGAAGCCTTGTAGAGCGGCGCGTCGCACCCGGCACAGGTGTAGACGCCCTCCTTGGGGTAGTGCTTGTCGAACTCTCCGGTGCCGGGAGCTTCAGTGCCCTTTTCTCTGAGGATTCGGAATTGTGCTATGGGTTGTTAGTTGAGCGGAACTTATAGGTAATGTCACGATGAATTACACTGGAGCTGAGGAGACAGATAAGCAGGGGACAACATACTTGGGTTGAGAATGGCGCGCCATTCGTCTTCAGTGCGTTGGTCGGGGTAAGTCATGTTGGACGATGATTTAGACGATGAACCAAAGAGAGCGCTCAGAAAGGGAATGCTGGACATGGACTGCAGGCGAAGCGGCTGCAGAGCGGGCTGTCGAATCTGAAGCGGGGATTTCACACGAGCGAAACTGGACAGGGAAAAGATGAGTCGTGAGAGAGTCGGCACAAAGCGCATGAAAGGCGGTATTGCTGAGTCTTGACTCTGTTGAGTGGTGATAACTTTGGAAGAAGAAGGGATATAGGAGGCGATAATGACTCTGTCTTTATATGGTGCACTTGATGTTGATGTTGATGGCAAATTGTCCTAGAGTTGCGTGATTGGTCGGAGGATTTGGAAGAAGTTGCCTCAGGGTCTTGACAAATCTGCGTATAGCCGCAATGGAATCAATTGCATCATCCAGATGAGGCCGGGATGCCCACACTGTATTGTGCGCTATTGGGCGCTGGGAGATGCGCTAATGGAGACGTTTTGGAGGCATTTTGGGGATGTGGAATACAGTGTCAAGATGGAGCCCCAATGTCTGGTCGGGGACGGAGCATCTTGACAGCTTGACGGCCCAATCGTTTCACCATCTAAATGAGTGTAAGTAACCTGCAGGGTTGGAATGAGCATCAAGAAGACTGAAAGAGGGGAGTTTGTTGAGAAGTCAGCACCAATAAGGGGTTTCATAAGCCTCAAAACTAATTCAAGTAATCACTACCTACTGAGAGACGGATTCTAGAATCATGTTGGAAGCCATTGACTCTATTCCAGCTTATTGTATTCCGCACCTAATGGAGTATGAGGCGGTACAGCTTGAAGCCCCCGGTTTCACCTCAGCCGTTCCAGGGTAAGGCGCGGCACTCCCGAAGTGGCCCCGACGACGCATGTCTGATACAGGAGGCGGCTTTCGTGGGCTGTCGGTGCGGTCAACCTGCAACTGGCAAATGTCCAGAGTGGCCACACGACATCTTGTGCTCCAGGCTGCCACTTTTCTTTCTTCTTGCACAGCATAAGTCACAAGGCTGCCGCATCTTCACGCATCCTCCATCCTCACGATACTCTCACCTCCTCACCCGAATTCGAATCCGAACCCTGATCCGCCATGTCGAGACGAGCCCCCAATCCCGGCGCCGAGCGGGCAGCGCAGAACCAGGCCACCATCAAGAGCCTCCTGAAGCTCGAACCCAACAAAGTCTGCGCCGACTGCAAGCGGAACAAGCGTACGTCAATCCCTGGGTGCTCACATCACTCGAAATGCTTCAAGCTGACGGCGGCATTGCTTGCCAGACCCCCGATGGGCCAGCTGGAACCTAGGCATCTTCATCTGCATCCGCTGCTCCGGCATCCACCGCGGCATGGGCACCCACATCAGCAGAGTCAAGTCCGTCGACCTGGACTCATGGACCGACGAGCAGCTGCAGAGCGTCCTCAACTGGGGCAACGCCCGCGCCAACAAGTACTGGGAGGCCAAGCTGGCGCCCGGCCACACCCCCTCCGAGTCCAAGATTGAGAACTTTATCCGCACCAAGTACGAGCTGAAGCGATGGACCATGGACGGCCCGATCCCCGACCCCTCGACCCTCGATGCCGCCGCCGACGACGACGTCCCCCTGAGCCTTGTCAAGGAGAAGCAGGTCGTGGAGAGGAACGAGTCCATCAGGAAGGCGTCGATAGGACAGGGCCAGGCACCGCGGCGGGCTCCTCTCCCTGCCCCTGCGGTGGGCGACCTCATCGGCGGCGATGACCCTGTGCCGGTGCGGGCGACTAGCGGGCCGCCCGTTGGCAGAGTCATGCCCAAGGCCGAACCCGCGCCTCCCAAGACTACTGGCACCAAGGACTCGCTGCTCGGATTGGACTTCTTCGGCGAGAGCAGTGCGCCGCCGCGGCCTGCGAGCACGCCAGGGGTTTCGTCGCCCACTGGCCAGTCAAGGCCGGACCTGAAACAGTCTATCCTGTCGCTATATGCCTCTGCCCCCAAGCCACAGCCCCCGCAACAGTACCAGCAGCAGCATGGATTCGGAGGCCCGACGTCTCCAACCATGAGCCACCACTCACAGGGCTCAATGGGCGGCTTCAACGACGCCTTTAGCAACCTGAATCTGGCTGCCGCCAAGCCAGCACCAGTCGACCCTTTCGCCAACCTAGGCTCCAGTGTGCGACCGGCGGCTTCTTCCAACAACAGCAACAATAACAACAACAGCAATGCGTTTGGCGGCCTGAGCGGCGGCAGCTTCTTCGACTCGAAGCCGGCGCAGTCTCACCAGTCGAAGCCCTCCAACTCCAGCTCTAGTTTCAGCGGGTTTGGAGCCTTCTCCACGCCCGTGGCCGCTGCCCCGGCCGCCGCACCCAAGGCGTCATCTGCCCTGGACGATCTCTTTGACTTTTCCGCACCCACCCAATCAATCTCTCCGCCCGTCGCCCAGCCGAGCGCCCCGGTGTCGAGCTCCGTCTTCAACCTGTCGTCCCCCCAGAGCAAACCCGCCGCTCCGGCTGCTCCCGCGCCCGCCCCGAGCTCGACCGCGGCCGTGATTGGCGGAGCCAACCTCTCGGGAGCTGATGTCTGGGGAGGAAACGAGTGGAGCACCTCGACGCAGCCGACGGCCGCCCAGAAGAGCCCTTCGCTGCCCAAGCCGGCGTCGACCACGCTCGGATGGGAGGGCGGTTCTTTTGCCAACACACCCATTGTGCCTGGATCCAACGGCGGCTTCAGCCCGGCGCCCAAGGTGGCCGCCGACGAAGAGTTTGGCGGCTGGGCGAGCAGCACCGGGCCGACGACGAGCTCCTCTGGGACGGCAGCCAAGGGAGGCTTTGGGGCTGATGATGATTTGTTCTCTAATGTCTGGCAGTAAAAAAACCTGCCTCTTCACATATATACTATAATTGATGACGAGCTGGAAGCAGGTTGGGGGGGAAATTGGAGGACGGGCTAATGACGACGTTGGACTTTGGGTAGGCGGGCATGTTACTGGGCGTTTGTTATGCATGTTAGGAGTCTTGTAGATTGCACGAATCAAAAAAAAGGGTATAGAGCTGAGTGGACGTGGTATATCGTAGTGATGAATCTATTTGACCTGTATGTCTTGGAAGTACTATTCTACACTTATGATGGCCTCGTACAGATTGATTGCTTAGATGTAGGACGAGAGACGGATGTAAGACGAGAGACAAAAGAAAGTAATAAATGATCCATGTTTCGAAACTCCGCATAACACACCAAGGGTATTGCCCTGCAAATCCGACTGCACCTTTGCCATATCCTAGAAAGAACACTTATGAAGTTGACCAAGCAAAGAGAATATCTCGAAATCAATCAATGAAGAACAAAGAAAGCACCGCTCCAACGAGTTAACGAAAAGCCTGGCAAAGAACTCCTCATATTGTCCCCATGCCATGCTTTGAATTTGATATGCCCGATATATCTAAAAGATCCATTTGATGCCGTAGTACAGCAGGAGAAACGCCCCGATGATGATGGCCGCGAGTTTTATTATCGCAACGTTGTTTCCTGAGGCGGCCATTCTGGTTAATCGTGTTGCGGAGCCTTTGACCTGTGAGGCCATGGATGTGAACGTATCGGACTACGCGAATTGTCCCATGTTAGTCAGATGCAGTGAGTGGATTCCAGGGAAGAGATGTTTCGTGATGGGGTCTTGAAGGAAGATAAAGGGGGGCGTACAGTGTGGTCGATGACGTCTTGCGCGCGTGCATTATCGTAAATGTCGACGGTGACGCCGCGCAGGGCGGTGACTTTGGACGAGAGCTCTTCCAGGCGGGCGTTGTTTTGGCGTTCGCGCTCGTATGCTTCGGACATGGTTGCGATTTTATGGCTTTTATGGTGTTCTGGTTGGGGATGATTCGGCTGGTCTTTGGGTTGAGTTGGGCGAGTTGCTGTCGCGAGAGAGGGCGCCGCTTCGGCTAGGATCGATGTTCAACAGGATAGCTTCGTCGTTTCTGGCAGGCTCGGGTTCGCTAGACGGGGAGAAGGCGACGGCAGCTGGTGATGTCGAATAGATGCGTGCGCCGTCGGGGAAGCTCAATGAACGGCTTCTGCTGGAGTGTCGAGATGGTGGTGAGAGGGCGGCTGCTGCTGGCGCGGCGCGTGGAAAACGAGGCTGAGATATGATAAAGGGCGACGAGTAGAAGGTCTGAGTTGAAGATGGATGACGAAGACGCTGAGGCGCAGATTACGCGGTAGCTGATGATGGTGATGATGACGATGGCTGGACCGGCTGGCTTTGGGAGATCGAATCAAGAAGGGAGTTGAGCTGATGGTGCTGGTGCTGGACGCTTTAGCGCTGGTTTCAGCAGCCGTAGCCCCTGTGGTTGGTAGTGCCTTGTGCGTGCCTCTGCGTTTCAGCGCCTCAGGCCGTCCAGCTCGATGAAGTGGAACATGAAGCGCCCGGTCGGGTCGATTGAAGTCGCACCGCCACGCGCCACGCGGCCGGGGCAACTTTTGCGTTGGAGAAGCTGGCGTTGTGGGGCCGGGATTCCGGGCTGGACGATGGACGATGGAAGAGGGAAGATGCGTGTGATTGATTTATTGGGTGATGGCTGGGAAGACTAGTCACGTATTAATGGAGGTTTTAATGATAGTACTTATGCAATGATCAATTTGTTTGCTCGAATGAAACCAGACATGTTCGTTCTGTGGCTGGGCTCGGTTCGCAGTAGACACTGAATTGCCGATTGCAGCACAGCAACTCCGAGTTGAGTTGTCAAGCCGAAGTCGCACCACAGCACAGCACAGCACTTCACTTGCACTGCAGTTCACCACGCACCGCTATAGGCGTCCAGTCCTCCACAGGCTGCCTCGGCGTCCCTTGTAGCGCCCAGCCGGCAATAACAGGCGCTGTCCGGAGCACAGAACTTCCATGCTGCCCTGCAAGGCTGCTGTCCCATCCAGCGAGTACCGTCATCGTACCCCATACCTGCCCCTCCCGCGGAATCGTCTCGCGCCATCAGGTATCCCCGACCTGCCGTCAACACCCCGCCACCCCGCCCTTGAGGCCCCTGCTAGCGGCATGACGGTACGGATGTCAGGGCAGCAGCAGCAGCAAGTCGTTGAATGTCCGGGCAGTTCCACTGGGTGCAAGTTGCATGTAACTCGCACTACAGAAATCTGCTGACGCAACCACCTTCTGCTCCAGCATCCGATCTTGCCTCTATACGATTCCCATAGTAAAGTCGTTTCTCCAATTTTACAACTTCTCCCTCTTTATTCCTCGTCCTCCTCACGTCCAGCTCCCGGGAGAATCGCCTCGCGCAGGCTCAACCACAGCCAAGATGGGCATCAACAATCCTCTGCCGGCCTCCATGGCATGTAAGTTAATTCACGCGCCTCTGCTTTCTACGTCATTCCACATTCCCCCCAAACCTACCATACATGCTCTTAGCTTTTTGTGGTGGCTCCCACGTTTCTGCAAATGTGTGGTGGTGGTTCCTGAGCGTGGGAATCTCTGGAGGATAAGACGTCCAAGGCTGACTCTTTCGTTCCTCTTTCTTGCGACCAACAGCCGAGTGCAAGAAGTGCGCAAAGATCCTCTCGTCCTTCATCAACCCCCGACAAGCGTTCGGCCCCGACAAGGTCATCCCGCCCTCGATCCTGTCCAACGCAAAGGGCCTCGCCATCATCACCGTCTTCAAGGCCGGCTTCCTCGGATCTGGCCGCTTCGGCAGCGGCCTCGTCGTCGCCCGACTGCCCGACGGCACCTGGAGCGCCCCCAGCGCGATTGGCACCCTCGGCGGCGGCTTCGGCGGCCAGATTGGCTTCGAGCTGACCGACTTCGTCTTCATCCTCAACGACACCTCGGCCGTCAAGACGTTTGCGCAGGCTGGCTCCATTACTCTTGGAGGCAACGTGTCGCTGGCCGCGGGGCCCGTGGGTCGCAATGCCGAGGCCGCCGGCGCAGCCTCGCTCAAGAGCTTGTCGGGCATCTTCAGCTACTCCAAGACAAAGGGCCTGTTCGCCGGCGTCTCGCTCGAGGGCTCCGCCATCATTGAGCGCCGAGATGCCAACGAGAAGCTGTACGGCACGCGCTACACGGCGCAGCAGCTGCTGACGGGTACTGTCCCGCCGCCGCCGCAGGCCGCGCCCCTCATGAACATCCTCAACTCTAGGGTCTTTAGTGGCATGAGGCTCGGCTCCTCCGACGACACCATGTACAACGACATGCCCATCTACGATGACAACCACGACGACGTCGTCTGGGAGGGTCGGCAGGGGTCTGCGTATGGAGAAGGCCAGCCTAACCCCCGCTCCAGGTCAAACACCTGGCAGGACGACGTGTACGACAGGCAAGAATTTAACGCTCCGACACGCTCCAACACATTTGCGGCCAGGGGATTCGACAGCGACTATCGGTTCCAGGATAAGCCTCTCGAGAAGAAGGTCGGGCCGGGCCGTCCCACGGCGCCAAAGCCAGTGTTTGGGGCCAAGCAGGCGACGCTCAAGTCGAACGAGGCGGTGGCCTTGTTCAACTTTGAGGCAGACCAGCCCGGTGACCTGGGTTTCAAAAAGGGCGATATCATTACGGTGTTGAAGAAGACGGACAGTGACAACGACTGGTGGTGAGTAAACCCCTTTTTCTGTGCTGTACATGCACAACAACTCTGACGCTGCACTTAGGACTGGCCAAATCGGACAGCGACATGGCATTTTCCCGAGCAACTACGTCAAGATGAGGGAGTGATGTAAGGGCCGGATACTTTTGATACCACCGAGGCTACTGCTTTCTGTTTTTGTTTCTTTTCTACATTTTCTATTTCTCTTGGAAAGGCTCCAATCGGAAGGATACCAACTTGTTTGAACACGTTCCATCTCTTTGGGTTGAGTTGATCGTTTCCCTTCCTCGTTTCGTTTGTCTTGGCTAGTCGTTTTGTTGTTGATGGGTAGCCTTGGTTTTTGGGTCGTATAGCAGGGCACTCTAGTGGTGGCTGGCAGGCGTAGGTTTTATTCTTCAAAGACAAAGATCATTAAGAAAGAATGCTATCAACGAATATTTCCGGCTACTGTGATATTTGTGTTGTCGAACTGTCGGGCCATGTATGCAACACTTTAGACAACTGAGTAGATATGGGCTACTGTTTCATGCTCAAACAGCTGTTCTTGTCAAATTAGGCTCCAGGACATGAGAGTCTCGTGGGACGGCATGACAAGAAGCCAAAAATTCTTTGTCTGCACCAACTTCACCACCGCTAATAGGGATATCATTGCTTCGCCCAACTCTAATCAGCCTCTCTCTGCCTTTCATCAGGATATACACACCATCGACATAAAGTAACATCACACCGCCCGTCCTGTCCAGCTTCTTCATACTTCCCATAGCATAGCCAAGTTCGTCCGGCGACCTATCGTCAAACAGAGCAGTAATAGATGAATACATCCGAGTACGTATATGGCTCAGATCGTGCATCAGCTCCCATATTTGCCTTTGGGGTAATCAAATCCGAAGACGAGCTGCTCGTCTTCCGTGATGACTGTTTCTCTGACAGTGAGGAAGTCGGTGTAGAGTTTGGAAGAGATGTGTCTTAAGAAGAACTGCGGTTGGAGATGGTGTATGGGCCGAGGGCGTGGAGGGAGGGGATGTGGCCGGTGAGGGCGTAGGAGTTGTTGTGGATGACGACGATGAATGCTGTTATATGCGAGAGTTGTTGTTATATACGAAAACTCACGTACCGGCTAACCAAGAACTGACATTAGTATCAATATAATTCGAATAATTACATTAAGAGACAAATATCTATAGGAATAGAAGGCAATCCGACGATGCCTGTGGGCAAGGCTTATTGCTGTATATTAAACTGTAATTGCTAGTTAAGGCCTCAGCCTTGACAAATGGCAAACACTTCAATTGTTGTATTCTAGTGATACACTCAAGAGAGCCCCTTAGCCAGTCAAGCTTAGTTTCAAACCAAAACTCTTATTTGGTCAAGATATCGTTAAGTTCTATGCCCGACCCCCCACATGATTCCTCTCGGCCTCATCAAACATTCTATCCTTGTCCGGATTCTCTCTCTCGAAATACCCCCTAAAGACATGATACGCCATCATATCACTATCCTCCCTCAACGGCGTGACCCCTTCAAGGTTCATAAACCCCGACGGATTCGCCATCGCCATGCGCACCAAATCAAGATACGATCCCGCCGCATCCCTCTCGCTTTGCGACTCTCTCATCTCGCGCCGCAGATACTGAAAGTCCCGCCTGGGCCAGGGGTAGAAGAAGATGTACAGCTCCTCGCCGATGGCGGCCGTCTCGTGAATGTGCATGTATGGGTCGACGGGCGAGATCCTGATTTCGCGGCGGAGGGTCGCGTTGAGGGGGATGGTGCGGGAGCCGAGCATGTAGGGATGGGCGCGGAGGGCGTGGAGGACGGGGACGGTGCCGGAGAATTCAATGTATGGGTTTGAGAATGGAACCATGATGAGTTGCTTGAGAAGGTTGTGGGCTTAGGGTTTCTTTTGAGGGTTGTGAAGGGGTCTGGTAGTGGTTGTGGTGGATGGAGATGAAGGCGGATGCTTTCAGGGGGGGAGAGATGCGAGTATATGTATCCAGAGAATGACGAGCTGATTAGAGGACAGACGCCTACAGCTATACGATGCAAACACAAGATGGGGTCAAACAGGATCGAAAGCGGCACATCAAGTCACAATCGCGCATACGACATCGATTCAGTCCAAGGGACACTTCACTGTAGACTGCTGCATCGGACGTGTATCACGCCAAGTTTCGATATGGGTGTGTGTGAATAGAGTCCATATTAGATAGGAAAATCTATGCTATCACAGACAAACAACCCGGTCACTTCAGGTCAACCGCCTCTCGGACATGACCACACCCTGCTTCCTCCTCGCCCCTTGAACACAAGCATCTATTCCGTTTGAACATGCGAGATCCACGCTTCCATCTCAGACGAATTCTCCAGAAGAGTCATGCCGCTCGCCATCTGCACAAGACTCTCCACAGTCGACGACATGCACGCATCGTGGAACCGCCGCATGGCAGCACGGCCCCTGGGCGTGTCGCGCAAGTCCATGGCCAGGGAGTCGAGCGCTGCCCTGGGGCGCCGGAAGGTGAACATGAACTGCGCTTTTGGGACGTTGGCGACTTCGTTGATATAGATATCGGGGCCGGTTGGCGGGACGGTGATGTAGCGGACCAGGATTGCGCTCGGGGGGATGGTGTGCGATCCGAGGACGCTGGGGGAGACTGTGAGGGCGTGGAGGAAGGGGACTTCGCCGCAGCGGACGTTGTCGAAGGAAGCCATTGCTGTTGTGTGTGCGTGTGTGTGTGAGAGAAAGAGAGAGTTATTGTTTGTGAGTTGTTGTTTGTGAGTTGTTGTTTGTGTGTCTGTGAATTAATGTGTGTTTTGTCTACTGAGAATTGGCGAGTTGTGGGTTATTTTCCTTGTGTAAGGTGCTTTGAAAGTAAGAGATGGAAGAAGAGTTGCTGGATGTGATCAACTTGCGCAAGGATGTGGCTTTATATACACGCTGCACAAGTATATATCGCTGTATCACCTAGAGGGAGAGAAGATCAAGCAAACATAACGTCAAACAAGATGTCAAGGTGAATATCGAAGCATCTTCCGGATCAGGCCAAACATTGTCTCTTGACAGGCCCGTGCCATACACTCGCGCAGCAAGCAAATGCTCTCCGAGTACTTCTTCCGTTGAAGTCCCCTCGATTTACAGGGTCCAGTCACTTGCAGTGAGTGAATGATACAGGGCCAGGTGAAACAGGTCCAAGCTCCTCACATGCGGTTATGGTATGTCATAGAAGCTTCTAGAAGATGGAATTCATGCACAGAATAGACTTTGAGCATATTTTCGGTATTCCAGTCGAGTTTGGCATTATGATTGTGATCAAGTTGAATCAATGCTAAACAAAGGAAGCTCTCATTCTTTGGGGAACGCCCATCTTGCACAAGGCACTCGAGATTCAACATTCCAACCGAAAGACCTGTTACTTGAGCCCCGTTGCATCCCAATACCCTTATGATGGTGGCAGACAAAATCAAAATTATGAGAGCCAACCTTGTCTCCAGCACCTACGAGTTTGCCTGCCTAGGCCGCATTACCACCCCTTATGTCCGCTCAAGTCGACTCAACGCGTAGCATCAAATAACGTCACGACAACTCCATCTTTCTTGCCATTCTGCTTGCCGGCAAAATCCACCCAAGCCTCGGAATCTAGATTCGCATCGGCCTTCTCCAGCAGCTTGTCCTTGATATGAAATATGCGGTCATCGGGATGCTCAGACATGCTCGCCGGCCGGGTGTCCTTGAGCAATTCCGCAGGTTCCACAGCCTGACGGCGGTGGATGATTCCCGCGTGGCTCCAGCCCTTGTGCTCGATGGGCGCGATCTCGACGAATGTGATGTCAATAGCCTTGGCCATGCCGACGATGGATCTGACTACTTGTCCCTGCAAGAGGGTGGGCTGCTCCTATGTGCCGTCGCGGAAAGTGCCGTAGAAGGAGGGGGCATAAAGCATCCAGGCTTCCGTTTTCTGTGATGATTGAAGATGGATGAGTTGTGTGTGTTACTATGTGAGGGTGAAGGAGTTGAGTGTCGGCGATGAGAAGGACTGCTGAGCTGCGTAAGCTGCGGCTTGTATGCCCGTAGAAGAGTCAGAGTGTTTTCGGAAACTTTGAACATATAGAAAGCAGTGTCTGAGCAATGTCGAACAACATGCAACTGGTGCCTCAAGTGCATACAAGAACAGACAAAGGATTGTCAGACTGAGATTGGTATTGGCCATGCCTGTCTTGTGTAACAGAGCCAATACCTCTGATTCATAATAGGTAACCAACAACTCTCAACGTAAGAGATCTCGTGTTAACTGTGGCGATATTGCTGCATTGACTGAGGAAAGGCTGATCCCATATGGTCTTCACCTCCTGTAGAAAGTTGAGACTTGCACCTTGTAACCCTGGCCAACGTATATAACATCATTGGGTACCTATAATTCGGATTGGTTCACTTACCCTTGAAGCTTGCTTACGCGCATCTTTTTATGTAAACGCAGTTGCGATATCATCTCCCCTCTTAAAGAATTTTAGAAATTTGATGATGACTTTCTGCGGTAGCTTATATGATGAGTATCTGATAGAACTATAGTCGATGAGCGACGCCGTGAGATTGACGGCTTGGATATACATGTAAGCAGACTACATCAAGTACCTAGTCAAATTCCAGCATTGCTCCCACATCGGATTTGGGGTAATTTGGATGGCAAAAGGCACTCTAGTATTATATCGAGTTATTCCCGATCGCCGACGGTGATCTCGCAATCCGCATCTGCATTTGCATCAGCGCCAATGATGACCAATCCATGTGCCGTGTTCTATCTACTATGTATGCCCGTGTCTCAGCTGACGTGAACCTACAATTCAGTCGATCATATGACGAGGGCCCAGAGACATACATACTCCTAGATATATCCCTTGCTTTGTATTTGTTAACTCCGCACGATCACTAGACTCTTCAACCCTTGAAAGCAGCCCTGAAATTCCTCCGTCTGTGTCTCTATACGCGTCAACCGGGACGCGGGCCACACACCATGGCTCGCGAGAACGACGATGTTGAGACCCAATCAGGTCCCAATGAAAACACATCTCTACTGGCAGGAGAGCACCCAGAACAATCTCCGCAGGAACAACAAGTGAATGAGAAGAAGTCCACCCGTTGGGTATTGTGGAGGATCGTCTGGGCTCTGGTCGCGGCTCTCGTCCTTGTCGTGTTCATCAAAGGCTGGATCGATGCCGACGGCGATGTCAATGTATGTGCTGCAGCGGCAAGCCGGATCTACCAACTTCCATGAAGCTGTCCGTAGCTGACAGAAAGTGAACCCAGTTTGATCTGAAAGATGCGCTCAGAAAAGCCCTCGGAGGCGGTTTGAGTGGCGCGGCGGCAATGGTTCTGCAGGTGTTGCTCCTAATGGTACGGCCTCTAATCAACCCTCTCACCCTCTCACATTCTCTCCAATCACTTTGGCTCTGTTGTATTCAACGTGTGCCTCTCTGATATAAGCAATCAATCATCTGACTTCTACTGCAGCCTCTCCGAACAATCATGAACTATCAGTACCGCTTCGGCACATCTTTCTCTCAGGCCACGCAGATTCTCTACGCTGACGGTGGCCTTGGTCGGTACTACTCGGGCATCGGAGCTGCGCTCTTCCAAGGTCAGTCATAATCTAAATCCACAGAAGAAGATGCCGGTGTTCCAGGTCCTGATGGCATCAATATAAATAGGCCCCGTGGCAAGATTCGGAGACACGGCTGCCAACGCCGGAATCCTGGCGCTGCTGCAGTCCAACTCGTATCTGAAGCATCTGCCCTCGCTCGCAAAGACAGTCTTTGCCTCCCTCTGGTATGCCAACCTCCATATTGCGCTTATTCTATTATCAAATCTTGTAATCCTAACATGCGGCCTCAAAAGTGCCGCCGGCTTCCGCATGATCCTCACCCCCGTCGACACCCTCAAGACGACCCTCCAGGCGCAAGGCTCCCACGGAAACGCGCTCCTCCGCAAACGCATCAAGGAGCACGGAATCGGGACTCTATGGTGGGGAGCGTTTGCCACCGCGGGAGCAACATTCGTCGGACACTACCCCTGGTTTGCCACGGTACGACTGCTGGCTCCTTGTAGTCTTTGAAAATGGTTGACTCGAAATACCCTTTGCTCACACTTTTGCTGCAGTATAACCTCCTGACCGAAGCCATCAAGGAGCCGCCGAAAAGCGAGCTGTTCCTGTGGCTGCTGCGCCTGGCCTTTATCGGGTTCATCGCATCCATCATTTCGGATTCCGTGTCCAACTCATTGAGGGTGATTAAGACCTACCGCCAGGTCAACGACACCAAAGTCTCCTACGGTAAGTTTTCTCCATCACATGCTTCTTTTTATGCTTTAGTGGCTGTTGCTTTGCTAACCTTGTTTGAATGCAGGAGAGGCCGTGCGGCTGGTGGTTCGGGACGACGGGGTATCGGGGCTGCTGGGGCGCGGCCTGAAGACACGCATCTTGAGCAACGGCCTCCAGGGACTGCTGTTTTCCATTCTGTGGAGGCTCTTTTTGGATCTGTGAGTTGCCCTTTGGATAGCCTGGCGAGTTGCGGATTCTGGGAGCTGACTTGGTCTGGCGGTAGCTGGGAACACAGGACAAAGTCTTGATGCACTTGTTGGCGCACGTCCAAGGCATGGATGGGCTGGATTGGAGCTGCGAGCTGGTCATGATGAAGGCTCCGGATCCATCGATACGTGTACGACAATAAGACTCTTCAGAAAAAAGGCTTGGGTCTTGACTTTGTCTTTCATATTAGTCTCTAGGACTTGGAGGCTTGATCACTATCCAGATGCCAGTCTCCCTCGTCTTCAAATGCCAGTCTCCCTCGTCTTCGGCCAACCTATCCTCTCCTGTCATACATCAGTTCTACTCGTCTGCCGGGTAAAGCTATGGCTGCAGGACCCAGTCCTTTAATCCATCCAATAATAATCATCCTCTTCCTCAGAGCTGGGGTAGTCTATGGTGCCATACCCGGAGAACTCGATGTAGCGGTCGAAAAGGATCTTTTCCGCCCCCATGGCATCTATCCGCTCCTTGTCCCACATCACGTATCCCCATTCTTGCAAATCCCAATCAACCCAGCGTACGTTCGAGTATCTTCCTCCCCAGAGCATCACCCAGGCCGCGGGAGGGCGAAGCTGCAGCTCATCCGACTCTCCATCTCCGTTGAACGGCAAACGGTCGCCGCGGACCTCTTTCCAGTCACGCTCCGTCGGGTTACGCTTTCGATATTTCAGAAAGTATGTTCTATACGAGGTGCCAAGGTCGGCATACTCAATCGCGGGCCATGCTAGTACCTCGTGCATCACCTTAATGCGCCTCGCAGCATCGCCGCCGACAAAGGAAATCGCATGCAGAGGTCTCAAACCCCGAGAAGCGGTGCCACCGACGACGTGGTCCGAGACGTCTAAAGAGCTCCCGCGGGTTGTTAGGCACATGGGTCAAGGCAGACAACGAGAGTTCGCGAGGGGGTGAGGAAGGGGAGGAAGCAAGAAGGGGGGCGGTTGGTTCAGTAACTGACGGTGATTCTTGAGCCGCTTGCCTCCTGGAGGACTCACAAACTCAAAAAGAGGGCTTGTTTCGCGTATCTCGTCACCAAAAGTCGTGCAAACGGCGTCCCACGTATGATACACATGGTACGAGAAACTCGCAAGCTCCTCAAACTCCCAGGGCTCGAACAGGTTGAAGAAAAGCCGTGTGACATCATCTATTGACACATATTCGTCCTCGCCAAACCTCGGCCTGGTCCGGCCTTGGGACCCGAAGATGTGGCCGTACAGCTGGAAGCGATACATGGCTCTCAGGATGCGCATGCGCTCTGTCGGGCTCAGCGGAGGTTCCGGGCTGCTGGCGTCTGGACCGTCTCCGTCTGGTATCCAGTTGGGCTGATAAGCTTCATGGGACTTATTCTCGAGGTGGCCTGAGAGATTCTGGAGAGTCAATCGGGCGTATACGTCAACAAGCGGTTCGACGATTGTTGTGTGAAACGTCCACATGCCGATGATGGCCTTTTCGCTGAGGTCGTTGAGCGATGGCCCTGTCTTGTCGAACCGGCGTCTGTTTGCATAGGACTGGAGAAAGGGCTCGACGACGGGCAGGTCGCGTATGCTGTTGGTCCACGGCGGAAACGATGTCTGGTATGCTGCGTACGCGTCCACCAGCACACTCCCCAGCGTGCTCTTGAGCCGCCTATAGATGAGAGAAGCTCGATCTCGCTTGACCAGCCGGTAAAGCACCGGAGATGCACGTGCCAGGGAGTCAATGTCGCACAGGTCGAGCCTCGCCAGCACATTGTGCTGGATCAGGCAGGGGAGGCCCTCGAGCCGGCTGTTTTGTGAAGAGCTGCTTAGGGTGATATTGCTCGCCATCATGGAGGTTGCAGAATGGCTTTGCCCTGATGGAGGGGAAAGAGTAGAGAAGCAGAAAATTTGGAGAGCCAGGTCTGTAGGCCAGGCGTTAATACCTCAGACAACATGAAGTCAGTAAGGTAGGTAGGTATGGGTCTGGGAAGAGGACGGGCATCGGAAAGGTACGTGCATCAAGACACGGAAAATCCCTCGGCCAGGCCGTGTTTCGGCCAAGCCAGCTGAATGAAGAGTTGGGACGGCTGATCCACGAGCCTGTTTGCTCTCTTCCCGCCTCTAAAGCAGGAACAAAGCCCATGCAGGCAAGCATGTTGTGGTATGGGCGGTGTCGTCTGACATGCCCTGGTGCTACTTGGCTGATCCACGTATGTATATAGCCAGAGAGCGGCATATTGCAGAGGGAACGGGTCGTGTAACATCGAGGGAGATTCACCGACATTCTGATTGAGGCGTGGAAGAGACAGTGCCTTCAGTCTACCCATGCAAGTCTGTGTGTGCCTACATCCTACTCATGTCTGTGATATCTGAACACATTCTGGGACCAGAGCCTCAGTGGCCTCAAAACCAACCGACAACTGCATGCTCCTGCTTGTGCCTGAAGAAAGAACAAGACAATTGCAATGGCCTTTGATTCATATCATTTCATAGTATCAAAGACGATAAACTAGAAGAGCCCCTAGACGAAGAAAGGAGGACCATCCAAGAGCACTTTTCTCTTCCCCTCCCAACACGGCTGACCTGCATCTACTCTTCCCCCAACATACTTCACGCATCATGCATGATAATTCCACACGGAGCGTAACTAAGAAACCCCCCTCTCTGTAGTCCCCTGCGGCCCAGCACCCTCCGACCCATCAGCAGCCAGTGGCACTGCGATATCTAGTCAGCGCGTCCTGGATGGCCACTATCGTGTGTTTGTGCCGACTTGCCGTTGCGCCATCAGTGCCCTTGAAGTATGTGGTTCGCTCCCAATCAAGTACATGGCTCTCAAGATTCTCAATGTCCTTGTACCCCGAATTCTGCGCGGAAGCTATGGTAGTCTCAAAGTCGATGTGCTTGCGCCATAATCCCTTATTATCACGTTCACCCCCAACGATCCAAAACCTCCAGTCTTTGATGGCCTCAAAGTCTTTGCTATTCTTCAGAGCAGGGAAACGATGCTTGTCGTAGTCCACCTTACGCCATTCAATCACTCTTGTGAAAGCATCCAAGGCCGATCCGATGCTTCCTCTGTCGCCCAGCCCCTGCTTGCATGTGGACAATACTTTGGAAACCTCATCTAGCATGTTCGTGTATCTGCCCCGAGAGGAGGAGATGATATTTGTCGGACTTGGCCACCGCTCTTGCAACTGGTATTGCCCTTCGAGCTTTAGTAACTTGTCTGCCGTGTCACCGATGGAACTAGGATCGAACGTCTTGTCGGTGACGGCTCCCCTAGTGTTCCCTTGTCTGTTGCTGAATTCGAGAAACTCGCTGAATGTGAGAGTTCCCCCTGGGCCGGTTCCTCTCTGACCATGGCAGATTTGCAGCTTGCTGACGTCGAAAGAATCAAAGACCTTGTGTGCATATTCGATCTCCGCTTGATAAGCCCACCAGACGTATAGGCGTTCGAAAGCTCCCCGAATGCCACCCGCGATGGCGTGGACGATAAGTAGGCAAACGCCGAGACAGAGAGAAACTCTCATTGTAGGAAAAAAGATAGAGAAAATATTGACTTGTAAAGGAGGTGTTTATAGAGGCGTAGAAGCAATGAACCGAGTGATAGTTAAGTAATGGTCGGTTGAAGGGTTGGCTCATCACAATATTTATATACAAACCAGCATGATATGCTGAAGGCCAACCCTCAAACACTCTTGTTCATCAACGGTGTTGGGAACTGCTCCATCTGCAAAGTACTGCAAAGAGACGGCAATGGCACAACGCTCGTCTGTTACAAGCCACAAGGCCCTGTTGATGAAGCGAACATGGGGGCCAAGCCACCATGCACATACCCCGACTCTCGGAATGACCGCCCGTTTGCTACTTCGCATCTATCCATGCGCGCTGCCATGTTTCAGAGGTTCAGTTTGCTCCGTTATTGGGAAATGAATGCCCTCTTGACCTGCTGGATCCTTGAGGATTCTTCCTGCCGTGAGGGGGTCGGGCAACGCGTGCACTGTTCAGGGGAACTTTATGATCAAAGTGATAGAAACCGCCCTCCCCGAACCAACTCTCTCCTCGGACTCTTGATCTCACTTATTCTCGCCCGGTATACTTTGGTTACCCTTTAGGAACGCCAAACCTTCGCACCCGTCCATCTTCCCATCTGACTTCTCATTCTATCTTCGTTGCCCACGCGCAGAGACCGTCTCGATGGCCTGGCATCTTTCACCTCGTGTCCTGGTCATACTCACCACTGCTGTCCTTTCGGCTCATCTTGCGCATTCGGAAGCCATCCACGCCGCCGGAAACCCTCAATGCCCTTCCCTTTGTGTCGGCAACGGACGGCATGAATGGACTGCATATTCCTCTGTGGAAAGCTTTTCGCTCTGTAACCAGCCCATGCTCTTCGACTTTGCCATTCATGTTCAACTGGATGATCCTGAGTCTACAGTCAAGTTCCGCGCTTGCGCTGCAGCAAACATGACTGAACGGCAAGTCCTCAACTCGACGTATCATGGAAGTCAGCACAGCGAAACGCATATGCCCGGCGATGCTCGTCTTTCCAACGCTGATATCGCATGGTGGTCTCCAGGGGAGGCTGAAAGCGGACTGAATGCTGTGGCAGCATTTGATAGTCTTTGGCATCATCTTGGAGAGGCTACTGAATCAGGAGAGAATATAATTCTCTTTTCCTAGTAAGCATTGAAACTCTTTTTCTTTTCATCTCCATGCTTTCTTCTCTACATTGCTGAAGTCAAGAACCCTGATCTAGTGTACACAATACCGTCCTTGGACTCTACATCGGTGCGAGCGTTGTTGATGCAGCCAGTGCCTTGTCTGCTCTTGCGCCAGGCCTCGTGGACAACCCGCATACAGCCGGTGCTTCCCGAAGCCTGGTCCAGGTCTGTGGCCAAGGCAGGAACGCGGAGCATACCGTGGGCGTTGCCATTAGCTCCGAGAATGACCTTGCTGCCGTCCAAAGCTGTGTTGCGTCTTGGAGCAGGGCAGAATGCGCGCCAACTGATGACTCGTCGGAAATGAGCACCCTGACCGACTTGAATATCTGGACACGGTCAACCCTGCCAGACCGTCCCCTGGCCCGACATTCTCGCACTCATCTCCACCCGCGAGGCGAGTGCAAGGCCATCAAAGTCGTCCCTGGCGACTCGTGTGCAAGTCTCGCCTCCAAGTGTGGCATCAGCGGAGCCAACTTTGAGAGATACAATAACTATGACAAGAAACTATGCTCCAAGCTGGCCGTCGGCAAGCCTGTCTGCTGCTCTCCGGGAAAGCTGCCCGATCTACGACCCAAGCCCAAGCCGAACGGAGAGTGTGCCACTTATACCGTCAAGGTATGAACTTATGAGCATGAAGCTATAATCATTTGCAGCTAATATGTCCACTTTCCTTACAGAGTAGTGACACTTGTGCGGATATTGCTGCTTCAAACGGCCTCGAAACAGCTGACGTGGTGGAGTTTAATAGCAAGACTTGGTAAGTCCCCCCCTTTTCCCCATCCTTAAGCCCTTGGAATAGTAGGTTGACCTTTCCTCCCCCAGGGGCTGGAATGGATGCAGATCTCTTCTAGTTGGTCAATTCATCTGCCTTAGCAAAGGGAGTCCTCCTCTGCCGGCGTTTGTGCCCAACGCAGTATGTGGGCCAACCAAACCCGGGACCAAGAAGCCACCAGCGAGTGTAGAACTTGCTACCCTCAACCCGTGTCCCTTGAACGCTTGCTGCAACGTATGGGGCAGTTGCGGTACGTGAAAAGCCTGAATCTAGATTTGAGACTTTGCGCAGGTAGGTATCTACGGTAACTGACGACGTGCAGGGACAACAAAGGAGTTCTGCACCATCTCCAGGTCTGGAACTGGGAACCCGGGCACGTCTCGGCCGGGGGAGAACGGATGCATTTCTAACTGTGGAATGGGCATCGTGAACAACAAAGAGGCACCCGACAGCTTCAAGAAGGTTACGTACTACGAGTCGTGGAACCTCGACCGCTCATGCATGCACATGGACGTCCGAACGGTGGGCGACCTGGGTCAAGGATACACGCACCTGCATTTCGCCTTTGTCAACATCACCAAGGACCTCAAAGTCAGCGTCCAGGATCCGCGCGGCCAGTTTGACCACTTCAAGGGCTTGAGCGGCATCAAGCGCATCGCGGCCTTTGGCGGCTGGTCGTTCTCCGTCGGCGTCGACACTTACGCCACGCTTCGTCAAGCAATCAAGCCGGAGCATCGCGAGTTCTTCGCCACCCAGGTTGTCGACTTTCTGAAGCAGCACAATCTGGACGGCGTCGATTTTGACTGGGAGTATCCCGGAGTGAGTTACAATGTCCACGCTGGCCGGAAGATGATCGATTGACCAGCTGACCTCGACGTCTCTGCACATACTAAAGGCTACCGATCTTCCCATTCCTGCCGGATCCCCAGAGGACCCTGCCAACTATCTCCGATTCTTGCAGCTCTTGAGAAAGAAGCTACCAGCGGAGATGACTCTTTCGATCGCGGCGCCTGCGTCATTCTGGTACCTCAAAGCATTTCCCATTGCCGACATTGCAAAGACGGTCGACTACATCGTCTACATGACATATGATCTTCATGGTGAGGCTCACTTACACCTAGCCCCCTAAAGCTAGGGTATTGGTACCCATATGCATGATGAACGAAAGCTGACAACGACTTAATGTATCGCATAGGCCAGTGGGATTTCAACAGTCGATGGGCCAGCGACGGATGCCCAAAAGGCAGCTGCCTGCGATCTCATGGTATGGACAGCCCCCGCCTCCCTCGCCCCCTTTTCCAACATGTGTACCAACACCCACCCGCCCCCCCCTCTCTCTCCCCCTTTTTCTTTCTTTCTGTTTTGTGTCTTGTCCCTCCCCTGTATCTTGACCTTGGCTGACTACATCTAGTCAACATGACGGAGACCCTTAATGCATTGGCCATGATCACAAAGGCCGGTGTCGAGGCGAGGCAGGTTGTTGTCGGCGTTGCAAGCTACGGACGCTCCTTCAAGATGAACGATCCCAAGTGCAAAGGACCCATGTGCACCTTTTCAGGTCCCCAATCTCTCGCTGCCCCGGGAAGATGCACCAATTCGTCCGGCTACATGTCCAATGCCGAGATATTGGACATCATGGAGGATAAGAAGAGTTATTCTGTCCAGGCGTGGTACGATGAGAAAACAGACAGCGATTATCTCATATATAATCGTGAGTACTAGAGTCTACTTTCCCCAGGCCACCCATTCCCGCCCTCCCGCAAGGCTGAGCAAAGACGCGTGCTGACTCTAGTCAACCTGTTTAGAGACCCAATGGGTCGCGTACATGAGCAAGTCGGTCAAGGAGGCCAGAATCAAGAAGTACCAGGTAACGAGATGCATTGCTACTTCATCCTCGATACTAGCCAGGTCAACCTACTCAGAATTATCCGTCTGACTCAGCGTATAGGCTCTCAACTTTGGAGGCATCTCAAACTGGGCCATCGACTTGGAAGAGTGGTGGGTGGACATGTACGACTTGGACGGAACAGACAAAGAAGATACCGACGGGCTCTACGAACTGTTTGATACCTGCGAAGACACCTATGAGACTCTCGAGGACATACCTCAAGACTTGGACAGCCGATGCGCCTCGTTCTACATCTTGACCGTTCTGTCTTCCCAGCTTTCCCGAGCAGTCGAGGCCTACAAAGAGGTGTCAGAGGGCTACGACAACAAGGTATGGGTTATGCAATTTCCTTGATTTTCCCCTCACATTTGGTTGTAGTTCCATCTTTAATAGCCAGACTAATGACATTGACTGCAGTTCAAATGGTACGTTGAGTGGGTCAGGGACGGCATCAACGATGATCTCCTCGACTTCATGACCGGCAGTGGCGAAGGCAACAAGTACATGGACTGCAAGTGGGAAAGCGAAGTGAGCAAGGGTTCGGGTCCCTGCACAGAAATGAAGCTCAGGGTTGAGCCCTCGAATCCAGGAGCCCGGTATATCGAGTACACGCTTCGAGACGAGGACGGCTTCTACAAGGCACTGCAGGCCTCGCACAACATCGAGAGAGACTGGGTCACGTTCGAAAACTATGCCGTCCACGATCCTTGTACGTGCCCACCAGGAGGAGGAGGAACCTACTGCAGATGCATGAACGAATATGTCATGTACAAGAAGTTCCCGCGACGCATCAAGGACGCGTCCAAGATCGACGTGCCCAACCCAAAGGAGCTCGTGGACGAGGCCCTTCCCAAGATGGACGAGCTCGCGCAACTGCTGGCCTGGACCATCCCGCTGGTGCGCATGGGCAGCCTCGACGTCAGCTACGAGGACCCGGCCGTCGCCTTTAGCATGCCCGTCTTCATGCTCGAAGACGCAGTCGAGTCCATCAAGAAAATCAAGGAAATCGGAGAGAAGGAGAAGGAGGAAAAGAAGCACGAGCACGTGCTCCAGATCCTCGAGATCGTCTTCGCCATCCTGCCATTTGTCGCCGAGGGTGCCGCCGCGGCTTTTGGCGCCGCGAGCCTCATCGCGCGCGGCCTGGCCATCGTTGCCGAGCTG
Organism: Trichoderma gracile; assembly: GCA_020002365.1. Taxonomy (NCBI): domain Eukaryota; kingdom Fungi; phylum Ascomycota; class Sordariomycetes; order Hypocreales; family Hypocreaceae; genus Trichoderma; species Trichoderma gracile. The sequence continues at coordinate 967,101 of JAINEY010000006.1, forward strand.
GGCAACGGCGCCCTCACGATTGTGGAAATCGTCGACGACCCCCTCTCTGCGCCCTTTGCCATCCTCGGCTTGCTCATTGGACCTCTCGGCGTCAGGGCCAAGGGGTCGCGCTCCGGCTTCAAGTCTGCGGCTGATGCGCGTCGTGCTCTCGACGAAGGCAAGCTCAAGTTGTTTTCCGAGGCGTTTCGGAGAAAGGACAGTCTCGTGCATATGATTATGAAGCAAAGCAAGTCTTGTAAGCTGTAAGTGGATGTGGATGTGCTGGCGACTTATACTTAGGGAGGTGCTTCATCTGGATCGCACCCTCTGGACTGGAAAATGCCACTGTTGTATCCTGATAGATGACTAGACTTGTATGTATCGTCAAAGATCATCTTCCTATCTCCTGTGAAACGCCATCGCAATGCCTTGTACCATGTATGCCAAAATCTACCTTACCGAATGAGACATCTTCTGCGACCTCGTCCGTGACCTCGTCATGCGCTGTCCATTGCATGTCGGGCCATCGACCGACTCCAACTTCAATGCATCGAGCGCTGCTGTAATGCCCTCGGCCGTTATCCGAGACTCAGCCTTCCAATGCAGCATATCGTAGACTATGCCTTCGAGCTTGTTGTCCCTGTCCAGCGCCTCCCTCTTCTCCTTGACGAGATCGAACCATGCCATCATAGCCTCATCGGAGCCCTCCTTCTTGCCCGCATCAGCCATGTCCCACCTGATCCCACAACTTTCCGGAAACTGCATCTTGCCAAGCAAGTAGGACGTTGTGATGCCCAGTGCCCACACGTCTCCTGGGAAGCCCCGTCGCTTGCGGTGGATGATGTCGGGAGGAAAATACCACATCGTCCCCCCGGTCGCTTGATCCTCGTCACTTGTGGCCATTCCAAAGTCGAAAAGGACGGCGCCTCGCTGGGGAGAAAACGCAATGTTGCCGGGCTTGATGTCGTTGTGGATGATGGACTTGTCGAACAGGTACACGAGGGCAGATGCAATGTCATACAGGATGGTCATAACATCGCTTAATGTGAATGTGGACATGATGCCACGGTAGAGGGACCGGGGCAGGACCTCCAAGTACAAGGCAAACATGCGCGCATCAAAGGCCTTGAGTGCCACTATGTTTCTCTTATGTTTAGTTAGCAGGAGGTATACGAGGCGAGGTGAAACATTGACGACGAGGATTATAACATACATGCTTGTGCCCCCTTAGCATATCCCTTTCTCTCTTCCACGAGCGTGCGAGGGCGGGTACTCGATCGAACGACTTGCCGTCATATTGAGGGACTTTGGCTACGACCAACCCCGGTATAGCAGAATGCCGGCAAGAAAAGACGCTGGTGGACTGGGTATGCCCCATGTATCGGATCCGGCTGAGGTGATACGAGTCCGAATCATGTGCTGTGCAGACGGGCGTTGGCTGCGAAGCCTCGCCGTTGATGTGCAAGCTGCTGATGACTGCTGTCTCTTTATCTTCGAGCTCTAGGAGGGGGATGCCCGTCTGGTTGACAATCTCTCGAACGGAAGAGGGAGTCAGCTGGTGGCTCTGGACAGCGTCTGTGCTGCTGCCGTTGGAGTCTGATTCGGGGGCTGACTTGGAAGCGGCCGGAACGGCGACATCTTCTGCCTTCTTGTTGCCCAGCTTTCGTCGTTTGCCGGGATTCTCAGCGTCATCTCTGTTGGCGGCTCGTTTGGCTAACGGCGAGTCGATTGCCTTGTGGATTGCCACTGTATACTGTCTCCTGACAAGCATCACCTCAGTAGCAAGCCTGTCGTCGTCTTCATCGCCAACGAGAAACATCCTCCACAGCCCAGGCCGGAGCACAGCACGGTGGTTCTCTCGTACCAGCCACCGAGTCCAGCGAGAATCAAGGGCTATCAGATGAAGCGTCGCCTTTGAGCAGTTTTTTAGTATACAATTATCGCTGCCTGGAATAAAGATGATTTCATAGCACAATTCAACAGCGGTCGAGCTGCATTGGAGCGGTTGTTGGACGAGATACTCCATATACTGGGAGCTTTGGACGAGGCCAAACGTCACCCTGCCCTCAATCTCTTGTGGGAGCCGAACAATTGAAGAGTCCTCACTTGTATCATTGGGATGCTGAGGCGATGCAATGATCAGTCGGGCGCCCTCGGCCGAAGGCAAGGCAGCATGGAGAAGCGTTCTTATCTGGTCGACTGTCGGAGCCTTGGGGTTTTGGGTTCCATCAGCTCCGTCTGACGGCGTCTCTTGATTCTCTGGAGCTTTGGAGGCGGGTATGGACTGTGGCTGAGCTTCACCCTCAAGCTCGCCGGTCCGTTCCAGTTCTCTCTCAGCAGTAGCAATAGCAGCAGCAGCAGCACGAGAATGAGTCTGTGTTGCAGAGGCAGATGTGTGAAGGGACGGGGAATAATCAAGGCCGCTGGCATGGCTAATGGCCTGTGCCTGTAGAGGCATGATGGCGATGACGATGGCTCAAAGTTGGCTGTGGCGGTAAGATGTAGTACCAAGATGTAGGTAGATGTAGATGTAGATGTAGATGTAGATGTAGATGTAGATGTAGATGTAGATGTAGATGTAGATGTAGATGTAGATGTAGATGTAGATGTAGATGAGATGTAAATGGAGGGCAGACGCGTGAGATGCTTCCGAGACGTCGGCAGAGACGCTACATGTACGAACCGAGCAGGCCGGTCGAGGGGTATAATGACCTCGTTATAACCTGCGGACGAGGCAAGCAAGAAGGCGGTTCAGCTGCCTTGAGGCTGCAGCTCATTGAGACAAGATGGTTCGTCGTCCAGAGCATCAATTTCATCTGCACTGAACTGGGGAGAGGCTACGATCCAGGGACGTGCATCAGGCGGCTGATGATGTACCTCCAGCGTGAGAGCCTCGACTGTAACGCACAGCCACTCCCGCCCCTAAAAGCGCGGCAAACGGGCCGTCAAGCGCCAAAAGAGCCACCAGACGCCATGGAGATGGATGTACTTGTAAAAGACCCAAATATCAACTATAAACATGGAATACTTGCTCAATTGTTTGTATAGGTATTCGTGCAACAAAAATAAAGAAACTGGACTTGCTAGCGCATCACAACAGATTTTAAAGTAGATGGAAAAAACCAGCCTTGCAGCGGCTACCCAACCGTGTTTGCGCCGTGCAAGCGCAGAGACACAGCCATTCACGGTTGATGCTGCTCGCTAAAATATAGGCATCCAGAGGCTCCTTGTGGCACAAACTTGGCGCTCAAAAGCACCAAACAATGAAAAGCCCCCTGCGCCACAGCCCGATCGGGTCGTATAGCACGGGCTCTGCCACTTTCGCTGAGCTGCACCCACCGAGTCATTCAATTTCCTGCAGCGGCTCGAGCTCGCAAACTCCAACGCTTTCACGCCATTCCAACATCGCCATTCTCGACCATTCATCAACTCCCCAGGACACCCGCCATTTCGCGCAAAGACAGCAGTAAACAAGAATCGCGACTCTGCCACAGCTTGTATCCCTCGCCTCCAAAACAGTCGAACAAGCGATCCGGATCACGAACTGCGACGGCGACAGCGACAACAACAGCGACGACAGCGACGATAAGCCATCGCGGCAGCGACGGCGACAACGAAGGAGCACCGAGTCCCCAACCAGCACGGCTGAGAGTTACCAGCAACAATGATTCTCCATCCGTTTGAACCGCCAAATCCACGCCATCACAAATATAAGAATGCAGAATGGAGGAGGACGGCCCCCCACGATATCAAGCACCCGGACTTCCTCTGGAGCGACTATTGGCGGCGCTTCAATACGATGCAGATCCCGCTGTTTGACGAAGACGAATACTACGACGTAGCGATAGCGGCAGCCAGGGAGTCGAATGGCCAGGAGGAATTCGAGCAGAGACTCGACAAGATCAACCGGCAGCAACGGAAAAAGCTAACGGCCATCATGGACCATGCTCTCAAGGACGCCCTGGCCAACGCAGAATCCTTCACAAGCAACGACGCTTGGCGTACGGCTGTTCATGCCTCTCAAACTGGCTGTCTACAATACTTTGTGCAACTCTTGGAGGGCGTCGTGTCTGGCAGGAAAGCGGCGGTGGTGGCAGCGGATGAGGCGCCGCTAGATAACGATACCCATGAGAATCTCGACGACAAGGCGCGGAACGAGCAGACGAGAGATGTGGTGCAGGCGCGAGCCTACACTGACGACAGAGGCTATCCCTATATGGATGGCCCTATGCCTCGGTATTGGCAGGCACAACACCCCGATGAGTACGAGTGGAACTACAAAACTCGGAGCGAATGCGACGGGAGGGACCAGACGCCGAGTGATGATTTTATCCTTGCAGTGCCTGCAGTCGAATATACAACGCCCACCTCTGACGATAGAGCTCCCAGTTCCACCAGCCAGACTTCTTCTGTGCAGCAACCCCTCCCGCCTGTTTCGACCGATGGACATCTTGTGACGGAAGACGATGGAGAGGTGGCCCAAGAGGCTCCAGCAAGGTCGTTGGGTGAGGATGGAAGCACAGCTCTGACAAAGAAAAGAAGGCGACCCGAAGAAGATGCCGCAGCCCAAGAGCCCAAGCGTCGCAAATTGGAGCACGATGCTGCTCCCACCCCAACACGCCAAACCTCTCGGAAGAGATCCAGATCTGATGATGATGGCGAGGACAATGGATACAAACGACAGAGGATAGAGAGCTTACCCTCGCCCCCAACGTCCCATACCTCATCCGCCGAACTGGGAGAAGATACTACGGCCGACGGCGTTCTATCGACAGATCAGAGCAACGCGTCAGCAAACATTCAAGCCAGGAGTCCAAGCCAGCCACTGGGAACTCCTGGAGCAGATGTCGCCGATGGGAAACGCAAACGCCGAAAGGGTGGTTCTGTTTCGCGCATCACACGCGCAAAACCTTCTCAGACTGCTTCTCAGACTCCTCGGAACTGCAGGTCTTCAAGGAGAAGCACATCATCACCGCTCTGGGAGCTGGACTCTTCAGGTAGGCCACACTCGGTATTGTGAGACTGGGTCAAGTGGACATGGACTGGACTTCGAGGCTGTCACGAGTTTAAAAGAACAAGATCGTTATCCTAGCAGGGCTGGGTGCAGCGGTTAGTTCGGAGAAACGATGGCGCATCGTCCGACTGAGAGCATGGTCGTTATCCCGGCAGGGCTGGGTGCAGCGGCGTAGCTCGAGGTCAGGGACGCGGTGCCTGGGGGCGGAACATGGTAGTTATCCTGGCAGGGCTGGGTGCAGCGGCGCAGTTCACGCAGCGTCAACATGTTGTGTAGTCTCCGAGGGCATGGTCGTTATCCTGGCAGGGCCGGGTGCAGCGGCGCAGCTCGAGGAACACAACGACGCTTTTCTCCTTTTCTCGTTGCAGCCTCGGGCCTGGCCGTGTCCTCATTGGGCTCTGTCCGAGAATCTGAGCAGCATGGATGGGGCGGAGGGTACATTTCCAGCAAATCTTCGAGAGCGACGTTGATTTTCTTGTTCTGATTGTGAAGCATGGAGTTGGCCGGTTTTGCCACAAAGCGAGCATTTTCTGAAGGCGTATTTATTGGGTTGGAATGGATTGGGTTGGACTTTATATACCCCTAGAGCATCTATATTCTTTTCCGCCGGAGTCAAATTGACAAATCCTTTCTTGGTCAAGCATTGGATCCATGTCTCTACCGTTTCGCTTCTCGTCTACCGCACTCTTTCACCCTCGATTCTGACTAATGCGGGGAGTATGCCATATGCCGTGGTACACGTGCAATACAGCTTGAGAAAACCGTGGTAACCCCTTTCAAAACATAGTTGCGACTTGCTTCTCCAACGATCTGTTTATAAACTCTTGAATCTCTTTGTTATTCTTCTCAGTCGCCATCATATGACCGTTTCCACATATACCCTCATCAGCAAGATGGACATGCTCGACAGAAACCCCTGCTTCACGGAGGAACTCAACCATGAGAAGGTCATAATGAGAATGATCCTCCCCTTCAGCAGTCACCAAAAACGACCGTAGTCTGGCAAAGAGTCCTTCAACTGCCGTACGGGCGCCTCCTGTCGGAGGTCCTTGGTGAGGTCTGCGTGCCTGCCCGCCACTTCATCGCGATGATGAAGACCATGGGCTGGCTGGCAGGGGATTTTGTGTCCGTAGTAGCGAACGTACATGGACCCTGTCATGTGTGCCCCTCGAACGTCTTGAACCTATTCTGCACCGACGTAGAAGACGTTTGTTTCTGGAGGGGGTTGGGCTTTGATATTAGACATTATCAAAAGGGGCGTGAGATGACGAGATATAGAAGAGTCAATGTATTTTTCAGTGTCCAGATGTACCCTGCCATTCCAGATTCCGTTCACCAATATCGTTTTTCCACAACGAAGAGTACTCGTGACAAGAAAGAAATAGGCTGAATGGCGTTGTTGGGGGGAGGTGTTTAGCGATCTTGTCGTCCCCAGCGGAGCAGCTCTCCTTTCATACTTAACACGCCGACCCCTATACACCTTCCAGGCCACTGGCCTCCCCCAATCAGGCCACCGTCATCTGACAACCCCGACGGACCACCGCCGGGTTGGCAGCGGGGGCTGGTTCCAGGTGGTCGATGGAGATGACGCGGTGTATATGCCATTGGGATGGGATGTCCAGTGTGACTAAAAACTGGTTGCTACATGCAGTTCAAATGGCTAGCGTTGCCTTCCTGAAGTTGGAACAGCCGTAGCTATAATATAAATTGCCGTAACTGCCATAAGGATCTGTCGACCCTATTAGGCTGTGATTTCGGGGTCTGGGATGACTCCTGGATTTACGAAAGACACAGCTGATATAAAGTCCTTTGAGTTGATTCAAGAATTCAAAAAAAGGATGGTTTGTGTTATCTGATGTTTGCCCATAGTATCTGTGGAAACTGAAACTTGGCTATAACTACAATTCAGATCTAGCGGATGGCTTGACGATGTGGCATGATCGAGTGCCTGTTCATGTGGGTTGGTCCCAGAGCTGTCTCTATATTGCCAAGTCCTCCGAAAAAGGGGGGGCAATTGGCTCAGAGGCTGTCAGAGAACTATTTGCCGTTCCTATAGGTTGACCAAGACAGGGAGTCTAATTCAACGGCCTTCCTCTGACCAAGCTACGTATGCTACCCTGGCTCAGTCACTTGAGCTCCACTGAAATTCACACGATGCTTCTCCGAGACTTCCCATCCTAGGGAGCATAAGCGAGGGCAAATTTGATGTTAGATTTCTCGTCCGGAGCTTCTTTGCATATAGAAACATGGAATGATAGTGAATCTAATTGTATTTACTGGACTGCAAGTTGTGAAGATAAGGTAGTAGGCGGGATCCTCACGTGATACGTGACGCCGGTGTCGGCCCCACAAGCTGTTGCTATGACTGCACTTGACTGATCGACCAACTTTAAATCCTCACCAAAACTTTTCGACTCCGATGACTCCAAGCCCTTGATTTCGAATGCCAATTGGTATATTAATGCGCCATATGCCTCATTGATCCCATTGATCCTATCAATTTCATCGGCCTTGAAAACGCAACGAACGCCACTCACAAACATCTCAATCAATATGGCCGAGCAAAAGGTGGACGCACCGGCAGCTGGCATGCTCTGGGGCGGCAGGTTCACAGGTTCGAATGTCTCGGGAATCAACCTTCGGATGCAGTCAGTATACTGACTTCACGGTGCGCAGGTGCAATTGACCCTCTCATGCACAAATACAATGCCTCCATCCGGTACGACAAGGCTCTTTACAAGGAAGATATCCTCGGATCGATTGCTTTTGCCAGGGCCAACTCAAAGGCCGGCATCATCACCCAAGACGAATTCCAGGCGATCGAGCGTGGTCTGCTCCAAGTGATGGAAGAATGGAAGCAGGGAACTTTCGTCATCATGCCGAACGACGAGGATGTGAGAGGCCGCTCAATTCGTCTCAACCCTTCGAGGCTACTAACACAATCGACCAGATCCATACGGCAAACGAACGTCGCTTAGGAGAGGTCATTGGCAAGGACACCGCGGGCAAGCTACACACAGGTCGCAGCCGCAACGAGCAAGTCGTCTGTGACATGCGCATGTGGTTGCGCGATCGGATCAAGGAGGTAGACTCCCAACTCGTTGCATTCCTCAAGGTCATCATCGCACGTGCCGAGTCCGAAATGTAAGCCAAGCCTCATCTCTAGCCACAAGCAGCTCCCTCCTGACTAACAACCTCAGCGATTACCTCATGCCTGGATACACTCACAGCCAGCGTGCCCAGCCAGTCAGATGGGCACATTGGCTCATGGCACACGCCGCTGCGTTCAAGCAGGATCTCGAGCGGCTGCGGCAGGTTTACGAAAGGGTCAATCTCAGTCCACTTGGTTGTGGTGCTTTGGCTGGCAATGTATTCGGAATCGATCGACACGCCATAGCTAAGGAGCTTGGCTTCAGCGGCATCACTTCAAACTCCATGAACACTTCAGCTGACCGCGATTTTATCATTGAGTTCCTTATTTGGAACTCACTCTTCACCAACCACATCAGCAGGTGGGCTGAGGACCTCATTGTTTATGGAACGAGCGAATTTGGATTTGTGCGGCTGGCCGATTCATACTCAACAGGCTCCTCATTGATGCCTAACGTAAGTCTCCTCGGCTTCACGTCACCTATTGGCATAGGTGAAGTGTCAACGGTGCTAACAAGACATTCAATTTGCAGAAGAAAAATAGCGACTCGCTTGAACTTTTGCGCGGCAAGTCAGGTCGTGCTTTCGGTCAAATGGCTGGCCTAATGATGGTGAGTTTCCATATTGGTATCTGAGCCAGCTGCTTGGCTCCTGGGGTGCTCAAGAACGTATTGAGAATAGCTACTAACTATTCACTTTGAAGACAATGAAGGGCCTGCCATACTGTTATGCTAAAGATTCTCAGGAGAGCTGGGAACCCATGTTGGACTCTGTTGAGTTTGTGATGGATAGTTTAGGCATTGCGAACGGGGTCATTGCTACCTTGACGGTGCGACCGGAGCGGATGAGGGCTGCTCTGGACATGACGATGCTTGCCACTGATGTCGCGGAGTGGCTGGTCAAGAAGGGCGTTCCGTTTAGGGAGGCTCACCACATCTCTGGACGCATTGTTGCCCTGTCTGAGAAGACGGATGTTTCGATGGACCAGCTGACCCTGGAGCAACTGCAAGCCATCGACTCTCGGTTTACACCAGACATTGCGGCGGCATTCAAATACGAATCGAGTGTCGAGGCGAAATCGGCTCCCGGCGGTACCAGTCGATCAGCCGTGCTGGGGCAGATCCAGGAACTTCGTGCTATTTTAGAGTAGAGGTCTGATGGCCCGGCGTAGGATGCGGGCGGAGCAAGGGAATTTGGAACGGACATTACGAATTATGCTTTTTTTTTTTTGTGTATGGAAAGAGATGTGTTTCAAGAAGCCTAGGAAAGAAAAAGAAAACCACAAGAGAGTAGAACAGAAACTCGAAGAGGACATCCGCAACTCAGCTGGACATGAGAAGAGGAGAAGTCAGAGGCGAATAAAGCTTTCTCCTTGTCTTGAAGGCATCTTTAAATCAATAGATCATGGAATCATCATATAGGTTCTTCTGCTATAATCTCATTGAGTGACCCCCACAGATACATCGTTTGCGATGCTCTCCAGAAACTTCATTGTCTAGGAAGTCCAAAATTTCCTCCTCGTCCAAGAGCTTATTGATGCCACTCTGGCTGATCTCGTCATCGTCGACGACTCCGCTCGAGGCAATCGCCGGGATCGCCCTCTCGAGAACGCTAAGCGACTTCTCAGCGTCCAGTTCCCATCCCAATGATTGATCGCTAAATTCCCATTCGGGAATGAGCAGATTTACTGCACCCCAAGTCTTGAGGATGTAACCCAAGCATCTGATATCGATACGAGTGGTTGTCTAAGTGATACAGGCTTTGACGGGCCCATGTTCCTCGGTGAAGAAGGCAATTCAGCCGACTTGAAGGTAAATGGGAGGCGATACGGAAGATGAATATTGCACTTACATCCATACCCTTTCTTTATGAGGTCTGCAATTGCATGATAGGTCATACTTGTAGTTCTGTCTTCGTCACGGCCGGGCTGGAACTTTTGAATCACCGCAACAGAGGGCAACGAGCCCGCAAGTTTGGTGAGCTTTGCTCCTTCACATCATCATCATCTTCTTCTTCTTCCGCCGTAGAGGTATCAGGTTTTTCGGAGTTTGATAATCTGGCCGCTTCCTTTGTGCGACGTCGCTGTTCTTGGTATAGCTTCTCAACAGCCTTTGTATTACTTTGTCGTGTCTTGGGTCGTTTTGCCCTCTTCCGTCAACTTTTGAGCAATATCCCAGTTTTGTGTCAAGTTTGTGGAAGGCCTGCCGGCGTGGCCACGCCGCGGTCATTTCCAGAAACAACATCGAGATCACTCTGGAGAGGAATCAAATCATCAAGCAATAGCATGGCACACCCGCTGCACATGTTAGAGCAGCAGGATCACCGGCCCACTCACCAAGAAGGAAATGGGCCAGGGCAAGAATCGGGCAGTATTTCAGTTTGTAGTATTAGCATGTGTATAAGGAGTAAACGATGGTTAAATACGAGGTAAGAACCAGAGATCAATCGGCAAATTCCAATACAAATCCATCCGCTGTATAGTACCTTAGTATTTGTCCTCACGACCATGATCTGTGGCCTCTCTAAAAAATTGGAGAGCATGGCACCTTATCTAGACCTGTTCTTATGCTTTCCTTCACATATGGCTAGTAATGTGAGATGTTGCGCAGGATACCCTTCAACTGCGGAAGTTCCGTCTCTTTCTATTATACACTATTCTTCCATAACATCTTGTCAATATCAAGTCTCAGCACCTTGCCAGCGTTAACAGTGAGAATTCACAGGAACGGTTCGCTAGCACCCTAACTTAGCTATCTATTATCCTGGCAATATTATATCTCTACTACTATAAAACCAAGCAAAGGATCGAAATATAGTCAGTTTCAGCAGAAGATCTTTACTTACTGTTATCATAGCCATGCTTTTTTGCCATCTGCTTTCAATGAAACCTAAATACATGAGATGCCATTCGCTATCGTGAACATTTCAGCCAACCACCAGCGCCCCCCTGTCCTCCGTCCCCCCTGTCGTTCCCTGACCTCCAATCAGCTTCATTCAAGCACCCAGGCAGATTCAGTGTGATCTTGGGCACCGAGCAACAATCGATTGCATTGCACTGCCCCGCTAGGCATCGAGGCATCTTGAAAGACAGGAGTCTGAAGATATGGCAGCAGATATTGTGTACTTCCCAAACATCATGACACTTTGTTCAAAGCCGCGATAGCGATGCCTCGAAGATCCATTTCCGCATTCTTCAAAGGCCTTCAATCCAAAACTGGCGATGGCAAGCGTCGGGCAGAGAAGCCAAGCAACGGAAGCAGGGATGGGAGTTCTCGCTTCCAACTGTCAAGGCGTTCTGTGAGCAAGGACTCGCGGCCATCCACGCCTAGAACTAGCGTTTCGGCTGTCTCGCCCCCAGATGAACTTTCAAGTCTTTCTGTGAGCAGGGGACCAGGGCTGTCTACACCTGGAAACGGTGTTCCGGCGCCTCCAGCTGACGTCTCAATCCTGACGGCTGAACCGCAAATAGACGAAGAGAACAAGCCTGCTTCTTGTGCGCAGGAGCTTTGGGATGAAGCTTACGACGAATTGAAGATTGAAGAGACAAAGCTATTGCAGTTGTACGAAGTAATTCTATCAAACAGACTCAACGACCCTAGCTTTCAACCGTCTGGAGGAATCGATGTAAACATCATCGGAACGGGGAATGAACGACGGTCCCAATTGCTGCTGATAATTGAAGCGGCACAGAAGAAAATGCATACGGAGGCCAGAATCAAGGAAAGCATGGGTGAGGGAATGAAAGTCGTCAACTCCGTGAGATACGTTATAAGCGCAGCAGTCCAGGCTGCACCGCAGGCGGCTCTTCCATGGTCCCTGGTGACTATGTCCTTGGATGTAAGTAGTCCCTCCAGCCCAATGTACATTCATGTTGGAACTTGAACTGATGTTTTGGGAGGGAAAAGATTCTTCAAAATCCACTGAAGCAACACCAAAGGCAGACTGAGGGTATATCCTACACTACGAAGCGGATGGAGTGGTACTGGAGTTTAGCGGATGATCTATTCAATCGATCTGAGGCCACCAATTCTACTATCACGCCCACTATGCGAGATGCCTTGCTTTCACGACTGAGAGAGCTCTACAAGAAGATTATACTGTTCCAGGTCAAGTCGATCTGCTCATACTACCGCAATCGCGGGCTACAGCTGCTCCGCGAACTTGCCATGGTTGACGACTGGGAAGAAAGTCTAAGGGAGATACGAGTGCTTGAACAAGAATTTCAGAACGACTGTAACGCCTTCATGGGCCTGGAGAGGACCACTCTGAGCCGTCAAGTCAAAGAGTGTCTCGAGAATCTGATCGCATTGCAAGTCAAGGACTTAGAGCAGCAAGATCGAGACTGCTTGAGAGACTTGTACGTCACCAATCCACGGAACGATAGGAAGCGTCTCCTGGATGCAAAAGGCGGGCTTTTGCCGGACTCGTTCGATTGGGTTATGAAGAGCGCCACGTTCCAGCAGTGGCACAAAGACAAACAGACCAACCTGCTTTGGATCAAGGGTGATCCTGGAAAGGGGAAGACCATGATCATCTGTGGCGTCTCCGAAGAGCTGGAAAGCATGCAGCCTTCTCCAGATCTGGTATCGTACTTCTTCTGCCAGGGCACTGATCCGAACTTCAATAGTGCCACTGCCGTCTTACGGGGCTTGATCTATCTTCTGGCAATACAAAGGCCGTCCCTTATCAGCTATCTGCAGGAGGAGTACAAGAACGTCGGAAGCAGAGCCCTCTTCGATGGAGTCAATGCCTGGGTAACGCTATCCGGCGTATTCCGAAGCATGCTGAAAGATCCGGCCTTGGAGAGCGCATGTCTGGTACTTGACGCCTTAGATGAGTGTGATTCCGGCCGCAAGTACCTCCTGGACCTCATTGTCGAAAGCACTTCAATTGCGCCTAGCGTCAAATGGGTCTTGTCGAGCCGAAATTCTCCAGACATTGAAGCCCAGCTTGTCAAGTGTCAGACCGCTGTCGTGATCGATCTCGAAAGCAACGATAGGCATGTGGCGGACAGCGTCGACGCATACATTCGCGCAAAAATACAGCAGCTCAACCTCCTCCAAGATGATGAAGACCTCCGCACGAGATTGCATCGTGTCATCATTGAGAAGTCAACCGGAACCTTTCTATGGGCCGCACTTGTGTTTAAGGAACTTGAAGAGCTGCGCACATACGAAGATGACGCCGAGATATTGGAACTCTTGCAAGAGATACCTAGTGGCTTGATCGCCTTGTACGACAGAATGGTGGATCAGATCGAACGACTCAACCGCAACGACCAGCAGCGTTGCCGCAACCTGCTCGCCGTACTGGCAACGGCGTATCAGCCCCTGGATCTAGGGACGACACCCATCATGGCCGGATTGAAAGATCGGCTGGCACGCTCTGAACCTCTACAGATCCTGATCAAAACCTGCGGGTCGTTTCTGACAGTCCGGGACAATGTCGTCTATTTTGTTCATCAATCGGCCAAAGACTATCTAGTTGGGGAAGGCTACCACCGTATTTTCCAACATGGGACTGAAGCTGTCCATCGAGATCTATTCTATCGCGCAATAGATGCTCTAGAGAAACCGGGAAGGTTGCGGCCAAACATATATTCTCTTCCCTATCCTGGTGTCAATGCGCATGAGATATCCATACCGCAGCCAGATCCCCTTGCTGACATTCAGTATTGCTGTATCTCATGGCTTCGACACTTTTGCGACGGCTTTTTCGGGGCTCATTCAATAACCAACGATGATGATGTATTGAAAGGTCTCGACACAGCTTGGAGATTTGTGAAGACGCACTTTCTCCACTGGATTGAACGCCTAAGCCTGCTGCGAAATATCCAATCTGGAGTCGTATCTTTGCAGAGCCTGGTCAGGAATCTTTCGGTAAGCTACCTACCGCTTCTACCTACCCTATTAACTGCGCAATTGATGTGGCTAACGATATCAGCACCGCCTGGAAACCCACGACTCCTTTGAATTCTTTCAAGATGCCGCTCGTTTCGTGCTTCACAACAGATTCATATTGGAGACAGCCCCTCTCCAAACATATGTCTCTGCCCTCATCTTCAGTCCCACAAAAAGCCAAGTACGGCTTCACTTTAAAAACGCACTATCATGGATAAAAACGTTACCCAAGGTTGACGACGGCTGGAGTTGTTGCGTAAATACATTTTACGCCTCTAATGTCCAAACTGTGGCTTTCTCACACGACTCCTTACGTTTGACTGCCTCCTTTTCCGACGGACGAGGGAGAAGCTGGGACATAGCGACGGGCGATGTAGTTCGCGAGTACGACTTTGACTCCGTCGATTGTGACACTGCGGCATTATCAGGAAACCACAATCTCTTGTTCGTCTCGAGCGAGACAAAGAATACTGTGTGGGATATAGAGGATGGAAGCCTGATCCAAGAACTGGCCGTGGACCGCCCCGTCTTCTTGATGCCGAAGCCCTTTTTCTCGACCGACTCCCAGTTTCTGGCAATGATAATTGACGAATTTCTTGGTATCTGGGATCTCTCCACCGGGCGGATGGTCCGTGAGGTTCCTTGTGGTTCGTCTTGTCGCCCAGTTGCAATATCCCCAGACTTCAAGCTCTTGGCTACAGAAAGCTACAAGTGTGTAGCTACAAGAGAATGGAGAGCGACACAGGTCTCTGATGTAGCCACAGGCGAAGTGCTTCATGAGCTGGAAACAGAAACTTCAATCTTTGACGCCGTAATGGCAATCTCGAAAGACTTTCGGTATCTGGTCTCGGCCGGGAAAGATCTTCAGGTCCTGCATATCCCGTCTAACGAGGCAGAATCAATCGCTATCACGAATTACGACAAAGAGCCTAGTATGATTGCCTTCTCGGAGGATTCCACTCTTCTGGCATTGGGTTTCAACGAGGGTGACGTCGAGATCTGGAGCCTCGAGAAGAGAGTCAAGATAGGGGCATATAGTGGTCACAGTGGTGACTTTCTATTGATGGTTTTCTCAGCAGACGGCAAGCTTTTAGCAACAGCGTCTACAGACGAGACGATTAAGGTCTGGGCATTCGATCGGATGACGAATGTTGACGTTCCGCCAGATACTACTGCTGACAACTGCATGTTCAACCATCTGGCATTGTCGGACGACCGGGACTATGTTGCTTATGACTCCGACGGAGGCAACATCAACGTCTGGCACAGACACAAAAACCGGCAGCTTCCTGGGGTCAGGCGATCTCGACCTTTGCCCGCCAAGAATGCAGAAGGAATCAGTTTGTGGGAGTGGCAAGGGGCGTCAGCCATCTCCAGAGACTCTCGCCTCATCGCTCTGGAATGTATATATTCTGCAGGTCAATTCTGTGACCGGTTGCATGAGATCCAAGTCTGGGACATCAATCTATGTCCAGTTGCTAACATTTCCTTGGGGAAGGGGATAGGTAGCCAGGCTGATCTAGCATTCTTGCCGGACGGAGACCTTTTGGCCGCAGCGCATCGCCGCGATGAGATCACCTATGTCACCATCTGGAGGATAGAGACAGGGGAACTGGTATCCGATTTTGAAACATCTGGACCAGTTCGATTCCACTTTGATCAAGCGAACCTATATCTGGTTACACAGACCAGATGCTATAGCATCAATCGATCAGATTGCGAAAATCCTTCTTCAATGCACTTCAAACCTATAACCACAGATGAATTTCCTGGGTTTGGATACTGTCTTATATCATCAGAGGACACATACGCCGGTGACTGGGTGGCGTGGAATGGGAAGAAGATGATCTGGCTGCCAGTGGATTATCGCCCAAAGGGGGGTGTAAGCTTTTGTGCAGCTGCATCGGAGGTGGTGATAGGAACGGCGCGGCGAGATTTTCTCACGATGGAATTTGAAGAGCCTCCGGCTGAAGTGGGGGATTGGACGCCGTGGAAGACATCGGGCTTTCTGTGACGAGTAGAATAGAAGGAGTATAACCCCAGATACATAGCGCTGGAGAGATATAGGAGTAGATCGTCATATTTGACGCAATATCTCCATGGAGGTCAACTTGCTCTCTAGGCTTCAACTTAAAACATGGTGACTGAATGGCGAAACAGAGGGCAGAATCAGCCCCGTCCACCATCAAGCCGTCGTGAATTCTCAATTTGGGCGAATTGCCCTCGAACAAGGAGTTGCTGCTGCAAGGTTGATCTCTGATACGCGGCTACGTCAACGACGAGAAGCCATGGCCTCTGCCTGTTGGCAAGATTGAGCGTTCTTCGACGCCAACATGTCTCGACAAATACTTGGGTGTTGACCGACCATGATCGCCTTCAGCTATTGTAGAGAACTACTCGCAAGCTACATGAAGCTTGCGAAGTACAATGATTGAGAATCGTTTGACGGGGAGGGCTTTGTGTGCTTCGTACACATCCGTCAAATCGATGAATCACATGCCAACTCAAAAGGCCTGGACTTCAACCACGATCTCAACACAGCAAGTTGATACCCATCAGCCCAAGCAACACTCCACATATTCATTCATGGTATGAAGCATGAATCACACATCAGATCACACAAAGAGCCAAAAGGGAAAAGAAATGTCCAGCCCTCCATCCACGAATCCCGCGTCAACAAAGCCATGGGATCCAGAACGAATAAAAGGCCGGCCTGCAATTATGATTTCTCTGTGGCACAACTGACGCTGCGAAATTATCCACTGAATATAGAGGACTCGAGCAACACGGGTATAATTTTCAGGTCATGCCAGCCGCACGAAGAAAAAGAAAAAAGGAAAAAGAAGAGAAAGACAAAGCGAGGCGGATGGTGGATGACTTTATACTGACGAGGAAAATTTTTCCAGTCCGGACTGGCTTAGTCATACATAAGGTAGGTAGGGGTCCTGTTCCTTTTGGGTAAAAGGGGCCCTCATACAGTGGGGCACAAGAAATTCCGAGTATTCGGACGGCCATTGCAATCGTGTAGAAAAACGACACGGAGATGATTGAGAGTCACTGTAGATACGAGTTCATGCATCGCGCCAGCAGGAGCACGATCGGAAGCACCGCATAATGGAAGGACATGCAGTGATATTACCTAGAGTTCCGCGCTGTGTCAGTCTCGAGGCGTGTCCTTCGAGGTATCATGAGCGGAACTGATAGAGGGGACGAAGAAGACGTTCATAGAACACTGTAGGTATTAGTCAACATATCTGAAGGAGGTAAGTATCACTGAAAAAAGATTCAAGATCAATTTGAGACGGTTTCAGAGTGGGTTTGCCGTGGCAGTGGTGTTTTGGGCAAAAGCGCACTGGGCATATCCTCATCTTGGACCACACAGCTTTATAAGTTCACTTACCCTACTTAGAAACAGGTTACTACTGGCTTCACTGTACCAATGTCCGCCATCATCAAACACATTTTAAGGCAAATAAGGTCTAGTCCATCGATTCCATCCGCATAGGCCACTGTCTACGCTTGACAGCCCTCCAGGTCTGCCACAAGCCTAGCATAAATTTCCCTCTCACTCGGCTTAGCCACCTCCTCCTCACTGCTACAAATCTTGAGACAGCTGAGCACAAGAGCTAATGCAATCCTAAGGCTGGAACCAATCGACTTCATGCTACATAATTTCACCTCTGCGGGAGCATCAAGGACGTTGATATTCACCATCACCATATCATGGCCGGTTTAACCTCTCTGGTGGGTTGACCAAGGCAATGAAAGGGCTTGACTGCTTTGATAGAAACGAAACAAGAACTGTATTATATTCACAAAGGCGATAAAAAGGAGCACATGCTGCTATTTTAGCACAATCTGTGTAACCCGTTGAAAAGACTACTAGTATACTATTTACCTACAAAGCAACACCGATTCTAGGACCTTGATAATGTTTGCGTGCGTAAACAACCCAGTTCAGCGTCATGACAATGGCAATCACCACCAAAACAACCACGGCGTAATCTACGAGACAAAGCAAAGTCAGCACATCTTATCCTCAGAAAAAAGAACATCACCCCATGCGCGACCACAAGTCTGTCAACTTACTCATGTTACTCCCCGTCACGGGCAGAACCGTTGGAAACGTGAAGAAGACAGTCTCAATGACAGCCGCAACAACCGTCCCAATGTTACAAGCCCAGCCCAACACCTCGGGCACCTTGAAGGCCCTCTTCCGCGGAAGTACTTTCTTACTCCTCCTGCGGTACATCAGCAGCGCAGCCGGAATCGCAAACGAAGTCATCTGCATCATGGAGAATACGCCAACCAAGGCATTGAAGGCCGCCGTCGAGCCCAGACTTATGCACCCGCACAGGGCTATCAGGCCTGCATCCAGAAGGAGTGCCGCGACGGGGATGCCGCCCAATTTGTGGGATAACTTGGCGAAGCGTGTGGAAAAGACTAGACCCTGGTCTCGCGCCATGGCCCAGAGAAGACGAGAGGTAGTCTGTTGAATGGCAATGAGGATAAACGTGAAGATGATGACGACGATGACGAGAAACACTGTGGCGGCGGTGTCGGACTTGCTCGCTATTCGCCATAATTTATATATAGGGACGCTGTTGAAGCAATTGTCAGTACTCTGTACTCATCCGAATTCGATAGAAAAGAGAGAGAGAGAGCCGAGAAAGTCTTACGGATCGTTGGCAAAAGTGTCCAGGCTGGGAATGCAGTAAGTCATGGCCACAGAAAAGACAAAGCCTGAGAGAAAGCCAATCCCGATCGTCGACATGAGCGCCTTGGGCACCGTCCGGGAAGCATTCAGAGTTTCTTCCGCAAGGTGGAGTGCAGAGTCGAGCCCCCCAAACATGTAGGCGTGAGTAGAGAGACCGATGAAGAAGGATACCCCTGGCGGCCACCCCGAAGATGACTCAAAGTTGGTCCATACCCAGGTTGAGGACTGCTTTTCGCCTCGAACCAGGCAAACAATGCATACGACGAGAAATGTCGAAAGCGTCAAGAAGACTATCCCTTGCCATTAGCGCGGCCCTTGAGCTGATATCTCCCAAGCAAACCGTAACTCACAAGCGGCATTATGAATCCATCCCGTTCTCTTCATCAAGAACAAGTTATATCCAAGAGCAAAAACATTCAGTGCCTGTGAAATAAGGAACAATTGCCAGTTGCTCGCCTCGAACCCGCCATAGAACTCCGCAATCGAGGCAATGCACAAACTCGTGATGCTTGTCACGCTGGCAGAGCAAATCACCCATGAAACAGCCGCCATCATACCGCATACGTAGGAGATTGATCGGTTGAACCTCTTAGGCGCCATGATACTCGCAAAGTGGTATTGTCCGCCTGCCGTCGGATAAATGCTCGCCAGCTCGGCCAGCGTGACGGCCGCAGATCCGTACATTGCGAGACTGACAAAGTTGCCATATATCAGCGACACGGGGCCTCCAGCAGTGAGGGCAGCTGAGAACGCTGTGGCCACGCCCGCCCAGCTGTTGGGGATGTTGAAGCCGAGGGCAATGATCTGGAGGGGCCCAATATCACGCTCGACGGCTTGGGGGTTGAGTTGGATCAACTCAATCGTCTCGTTCGTGCTTTCGGTGGTTTCTGACTCTAGAGAATTGTCGAGCTCAGCCTTGCCTGGCGAGCTTTCCCCTCGCTCGTCCATGTTAGCTGAACAAAGTGATACGGACTGAGAATAAATATGAAGATTGCGGGATGTATGAGGACAGTGTGTTGCTGCGAAAAGAATGGCCAGAATCTGATGATGCGGTGGACATCAGACTGGGAGGAGTAGACGGACGAAAAGCCAGCCAAAACACGAAAAAGTGTGAACGAAGCTATTTAGCTCATCTTGATCATAGGCAAGCGCCACCCAACGACAGGTATGTATATCGCTTGCCGGCTTCCAGACACGACTCCCTGATCAATGTCTCAGTTGACGAGACACAGAGGACTAAGCCTGGAGCAACGATATTAGTCGTAGTCAGTCTATGATGATGTCCATCGCCACCATCTACAACTGATACCTCTTGGGCGAGCTTGCCAGGTGGAACAAGGTCTAGTACATGATTCTCTACAGGCACCACTTGTGAGACTTCAATCTTCCGAAAGGGTGTCCTGGGACGAGTATCATGATGGATGATGTTCTCCCACGAGGTAGCCTCGTCCGCGTCACAAGATGCGCCCGAACGACTGACAATTTGCCTCCTAGATACCAGAAGATGTGTTGATACCTCGGATTGACGTAATGGCTCAAGATTATCAGTGAGCAGGCTATAGGTAGCCACCATCGTTCTGGAGACAAATGCTTCTTGACGAGCAGCACTTGACGCTATACGAAGCTGAGACAGTCGGCATCCTATCCGCACGGGCTTATCGGCTTGTGTCACCTGGTCTGGAGTCATGTCGTCGCGGAGGGCAGGCTTTCTGAGGCGAATGAAGCCGTTTACGACGCAATGCCCAGAAAGAAGAAACTGCCATCTTGAATAGCGCGCCGTTAATGGCAGAGACGATATCAGTCCTCCGGGTAGAGAGTTGTCATGCTGATAATACGGCGACTTGAGACGGTCAACTCAAGCTTAAATCAGTTTGCTACCTCTCGGGCCTCATGGCAGGTTGTTGGCAAGTAAACAAATCGAGTACTCCCAAAGAGAGCAATGATGGAGCCCGGCTCGAGCCTGCAGTGCAAACATGGCAATACGTGACATCGCCTGAGCAAGACATCTCATGGCAGTAGATGGCGATGCTTCTCAGCCAAAACAGGTGCATAGTATTTCCTTGCCGATGAAAGATGGCCGTGTAGTTGTAGCAGACAAATCGCGGCGCAGTCTGCAGTCAAGTTCTTGCTTGCCCTTGCATTGGCAAATCTCGGATTCCATCCCTTGCAATCAGCGACTGAACCAATGATTCGACGATTCCCGACCAGTCGGTGGCACATCGGGGCTGTG
This sequence comes from Trichoderma gracile, assembly GCA_020002365.1. Taxonomy (NCBI): domain Eukaryota; kingdom Fungi; phylum Ascomycota; class Sordariomycetes; order Hypocreales; family Hypocreaceae; genus Trichoderma; species Trichoderma gracile. The sequence goes on from JAINEY010000006.1 coordinate 988,091, forward strand.
GCCGCTTGTCGATCCCTCTTGGGACTGCTGATACGTGGGATGCGCATCTAAGCAAATCACACTCGAACTTTTCCTTTTGCCCATTCAACCAGTGAAGCTGTTGGAACCAAGCCTCGCTGCGGCAAGCTGCAACCCTCCGTAGCGGCGCCAGGGCCGACTTTGGTGTCATCGCCGCTTCTCCACACGCACCTGGACGCTCGATACGGCACCAGCATGTTTCCAGTTGTGAGGCTAGAAGGACCCGCGAGTTTCATCCAAGTGCTGTGAGCCGCAGCAGCGAAATGGCTTCGCGGCAGGGAGCCGGCGGGAGGCTATAAGTACATATGACTGGCGACAACCCTGGCACTGGTCATTCGGCCTGCGGGTCTGTAGCAACTGTGATTCGTGCAGGCGCTGGCGAATCGCACGGTCCAACAGCTGGAAAGCAACGTCGAGGTGGGATTGATTAGCCGTTACGACAAGTCCGTCAACGATCCAAGGCCCCGTAGCGTCACGATTTGCTAGCGGGACGACAGGCTTTGAGGCCGCAGGTGGACGGTCCGTGCCCAGCAGACGAAGGCTAGGTATCTGGAGTGGTTAGCTTGTCGATGTCAGATCTGGAATCATCCAACGAGATGGACGAGACACGGCGACTGGTTTTCCTTCACGAGGGATTACTGTGAGCGGCTGGGTTTGAGCAGTGCTTGCTGCGATGAGTACTCGTACAAGTGATGTCGGGATGAAGGCTGTATCAACCAGCGAAAAGAAACGGCAGACTCGGGATGCGGCTGCTCGTCGGATGTCTGATCCCGGGCATCCCCCAGCATTCGCTTGCTCGCGTGCCTGGTTCGAGTCTCCCGCATATTCTCGCAGGGCGTCAAGCGAAGGGCTATGGGCAATCAACAAAGACATACTCAGCATCTATTTCCCGCAGCAGCATCGATCAAGTCGAGCCCAATCCGGAGAAACTGCTGCGATCCCTCTCGCGTGTCCGCCTCTCCCGTGATTCTTCTGTGGCGTTTTCTCGAAGTGTCGATGCAAGGAAGAGAAAAGTGACTCTCAACCCCCCAGTCGCTAAAGATACCAGGTGGGAAGTTCCCCCCAGCGCCAATGCAAGCCATGCCGAGGCCACTAAGCCCTTCGTGGCATGTCGCCCAGCACCTGCTGGACGGTGATTCGTTGCTTCAGTTTTAGCGACTGCAGCCGCCTGTAGCCAAAAGGTGTCCAGTGCCCAGCTGCTGCTGTGGGAAGGACTCCATCATTGGATTTCAGTGGGTGCACAGGCCTGCCCGTCCAGCTGCCAGCGGTCCGAGCTCCATTCCATTCATGTTTGCTTCCCCTCTTGTTCGGCTTCCGTCGTACTGACATACAAGAGCCCGCCCTCGAGTATCGCTTCAGCTCGTTTCAACCTCCTTCTGCCCTCGGATCGATCAGCCTGTCTTCACGCATGTGCTGCTCTGCTCCTCCTCGGCCAGCGCCATTGTCATGGTAAAACGGCCAGCAGCTCGCACTCCGTATCTCTGCCGGCCAGACTCGAGCCGCCAACCCGTCCATCACCAAGGGCTGTGACTCGGGCAGAGAATAACGATCCCGAGATTGTCTCGACAGTTACGGCGGAGTGTATGAGGCCAACGACGGACGCCTCAGACTCTCTCGAGGCGGTGGATGCTCGTCTCGCTCTCTTTTTCTTATAAGTGAACGGGTACCGGCAGTGAGTGGGTTTGACGACTGGCTTGGGAACAACCTGCGCTGCGAAAACCAGCTGTCCAACACTTTGCGCCAGTCCGCCAGTTTGCCAATAATACTCGAGCGGCGTTTCTCGTTGTTTGCTTTTCGGAAACGAAGAAAAAAAAGCAAATTTTTTCAGTTCTCACACCTACAATGGCAAGCACAGAAAACGACCCAAGCCAGGGCATCAGGACGACAATGGACCAGACCGTCGAGACGCCTCGCAGCGGCGTCTTCCACAAGTTCTCCAGCTCTGCCGGCAGCGCCGAGGCTCTTCGCTTCTGGCGCTCTAAGAAAGATTCGTCGCAAGAGTTCAGTCTCCAGGAGCGCGACGCCGTCAGCGGTGACGAGCGGAATGGCGATCTCGAGAACGGCACGTCGGTCGTGTACCGCACGTATAAGCGGCGCTGGTTCGGCCTCATCCAGCTGACGCTCATGAACATTATGGTGTCTTGGGGAGTAAGTTGAGCCAGATGTATGGGTGTTGAGAGTCTCACGAGTCTCTTCTCGACGCCCTCATTGCCATGGATTTGCCCAGACAGAGTCAACTGCTAACACCCTCCGCCAGTGGCTCACCTACGCCCCCGTCGTCGACGACTCTGCCGCCTACTACAACGTCAGTTCCTCGGCAATCAACTGGATCAGCACCGCCTTCTTCCTAAGCTTCGTCGCCATCTTTCCCCTGTGCATCTGGGTCGTCAACCGCGGCTTCAAGCTGGGCTTCATGTGCGCCGCCCTTCTGCTTGTCGTCGGCAACTGGATTCGCTACGCCGGCTCGACAAAGTCGTCTGGCGGCATCTATGCCTGCGCCATGGTTGGCGAGATCTTGATTGGCTTCGCCCAGCCGTTTGTCCTCGCCACGCCGGCCAAGTACTCGGACCTGTGGTTCACTGACCGCGGCCGTGTTGCTGCGACTGCTCTCGCCAGCTTGGCGAATCCGCTGGGCGCGGCCCTGGGACAGCTCATCAACCCGCTGTGGGTGAATTCTCCCGACGACGTCCCAAAGATGGTGCTCTACGTTGCAATCATCGTAAGTAGTGCCTCAGAAACTGGCTCATACTATAAATTCTACCCTGCCTATCCCATTATTGCATAGGCAGAGGCTTTGCTAACGCTGATCTAGTCAACTGCCTGCTCGATAACCGCCTTTTTCGTCCCGTCTCAACCACCCACCCCCGTTGGCCCCTCCTCAGAAATACCCAAGATGCCTCTGCTCCCATCCATCCGAACGGCTATCCGGTCTCTCGAGCTGTGGCTGGTCTTTGGCACCTTTTCAGTCTACGTCGGCCTCTTCAATGCCGTGTCCAGCCTCCTCAACCAGATCCTCCTCCCGTACGGCTTCACGGACGACCAGGCCGGCATCGGCGGCGCCATCCTCATCGTCGTCGGCCTCGTAACCGCCGCCATCACTTCTCCCATCCTCGACCGCACCAAGCACTTCCTACTCGCCATCAAGGTTATTATCCCTATCGTGGCAGCGTGCTTCGTCATCTTCATCTGGATGCCTGAGACCAGGAGCCTTGCGGGTCCGTACGTCATCCTGGCCATTATCGGCGCGGGCTGCTTCGCCCTGGTGCCCATCGCCGTCGAGTTCCTCGCGGACCTGAGCCACCCCATCAGCCCCGAGGTCACGTCCACCGCGGCGTGGGCCGGCGGTCAGTTATTTGGCGCCATCTTTGTCATTGTCAGCGATCCTCTGATAGCCGGCAGCGACGGGGACCCTCCCAAGAACATGAAGAACTTTCTCATCTTTCAAGCGGTTCTAGCCGTGGCTGCGGCCCCTCTGGTCATTGTCTTGGGCTGGTTTGGGCGCAAGGACAAGGTTGTGTTGCGGAGACTGCAGCCTCGCCAGGGGGAATCGTCTTCCTGAGCGGACATCTATCGCCCTCTAATAAAGGAGGGCAAAAGAAAGCAACTTCAGTTTTCTTTTTAACTCTCTAACCTCATGACAAAATCACCTCATCTTCCTCGAGCCTCCCCCCTTCCTTTCTCTCAGCAACTCGAATGCGAACAGAACCAAGAATATAAGACCTCGAAAAAGGGGATCAAGGGCGTCTTTGACGTTTGTCGGCCGACATTTCGCCATCTGCCAACGATTTTTACAAAAAGGACGAGTACCATGCCGTTTGGCTTTGAATCTTTGTGGTGGTGGTAGAATTAGTGATTACATTCGCATCTTTGATACCAGACACGTGCTAGCAATATATACCCCTTTTCTTTCTTCCCTTTCTGTGGGCATATGTTCCATGGTGCCGGCGGCTCTATCCTTGTGCCATTCAGAGGCCATGTCCTCGTGCCAAGTATTGTACTCCATCATTTGGAAACTGATATCGAACCTCTCATAAATTCCGGCAAATGAACGCTCACATAGAATTACTCCTCCTTACCCAGCTTCAAGATATTCGCCCACTGCAGCCTCAACCTCTCCATCTCCTCCCACGCCCTCGCCCCCTCCACCTCAAACTCCACCAGCATCTCTTCCGTGACGTTCTTGGCCCCCAGCCGCCTCCCCGCGGACTTGTGCAGCAGGCCCTCCGCCGTGTCCGCCGCAATCGTCTCATCCGTCTCGGGCTTGCCCTCCCACCCCCAGCCCTCCACCTCCGTCTTCTTCACGCCCGACTGGAGATGGCGGTTGCAGCTGCTGCCCCATTTGACGCGGTCCGCCTGCAGCTCGTCCAGGGACGCTTGGTCCTGCAGCGCGAGCCAGGTTGTCGACGCCGCGCCCTTGTACCCGTCTACGCAGTGCCACGGGGATCCGACCCAGCGGGCGATGACGAGGGCGAGCTCGTACGCCCAGAAGAGGAACCACGGGACAGGGAAGAGGGTGCTGGCCACGACGCCGGGGTGGGTAAGGTAAATCTTTGGCGGGATGGGCTTCTCTTCCGGATCTCCGCCAGATTCCTCGTCCATGCGCAGGAAGGCGTCCGAAAAGGGCCGCACGGAGGGCAGGCTGTATGTCAGGGCGATGATGTCGGTCAAGCGCTTCGCGGACTCGTACGCGGCGGGCTTGAGGAAGCATTGCATGTCGTCGGGGTTGTACACGTCGGCCACGGCCTCGATGCTGGAGGACCAGACGATGCGGCCGCGCGAGGAAGGGGGATCGGTGGCCCGGCGGGACAGCAGCGGCAGCAGCTGATGGGCGAGGATGTAGTGGCCAAAGACGCACGCGCAAAAGACTTCGCCAAGGAGCGGCTTCTCGGGCTACACATGTTACAAACAGCCGTGGTTAGCCACCAGATTTCGAAATACCTCCCGAAAGAAGGAAGATTGACAAAGGTTCTCTCACATATCCATAGCCCTCCTGCTCGTTCAGGATGCTCGTCGCCAGCGAATTCTTAAAGTTGGGATACGTCACGGCCTGCACCAGCCCCTGCGACAATATCGCCCAGACGGCCTTTGGATAGTTGCAGCCGGACCACCCGCCGTACGCGGCATTGAAGACGACCGTATCCAGCCGCGGGATGCGCACGCCGCGCAGGTACTCGCCCTCGAGGCCCTCGGGGTTGCTCAGCGTGCCGCGCACCAACCGGTCGGCAAAGGCGTAGACGCCGCGCAGGTCGCACAGGTCCAGCGACGGGCTCAGTACGTGGATGCGCCGCGCCGCGTCCTGCCAGCGGTAGTCGTCGCCGGCGCGCGACCGCAGCGCGCTCGACGTCCGGGCGGCGAGCTCGGCGTGTGCGCGGAGGGCCTTGATGGCCAGCAGCGACTTGGACGGCGATCGCGTCGTCGGGATGAGGATGAGGTGCGCCCTGAGGGATCGCGTCGCCAGAAACTCGTCGATCAAGCGCTGTCCGGTGCCCAGTCCGATGCCGCTGCGTCGTGCGCTCTAGTTAGCAAGGCTGAGCGAGTAGAGATCTCCATTGTGTCGAGAGAAGAACAAAAGGAGCTCTGGGGCTGGTGAATGATCCGATCGTGGCAGTAGAACACATTGTAGATCAAGCGTAGGTTGGAGGGATTGGAGAGGGCTATAAGCACTACCACCTACCTGTTGGCGCCCGTAATCAAGACAAACAGCTGCTCCTCTGGCCCGACTTCCTCCCACGGCGCCGCTGAAGCTGGTGCCTCCATCGCCGTAGGATCTGTCCCTTCTTTTCTTCCCTTTGGGATGCTTCTCTCTAATTTGTTCAAGCTGCAAATAAGGTATAAAGCAAAGAAGAAAAAGAAAAAAGGGCAATGCTCAGTCAGAACCGGACAAGCGTCACTGCAGCACGCCGCGTCGCCCAAAGAAGAAAAGATCAAAAGATAATGAAAAGAAAAAAAAAAAAAGTAGAAGAGACGGGACAAATGAAGGTGATGGGTGATGGATGCTACAGGTTGACGGGAGAGCTGCAGTCCGCTGCCGCTCGGCTATTTGGTACCCGACACATCTGATCTGATGGCTGAGCGCTAGTAGGCGAGGCGCTGCCCTTGTTAGTGCTGTCGGGCGCTGTTGTAAACGAGCTCAAGCGCTAATAATGTGGTGCTTGTAATACTACGTCTGTCTGTTGGAAATGGAATCGAGGGTCTTCCGAGCGGACAAACTCAATGACCCTTGCATGTGAAGTGGCTTCTCCCCCCTGTTTTTGTCTCACCCCACCACACTTGGACTTTACATGCCTTCGGAGGAAAATGAAGGCGTGGGTTTGCCATTCGGTCGGGGTAATTGTTGACGCACTTGATTTCAGTGCTGGCTACTAACATCTCGGTTTGTATTGCCATTCTGCTCCTGTTACACAATCTGTGAGAGTCAACGCTCCCAGTTGCTCAACCTAGAGTAGACAGCCATGAACGTGTTACAGCCTTTGCTCTGTGGAGATCTCCATGTAGTAGGGCATCACCAATTGCAAACAATGCACATCACACATCACAAAAGTCGCCTCTCTTCAGGACAGGATATCTTTTCATGCATCATCTACCCATCTACCTGGTATCGTGAGATAACTCAGAAACATTCAGCGTGACATTTCTTCCCACCAATAGGTATCCCATAAACGGTACATGTTTTCCCACCGTCCCATGATTAAGGAAAAAAAAAAAAGAGAGGAACATGGGTGACCACCCGATTAAGCAGTTTCGATTCGCAAGAGACCTGTGGCGTTGTTGTATGACTTAATATAAAGCGTGCGCCTCCTCTTTAGTCTCTCGACTTGCTCTGTCCCTCTCGAACAGCGGCCAGGATCAGGTCCTTGGCCTTCTCTACGCCTTCGCGAGTGCCCAGAATCTCAATGGCCTCATCCTTGGCCTGGTCTCGCGGCACTTGGATCTGGCAGTTGCTCTGGCTGCGAATGGACTTCACCTTGCTTCCGTTGGGTCCAATGACAAAACGGTAAGTTCTGGGGTCGGGGAGGATGAGGTATCCCGTAGCGTCGTTGGCCTTGGCCTGCGCCAGGTTCTTCTGAATCAGCTCCTTGGCCTTGGCGACGTTTTCAGGCGTTCCGCGAAGGATCCATGGGATCTCGCCCTCATCGCCCGACTGGAGGCTGACGACCTTCCAAGAGTGAACATCGGCTGCAGCGTCTGCATCATCCGTGATCAGAGGCAGGGCGCCCTCAACGGCCCTAGCCGATTGCGTGGGCTTGGCCGGGATGCTCTGGCCGGCGTGGTCTACCGTCACCTGGTAGTTGTTGCGGAGCTGGCGGAAAATCTGACCGCCGTTAGACACGACGTGGTGCACATTACGAGGGATCTGGAGAGTCTCGCTGTGCTGCTGCTTGATCAGGCCGGAAATGTGCTCCTTGGCCTTGGCAACGTTCTCGGCCCGTCCAGTCACCTTGACGCCAGTCTTGCCGTCGCCCTGGCGGGGGATGTCGATGGAGACGCCAAACTGCGACTCGAGCTGGCGTTTAGCATCGCCTCCTCGTCCGATGAGCGATCGGTGCTGGTCGATTGGCACATCGACAATCTCCGTCACCTGACTCTCCCGCTCGGCGACAATCTCTTGGATCTTCTTGATGATGTTCTGCACGACTTCGGTCCGGCCCTCAATCTTGATGGTGTTACCATCCGACTCCTGCTTGGGGAACTGGATCGTGCGTGCAAGAGCACGTCGGTCATCAGAGCCGCCGGCTCCGGTGACAATATCGCGGAGAGTGGAGCCTAAGCAAACTATGTTAGAGATCTCAAGTGATATTATGCGGAGAGGAAGAAATGCTTACCGCCTGCTCCAATCAGGGCCTTGTGATGTTTCTTATCGACCTCAATCGTCTGGACGATGGTGTCGTCGAATTCGGCTCGCTTCTCCTCGAGAATCTGCTTCGCCTTCTTCACCTGGGCCGCAGTTCCCTTGATGGAGATCTCAACGATGGGGGTATCTCGGTCCGCCGGAACATCGATTCGAGCCCCGGTCAGCTGTCGAAGCTCGTCCAGAGCGGCACCGCCCTGGCCAATCAGCGAGCCGACTTGCTTCTGTTGCACTCCGACGGTGGCAGTGTGAGAGTGCTCCTCCAGATACTTGTGCAGTGAATAGATTTCGTCACGGGCCTCATCGGCGCCCTTCTTCGGTCCTCGAATGATGACTTCGTCCGGAGCCTGCTGGCGGCGGGGCTTGCCAACCTCGCTTGCCGCTTCGCTGGCCTGATCGTCTCCATTCTTGGCCGACTTGGGGAAAAAGATGAGAACATTGTACCGGGTCTGCAGGCGATTGATCTGGCTGCCCTGGGCACCAATCAGCTCTCGGTGGTACTTGGGGTCGATCTTGAGAATGTGGGTGGTCTCATCGGCCAGAGTCCGGCCGAGGTTCTGGATGTATGTTCGGGCCTTCTCGGCCTTGGCCTTGGGTCCCTTGAGCTCCACCTTGCCGTCCTGGACCTGGATCTCAACATCGAAGCGGTCACGGAGCTCCTTGATGTTACTGCCGCCCTTGCCGATGAGGTGGTTGGCAAACTTCTGCGGGAAGTCAAAGGTCAACGTGAATCCGCGTTCCTTCTCGTCGAGCTTCTCTTGCTCGATAAAGGCGGTGGCCTTGCTGGCGAGAGACTCGACAGCCGACTTGGGTCCCCGCAGAGTCACAATGTTGCCGACCTTGGTCACACGAATCGGGATTTGGGACTCATCGCGGCTCTCCTGCTCTTTCTTGATGAACCGACGGAGCTTCTCGTGGAATTTAGCCGGGACATCCAGAGAGACGGCAATGATTGCCTCTTGCTTGTTGATGAGACCCAGGATGTGCTTCTGCGCAGCCTCCAGAGCTTGCTTAAAGGTCTTCAGTTCCGCGTCCGAAGGCTTGACGCGAGGAGGCTGGTAGGCGCCTTCGGCAGGATCGGGACCCTCAAAGACCAGAAGCACGGGAGCGTTGGCCTCTGAGGCGTCCGGCACAACAACCTGGACACCGAAGTCCTTCTTGACCTTGGGAGTGATCTCATTGCGCAGGTGCTGGTGGAAAAAGGGATCGACAGCGACGGTCTGCATACGCGACGGTGGGTGTCCGTTGAGAATAGCAGTGATTTCAGACTGCGCGCGAATGGCATTCTTACCCTCGCGGGAGTACAGCTCCCAAGGGAGAGCACCGTCCTGAGAGAAGGGAGTGTTGATGTGCGTGTTGTACTGCTTCTCGAGGCGCTCAATCTCCTTGCGCTGGCGAAGGTATCGGGTGACATTGGCAGCGTGGGCCATCGCTCCTCCAGGGGCGTTGCGGTGGGACCTCGAAATGTCAATGTTGGACATTTGCATACCCATGGCGAGTTCCATGGCTCTCTCGAGGCCGGCCTGTACCTGGGAGGGAGGTCCGACAACGGTGACCATATCGTCGTCTTCCTCCTGGGGGAACACGATGGCACAGCCAGTCTCCCGGAAGAAGTCCTCCAGGGGAATTCCTCGCTGTCCAATGATGAACTGGTGTCGGCCTCTCTGGATGGAGAGCTGTTCGGCCTCAAGCTCCCTCTGCAGCTCGGCGACACGACGCGCAATCAGCTCGCGAACCCGTTGCACGGCCCTGCGGTCACCAGCAAGCTGAATGTGCTCGTCATCCGCACCGGCAGGGGCAAAAACGGGTCGTCCACCGGCGGCCGGAGCGACGGGAAGCGGCGTGGACGAGTACAGCTGATTGGTGGGGACGCGAAGCTGGACCCCGTTGGCCTGCTCAATCTCATGCGCCAGAGAGTGTCCAGGACCGGCAATGAAGGGGTAGAAAGCGGTAGGGACCCCTGGGACTCTGGTCTGGACGTTGGCCGATCGCTCGTTGACGATGTTCTCGATCTCCCTTTGCGCAGCAGCGGCGGTAAGAGAATTGCCCTCGACAGTGACATGGACGACGGCCTCATCATCCTGCTTGTCGATCGGCTGGTTCTCATCGGCCTTGGGCATCTGAATTCTGGCGCCGGTCTTCTCCTGGATAGCCTTGATAGTGGCACCACCCTTGCCAATGATGAAGGGGCGCGTAGACTGGGGAATGGGGACTTGAATCACAACCTGGAAAGCACGTTAGTCGAAAGCGAAAAAAAGAGGCATAATTGCACACTTACCTTTGATCCGATCTGAGCAACGACGTCCTTGAGTGCCTGTTGAGCGACTGCCTGAGGGCCAGTGGCCCTGAACTGGAGCTGGCCATTGTTGCCCGTGGACACGGTGATGGGGGTATTGAACCTTTTGCCGATTTTCTTGAGGAGCCCTTCCAACCCCCGCCTCATATCGGGACGAACATGTCCGGGATCCAGCTTGATTATCTCATCACTGTGTCCAGGAATCCGTACATGGGCCGGGGTCGCAGAGCCAGACACCGGAGTCGACGAGGGAGAAACGCCATTGGATCCGCCATTGGCATCGCTCCTAGCGCCCCAGATGGGAACAACGTTGGGGCTCTTGCCACGGGGAGCTCCAAGCTCGGGGAACAGCTCGCGTGACTGGGTGTCGAGAGCAGCCTGCTGGCGCTTGGCAGGCGTCTTCACGACAGAGGGTCCAGGAGCAACAGCGGGAGAGACGTCGTCAGCCGCTTGGGAGGACAGCTCTTCGTCTGGCGCATCCTCAACAGTCACATGGTGCTGCTGCAGGCGTTGGGCGACAGACTCCTCGCCGCCATTGGCAACGACAGCAGGGGCAGATCCTTCCGAAGCCATTGTGAATTCGAACCGGGAGAGACACAGAGGAACTTCAAGTCGAAATCGATTCGAACGGAAAGATGCTGAAGTGCTGAAGGATGGGCGAAGAATGGGCTTTTATACCTAGGAGTTGGTCAGCGGAAGAGCAACGACGTAACCACGGCATCTTTAAGCTTCAATGCTAGCGAGCTGCTAGACTCAATTGCAATTGGTTTGGGCAGCTCAATCAAAGTCACCACCGGATAGGGCAGGACAGGCGAAGAAGACGGGCAGACGAACCTTTGAGGCTTTCCAGATAGCGGCACAGGAGGGCTTGACGACGAGTAGCGTGATGGCGTTGCGGAGAGTCCGTGACGTCTAGAACATAGTCAAGACAGCCGCAGACAACGAGTACCAGAGACCAGAGGGAAGAACCAGCAGACGGGGCGGCAGAGCAGAGCCGGAGCAGAATCGCAAGAGCACAATGAGGCTTCGAGTAGGTTTGAGGAGTCGAGGTGGAAGTTCTACAAGCTTCTCGTAATGCCACGATCGACTTTCTGGCCCCGGGAGCCACTTTTGGTGGTGGCTGTCCAATTGGCGCCAATCGCACCACCGGCACCTGAGCTTCCGTCTCAAGGTACTCCATACCTCTCCCGTCGCCTTGACTGGCACTGTCTCCATGTAGAAAGACCGATTGGTAGGTACACTTGGAGTGGCTGCTCCGCCCGCCAAAGAGCCGTAGCCACCAGGTACAGGTGCTCTCAGTTGTTGGGGAAGGATCACGAGCAAAGTCATGTGATGAGATTCGAGACCCTTGATCCCAAGCGAAGCTGCGAAGCAGCGGAGCGCAGGTGTAACCGGAGAGAGCGTTGCTTCCAGCTGAGCTTGTTATTAATTCAGCTATTTACCCGAGTCTAGGGAAGTCAAAATAAATCTCGACTGGCAATTGGTCCTTTTTGCCATTTCACCGCTTTTGAGATGTATCCAAGACCTCTGTTTGTGGTGTTTTTACGAGGCTAGAGTTGGTATCGCGATGTTGCGGTTGTGGCGTTGCGAGATTCCTTGGCATCTACGTACTCCATCAAGATCACAATTTGCCAAATTGCGCGCTTACGGTCTTGAGCACTGGAATATGACTTATACCATGCGAATCAGCACCTTCTGAGCTTTCAAATGATATCAATTTCGTCTCCTACAAATGCCTAGGATGTGTAGAAAAAGATTTGCAAAGCAGCTTCTCCAGCAACATCTCTGGAAGTCAACCAATCAGCGCTGCCCATCTAAGTCACATGACCACGCGGACCTGGCAACGCTCAGCTATGCATAGCAACCCACACAGAACGCGTTGGAAACAACAATTCTGCAATTCTCACGCATTTCCTATCCACCTTTGATCAACCACTTCCCAGGATCCCTCGCAGCCTCTCTCACAGCCTTATCCAAGCGTCATCAACAGTGTCATCCATCGCCTGACCAAGAGCTCCAGCAAGCGCTGCCGTCATGGCTTCTGCCGCTGCAGCACCTCCGCCGCCGCCGCCACCACCTCCTGGAGATCAGGGTCCTGAGCTTCCTGAGGATGCCCCCGATGTCCCTCTGCGGCAGTGCACCCACTGCAAACAACGCAAGCATGATGATCAATTTGTCCATCTCAGGAAGCCTGGAACGCTTGTGGGCAAATGCCTTGATTGCCGCCAGCGGCAGAAAGCCCAATCTACTGGACAACGCGTCTGTTCTCTATTCCTCCCTACCATAGCCACTGCTAACTTCTCTTCACAGATCTCACAAGCTGTGAGGTCATTCTCCAGCTCAAGCAAAAGAGTCATTAGCAATGTGCAGTCTCCTGAGCAGCCCCAGCGCCAGGGCGTGCTTCCTACCGCCCAACACCTACAGCCCATTGCTCCTCGCCCTCCCCGTGCTGCAAGTTTTTCTCTTCCAAGCATGCCTGAATTGCTCTCTCGGAGTGCTAGCCGGGTCCAGTTCTTCCGTCGCGGCGTCAACCCTGACGATACACCTGAAGAGCGAGAAGCCCATCGTGAGCAGGCGTCCATTCGACGTGAGCATCGTGTGGTCCGGCGCGCTGGGCAAGTTCCCTCCCCAACACCAACGACTTCGCAGTTAATGGCTCCCTCAACCTCTCAGTCCCAGGTCCAGCTGGCAATCCATTCCAGCGCTAGGCATGAGGAAGATCGCGGTTATTTCTTTTGCCGGCTATGCCAGCTCCCAAGACCACTATCCGCTTATGACCCAGCTCAAGACGCGTGCCTCAACTGCATCCACTTGCCTGAACATGCAGACACATACTCTGAAGCATCTGTATCTCAAGGAGGCTTTGATCTAAACATGTCACTCTCACAGCAGACGATGTCATCATCCCAACGCTCGCAGCCTCGCGAGCTTGCCGCAATGCCAACTATCCGAGAGCCTGCTCAACCAGACATCCTTTTCCAGGGTGACCTCAGCGCCATTGCTCTCTCCCCTTCTGATCAACAGCTCATCCGCACTTAGCAAGCGCAGATAGACTCGCACCAGATGGAGTTTTGCCCACGTTGCCAGACGAAGTGGTTCGGTCAGCGACTTGCGGGAGGCGTTTGTCACCGTTGCCGAGAGAAAGACGGACCTCGTCGCCCAGGAGAGCCATTCTTCTACTCTGCGGAAAACAATCTGGACTTTGGGGACGTGCCCAGCTATCTGCCTGAGCTTTCTCAGGTAGAAGAAATGCTCATCGCGCGCGTCCACGTCCACATACAGATCTTCCAGCATCGTGGTCAACAGTACAAGTATCGGGGCCATGTTGTGAGCTTTCTCCGCGACACAGGAAGCATATATACGCAGCTTCCTTTGCTCCCGCCTGATCTGGACGTCATTCTGCTGCGCCCTGCCAACGAGACAACTCAGCCGCACATGACGCGGCAGTTCAAAAAGCAATTCCGCGTCCGCCAGCATGCTATCCGACAATGGCTGTTCTTCCTGAAAGAGCACCATCCTGGGTACAGGGATATCCTGATCAATGAGCAGCGACTCAGCCAGCTTCCAGTGGATGGCGATGTTTCCCAGCAAGTCCTCAACCATCGCCAAGCTGAAGTTGACATTGAAGATGAGCTTGCTGCCGACGACATGCCTGAGGGCGATGATTTCGACGCCGCTGCTGTGCCCAACCTCATCGCAGCGCAAGCCGATCTTGACGAGCTTCGTGCCGAGCTGGAAGGTCAGGTTCAACCGCCTGGGGAACAAATCCCTCTCCAGTCATCTCAGGCAGCATCCCAGGCATCGCACCAGCAGCCGCAGCAGCCGCAACAACAGCAGCCATTTCTCCGCATGCCTGATATTCGGTCAACCCCTTTGAGCGAATTCAACAGGTCCCAGCCCCTGTTGTCGCTTGCCTTCCCAACGCTATATCCGAGAGGTCAGGCCGACTTTGTCCAGCCACGGGAACGACCTATTACCTATCAGCAGTATCTTGCTCTAGCCATGAGGTGGCACGATGGGCGTTTTGCAAAGCATCCCCGGTTTCGCTACGTGGGCTTCAATACATACATGAGGTCGTCTGTCAACACTCGCAGTACCTTTTTCGTCAAGAGGCCAGGCCAGACTGCCCATCGTACGCTCACTGTGGACGACATCCGCGCGGCGTTCAACAACGACACTCCGGAAGCCCAGGCGCTGCTCAACTCCATCGTGCGGTACTCAGGCAGTCTTCGTGGAACGCGCCCATACTGGAGCAGCAAGAGGCGAGGGCTGGAGGCTATGGTGCGCGCCCTCGGCTGTCCCGGGACCTTTCTCACGTTCTCCGCCGCAGACAACCATTGGGAGAGTTTGCACAGGCACCTCCCCCATTTTGACGCTTGGCAGGCTGCTTCTGCTCGTGATAAGCTACGAATCGCAATGCAGAATCTCAAAGACAACCCCCATATAGCAGCATACCATTTTGATTACCGATTCAAGACTTTTCTGCAGACTGTTGTCCTGCCCAAGCTGCAGATCACCGAGTTCTGGTATCGGTATGAATGGCAAGCACGCGGCAGCACCCATGTGCATGGTCTCTATTGGACCGACAGCAGCCCCGTTGTCGATACATCTTCAGGGGCAGACTGCGAGGCATTTGCTGAGCATTGGGGTCAGTTTGCGAGCGCGTTGAATCCGCAGCCCGAGCGGGAGAACCCGCGCGGCGAGGGCAACCCTCTTGCTCAGAGACAGCAAGAGCCGACATTCCAGTTGTTGTCCGACATCATCAACACCGTCCAAGTCCACAAGTGCTCAGAAACATATTGCCTTCGTCGACGCCGACTGGCAAATGGGAGGCTCACAGAGAGCAAAGTCTGCAGATTCTACTTCCCCCGAGCTTTGCATGATGGACCTACTCTCTCCCACAACCTAAACCCAGCCTATCTGACTTTTGACGGCGCGCGGAACGACATGCGGCTTAACAACTACAACCGGCTATTTGCTCTGGCCTGGCTGGCCAATCACGATATCTCTCCCACCGCAAGCGCTCACGCTGTCCTTTCTTACGTTGCCAAATATGCCAGCAAAGCAGAGACACGCAGTGCATCATATAAAGACGTCGCCAAGTCTATCCTTCCAATGGTCAAGAGCAACCAGCCTTTGGTGAGCTTTGTAGCAAAGTTTATGAATAAACTTGCTGCAGAACGGGACTGGTCAGGACAAGAGGTTTGCCATCTTCTGTTGGATTTGCCGTTACAGGAAAGCACACGTGTTGCAATTACTGTAGACTGCCGACCAATTGATGCTCAGCCTCAGACTGAGATGATTGGCGAGAGTGGCCTTCGTTCTGTGCAGTCTATGTACAGGAAATACCTTGCTCGACCGCGCGAATATGACGACATGAGCTATTTTGTGTGGCTGACGACGATGGATATGACACGATTGAGGCCTTTCACTTCAAGGGCGAAGGGCCGTGTGCTGGATTACTTCCCTCGCTATCGTCCTGACAGGGAGCCGGATGAGGTTGAGCAGTACTGTCGTGTGCGTCTTATGCTCAACCACAGCCATCGCGATCCCGCCGATCTCCTGTCTGTGGAAGGTGTGCAATTTGGCAGCTTCAGAGACGCGTTCCAGTGCTGCAGTGAGCTGCACCCTGGCGCTCATCCCGACGACTATTATTCTGACCTGCCACCTCCGCCGCCAGAGGAATTTGAAGATGAGGAGCAGGATGACGAAGCTGTGGCTGATGCAGAGTGGCAGCAGCTTGCTATGCAGCTGCCCAATCCTGACCTTGAGGTTGAAGATGTTGAAATGCTTGGGAATCGCCCCATTGACATTTCGTATGATTGGCGTCTCCATGCTGGGCAATATCCCGATCTCCTGGCGCTTGGCCAGCAATACTGGAAGCAGCTTCGCAGTGACCAAGTTGCTGCTGTGGAAGATGCTATGACAGATGTAGAGATGCAGCAGCTAAACCCTGAGCAGCGCTTGGTCTTTGATCTCTTCGCGAACCATCTCAGAGATCGACTTGATCCTTCAAAGCCAACGCCCCCTCCCCTGCGCGTGCAGATCGACGGCCCTGGCGGCACCGGCAAGTCCTTTCTCATCAAGGCAATCTCCACGAAGCTGCAGCAGATGGTGCCTCCTAACCAGCAGATTGTGGCCAGGGCTGCGCCCACTGGCGTGGCTGCCAATGCTATCAACGGCGTCACATTGCACTCATTGCTACGCTTGCCAGTCTCAAAGACCCTCAGCGAGCTGGCCCCCTTATCCGCTGCCGATGCCTCCAACGTTCGCACGAAACTCCGCCATGTTCAGTATCTCATCATCGACGAAAAGTCAATGATTGGCTTGCGCACGATAGCATACATCGACCGCCGACTCAGGAGCTCTTTCCAGCGTGTCAAGATGAGTATTTTGGCGGCCGCAGCATCCTTCTCCTGGGCGACTTTTACCAGCTTCCTCCTGTTATGGAGCGACCCCTCTATGCCGCCGAAGCCCAAACTGAGATTGATCTGGCCGGCAGGAACGCATATAGGTCTATCAGCATCACGATCGAGCTCAAGCAAGTTGTGCGACAGGCTGGCGATGACCAGGCCTCTTTCCGGCTTGCGCTCCAACGTCTCCGCGAGAACGCTCCCACAGTTGAAGACTGGCGCCTGTTATGCACCAGGACTCAATGCATGTTGCCTTTGGCTGAAGTTGCAGAGTTCGACTCGGCTGTGCGCATCTATCCAACGAACGCCCAAGTGCGGCAGTACAACCTTGAGCATATGGAAAAGCTCAACACCCCGTGTGTCTGCATCCAAGCGTCCAACACTGGACCAAAAGCACAGGAAGCCGACTCTCTCTCTGCTGGAAATCTCAATCAACGTCTTCATCTGTGCATTGGCACGCGCGTCATGTTAACAGAGAACATCTGGACGAGCGTGGGCCTAGTGAACGGCGCAATGGGTCGAATCTACTACAACATCTCGTAGGAGGAGAACGTCAACGATCCCCGCACTGAGCACCCAACGGTTATCCTGGTCGAATTTGATCGATACGATGGGCCGGCTTACTTTCATGATGCTCATCTCCGCAAGATTGTCCCCATCTTTCGGTCAACACGAGACTTCATCAAGGGCAGCGCCCTTGCAGCAGGACCCAATTTCCTTTGACTGTGGCGTATGCTATTACGGTGCACAAGTCCCAAGGATGTACCATGGAGAGGGCCGTTGTTGACATATCCCAGCGAGATTTCTCCGTTGGGCTGAGCTATGTCATGGTCTCTAGAGTCAAATCTCTCCAGGGCATCCTTTTTGATGCTTCTTTCGATCTCCCTGCTATTCGCGGCAAGGGTGACCCAGCCAAGGATCCTCGCCATCTTGATCGACAGCGACGCATCCCTGAGATCATGCTAGCCCCAGCTGCTATTTCCTTTGCTTAGTCTATCTGTCAAGTCTCTGTTATTGTTGTTTTTTCCTTCTTCTCTTTTGCCGCTATGGCCTCATTTCTTTCTTCTCTTTTGCCGCTATGGCCTCATTGTGTAGAGTCAGTGTTTAGATAGTGTTGCTTTTAGTATGTATGAATATAATTCAACGTCTCATCTCTCTTTCTATCTCGCATACAAAGACCCATAACAGCAACAACTAAAGCAATAGCAAACGCACATCCTTCTTCAGCGCCAGCGCCTACTTGCGGAAGATATACTCGGCCACAGTCTTCCAAGCTTTGCGAGCCTCCCTGCGGCTCACTCCATCTCCATCTCCATCTCCATCTCCATCTCCATCATCATCGTCGTCAGAGTCGGAGTCGGAGTCGATATCAAGGGCCGGATCGTCGTTGTCAAGCATATCAAACATGAGACGAAGGGCAGCACGGCATTGCTCCATCACCTGCTTGGCCGTCAGCATAGGCATAGGAAGCTGGAAATAAACAGAGAGACATACCTTCCTGTCTTTATCGTTGATGGCACGATCAAGTCTTCGGACAAAGGGCACGAGCTGACGACGGCTATAGCATATGGTTAGCTAGAGAGGTCTGCTGGAATGGAAGGAAAGGAGCATACCATGGATGGCATGTGTGGTTGCCCTCATAGCAGAGCTTGCAGCGCCCAGAGTTGCCCTCCGAGTCCACGCATTCGTCGAGCGTGGTTGCTTTCTTGCCTGCGATGAGGCTTTTGATGCAATTCTCACATGGAGGGTCCCATGGGGCTGCTGCTGCAGCAGCGGCCGCGGCAGCAGCAGCAGCGGCGGCGGCGGCGGCGGCTGATGTCGTCTTCTTCTTTGCCTTTTTCTAGAAGCACGTCAGCATCAAGCAACAGAAAGAGATCAAGCAACAGAAAGAGATCAAGGGAGACATACCACTCCTGAGGATGTGGGCTTGGGCGTGGCGACGGCTTTGCCCTTGCCCTTTGGATCGGCTTTCTTGGGAGGCATGATGAAGCTTCTGAGCAGACGGGAGACCGGCGATGAGGATAATAGAGATGATTGTAAAGGAGGAAGAAGGAAAAGGAACAGCAGCTCTATTTATCTCTCTCTCTTCCAACGTGTTCAATGATATTCCAACGCGTCTTTGTTCAACACACGCGCTCTGCTGCTATATATATATCAAAGAAGCTTCTGAACAGTGGCACAGACGTGTTTTCTTTCTTTTGATGGCTTCCAGCGCTTCTTCCTTTGATGCCTTCCAACGCTTGAGCGCCGCACACGATGCCTTCCAACGATCCTTCTTCCAATGCCTTCCAACGCTTGAGCGCCGCACACAATGCCTTTGCCTCACACTCTGTGACCTATCCCTTATAAGCTATTGTATCTCTTACCCTTTCAACACAAGCCGGACGCCGGCATCAGGATTGGTGTAGTGGTTTGAGGGGGGTGGCAGCCCTCGGTCACTATTATCAATCACATGAGTATCTGCCCTCTGCTCATGAGATGTCGGTTGGAATGGCTAGAGCGACGACACTGCCCCACAGTAAGGCGCTCGACTTCTGCATTCGCAGTCGGAAAAAAGGCCTCGAGCCTTCTCGTCCGCACAAAAGCTGAGCATTGTAAGACGGGTGACTAGGTCAACTGATCTGGCCCGCAGTGTGTTGAAGCTGATGTGCGGAGAGTTTTTGCCTTTTTGGTGTTCTGGGCGTCTCTCCTCACAATGAGATCACCTGTAGGTGCGGCAGGTCCCGCACGCTAGGCTGTGGTGAGGGCGGCCGTGATAGTGCCTAGCAGAAGCGATCGCGGGTGCAAGGGCGTCGCCTTTTTTGCTATGCTCAGCGACGTGATTAGGGGCTTCAAGAGGGCGCTCGGTATCGCAAAAGCGTCAAGAGGTCGAGCGTTCGAATCCTGTGCGAGGCTTCTTTTTTGCAACGTTTTTTTACACATTGATGCCGTTGATAATGAGGCTCTTGGTGGTGATGATGATGATCACGAAGAGGGCGGGGCGCAACATCAATTATCCGCTCTGATGGGCGCTAAAGCCGCCGCGCTTTCCGCGCAGCAGCTTCGCTTGGGCCCCTATGAACGCTTCGCGGGCATCAGACTTGTAGATCAATTGAGACCTTGCCGCGTCCACCAAGGGAGCAGGTATCAGCCATGTAGTATGGCAATGCGTTGCATTGGTACAGATGAGAGATTCTGCATATTACTGAAGTGTTCTTCACTCCGCGTTCTTCATGATAAGCACCCTACTATGCGATACGGAATACTTTGTAAAGGAAGCTCAGCTTTCATTATTCTCTGGTCGGTACTCGAGTACTAGGTAAGTAAGCCTCTGGGTTAGGTCTGGTAACGTGCAGTTGGTAAGGCCGAATTAACCTGGAGGTAATGCCTAGCGGCTCAATTACTTAAGCAACACAGCCTCCACCAGACGAAACTTTGCGACAGCCTCAGCATGCATATCGGCTACGCACTTGTCATTATCACCCCAAGCGACAGTTCAACCAAAAACCTTTTTCCAGGAATTGCTCAATATGGGCTAAGACGACGCCGGCACGGACGATCACGATGTGCCTTTCCAGCTGTAGGAACTTGCACCTGTTATCCACAGTCGGTGCTACACGGCTGGGGAAGAAGATGCTTTCAATGCCATGAAAGCTCCTGGGCGTCATTGTAAGACCGTGGGAGGTGATGGTTCTAGACGACCGCCGCCTTTTGCATGGTGGTGGGTCCCAGTGAGGGCGAGAATGGAGTTAACTCCCCGGGCATCTTTCTTCTGAAACGTATCTGATACCTACGAGGGCAGAGTGAGAGTTGGTCGTGTCTGTATGCGCGTGTTGCGATGCCTTCTTTGGTAAAGCCATGCCTACCTTGCCAGCTTGCCTTGACCAGACGCCAAACAGGCACCTCACTCGCCATGACGTCGCCCGTGAATCTCGACTTCTGCAAGCCACAGCCACGAACATGTTTGGCCTTCGAGACGCACACCAAAGACTGTCTCGTATAACACGCCACTTGAGGCAAGGGGTTATAAATTGCCCTAGCTCGACTGTCTTGTGAGAGGTACAAGTTGACTCTAGCACATGATCGAGGGGTAGAGAGTGATCAAAGGGTGCCAGCGAGAGACATATTGGTCCCTTTAACAGGCCATGCCTGCCGATGTGCCGACCTAGAATCTAAACTGTTCTTTGTACTGACAAGCTGCGGGTTATGGGAAGAAAGGTGAGGCCTCTTTGCTCCTCCTGTACACGAACGAGATCCGTCTGCTGGTGTTCGGGCCGCCAGTTGCCGCCGGAAATAGTCTCCATCAAGAGCGCTAGGCCTTGCGATCATCTGGTCGGGCATGTCTGAAGGAGAGTCTGAAGGAGAGGTTGCCGCTATATCAAGCAGGATGATCCTGGTAAGATAAACTGAGCTCGT
The DNA here is from genome assembly GCA_020002365.1 of Trichoderma gracile. Lineage (NCBI taxonomy): Eukaryota > Fungi > Ascomycota > Sordariomycetes > Hypocreales > Hypocreaceae > Trichoderma > Trichoderma gracile. Next base: position 1,009,062 of record JAINEY010000006.1, read on the forward strand.
TAGCTCCAACCCCAAGTAGTGGGATTTTGTGTGACCCTTTGAGAGAACTCAGCAAAAATGCCAGAAAAGGGCGAAAGTAGTGCCACTGCAAGCTACTTCTTCCATTACTCAAACCAGGCAATGGAGGAGCGCAAAACGAGCTTCACGGGCTGACTTGGACAACGGCAGAAACTCGCCGTGAAGAGAAATTGCATGGAATGAGAGCGGGGTGTCTCAGCATCAGCCCCAGCGTCTTGAAACACTGCGACGGCTGGCCACCGTTTTGCAGCAGATTGATGAGCTGAAGCAGAGTCGAGCTGTCGTATGGACTGATGCCCCCTTTCCCAGCATTGTCGTGACAGGTGACATCTCCGACTCCCTGCATCATGAGCGATCGGTATGAACGCAAGGATCGCCCAAGACCCGGGATTAGCCCCGCGCCTGCAGCAAGGCCCGAGATGGTACGGGCTTCGTTTATGCCGTTGGTAGCTCTGCTGTGGGCATGTCCAACGGCAGATCCCAATAATAACAACAGCGATACGTTTAGTGGCTGCTCATGCTGCTGCTTGTGCGGTCCGTTTTGCTGCGGGCAAGGCCTCTTACCTGAAAGCCACCGCAGCCTTGCCTGAGCACGGAGCAGCCTCGCTTCACGGCAGCAGCCAAGCAGACAATAACACGATCAATGCGTTAGGCTCAAGCCACGGCAGCAACTTGGGCGCCTGCGGGAATTTCTCGAGCAGAAAAAGGAAAAGAAGGAGAAAATCTCCCAAGGCCTTCTTCATGCTCAGCTTTTAGTGTCGCGCCGTTGATGGCTCACTCCACCAAAATCAAGATCCGGCATCAAGTGGCTTTTCTGTCATTGTCTCGGTTGACGTTCAGTCGAAGCCACCGCCAGGGAGCGATAATGTAGCACCACCACCATACTAATCGTAAAAATGGTACTCGAAAAGGACAAGAAGCGCATGTGAAATCGCTGGCGCCAAGCCCGATTTGGTGCTTAGCCAAAGGGTCTTTGGGTCTTTTTATCCTTTCATTCTTTTTCTTCTCGTTAGGGCTTCTACTCGGTATTTTTTTTCTTACTGGCAATTGACTTTAGAATTTCCAAGTTACTCTTCTGGCTCCATTCACGTCTGCAGCTGGCAACGTTGGCCAATATCAGGTCAAATCCTGTTGCGAACCGTAGGGGAAACGGCCTCGACCTCCATACCTGGCATCGATCTGCACCAGTGACGATTGCAGCAGAAATCGCAGCACGAGCTTCCCCGGTTCGTGACAGGGGCTGGTAGAGGACAATCCCGGCCAACACGAATGAGCTTCGGCCGGGGGTTGGAGCCAGCAGCAGATGGGCCGCCGTCGTGCTTGACCTGTAGTGCAGTAATACCGACACCCAACTTCACCTTATTGTGTCTCCATTCAACAGCGTTCAACAGCTTCCAAACAGCGAGCGTTCAACTGGCGATTGCACTTGGAGCTGCTCATCTGTTTACCACGTAGATACTTCGGACCTACCCTGGCATTCTCCGGCAAATACTACAGGCTCTATCCCGGCTCAGCGCCCGACACGAGCGTGAAGAGGAACTCAACTCGCTGCTGTCTCTGTGCCACCAAACATCGAACGGGGCCCCTCCCCCTCCTTCATTCAAACAAGAGCGCTCCCCAAGCTTGACTGGTCGTCGTCCACCATGTGCCCGCGCCAGGCTGCGCACTGTATTTTTGGGACAACGGACTGAAGCACCAAGTACCGCGACTCGCACATGCAAGCAGGCAGACCTGCGTCTACGTGTTATTGATCCAACACCACGCCGTGGGCCAGAGCTCGCTTGCTTACAGTACATGGCAATAGCGACAGCGACTCAAACGGGCCTTTGCGCAACTGTGGCTCGATTGCCAGCCGCGTCCTATTCAGTGGCCCAGCTCGCCCGTGGCGGCATTGTTCCGTGGCTGTTGGACGGATCATTCTCACCAACACACAAGTGCCTGTTTGCGCCAATAGCTAGATTATCCGGGTCCCTAATCCCGTGTGCTACTGCTAGAGTGTCCTTTCTACCGATCTCATACGCAGCTAGAATCTGACTCGAAGATGAGAAAGAGAATAGGTCTGCTTATTACAGTATCAAGATGCCAAACGGGTCTCGGAATAGAAGAGACGCTCCTTGAGCCTGGCACTGTCAGGTAGGTAGGTAGGTACTAGGTAGGTATTCTACCACGTCGACCCACACACAGCACAGTGCGCCTTTGCCGAGAGCCCGCACACACTCGCGCCCCTCGTGGGCCTCTAGTATTATCTCTTGAACAATCTGCCACTCTATGGGGCCCAGCAGGCAGGGAATAGATAGATTGTAAGTACAGACAGCACTGTATTACTGTAGCAGCGCAGCAAGATTGAAGGTGGACGGAATCGAGAGCATCCCGGGACGGCCTGTCAAGACTGGCTGGGTTTTTCCTCTCGATTTCTTCCTCATTTCACGTCCTGTTGCTGCTGTTCTCGCACTCTCCGTTTGTAGCAGTTGTCGTGCCCACAAGTACCACGCCAAAGAAAAAGCGCCTGGCTGATACCTTAGTGCTCCGTTAGCACCTCCCACTACCGCCCGACCTGCTGCTGCTGCTGCTGCTGCTACGACTCCATCAACCGCCTGCTATTATCTGCCTCGCCTTTTCCCTGGCCTTGGCCCAACTTTGCCTGTGCTGCCACTCCGTCCAATCCCTCCATCCCTCTGCCTCCAGGTCCAGACAGCATCACACCCCCGGCCGGTCCTATTGTCCAGGTCGATCCGCATTCGCCGCGCACGTCTGGCAGTTGGATTGTCCACAACGGCAAGCCGCGCCGCCTCATTGCAGCCAAAAGGTCCCTTTTTTTTTGCGCTCACACACGCACTCGCACAGCACAGCACACGCCCCCCAAAAAAAACAGCGTCCAACGGACGGACGGGCCACAGACCAGTGACGGGGACCCTCTTGTGTGTGGGCTGAGACAAAGTCTTAGGTAAGGGTGCGTGCTGGACAAACCCATCATGGACCGCCAGAGCCCGCCGTTGAACGGCAATTCCCAGCGTCGCAAACTCGTCAAGCGGCCCCCCTCGCACCAGCCCTACGGCCGCTCCTCGTCCGGCTACGACACGGAGTCGCTCGACGGCAAAAGCTCCAGCTCGCGCAACCTTCGACGAGCCCCCAGCGCTCCGCCAGTGCGCTCCTCGGCCTCCAACGCGTCCGCGTCCAAGTCCAGCGGCTCCCCGCGGCCGCACCCCTCGAGCTTCCAGCAGCGAACGAATGCATCGCCAGACTTGAGCGCCCGCTTCCGCCTCAGCGACCCCAACCAGAGCCGCGGCAACGAGGACCTGATCGGGGCGCCCTTTGACGGCACCTCCATCCTCAACCACATCGAGTCCACCAAGTTCCCCTCGCCTCCTCCCCCGCCGCAGCCTCATCCCCAGCCGCCGTCGCTCGTCAAGGCCGCGACCGACCCCCGCTTCGCCAGGCCCTCGCCCACCTCGTCGCCCAGCTACGCCACCATGGACCAGGCGCTGGAAAAGCCCCAGGCCGGGCGCGTCCCCGACGGCCTCATGAGCCCCAAGCGCTTCTCCGACGAGGCCAAGGACTCCAAGCCCACCACGTCGCGCAAGAAGTCTGGCTTCTCCGGCTTCGTCGACGGCCTGGTCGGCTCCCGCAAGAAGCCCGTCATCTCAGCGCCCGAGAACCCCGTCCATGTCACGCACGTCGGCTACGACAGCTCGACCGGCCAGTTCACCGTCAGTCCAATCCGCCGCGGCGTCGTCGTCTTTGTCGTCACTCTCATCTTCATGCTCTGGGGCCGCCGCGTAGACCCCGCATGGCCATCCAGCAGGTTCTCGTTGTCACGAGGAGGAGAATGGTGGTGACGGTGATGATGATGACTCGTGCCCCTTGCTGTTTCTGTCGCGGATGCTAATGCTCGACCAGGGACTACCCAAAGAATGGCAGCGCCTCATCAACGAGAGTGGCATCTCCGAGAAGGAGAGAAGAGAGAACCCTCAGACCATGGTGGATATTCTGCAATTCTACAAAGAAACCACCGAGCGACCTCATGAGGACCAGTCCCTCGAGAAGTTCCACAATGCTGGAGCGGCAGATCCACGCCAGTACGGCGTCACGCCGACATCTCCAAGCACATATCCCAGCAACTACTTTGGTATGTTCACACTTCCCCGCATGGTTTTCCTTTGTGCAGCCCGCTCGCGTCGTGTCACGCCAGCTACCGCGAGAAGCAGTTTCTCTAACCACTAGTCTGTCACTACAGGAAGCTTTGAGAACCCCCGGGCGCCACCTCCTGTTCCCGCTGGTAGGACTCATGGTTCTGGGCCGGTGAAGGAGATCGTGCCGAGTCGGCCGGCACCAAAGCCCCCGATTAGCATGAACAACAGGCCACTCCCGCCCGGCGCATATGTGAAGGACTCTGGTATCGGCATGGCCCAGCCCCTGGATGACGCCTCGTCTAGTGGCCACAACAGATCTCAAGAAGGCGCGCCGATGCTTCCCGAAGAGCATCGATCACGGTCCAACTCCCGCACAAACGGCTTATCGCCTTACACTCCCCAGACACCGTCTCTCAGCCCCGCCAACCAGGCCAACGTTTACCAGCAGCAGTTGATGCAGCAGCAACAGGAGCAGGCCATGGCTCAGGCTCAGGCGGCCATGACTGGTCAGCTCGGCCGAGCCCCCAGCAAGAGACAGCAGTCTCCCCATATGGCAGCTCCCGCGGCTGCGGGCTACGCCCGCACCCCCGACGCCAACGGTCACCACCCCTCCCAGCGCCAGCAGCCTAGTCCCGGCGCATCTGCAGCTGCACCGAGCGCACGTCCCCGGCAGAGAGTTCGCCAGAGCAACGGCATGGACGTCGTGGCCTCGCTCAAGCGGATATGCAGCGAGGGCGATCCCCGCAACATCTACCGAGGCTTCACCAAGATCGGACAGGGTGCTTCTGGTGGAGTGTACACGGGTCACGAGAGGGGCACCAACCGGCTGGTGGCCATCAAGCAGATGAACCTGGAGCAGCAGCCGAAGAAGGACCTCATCATCAACGAAATCCTCGTCATGAAGGACAGCTCACACCCCAACATTGTCAACTTCATCGACAGCTACCTCTGCGACGGCGAGCTCTGGGTCGTCATGGAGTATATGGAGGGAGGCAGTCTTACAGACGTCGTGACGTTCAACATCATGTCAGAGGGACAAATTGCCTCGGTCTGCAGAGAGACGTTGAGAGGACTGCAACACCTGCATTCTAAGGGAGTCATTCACCGTGATATCAAGTCCGACAACATCCTCCTGTCCAGCGATGGCAACATTAAGCTCAGTAAGTGGCCTCTATCCTTCTTGCCATCATCTTTTGCGTGTTTGGTAGGCTAACCACCCGACGCAGCCGACTTTGGCTTTTGCGCAACAATCAACGAGGCCCAGAACAAGCGGACCACTATGGTTGGCACGCCGTACTGGATGGCCCCCGAGGTTGTCACGCGCAAGGAATACGGCCGCAAGGTCGACATCTGGTCTCTCGGCATCATGGCCATTGAGATGATTGAGGGCGAGCCGCCGTACCTGACCGAATCGCCTCTACGAGCGCTGTGGCTCATCGCTACCAACGGTACGCCGCAGATCAAGAACGAGGAGCAGCTGTCGCCAGTGTTTAGAGACTTTTTGTACTTTGCATTGAAGGTGGACCCTGAGAAGCGAGCCAGCGCCCATGATTTACTAAGAGTGAGCTCCCTCCCTTTTTTGGTTTCCCCCCCTTAGCATTCTCCGTGCTGACCTTGTTTGCCCTTTGCAGCACGACTTCATGAAACTATGCGTCGATTTGTCGCAGTTGGCTCCCCTAGTCCGAGCCGCACGAGAGCAGCGAGCAGCAGAAAAGGCTCGAAAAGGTGGCGCCTAAAGCATAGCATGTCGTCTGGTAGCTCTTTTCCTACCTACCTACCTCACTTATCCCCGTTCTCAGCCCGCATCAGTACGGAAACACATCATCAACTACTACAGAGGTCATCCGCCCCGCAACCTTTTCACCGCAGAAGAAAGACATCCTTGAATATTAGAAGCATATCATACCACTGCTTTTTTTCTGCACCCTCATCTCTTTCTCCATCTTGGGGGCTTCACCATCCTGGGGCCACGTATTTTGAGCCCACGGCTCCCTATCACCATATCGTTTCACCACCAGATTCTTGCATCTCTTTCTTCAAGAGAGCTACCATAGGGGGGGAACTTTCCATGACTTCGAAGTGCTGTCAAAGACACACTTTTTCCCCCGTACCGACTTTATTCACACCATCAGGAACTTCTACATTCTCGATTCTTTCTTCGGTCTCCTTGCTTGTCAAGGAGCTTTCTTCTTTCTTTGCCCCTTTCTCTCCTTTTTTTTTCTTTCTTCGTTCTTTTGCAAAAAAGAAAAAACAAGAGTTCGTCTCTTTCTGTTTTATTAGTTCGAGTTAATACCCATGTGAGATAATAAAATGCATTGATCTTTTTTTTTTTCTCCATCCTATTTTGCGTGTACATCATGATAAATTATGTGGTTCGTGATGTTGGGCTTGAGAGAAGAGGCTGTAGGGGCTGGTGGTAGGCAGAGAGGAAGAGAGTGAGTGAGTGACGGAGACAGGAAGAAAATGTAAAGAAGGTGTAAGAAGTAGCAAACACTCTTTTGGTACCTTGGGAAGTTTCCCGGGCTTCTTCCTCCAAATGCATGAGGAGAAAAGAAGGTGATGGAAAAGCCAAAGCGTGGCTTGTGTGTTGAGTGTTGGGCTGTATCTCTAGGTATGGTGTTGGTTAAAGCACTCTGGGGGGTGGAGGTGACGTAGAAATTTGGTGTTTACCCATGTCACAAACGTGCTTCTACTATCATTGCTTCTTCTACCTTCTTTTACGCAGAGGTCTTGGCGGAGGACTTGATACTCAGGATGTCTCCGTGATCGACATACCATGATCGACATACCGGTTCATCACATCTGAGATGTCGAGTAGAGTTGACATCATATATCAGTCAACACTCCAAGCAGGAGCATACGTCAACGTCACCTATATGCTTCAACAAACATCTCACATCGCATTCGAACAATTGCACCAAGAGTCAATCACAATGAAGGGAAAGCCTTTCGGCCAGGCAAGTTGAAATCATTCGCCATATCTGGCAAAAAAACAATGGTTTTCATCTAAGTCTCTCTAGTCTTGCTCGTCAATGAACTCGCGACGTCTATTTCCTCTATGCGTGCCTGACCCCAATCGCAGACAGCAAAAACCCAAATTAACTCCAAACGTGAAAACAAAGGCAGAAAAGTGCAATGCATTTTTTTGGTCCGCAATGAAAGCAAAAGAAGAAGAAAAGAACACCCCAGATCGTGTGGTTTGATCGAAAAACGTCAATGGCCGAGGCCAACCAAAGCCTCCCATTTTTGTCCCTGCCTCAAATTCGACTGCTGGTATCATTCATGCCCGAGCGTCCCATGCTGCGGGCGGTATCGCTTCCGTGATAGATATTAATGTGAATGTGAAATGTTGGTCCGAGTTTTCCTCGCCCGTCCTTTAGTAGCAAGAGTAGCCACCGTCAATGATGACGTTGGAGCCGGTCATGAAGCTGGAGGAGTCGGAGGCAAGGAAGACGCAGAGGCCGTTGAGCTCGTCAACAGCACCCAGGCGCTCCTGAGGAGTCAGGGACTTCCAGATCTTCTTCTGGGCCTCGAGGGCGGGGACACGGTTGAGGGCAGTGTCCATGTAGCCGGGGGAGATGCAGTTGACACGGATCTTGTACTTGGCCCACTCAGCAGCGATGGACTTGGCGAACTGGATGACACCGGCCTTGGAGGCGTTGTAGCAGCTCTGCTCCTGGGGGTAGTTGACGATGGTGCCGGACATGGAGGCGACCATGATCAGGCTGCCAGGCTTGCCAGCGGCCATCATGGCGCGGCCGACAGACTGGGCCATCAGGAAGGAACCAGTGAGGTTGATGTCGATCAGACGACGGAACATGGCAGGGTCGTAGGTCTCAGCCTTGATGTTGGAGTCGGCGATACCGGCAGCGTTGACGAGGACGTCAGGGGCGCCGTAGAGCTCGACAACAGAGTCGACGGCGGCGTTGATGGCAGCGCCGTCACGGACGTCGACCTTGAAGAAGGAGACGGGCAGACCAGACTTCTGGTGCAGCTCGGCGGCGGAGGCATCGCCCAGCTCCTGGTTGGCATCGAAGATGACGATGGCCTTGGCACCGGCCTCGGCACAGGCGCGGGCCATGTGGTTGCCCAGGCCTCGAGCACCACCAGTGATGATGATGACCTTGCCCTGGACGGTCATGGTCTTGAGGGTGTGAGGCAACTGGTCGTAGACCTTCTTGCTCAGGGGCTCGACCTCCTCGCGCTCAGCGGGGGCGGGGCTGTCGTAGGGAACCTTGGAGGCGCCATCGGGAACCTGCAGGGTGGACTTGTCACCCTGGCCGGCACCGTAGTTGGTGACGGGAACCTCCTTCTCGCGGACAACGCTCTTCTTGTTGGCGGTGTCAGAGACGCGGACGCCGCGAGTGGCAGAGAAGAAGCGGACGGCGTTGCTGGGAGCAGCAGCGCGGGAGGCGGCGGAGAAGTTGGCGGCGCGAGAGGCGCGGAGTACGCTTCGAGTAGAGAAGGCCATTGTGACTGTGTGTTTGGTGGATGAAGGAGTCTTGAGAAGACGAAGATGGGATAGAATTTGGCGGGGAGGGGGAGGGAGAGATGGAAGGGTGTTGTTCGATGGAAGAAAGAGAAAGAGTCTCGAGAAACGAGAGTGAAAGACGTTGCGTTATAAATAATGAATCCCCGGAGAGAAGAGAGACGGGAGATTGCTTGCGGGAAGGCGGTTTGGGTTGGTATGCAGAGAGGGGAGAGATGGAGATGGCTGCTTTCGACCAAGTCGAGGCGTGTCTTGATATAGCGATGGAGCTGGACGGGTGGGGGCGCCAAACATGGGGCAAGGCGGAAAAAAGAAAAGATGGCGAGGGGCGGTGGATTAGTGGGCTTTAGCGGGCTCCAGTGGGCTCCAGTGGCCAGTGGGTGCGGCCAGGGGGGCCCTGCAGTGGGCGTGCATCTGGGCCTCAGCGATGGCAAGTGGCTTTTTCAGTGGGTGTGGCCGCTGCATTCAACTAAAAAGCTTAGCGCGGCGGGAGGTCCGGCAGCGATTTGGCTCGTCGCTGGGGGTACCTGTCATGTACATCCGGGTGAGACGCGAAAACTCTGATGAGCCGGTACGGTACCGCAGTGGCTGATGGGATGGCGGCTCTAAAATTAAATCCAACGGCGGCCCAATTGCTCGCAGGACTGCTACTGCTAGTAGCCGACGAAAAGACTTGATGGGAGCCTGCTCACACACCATCTCGGATGATGCAGAATAGATGTACATCCATACTTGGCCAGCTGACGCGTAGCGCCAAGGTAGAAACCCTCCGAAGATTGTGTTGTGGCACAACGGCTCCTCAGCCTTCCGTATTCGCAGCAGTCGAGCCCGTTCCTGGGCAGACGCCCGAGTACCGCACAAGTACCGGTGAGACTTGGGGCAACCTGGAGGGGTTTGAGGGGCAAAAAGTTGGAAGATTCAGCACCGCGTTACTCAGCAGGGTCCTGCTCCAGTGATCAACCTGTCCGTGCCCTCAGAGTCTCCTGAGATACGGCCAAGTACCGGTTCGCCGTCCAGTGCAGATTGGATACATGATGCAAGATCTGCACAAAGGCTCAGGAGCTTTAATTCCTGTCAGGTTCTTCGCGCAACGTCTTGTCGTTTCGAACATCTCCATGGCATTCCCTTACGAGTAAGCTCTGCAGGCGGTGGGCCCCAGATGATGGCCACTTTTCTGTGGGCTTCTCCCGCCAGGTGACGCAAAGCGCTGCCCTGAGATGCTGCAAAACGGAGTTGCGGGAGATTTTCAAGGGACCTCGAGCTCGAGGGCTGACAGTCGTTTACCTCTAGATGACCGCAATCTTGCCCGAGCCGCGCTGCCGATCGAGTGAGTGAGCCGAGATGGACAACTGCCAATCTTGCGTGGCAAGTCTCAGATGCTCCGTGTTGATCGGTCTGAGCTTTGCTTCACCGCGATTCTGTCGGTTTGAAGACGAGTATCAACAGCCTAGTCGAGGCCATCCTATTGCCTGATTCTCAAAGTCAGCCCGCGGATAGCAGACACGCGGCAACAGGAAGGGCGCGTTCTCGGCTGCCCTCCAGCCTCTATCGCCGACGCCGTCGCTTCCAGTAGCGGTTCTGCAGTGCCCAATTGGATGAGTGCTTGGACAATCTAGGAAATTTCTTCGCTGTACAGACAACGTGGCGCGGCAGACGGGTGTGGTGTTGTGGCGAAAAAAACAGGTTGTCAGACAAAGACGCTGGCCGGGCCTCGATCGGGGTTCACCACAGACCAGGCACTCTGCTGCACACAGTCGCAGCCGTAGATCTGCACGACGGCCATGACCGTATCGGATCCGAGCAGTGCAGAGAGGCAAAAGCTGGGGTTGCACTTTGCCGCCGCGCTGCTGCTGGTCTGTGTCGGCTGCAACCAGACGATCCAGCCTGAGCAGAGCTTACTGAGTGTGCAAAGGCCGTCTCAAGCTGCCCAAGTCCCAGTGTTGTCCGACTCCGAGCGCAGAAGAGACACTGTGAGACATGAGGAAGACGGCACGTTCCTGAGTCAAAACGACGCTTGCGAGAGCCTGTGCGACTGTCTTAGATCGCACTGTAATCGAGCTCCCGACAATCCGGGGCATTTCCGTGCCTCACCTTATCGACGGCTTCGGTGAACAATGGCCACAAATGCATCGGATAGTCGCACCCGATGCTACCTTGACATCAAGCTCATGTAGATACTTACGGACATTCCTGCACAACAGTCACATGCACCAAAGGGAACTGCAGGCTGGAAAGCATTGTCAAGACAAGGCTATAATGGTAGAACATCGTACTCGTACTATTACTGCTCTTCCTATGCGCTGCTCATCCGACATCGCCGCTGCGCCGCTACACAGTGCGACAGCAACGGAGACACAATCGCTGCAAGTGCACGCGTCCAGGCACCAGGAGCAGAGGCAGGTGCTTGGCAGTACCACCAGTCGTCGCTGCACTTCTTGGGCTTGATTCAGCTTCGCCCAACCGAATCCGATTGAGCCCAACAAAAAAACTCCTCATAATTTCCTCCTGCAAGCTCCTCTTCCTCGAAATCACAATCTCTGTGTCAGCGCATTCGAATGCGGTCCCCTCTTTGCGACAGATCTGTCCTCTCCAGCTTTCTAGCTGATGGATCCTCCAGGCATCGACATTGTGTCCCGTGGGGGTTCCCACCTAGCCGAGATTGAGCGAGAAAAGGGCATCGTGGGTTTGATGTGCGACAAAGGCAGATGTGGCGCTGCCCGGGAGCGTCTTGGCTCAGCTCCCCCCTAGTCTACGGAGCATCGTGACTATTTGGAGGGTCATCCGGGATGCGGGATGGAGACGGTAGCTCCAGGTACTCGTCCTGTATCCGCGATCTGAAGACCCTACGTACTTCTCTCTAATGCGACATGTACGAACAGCGTGGATACTCAATGACAGCTTCGTCGCAGGCGCAGACTATCTATCCCATCGGAAGTGCATTTGCTCGGCGACGATGCAGCTGGCATGCATACATAAAGCACACAAGTATCTGACGCTTAGACATCCAGAAGGACGAGGCTCTCCCTCGGCTGCTCCTCCGCTAAGGCGAGCCTCTCATTTGAGGGATTGCAGTTTGTACTTGTACTACATGCGCTCGGGAAATACCCCATGAGGCATGCAGCTACCTCCGAATCCATTGCAGACAGCCCTCTTTCAACTCCTCGCATTTCATGGCATCCGACGCATACTGCAACCACTCGAACGGGGTCGGAGCATCTTCCTCGGCTATGATAGCCTCTTCATGTCTCTGATTGCATCTAATCATTGTCGGCCGCATCTTGAGGCCTAAACGGCTGTATATTGGCCCCAACATCTGCAGCGAGATACAACTCAACGAGTCAGGAAAAGGTCACTCTGACGCAAATGCGAAAATGCAAACCTGTCGCTCTCCACGGGATCCTGTGGAACCCTGAAACGGTTCTACAACATCTTGCTTCATCTTGGTCCATTATGAGGTACTACAGGAAAACTGATCTTTTGCCTTTGAAGTCATACCTCCATCTCTTTTCTTTCGCAGAATTTCATTACAAAAGTGGCTGCCCCTGGGAGGACCGGTACACAGCCATCCCCCACGCGCCAGTTTCTCTTCTGCACGCCACTGGGTTCTGCTGGACCTTCTGCATCGGCTTCTGGAAGCACGGCACACCAACATGAAGCCGCCCTAACAAGGCTAACAAAGCATTGTGGAGAGGCAGGGAGGGGCGCTGTGGTCCACTAGGAAGCTGGGAAAGCGAAGGAATTGACAGAGGAGCATGGTTGCCGATCAGGCGACGGGATCCGAGCGGTGCCAGAAGCGGAGCCTGCGACCTCACACAGACGAAGGGGACAGACAAGGTACCCGCGCTTAGAGATTGCACTGCTCCGGGCTCCAGCCTCGTGGAGCTTGTATGGAGCTTCGAAATGTGTCTGCCTAGAAGTCAACGGGGCACTGGAGAGCACTTGCTGCAAGCCATCTGGAGACACGGGCGTGCGTGCCTTGGGCTACACGGCGAAGAAGCGACAAAAGAGGATGGGAGAGCTGCGAAAAAACGAGGATGGGGGGAGAATGCAGGGGATGCGGTGTGCCGAACTGTTCGACCTGCTTGCGACCAACCCAACATGTACATGGAGGTACGCATGCCCAAGGTGCTTCCAAACCGGCGACTTCGGCCAAGCCTATCCGTGTCCAGTTATGATTTGATTTGGCCAGGCCGGCAGCTCAGCGCATGGTGCTCACACACTGCGCGCACGCTTTGCCCCAATGATGACCCCTGAGCCATTGCGTCGTCACCCCACCACTTACTGACAGAAAAGGACATGCTCGGACTTGGATTACGAGTCCATTCTTACTGCACCAGGATCGATGCTAACAAAATCCCTGGCAGTGTCACGAGATCGAGGACGTAAGCGAGCACAAGCCAGGAGGTGTACAGTGATTTCAGTGCCAGCTTCTTACATATGGCGCCATCATGCAGTCTCGCAATGCCAGCTTCTGCGGATTTTCAGGGACCGACGATGCCTACTCACGTTGTCACGGCAGCTTACCGCGAACTCATCGGCCACTCCACAGTTTGGCTTTAGCGCAGTGTCCTCTACCGTTTTCCCGCAACGGGACTCCAACAAGTCTGTTCTCGTCAATAAGGTTGTTTGGCGTGCCTCCCTGGCAAAGGGAGGTCGGACCAGGGTAGCTAACCCTTGTCAACACTTCTCTGGGGTCTGTCTCCCAGGAGCGCGGAACAGATGCACACACCCACCACCCTTGGCCTCCCCCCTTTTACAGTGGTTTCGAGTGGAAGGCAGCTTGGAGTCTTACGGTACGTTCTTGTCTGCTATTACTTCGTAAAATATCTGATGAACAACGATGGTGGGCAAGGTGCGTCCAGCCGCAAACGTTTAGGGTGCCAGAGCCGCACTGATGGACTATTCTAAGGCACCAAGAAGAGTTGATACAGCGTCGCCCGCCCTGGGGAGTGCGAGCTCAGCTCTCGTGCAGAGGAGTCGCTTCATTTAGCCATTGGTCAAAGCTCCTTCCGTTGCGCTCAGTCAACACCCCAGATTTCACGAGCCGATGCGGGAAAAAATCAAACTGTCCGCATGACCTCTGCGAGATTGAGCTTGGGTCCTTCCCCGGGGGCCAGAGCATGACACCGCGGCCGGCAACGAGGGCTCCCCACGTTTTCCAATGGTTGGCGACTTGAGCCGAGCAGCTTGCTGGTCTGGTGGCTTGCGACAGCCCCTGAGCCACCCCAAAGTTCGCTCAGCTTTAGGACGGATTTCGTCCTCCTCACCTTGCTACCCAGCTACAAAATACGACCAAAACTTTCGGCAGAGGACTCGGTTCTCGTCCCTTCAAGGCCATTGATCCTGCATCGCTTCACTTTGCGCTGCTCTAGCAGGGGCCATCATGAGCCCCAGACCACCAACACAAAAATTTCTGCTTCTCCAATTGCAACTAGCAGCAGCAGCAGCAGCAGCAGCAGCAGCAGCAGCTTCTTGCAAGGTTGGGTCCCGGCTCCGGTGGTGAGTGACAGGAAAATTTTTATTTAGCTGCCTAGACCCTCTTCTCCTCACCAGCGAGATGGTGTGGCCATGGCTGCGCTGCCGGCAGTCGAGGCGCGATCTATCGAATGGGCACCTCTGCAGGTCTCAGCAACAATCTCCACAAGGAGAGCAACCCTCCCAAGAGAGAGAAGCTTGGAGGCGCTTCTCCATCGTCAGGTTTCCGTTCCAATCCTCAAAGACGATGGGCGCTTTTTTGGGCGAGAAACAACCTTCCCCCACATCAAGCAAGATGCAGCTCTTGTGTGTTGCTATGTACCGTAAAAACTTGCGAAATTCGCAATCTTAGATCTTGGAACTAAAGGCCTGGCCCTGCAAGTTGTCTTTTTATAGTAATGCACCTTTTTATTATAGGATAGATAAATAAAGGTACCTTTATAGGCTAGTATATTATTTTAATTAGAATTTTCCTAGATTTTTAACCTTTTTAATGCACTGCAAAAAAATATGCATAATGCCTTTAAACACTAATAAGGCTGGCTTTATTAATATTATTTATATGCGCTTTAGTGGTTAGCTATGTGTATGCTATATTAATTTATGTGTGTTAGATGTAATTAATAACTTTAATATGTCATCCTGCTTTTAAGTTAGACACTTCTACACTCTTTAATACTGCGATCCTTTAAGCCTAGGTATAAAAATAGGCATTTCCCTTATATTAAAAGGCATTTACTATAGTTAGGTTAGGGAGGTAAGTAAGAAGGATATAGAAGGAGTCTTATAAAAGGGCCTGATATGTTTTTACTATATTAAGGCATAGGGGAAGTATTAGGAGTGGTATAATAAGCGCCTTAAGGTCTGCTATAAGTGGCAGGAAGGTTAGGCTTTTTACTAAGTTAATAAATAAGATATATTATTTTATATAGCATTTATAGCTATAGGTAAGGTATCTGCTTTTATTAGATAGTAAATAAAGTCCTGCTTTTTTTTAAAAACTAGTAAACCTTATAACTTATAAATAACTTTTAAAGCTTTTAGTATAGCTATATTATATATAAATAATATAGCCTCCTTGCCTTTTATAATTATCTCCTTACTATTATAGAGTATGCTAATAATCTCCTTAGCCTTAATTAAGATATTAGCTGCATTTTCTTAACCTATAAAGTTAAGATTATTTAGTCTAATATCTTTAATCTTAATTTTATAATCCTGGCTGCTGTTAGGCCTAATATTAATTCCACACTTAATAAAAGCTTTTTTAATAAGTTATAGGTTATTTTATAGGCGTTTAGCAGTAGTAGTAATAATAAATATTATTATAATACGTTTATTATAAGTGGTCTACCTAGTCTTGCCTTTAGCCTTATATTTAAGGGTATATTTAGCTATAGCCTTATGCAGCTAATCCTTAAAGGGTTTATTAATAGCAGTATTAAGAGGTTAAAGTTAGCTAGTTATGCTAGGTAGGATAAGGGCGGTAGTAATATTTTAATTATACAGCTCCTATAAGATAGGGCTTGTTTTATAAAAGCTTATAATATCTATTATAAAAAGTTAGTCTTAATTAGGATTATAGTAGCTAAATTCCTTAGTAATCTACTTTAAAAATAATGCCTTATTATTATATGCAGTTTTATTAAACTTAACGGTTACTTTTAGAGAGTAGAGATAGTGCTTATTATAGTATATTATGCCTATTAAAGGCAGCTGACTATAAAAGATTAACTTTAGCTTAATTCTCTGCTTTTTATTAGCATAAATATATAGTATTAGCATTACCTACTGCTTATTTTACCTTAAATAGTTAGACTTACTAGTAATAGTATAAGCCTTAAGGTAGTTATATATATAGCTATTAAGGTACTTAAATAAAATTAGCATCTTATTAAGGTTAATAATTTAGCTTTTTTTAAAGCGGCAGACTGGTAAGATAAAGTTAAGCACTTAGTTAAGCTTTATATATCTTTTTGCATTTAATATGCGCTAAATAAACTTTAAAAAGCTATTTACTATAGTAATAGCTTCTTTTAGCTATTATATAGCTTATTTAGTAACCTAGCAGCATACTATATTATAGCAGTGCTTAAACCTAGCCTACTAGCTATTAGAAAATATAAATATCTTCTTATACTTAGGATATAGTTATATAAAAATATTTTACAATTTTGCCTAAAACCACCACACTATTATAATATAGCCGGCCTTATAATACTTAATAAAAGCTTTAAATAACGCTTTTTTTAAAGCCAGCTATATAGGGTGAAAAATAGGTGTTTTACCTTATAAAATAAAATCCTAATTTTTCTACTAAGTAGTAATAGTACTTAAGGCAATTTAGAACTATTTTAAAGCCTTTAAAAAGGTAGGAGGCTGTAAAATATTAAATTTATTAATTTTTTTAAAATCTATGCCTTTTTTTAATCTATATAGGCGTTAGTTAGTAAGAACGTAATAGTAAATAAGAAATAAAATAACACTAAGCTTTTTCTTTTTAGAAAATATGCATTTAATACATTAAATTTAATTTAGCTAATAATATTGTTTTTTTAAGGCTTTTACTGGCTTTAGATTAGGTTAGAGATGCTGCTAAAAGATATTATAGCTGATTTCTTTTAGCAGCGGCATTTTAAGGCTAATTTTCAGTGTGTTAAAGTTATAATGTGGTGTTTTTTAGTGTTATAGCATGCCTACCTTCTTGCCACGGCTATTAATAATGTAAGAAAAATTTGCTTAAATAATATACCGGCCTGTGGAGGTACCTTTATTCATCTATCCTATAATAGAAAGGTGCGTTGCTATAAAAAGACGACTTGCGGGGCCAGGCCTCTAGTTCTAAGATCTGAGATTGCGAATTTCGCGAGTTTTTACGGTACTGCTGCTGCAACGATACCCCACGCCTCCGGAGCGCGAGCTCAAGCGCCGGGTTACTGTATAATACGAAGCGGAGAGATTGGGCTCTTGAGAGCCATTGGCACATTGCCTCCGACTGTGAAGCACACTCAACGGGAAACGTGGCGTGGTCTCCTTACACCATCTTCTCTGCAGGTCAGTCCATTATCACGTTGTCCAGACTTTGGCCCGTCACAATCTCGACCGCTGTCGAATTCCTGCAGCACCCCCTCGGGCGCACAGCTTGACCGGGGCCGATGCCGCCCTCGATTGGCAGCCGGTCTCCAATGGCATCCGTGAGCTTCATGAGGAGATAAAGCTACTAGTACAGTAGTAGTATCAATGGCATCTTAGGGTTTCCGGTATCGACCTGTCGATACCCGGTCCATTGAGGGCACTGCCTCCCCCTCTCTGCCAGCGATAAGCGGGTGGGCGAAGCTCCTTCGTGCTGATCGCGATCCCGTTCGGAGCGCAACCTCCGACCTGCTTCCTCCCCAAAAACTTGGATGGCGGCGGTTGTTGACTTGTCAGCTTCTTCGTTTCTTTGGGTTTCTACTTCCGCGTGCCGAGAGCCCCCCAACGCCAGCCAAAGGAAGCTGTTCAACAAAGTACCTTTGGAGTCGTTGATGATACTATTTCGTATGAGGGTGCGGGGATCCGTCGGGTGGTCAGGTTGTGGTGCATTGCATTGCATTGGCACCTTGCCTGATGTATGCAGATGCGATGCAGTAGCATCGAGACTCCGCGCCGGTGCATTGTTGGGCTATCCATGGTTGTCTTGTCTATTTTGGTTTGTCTCTCCAAGTCCTTCGCCGTGTGCCGATGGTCGGTTTTCCAACGGCTTCCTTCTCGCGTTGTTGACTCTTACACGCGTCAACTCCTCGCAGCTGCATCGAACACCCTAATATCCGGCCGCAGCCACAGTTCACATCATTGGACGATTTGCACGGCACCCATGCCTGAACTGCATTGTTTGTCTACTCTACTCTGGGAAATACGAGAGGGCGTGTAAATGAAGAGAGCTCGCTATAAACCAATCACCCCAAAGGCCGAAAAGCCACAGAGCCGAAGACCGAACGCAAGCACAGCCAGCTTGACAATTCCTTCCATGACCAGGTGAGAAAGCCCAGGTCTTTACGGCCTTCTCCTAGATCGGAGAAGCAAGGTTCTACTAATGCCCCCCTCCTTGATCCGGAGAATGGATCGGCCTCTTTTTCCTTCATCCCTTCAATACCAAAAACGCCGGGGTATGGTAATGCACCCAGGCCGAAACCCTCGTAGCAGATCGTACTGTTACATGTCGAATTACTTCGTACCGCCATCCTCATTAACGAAACACAGAAAGGGAAAAGACAAGAACGGAAGAGTGAGCAAGGGGCGATGAGGCGTGATACGGGTAGCTAGATCGTAGATGGTTCTTGATATGACTGCCGCTATTCAGTCGCGCTCAGGCGCAGGGATGATCAACTCCAGTAATGAAGCAATGTAAGGGCTCTGCAAAACATACACATTAGTCCCGATCCTTGTAAGGCATGGAAGGAAACGGGTAAGACGACATACCATGGCAAGATTCTCCGCCAAAATCCCATGCAGCTGCGACAAATGCGGTCGGAACAGCCTCTCGTTCCAGCCGCCCTTTTCGGCCGTCCTAGACTGCTCCTTGACGAGCTCCTCCTCCGCCTCCGTCTTGACCACGTTGCGCGCAATGTTGCGAAGCACCAGCACGGCGCTCAGGGGGATGCCGCCGGCCTGGGGAGGCGCCTCGGGCATGCGCTCGTCGCGGAACGTCGGCGTCTCTTCCAGCACGATGCTCATCGTCTTGGCCGGGATCACCCACGGCTGCCGCGGCCGCCTGTTGTGCGACCCGGGACCGGGGATCATGGTCGAGATGTGCGTGGAGATGTGGCGCGCAAAGGTGTGCAGGCGCATCCTGGTCGGCTTCTCGTACTTTGTGCACTCGCCCCAGGTGCACCGGTACTCCCTCTCGACGTTGGGGAACTGGCCGTCGTCGCCCCGCTGCTCGTTGAGGTGCATCGTCAGGATGTGGTTCCACATCTCCTCCTGCTTGAGGTAGAAGTGGCCGCACTTTTCGTTCTTCTTGTCCGGGTTCATGGCCCACAGGCAGCGGCCGTACTCGGTGCCGTCGAAGGCGAGGGGCCGGGGCCGGGCCCGGATGCCGTGGATGATGAACTTTTGCTGTGGGTCGCCGGGCTCTCTAAGCACCTGGGCGTTGGAATCCTTGTAGACAGACGTACTGCTCCTAATGAAGTCTGCCGGCGTGATCATGGGCTGGTTGAGCGTCTTCAGGGGGGTGGCAAAGGCCGATTGGTAGGCCTGCCATGCGGCTAGCTGCGTGATAAACGATCGGTTGTCTTCTTCAAAGAAGCACCGGACCCACTGATGGACTCGATCCGGCTCCTCTAGCTTGAGCATCTCCTGGAGCAGGTCGTTGGGCATTGGTGCGATTTCATCCTTTGCCGGCAGCCTCTGTTCTGGTATGAGTGTGTAGTCCCTGGTGTATTTGCGAGCGCCGTGTGCCAGCAGGCGGACGAGCTGCTGGACCAGGTTGTCGGGGACGATGGATCGCACCAGGTTGTCCAGATTAGGGACAACGGCCGTGTACTGGTAGAGGAAGTCGAGGCAGGCATCGATGAGCTCGTCGTCGTTGAGCAACAGCCAGTTCACGATGCGTTGAAGAGTCGAGCCTGGAACCTCGCCCAATTTGTTTGTGGCCTCCAGGTTCACGGAGATGCGTCCGAGGGCGCGGAGGGCGGTGAGTATCGTTCCTCGGTCTTCCGATGCCAGCTGGGACAGGAGCGTTTTGTAGAGGGGGTCGTCGGATTCCAAGGTCATCCAGGGCGTCAGCTGCTCTACAATATCGAGAGCAAGGTGTTTGACCTCGATAAGCGAGTCCCTCGCCGGGAGATGCAGAAGGATGATTATCAGATCCTTGACGGGGAAGAAGTCGGACATGTTCTGTGCGTTTTCAGGCAGCGTCACCATGTTTCGGATTGTGAGTATGGCCTCGGTCGTCAATACCATCTCGTCGGCAAACTTTTCCGTCTGAATCACATCGGGTATATCTCGCTCAACCAGATTTTCAATTCGTTCCAGTATATCCTGCGTGCCGTAGTTGCCATCCAGACAGCCGATGTCGTTGGATTCGGTGAAGGAGTCCCAGGAGACCGTCCAGTTGACGTGATAGAAAAGGCTGCCTATCTGCAGAGCCTTCTCCACGAGGCCTTCGGCCAACCCCGGGAAAGAGTCGAACTTGTACTTGTCACCTCGCTCGAAGGAGATCTTGACCAGGTGATTCAGCGCAAATGCTTGCTCTGCGGGGACACATGAACGAAGCGCGTTCAAACAGCGGGTATAGATGTTTGGGCCATCGAAGCCAGCTAGGTAACACATCATCATTAGCACGACGTCTCTCGGGCAAAGATATGGCATTGTCTGAGCTTACTGCCGGGCTGCATAGGCTGTCTATTAGCAGGATCGGGAGCGAAACGATGGGGCAGTCTAGCTTTGAAGAACTCGCCAGGTGCATTGCTTGGGGTTGCCACAGGGCGCAGCTGAAGGGGTTTCATAGGCTTTGGCTGGTACGAAGTGACCAGATGCGACGTGTTTTCGGAGTTGGGTGGATGATGGAGGATAGAGGGCCCCCGTGAGTTGTTGTGAATTGCCATGAGCGGCATCGGATGCGCGGACGGGTGGTGGTGCGCGGATTGCTGCGCGTGGTTCACCGCTGGCGACGCTGAGGTGCCAGTCTGATGGTTGGAGGCCTGTCTTGTGACTCGGGATGGGCCTGTGTCGGGCTGGAAGATGACTCGTTGAGGAGGAGCCTCCCGAAGTCCACGAGAAGCACGAGCGCTTGCGGCAGCGTCAGGCAGCGGCCGTTCCTGGACGGGAGTGCCGTCATCGCCAGACGCAGCGCTGTCGGTGGCTCCGACATTGCTCTCCTTCTTGCCGCGGAAGTTCTCCCGCGTGCGCGTCAACAAGCCGGCGCCCTTGGCCGTGACGTCCTCCAGGATGTCCTTGGGCGGCGGCTCCTTGCCGTGGATCGTGCTGATTTCGTAGGCGGCGAGGTTCTTGTAGAACTTTTCCTTGAGAGCAAAGGCCGTCGATGCCTCGTTATTTGAATGAAGGCCCAGCTCAGCTGCCATGCGCCGCCACGCCAGTTTTTCCTCCGACACCTTGTCATATCCACCGTTTGCGACGATGTGGTTGAAGACCTTGTACAGGTCGAGGTGAATCATGCCCACCTTGGGCTCGGGGTCCAGGGTCGTGCCTCGCTTTGCGTGGTACTCCCTCAGCTTGTTCATGAAGTCTTCATACTCGGGCGTCCTATCGATGGTGTGCAGTGGCACCTCCTGAGGGGATGAAGTCATCTTGACGAATAGCGGCCTCAGCGCCTGACTTGCGCCGAGCTGCGCCTAGACGATGCCGCAGATGTCTGTCGAATCGGACGATGGCAGGCCCTGGGCTGCTGGCCGCGGCGATGCAACGGCGTTTGGCTCGCGCGTCTGTCAATGCCGGTAGAACTCGCTCGGATGCCGCTGTGCCTTGTGACGTCGTGGTTGAGCGAGAGGCGCGCCGTGTCACCGTCGAGTATCAGGCATCAGCCTCTGGTCCGCAGCTCTGGATCGGCGTCGGCAATTGGTAGCCTCGCGTGGTGCAGGTCGAGGTCGAGTTCGAGTTCGAGGTCAAACGAGGCTCGGGCTATGATTACCTTAGTATTGCGAGGGCTGGAACTTGGCGCGGCGCGACGAAAATCGACTGGCGCAGATGCAATCTTATCTGCACGTGAGATGCATCCACCGCTTTTGGGCCAATCGGAATTCTGCCATGGCAGCTCCCTCCATGGTGCCTGCATCTCAGATCCAAGCAATCGATGAAGTTGCTGCAACTCTGCTCTTGACCAGGATGAGGCGATGACGATGTTTTTTCAGATGCCTTCTTTCTCACTTCATCTGCGTCTGCTCAAGCTTCAAACGCTCTCTCACGCTTTTGGAGAGCTCTTCTCGCCATGCCGCCGGCACCAACGCCTCTCTCGGGATGTCCTCTCCACCGTTTAGAAATCCGTCAGGGGTCCACATGCACTGTTTACGACGCTATTCAGCTTGAAAGCTCTCTGACTGCTACCCTGGAAGCTCGACGATCGACGCCCGAAAACACCAATCAGAGGGATCTGATGCTCCAATCGCATCTGGGGCTCCGTCGTGTGGTTCGTGCCCTTCCGAAATGCAGCTCTTTTGTGTCAATTCCTCGGTATGAGCCTAACAGCGTCAACAGCTCTCGCTCCAGCTGGCAGACCTCCTCCCATCATTTGGCCACAACCCAGAAGTTGTTAGCGTCAATCGATCTTCACTGGAGATGTGCATTCGTATCTACCAAAATCAACAGACCGCTGTGTTTACTTTCAAAGAGAGCCGAGATTTCAATGTCGCCATCTATGCCCTGAAGAAGTTTGGGCTTCGTGTCACAGACAGCGTCCACTCCTCTAATCATGCCACCACCGCCGGCCTGACTCGTTCGCAGTCTTGTTCGGTTCCTTCAAGCAGCGACTTTGGACCACGTCTGAGCTCTTTCACGCCGTTACAAAGCCATGGCAATTCTCAGACTCCGTCACAATTCTCGTTCACGGCTTTGCTGAACTCTGATGTTCCGCTTTCCCAGATACAGTCGAAGGGCGCACAGTACGAACCAAGTCAGCCTCCGTCACCAGACTCGTCGCAACAACCCATTCAAAGCCTTGTTCCGGCCACGCACATCCAAAATCCGTATCAGTTATACCTCAGCCAACACAGCAACATGTATCAGCCGCGGGTGAGCTCGCCACTACGAAACGCCGTCGAGGTTGACAGCAGAGACCCGTCGCCCATGTCCCCTATATCTCCCATGCCACAACACCAGCCTACTCCTGTAGTGCACCCTGCTGTAGGAGGATCAATATTGACCCATCGATCTACTTCTGCACCCAGCACAACGCCGCGATCCTGGCAGCAACCGAGGTATATGGTGACAGATGGCTGTGACTCACCATACTATCAACAGAGTCCACCAGAAAGTCAGGACAATATCGTTACTTCTGCCGAGAGTGATTCACAATCCACAGACGGAACGGACGTCTCGCTGTCGTTGCAGACCGGGGAGGACTTTCGCAAACTCATGCCTCAGCCTCGGAATTTACCTTTTCTGAAAGAAGGCAGAACCAGGACGACGAAGCTCAAGCCTTTGAAGAAGACAGCCAAGGCGGAGCTTGACTCATCCGGTCTAAAGCGGAAGAGCAGCTCCTTGGCAGGATGTGACAACAGAAATACCTCAAACGATGTTTTGGATCCGTGCGTGCAAGAGAACGCGTCTTCTACGAACTCGGAGACAATTGATGCCAGTGCCGCCCCGATGGCATTACACCCGATTTCATCCCAGACAAGGACTTCACAAATCGAAACTCCTTCGGGAGATCATTCTTCTCCACGTGAGCTATGTGTCTTGCCGCCAATGCTGATAGCAGATAATTCCCTACTAGAGAAGATTAACAATGCAACTTCGAGGTTGCTCGACCAGTACACAGCGGATGTGAATCGCGGTTGTGATGGCGGCGCTTGTGCCCAGTTCTACCTGGATCAGATTGATATGGTGCGAAGAGACTTCTGGCTTCGCCAATTGGAGCAAGGTAACTGTATTTGAGGATATGGGTAGTTTGTGCGATGATCAAGGAGAGCGACACCCAAATCGCAGCCGCTGCTGTTCATGGTGAACCGAGAGGAAGCAAAGGGACATGTTTGGACCATCAACGAGTTCACTTGGGGACCTGTTCATCTCTTATTCTGGATCTATATTCACTTATACCAAAGGTAGCTCAACTGCTCTGAACAACCGCTTTCTGTATACTTTGTTCACGCGGCTTACTGCTGAGGATGTTCTACGATCTCTATAAAATGGCACCAAACAACCGCCCAGAGCGGCTTTCATATACCGTCATACCTCAATACTTTCTCCCCGAACAACCAGAACGAATTCCAGCACCACGGAACAACAGAACACTAGCCAATATGTCTTCGTACTTTGACCAGGTTGAGTCCCTGGTCGCACTGAGGGACTGCGATAACTGCCAACTCCGATCTGAGATCTATGACGAGCTATCTGACGCACTTTTCTTCCGACTCATTGCTCCCGAGTCTGCTGGCCCCTTCATTATCGTTACTGAAGTTGCATGGTGTTACGGATATTACCTGGTGTGGAAGTTGAGAATCCCCAAGATAGAGGAACCAGACTGGCCCAACGAGATTGAGTCAGACTTGCGGGAGGATGCAGCTGAGGTGTTTGATCTTGCGGCGAGAGAGTTGGCGGAATACCAAACCGGTTACAGGGAAGATGGCTGTGTTACTACCATTAACGATGACCGTATCACCATCTTCAACGATACCTTTGAAAGAGTGGCCTGGTGCGTCACGGAGATTGCGGGCATGCCTTGGATTCATAGAGACTGATGGAAGGGGGGAGAAGGTGGGTTTCTAATGGCCTGTTGGGACTGTCGGTTCGAGTCTTTCTGACTGTAGGCATCAGCATTTCTTAGATCTTTCTGACCATGAAGCGTATCTTTGAGTTAAGGAATGAGACTTTGAGTTGTTGGCTGATTTGTTCATAACACCCTTAATGTGCTAAGAATCCACAACCTCTTACCTGTGATTGTTTGCCTCTTGTTCTTAACAGTCTGTGCCAACCATGACACCAACATGACTGTGTCGTTATTGGTTGACAGAGGGCTTATCTCTTCCTGACTACTCCAGTTCAACTGTTAAGATGCAGTTGGTTCTTAGCCGACGTCGGATGTTGTCGGTTGCTGTTTGAGATAGGTATACAACTTATATAGTAGGGGTAGGGGGGCTGCCTCCTCCCTTATCATCTATAAAACCTCGCTATTCCAGCAAGCCATGTCCTAAATAATCCAACAATACCAATAAAGCAACAAAAAGGCAATCTTAAGATCCTCGCTATCAAACTTCAACTTTTTACTTTCTACATATTACCTATCTATACCAGCAATGATCTATCAATCTATCGGCCCAGAGCCTGTGGAAAGCCTCCTTTCCCTGCTCCACCCACAGAGCTATCTCAACAACTACAACCTCAGCGGCGCAAAGTTCTGGCGGCTCTTCCTCGACGACCAAGGAGGCTCCACGGTCCGCATAATAGAAGGGGCACAGTGTTCATACGGCAACTTTACCTGGGTGGCGGATGTCACAGACACGTACGCAGGGCGTCCTCTGAGGAAGCCTGATGGGAGCATTGCCCTGTCGGGGAGGGTGTACAACGGCTTCAACTTGCAACATGCGAGGGACTTCTTCATCATTGAATGTGCTCTCCCTGCGGATGTGAGACTTGCGGAGGGAATTGTTGTTTTTGAGGATAAGCCGGGATTGAAGGTTTGGTTTAAGGCCCATCAGCCTTTTTGAGGGTGATGGGAGGAGGCTAATGTTGACTTGGAGGGTTGAAGAGAGGGGGAGTGGGCGGCATGCGAGGCAAGGGCGCTGTTGGTTGGAATAGGATGTTTGAGTAGTCCTTAACGAGGAGGACTGAGAGTGTGCATAACGGTCATTACAGCTACGCGCCGCATACGCGCAATTCTTTATATAGATAGATACCTAGGTAGATAACCTAGTAGAGCTAATAAGTAGATAGAATATGACTCTTTGACTCTATGACATATCAGCAGGAGGAAAATACCAGCACATGCTATACTAAACGACTGCACTCCAACAAATACAGTAACGCGTATGCAATATGCCTATATATAGTACCAGCTTGATTGGAAGTTGTTTGCCCTGCTGTATGACTTCATCACATCTGATGACCAGCATAAGTAGGATATATACATGGCAGCAGTGCTGGAACTGTGGTCTCCAAGCATGAATCTGTATTTTTACTACGACTCTGCCGAATATGAGATAGTGCTTGAATGTGAACGTCTGTCTATGTGGTTCGTCTCTTGAGTCGGGATATTGAAGAAATCACCAGCTCTACTGGGTGCTCACTTTGGTAAATCCATAGTTTGCTCTAAGACGAAGAAGCAGTTTGGTCTTTAGGATGCCATATCACGTTCAGACATAAGCTATACGGTGCTGAGGCCATCGCCATACCATATAAATCAGGTTGTCCCGGTGCCTGGGGGTGTGTCATCGTCGCCTATTGGGAGCTCACGATGCTTGTAAGAAACAAAACATTACATCAACCATTGTCTTCTCAGCTGTTCATCTAGTCATACTCACTGTCTGTCCCACAATCTATCTGATCTGCCGTATGTGAACGTCCCAGCTCCCTCACCTCCTCAGTCGTCAAACCTAACGCTCTTCAACATCCTAAAACTGCGACAACTCCAGCCCCTGAATATCCTCAAGCTGCAACCCACGAAGCACATAATTCACCTCCGCGGGAAGAAAAGTCGCCGAGCCATGCAGTTCGCAAGACCACAACAAGCTCGCCACATGGGGCCGCTCGAACCGCCGCAGAGCCTCCTCCAGTGCCACGATGCTGTACCCTGAGAACTGCGCGTTCGGCACCGACTCGAGGCCGACGTCGCGCAAGCCGTCAACGAGCGCGTCGGGGAGAATCGTGCAGCAGGAGGGCGCGCTGTGGGCTGGATAGATGGAGGAGCAGGTGGGGGAGTGCTTGCCGAGGCCCTTTTTGAGTTCGTTGAGGTTGAAGAAGAGCTGGTCGATGGTGCGTCGTCTCTTTTTATCAACAGCTTCTATACGACGAGTTAGCTGGATTATCAGTCGCTTTATGTCTTGGTTGGGGGGAAAACATACTAATGATTCGCTCCGGTAGAGGCAGACCGAGAGAGTGCATGGGGCCTCTGCTCTCGCGGACAACTACCCTGGTCAGCTCCTTGAAGTCAAACTCATCTGCAAAGACCCAAGCTATGGAGAGCCTCAGCACAAGATTCCGGCTGTACGAGGTTGGGAAGGGCTCATCTAGTTTGGCGATCCACTTGTCCGCGTACGGCTTCAACGCTTCGGAGCACTCATAGTGGGCGACAATGACGGCAATCTTGGTGAGCATGTCGAGGCTGGTTCTTTCGGGAACGTTGGTGGTACGGTCGTGGATAATGTTCATGACCAGCTCCAGGGCCTTTTCGTCCCAGCCCTCGGCAAGCAGGATGTACTTGTACGCGATGCTGGACCGGGTCTCTGGCAAGTTGCTGGGCGTCATTTGCCTGCATTTCGGGGATGCGAGGGCGAGCTTTGAAGACGAGAGCTGCATCCAGACTTCTCTGTGGGTAGCATGGTGTCTTGCTGCGTGGGCTGTTACCTCTGCCTCGTTGCGGCGCGCTTCCTCGGTCAGGTACTGCGGGAGAGCGTTGTCCCAGGGGACGTCGAATTCTCGTGCGGCAAGTGGTTGGTTGGCTTTTTGGAGGATGAGGATTGTGTCCCCGTCTTCGTCGATTTTGTACATGAAGGGCTCCATGGTGAGGGCGAAGTAGCAAATAAGATGAGGGTGTTGGGTGAGTGTTGGAGAATATCCAGGGGTTGGCTGTCGACTTTATGTCTCGACAGGGCCTCTAGTCCAATGAACGCCTTCTGTGGGAGATTCAAGGTGTTCAAAGGCAAAGAGTGGCCAAGGGGAAGTTAACCTGAACTTGCTTGAACGGCAACTACATAGCCAAGATCCAGTCAGTAGAGTCGTTCAGATGATGTGCTGAAAATAGGTGACTACCTTCACGGATTCAAGAGACGAAACAAAGGGCACAGGCGTCTAGAGCAGGATCAGATGGGCAAGGAGACATCTTGAATGAGCAAGAAGACATATTGAGTGGACAAGAATACACCTTGATCTCTCATGAGTGTTCAGAGGGCTTTGATGGACAAAGGCGAAGAGCCAGGAACAAGTGAACAATCTTGATTTTCAAACGCTGGATATGGAAGGAACGCATGTATAAATCGCCTCTGTTCACCCAGATATTACTTGCACAAGGGCTCTTCAGAGACAACCTGTCCGGCTTGAAATCAGCAGCTTGTCGAGGGAGTAACGAGTTCGTCAAGTCCAGTTGAAGTTCGAATATGGCGTCCCAGAATGCCTCGGAGTTTGCCCTCCTGGACAGAAAGGAAGATGGTACTTGGACCGCCATCAAGAGGGCCAGCCCTGGCGACAAAGACCTGTACATTGCTCTGCCTTGGATCAATCTCAATGTACCTATACCCAACGACCCCTACGAGGACAAGCCCGAGGAGGGTCCCGTAACCAGGCCAGAAATCCCGTCATGGGTCCATGTCAATAGCCTGGTCTTGAAAGACACGGACGTGGTCTATCAAATTTTTGACCACAAAAACATTGTTTCCATTGTTGGCAGCCTTCATGCTGATTCCAGCGAAGAGGCAAGTTCTGCAGACGCCGACTTCAGACCGAGGTACTACCTGGTATGGGATCACTGCGCCCACTTCGATCTCTCCGCTCGCCTCCAAGCTCTAGCCGAGTCTCCTGACGAGGGCATCAAAGAGTCATTTTGCTGGCACGTGCTCACATCGGCCCTCGAAGCCATCACGTACCTCCATGACGGGAAGCGTCTCGTTGAGGAGGGAGGACAACGATGGTGGAAGGCGGAGAGTTCATTTTGGACCCCTATTTTGCACGGCAAGATCGAGCCGCAGAACGTCTTGTTTCAGAAGAAACGGCAGGGCGAGAAGCATGATCCGTGCAAGCTCGCCGACTTTAGATGGGCAGTCGCCCTGAATCATAAGATTTCATATGAGGATGAAGACGATGAGTTGGACGAGGACGGAGGCAGCGCTGATTCGCGCCTCGAGCGCCTCGAGGAGTCACTGTCGTTGAATGCATGTGTATGGGTATGTACCTATGAGTGAGACGGCACTGATTTGTGTTGTTTGCCATGTTTCTTATTTCAAAGAGCTTGTTCTGACTTTGTGTGAACCACAGAAATGTCAGAACCCGCACGAGCACAGCATCGATACTGAGCTCTGCTCGCTTGGCCGCCTCATCTATACCATGATGACGGGTGAAGGCCGTGAGGACGAGATTTACGCAACTTATACGGGATACTTTGAGCGCCAGTGGGAGGACAGGGGCCAGTACTCGGAGCAGTTGGAGACTGTTGTCAGGTTTCTACTTGACCGACGCCATTATCTGACGCGGTATGCAGAGGTGCGGATTGAGAGAGTTTTGCCGTTGACACAGGTGGTGATGGAGTATTACCGGGAGTGGAAGAGGGTGGGTGAGAGTTGATTTGCGTGCTACGGATGGTTGACTGGGAGGCGGTTTGCAAGAGGAGATGGTTTGTTGCGTGTGTGTTGTTTGAGTGTGGTGGTGAGTGAGTTGTAGTTGTCGAAGAGGTGCGGGTGTGGTGTATCTGTGTTGGTAGATTGGTTGAGATTGACATTTAAGAATCGAGAGCTGAGAGAGTTGTTATTTATTATCAACAGTTTGAGTTGTGTAGTCCGTTCAGATGAAGATTCATGATAAAGACGGCTGTGAGGGCATGTATGTGAGTATGTATAGGTGATGGAAGAGCAGAGGCTGTGATATTGACGAGGTTGATTGTTGGTGACATACTCACATCAAACACCAACCAGGTAAGGCAACAGATAAAAGGCCCCTGTACCAACAAGAATAAGAATCGCTCATCCCACCACATAAAAACTTCATCAAGCAAACAATGACATACATACAATAGCAAGGTCCAACCGCATCTCTTCTCTACGGGATTTTACAGTATCATGATCCCCCATTCATCACCACGCATTATTTAGCACCTCTATTCTCTCCGCGCAGCGCTAGAACGAAACCAGAAACTCACTAATTTCAGTCCCCCTACTAGCGTCCCCCGATCGGTTCGGCTCCCCCAATTGCGCGCAACTTTCCACCTCCGTCACACCTCACCTCAGCTCGGCTTCTTTTCTCTCTCCTCCTCCTCCTCTGGTGTCCTCGTCGCTCCGGTTCTCACGACAAGACACGTGCGCAGGTGCTCTGGTTACACAGCATCTTCGCTGCGAGCGCAGGGAGACACAAAGGCAGGCGCTTACGATCTGTTGCTGCCCGAACTGGTGTCGCCGACTTGATCCGTCGAGAGCGGAGGTGGGAACTGCAAAGGAGAGGCTCGCAGAAGCAAACAGCTCGTGACGCGCCGGTCCGTCCGACGTCTCTCTTGGTTGTCGCTTCTATTTTCCCTCGATCTCTCGTCCTCTTTCTCGACTCCATCTCTCCCTCTCTCTCTCTATCCGTTCGCCCCCGTCGACCAACCTCGTCTACAACAACTCGCGATCCGGACTACACCACACCAGAACAGAGCATCATCACCAGCCTCACACGAGCAGCACTCAGCCCAGCATGTCCCTCCCCAGCGCCACGCCTCCCCTCCTCCTCACCAAGCGCCTCAACGCCTTCCTCCACGCCCACCAGACCGCCCACCTGCCGACGCTTCTCCTCACCACCCCGCAGGGCAAGCTCCTCGCCCACGCCTCGTCCCAGCCCGTCTCCGTCCTGCGCACCCACGCCACCGTCGCCGCCTCCCTGCTCGCCATCCACACGGCCTCGTCCGCCGCCATCCCCACCGCCCTGCCCGGCTCGCGCACCCCCGACCCCATCAGCAGCTCGCCCGCCAGTCCGCGTGGAAGCGACGATGACTACCATGGCGAGGGCGACCGCCGCATGAGCGACGAGCAGCATCATGACGACGACGAGGAGGAGGAGCGTGATCCTTATGCGGAGCAAGGTCGGCACGATGTAGGAGGTAGTGATGGAGCGCGGGAAGGCAAGCAGAGGTCAAAACGCACCGTCAGACCGGGCGTCATCACCGTCCAGCTGAGCGAGGGCACAGTCATTATCCGCCGTCTAAAGTGCGGCCTGCTCTTTGTCTGCGTCGGTCCCGCGGCGTCCAGTCTGCAGGATCACCATCATCACCATCATCATCATCAGCACCAGCACCACTCGTCGTCGCATGAGAACGGGGATGGGGTCGGCAGTCCGAGCGAGGTCGAGAGCCTGATTAGCGCGGGCGGCATGACGACGTCGAGCCTGGAGAGCGCGAGCGCGGCGCCGGTCGTGGCGATGAGGAGGCAGGCTGCCGAGTTGGCGCGGTGGCTGGATGAGAAGCTGGGGACGCTCATGGTTCCTGAGGAGGGGATCGGTGTTGTTGAGTTTAGGGATTGATTGTGTGTTTGAGATGGAGACTGGTAGGGATATTGTGAATGGCGTTTGGTCGTGCGGCTTTTTGTTTTCCTGCTTTCTATTACAGTTGCTCAGGGATGGAACTGAAAGACGAGGCGGATCTTTCAGCATGTACTTTCTTGTTCTTTTTTAGGCCTATACAACCTTGTAATGCTCGGGGCGTTCGGGGTCAAAGTAGATACCAAAACGAACAGCAACGAAGGCAATATCTTCACTCGTCTGTCCCTCATGCGTCTCCTTTGGTGATGATTCTCATGACATAATGTTGAGATAAAAAGAGCTATTGACGCTTCAAAAGGCGTTACAACATATACTGGTCTCTTCTTATACATGTTTCAAAACACAAATGCCTTGTTCCATTTGTTTCGCCTCTACCAGTCCATCCCGGTAGTAGAGAATCCCCAAACGCCGTCAAATGCAATAGATAACCTCCCTCCGTGTATACACTACCACGTCCAAAAAAGGGTGCCAAAAGACCCCCATCCATATACGCCAGCCAACAATTAAACAGCTCACTCAATGCTCATCCGCATGATGCCATCATTCGTATCGACCATGCCCTGCATCCCGACTCTCCCCTTTCGACCAACCTGCCCCGTCGAGCCCACGGGCGGATTCGCCGGCGTTCCGCCCATGCTGCCCGAGTCGCTCTGCCCGCTGCTGCCCCGGTCGCCGCCGGTGCTACCGGGTCGCGAGCCCCAGGGCATCACATCGCGCTGCATGGGGCTCTGCACGATGGGCGAGTTGTGCGCGCTGATGCTCGGGCTGACGGCGCGGCGCTTGAAGCTCGTCGGGTCAAAGTCGTCGTCGCGGCGGCGCTTGTTGTTGATTCGCCGCGTGATTTCCGCGGCGCTGGGCAGTTGGGCGTTCTGAGTCAGGGTTAGGGATGGGCTCAAATGACAGGGTTCAGTTGTGTAGATGCTCACATAGAAAGCAGCGGCGCTTTGCGACGGCGAGTCCATGTTCGTGTCCTCGCTCATGCCCGATGACGAACCGCGAGGGAGTAACGACGACGCCGGGGGAGGTGTTCTTGCGCCGCTCGAGTCGGAAAAGGTATCCCAAAACTGCTTGCCCTTGGAGTTCTTCATCGCGTGTTGTTTGAAGCTACTTGACAGCCCGGCACCCAATTCCGCCATTGCGTCGTCTGCCGGTATCTCTTCCATGGCCTCCTGGATTCCGCTCAGGTTGGGCGACGAGTGTGCCGTTGTCATGGCGCTTGCGTCTACTCCTGTCGGCTGATGGCGCGTTTCGGGAACGTCGCTTTCACGGACCTGCTTTACGATTTCCGCCTCCTTCATGAACTCGGCTTCGGCTGGTGAGCCCTCTTCAGCGAGGGCTGCCCGGATGCGCGCAAATGCTTTTGCTTTGGGCTAGAAAGCAGTTAGCTACCGAACACTTTGAGAATGGCTTGGGGTCGACCCCCACGCCGTGTCATGTCAGGATGAGCTCTTACCAAAAGGTTCCCCCGCCGCGTGACGACTCGCCGCGTCACACTCTTCTGGTCGCCATTGCTGCCCTCTGCACCGCCGGCTTCATCCATGTCTCCCGACGAGATGTGCAGCTGGTTTGCCTGCCAGCTTATGCTCTCCCGCCTGGCCCGCGCCGCAGCCGAGTTTGATGGTGGTGATTTAGAGAGAACAGCGGAAGCGAGGTTGAAACCGAGACCCAACGGCCCGCGCGGTTTCATCTTGGGCGGCTTGCGGTGCCGCTGCCGGTGCTGAAAACTTGAGAAATTGCCCATTGACGGCGAGCCAGGCACGATGGGCATCCCCGTCTTGGAGACCTGGGGTGTGGTCACGTAGGCCTCGTCCATGTCCTCGTCCATGTCTTCGTCTTCCTCGGAGGAGCTTGACGAGTCTGATGCTGGCGCATGGTTGCTTCCAAGAGAGGTGCTGATATTGAGCCGCTCTTGGTCGCCCATCATGGACCACAGAGACGTCGACGTCTGCTCTGCTCCCCCGTACGGCCCTAGCCTGGGCGGTATATTCATGGCCATGTCGGTTATCACCGGTGACGAGCTGGGCGAGGGCTGTTCGGCTAGGGTCGAGTGATGAAGACTCGTGGCCGCGCGGGAGAAGTCGAGGCCGCGAGAGCGGCGGGGTAAGAGGTTGGTGGGAGAGGAGTATATCTGCGAGTGTTCCAGCTTGGGCGACAACGGGGCTGGCCGCGTGCAGGAGCCGGACGGGGTCCCCGGCGGCGGAGTGAATTGGCGAGGCGGCATCTGGATGGACAGGCCTCGCAGGTCGGAGCGTCGCGGCGTCTCGGGCGGGGGCAGGTGGGCGATGCTGCTGTCGTCCTTGGAGGTCCGGCGCGATGCCTCCGTGATTCGCGGGCTGGGCGACAGCGGCGTGCCGGTGCTGTCCGACAGCGAGCGGGTCCGGGATGCTATTGGCGATAGCAGTTGGGCACCAGCGCCTGGTCTGTCTTCGTCCATGACGACGGCGTCGCCAAAGGGCATGCCGCTGAGCCCCCGCGGCCTCTCCATGGTGCTTCTTGTCGTTGCTACGGCTGGTTCTCAAGCTCGTATTGCGGATGCGCCGGGCCTGTAATGGGCCAATCTAACCCTTCCTTCGGTCTGATGCCGATGTTGGTGTTGTTGAGCTTTGAAATGCTGACAGTGCAATGACGTTCTCTTGTCGTTCGCCCGCCGGTAGTATCCCTCATCAGCAGAAGCTGCCTTTGTGCTTTGCTACCAGCACCTGCGTAGCTGAAGCAATGCGACTGTTGTGATGCTTCTGCGCTCACAGCGACAGATGCCGTCAGCGGGTCACGGCATCGAGGCCAGTGACGCGTAGAGAGCAATGCGCAGTGATGGGGGTTGCGTGATGGCCAATACAGCGGCGAGTAGGGGGGGGATATGAGAGTAACAGCACCTGTAACTGCAGCGCATTCAGCGTATAGCATACAGGGAATAAACGGTCAAATCAAGAAGAGCGGCGGGTGAAGATGCGGGTGAGGCGTCGCATCGCCAATCGCAGAAGATGCAGATGTGAAGAGCGTCATGAAGCTTCTTGGTGAAGCTGAAGCTGGGCGCGAATCGGCAAATGGCGGGGCCCCACTCCCGCGTCTGCTCTAACACGCTAGGCCTATTCAAGCAGTAGTGCTCGTAGCTCGATGCCCGCACCACGGTTACGGTTAGTAAATTTCTGGCGGTTAGCATCGATGGGGCTTAGCGCTGGATATAACAAAGGCTGATGACGTGAGCCGCATTTGTCGTGAGAACCACGTGCTACCCTAGAATTTCAACTTCACGAAGATGGCATTTGAGCAATGTTGGGCCTCAAGGATATATACTCAATTTCTCTCGATGAAGAGACAGTCGTATGAGAGGTGAAAATGGCACGGAAGCTTGAGCCGCTAAAACCCAGCGTTTGTGGATATAATTAGAGCGTAGCAGACTCACAATGCCCCATCGACTCTTGAGAGAGATCATATATTGCCGAGGGAAGATATCCATGCAGCTTCTCAAATACAACTGCGTCGTCGTGATAGAGAGTCGCCGGCTATTTCGTTGACAAAGACCCCCCGATGGCCTGTAAGTTGTACGCGGTACGCACCAACTGTCAATTCAATTCATGGAGGCATTGCTTCAAACATCGCGCCACGGATCCCGATCGTCTCACGGTAAGTGCTTCACTGGAGATGAAGACCGCTCCGTGTGCGAGTTGGAGCCTCTGCATGCTCTACCGTGACGAGGACGCTGACGTGCAACTCATTTTGTTTCTCTGAAGTGTTCAAATCGGTCTACGGTAAGATCGTGTTGGTTACTTCAGCAGAACAGCCCAACTTTTGGATATGTCATAGCATGGTATGATCATCAGCAAACATAGCGTATCGGGAACGACAAACAACCCCCACGATTGCGGCTGAAACTGAGAGGTTCAGGTTTATGCTTACCTACTCGGCTTATCTACATCTGGTGGCGCAATGTCAATGAATATCTCCTACTCTAGGCTACACGCTCTACTCTCTTGCTTCTCTTCGACCCTATAACCCGTCACCTACGTCCATTGTCTCCTACCACGCATTTCAGCCATCGGGCATGATTATTGAACTACTCATCTTGGGTTTGTACCTAACCGCTGCAAAGCGCAAAATTATGACCGAACCCGCGAGGCTGCGGTCTGCATGGCATCATGCAGGCTTCCCAAACGGTGACCAATGAAGAACATTTACGTAGTCGTTGATCATGACAGTCCCTGGAGAGCTGAGCTAACCCAGCCTTCCATTGGGATCTCATCAGCTAACATTATGCTTCCGCAGAATGTAGTATCTTGCGCGTATGCCAAAATGATATGTCGCCGAGAATGAGATGACACGCCATTGAGAGAGGTTGGGCGACGGTAAGGCGTCCGTTGTGCCTTTCAGCTGCAAAGGCAACCAAGACAAAGTATGTAGACGAGAAGAAATTTTGCGCTAGGCAACAGCTACCTACTGTCTCTCTGCCCTGAACGTATCTCGTTTGGAGAACAACTTCATAAAGCTTACCTAGGTAGGTGGATATCTGGACTGGTTCCATATATCCTGAAAAAGGATCTGTCACTCTCGATAACAGTCAATCGCTTGTTTCCTGCTACAGAGACATTTTTCTGTCCAGTGTTTTCTCGATGTCAGTCTTTTCCCAACTCGAGAGGAGACGAAGAGGCCAGAGAGGGGGAGGGGAGTCCACTGTGTCCCTGGGTTGAAGTCCTCGACTTCGACCCAGCTGAGACGCTGCATCGTGGTCCGCCACAATCGGGGTCGCCAGCTGGAGTAATCAATCTTCTGTTCGTGATTGGAGAGGCGTGAATGGGTTATTATGTCGTGTAACCAACATATTGCCAAAATTTGCCTTTGTAATTCCTCCGCAATCTATTCTTCGGATGCGGCTCCTTCGGTGTAAGCTGGGCTGCAGAGGGCGTCGCAGGTCGGCATATCCCCATCCACTAATTCGATTTGCTTGTCAATATTTTGAGCCTCACCGCCGGTGGATCGTCGTTCACTACCACCAAGCACCATAGTCAAGCCATTCAGGAAGAATATCTATCCATAGAGGGTGTACGGTGCGAAGCCTGATGTTCAGCTCTGTATGTGCATATGTACATGCAGCCTGCATAACATGGAGGGATGGAAATACGGTCGGATATGGGTGGTTGATTCGATTAGGCGCCCACCTGTACTCATCTTTGCCAGAAAATTCAAGAATGCGAGCACAAGGGCGTTCCCTTGCATAGGTATGCGGCTGACTTGGCACTCTACATAACAATGGGCTGTCTCGGCAAAGCCATGAGTTCGTTCGAGCGAATTCGCACAAGCTCAATCGAAGAGCTCGAGTCTTTGAGCGTGTGATGCCAACGTTCTCATATTCTAGCAATATTTATACTGTTACACATCGAAATACCAGAAGCAAACTCCCCCGTCTACTGGCGAGAATACGCCCATTATGCATATTCTTAGTCCACCACGTCTGATTCGCACCATCGACATTGCCGATAGGGCTTTGTCAGTCCGTCACGTCGAAAACCATCTACATGGAGCTCTTGTCTCTATTGACTTGGATTGCTCTGAGAACCTCTTCTATGGCCACAAGAAGCTTTTTGTCAAATTTTGCCTCTCCTTCAAAACACAGATTCAAGATGGATTTCACAGGCCTGTTGCTATCAAGGAAGCAAAAGTCGGCTACTTCAGGTCCGACAACGACATCAAGAAAATCATCACCACCGATACAAAATTACCCACCCTTGACATCGAAGACTGCCATGACATGCTCAAAGATGGAAGGGTGGAGGTCAAGATGGAACAACCCCCTGATGCCAGCAGCATCAGAATCGTGGTGCTCTTGGACGCTTATCCGTCAAGCATGGAACTCTCTGCACATCTCTCCACACCCCCTACCTCCCCAGATGGAGCTGCTCAATCAAGCCGTGCTTACATGAGTGCTTCTCGTTCTTTTAACGCGTCGTCTCCCGATGATGACAGACTGCAACGGCTTCTGTGCTGGACAGCCGCCCTGGGCTACACGAAACTTTTCGCAGCATATCTTGACCAAGGGCCATCTGTTCTCATCATGGAGGATGAACTAGGATGGACACCTTTCTCTTGGGCTGCGTTCAGCGGTCAAGGGCCAGTGATTCAGCTGGCTTTGCTAAGAGGCGGTACGCTAAGTTCCAGGAAAAAGACAGCCAAGGGACCTTCGCCACTCGAAGCAGCTGCAAGAAGCCAGGATCAAGACATCTTTGATACATTTCTGAAGACACTCAAGTATCTCAAAGAGTTGAACAGCGATCAGCCCGATCCTGAAGAAATGCCTAAGCCTGAAGATTTGCCTAAGCTTACGGTCGAAGAACTGGACGAAGAGCTCAAGGAAGCAGTCAGTCGCGAGCAGATGTCGACTATTGGAAGATTGGTGGAATTGCTCCAGCCTGACAGCGGCAGAGAGCCCTGGCTAGCCCAAAGAATGGTGCAGGCAGCAGCGGAAGGAGACCTCTGCCTCGTCCAGGTTCTGAAATCCCGCGGTGCAGACATCAACTGCAAAGTTCAACGGAGAACCAGAGAAAGGAGATATGCGCAGTTCAGCCATGCCGATGGACGAATGACGACGCCATTAATGGAGGCGATCCTGAATGGTATGGCTC
This sequence comes from Trichoderma gracile, assembly GCA_020002365.1. NCBI lineage: Eukaryota > Fungi > Ascomycota > Sordariomycetes > Hypocreales > Hypocreaceae > Trichoderma > Trichoderma gracile. Next base: position 1,046,870 of record JAINEY010000006.1, read on the forward strand.
ATGTTGCAGAGTTTCTTATCATTCACGGCGCCGAGGACGATGAGGCACTGCGCACCGCCGTTCATAGTAGTCAGCATAGCACGATTCGAGCGCTGCTACATGCCGGGACACCGGTAACAGAAGCAGCGAGGCAACAACTGATCGAGATCGCATCCGAGAGCAGAGACTCGACAACCCTGATGTTGCTCAAACTAGAAAAAGGCACCGGAAAGTTGGCGACCTATAATAACTTGCATCGGAAGGTCGACAAACAATTCGAAGCAACAGTTGTTACTTTCTTCGAGAACAGACAACCGACATTCCAAGAGCTTTCTGTAGACGAGTTGATGCAGAAGGAAGAAAGATGTTTTGACCGCAGCAAAACTTCATTCAAATGGTTTCATCTTCCAGCAAACAATGTACGTTACACATGTTCAAGAGTTCAATGGTCTGCGTTGTACTGATTGCCTATTTCACAGATGAAGTGGGCGGAGGTGGGTTCCCCAATCTCGTGTGTGAGAAAGCACCAAGTGTGGTAACCATAAGAAAATGAAAGGCTCTGATCGGTAAGATTCATCATGACGACCCTGCAGCAACTTCCAAAGTCTTCGACCCGAAGCGATGGGCGAAGAGGCAGCATGAAGGAGAGCTCGGTTCCGCACATGCACGCTTCATGATTCCAGCGTGCCACGACTTCTCAGAGGCTTTCAAGCATAAGAAGGGTGAGAATAACATTCTTGGCTTCTTTTATTACCTCCTCATTGCTGATTTGGAAACAGGACTTGGGCATGACAACAATGATAGACACGTGCTTCTCTTCGTGAGTATTCGAAAGCCAACCTATCTATCAGCCACCTAGATCGCCACTGACCTAGAGCGACGGATTCAGATGCCTTATCTTCACTGGGATGAGGAGGAGAAGATGCGAGAAAGAGCAAGACTTATTGCGGAAAATGCGTCCGGCTTGCGGGGTGACGAGATTCTCCCGCATGAATGGAAGCCCAGAAGGGAGGAGTTGCTTATGACAGAATATCTCTTCAACGAGACGACTCCGGATCCAAATTCTCGCCATGTCCTTCATGTTCGAAGGACTCTAGACCAGTCACTATATCACAATCTGATAGACACAAGGATCCGGGATGGCGACCAAGCTGTTCACCGATATCCAGGCAACGGCGGGAACAAGGAGCAGCGGCCTATTATAATGGTTGACCAGCTTTGGCTCTGGATTCTCGTGGGACCATCTGGAAAGGCGGACACAGTCGTCACGTGCTTCCCATCCAGAGACTGGTACGACGTTGGAATGGACAAAGACACAACTCAGGCGGGACCGATATTGGATGAGAGGCGCACTACGGACGTCTTACAGATCACCAAATCTTACCTTCAGCAGAGACCCAATGCCGTCAAGTCACCATATGATCTTGCTGGAGTCATTGCCAGCAGATGCTCAAGGGCGCTGCTAGACCATTCCTCCGATATGCTCAACTTCGCAGAAGTCTATGAGAACTCCATCAGTTCTATCGTAAGTTGAAGTCCCTTTACGCGCTCATGCTTCCTTCGGGCATTTGGTTGACTGCTAGGCGCCCTCGCATCTCCTGGCTAGATGGATGAAGAAGCAGTTCTCTTCAACACGTTCAACACCCTGATGCAAACTCGCAGCAAGGTGTACGAACAGGCAAGTAAGCCGAACGAGACCGAGAATGGGCCTGTGATAGAGAATGATTCCGAGGTTACCCCCTTGTTGCAACGAGCCAATCCCAACAGAGATCTTTCGAAGACCATCAAGGACGACTTGGACACACTGGAGTCAATACTCAAAGAGCTTCTTGAGTTGAAACAGAGTGAGACCGCGGAACCTGATAAGACGAATTGGCCACAGAAATTCACTTGGCGGAGGCTCGATTCCCAACCCAGCCCAGCAGACAAGTTCTTGTCTGGCAAGAAGCAGTCAATTGAGAGTTGGGAACAAGATTGTGCCCACTACCGCGCATTCGCTCGAGACAAGGAGATCCCGGATGACGATGACCTGAAGGGGCTGAGCAAAGCGACTGGCGAAGCCAAAATAAAGCAACTCATTGCCCTTCTCGAGAAATTTGGACGATTCTATGTTCTCGATATCACCAAAGAAATCACCCTCCTTCGGCTGATAAAGGACATTCAAGATGAACTGGCAATGATGGAAAAGGTTTTTGCAGAGCAGCAAGAGCTTCTCGAATCTTTGGGTCGCATTATTCACACCATGGACCGGCACAATCCAGACATCCACGACGAAGTGCACACCAGAAGCCCAAACACAAAGTCAAGCTGTCGCAGTGGCATTGGAAGAAGCCGCACTGGAGAGTCTCAGAGCCTGCTCATGGACCGCTCGCACGGCGACTACGACACCGATGATGACCCGTTGCTTGGGGATGAGGACTTTCCGACTGTCGGTTTACCTGGTACAGTATCCCAAGACACCAACAACACGTCAATCAAACAGACGCAAAGCGTGATTTGGGGGGATCTTCGGCAGAGGCAGAATCTACCTCTTCGAACCATAACCAGGCATCACAAACAGATCAGGAGAATGTATGAACGGGCGAAGAACACCAACTCAGCGGTTCGTCAACCTATTTCCTCCTCCAAAGTACCCAAGAAGTATCTGATGGCGGAAGCCATGGTGGCTACTCCGCCCGAACTACATCTTGTTCTTGGGTGAAAAGGCTAACATGATTCTTTTCAAAGCTGAACACGCTCGTTGATCTGAAACAAAAGCAGAACAACATGATTGACACTCGGACTGCCCGTCTCCAAGCCGAGCAGTCACACCTCATGACTCTAGAGGCTGAGAAACAGGGAAGGACGCTGATGGTCTTCACTATTGTGACTATTGTCTTCGTAAGTCTCCTGAAATCTTTTTCAAGCCGAATGACAGATGTTGGATGATCACGGCAAGTGAATGACTTTCTTTAACATGAGGCTATTCCAGCTACCCTTGTCTTTTATTGCCGCCTTCTTTGCGATTCCTACCAAGGAATTTGACAACAGCAGTTTGACGTTGGGTTATGTGTCAAAGGTTACATGTGAGCTACTCTAACTTCATATCATGTTTGAATCACAGAGCCTCTATCGACTCATTCGTTGCTTTTCTTCTTCTCTTTCTGATGCATTGTGGCATTTGACACAACGTACTGATCGTGCCTCACTCCTGATAGTTCCTTTATCTGCTGCTATATCGCTTGTGTTCATTTCGATTGGGTTTCTTGCATCGAAGTGGAATCCAGAGAAGGTAAGAAACAAGTGGAAGCATGCTGTGTAAGGACGGTCTGCTGTAGGAAGAGAAGGTTATAATGTTGGACTTTCTGGGTTATCTTTGTTTTGTAGGTACCTACATATAAAATCTGAGCATTTCCGCTTATTGTTACATAGTAATGTAGAAATCTGTCTCCGACCCAAAGGCAAATGTAACAGAACTTCTTCATGCGACTTGACAGTATGAAAGGCTGGCTTTCAAGCGTCTGACAGATATGTTCAACTTGCCTGATAGCCCGTTGGCTTTCTCAGCGTATCATCTGAGCACTGTAGGTAGTACCAAAAGTTTGGGGGCTGATGCGTTCTGGAGTCTTGCCTGTTGCAGCCCTCTCTTTGTCAGCCCTCTTCTGTTCTTCTACTCTCTTCCTTTTTTAGACATTCATTCATGATGTCTATCGTATACCTGGTGAACAATGTTAGGAAGTGTCATTATTCAAGGACATGCAAAGGCGCATCGAATGTTATGTTAGCCTAGTTGACCAGGTTCTTACATAGAGACACATCTGTAAGTCAACTATTACGCAGGCACTTATAAGTATAACAAAAGCATTTTCCAAATATAGCTTACGGTATTCATTATTGAGACAGCTGACTCAACCTATTGTCACTACCTGACTGGTAAGAGGAGAATGCTGGCATACACAAGTCCGAGCCCTGTTGATTCTGTAGAATCTGGGGTGAAGACAAATTAACTGGCTGGCAGGTTGTAATTACTACCTACAAGCATCGGTCCGATTCACATACGTAGATGCAGAGAATCAACAAAGTTAGTCCATTAAGAGGCATCGTAAACTACATTAGCCGGAGGCGGCGACTCGAGCTATTAGTGTGGACGATGGAAGTTTTGGCCCCTGACTGAGACCCAGTCTCTTGTACACCCTTTGCTTGATAAGATCTGAGTACATTGCCTCGCAAATATAGTAGTCACTGATAATGTTTTGGATACACGATAAACGCCAACTCAAATCATCACATCGTAGAGCTCAATAGCTGTATGGACCTCCCCGAGCTATAAGAGCTGGGGGCCACTCAGATCCCCCGTTCCGCCCCCTGTACACCAGGGCCAGCTAGCATCTATTGTATTTAAGCATAAGATGTAGTGAATTAGGCAAATATCCTCGACCTCGGAAACAGTTGCCTTCCATAGTTGCCTTCCGGACTGATCTAAGGGCAGAGCAGGTCGGGGTTTCACGCAGTCAAACATCGTCCGATCCTAGCGCGAGTATAGCGAGGAACAGGGCTATCTACCCAGGCGATGAATGACTTCACTGTCTCCATCAAAGGCCGTACACCAAAGAGGCCAAGAAGACGCCGTTGTCTCGAAGGTGCTTGCCTGAGCTGTGAACAGAAACTGATCATTATCACCGTCTGTTATGGTGATCAATATAGGTGGCAATGTTCCACGTCCGCCAGTTTATATGTAGTCTTCCCGATTGTTACTAACAATCCAAGAGATTGATGGATCGATATTTCAGTCAGCAGGTGGCATTCAGTTGCGCAAGGTTACATTCCCCATCTCTTCCGTGCCCGTTCGCCGCCTTGATATTGACTTCATACGGCAAGACTCCGTCAATCGGAGCAACTCATGCCCCGAACAGATCCATCATCGTGAGATACACAAGTCTCAGCCACGCCAAAAACAAGTATATAAACGAAGTTCAATGACCAAAACATTGAGTTCATCATCACTCAACTTGCTCTCTTCGAACCGAACAACATCAGAGACTTCACCACCGCCATCATGCAATTCTCAACAGCCGCCTTCGCCTTGCTGAGCCTCGCCTTGACTGCCTCTGCAGCCGACGAGCAGCTCTGCTTTCCCGCCCCTGGCCAGACCAACAACGTTCCTCAGTCCATCACCGATCTCGATGGCCCAATCAAGATCGACTGGGCCACTAAGCTCTGTGCTCAGATTGACTACTCGACTGTTGATGCCCAGTCCGTCACCACTGACATTGCCGATGGTGTGAACGCAACGGAGGACGGAAAGACTTACGGATTGAACTTGGTATACTTCACATGTTGACTACCATGTGTGAGCTTAGACTAATGTATGTTAGGTTACTGTGGCTGTTCCGAACGAGCAGAAATGCATCGTAAGTTGTAGAGCTAGTTCTATAAGGTGACCTGCTGCTGATGAGAACAAATTTGTAGGACAATGCTGCGGCTACGCTTGGAGCTGATGTCTGTCCGAGCGGTGGAGCATTCATCAATCTGGACAACAATGAGGAGGAATGGTTCTCCATTGTTGCTCTTGACTGAAAAAATGGATTGCATACACCTTGAATGAGAGGAGCCATAGTATAAATTTGAACTGCTTGTTTTGCCTAATGCGCACCTGTAGAGGCCTTTCGTGTTACGTCTGTGGTTTGTAGGCTTATACAGACCAACGGCAAGCCATATGGCGTTATTCTCGAGCAATAGGTTCTCAATTTTTGATAAATCGCTTACTTGATATAAAAGAATACGGACTTGCCCTTGGCATATATGTCGTTAAGGCATTCGAAGGTTCTCTTTGATGTACTTCGCCATCCCTGAGATATGATACCCGCTTGATACAGGGAAAGGAGTCACTAATACAAGCTCACTTGAGAATACACACTAAGTGGACATTTAGCTCAAACCACAATAGTTAAGAAATTCATGACACCATCTCACAGCACCATCGCCAGGGACGTGATTCACACTCACTCACACCAACCAAATCGTTGAAAGAGGCAAAAAATGAAAAAGAAAAAGAAAAACATACAACAGCCGGTGTTCGCTGGTGGTCACCCACCCAACTACTAATCTGCCGGTTAGTGGCTTATCTATGGGGGAGCAGACGGGACCCCGAGTTTTCCACTACCTATGGTCGTATGTGCTGGAATTAGCGCTGCGGCAGCCTATCAGTGCCATGGAGCGCACCACTGTTACAGCACCAGTACTTGACGGTTAGTCGCAAAACAGCCCGAATTGTTTCGTAGCTGATCAATATCAACCTTCTGATGTGCATCTCGTTCCTATCTCATGCCCAAGAATGTCTCCGTGAGACCCAAGTTCTTCTATACCTTTCTATCTCCCAGTCCAGAAATTATTAACCCAGGCATTTCTTAAAGTTCTATGCTGCCGTAATCAGCTTGACCAACTCATCCTTCTCGCCACTCTGAGAAACCATCTCCCTAAACAACCCATTCTCAATCTCAAGCAACTCCTTCGGCGTCCCGAATTCCGCCGCCTTGCCCTCCTTGATAACAAGGATCCTATCAAAATCCACCACAGTGCTTAATCGGTGCGCTATGACCAGCAACGTCGAATCTGAGAATTCCTGACGAATCGACTGCTGGATCAGTCTGTCCGTTGCCATGTCCACAGCCGAAGTCGCCTCATCCAGCAGAAGAATCTTGGGCCGTGATAAGATTGCGCGTGCAAGGCAAAGAAGCTGCTTCTGACCCTGAGAAAGGTTGGAGCCACCAGAAGCAACAGGGGATGAGAGCGTTAGAGCAGAATTTGTGTCTGAGCCGTTCTCTGTGACGGTTGTAGACGATGCTTCATCGGGGACAGCTTCAGGAATCGGTGTTCCTGGGCTCGAGGGTACAAGATGAACGCGGACCAATGCTTTGTGAAGCTCGTAGTCGCTGAACTGGTTGAATGGATCGAGGTTTGAGCGGATGGTGCCGGAGAAGAGGAATGGATCTTGCGGAATGATGGCGAGGCGGGTGCGCAGGTCGTGTAGCTTGATCTTGGAGATGTCGACGCCGTCAATTGTGATGGTGCCCGAGCGAGTCTGGAGGAAGCGGAAGAGGGCCAGCGAAAAGGTTGATTTGCCTGCTTCTCGTTAGTCCATGTCCATGAACAGCAGAAGAGACAAATATTGAGCTGTGAGTCAGGAGCCTGGTCGAAAACTTACCTCCGCCAGTTCGACCAACGATGCCAATCCTCTGATTCCGCTCAGCAGTAAAGCTCAGTCCCTTCAAGATAGAAGGCAAGCCCTCGGCATACCCAACCTCCAGATTCTCAACCTCAATCCTACCCTCCTCTGGCCAGCTCGCACGCACATCTTCTCCATCCTCCTTCTCAACTTCTATATCTGCATACTCAAAAATGCGCTCCGTCGCGTTCATGTCCAGTTCCGTCTGCGTAGACACGGAAATACCCCAATTGATAGCATGTCCAAAGTTGAGCGCAAACGAGAGAACAAAGCCAGCCAAACTGGCATCAATTCCAGGCGTAGTGACGACGAAAATGCCAACCACGGCAGCAAACATGGACGCCGTGACGCCGATTCTCAGCATCAGCCACATCCTGAAGGCGGTGATGTACCAGCTGCACGCTGCCCAGTCGTCGATGAGGGCGAACATTCTGCGTGTAAACTCGGGGCCCTTTGAGAAGGCTCGGATGGTGGACAGGCCGCTGAGGGAGGATGCAAAGTGCGAGATGACGGGGGACTTGTTGGTCGATTCGAGGCGCTTGATGGTTCGGGCTGCGACCATGTACTGTCGAGCGTAGTGACCACATGCCACGAGGAGGATGATGGCAATGAAGATCATGAATGGCGAGACGAAGACGCCTGCTACCATGATCCCAATCATTTCCCATGTGACGGTGGCAAAGTAGTAAAAGTTTGTAGCCAGCGAAGAGTCCATGCTGGTGAATTCTCCGGTGAATCGGTTCAAGATCCTGCCCGTCGGCACGGTATCGAGCCAGCGAAGGGGGGCGCGGAGCACGCTGCGCAATATCCCCTGGAAGATTCTTCGCGAGGCTCGGAGTGAGCCGGCGTAAACGCAGTAGAGACGACTGACGGACACCAAGACTGACACCGTCGATATGAGACAGTAGACTCCAAGATAGAACAAGAGACTCTTGGTTTGAGCGTCTGACTGAAGGCTAACGGAAGCCCTTGACGGGTTGACATAGTTCTCTGAGGGACCAAACATCTGCGTCTGTAGCGTATGCTTGTATTGATACGTCGAGATTGACAAGGTGTTATCAGTCTGTTCGCTCGAACTGGACCAAATCTTGATCCAATACGTACGACCAAGTGTAAGACCTTGAGCGACGGCAAATAAAAGGATGAGCAAAATCCAGAAAGGCAGTCCACTGAAAGACTTGAGATACCCGACGTAGACGGACGTCTTGACTCTTCCAACCTCCCTCTTCTCATCCTCAACCAGCTTCTTCGGCGGCTTTGCGGCCTTTGAAATGACATCCTGGGACGGGCTGGTGAGCACACCATTGGGTCGTTTTGGGTCCGCATCGGCATCTCTCTGCACTTCCTCGACATCGTCCGCTTCGATAATGTGCTCCAAGACTCCGGTGCGTCGCAATTTTTCCACTGAGCCTGCATGCTCGACGAGTCCGCTAGATGAGAGATGTACCGCGTAGTCCGCCCGCGGCAGACATAGTGACGTGTGATGAGTCACTAGGATCCGAGTCCTTCCCTTGCCAAGCTCTCCGAGAAGCGCATTTGCAAAGACATGCTTGCCAACATGGGCATCGAGAGCACTAAAGACATCGTCAATTACCATGATGCCTGCTCTAGAGTATAATGCTCGGGCGAGGGTCAGCCGCCACTTCTGTCCTCCGCTGAGGGTGACTCCTTGAGCTCCAACCTCGGTCTCGTCGCCGTCTTCGAAGAGAGAGAGATCCTGCGATAGCGCACAGGCTTGGAGAACTTTGTCGTATCTGACGGGGTCGAAGGGGAGACCAAAGAGGACATTGTCCTTGATTGTGGCGTTTTCGATCCATGGGATTTGGGAAACGAAGCAAATGGCAGTGGGGATGATCCAGTTTGCGGCGGTTGCTTTGCTGTCGTATCGTTGATCTGGCGGAGGAGCTTTCGGGACCTGGATGTAGCCAGCCAGCACCTCTGCTTCGCCCAGGATAGATGCAAGGAGAAGTGATTTGCCCGAGCCAGTCGGCCCAGAGATGACGCTGAGGGAATTGTTGGGAAATTCAAGGTTGAGCTTTCTCAGAGCAAAGCGGTCCTCGGCCGGATCGTCAGATCCCGACGGGAAAGTGATAATCGCGTCATTAAAAGCTACTGCAGTACCGGGGTGAGTATTGTACTTCTTGTCAGGGTTGCGAAAGAACTTGTCGATTCTGTCACAGCTGACTTTGGCGTTTATGGCGGTAACCAGCAGCAGCGGGATATGCTCCACGATGCCCTCAAGAATCATGAACAACGTGATGGCGGTAAAAGCAACCGAAGGCAAAAGCGTACCGTTGATGTACGAGTACGTCGCCAGAGAAAGTGCCGTCAGCACAATGGGCGTAAACTCGGAAGCGATGGCCATGTAAAAGTTGTTGATCCTCGTCTTCCAGAGCATCTGCAGCTCCCGCTCACGAACCTGCTCAATCTTGTCCGTCCACTGCGCCTCAATTGCCGAAAACTTGATCTGGCGGATGCCGTGCAGCGCCTCCGTGATGATGGCGGATCTCTTGTCGCGAAGCTTCATCAGGATCTTCTGGTTGGCGCCGTATCGCGCTGCGAGAGCCCTGTTGATGGGGAAGAGGATGAGGATGCCTAGCATTCCGGCGCAGAGGCTTTGCCAGCCGACGAGGTGCAGCAGGAAGATGACGATGATGAGGAATTGGCCCGCGCAGTTGATGTATTGATTGCTTTGGGAGCCGAATCTGGCGATTGCGTCGCAGTCGACGGAGAACATGTTGACAATGTCCTGTTGAGACCTCATGTTTGGCTGCTTGTCCTGCTCGTTGGCATCCTCGGGGTCTGTGGCGTCGGGTGCTGTGGACTTTTCATCCTTGGGGATATGAAGCGAGTCTTCCATCCTCATCAGCTTCTCGTACATGAGTCCGGTCAAAGTTGATCTCAGAGGAATGACAATCTCAGCCATCTCATTCCACATGACTCTGGAGTCGACCATACGCGAGCTGATTGTGGCAATGACAATCGCAGCAACGTAGATCCAAGCGACGGGGTCAATAACGTCCAGGTTATCGCGAGTCTCAAGATAGCGAAGCAGCTGCAGATTCGCAAACGCGGGAGCAACGTCAAAGAAGTTTGTAAAGAGAGTAGCGCTCCATTGAAAGAGGAACTGATAGCGGTACTTCCAGACGATGTGTGCCCAGAGCGGGAGCCTGTCTGGCTTGAAGATGATGTCCTTGAAGTTTGCCGTTGCGTTTTCTGATCGGACGACGTGGTTCATTGCCGGCATGTCTGAGTTTTCAAACTTTTCGGTGCCTGCTGCTCGGAGCATGCCGAGGCCCCATTCGAAGCTGTACCTTGCCCAGAGACTGAGGGTCATCTGGGAGTCGACGATTCTTCCGTCTGGGCGAAAGACATGGGGACGCCTCTGGATGGTGGAGATTGTTGCCATCAGTGCTATGGCTGCGACAATCTGAACTGCTGTCAAGATGGAGGTGGTGATAAGTCCGGCATTGTCGCGATGGCTGAGACTGTTGAGGACGTGAACATCCACTGAAGCTATACACACGATCAAGGTGCATGTCCACAGCGTTGATGTCACGCTGTTGAATCTCTCGATTGGTGCCACTTCTCGAACTGCGACCAAGAGTTGCAAAAGCAGGAATATCTTTCTTCATCAGCCTTTAGCTTCTAGATCTCTGCCATGAAAGCTTACCCATGCTGGGACCAGCAGATATATGCCCAAGAGAGGCACTCCGGAGCCAGGATTGGCAAATCCATGCTGGACAGCCGTGAAGATGGCATCGGCGCTTGCAAGTACAATGGCCACTATGTTGATGGCGAATATGATGATGAACTGCGTCTTGTTGGAGAACTGGGCTATTGACTCTTCACTTGCCGCTCCGTCTGCATCCTCGTATATGCGTCCATCTTGTCGTCGTTGTTGGGCACGACTGTTTACAGCAAGTTTCCGAAGCGATGCGAAAGAAAGCACGGCGATGATTGATGTCAGGGCTATAGCCGCATGATCTGGCTGGAAGACTACTCCCATTGTGACCCTTCAATTGATCATATCACCATCTTCCCACAGAGCGAAAAAGAGCAGTAATCTCAAAAGGTTCTCATTAATGGATGAGGCTTCTATATCATGGGCAAATAACGATTTGAAGCTCCCTTTCGGCTCCGGGCTGCCGAGGAGGATTCACCGCGTGAGTCAATAGACCGGCTCTAGACTCGATGGGGGAGGTACTTTTGTTGGCCTCGCGTCTATATTCGTCAGCTGTGTAGAGCCTTTCGTGAACGGCTCGAATGACTGTAGGTATATATTCACGTTGTATGAAATCGAATACGCCAACTTTGACTCATCTCATGCGTATCCGTGAATCACTGTAGATTCATGAACTGGCCTTTCCATGCTGCGAGCTGCGTCACACTGCAGCAGCTTCTTATAGCATTGATAAGGTAGTTAGTGACGCTTCCCAGACGAGAATTGCCCAGCTTCACCGATTGCTACCTTGGCAGTATCTAATTGATATACCGCTTATGATAGGATGCATCTTTTAGATGCGAGAGGCAGAGTAGAGATATTCATCGGTTTTGCACTACCTGCATGTGGTGATGATTACAGTTGAGTGCTGGTGGAGAAGACGAAGCTATACACGGTCTTGAAGCCGTTATATCCGCGCTGTCTCTTCCGCTGCCAATTTGCGGTGAGGCGTGTACTAAACTCATGCTTGAGAGCACAATAGACGAAGAACTGCTCCCGAATGTATAAGTATCATCAATCATCAACCTTGAAGCCTTATCTCATGGGGTAGACAATGCGTGAATCGTTTGCTTGCCCATCTGACCTCTGTTGCATGCCTCGAGATGGACGCGATGGCTCTAGCGCGGCATGAGCTTTGCGAGTGAATAGATTAAACGACCAATCTATTTGCATCATCCATCATCTCTCCGCAATATCACCACCCTAAGAGCTGTAGAAACTACAGTACTTGTGTACTTGACATATCCCAATTCGTCTTATCAGCAAATCCTTGTCCTCCGCAAGCACCCCGTTTAAGCATACGGCAATTCTATAAAAGAACCTCAAGCGCTGCTCGCGCAGCTCGCGTGCAACCGCCTTTCGCCCAGCATCAACGGCGACAAGCGACGGCCAACCGAATGGACGGCACGGCGCCCGTCCGGGTCGACAAGCGCGGAAAATGCGAAACGAGTGGCGGCCGTAACCCTGAGATTCGCTGCAGGGGTCTGGGAGGGCAGTTCGCCAGAGGGCAGCCAATCAGGGAGTCGAGGTGCCTGGGCGGCCGCTGATATGCTGAAGCGATCGGGTTGGACCTGGGCCAGTCAAGGGCTGTTTCAAGGTGGGTTGGGGGAACGGACCCCGGTTTGGACTGATGTGATGGCGAAGGTGACCAGCGAGAGGGAGAGGAAGTGAGTTGATGATGCTTGGCGATGGTGGTGAGAGCTATACAGGAGGATGGCCACAACTTACAGAAGGTGTTTGCAGCTACAGCTCTATGCCCGTTGTTCGTCCCTCATACGGGAGAAACCTGTCCTTGACAACTTCAGTTGAGACAACCACCATACAGACAGTTCAATGTAAAATCGCTCGCTAATATTGGAGGGACTAATGCCGCATTGCTCAATCATGGTTTCATTTCCCATCGAAACCATTACATGGCGAGAGTACCTCATGCTTAGGTTAGAGGTATCTGCGTTTCCAGTATGAAGCACCTCGGCCACCGCCTTCATGCAACCGGCAGAATCACAACCTCAGGCATCACCACCTCTATCCATTTCCATCTCCTCATCTCCATCATCATTCCTCTACACCAGCCTACATACAACATCAGCCACTCGCTCGCCTTGCCGCCGGTCCCATCTTGCCCGATTCAGTTGCACCCCCAGCCATGTCGACACTCGCTCCAGGGGCTCCCATCTGAGACGCCAAGCCGGGTCCTGCAGCCCAACTCCCGCCCGCCTCGCATGGCTCTTCTGGCGCCTCACCTTTGGGTGGCCTCTCTGCAGCCTCCCACCAGCCCTGTCGCATTCCAAACTGTTTCATCGCACGCTTCGCTGGCCGATCGCAATTCGCCGCTCTTGTCGACTCTGATCCGATGCCACCGGCGACCTGCATGGTGCGGCGCGTGCGCGATGGTAGCGGCCCCCCAGACAATGGCCTTGAGGTGAGCCGCTTGTGAAGCGCTCCCTCCACTCTTATTGTCTCTAGTCTGGTGTGATTGTGCCCACTCACATGCCAGCCAGTCCCTTGTTGGTCTGCTTTCGCTGCTGTCTTCTCTCCTTCTTTCTCTTCCTTCTTCTTCTGGGAGGCGCCGGTCGTTTTCTTTCCTTCAGACTCCCGGCGAGCATCCATCGCTGGTTTCGTCGATCATTTTCGTGAGGGAGCGCCGTCGGAACTTCGCAGGCGAGGAACGACGAGTGCAGTCGGCAGGGCCGTGCAAACCATCGCTCTCTACCATCACGACGACCTTTTTGCCTTCATTTTCGAGCAACTTGCGACTTTTTCTCTTTGTTTGTTTCTTATTCGATACCGCTTCTTCTTGATTACTCTCGTTTTACCTCAATCCACTACTTCGATTCATCCAACCGCAGACTCTCAATCATTTGATTGCCCCGATTCGACGATCAAGTACCCCTCGTTTGCTCGCATCGGCACATAGATCGCCAACATGGGCTGCCTCAGCCACCGAAGAAAGGAAACTCGGCAGTATACCGATCAGAAATGGGACTACATCAACCTCTCCGACTTCAAGGCCAAGGGCTGCGGCGCCATCTTCGCCTACATCACCCTCTGGATGGGCCTCATCATCTCCCTGGCCGTCTACGGAGTCGATACCTTCACTGCCGTCCAGCTGCTCGTCTTCAACCGATGGTCGTCCGAGATCGAGCCCGCAATTCCCTTGTCCGTCTCCAGGTGGATCTTTTCCGGCTGCATCATCTTGTCCTTCATCAACCTGGGATTTGAATGGGTTCGCGCAGCTCGCAAGATCAAGCGCGGCAATGTCGCCGAGGTCTACCTCGATAGTCTGGCTGTGCGCTGGGAGTCGATCCGTCTTGGGTCTGGCCAGGGATTTAAGCGATTCCTCGTCTTTGGCGAGCTCACCAAGAGTAAAAAGGGCGTCGAATATATCGCCCTGTTCACCTATTTCAGCTTTCAATGTATGTGCCCCAACCGAACTTGACTCTTTTTCCCCCCGCCTCACCTTTACTGACCATTCTGCAGCCTGGATCCGTGTCCTGTTCTGCTCCAGCCCGCGACAGGTTGTCAATGCCCTGACGCTCAGGTCTGTCTACATGGCACGGCTCGCCGTCAGCTCAGACTCTGTCGAGGGCTCCCTTTCTGCCTTCTTTGACAAGATCAAGACGCTCGCGCAGCAAGACTTCCGTCAGGCTGCCATTCTCGGCGGCATGTGCTTCACGCTCGTCGTCTGGGTCTTTTCAGCTCTCTACTTGATCTCCGCCGCTCTCTTCTATGTCTTCTTTCTTTTTCACTGGATCCCTCGTTCCGACGGTGGCCTCACGGGCTATTGCGAGCGAAAAGTCAACAGCGCTCTTCTCAAGATTGTCACCAAGACGGTCAACCAGGCGCTCGCCAAGGGCCAGGCAGACAGGTTGAAGCGAGCCATGACTGAGAAGGGCGACGTACACCCCGACGCATCTCTTCCGACTCTACCCAACGTCAACCGCCTCTTCACGTCGCAGCAAGTCGGCGTCACTGCACCGTTGCCCGCCTACACGTCGAATCCAGGGACCCCAGCCGGCGACTTCAAGCGACAGATGCCCCCGCGCAGCATGACGGGTGCATCGACCATGAGCTACTCTTCGCGGGCTCCACTCGTCAAGTCCGCGGCCGATATGGGATATTCGCAAACGCGATCAGCCTCGCCCGAGAACATGGCCCCAACCGTGCCGTATCTGCAGAGGACGACGACGGGACAGTCGATGAGAAGCAATGGGCCTCCACAGGACATGAGCCATGTGCGCAATGGCTCAAATTCGTCGTTTTATCAGCCGCGCTCGCAAAGCCCCTCAAACAACGGCCCTCCACTAGACATGAGCCATACACGCGCTGGCTCAATATCGTCGTCATATTATCAGCAGTCTTACTCTCAGAGCCCGGCGAGCATGGGCCCCACGACTGCGTCGCCAATGTATACACCGGCCGCGAGGCCCATTCCGCCGCGTGCCGACTACAACAACTATGGTCAAAATATGCAAGATGACAATCAATCTTTGCGAGGTCCACCCCCGAGGTCGTATACTTTCAACAATGAGGGTCGATCCAGCCCAGCGCCATCCGCGGCCGGTTCGTCATATTCCAGAGCACCGCAGCCACCAGTGAGAAGCGCGACAAATCAGGTTCCTCTACGAGGGCTGCGGTTTGCTCCTCAAAGGCAAATGACTGAGCCCATGTCTGGTTCTGCGCCGAATGACAGCTACTACAGCGGAACTGGGCCACGGATGCCGCCAAACCGACAGCCGTTGCGTCAAAACTCACAAGACTTTCACAAGCCGCAGGCCCCAGCTCCATATGGGGCTAGCTATAGGTACGATATCGAGGCACAAAACGATGCTGATGGTAGATATTAGAGATAGACTGCCAGTTAATCTGTCCGACCGGTTCGGCACCACACTCTCTCTTCTTCTCAACCGCGATTTTCACCATGATACACGATAGATGTAAGGCGCAAAGGATAAGGCTGAGACGAGGGATCTGAGGATAATATACCCAAATGACAGGGGTTGGGTTTAGGTACTGGGATAATATGCACAAGGCGAAATGGAGCGAATCGGCTATACTATCACCGATAAAAGGAACTTTGAACAAGAACAAGACAAGCCTTGTTCAAGACCATCTTCGTTTGACTCGTCGTTGACTCCCAAACTTTCCACAGCAGTGATGAGAGCCCAACTGATGTTGGACAAAATGAATGCGGGGATCGTGTCTTCGATGTTGATGTTTGCCCTCTGGCTGCATTCAGGGTGTCAGCGCTAGCATCGCCCCGACGAATCGAGCAAAAATGCGGCGCTTTTGCCGTTGCTTGATTTGTCACCATGACCATGCAGCTTTACCAATAAGTCTTATAGGTGTATGGAATCAGGTGCCAAAGAGCTGAAGAGGAGGTGGTCATTCAGTCAAACAGCGGCCTCTTGTGCGAGAAATCTCCGGCTGCTTCCATGTTCTAAAGCTGTTAATAAGATAGCCTCTCCCCATATCTTATTTCAACGTCACTCATACTCGCGGCATGTCATAAAGACATGCTCCTCAGCCAAATCTCATACAACCTCTCCCACCTATTCACCCTCCCCAACACCCCTCACAACATCTTCACCACCAACGCATCCATCGCCATCGACGCCGCGATGCCATCCCTCGTATCAACCTGGCACCCCGGCGAGCTCGCCATGCACCGCGAGTTGCGAAACCCGCGCTTCGAGAATCCCACATCACCCGGCTGTCCCACGCCATATGCCCTCAGGGTGATGCACTCACAGCTCGTTGCCCTCGGGACACTAGACGACGAAGGCAGGCCGTGGACGACGATCTGGGGCGGGGAAAGGGGCTTTGCGAGGCCTGTCGCTGAGGGGGTCATAGGTTTGAAGAGTGCGGTTGATAAGAAGTATGATCCTGTGTACAAGGCTTTCTGGGAATCTTCCACGGAAAAGAGGGGTGATCCTGATGAGGAGGGGATCGTGAGACCTGAAGGGGGCAAAATGATGAGCGCCTTGTCGATTGATCTGGAGACTCGCGATCGCGTCAAGCTTGCTGGGAGACTCATTGCCGGCGCGGACATTCGCGGTCCGGAGAGCGAAATCCAGCTTGCGTTTCATGTGGAAGAGAGTCTGGGCAACTGTCCCAAGTACATCAACAAGAAGGCTCTCGAGACGGTTGTTCCGCAACCGGAGTTGGTTCCTGGTGGAGCAGGCGGGATGCTTCCCCCTGAGGCGGTTGCTTTGATTGAGAAGGCGGACATGTTCTTCCTTTCGAGCACGAATGGGGTGAGTATGGATACAAATCATAGAGGTGGACCGGCGGGCTTCATAAGAGTTTTGAAGAATGATGGGGATGGGGTTGAGCTGGTATATCCGGAGTACTCAGGAAACAGGCTGTACCAATCCCTGGGAAACCTCAAAGTCAACCCCCTCATTGGCATCGTCATCCCCGACTACGACACCTCGGACGCCTTCTACCTCACTGGCCGCTCAACCATCCTCCTCGGCAAGCAAGCCTCCGACATCCTCCCCCGCTCCACCATCGCCGTGAAAATCACCGTCTCCGCATCACGCCTCGTGAAAGCCAGCCTTCCCTTCCGGGGCACCCCCAACGAACCCTCGCCGTACAATCCTCCCGTACGATATCTTCTCTCAGAGAGGGCTCCCGCACTTGCACCCTCTGATCGCCCGGATATCAACGCAACGCTCATAGCAAGGGAGATCCTCACGCCTACCATCGCCGTATTCACATTCAAGCTGGAAACACCAAATTCACAAACTCTTCTCCCGCAGTGGAAAGCAGGGCAGCACGTAACGCTCAACTTTGAAACAGAACTCAGCCATGGCTACGCACACATGAATGATGCTGATCCTCAGAGTCTCAACGACGACTACGTGCGTACATTTACTGTCTCGAGTCCTCCTGGATCTCTCCCTGCGAAGGATACCTTTCAGATCACGGCGAGGCTGCATGGGCCTGTTACGAGGTTTCTTTGGAGACATAATACTCGTGTGCCGCTGGATGTGCAGGTCTTGGGCTTCAGTGGCAAGGATGCGTTTGTGCTGCCTGTTGCGTTGAGTGCTGCGGAGGGTAAGGAGCCGGTGTATGTTGCGGGAGGAGTGGGGATTACGCCTTTGCTTGCGCAGGGGAAGGGGGTCATTGATGCGGGTGTGCCGTTGAAGTTGCTTTGGACGTTGAGGGGTGAGGATCTGGCATTGGCGGTTCATGTGTTTGATCGGATCCCTGGGTTGGCGGAAAGGACGACTCTGTTCGTAACGGGATCGCTTGGTGGGGGGGACACGCAAAGGATACTCGCGAAGACTCGGGAGCGGGGGCCAGAAGTTGTGGAGAGAAGAATGAAGGATACAGATTTGGGGGAGCTGAGGGAGAGGGGGAAGAAGTTTTATTTGTGCACGGGGCCGGGGCTTTTGAAGACTTTAAGGGGGTGGTTGGTTGGTGAGGATGTCGTTTGGGAGGACTTTGGGTATTGAAGGATTTTTGGCGGTGATGGGAATTGTGAAACGATTTGGTAGCGCTGCTCGAATGGAGTTTGACTTAAATCGGATTTGGAAGAGTAGTTCTCATCGTGGGTTGTGGATGAGTAGTTCTTATCGTGCTGCTGCTTGTGTTTATGTTGCTTCTTGTATTGTGTATCTCGGCCGTATTGGATCAAGCTCTGTGCCGTTGAGCTTGTGTTCAGATTCTTCTTCTTTCACACGCTGGTCGGTCGATCGGGGATGATATCAGGATACGTTGAGAGTCTAGAAAGGGGAGCTTTCTTCTTCGTGGCTGTCAGTTGATTGCCGTAATCAAGAGCCTGGTGCAGCAGGTTAGCAACAGAATATTCATGGGGAGTATATGGTGCATTTAATGGCCAGACTGAAAAGGCGGCACGGGTGGTTATCAGGGAGCATGCTGGTGTAGGGAGAGAAAGAGTTAACCAGTACAATGGTAAACTTCAAAGGTTGATTGAGTCGCCTGGTATAGGACTAGGAGAAGATGGAAAAGATTCAAGTCCCTCTGACGAGAGAGCCAAAAGGTTGGAGGCCCTCTTTTGGTATGGAGGCAATGCTCCGTATGCTGAGTGCTGCGGAGAGTCTCTTGAATCCTTCAGTGGTAAATCCTCCAGAGCAGCCAAGACCCATAGACCAATATTCCTTCACGAGGTCATTCGTTATTATTCAGGCCTAGTCGGCCATGGGGCAGGGATATCAGCATTTCGATAGCAAACCCGGCTGAGCCATTTACATCCACTCGTCCTTTTTGCTTAATCTCAGGGCCAATGGTTGCTTCAGTCTTCGATAGACACAGCCGAGGTGCAAGACAAAGAGGCAAGCCACAGGCTTCGTTCCTAGCCCAAATCCTTCGAGGTGCTCATTCTATTACGCGTATTTTGCCTCTCCACAGCAGAAGTACATGGTGATGAGATGAGATTACCCCTTTGCCCTTGAAAGGTCACCGCATCCTTCCTGCAGAGAAAGTTAGAATGAACTGAAACAACCCCTAAGGAGGGATATTCCTGTCTGTTCCATTCCAGTAAGGTAAGGTAGTTTCTCCATACACTTGTACATACATGTAGCCTCCTGCATCCGAAGTCGAGGCTTGATGGG
Organism: Trichoderma gracile; assembly: GCA_020002365.1. Classification (NCBI taxonomy): domain Eukaryota; kingdom Fungi; phylum Ascomycota; class Sordariomycetes; order Hypocreales; family Hypocreaceae; genus Trichoderma; species Trichoderma gracile. The sequence goes on from JAINEY010000006.1 coordinate 1,066,359, forward strand.
CCCTGACCGCCAGAGAAGCATCATCACGACTGCATATACGCGTATTATCCCTGGACTTGCGAGAGATACGACCCGCGTCTAATGTCAGAGACTCAGTAAATCCTTCAAATCTCACAATTCTGGAGAAATGATTGGACGACAGCCGAGTTGCATGTCGTTGCGAAAGCGGGTTGTTGACGATACGCGTATTTGCGGGTTATCGCATTCGTATTCGGGTGGCGCTTGTGTCTGGTGCGAGCTTGATACGGCGGCCTGGCAACGTCGAGTCCAGCCGTGCATTCGGAGAGGGCTGATCGTGTAAGCAGATCATCAGAAGAAGCAAGTCAGTATTGAAAAAGTATAAAGAATGAGACTGCATCTCGAAGTGTTACATGCTCCTCATCATACTGATATCACTCTACGATCCTAATCGTCCTCGTCCTTGTCTTCTTCTTCTTCCTCTTCTTCTCTTCCTTTTTCTCTCCGCTCAACGATCCCGTTCATCAAAATGGTCGACACAGCCACCCAAGCCCTTCTCCCGGCCAATCAGGCCAGAAACGTGGCCTTTGACAGAGTCCTGCACAAGAACTCGTCAAAGGCCCAAGGCGGTCTTCGTGCCATGGTCAACAAGGACAACGAAGCACACAAGGCGGCCGTGGTTGAATACTTTCAGCACTGGGACGACAAGAAGGCCGAGGATGAGACTGAAGCCGTCCGACAAGCTCGCGTTGACGATTATGCCAGCCTAACTAGACAGTATGGAATGCCTTCCCCTTCGCCGTCTCCCATCTTCTGCTTCCATAAAAGACATTCTGCTGACTTGTCAATACCTACAGATACTATAACTTGGCGACCGACCTCTACGAATACGGCTGGGGCGAGGCATTCCACTTCTGCAGATTTGCCTACGGGGAGACCTTCCGTCAGGCCGTTAACCGACACGAACACTATCTGGCTAGCAGCATCGGCATCAAGCCTGGAATGCGAGTGCTGGACGTCGGATGCGGTGTTGGTGGACCGGCCAGAGAAATCGTCAAGTTTACCGGATGCCACGTCACCGGCTTGAACATCAATTCCTATCAGGTCAGCCGAGCCAAGCAGTATGCGGTCAAAGAAGGCCTTACGCACAAGCTGGACTTTGTTCAGGGCGATTTCATGGTCAGTTAGCCCCTTCTCTACTGTTAGCAGATTACATCTAACCTCTATATCAAACAGAGCCTACCCTTCCCCGACAATTCGTTCGACGCCGTCTACGCAATCGAAGCCACAGTCCATGCACCATCCTTGGAAGACGCTTACAGGGAAATCTTCCGCGTCCTCAAGCCAGGCGGCGTCTTTGGCGTGTACGAATGGTTCATGACGGACGCCTACAACAACGACGACTTGACCCACCGTCGAATCCGTCTCGACATTGAACAAGGTGACGGCATTGCCCAGATGCTCAAAGTCGAAGACGGCCTCGCTGCCATTCAGGCTGCTGGCTTCACGCTCGAAACCCACTACGATCTTGCTGATGATGACAACGATACCAGTGTTGCGCCGTGGTATTGGCCTCTGGGCACTGAACTTCGCTATGCGCAGACGCTGTCCGATGTGGTTACTGTGCTTAGGATGAACCGCTTTGGAAGGGAACTGTCTCATGCTTTCATCTCCATGTTGGAATTACTTAGATTTGCTCCTGCTGGCACCAGGAAGACGGCCAATAGCCTCGCAAAGGCGGCGGATGCATTGGTTGAGGGTGGGAAGAAGAAGCTGTTTACACCCATGTACTTGATGGTGGGCCGCAAGCCGGAGTTTTAAGGGGTTTCGCTGCTTTTAGCTGTGTTGTCTCGTATCTTTATTCGCCTTCAATTTCATTCTTTTGAGTATCTAGGATGCAGCTGGATTGAGGCATTGTTCATCGGTGACCAATTGGATGCTTGCCCCCGCTCACATCAGCAAGGCTTTCGGCGAGGCTTCATTTATATTGGCGCCTGATATGCCCAACCTCGACCTTAAAGAGCAGGAGTGTCCAGGTCAAACTCTTATACTCGGTGAATCTTGCCACTTAAGGATCTGATCACAAACGACTCAAAGATTTGCCGCATCACTCTCAACAACATGCGCCTGTTGAATACTTCTACCCTCAAGCCGCAGGAATTCGAGTACGGCAACATCCCACAATACGCCATTCTATCCCACAGATGGGGCAAAGAGGAAATCACTCTCCAGGATCTGGAACAGGGCATCACCGATAATGCAGGATTTAAAAAGGTCCAGCAATGCTGTGAAAGGGCCAAACGCGACGGATTCGAGTATGCTTGGGTCGACACGTGCTGCATCAACAAGACAAGCAGTGCAGAGCTGTCAGAAGCCATCAATTCCATGTACCTTTGGTACTTTCAGGCGGACAGATGTTATGCATACCTATCGGATGTCGACGAGCAACAAAACATCCGTAAAAGCGAGTGGTTTACTCGAGGATGGACTCTTCAGGAACTGCTCGCACCATCAGAGGTCCATTTCGTCGATGCCCAATGGAACGATCTTGGGACGAGGACTGAACTTCAAGAGATTATATCCAAACGCACTGGGATTCCCGTCGACATCTTATCTGGCGTAGATGATCTCGAATCCGCGAGCATCGCAATGCGGATGTCATGGGCAGCAGAGAGAAAGACGCAAAGGCCCGAAGACCGTGCGTACTGCTTGATGGGCATATTTGGCATCAACATGCCCTTGCTCTATGGCGAGGGAGAGCGAGCTTTCATTAGGCTCCAACAGGAAATCATGAGGGTTTCGGACGATCAGAGCCTTTTTGCATGGAGATCCTTTGATTCCCGTGGCGGACTGCTAGCGACCTCGCCAGCCGCTTTCCGATTCTCCAGATACATCGTCCCCTTCAACCACTTCAATGACTCTGGTGATCCGTCGACTGTAAGCAGCCGAGGAATACATCTCACACTGCGGTTCATAGGCATTGGGGGCGGAGGGCTCGGCCTCGCACTCCTTCGGTGCAGAAGACAAGACGCCAATGAATGGCCAATTGCAATCTATCTCAAAGACCAATCATGGACAATGGAAACCTTTGAGAGAGTCCTGAGCAACGAGTGGCAGCTGGTCAAAATGAGGGATTTCAGGTCTATTCAATATCCATTGAGACGGCTATGCATTCGCACCGGGCGGATGACGCCCATGCGAAGGGTTAAGAGTATCGTCGGCGAAGGTGACAGCAAGACACAAACACTTTTCTACAAGATGAAGGTACACGAAGGAATAGTCAAGTCGATGGACTTAACGGATTCGTGGGCGTTGCCGCATGCTACCGCAAAAGGGTCCCAGGACCAAGTATGGCTTCTGCTTACGCGGTCCGACATCGTCATTGACATAAGAGATGGCGATTCACGCACAGCTTTGGAACATGCGGTCGACGGTGGCCATGAGTCCATCGTGAGAATGTTGCTTGCTCGGGGCGCTCAAGTCAACCTGCGAGAGGGCGCGTCTTACACGCTGTTGAGTACTGCCGTACGAAATGGACAAAAGGGCATTGCCAAGCTTCTGCTTGATTATGGGGCAATGGTGAATCCCTCTTCGGCAGTTGAGAATCAAAACGCGCCGCTACTATTAGCTGCCAATCAAGGACGAGCGGATATCGTCGAGCTGCTTCTGCATAGGGGCGCCAAAATGGATTTCTGCGCCGAACCAGGCAGCGAAACAGCGTTTTGGGTGGCCATCGAGACCCGAAATCAGGCAGTTGTCAAGGTAATGCTCGATAATGGCGCTGACGTTGATGAACGGCATGCAGCACACAACATGACGCCGCTCATGTATGCCCTGGAGCGTAGGTACGACAGCTCCTTCATCGAGCTGTTGCTGGACAAGGGTGCCGAGATCGAGATGACAAACTCCAGCAGTGAGACGCCACTTTCTCTGGCCTCCAGACTGGGAGATGCGGAAGCCGTCAAGCTACTGCTCGACAATTATGCCGAAATCGAGGCCAAAACCGAAGCCGGCTTGACGCCGCTTTCGCAGGCTGTCCTATGGGCGCGGCATGACGTGGTCAATTTACTGCTTGACCACGGCGCCGATATTGAAACGGAACAGGCACCGCTTGCACTCGCCGCAACTAAAGGGTATACAAGACTCGTTGAGTTGCTACTCCGAAGAGGTGCAAATATTGAATGGAAGGACTCCGACGGCCGAACTCCGCTCGCTCTGGCTGCACTCTTCGGACACTCGACTGTAGCCGAGATTTTACTTTCCAAAGGCGCTGAGATCGATTCCCGAGACCTTGAAGGTCGGACGCCACTCACACTGGCTGCCATGGGTGGAAAAGAGTCGGTGGTAGAGCTATTGCTTTCCCAAGGGGCGGACCTTGATGTGAAGGATTCTAGAAGAAGGACGCCCCTTATGTTGGCTGCCAAGGGGAATCACAACTCCGTTGTTGAACTCCTAGCTGCGGCGCAAAGGCGTACACGACGAGCTAAGAACTCTACGAATGCTACAGATTAACTGACCAGGGATATGATCAATGTCGAATGCTAGATTTGGACTTTCAATTAGTATTTACCTAGGGTGTGCGCCGCAGACTTTTGTTCGAGACTGAATTGAAACCCTTGACTGGCTACAAAATGAACTCTAACACCATATGATAGAGCTGGTCAAGCTAGCTAAAAGGGGGTACATACGGAGCGGCTCGAATAGCAATACGCAACTTCGTGTGATAATCCAACGGCTCATCATCATGCAAGTCGTCCTGATTCCAGCAAGCCTCCACAAGCTGCCGTATCAGCCTCATGTTAAACGACCGCGGCTCTTCCCCAGCCCTATTCAATATCTCCAGCGCCGTCATCCGTTGAGCATCATCCCTCGCTTCGCAAGCAATCATGAAGACAGGCCACGGGGGCGTAGAAGTCAGCTTTCCGCATAAAATATCCAGTCCTCTGTTCACCAGGTTTCTGTGCCGCAGCTCCTCGCCAGAATAGCCCAGTGCTGCGCGGTTGAGGTAGATCAGAGCGGCGAGGCGGTACAGTTCTGTGATTCTGTCGCGTTCCTTGGGTGCTTCGTTGGGGGATGTGTTGAGTGGGTTAAAGTCTAGCAAGCCTCCTCGTAGTTTTGCTTCCAGGGCGTAGAGTTCTTGCGTTTCCAAAGGGGAGAGATGGGTGCTATCCTTGATTCGCGGCGTGAGGCTGGAGAATATCGATGACGTGTAGCCAAGGACATCCCGGTCGCAGACAAAGTCGTTCTATAACAACTCAGTTACTGATACGAAATCAAGAGATTCATAAAACTTACCCGTGGTACAAAGACTTTCGCAGCCTCAGGGTCCATAGCGCAAAATCTCAATCCCTTCAGCGCCACTGCTGGTTTCCAGTAGACCAGTCCGAATCGAGCAAAGGTCTCGTGATAGGAAACCCAATCGAAGAGTAAAGAAACATCGATGTGAACCTCTCGGGCCAATACACCGGTGGAAACAATCTGCTTGGCGCCGCATAGATATTCAGCCCAGTCTTTCGTCGTGTTGGAGATATGAAAGGTCTATCCTCGTTCGTCATCCGTTAGCCAGTAGAATAAACAAAGCCTTATAAAGAAGCTACACTGCGTCTCCCTTACCTCGCACAGATATAGAAGCATACTGGTCATGAGGTGCTGAGCAGTTCGATGGCCAATGTGTCCAAGCTGGAGTGATTGTTGGAGATATGATAGTGCCATGATCTTGTACATCATCGCTACACTGTTTCGGCCGAGGTTTAGGGACGATAAAGCCAGCAGGCTGTGCAATACCGCATTGGACGCTGGTGTAGCGTCGTAGAAGGCAAGTTTCAGGATCCAGTCCGTCAAGTCTCCTGAGCTATCCATGACTAATAGCTGGGAACCCATGTCCATGACTGAAGTGAATTGTCAGATACGAGTAGCAAAACCATGCACATTTCTCGGCTTACAGTACTGTAATAGTCCCGATTGACTCTCGTGCACCCTCATCGAAGGAATAGAGGGCAGCGCGGGCGGAATAGGCATTTTCGGGATATCCACTGATTCCCAAGGAACGAGAAGAGGCAGGTTAGTCAACAACGTCATGTACATGAAGTCAAACACTTACTGTCCGATTTGGCTTCCGACAGCTGGTAAACCATGTTTACATCCCAGCTAGTCACGTTCAAGAACAGACTATGCTGATACAGCGAGGCTAACATGTGCTTCCTTTGCTTCGCGGTCGATTTAAGCTCAACGGCTCTCCGTTTATCTCCCGGCCGGGGCCAGGAGAGCCTGATGCTGTACCCCTGACACGGCACGTTTCGCTGCCGGCAGTTGGTACATGCCGGCAGCGCACGATCGCATTTGATCTTGCGATCTGCCACATCTGTTAGCCAGAAAAGGACATAGGAATGTAGCCGATTGGCTGCCTACCTCGACACGTCCAGCAGCCTTTGAGAGTCATCTTGAAGTTTGTGGGGCGGGATCACGGAGACTCGGAGGTGATAGGATAGCTGAAATCCGAGGCAACTCTTGTACCATGAACAGATTCTAGCGTCCTTAGCTTTCGAACAACCCGTGGTAGAGGAACAGCTTTCACCGTAGGAGCGACAGGAAAAAGTTGCCTCGACTATCGTCAGGCGAATGATGGCTAGGAGATGTGCCAGTTATATGTCAAGCAGCGGAGCAAGCGGACCAACTGGGTACTCCGCACGAGCAGACAGATTAAGCTTAGAAATAGGGTATACCAACCATTAGATAATTAACATGCTTCTAACAAAGGCTTGAGTTGAAACAAAGCGTTACAGGTTAACATTTGTTAAGTCGCGAGTTGTCGTCTACTTGGTTCCATAGACTCTGGGACTTTGTCATAGACTATTTTGGGCTAGTCTCGGCAATTCTTGCCTTCGTCGCTGTTCTGCCAATCACGTCAAGCTGTGAAAGCCTGTCAAGGAGTTGGCTGACATTACTAAGCCACGCACGAGGCGTCTTACAGACTATCTCGCATGTCTTTTGGTTTCGACAACTCGACATGGCGCCTTCTGTCGAGGAACATACCAGGTTCTCCATATAGTCCGGCAACTGACATGTCATGGAACTGTCTATGTGCGGATCACGATACAGCGTAGACTACATCACTAGTAGTTCTTGGACTCTACCTTCGGAAAACTAGCCTCATTCTGACAGGATCGATTGGTAGAAGTGAACTTTCCACAGCATACGAGTATACACGTCTGAGCGTAGTGGTGGCCCATGGTCCATGCAGCTCTTGCTTGACTTTGATGACTTCACTTTCGGCAGAATAGATTCCACCAAACAACGGCTAAAGAAGGGAGTGGCAGCTCGGAGCAATTCAGCGCCGATGTAGAAGGGAGAATACGAGAACTGAATATCGTATGATCCAGCCAACAATGTATCAGCAAGTATCAGCCCTAAGTCAAAGGAGGAGTCGTGAGCATGCCTTGTCAAGCTGTCTACTCAAGTCCTCGTATCTCAGATTTGCACGGCCATGGAACGCAAGATGACACCTATACATCAAACTCACTGACAACTGATATAGACAAACTGATACTTTCTGGAAGCTACTGAATTCCTATATCAGTGTATTGCCTCCCTCTTCGTTCTTCTCATATGCCGGGTTCTCCAGGCCGTTCATGAAGGTATACATTGCGAGAAATAGTCGTTGAGACGTGTGCAAGTTCCCTGCGCACAGCATGTAGGACCATTGTAACCATAACCTCCACACTGGCCATACAAGGCCGTACAGCTACCCCCAGGCGGCGGAGGCGTCGACGAGGCCCTAGACGAGGTGGTCGAGGTCGATGATACGGGAGGAGGAGTGGTTGTACCGCCGTTAATAGCAGCGACGTGATTCTTAACCAAGCACTGCCAGTTCGATGAGTTGTACCAGACGGTGTATGGGTCACTGTTCGACTGGGCACCGTTGGAAAAGGTGTCTCCCCACTGCCAAAACAAGTCGCCACCCATTCCGCGAGTCGTGAGGGAGGTTGTTTGCCAGGGTGCCTCGTTGGCGCAGGGGTTTTGCTGTGCGCCGTCTGTTTGTAGTGTGTTAGCTCGGCTCAGCGATAAAGCCAGAGGACAGCCACTCACATTCTTCGAACACGCAAGGTTTGCCTGCTGCCAAACAAGCCGCAGCATGGGTCTGAATCCAGCCGTTGCCCCAAGTGTAGTTTGTGCCCCCTATACACGGATGACGTTAACATTGACGATTCCAAACGGACAGTTGGTGCAAATTCAGTCTTTCTGAACACTTACAAGAATCCGGATAGAGATGGAAAGTGCCAAAGTCGAGCGACTTGATTTGTACATTCTTCGCGAAATCAGTACCCTCTCCATAAGTATACGGATAAGCGCCGTCTCCAGTGCTGAGACCAAGGCCCTCATCTCCCAGCGTCACGAGATGATGGGAATCAAGCGACTTGACATATTGAGACACACTCGTCGCCCACTGAACAATCACATCAGTATTGCAACCATTGCAGCGAGGCTCGTTACCCAGCTCCCACGCAAAAATGGCCGTCGAGTTTGCGTAGCGGCTGACGACGGCCTGGATGTACTTGCGATACTGCGTTTGCGCCGCCGTGTTCGTGAACCAGGTGGTCGCATTGCCGCCAAAGGCATTGACATAGGCGTTTATCCCACCGTAGTCGTTCCAGTTGTTGACGAACGGGATGATGAGCTTGAGGTTATGCTGTTCTGCTGACTTGACTACATAATCAAGAGTCTGCAAGCCGTCGGCTCCTGTGTTGATGGTAGACCCCGTTGCGGAGAGCTTCTGGAACCAGACCTGGCCGGGAGAGGGCTGCGTGTTGACGTCGTTGAAGCCCCATACGCGGACTACCTTGAGGCCAGAGGAGGCGATGTGGCTAAAGGTGGAATCGACGTCGGCGTGGTTGGTCAGGAACGAGCACCAGTAGCAGTTGGTGCCCGCAAAGTAGCCTACTTTGCCATCGATGTTGAATTGGGTGCCGGATATCGTTACGAAGCTCGAGGCACGCGGAACAGGCTGCACTGCTGCTGCTAGAGCTGATGCTGCAGTTGCAGCGGCAAGGAGACTCTTTGAGAGCATCATCATGCAAGGATATTAGCACTCGAGACTGGGCGCAGTTGAGACTACTTACACCGAACAACTTGTCCGGGACGCCGGCTTTATATACTGAATGCTCAACACGGATTCTTGTGTAGTCGACATTGAACTTTCAATTTCCTCTTCCAGACACGGCAGGCCTTCTTCCGCGGTTACCGTTCACGGCGGCTTCTCCAGCATTAGCCAGAGTGCCTCGACCGGATATTTCGATGCAATGTCACGCTGCGAATGCAACCCCCACAATCACCAGCCGCAGACCCTAAAGCATATATTTATATCTGCCTGCTTCTTGAATATTTCACTACCCTCATATGGCGCGTCCTGACACTGCTCCAGTGGTATTTACGCCTTCGAGTTTAGGCAGAAGTTGGTTTTCTTTCTATCGAGTATCACGTTTCTGGCGCAAGAGTTACTGAATGTGTTCTGTCAAATAGAGGCAAGGGGACAGTAGGCTTGTAGTCATGGCCCGGACCCAAACAAGAACCATATGCTTCGATGGTTGGTCATGGCAACTGCATACCACCACCCGGTGCTTCATTGTGTTTACCCGGAACTGCCTCTATTGCAACCCATTCAGGGCACGATGACTGGATTTGTGTCCAGACGCAACGATATAGCCGACAGTAGTCGGAAGCGGTCCAATTGTGTATCCATCGGACACTCGGGCAGCGGCATGCTAGCTAAAGGATCGGCAACGTCTTCCATTGCAAGTGATTGTGTTGCCACCGCTGAGACGGTTCCAAACTCTCATGAACCTTTTTGTCCTGTCTTGTCCCTGTTCTTTTCTGTTCTTTTGTCTTTTTCTTTGCCCCTTATTCTTTTCATTCTTTCTGTTATGGGGCACTTCGTCCGTCTACTCTATTTCCCTTCCCTCTATACCTTACTTATACCGCATTACGGTATCCATAACATGTTATTTTGGAGAATGCAGCATATCCTCATTTCTTCTCCAAAGCAGAGACATTTCTCCGCCAGTAGTCTTCTTCGGTGGCATAGACAATGGATCCCGTTGGATCGTGGTGTTGATCGGGCTCATACGGCGTCTTCCGGTCCAAGTCCCCGCAGTTGATGCTCGAGTCGTGACGCCCGTCAATCAGCAGCGAAAACACAACAAAGGGCGACGAAAGACGTGGGACGCAGCAAGCAATTACTACCGTCATCATGCACTTCGTATATACGTCCCAAGGTTACAGATTGTCGCCTACCTAGTGGCGTTACGTCTCGGCGGTCCTAATTGATGCAGACAAGTCATATTTCATGATTCGTCTGAGCAGCCTGGCACGCCACCGACAATGCCGAGAAACTGCCCTGCAACATCGAATGGGTGACCAGAAGATGTATGTCCAATTGTTGGATGCTTGCTTGGCGGCTAATGTTCTCAAATATAACTCGCCTGACCTGCTCGCCATCAAAAGGGTTGGCGTGCGAAAGCTCAACCGTTCTGATGTCAATAGGCGGCATATCCGCGCCAGGAGAGACAAGCGTTCCGTCTGGCAGCTCGGTGAGGGTCAACATGCCTCGCCGGATCGCCATCATTTGCATGATGGGTCGGATGGCATGCTGCGCCACTATGGCCGAGAACTGCTTGCTGTTGCCAGATGCCTCAAACACAAGGTCGGATGCAGGAGAAAGATGGGCTCCTTGAGCGCTTTGGCAAGCTAGCTTAGTTCTTGCATCACACTTCCATTCATCGCATACGCACTTTGTTGTTCATCACGACACCTGAGTCCAGTGCCTTGAATTGATTGTTTTAGTCACCACGTTTCTCTGATACTGGTCGACAGGTGGGAAGAAGAACCTGCCCGCCCCTTCATGTACGGGGGAAAGAAAAAAATGCGGCCCCCGGACGTCTTCCACCATCTCCATCTTCAAACAGGAAACAAAAGACGAACGTAGGCTATATAGTTCCTTCTCGCGAGATCCATGTTATCCCTTCATCAGTCATGCTGTTCCCCATCGCTGTCTTCCACCTTGACATTAGGAATGTCTAACAGCTTCACGCCTCCAGGAGCCACGTCCTCCACCCACCTCGTCAGGGAATCTTGGGGCTGATTCACGAGAAGCTGCAAGGTATCCCGCGCAATACAGGCCGTCTGCCGGATCATCATGGCCTTGTATGATCCCGTCATCCCCACACATTGGGGAAGGAGTGGCTAACACAGGCCTATATAAGGCTGTGCGGGGATGCGGCCAGATTGAGAGAACTAAGACTTCTAATTATCACGATACACTGCGTGTCTTGTTTCCTACGTTCTACATTGAACAGCTCAAATGGACCGAAGAGGAGCAGAAATACTTGGGGTGATCGGGGCGGGACGATGGCTGACCTTGTGGTTGACATGGGCACCACGAATGTCGGACGATGTTTGGACAAGAGGCTGGAGGTTCACTGGGGTACGACCCGGGTCAGACCCAGATCCAGCTGGGGAAGGGTGTCTGAATTGATCTTGCACTTCCCTCCCATTATTATCGACAGTACTACCCCTCGACCACAAGGTCGCCATAGAGGTGATTATAAGGAGACCACTGGGCTCAGAACACACAAGGAGACGAACGTAGTCTGGGGTGTGTAGTATGAGTCTTCCAAAAGTGATGATCTAGCTAAGTCCTCCTCCGTAGCTCTACGGGAGGATACCTATATATATATGTGACGTCAGGTCTCGTGCCCCCTAACATAGGTTGTCTGAATTGATCTTGCCCTTCCCTCCCATTATTATTGACCAGTACTACCCTTCGATCACAAGGTCGCCCTGGAGGTGATGGTGGTGAAGGCAACTCAAGTGGTGGCCCAATGCCAGCACGCTCTGATAAAAATGCCTGGCCAACCCTGGTTATTGAGGCAGGGCAATCTGAATCCTTGCATGCCCTGCGGGATGATATGAGATGGTGGTTTTCCGCATCAGACCATCAGGTCAAGATTGTCCTGCTTGCCAAGTTTGACCACCAGCGTCAACAAATCATCATCGAGAGATGGGAAGAGGACACTTAGACTCGCCCTGGCGCTACAATGACTAGAAGGGCAGCAGCTTCTGGCGCCGTTCAGCCTGTGTTACGACAGAGAAAGCAAGAAGACGAGGATCGTCCGACAAGGCAACTATATCGAGCCGTTTTTGTCACGGTTATTAATGTGTGATGGACTCTGGGCCAGACGGAATATGTCAGACTTTGAGACGACCCTTTTCCTCGAGAAGACGCTGAGCAAAATGGCATCCAGTGAGACGTACGACATCGTCCTCATTTCACCTGCGAAATGAAAACGAAATGGCCGAAGGACATCAGCCAATGTCTGTGAGCTACGAACAGGACTCGCTCAAATCGCAACAAGCCCGACAAAACGCCGATTGCAAACAAATTCTGTGGATCCGCAAATTGCAGGCAGATGGATGGTGTCGGAAGAGCTTTGGCTTCTCTGACATGAGATCTTCTTAGAAGCGAACCTGCGCGGCAACTCTGACAAGCTGCGTTTCGCGGGAGCCGCGACAGAAGGCTCAGGACCGACAGGTACACAGGCACGAGATTGCCGTCTTGTCTGACCTTCCAAGGAGTCTCAAGGCTGCAAGTCGTCGGGATTCGCACTGCGGTACGGAAGTGGGACGGTGATGGATATACCGTTGGGTTGATGGCGTGGCGGTTGCAGTTGTCGCGATATCCAGTGGTGGGCCAACCCGACGATTTGCTTTCCTTTGACGACATTGGGATTTTGTATTCGAAATGGGATGTTACTGGGACCAAGCCTGCAGCTCAGCATGGCCGTCGCTCACAGATAACTCTTGAAGCTACTGGTGGCCACCGCGGTTATTACATGTAACAACTGACACGACAGGCATGAGGGACAGGCCGCAGGATGGAACCTGGGTATAACTGCTTGAGGCAGCACTTTGACATGATACTGGACCTCATGTCAGTCTTAACAAATGGCTTCAAGGGAGATGAAAAGAAGAAGCTCTCGCAGAGGCTCATCAATTTGGGGCCCTTGTTCCTCAATGGCAAACGATCGTATTCGAAGATGGAAGCTGTATGCGCCAGACTCTTTCTTGAATGAGATATCTACTATTTTCTACAACAAAGGACTCTATTGCAACAATTACTGCGAGACCCATTGATCAAACTGCTTGGCAAGTTTGATGCATCGCTCGTCGACATATCTCGTCCAGAAGTCGGCCACATACAGATTAATCGCTGTGACGATGATATAGCCCCCAACCCAACGGAATGCGGACGCAGCTTCATAATAGCCGGTACCTGCTTCAGGTTCCGATCCCCCTGTGGCCATGTACCAAAGGGCCTTTCTGACAGGGTCGCTGAACAAGTGGTAGATGGACTGATGCACGAGATACAGCGAAAAAGAGATCCTCCCCAGATACTGCACGAACTTGGAGTTGAGAGGAGATTGAAGCGCCTTTGTGGTGCTGATGGCAGAGACGACCAGCACCGAGCCAACCGTTTTCCACGTCTTGTCTATGATGCCCCAGTTCCCATCCCATCGCGAAGACTCGGCAATCTGTAAGAACTGATACCCTGGTGGGAGAGCACCATCATCGCTCAAGCAAAGGAGCCAGATGCCGACGGCGAACATAGCGTACGTTCGGATGGCCCTGAAGTTGACGGACCGTGCTTGGACTGGGATATATGGCTTCAGCCATAATGGATAATCTGCCTCGGTGCTGACAGTCTGCAACTCGGACAAGACTTGCAGCTCAGCCAACCAGTACCCAGCCAAGAAACCCACGACATCCCAGAAGCCAAAGTAGAACCAGTAGGCCATCGACGCCCAGAGCAACCACAGTCGAGGCCTCGGCTTCCAGAACGCCAGTCCCAGGAGGAGGAGATAGACGACGCAGGAGCCGCGGAACTCGAGCGCCATGGTCCACAGCTGGCCGTTGAGACCGCCGTTGTACTGGATGGCGAGGATGTTGATGTTGTCGAGCATGTACCGCGCGACAAAGGTCACATGGAACCAGGGCGCCGTCCAGGGCTTCCTGCCCCAGACGACTTCGTCCCCGGGCTCCCACGAGTAGAGGTTGAGGAAGAAGAGGAGCTGCGAGAGGACCGTGATGCACAGCACGGGGAGATAGATGCGCAGGCCGCGGCGCGTGACGGCCGAGGCGAGGCGGCGAAGCAGTAGCCCTTCGCTGTTGTTGCTGCTGCTGGCCCTCACGCGGATGAGGTTGATGGAGATGGCGTAGCCCGAGATGACAAAGAACAAGGGCACCATGGCGTGGGCGGCGAAGACGAGGCGGAAGGGCGGCAGCTGCATCAGCCGGCGGTTGTCCTCGGGGGGGTCCGCCCAGAAGGACCGGAAGCCGGCGTGCAGGACGGCGCCCATGAAGTAGTGGTCCGTCGCGACAATGGCCGCGGCGATGCCCCGCAGGCCGTCGAGCCACAGAGCCCGGGTCATGCTGCGCGAGTCTGTCCGGTCATGGACGGGGGGACGGATTGGAGAGTGAGAAGATGGACGGCATTGCGTCTGGTGGTGGTTGACGGTTGAAAATATAGGGGTCCGGGGCTTACTGTTTCAAGCAAAGCTGCCGTGCTAGCCAGGGGCTGATGCCGGCCATTAACAGCCAAGGAGTTGTAGCCTACTAAAGGAATACCATTTCCGCCTAGGTACATGTGATAGTTTCACCCAGTCGAAGTGGAGAATTCGGGTTCCCGTCAACTTCTTCAACATCTTGAGGCTTCATCGGGCATTTTCTATTTCTAGCATCCTTGGTACTGCTGATTCAGTTCCGCGGCGCCATTACCCAATTGAGATTCTACCCTTGATTGCTAGTCTTGTTCAACATCTTTCTTATATATCACCTTAGAATACCGCGTTGAGCTTTATGTTATATTTTAATGTTTTTTTTATAATTCATCGCAAGATAGATCAAAAATTCTTCGTACTTTTATTTGCATCTTCCCATCTACATTTAGACAGGGGCAAGAGGCTCGCCGTCCCTGATCTTGCGGGCACCATACTTCTCCAGACGGATAGCCTGGATAGCGATGAAGCCGCTCGTGTCCTGTATTGCATCGTCAGCTTCAGCCTACGTCTATTTTTGGAAAAGCTACTTACCATAGGGGAGAAGCCCTCGAGAGTATCCATGGACGACTCAGTCTCGGAGTAGAGGTTAGAGGTCTCGCTGGAACGTCCGACAACGAATGCGTTGCCCTTGTAGGCAACCAGGTTGACCTTGCCCTCGACGTGCCTCTGGCTGAAGATGATGGAGTTGTGGAGGAACTCTCGCTCTGGGCTGAAGTACATGCCGTTGTACAGGCAGGCGGACCAGTTGGCGGTGACCATCTGGTCACGGATGAAACGGACCTTGGAGTCCATGACAAGGCCCTCGAGATCTCGGTGGGCGGTGCGCAGGATCGTCAGACCGGGGGTGTCGTAGCAGCCACGGCTCTTGAGACCAATGAACCTCGATTCGACAATGTCGACACGGCCAACTCCGTTAGCTCGGCCAATCTCGTTGGCAGCCTTGAAGATCTCTAGTGAGCCAGTGATGACCTTGTCACCGACCTCAAGCTTGATCGGAATGCCCTTCTCGAAGTGGATAGTAAACCTGGTAGGCTCATCAGGAGCCTTCATGGGGTCTTCTCAAGTTAGCTCCCACGTCACGGAACTGAGTGAAGACTGAACCAACTTACCGACGGTCATTGTCCACATGTCGGAGGGCGGCTCGAGCTCGGGCTGCTCAAGAAGACCTGCCTCGTAAGAGCAGCTATTTTTGAGATGAAGGATTAGCGACGATTCCATGTCCGGCCGGGGGAAGAAGGTCAACTGGAAGCCTCGTAGCGGGGCAGAAGCAAGCAGCAAGCCTTGTGCACATTGTACAATTTTGTCCGCGTGAAATACGGGGTTGTTCAGCACCAAAGGCATTTGCTGCGTGCTTCTCCAACTTTTGCCACTTCCGGAGGAGTTCCTGATATTCCCTCCCCATATCGAGTACGCGTAAAGGCCTCGCTGGAATGAAATAAAGGGTTTTGGCTTACTGGATAAGGTTGGCATCCATGGAAAACGGCTTCGCCTTGGTCGACGTCACAGGAACGCCCTTTGATTCGGCAAAGTCCAAGAGCGCTTGACGGCCGCTGTCTATACGTTAGTAATTTCCACAGAGGGGAGGGCCGGCAGGGGTACGGACGCGAATCGCTCGCAAAATTCGGGAATGCGCCACGGGATGATTGTCTTCGTCTTCTGATCGAGAGCCTTCCATGCCAGCTCGAATCGGACCTGGCTGTGAGAGGGTGAGTATGTGACATTGAAATGTGGACACCTAAACGTACTCATTCTACTCAAAGTTAGCATTAAAAACGTCATATACAGAAAGGGATGAACGTACTCCTTTTCCTGTGCCTATGTAGGTAGGAGAGACAGCAGTCAGTATGGCACGACAGTAAGCAGATCCTGAAAGGCGCCGTAAAATTGCTTACATCCGTGGCTCAAGAATTCACAGTTGTACTGCTTAGCCACCTTCATCATCGCCCTCGCGATGACAGGCCTGGCCAACGACGTTCCCAAGAGGTAAGCGTCTTCGTAAATCGCGTTGCCTGATAGCGTGTGGTGGTTAGCATAGCCGTGGATGGATGTTGTGCACTTGGCACGGGCGATCGGCCGAACACACATTGCACTGCCGGCCAGACAAGCTCCTCCACAAGCTCCTGCTGAAGATCCTGGATGATCATGCGCTCGGCACCAATCTTCTCGGCCTTGGCCTTGACTGCGTCCCAGTCCTCATTTTGACCCTAGCATGATGTCAGCACATGGATATCAGCAAATGAAGCAGCTATGAGAAGCAAAGCTGGCCCCGAGAACAACAGTCCATCTCTTTCCATCCTCCGAGGCACCTCTCTTTGTGCCCTTCACATGGGGAGGACACGGGCCAGAAGGCGAGAGATAGCGTGTGCTTCAAGGAGCAGTGCTTGTCTTCCAAGCCGAGGAGCAAATGTCGAGGAACGGCCTGTACGTACCACATCTGCTAGGAACGCCTGTTTTCAGTCAGCTCAGCCCAGGTACATCGTTTGAGTTCAGACGTACAACAACGGTGTAGCCCTGCTCAATGAGCCAAGCCAGGATAACAGAGGTATCCAAACCTGGGATTCACATTAGCATCGTCATGGTGCTCATGCAGCACTGTTCACGATGAAAAACGCACCGCCAGAGTAGGCCCTGATTCACGGGGATTGCCCAGTCAGCTTAACAGCGCTCAGAAAGCAATGGTCGTTCATTTCAACTCACAGACAAACGCGCTTTTCCGCCATTGTGATAGTTGGTTGATGTGAGAGAGGTAGGTAAGCAGGAAGCGATGCAAGCTGATGGATGGCTGTCAGTGGTGTTGTTGCGCTTTTATCCCGCCGAGCCGGAGTCGATGTGACACTTTTGGCCCGCCGAGCCGGAGACGATATGGAGATCTATCGGATATCTGTTGTGGGGACGCTAGGCTTGTTGTAGTAAGATGCCTGATAAGGGTCGCGACCCTAGCCACACGAGAAGTTGTCTGAGTCATTAGTGGCCTCGGGCGGTTAGACTTGGGTGCGGACAATCAAGTCTTCGGACCCCCGAGTGTCCAGTTGTGACGCCGTCCTGAGCAGAATAGCTCTACAAAAGGCTCTATAACGCGTGGGTGAGTCATCATTGACACCTACCATGGCAGCGCGTGGGCAGACCTCTGGTCACTGCACCTTACTCCCCTTAGGTAAGCAGCGGTAACGGAACGGAACAGTGATCTACGCTTGTTTTCTCCGCATACCTACCTTACCCATACCAAATAGCTGCCTAACTAGGTAGCATACCGGTAGCCGGCGGGTTGATTAGTACCTTGAGCGGGCCCAACTACCTTAATCAACCAGCCGGGTGTCCCCGGATTCTTCAATTTTGACCAAACACGACGGTTTCGCCGAATGAGACAAGACTATTATGACGCTCATGAGGTCGACGGCAACGGCAACGGCGACGGGTCCCAGGAACGCGGCACCTATCAGCAATCTGATTTCCGGACAGTCGATGGCTCAGTCATCAATGAATTGCTAGATCACATTAGAGAAGGGTTTGATGGAGAGACACTAGATTCGTTCCACACAAGTCAACCTCTATACTGCGTTTCTACAGTGAGGGTGGCCCCTTCTTCGCTATTCAACACTTTCATATGTCAAGTCCTTGCTATTTTCTCAAGCCGCTTTCTTTCGGTGTCCCTTCCATACCTCACCAAGCCCCGTCTAAGGTAGTTCCCGAGCCTTAGCGCGCGAACCTCGACCGCCATGGTATATGCATACATTTGAGGATATCTTCTCCCTCGCTGAGGAAATGGATACTCGCCATATAGACTACTTGCCATTCAACGCGACCTTTTCGGTGACTACGTCGTTCAACTCAAGATATGCTACATCCTGCATTTCAGGAACCCAATCGGGCGCTCCCTTCAAAGCAAGCCTACAAACAATATGGGATTTTATTTACACTGCCTTCGTGCGGTCGCAGAGCGATAGACATTCAGATCCGTGTCTTGCCCGGAAAAGAAACGGGAACCCATTACCACCCAAGAACACACAGGATTCATTAGACGGTCCTGATAAGGCTTTTATACAAACAGGGTGTTGCAGAGACTGCAATTGAGATCACAAAAATGCATCACCACTTTTCTATGGTGAGAACCCGGCAGCCAATCTGGGTTCCGATATCTGAAGTTGAAACTCTGCTCACGAGCGGGACTTGCATCTGTCAGAACTCAGCCCACTCCCCTCACTCGCACGACATGAACTTGCTTCATAACTCAAAACTGCACATAAGATATTCAGTACCATTAGTGTTTCGTCTGCCTGTTGTATACATAAGTCTCCAGATCAAGACCATCTGTGTATGTCATCCGAGCATCATGATCTGGATATCCAGCATCTGTTTGCCTACCCAACGCTCACTTATCTTCATCTCATCTCATCTCACTCGCATCACGAGACGATTCGAATTGCCGCTTTGCCGAAAATTCAATGTTCAATGAGGTAATCGAAGCTTCGCTGGAAGGAGATGACTAATGCGGGGCTGGATGAGGGGACAAGCAAATTGACATCGGATAAGCAGCTGCCGAGTTCTTGATAAAATAGAAAGTTCAGCCGTTTGATTCTATTGTCTTCTCTTTCCTTTTGCCCGCTGGCAAGGAAGCTCGTCAAAGCCCTCTCTGAACCTCTTCATCACAAAGTATCAGCATCTCCTGATTGGGGAGAGCTTCAACACCTTCACCATTCGGCACAGATCTCTATTCCTTCTACCCCGCCATCTGCAGCTCGGGGCATCGCGAGGGGCAAAAAGTGTACATCATTCGCTCTGTGTAAGACAGCAGCTCAGGTTTGCGACAATGGCGACCACCACGGATCTCAGCAAGTACAAGTTCAACCACTCGATGTATGTCTTGATCCACTTGGCCTTGACTTCATATTCCCGCCGTGTCGGACTTCGTTCTCATGCCTGATGCAGGATTCGAGTCAAGGACCCCAAGGAGTCTGGTAAGCGCAGACACCGACATGCATCATGATGACATGACTGCTTATGCCCGCTCAGTCAAGTTCTACGAGTTCCTTGGAATGAGCGTCGTCCGCAAGGTCGAGTTCCCCGAGGCCAAGTTTGACCTCTATTTCATGGGATACAACAACAAGGGCGCCGTTTCGTGTGGCAACTCGGCCGTTGACCGCGAGGGCGTCATTGAGCTCACCCACAACTACGGCACCGAGAATGACCCCAACTACACCGTCAACAATGGCAACAAGGACCCTCACCGCGGCTTCGGCCACACCTGCATTTCCGTGGACAACATCCAGGCTGCCTGCCAGCGCATCGAGGATGCCGGCTACAAGTTCCAGAAGAAGCTGACCGATGGGCGCATGAACCACATCGCCTTTGCTCTGGATCCCGACGGGTACTGGGTGGAGATTATTGGGCAGAAGCCTATCGAGGAGACTGCCGACATCAAGGAGACGGATGTCTCTACCTACCGGATGGCAAGATTAATCCACACCCGAAGCTTAAAGTAACCTACTAACTCTCACCAGAACCACACCATGATCCGTGTCAAGGATCCGCAAAAGTCTCTCAAGTTCTATCAGGAGGTCTTGGGCATGTCCTTGTTCAGGACGCACGAGGCTCCCAGTGCAGGATTCAACCTCTACTTCCTCGGCTATCCTGGAGAGCAGGGCGTTCCGCAAGACGGCAAGACCAGCGACCGTGAAGGTCTACTGGAACTGACTTGGAACTACGGCACTGAGAAGGACGAGAACTTCTCTTACCACAATGGCAACGACCAGCCTCAAGGCTTCGGCCACATTTGTAAGGCACCTTCTTCTCAAGATGCAATACGGGCGCCCGTACTAAGCTTGGTGTTATAGGCGTTTCTGTGGATGATTTGGACGCTGCTTGCCAGCGATTCGAGGACCTCAAGTGCAACTGGAAGAAGAGGCTCACGGATGGCCGGATGCGCAACGTGGCCTTCTTGCTGGACCCCGATGGTTACTGGGTTGAGGTTGTCCAGAATGACCGATACAGCGACAAGCACGCTGTTTAGTCGGACAACCGGAACGATAGCTAGCCTGCGAATGCGATGACATGTTTGAGTATACGACTTTGCACTTGCCATGATCTTCAGGGCATTTCAATCTGCCTTGTGAGCATGATACTCTGACAAAGCCTTGCAAACAGCGCATGAGGATCAAACCTGCATATGCATGACCCGCCAAGGCTGAATCTTGGGCTCGATTGGGGTAAAACGTGGAGATGGCGCATACATAACCAAGCATGCCTCCCGCAATAACATCAACAAGACAGTCATCACTTCTCGGCCTCATTTCATTATAGAACGCCTTTAGTCTCTGAGTTGTTGAGTTTTGAACAAATGAGGCTCATAAATACAACAACGCTCGAACTCAAGGTCTTTGCCACGCCCGAGGAGGCGCGCTATGCCATACTTTCGCACACATGGGGAGAGGGCGAAGTGACATTTGCGGATGTTTATCAGTCGCAAAGAGAGACCAGAGGATGGGACAAGATCCGTCGCAGCAGCCAGATAGCTTTCGATCTGGGATATTCGTATATATGGATTGACACGTGCTGCATCGACAAGTCCAGCAGCGCAGAGCTTTCCGAGGCCATCAACTCCATGTACCAGTGGTACGAGAAAGCCGGGATCTGCATCGCCTTTCTCGAGGACTTTACCGCCACGGATGAACCATCAAAGCCCGACTTTGCCCACTGTCGCTGGTTCTCCAGAGGTTGGACGCTGCAGGAACTGATTGCCCCTTCAAAACTCCGCTTCTACTCCAAAGACTGGAAGTCCATCGGCACAAGAACCTCCCTCAAGGGTATCATCGCCAAAGTCTCTGGCATACCCGAGGAAATGCTTGAAGCAGACACAGACAACCAACGAGGACGACTCGACGAGTGCTCAGTCGCGGAAAAGATGAGCTGGGCGGCTACTCGCACGACTACGAGGCCGGAAGACCTTGCATACTGCCTGTTGGGTATATTCGATATCAATATGCCACTGCTTTACGGCGAAGGCCAGGTCAAAGCGTTCAAGAGGTTGCAGGAGGAGATTATCAGATCCACAGATGATGATTCCGTATATGCCTGGAATTATCCCGAGGAAAAATCCAAGAAGCAGCACTTTTGGGGACTTTTAGCAGACGATCCCTCAGCCTTCGGACGACAACGCGTCGATAGATTCACGATCAAACGAACGCGATACCTCACACGCCGCTCCAACAGCGATACTACAGTTTCGAACCGCGGCCTCACCGTCGAACTCGCCCTGACGCCTCTTTCAGGGGACAAGTCAGGCACCATCTTCATCGCGGTGCTAGACTGCGACATGCAACAAGAAGGAGTTTCGAACGCTCTGACGCCGGGAATCCTCCTGCAAAGGACTTCATGGCACAATGACGCCGAATTTGTGCGCATCCGTTCTGAATGTCTACTCATGCTTCTCAATAACCGCATCTTGTTTGGCAACGACAGCTGGGCCGAACTTGGTCCTCTCCGGAGACGTGTTCGCCTTTCGGAAGCGGTGCCGCAACAGGTCTTCGTCCCGCACAAGCTCTCTCCGCCACGCTCTCCTCGGGGGATCCTGTTCCATCCCGAAGTTGCCTTGGCCTTCTCGCGTCTGCCGCTGGACCTTGGAACCGGTGTTACTGTCAATGTGCTTTCGCAGCCTCCAGGCTGGCTATTCTATGATGAGAGGCGCATCGACAGGAACACGGCTCGGGCATTGGCCGCATTCAGGGGTGAGCGTCCACACTCTCTTCGTCTACATTTGACAGATCTCCGAACAAAGTCGTATGTACTCACTTTTGACAACCCATTGGACCCATTAAGTATCATAGAGCCGACGATACTGGGGTCATTGGAGCTCGAGATCAACTTGTCCCATGGAATGAACCTCTGGCATGTATGCCTCGTGACGGGGCTCGAGCCACTTCCACTTAATCCATTTGGCACGCCATCGCTATACACGGTGCCGTGGTACGCATTTGTAGACAAGGACGACGTTACCGGGGGAAGACTGGACGAGGTGTTGATCGAGGAGAACAGGAGGACGAAGAAGCTGCTGTCAGGTCGACTGTTGAGAGCGCAATTTGAGCTGGAGGCACGGCACTCGAGGCTGTACTACAAGGTTGGGTTGAAGGCGGTCCCTCTTGGGGAGATGGCGGATGCTGAGGATGGTGATTGATGTGTGCATTGCGCGGTTATAGCTGGCTGAGCAAACTACATGTAGTTCCTTATGTTGACATATCAAATGATGATACACAAGTATGATATAATTTCAGTGCAATCATAGCTCTGGCACCCCCAAGACAGTCATATCCAACCTTGTCATGATATCATCCGGCACATCCACCGGCGTCTCCTCAGGCACAAGCCCCCTCCTGACCAACTCATCCTCTCCAACATCCGGCTCCTCCTCCAGCACCTTCTTCAGCTCCCTCGCCCTCTCCGTCACGTCCTCGATTCCAACAATCCACTCGTCCGCCCACTTCGTGCTCAGATTCGGGGGTATGCCGATCTGGATGCTGCGATACGGCAGAGCCTCCAACCTCGCATTCCGCTCCGGGTCCCACTGGATCCTCACGTCCGAGGGCCTCTCGTGCGCAGTCTTGTTGGTGCTGTCCTTGTCCACGCGCGCATGTTCAGACGGGTGGTTTGACAGAACGCCCTGTCTGAGTAACTCCAGGAAGTGCCCCATTTTCATTTTGAGGGCGAGGATGTTGCTCTGGTTGGGGTCTTTGTAAGAATAGCCGCTGCGGTACATCATCCAGCACCAGCTGGGCTTGATCCAGGTCATGCGGCCGGGGCTGAAGTCCTCCGAGGCATTGAGTTTCTGGGCTTTGACTGCCGCGGAGGCGATGGAGGGCTTGTAGGCTTGGTAGACGGTGATGTGGTCCTTGTCGTGGGAGGCGCGGATTTGGCGGTGGGGGATATCGGAGGGACGAGACATGGTGGGTTTGGAGAGGCTTGATTCTATGAGGTTGAAGATTGTTCATAGATGTCAATGCAAGAGTGGTGCTTAGTGAGGTACACAATACGTGTGTTATATAGGTAAGGTTGGCAGATATTTGGAGTAGACGGGAGCTTATACGCCTACAGTGCTGGGGCGGAGAGTCGGGGCTGATGACTCTCTCATGACGACGGCGTGAGTCTTTGGCCGAGGCTGGATTAGCCGCGTCTTGGTCGCATTCAGGCCTGAAAGTCGAATGATGATGATCAGCTTCATTCAGTATAGCCTTTTCTCTTTAATCCAAAGATCTACAAATGGGCTGATTGAGTCCTCATCGGGTTGATAGATAGTCGATTCGTTCAAGTGATGCGTAACCTACACCACTTACAGTATTGACCGTACACTATGCCTGAAGTAATTTGAGACAAGACCACCAAGAAAGGAGTGACGCATGCGGCTCAACAAACACTCGGATTCCTTAATTTTCTCTTCTTCTATTCATTTTCGAATAACATGAAACACGGAGGATAGATGGCATTTTATCTCCAAATGCCACTGCAATCAAATCAATCTCAACGTGTCCCCCACCGTATCAGTCCTGATCGGCGCCTGCAATCCTACACGACGGGCCCAGCTACAGCGCATGACACGCCAAATTATAGCAGGTGACCGCAGCGTCTCTGTCCTCTGTCAACCACCAACTTCTCTCTCCTACACCTCTTCACTCCTCCGTCTTCTCCTCCTCCTCCTCACGACTCCCACCTCTGCTCTCTTTCTTCGCTTCCCCTCCTCACCCCAGACTCACGTGCATGTCGCCGCCCGAATCTGGATCCAGCCCGAGAGGCGCGGATGCCTCCGAGGTGACATGCATCCAAGACCCTCGGTGGGGTCTGAGCCTGTTGCTGAGCCCAACAAGCACCAGGACCAGACCGAAACCAGCTTCAACAACAGCTTGACGACGACGACTGATCACGACCCCGGGGGCTCCGATGCCCTGGACGCGAATGCGAGCGCGACTTCAAATCGAGGCGACGACAGACACGACGCCAACAGCTCTGCCGCCATGACGGACAGGCCAGCGACGATAGCTCACGACGACTCCCTCAACAGAGCACAGGCCGAGGCCGAGGCCGACACCCTTCTCCATACAAGCACCCCTACCGCTCCCGACTCCAACAGGCCACCCGAACCGTCTCCAGCTTCACCGCTGGCGCCATCGACTGCCAACAAGCTCAGCGACGAGGCCAGCGGCATGCGGACAAGCGCGGAGCTCGAGCAGGGCGCTGGTCCTGGTTCGGGCATTGCCGAAGCCGACTTGAAACCCCAGGCAGACGCAGAGCCAGAAGAAGCAGAAGCTGTCAGCTCCAAAGCTGCGGCGCGCGACGTTCCCGAGACATCACACGAAGCGACACACGAGGCCATGTCCAGCTCCAAGGACTCTGCCAGGGCAACCTCCAAACCCTCGGCCCTGACCATCAAGGCCACAAATGCCAGCCCATCATCATCCTCGCCCATGCAGACCGACTACCCATCCTCACAGCTTCTCGCGCCCGAGCATCCCAGCTATGTCGACCCGACGCCGCCTACGCCCATGGCCTCCCGCCCTCCCTCTCGAGCCCTCTCCAGCGCTCCTAGAAGCGACGACGCATCTCCTACAGCTTCCGGCCCCGAGTCGGACGACAAGCCATACACCAGCGAAGATGACCAGGAGGGTTCGAGGTCCGAGATCCAGAGCATCATGGAGCAGTTCAGCGAGAACGGCGGCGGCCCTGACGCCAACGAAGTCATGAGCCCGCGCCTAGAGATTGCCTCGCCCATGCTGGGCAACTCCCTACAGCATCCGCCCAGAAAATCCAGCCTCGAACCTCTGTCGCCCTCGCTTGCTGGCTCGGCCCAGGGGCTCAACGCTCTCCACATTTCTACATCAAATGACGACGATCAAGGGCCACCCGTGCCTCCAAAGGACGGATCCATGGGCACGCCCCCGAGATCGAAAGATGCACGGCCGCCTGCCAACGTCACATCGCCAACGTCACCCACCCTACCCATGCACAGACCGCCGCCTCCCGAGCCCGAACCGGAACCAGCGCTGCCCTTTGACTTTCACAGGTTTCTGGAACAGCTGCGGAACAAAAAGGCAGATCCCGTTGCCAGATATCTCAAGTCGTTTCTCTTTGAGTTTGGGAAGCGGCAGTGGATGGTCCACGAGCAGGTCAAAATCATCAGCGACTTCTTGGCCTTTATTGCCAACAAGATGATGCAGTGCGAGGTGTGGCGAGATGTTTCCGATGCAGAGTTTGACAATGCCAGAGAGGGCATGGAGAAGCTCGTCATGAATCGGTTGTACACTCAAACCTTTTCACCGGCAATTCCACCCCCTAAGCCAATACCTGGGGCAAAGCCAAAGAGGAGAGGAGGCGATCCGCCGCTGGGGCCTGGCCGGAGAGGGCAGCATCAGGAGGACGTCGAGCGAGACGACATTGTCACGCAAAAGATCAACATTTATGGCTGGGTCAGGGAGGAGCATTTGGATATACCACCTGTTGGGGACAGCGGCCGCCGATTCCTAAAGCTGGCACAGCAGGGTGAGCCTCACAATGCCTTTATTCTCCTTCTTCCATGTTAGCTGACAACTGGTCCCTTGCAGAACTGTTGAAGATCAAGTCATACAGAGCGCCCAGAGACAAGATTATATGCGTCCTGAACTGCTGTAAAGTCATATTTGGTGAGTTCTCTCCGTTGTCTCATTTTGCAGCTCATGCTGACCTCTTCAGGCCTTTTGAAACACAACAAATCTGATTCTTCAGCCGACTCGTTCATGCCGCTGCTCATCTACGTCGTTCTCCAATCCAATCCGGAGCACCTGGTATCGAACGTGCAGTACATTCTGCGGTTCCGGAACCAGGAGAAGCTGGGTGGTGAGGCAGGCTACTACCTCTCGTCTCTTGTAAGTCAACGCTTATCCACCACCACATATCCAATGCTTACACCAGTTTCAGATGGGTGCTGTTCAATTCATTGAAAACATGGACCGCACATCCCTCACCATTACCGACGAGGAATTCGAAAAGAACGTCGAGGCGGCCGTCTCAGCCATTGCAGAAAAGCACCAAGCAATGTCACCTAAAGGGCCTCCACCACAGCAACAGATATTCAACGAGAAATCTTCACATCAGGACGCCCGTTCCTCGATGGATAGCGCAGGGCCATCTGCTCCACGTCGATCAACAGAACAAAGTGATGTCGACGCGCTCACCGCACCCATCACCGGACTCTTACGGACCATACAGAATCCCCTCACCACCATCGGGCGCATGTTCTCAGATGATGGCGCCTCGTCATCAAGACCGCCTCCGCCCCCGCCTATTGGACGTCCCCTGGGCTTCCCCGAGCATGTGCCCCTTCGACGCAGCGGAGAGGAGCAAAGAGACGGGCGGCGCTCAGATTCGAGATACTCTCTGCCGGCAGAGGAGGCAGCGGCCCGGCAGGCGAGCGCCGAGGTGGCGGAAGCCCAGCGGCTGCACCGCGCCGAGCATGCCAACATTGTAGAGACGCTGGCCGGCATGTTTCCTGATCTAGACAAGGATATCATCAGCGATGTGGTCTACCAGAAGGAGGGAAGGTATGTTCATTCACTCGTTTTCTTTGCTTGCCCCTCTTGTCGTGACCCGGCTAACTGGCGTGTTTGTGTTTACAGGGTTGGATTGGCTGTTGATGCGTGTCTTGCTTTGTCCGCGTAACATATCCAGAAGAGGCGCGAGGCTTGTCCTTTTCTAATGGTTTAGATAGGGTCTGGTGCAATATTCGTACAATGGTATACCTTTACTGATATGATATACTTGTTGCCCTATCGCCATGTATTTGTAAGACTCATTTCTTTCACTACTAATGTCACACAGCACACTTCCAAAGAGCTCCGCGTGTCATCTGGTTATCTACGATCCGCAGCTCACTACTTCTGCATTCTGCTGGTAGTTTAGCGCTGCGGCGTGATCTGGGTGCGATGGAACATAGGAAGCTGCCCCATGTCTCGACGATAAGACAAAACCAACACCAAATCAATATCAGGAGATAACCGCCATGCTGAGCCGCAGCAGTACGACTAAGATGTGAGCCCGCCTTGTCACTCCGTACGGATTCCAGCGATCCGTGTTGCTGTGATGCTACACAATCCTGCAGTTGGATGCAAGTAAGCAGAATCGACATCGGCGGAGCAAGTCCGTGAAGGAGCGCAAGTGTCCAACGATGAGACGGATGAGGGATCTCCCGAGAGGATGGGAACACCCTGGTGCATGTACTTGTATCTGATGCTCACGCCCTCGCTTTGTGTTGGTCGTAAACAAGCGGCCAACAGATTCTAGATAATGCTTGCTTACTTGCCCATCAAGTCGGCCAACCCCTCAATCCTTCTCAGGGACAGTTCCAAGTTCTGATGGCACCAAGACAGCTGGGATAGCCCTCATCTTTTCCTCTATCTATATACGCTATACAGTCATTCGCCGGGCTTATCAACGTCTCTTGCAATCTCTTGCCGCTACCACAGCAACACTCAGCAGCTTTCTTCAAACACATTCACGACAATGATTCTCAAGCCCATCAAACTATACTGGCGAAGTGAGTAATAGCATATTGATCCATTCAGACGTAACCGCCACTGACACCTCCCTCCCCAGACCACGTCCCCAACCCTTCCAAAGTCCTCATCATCCTCGAAGAGCTCAACCTCCCCTACGAAACATCATGGGTCGAGCTCGACGGCCTCAAGAAGCAGCCCTACACCGACGTCAACCCCAACGGCCGCGTTCCGGCCATTGAGGATCCCAACAGCGGCATCACGCTCTGGGAGTCTGGCGCCATTGTCCAGGTGAGCTACATACAGACGAAAACATTCCCAAGGATTTCTCAGCACATTTTGACCGTTTCGACTACAGTACTTGATTGATACGTACGACAAGGACCATAAAATCTCATATAGCAGTTTTCCTGAGAAGTACCTCACGGTGCAGTGGGCGTACTTCCAAGCCTCCGGCCAAGGCCCCTACTTTGGTCAAGCAGCATGGTAAGCTCCCTCGCCTTACACAACAAGCACACCAAGCCCGATGCCCTCACCAAAGGGCTCTTCTAGATACATAATTACAAGGCTGACTTTGGGTTCCCGCGCAGGTTCAACCTCTTCCACGAAAGCACATACGGCGACTCCCCCGAATCAGCCAAAATCCGCTACGGCAACGAAGTCAAGCGCATCGCCGGCGTCCTCGACGGCGCGCTGGCCAAGTCGGCGTGGCTCGTGGGCGACAAGTGCACGTACGCCGACCTGGCATTTACCATGTGGAACGTGCAGATTGCGTTTTTTATGGGCGGCCGCACGGGGGAGCATGCGTGGGATCCGGATGCGTTTCCGCATTTTACGAGGTGGCAGAATGCGTGCTTGGGGAGGGATAGTGTGAAGAGGGTTTTGAGTGTTTTGGGGGAGCGGGATGTTAAGAGCGGGTGAGTATACGCGTTTGATGAGAGTTATGGAAAGTCTGAGCTATTCATCATCATATGGAAGTAGTGGCTCAAAGTAATGATCGTAGGATTGAACTTCGATTACTTGATGTTGACCATATGCTCACATTACAGTGCATGGGCTCATTACATTGTCAGTCAATCAGTACTATATCAATGTTGTCCCTGCCTACGCTGTGCCGGTAGCGATGTCGGCTCCTCTGATGGATGACTGTGAGGCTATGCTCTGCTGCACAGCTTGGTGAAGCAGTTGGTCGCTGCAGACCTTCTCGACAAGCATATGCTGGTAATTTAGCCTATAAGTGGTGGTGACATTCTTGAGTCAGCACCAACTGCATGTCGACTCTTCAACAGATCCAACACGCTTGAGATGTACCGTATACTTGAACTTGTTGGTGACAGTGGGAGATGTATGGAGACGCCCAAGCACCGTCGAAGAGCTGATACAGAAAGTATGTCATCGAGAAGCGGTAGGTCTTTAGAGAACTGCGGAGAGATGAAGCCAAAGACAGGCGATATCAAGACGAGATCAATGATGGCGGGCAATGTGAGGTACTTACCTCTTTATTTCAGGCTTCTACACTCATGTCAATGCGCAAGACATCAAACATCGATACTCACTCTGAGGGATGCTGACACCTTGTTTGGTGCTTTTTCAAGTGAGACCCCTCATTTTGAAACAGCACATGAAGATGGATAGCCACGCATCCTTCAACCTCAGAGCCAGGGGGTACCAACAAGAACGAATCCTACAAAGGCCTCGAACCCCGTATCCCGGGTCGGCGCAATGTACAGAGCACACCTGCATCGTAACCAAACGAGTAGCGGCAAGTGAGGTAGCAGAGCCTTGTTTTCAGACACTTTTCCTGAAGGGAATCTTGAAAGGATGAAAGCAGTTGTATGCAAAGGGACAGACTGTATTAACGCTTCGCAGCCCCTCGGCCGGATCCCCACCGGGCAAATCCCGAGGCCGTCGGCGCCGGAATTCCGTCCCTCTGTCAATAATAGGGGCGGGGGAATGCTGCCGCGAGCTCGGACCACCGTTGCCTGATTAGGAAACCTTGAGAAGGCTGATGTGTCTCTGCGCATGTCGTTGGCACCTCCAAAGGTTGAGAGGATCTTAGTTACGCAGGCCACTTGTAAGACAAACCAAATTCAAGAGTCTATTCTGCAACGTATAGCTCAAAATAAGGACAGCTTTCCTGGGATAAAGCTGCATTCTTCTTCCTATAGGATGAGAAGAGGTGTCCGCTTACATGTACTTTACATAGGTAGACTTTGACTAGATATACTAGGTATGCAAGCGAAGAAGATAAAGTAATGATACTATTCCTATCTCTAAAGCGTGAGAGTTACCGGCAACCTCGTAAATGTAATTGTGCATACTTGGCAGCACCTTACATGGCTTACGCACGTACAGTAGCTCCAAGTTCATCCAAGACCAGGCACTTTCGCAACCAATCCATTTTCCAAATCACAGACGCCGGGCTTCATAGCGATACCAAATCCCCCCAAAGGATCGCATACCGGATGGCCCAGTGTACATGTAACAGCATATTTCAAATTGCCCGTAACAGATTTGCCAACAACCAGCTTTGCATCACACCACGTGTATGACAAGATGAAACACCAAGCTGTGCCCAAAGCACGAGACAACCGTCCATCATTCAGTTCTTCAAGACCAGGTAATCTCTCATCTCCATCCCCATCCGCTTCTCTCAAGGATGAACTCATCCGCCTGCTTCATCAACCCCTTCACATGCCTCACACCCACCACAACAACAACAACAACAACCTGCCCCAAAGCCACCAGCTTCATCACAAACCCCATCATCAGCCCCTCCACCGGCAACGCCTCCGCCTGCATCTCTGGCACCGCCCCCCTCGCCCTCAACACAGCCGGCCTCAACATCCTCTACTTTCCCTCCGGCAGGACCAGTCCGCAGTAACACAGTCCCTCGTCAAGCTCCTCCAGTCAGCCCCGTCCAGGAACGTCAAAGTCACCGCCGGCGAACCAAGTCTCATCTTCGGCACCTACGACATCTTCGTCAAGCTCTGCCTCCCTAACAACGCCCTCTCTAGCATCAAGACCGTCCGGCTCCTCACCCACGGCGCCACGCTCGACCACACGTACTGGAACTTCTTGCCCCCCCCTTTGGCTACAGCTACGTCGACGCCGCCTCCTCCGCGGCGCCACGCAACCCTCTCGTACGACCAATCCCGGGGTCGGCATATCCTCCCAACCCAGACCCTACCCAAGCCATCCAAGCATCCTTGAAAGAATGACAAAGTCGAGATTCGGTGATAAATTTTGACTCTATGGCTCTCTTTGAAGGAAGCAAATCTAATCTTTACATTATTTGTAATGTCTTGTTTGTCGCAACGGCCTGTGAATCATCCTGAATTGGTGATTTGCTTCTATAGAGGTTATGATTGTATTTACAGACTATAACGGTGTATAACTGCATGCTATGTGCTTCTGATTGGCCTGTGTCCATTCTCGACTTTCATCACATCAGTGTCCTGAAAAGACTAAACACCTCATGATACACATCTATCCAACAATACAACGAGACAAGTAATAGAGAAGAAGAAAGAAAATCTATTGGTCTCGTTTGATCCTCGTACATACAAGTCCCCCTTTCCCCCCTTATATACTCCATTCCCAACCCTCGATCCTGCTTTCTGCACCTCTATGTGCTACCCTAACCTAGACGCAACACATACATGTGTGCAGACTGTATCTTGCACAAGACACGGCAGCCCGCATCAGAGATTGCAAAACGAAGAAAAAAAGGTGGCGAATGAATTATAAATACATAAAAGATGCTGTGGCTTATATGACTTGTAAGAAAACAATATAGAGTAAATGATCCTCACCACCCAATCGCAACACCTCCGAACCTCTTATCAAAGGCGGTCATTGTGGCCCATCTGACAACAACCAAGAGACATGTAGCTGGCCAGTTTTGACTACTACTATCGGTATTCCGAGTATTTCTGGTCGCTCACAAACTCGTGCGGATGCACCCCGTCTCCGCCAGCAGAGTTGTTGTCTCTGTAGTCTCCTTGCTGCCGGCTGCCCGTCAGGTCGCGGTACATGGGGTGCGGCGTAAAGCCGACTTTCTCGTCCTGGTGCTCCTTCGACTCGGGGATGCTCGGCGCGTAGTACCGATCTCCACTCTTGGAGTAAGGGGGCAGATTCTCTTCGTGATCGGCGACATACGAGGCCTCGAGATCTCCCCTCTTGATGAGGAGCGAGTTGCGAGCATCGAGGGGCGTTAGATCGTCCATGTCTCCGCGCATTTTTTCTGCAAAACCGTTAGCCAATCAAGAATCGAGACAGAGAAGCAAAGTAGAATAGAAACTTACCCATCTCCTTTCTGCGCGCGCGGTGGGGGTTCATCTTAATGGTGGCGTTGATTGCGTTCCATGCAACGAGCAGTGCAAGCGCACCGGTCAGCGTGGACTGGATGGCAATCATGACAACGCCCATGACAGTCTGCGTGGTCTGCTGGACGTTGAACTCCTCAACAAAGACAAATACGCAAACCACCGACAGCACGCGGACAACGGCAATGAAGATGTTGATGATGTTGCTGGAACGGCGCTCAAAGGGGCGGGTGGCGACCAGGAGAGCCAGCATGGCAAGCTCGAGAATCAAGCTGATGACGGTCTGGGCCATGCCGTGGCCGTCGCCCGCCGCGACAAGGCAGCCCTTGATGAAGGTGTAGAGGATGACGGGCATAAACAGCCACCAGTACGATTTCTGGTAGGCCTCGTAGAACATGGAGTACTTGAGCCAATTCTGCTTGTCCTCGTAGAGCTTTGAGGCGTCGCCGTCCTGAGCCTTCAGCCTGCGTGCCGTGCTCCAGATTTTGTAACCAAAGAACATGAGAACACCGGTAAAGATGCCCAGCGAGAGACCGGCCAGCAGCTTGGCTGCCCAAGAGTCACCGAGCGTGAACTGGAACACGCAGTAGAGCACCCAGATTCCGTAGAGGAGAAGGATGAGAGTGGTGAGCGTTCGAGCAATCGACGTCCAGTAGTGCTTGCGGAAACCGGCAAGAGACTGGGGGAAGTTGCTCCCATACAGCGACCAGAACTCGAGAACGACCTTGACGAGCAGAAGAATCGTGACGACCGAGGCGATGACGATGGCCACGATGAGGAAGGCTGCCATGAACATGTCCGACTTGGGAACACTCAATGACTCGGCAAAGTTCTTGAGGCCCGAGATTGTGTGGCTGAGCGAGTCTTCGTCGCCCCCATCGTCTCCGCGGCGGGCGAGTCTGGAAACACTGACCTCGGTCACGTTGGACGTGACCTGCATCTGCTGGAGAGCAAAGGTCATGTTTCGCAAGTAGGCCACGCTGTCTTGGGTAAGGTTGCCGCCGGTCTTGGCTCGGAAGTCGTCGATGGACGTCAGCAGGCCGTTCCAGGGGACGAGGCCGATGGAGAAGGCAAAGTTCTTCGCAAAGTTCTGATAGATGGGGGGATACTTGACGGAGAGCATGCCGCTCATGGCCATGCCCTGGAACCAGCCGGCAACGTCCGTAAAGGTGGGACCAACGGTCGCGACGCCCACACTGGAGCCCGCGGCACCTCCCGAGATGGCAGAACCGACGGCCGAGACGCCGCTGGCAACGAGGGACACGCCAGCAATGCCCGCAGCCACATATGACACCGCAGGCACGTACGTCGTCTTTCCGTTGGTGATCTGAGCCTGGATACAGGCCACCCTGCTGTTGTCCTTGATGCTGTTGAGCTTCATCACGGCGTTTGCAGCGATGTCCGGAACGCTAAAGGCAATCGAAGGGATCATTGACGCATACTGAGGCGGCACCTTTTGGCTGCCCTTGGCAATGAAGTTGCCCTCGGGCAAAGGACACAACTGCTCCACCAGCGTCTGGGGGTCGCAAGGGTTGAAAGTGTTTGTGAATGCGCTGATGCCGTAGGCGGTAACGTCGAGGGTGGCGGTGACGTTCTCGCTGCTGGTGCTGGTGCCCTCGATGTCGAACGTGATGATTTGGGCGTCGTTGTCGTAGGTCATGCTCAGTTGGTTAATCGTAATGGAAGGCATGCTTCCGCAGTCAAGGAAGCCGGTCGTCGTCAGCACCTGGTCGCCCATGACTCCCGTCATCAGCATTGCGCCTATGCATAGCGCCCTCCGGGTCGTCGACTTTGAAGATGTCCGAGCCATGTTTCGTAACCCTTGTGGTGGAATGAATGACGCGAGTTGCCCAGTTCTAATTCGGAATCCCAAGGATATAATTCGCTTTATGAAATGCAAGCCTCTTGCGAGAATTGTCGTCGATATAGCAGCGCCCAGATCCTGTATCGAGTTCCCAGCTAGATCCAATCTTTCGCAAATCGCCTCCGTATATCGATGTTCAGTCTATATGCGAGTCGGTAAATCGGCTTTCGAAATATATGTAGAAATAAAAAGAGAAAATGATCGGTCGAGTCTTTTGGTATATCAAACGGCGGTTGAAGAAACGCTGTAAACAATGCCAGCTAGCCCGGTGAGTTGGTTGATTGATAGCGAGTGACGCCAACCTCACGAGGCAGCAGAAGACAAAGAAAAGAAAAAGCGCCCACAGGGCGAGTATCCAAAAGAACCAGGGTCAACCCGAGGAGAATCGAAGAACTGAAGCCAGGGAATGAGTGGCCAATGGTGTTGTCCGTCGTGGACAACTTCAAGGCGTTGTTCCAAATATCGCTAAGCTGTCGTTCCCTCTGTTCACGACGGGATATTCATCAAGGAGTGTAGGCGGTATAAAGGTGGCAAAATCGAGAGTCGCTCGTGCTGTTGTTCTCGCTCAGCAATGAATCGAAATGCTGTAAATCAGACCTCGGCGCTATGTGAAACAGGGAGCTGTCCGAAGCATCACAGGAGAAGCCGGTCGTTTGAGGAGGGTCGCTGGAACCGAACAATGACAACCAAGATGAGTAACGAATGACGGGCGTTCAAAGCCGAGCAGCGAGCTGATTGTCAGCAGGGACAGAAGAATAACAGAAGAACGAGAGAGAGAGAGAGAGAGAGAGCGGAAAAGAGAGCAAAACGAAAGTAATGGCAAGACTGAAATTGCGGAAACGAGGAAGAAGGGAAAAAATAGAAGGGGAGCACAAGACCAGATCCAGGCCTCATTCTCTCTCTCACCCAAATGTCCGTCCGTGGTTGAAACATCACGAAAGGGGAGCACCTTCCTCGCGGCAAGGGTCCTGCCCCACCTGCCTTGCCTGCAACCAGCAAAGCCCCCCAGGAACCGAGTCCCGCCTGAGCAAGCTGCTACCCAAGCGATACCTGCGACTTCTAGCCTGCGCCAGCGCCACCGCAAGGTCACTGCCAGGTCCCATCCCGGCTCCTGGGGCCTGGGCGCAACCTTGGAACCTGTTGCAGGGGGGGAAACTTACAGCGGTCTTAGGGGCAGATCCAGTGGAAGGGGGTTGGATTGCGGGTGTTTGATTGGCCAGGTGCGGGCCGAGGCTGCTGGAGGCGTTGAGCTTGCTCGCTGGAAGAGGTGCGCTGAAACTCGGGGCTCAAACGGCTGCGTGTAATCAATCCAACTGAAAGGGGCATCAGATGCAATACATAAGACAAATACTCAACCACAATTTGTCTCAACAGGCTCAAGCATCAGAGAAAAAAACACTTGGAGAGCTCTCCATTGCATCGTTCAACTCACCAGTGAAGTCTAATTGCTAGCTGCAAAGTCATTAAAAGACTCACTTGCGCAGCCGGGGGCCAGAGATCCCCCAGTCCAAGGCCATAGCACTATGTGACCCAAGATTTCAGGGATCGTCCAGCGAGATTACACCTTCAAGCTTCATTCTCCTCCCCCAAAGAGACTCCCGGGCAGCGAACGAGATGAGAAAGATTTCGGCTCGCCCACTCGGCACAAATGAAGAATACAAAAGCAACCGGTTCTGAATATAAAAATAAAATACGAAGGAAACTGTCAAAATAGAAATACCAATCATCTAGACGAGAGGCAGCCAATTGTCGCTCTCTAGAAGCTCCCGTTCTAGCTATGCGGAGTACCTATACCGAGCTCGACCTGAAATAAAGGAACAATGCCCGAGCGTCTGTCCAACGTCTCACCTTCATATAAGGTACCCTAGCTTTCATCTACCAACTGACCAACATGAAGACAACAACTCTCATCAAACCACTCTGCACCAGCAGCTCTCCCACAACAGCCGCACTGAACGGACATTCAACTGTCCCCTCTGTGAAGACAAGTCAATTGGATGCCTCTTCGAAGCTCCCAATAATTGCCATGCCCAATAAATGCTTCCCATCGTATTAACCGCACGCCTCGCGCCATGATCTACACCGCACAGGCCCCCTCGCCTCCTCACACAGCCGCCCCCCCAAGAGAAAAGCAAGGCAACAAAAGAGACGAAAGAAATGCTGGGAGAAAACGAACCAGAGGCCAGAAACCAGCATCTTATGCACTCTCATGATTCATGCCTGTTAATGCAGGAAATGCATTATTACCTATCCTCCACCGAAAACATCCCGTACGCGTACCTGCTCCTCTGTCTCCCCTGATCCGTATCCAATCATTTGGTTGGACTCTGCAGTGACCTTCAAGGGGCCGCCTGATCATTGCAATCAACCCCAGACTTCTCGAAATACCACCGTCTCCACCAAGCGTGTAGCATCTCATAGGCTTTCACTTCGTGTATCGCCATACACATACGAGTATGACCAATTCGTTCACGTGTCAGAGTGGTGACATGAAAGCAGCTCAATTGGGATATCATAACGGATCTATCAAATACAGTATCGATTGCTCAAGCGAAATGTACCCAGCAGGAAAAGGAAAAGAGATGCTTTAGTTCATAACAATGTGCTCTACCATGAGCCAGCTTAATCCGGAAACAAGATTTTGACAAAGCTTCCAACCTCAAATTGCATGTAAACGCAGGGGAATCGTGTTCAAATACTATACTGCCTGTGCCCGACATTCGTAACAAAGTGTCGCCATGATTCATCCTCAGACGAGGTCCGGCTCCAAATAAAAGCTCCCAAAAACCATGTCCAATAACTCATGAAAGGGAAAGGGAATAGAAAATGTAAGGTTGAGAACCTACTGAAACAAGAAGAAGAAACACCTCCCGCAAACAGAAGGAGAAAATCGCCCTAGTAGAGAAAGAACAAGAAAATAGATAGAAAATCGCAACAGCCGCGTAACACAACGCTTCAGAAAAATCCAGACACTTGTCTATCATCCCAGCTCTTGGTATCTAGATGAATCGCGCCCTGGTGAGGAGAGTGAGAATATGTAGACAGCGTTTCGTGTCCGCTGAATGGGCTGCCGTTGACGCTCGACGGGTCCATCATGTTTTCGTACGCCATCTGCGCGCCCATAGGGGGTACGCCGCCAACCTGTACGGGCACGTTCTGCAGGCCCAGCGCATTCAGGGGTGCGAATGGTGGCTCCACCTCATTTGCCATTGTCATGTTGGCATACGGATTCGACCCTTGCACATACGGAGCCGAAGTGACGGGCATGTCCTGAACCCGCCGGCCGGGGTCGTAACCTAGCGGGCTAGCGGCCATCGACGGGGGTTGATGCAGGCTGTGGCCTATGCTCTCGAATTGGGGAGAATAGAACGGCGGAAAAGACGGTCCCGGAGGCATCACGGGATACATAAAGGTGCCTTGGGCCTGCGCATACGACACTGGTTGCTGGTGCGGCTGCTGTTGAGGAGCCATGGACGGTACTGAGGAAAGCCGGTGTTGCTGGAGCGGCTGCTGTTGTTGTTGCTGCTGCTGCTGCTGCTGGCCATTGTCCACATACCGCATGGGGGCAGGCGACCTCTGCTCTGGCATGAGCGGTATCTCGTGCCGTGGGGGCGGATCCTGGACCGGGCTGATGATGGTATCCGCCGCCAGTTCTTTTGCCTTGGCCGCTACCAAGCGCAGCACGGGAAGCGAGAGTTGCTCCATATGCTTGGCCAGATGAACCGTCAACTTCTTCCACGTCGGGAACACCTTGCCGCAGAACCTGCACGGCTCCTCGTGCGGCTGCTTGCTCGTTTCCACATGGCACTGCTCAACCTTGTGCCAAGTGGGATCGATCGTGCCGGCCTTCTTCATGGCCGCCTTGGTCTTCACCTTGGGCTCCTGGAACTTGTGCTCGCGGACGAGGTGCTGCAGGAAATTGTCGCGGCGGTAGCACGTATGCCGGCAATCTTCGACATCGCACGTCCACCACTCCAAGTGACGATGGCCCTCGTTTTCATGGCGGACCCAGTCGGCCTTGCGCTTGAAGATCTTGGGATCCCGGCACTTGTCCCAGGTGCACGTAAAGGGCTGCACGTCCTCGTGCACGTGCTTGGTCCAGTCGGACGGCTTGAGGAACTTCTTCTTCTGGTAGCATAGTTGGCATTCAAACTCGGCCGGCAGGTGCTGAGTTGGTGGCATGGGGATGTCGGCCGGGAAGCTTTCCTGGTT
Organism: Trichoderma gracile; assembly: GCA_020002365.1. Classification (NCBI taxonomy): domain Eukaryota; kingdom Fungi; phylum Ascomycota; class Sordariomycetes; order Hypocreales; family Hypocreaceae; genus Trichoderma; species Trichoderma gracile. The sequence continues at coordinate 1,104,835 of JAINEY010000006.1, forward strand.
GATGGCGCCCTCGGTCGGCGTGGCATCGTCGTCTTCGTCATAGGGAGCCGACAAGGCGTCCAGCCCCTTGTTGGCGCCATTGCCATCTCCTGCCCTTGCGCTCAGCACATTCGCTGAGCCCCCGAGCGCCAAGCAGAGAGGGCCGCAGGGGCAATTGGCGCCGAGGCCGAGATGCTTGACCTTGTTGTTGAGGAGCTGCTTATATCGAACAATTTGCTGATGCGCAATGCGATCTACGAGGTAGCTATGGACCGGTGGGAGTCCTGGGTTCAGCGTTTGGATGTGTTGCTGAAAGCCAGCAAAATTCGGCGCAATGTCGTCAATAATATTAGGGTTCATCTTCATGTCGTTGTCTTCGTAGAAATCGTCATCTTCGTCCTCATCCTCGTCTGGCTCGACGGGTAGAGCAGCCACTGGCGGGCCACCAACACTCTGCCACAGGTGGGCGAGACTAGAGCGAGTACCGTCGGTGTTATTGTTGGCGGAAGAGGAGGAAGCTGTTGGCTTGGGAAGGTCCGACTTGCTTCGCGGCCTTCTCAGAGAGTTCTTGACACTGAGACGGGGTCCCTTGGAGGTTGAGGGTGCCGGAATGGTGCTGATGGATCCAGCGCGCGAGTGCGTCGTGCCGATGGAGGCAATGTTTTGGCCCATGGACACCAAGGCGGTGTTGATGCTCGGGGCCTGGTTCTTCTTACCCCAGCTGGAGGTGCGCGATAGGGGGGAAAGGTGCGGCATGCTATCACGCTTATTATGAGTAGAAGGGTGCTCCGCCTGCTCGACCGCAGCCTCGCCTTCTCGCTGTCCGCTGCGAGAGCGCTTGCGCATGTGGGAACCGCTCGGGCGGCGGACAAGGCCGCGGAGGTCTTTGAAGATGCTGCCAGACCTGCTGCTCTTATCGCCGCCTCGACTAATGGACAGCTTCTTCAAGAAGTTGCCGCTGGTGACACCCTCGATATCAAGGTCGACAACGCTGGGCAAGCTGCGGCGGCGAGTGCCCCAGGTGGCGGCTCGGGAGATGATGGAGTCGTTGTCACGGCACATTCTCTCGAACCGCTCGATAGCGGCCTGCGAGCTCTGGGGCTGATGGCGGCTCTGGCCGCCACTTCTGATGGAGTGTAGCATGGGAGCATCGGCCCAGCCGCGATTGGCATATATAATGTCATGATCCTCGTCCGACAACTGCCCGGCACCATTGGGGGCATAGTACGTCTGGCCGGGGATGTACTTGTTCTCGGTCTGGTCGCCGAGGGGGATGTCATCGTTGATATTGCGGTTTTGCTCTTCTGCAGCATTGATGTCCTCCTGAGATGACTTCTCGGGAGGAACGGTGTCATGCACATTGCCGGTGAGCCACTTGCCGACTTCCTGGTTCTTCTCCTCAATCTCTCGGCGGCTGATAATCTCATTGATGCTTGCAATCTCCTCGCCAGGCCGCCTCTTGGGATCCAGGCCGGAATGGCCTGTGACAGGGTCACGTCGCCATTGGCCCGTGGAATCCCTTGAAGCAGGGGCCGCAGTAGACGCCTGGCCGTGTCCTTGGTTCGCGGACGGTGTGATCAAGTCTCCCGCAGACTCGAGGCCGCCACGTACCGTCGAAGGACTGTCTTCAAAGGAGCGCTCAACGGTATGGACGGGTCCATTATTGTCCTTGTCCCATACGGAGATGGTGACTCGGGGACTTTGACACCGCATATCGACAGGAGCGGGAGCCAAGCCGTCCTCGCTGGATCGTCCACTGTCGGTCTGGCTGGGTGTCAACTGAGGCGGCGGGATGACAAGGGGATTTGGCTTGAAGGCCTTCTGGAGCTGCTGCGGCGAAACGGAGGTGGGAAGATGATGCTGGTCGGGTGGCGTGAGGTTTGTCCTCTCTTCACTTCCCGGCGACAACGTATGGACAGAGGCAGTTTGGTCCGGCGTCAGAGGATAGGAGTCGTCGTTGGCATTGTGCTCTTGCTGGGGCTCAACTGGTGGGGTATAGTTTAGTGGAGGGTCCCATGCGCTGTGCTCGTCCAGGAATGATGGTGTGCCGACCTCGGGATTGGTGAAGTTGGCACCAAAGAAGGGGTCGTCGTCGAAGTCACTGAAGTCGCTGGACTGGTATATGCTCAGCGTCGAGGTGGATCCGGCAGGCGTTTCCGACGGATTCGCGGGTGAGAGGGAGTCGCTGTTGACGCGCGACAGGAAGGGCGAGAGCAGGTTGGAGTCGATGGACGAGCGCTGCTGTAGCTGATGCTTCTGCTTGACTTGGCGCTGTTGGGCTGCCGGCGAGTTGCGGGGTTCAAGGTCGAAGGCGAAGTCGTGATGGTTGTCGGTGTCGAGGGGCAGGGTGAAACCTTGAGCGGTGGCAGATGTGGAAGACATGATTGCTCCCGGCTGGGGCCAGGTGAAAGGGGATGCCCAAGGATAAGTAGTCGGTATTGTCGGTATATAGGCCGGATGTGCGAAAGAGGGAGGGAGGACAGGAACAGACGGGCAGCGCAACGCAGAGGAGCGGTGGCTTTCGGGCGCGGTGCCAGCAGTCGACAGGCAGCCGGGCCCTAAAACTCAAACTGAGGTGGTGCGCGCTCTCTGAAGAAGGGCAGCGTCACGTCACTGGCCAGGGATCATGACCATGTTCCTGAGCGAACGGGAGAGCAACGGGGCGGCGTGGGTTGAGGTGAAAGCTTATTAGGCAGGACTCGAGCTCGGGAGGCGCAGTCGGCGAGCGATGAGGCTTGCGGCGTCTTGCTGTGAACTAATTAGAAGTTAGGTGTCGAACGAGAGAGAGAAGAAAAAATAGGGCAGCGGGCGGCCAGCGAGCTGATGATGGGATGGGACCTGGGCGACGGGCTTGTGTGTGGGTGCGGCTGGCGGATCTAAAGGCAAAGGCGCTTACCACCTGGATTAGGCTGGCGACGGCACCCCCCTGCTAAGCGACCCTGCCCGTTTCTGGTGCTTGATGCCACTGCTTCTGTGCCCGCGATACGTGTATTCCTGTCCAGTACGACGTGCCAAGGTCCAGCTGCCCGAGTCCGGAGCGCCATGGTGGTGCTACCGGGTGCTTGCTAATGCTCCATGGTGTCAAGTCTCTTGGGTGCCGTTCTGGTTGTTAGCCGTTTGTGCTTGAAGCTGGACCAGGGCCGCACTGAGATTGGCCAGCAGCGAGCCTGGGGATGGTCGGGATAAGGTGGTGATGGTGATGGGTTTTGGTGGTGGTGGTGTGGTGTGGTGGTGGGGGGGCGATTGCGGGATGAGAGCGCCTCGACTTGGCACAGAAGAGCGAGAGATTTAGAGGGATGAAATGGGCGAAGTCTCGATTCTCGTTATTTCGGCTTGTAATTGATGGTCAGAGACAAGAAGCTGATGATGGTCATTGTGTTGATGGTGAGCGAGGGCATAAATTGATGGCAGCTCGAGGTTTGATGGGGGACAGACAGCAGCAGGTACAACCCGGTACTGCCTGCCTTAACTGAAGGAGGGGGAGCAGGAGCTGAAGATGCTGCTGAAGCGGAAGGTGGCACCAGTCGACCTGTACCTGCCTGTAACTGGCACCAGGTGCCTCCAACCTCCAACCATGTATGTACCTCTACATACAAACAGCTTCCATCAGCTCCGAATCAACTCTCTTCACTTTCATCGACACCAACGAACCGCTTCCATTGCAGTAGTGCTGTAGGTACAAGAGGCTATCTGTCTGCCACCGCGCCGCCGACCACGATAAGATCAAGCTGCTGAACGGCATCCACGGCTCAGGTTCAGGCTCAAAGAGGCGCGCGGTTGCTGCTCGACTCCAGCAACACTCGAAACCATCAGTCCATTTGCTGCCTCAGGTCACCTCTAGACTGCATCCAGCCTAGCGATGTGCGTGTCATTCTCCCAAGCACCAGCTTCAGCTCCAGCTTCACACGTGCCAGCTCTCCTCCTTCACACACACTCTTGCCGGGTATCAACAACCACCCGTCTCGCCTAGACGATGCACCATGCACCGCATTCTAGAAACACGACCGCCGGAGCATCACCATCGCCAATCTTGGAGCCAACAGCGCCGAAGTCTCTGGCTGTCGAGGAGCTTGCCATGCCACCCGTCGCAGGTTGCTCGACTCCATAGCCTCCACAACTTGACGAAAAAGCCTAACTTGACAACAGCATCGCTAGGAGGATGTCAGTGGGGCATCCTCGCGATTCCAGGTGCCAGAAAATGCCAGCTCCGGGATCGAAAAGCCTTACGGACAACTGGCCATGCATGGTAGCGCGCTACCGGCCGTCCGCCCACGAACGTGGCGCTGGGCCAGGTACTCCCTCATCCAGAGCCGCCTGACCCCTGGCACAGACGGGTCTCCAAGGTGGGCACGAGGCTTGCGGGCTCTAATTCCGCGGCTCCCAAATGGGCTATGGCGCGCTCGAGGGGCCTGTGAGGCTATCTGGCATAGGCCAAGTTGGGTGGGCGCCAGCCCCCAAGGCGTTCTCGCAAATGGAACACTGCCCCATGAGCTCAGAGCAACTCGCCCTACCTAGTCCTTGTGGTTGTGCATGTGGCTGTCGTCACCACTCTATCGCGATTCTTCTCTTACAAGCCCTTGATCGAGGCGACGCTGAAAGGGCAGGGCGAGGCATGGCAGGGCAAGGCAGCAGCACCAGGCAGGATGCGAACCGCAGCACGTAACGATTGACTGAGACATCCAGCTTCCACAACCAATGACATCAGGGACGTGTTCCAGATTGGCCGTGGAGTGGCACAGCATCCAGGTTCGAAGACAATTGAGTGTGGGATGACAGGGTACGAGAACTCTGTACCATACATTTACGGAGCAAGATATGTGGAAAATGCGTTTACCTGATACCTTTGCTCGGCAGGATCAAGACGGTGGCCCTTTTGGGCCATGCCAGCCGGGCTGGATGATCCAGGCTTGGGGTAGCATTGGTAAGACGCTGCTTGTCTCTCGAGCGTCTCATGCCATGTAGGCTGTCGGCGACCTAGACGAATACAACCCTCTTGCATGCAGCAGGATCGAGCGACGGCACGCTTGCTGAGCGCTGAGTTGCTTACGGCACTCTTACTGCTCACCGGTGCTCTGCGCTAGCCACGGAGCAGATACTGGATTCTTTCACATTATTCATGATTCTTACCTGGGTGAGCAGGAGTTGATTTATTCCCCGATTCTTTCGCCTATGGTCAACACCCTACTGAGTTCCTGTCTCTGATGTGCGGCGCTGAAGAAAAGCTACAGGCGTCTTCATGTTGTCATCCATGCCCACTAATGGACAGAGAATGAAGGGACGATCAGACGAACAGACCAAGAGAGCATGCAAGCAGATTCTTGGCGTCTGCTTTGCATGTGGCATCCAGGCACAGACGAGTTGGTCGGCGCCACGGCTTCACACAACAAGTCTCAACAGCACAGTCCAGTTCGCCGGGGGAGCAGCAGCAAACACTGCCCCATGTCCTACCGTGCGGCTGGAAGCTTCCGGCACCTGTCTCACAGACGCCGTTAGCTTGAGTTGATACCAATATCGGCTCCGCCTCACCCCAACCCCGATATCGATTGATATTCTTTATGAGATGCGGATGGGTGAGTCCTGGAAGAGTCGACGGAAGCCTCCAGGTCACATTCTGCTTGTGCCTACTGGCCCCCGAGGCTTGCATACATGCTTGCATCCTACGGGTCGGGTACGTGTACCCTACGTGCATACCAGGTAAGCAAAGCTCCCAGAAAATAGGGCTGCCTGGTACGTGGTACCACCCGAGGTCTATGACCATGTTGTTCTTTCTTCGGTACCAGAATAAGCCATGGGAATCCACGGCGCGTGCCGGAAAGGGTACATGAAGCAGACTCCGTTCATCCACGAGGCATCTCGCAACCTTGAAGGAGCAAAGCGAAAAGTCCTGAACACAGCACAAGTTCGCACATGTGGGCATCGCACAAGGGGCCTCCCGCCTCGTCCACGTCTCGCCGGCTCGCAACTACTTAGTCCTGCGCGCCACTCGTCGGTCAACTCGATTTGGACACCGCGAGTGCCGGCGGCGCAGCAATCCTGGAGACTTGGGGGCAGATAGGCGCGCTGTCTGATCGATTACCGCGAATCCTCGGCGGCTGCAGGGCTGCCCGGTTGCCTTGGTGCTGGTGTTGGGCGCGGTGCCATGTCCGTTGTGCTGTGTGTCAATTACCCGGTGATGGACAATTACTGGAAGAACAATCCGACTCTTCACCCGTGTTCGATTTTCTCACGATGGATATTATCACCGTCGTGAAATGTGTCAATACTAAGCGAAACGAGTCTTCGCAACATCATGAAGGGCAGTTACTCGTATGTGTGCCATTTTCTGTGTCGAGCAGACCGACGCCACGTCACTCTATCCCACCAAGACGAGGCGCTACCACGTGATACTTCAGACGACCAGCAACCGGCTCCGGCTCTCATGATGCTTTGCATTTCCAGACTCGCTTCACCATAACCGCTCAACTCTATGCGACTCGACGCCTCAACTAGACGGCCCTGAAAGCTTCTGATCAAGCGAATAAGCGGATTTCTGAAATAAGGGTTGAAGGGTGGGGACAGAGCACTTTTTATCGAAGCACGGTTCTTGCTCCTCTGCCCGCCATGTTCAGGGTTGGTCAACGCCTTGCTTCACCTCGTGTATGAGGAGTATGTCAGCTAACGATGGATGTCAATGTTTGACACGCAGCCGCATCCAGAGGAGACGATGCATCTCCGGCTCCATCGAGCTCGGTCCGTCGTCTTGACGTCTGAAGAGTGAGTGTTACATGATCAGTCTCAGTGTCAGTGTCATACACCACAACCAGCATGCCCATAAACCCTCAACCGAATCTCATGGCTGCCAGGCATTCACCCTGGTATCACTATCAACTGCGGTCACTTACCAACTCAGACTCGTCGAGATCCGCGCCGCCCAGCGCACCTTTGAAGGCGCCTACATGCGCACCGCCCTAGGCATCTTCTCCTTCTCTCTCGTCATCCTCAAGGTCTTCACCGAGGAGTTTTACGGCATCGGCGCCCTCTTCGCCGCCTTTGGCACCGCCATCCTGCTCGTCGCCCTGTACCGCCGCTACCAGGGCAACCGCCAGTTCTTCGTCGCCGAGTCACCCGACGACGACGGCTGCGGCGACACCATACTGCGGCGCAAGTTCCGGACGAGCGGCGACACGGTGGTGCTTTTGACGGTGTTGAGCCTGTGTGCGTATGCGACGCTGCTGGGGCTGACGTGGAAGCTTAGCGATATGTGAAGTTGGCGGTGTGTCTTCTGCTTTGAAGAACGAGCTTCATGACTGTGGTGGATATTGTTGGGGTAGACGCGATGTGCACCGTGATAAATCTGCTCATCCGATCGTCTTTCGACGCGGAGGGGGATATCGGTCACGGATGCAGTGCTTTGTTGGCTTTTGTTGTCATTCTTCCTCACTGGTTGAGTAGTTTTACGCAGCCTGATGGAACGGAGTTTAACGGTAGCGATATCATGAGGGCAATACCTCTCTGCATTGGGCCTGGGGTCGATTTCAAAACGTGTGTGTCGTTTTCACTTCTCGAAGTTTCTGATAGATGGGCATCTTGAGCGATCCGTGCATTAAGCGCTCTGTCTGGCGGGTTCCGATATCAATCTCCCACTTCATTACAGTATGTATGCTTCATCGATGTGTGAGTTGCAATATATTGCTAGCAAGTGACTCTTACGGTTCACCTTGAAGATTATCTACCTCCATCATGACGATGTACTTCAAGAGCTACCCACGAGAGATCTCATAGGAAAAGCAGTGGTAATAAGGAGCCCTACCCAAATGTCACAGATAATTTTTCATATACGCCGTAGCATATGTGTCTATCACGGCCAATTGAGACGCTTCAGATATGAACCAAACACAAGCCTGTGCAATGAGTCGAACGGCATCATTCCCGAAGATATCTCACTCAGAACACACCAAATCCGATGTCTACACTTGTTCTCTTAAAGACTCCGTCTATTTGTTGTCCTTCCTCTCCTGTTGAGCTTCATCTTGCCCCTTGTTTTTGGTAAGAAATGAAGGAGAAAAGGAAAGGCATCTAAGGGAAGGGAAGTTGGATAAAGAAGGCAAAGTCAACTGCTTCCGAAAGCTTCTCTCTTTCAAAGGTTTGGAACCAGGCGAAACAACAAACTACCTATAAGTAAGTATTCATGTGACAATATAACAGTCTTCTTCCGTAGGTCGAGTCTTCTCCCATCATATCAGTTAGCGGTATCTTCCATCTATTCCATCCGACAAAACTCCCAAACAAGGGACATACATCACTTGAGAACCAGACATTCAAATGTGATGATATTAAAGTCCGCGACTTAGACCTTATAAGGCTCTCGAAACAGTAAGACACTTCTCTACGAAGAAATGAAAGCCCTGCAAGTAATACTAGGACCTGAACCATGTTTCCCTACCCTTTAGCCTATCTTACCCTTCATACCCTATCCTATCCTATCCATCCTATCCTATCCTACCCTACTTGTATAAAAACCCTCATTGTAATGCCAAGCAATCTGTAAACATATGAAAGTCAAGGAAAACAAAGGACAAAAAAGAAAAACAATCAGCAACAGAGAAACACCAAAATGCTCGCAACCGAACATCAGCACAAAGCTGATCTAAAATCCCTCTTTCCTCCCCTGCCTTCCCCTGCCTAAAAGACCCCCAAACCAACCCCCTTCCTTGAAACTTTTTGACCAAGATTCTCCTTTCGCAACAAAACACTCCCCCCCTCTTCGAAGAGTCAAGACAACAAGACAGCAGTGAAAAGAAACAAAGAAGAAACAAAAAAATCTAATCCGCTGGTTTCCGCTGTTGTGTGCGCTGTGCCGGGCACATCAATGTAATATCCACCCTCCCCGTTCTAAGAAAGACAGAATAGGATTTGATAATGTTCGGCCGTTGAAAGGTATTCGCCCGCTTGTCCCATCGTTTTATGTACAGTCGTTGAGAACTTTCCCCGTTCTGTGATATGTTCGCATCGTGTTTCGTCCGCTGGTGGATATCGAGAAGTCCTATCAGACGCCGCAAGTCTGGGTGGCAATCCATTGAAAATTCGAGCCCATATAGAAGAAGATTGCCGCAATAGGTATTCCTAAAGTTCACTTGTTGTTCTCTTGATTGGAGGTTGAATGGTCACACTCTGCCAGAAGCAGCCAGAAAGAAGCAGTAGAGAGATGGGTATCAAGGGCTAGATTTCCCTCGCCGAACACTTGATACATCCCGGCTTGCCATGCTGCGACGACGAATATCCAACCAGGTACCAAGCAGCGTGCTTTCTTTGCCGAATATAAGATCCATTTCAGACCATGGCCATCCGTTTTCCTGTTCTCCAACTCTTGATCGATCTCATTAACGGAGCGGTCTGAATGTCGATGTCTGTTCCGGGTCTTCCAACAAGTGTCAAGGCTGATCAAGCATCTGCCTTTCGTTTCCAAGGCCAAGGAGGATGTAGGATGCTTCCTTTGAATGACAACAATGATATGCTTTTTCATTGATTTACTCGGGAAGATCCCCTTCACCGATATCAATTTCCACCGTCCACATCTCCAGCTTCGAGGCAGAGAAAACTTGTACCGCCTTTCCAACATCGAGAGTGTATAAAGCAGGGATTCGTTCGGTCCTGTAGGAGCTGCATCGATGTGCCTCGGACCCTTTGATTTTCGGTGAGGTGGAACGATATCTCGGTGATTAGAAGCATGCCCTGCTTCTTTCCGGAGCAAGATTCCGCTGTTGTCGGCCACGACAGGACGAAAGAAACCGATCAAACCACCGGCTGGTCTTCTACATGTGTTGTGATCTATCGCCCTCGCCGTATTCTCCCCATGGGCGATAAGCGCCTCCCTGTGAATCCGTTATCTGCTGTGACATAAGCTGCGGTTGGGGCTGCTGTGTCTGCGTCCGCGCCTGTTGCTGCTGTTGTTGTTGCTGCTGCTGCCATGCTATCGATGTTGCAGGCTGAACACTGCTGCCCATTATTGCGGGATCGATGGCATGCTCTATGCCCTCGTCCGTTCCGCCAACAGGCACACCTCCGTAGATTGGCGGGAACTGTTGCGACTGTCTGTCATAGATTTGATTTTGGTGCGGCACTGGATAGTAATGCGGCGTGCCTTGACTTCCCAGCATCTCTCCGCTAAACGACATTGACCGGGGAGGCGGCGGCATGCTGCTGCTGTTCCATCCGATGTCGCTTCCGGTGGCGTAATTCGAGTTTGTCCAAGTGGCTGAGGAGACTGATGGATTCGCATACGGTGAAAGCTGTCCACCCACGGGGATCGGAACCTCGGTGGGGAAGGGTCGCCAGATTGCGCTCGGGTCGCGAGGTTTCGCCATGGTGTCGCTATTTGTATCCGTAGCCATCCAGCCCGTCGAAGGCGGCTCTCCTATACCATACGGTGGCCCAGGCGGTACGTTACTAGATGATACTGTATCGCAGTAGCATGGATTAGTTCAAAGAACAGAATCTTATAGGGATCTTCAACCACGAACCTTCCATGTCTGGGGGAAAAAACTCTCCCTGGGGTGTCTGAATCGCCGGGTTGCCCATGCTGGGCACCGACGCGACGGGCATGGAAGGATAATGATGACGCTGCAGTCCTTGATCAACGGAGCTGCCACGAGATATAGCAGGCGATGAAGACGCCGTCACAGTGCTGGAGCTCCCGGGCGTCTGCGGCGGCTGTTTCTGATCGTACGGCTGCTGCTGGTCCACCGGATGGAAGCTGCATTCCTTCTTGAGTCGTATGCAGTTGACACATCGATTTTGGTCCTCGGTAGATATGATGCAGCGTATCTTGCGTCGACGGCAATGGCCTGGCACATGTTAGCAGCTGACCAGGGGCCGGCAGCACCGGGTCTGAACCTCTCTCAGGCTGAGGGGAGGGGGAGGGATCGGGAGGAGGAAGCAGAACTAACTCACCACAGGCGATGGATGTTCTATGGTAACCCAGCTTGTTCCTCTTCTTCTCGCCCATCTGTGGCGCCAGGGACTGGGATTCCAGGAACGACGATGGGGTCGCACCACCCACCGTGGGCGTCGAGAAGGATCGTTTCAAGTAGTGGGGAGGATTTCCTCGCATGCTGGCCGCCATTGCAGAATCCTGTATCCCCCTCAGGCTCCCAGAGGGAGATTTGGGAGGTGGCATCGCAGATTGTCCGTGGTGCATCTACTCCTGTTGTGACGGGAGCCGGCATACAACATCTGATGAGGCAGTGGCGGCGTCGACGGCTGGTGAAACGGGGGTACGGGGGATCTTAGATGAGGACGAGATGCCAAAGGCCTTGGTGGGTTCGAATGAGCAGGGAGGAAGTGACAGGGCGGCCGCAGCCATGAACAGGCGAGGACGGGTATAGCTGTGCTGGTGGCGTTGGAGGTGCCAATACTCTCGACCGGTGAAGCTGCAGAGCCAGGAGTGAATCACGCTGGAGCCTCAGGTGGCAAAAGGATAGCTGACCTAAGACAGCTGGATGTGAATGGGAGCCAGAGGAGATCCCATAACAGCTCTTGGCCAGGCCCGATCTGGCAATCTATGAAATCTCCTGGATCTTCTGGTGCCGGACACGGGGAGATCGAGACGGGGCGGCTCTGGCGACGACCGAATGATGGGGAGGTTGATGAAAAGAACACAGAGCGGGAGGACGGACTTGGTGAGCCAGGTTGTCTCGGCTTTGTGACACCCTACCTGTGCAATGTCTAATGCACACTCGCCCCAGTAACCATGCTACGGGGTCTGCCATAGGGCTATTATGCCTGTCGATGGCTCTGGATGCCTGCCACACTGGCTGGAGCAGAGGCAAGGGTATGCAAGGCCGACCACCCAGCCCTTTTTCGGGTGTGGGGAGTGATATGGAGCTGTTTAACAGGAGGAGCCGTACGGGTACGGAGTACGGAGTCGCTCGACACCCCTCCCGTCGACACCACTCCTGCTCGAGCTACAAGGACCGGCAGGCGTACAACTTTGTACATGTGAGTACGTACGAGTAGGGGGGTCCACTCGATGAGAACCAAACGGCTCAATTCTCGCTGGCCACGGCCAGAAAGGGCTGTGTGGCATGTGCCAAGCGGCGAAGCCATTGTCAAAGGCGGATGCTTGGCTGACAGGTCAGCGACGCGGCTCTGGTGAATGCAAAGAAACGGAGCCTGATGAGAGAATAGCAAGGAAAAGAGACGAAGGGAAGAGATATTACTAGTTGTACGCAGTTACCTGGCTTTGCTTGTCCAAACCGTCGTCATCTTACTACAACCGATGTGGAGACTTTGCTCCCACATGAAATATCGTCCTCAGCCATTGCGCATTGTGCCAGGATTTGTCACCCCTGAGCGGCGTCGGCATGATGACAAAAAAGAATGGGGTTAAAGGGCAATGTCTGGCAGCATCTGTTGCAATCTAAACAGGCGGGAACTCCCAGATCTGGGCAGTATGCGTGCCCTGTTTCTACCTCTCTTCTTCCTCGTTTGAGTGTGTGGTGACGAGGCAAAGGGGCAAGTAGCAAAGCGGTTGTCCCGGAGGGTGGCACACAGGCTGCCCTCTAGGGGTGTATATAATAAGTCCCGGCGGACTCGGCTTGAGAGTTTTGGGGGGGGAGGGCGTCTGAATGAGAACTCCGTGTACAGCTGTGTATTCGTATGGGCGTGTACTCGGTGATATTATCTGCTTACCACCTGCCCATGGCAATCTCATCGCGATCCGTCCATAGAACTGGTACGAATGTCTTTCCCGACCCCCATAGGGTTTGCCGCTAAAAGCCTGTCTTGTCATTTTTAACATGACCTTGGAGAAGTTTGATTTGCGGGAGGCGTCATCTCGGACAACCAATGGCGTTGCCGCAAAGCCAGCGGTCGGAAAAGGCAAAAAGAAGGCTTCGAGAACCGACAGCCAGGGCCAGGTGAGACTTGTTCCGGGCTAGTCAACGGCTTACCTCTCCCACATCTTCGTATAGCCGTGTCTCGGCATATAGGGCAACGTACGGAGCAGGAGGCCCAACAGCCTAGCGAGAGAGTACGAGTAGCGGTAGCGGTAGATTCCTTGCTATATCGTAGTATGACAGTACGAGTAGCAGGACGATGGAAACGCTGGGAAGGGTGAGGCTAGTGAACGAATGATTAGCAGTACTCAAGCGAGAACAGCAGAGAGGCGGCGCTACGCTATGGACAAGGGCAAAATGGAAGAAGAAAAAGAAAAAGAGAGAGAATAGGCTACACACCTGTCCGACGCAAGGGAGGCGAGCAAGGAAGGGCTGGTGAGAGGTGGCCCTGCCACAGCAGAGGGATCCCCTGTCGAGGCATCTGCCGGTCCCAATACTTTCAGCTCAACCAGTTGGCTGTAGTACTTACTATTGTCATCTGCAGGGCTGGGGAGCAAAAAAAAACTGCGGCACGGGCTCCTCCGCCCCTATTCCGTTTCCATGGAATGCGCCGGCATATGCATGCACGCAGTGCTTTGTACATAAGTACAAATGCGTGATGCTGTGGTACTACCTACCTGGAGTGGTAATAGTCGTGTAGTTCAGCTCTTTCAGTGTACGGAGTTAAAGGGGCGCGGCAATGGAAAGCTAGCTCGAGGTCGAGGTACACGACGAGCAATTGCCTTTGCACGCGTACAAAGCGCGTCGTACGGGAGTCGTATTGGGGACCGTGCAAGTCAATGATGCTTGTCAATTGTCCGAATGGAGCGTCGGTTAGGCCCAGGACTCGATCCCACTTGCTGGTCTCGGAGAAGCATCGAACTGCGCGCAATCCCCACGTTCCCGCGTTAGGGAGGCGGCCAGGGCTAAAGAGGCCAAAGACAGGTCCGTTCCATGAGATCAATCTGCGGCCGTCGTCAACCGATCCCGAGACAAGAAGACTAAGCCGTCACGGTAAGGTAAGCATTTGGGACCTTGACGCCTCCCAGAACAAGTAAGCAGACGGCGTGACTTGCGTAGATGCATACCACGCTGAGCCATACATAACGAGGTAGCATTTTGACGAATCCTTCAGGTTAGGCATGAGATGCCCCAAATGAATAGTCAAACTTGCGCCCGTTGGCAACAAACGTTGGAAGTATCTTTAAGCTCCGCGTTCGTTTCGGTCTCTCAGTAACGCTCCTGGCCACTCTCATAACCCAGCTCGCTTTGAAGCGGTCAATCTGCGAAGGCGGAGTTCGTAGTGCAGTGTGAAACGATATCACTCGCCTCCCTTCTCCGCATAACAGCGCGAATACATAGATAGTGGCTGTTCTCACATGCGGCGCGGTGTTGGTCCCTCGTAAATCGACGGTTCTGTGCCTGATCCACGCTTGTGGGCAAAGCCAACGATCCAGTCCAGTCTTGTTGAGGCCGACAACGTCTCATCTGGGTACCTCTCCACTCAACTCCACCCGAAGCAACTCTGCTCTGCAAATCTAAGGTTAGCGGGTGGGCTTACACAGCAGCTCGCAAGCAGGGCAGTTTGCGGCGACTCCCACCGGTCAGTGTCTGCGTCATAAGCGATCCCAGCGGGCCAGGCTAGCGCTGGGAGAAGCAGTCTTGGCTGAGATTCGAATCGAGGCCGTTGTTGTTGCTAGCGCTGCGTCAACCAAGAGTGCAGTAGGGTCGAAAGACACGACAGGTACGGAGATTGATCCGGGGCCAATGATCGCCTCTCCGTCAGGTGGTTTTCGTCAGCCACGTCGTTTGGGCCGGGTGCGAAGCAGTCGGGCCAGCTTTGCGCTCGGAGAGCGAGGTGCATGATCCATACCTCAGACAAACGAAGTACGACGTACTGTAGGTCCGAAGGATTCGGTTTGTGGTTCTGGGGTGGAGACGTCCGCACACTTCCGCCTTTCCCTGTGGCAGAATCCGCGTGATAAGGCTTAGACCTTGTGGCGTGGCCGCGGAACGGTGGATCGAAAGGTAGCTGATGAATAAATGCTATTAGTTGGTCAATCCAACCTTGAGCTCAGAACTCCCTCTCCATTGGACTGCGTCGGATATACGTGTATATTCTTTGTTTGGAGGACTTTGAGCGAGGAAGAGAATCATCCACGTCATGGCAATTACTCCCCATAGAGTTCAAATGAGCATACTGTTCGACTGGCCACCCCCTTTCTCCGAGTTGCTGCAGTCTTGACTTGGCAAGTTGGCTTCATACTTCGTATGCGCGGTGCATGTTACGCGGTGGATCAGAGAGGCGGGAGCCTTAGCACGGTATTCCGTACTCCGTACTCCGTAATGGCCCCTCGGCAGCTCCCTTGTACATTGTGCCATCCAGGCCCGGTCCCTGTCAAGGCGCTGCGCTTGTTCTAACGCCCTTTTGCCGACCTAGTGCAGGCCTGGGACGAGTAGCTGGTTGCTGATATTCATCGCAAGCAGAAAGTGTGACCGACCGCGGCCGCCTCTGTAACAATGATGCCTTGTCACCAGAGCAGATTGGTAGAGACATGCTCCTTGCTAGCGGAAGACGCCGCTCCAGGTCCCGACCATCGTGGCCGCTGATTTGAAGTCGAACAAGGCACGTAGGAGAGCCTGGACATCGGCACTGTGAATCCCAGCTTGGCGAATGGATATCCGGGTGCAACCGAAGTTGCTGCGGCCAAGGGATGTTGGGTTCTACTACCTAGGTAGTAAAAGACGTTAGGGGGGCGGCAGTACGAGTATATCGAAGCAACAAACAAAGAGAGCGAGCGAAGAAGGCCGTCGTCACGGCGGCCAGCATGCCAGTCTGGTACGCAAAGCAATACCAACCTACCTTATGGTTGAAGTCGTAGGAACTTCTCTGTCACTCTGCGTTACGCAATGGCCACGCCTGAGGGCCGATCGCGATCGACCAGGCGACTGACTGTCCGTGCGGTTCTGCAGCAGGAAGGCAGCTCCCGGCTGTGACGAAACGGCGCTCGCAAGGCTGATGATGGGGAGACAAAAATCCCCCATTAGCGCGTCGGCCGAAGTGACCCTGCCAACGTCTGATCAATTCAGCCGGCGTTAATCTCCTTGCTGGTGGGCCGAGGTGAAGGTTTTTGGCCTTGCCGAGCACGGATCAGAAGCCGACTCCCCCGTTTGGCCATGCTTGGACGACATTTGATACCTACAAATGGTTGGCAGGCGTTGAATGCAGAGGCTCTGTATGGTTGGTTCGTGGTTGGTGCCCAAGATGCGACGCAAGATGTGCGCCACGCATCTGCGCATCTCAGCTGCTCCAGGTTCTTGCGCCCCGTGCGACATCGGTGAAGCTCGTCTCAGTCGCATCTGATGGAGGTCAGGGTCGAGCACAGCATGCTGCAAGGGACGGATTGCAACGGGTGAAGTCGTGCCTCTGCATCTCTTCGTGGAACCCGCCATTCCATACCGGCGCCAGACATCTTTGCTAAGCCGCATTGGCCAGACTGGGCTCAGCTGCTGGGCACTTTGCCGTCCAATAGAGAAAAATTTCAGAGCGAAGTGCAAGGCCTGAGAGATGAGGGCCAGGCTGGTGTGTGGTGAGGGGAATCAAGAAGCTGAAGACCAGGCTCCTTGGGAAGGCCAGGGTTTGCCATTACAGGGCAAGGAACAATATGTTCCCAGACCAATTCATCTGGGCAAGAACGACAGAGCATGGTATTGCACCCAGGCAAGAGCCAATCTGGACGTGTGCCAAGAGCCAGGGCGGCACTTTCCTAGCCTCTCGACAGGTCCTCGTGATAGTGCAACTTCCAGGTTCCCCGTACCTTACCTTACAAGTACGGATGCGATTGTACGAATAGACCTTGCCTTATTGCAAACAAAGCACACACATACTACATAAGGTACCTACTCACCAGCAAGTAACGTACTAACAGAGTCTCATTTGCAAGGTGCTAGTAACCAGGTACTAGTACTACAGGAGAAGCAGTCTGGTCCATCCAACATTCGGCAGCACTGGTGCAAATCTTGCAACTCTCTACGTACCTGGACTAAAAACTTCGCTCGAGCCCCGGCATGTGGCAGGTCTTCCCGAGAGGGCCCCGCAAGCCCTTCCAAGACAGCTCGGATCAAACGCACCAAAACTGCTAAACGCTTGAGCAGAAATGCGTTGTACAAGTAGGAGCTCTTAGTACTTTGTATGGAGACGTCCAGTAGGTACCTGGCCGGACTACCTATTGCGCAGGAATCCGGCGCCTATGGTGGAAGTTGCCAGGTACAGTACCGCGGATCCAGGTTCTCTCGAGGTCGCCTATTAGCGTCTATCGTACTCGTACTTTCTGAAGCAGCTCCCGCATTGCATCGGAACCGCAGCGACTCCGCAGCTCTTCACGTGCAGCTGCTTCCTGCTTCCCCGGCAGCTCTTTGCACGATTGCGGCTTAGACGCTTCGATCCCCTTCATCTATGGGAAACCGCAGTGGTTGGCCCAACTCCTCTTTCATGTACAGATTCCTTGTTTTCCTGCCTCGCCTACGGAGTACCCTGCTATATCTGGCCTGGCAGAAGCTCGCAGCTCGCTTGCAGCTACAGTACCATTGACCACCTTACCTGACCAGACATGCCAGGAGTTCCATCTGAGATGCCTGGAGTGCTACCCAACAGCCATACTAGGCAGTACATCAGGACTACATGTACTTTGCTGGAGTCGCCGAGTTGCTGCTTGATACCTAGATTGTTTGACATGTGCGCTGCAAATGCTAGGCTTGTATGTACCCGTCTTCTCCTATCCACTCCCTTGCCTGGCGTCATTTAGTCTACCTCTTATTATGTAGGTAACGCTTGTTGGTTAGAATTGACGCCCGCACTTCTCCTCTTCAGGTTCCATAGCATCCTTGCTCTCAGTCTAGTCCAGACAATCAGGCTTTTAACTGCCCGTTGGTCGGAGCAGCACCTTTTGTGTGTGTGAGCCTCACATACCAGGTACGTGTAGAGAGGCACCACATATGGCGTGGCCTTGGGGGCTGCGAGTGTATATCTCTGATTAGCTGGGTATCTCTCGCGTCACCAGAAGCTTTCATCCGGTCTTGACGATGCAGAAAGTTTCTTACTCTCGAAATTCCAAGAGTACGAAACCTAGCGGAACAGGGACACCACCACAAACCACATGCGGGTTTGCACGAGGGCTGTGCTGTTCCAGCATCTCAAGGCCCCTACATCAAGTCGAGTCATCCCATGTCAACGAAATGGCAAATCACCGTTCACTAGATGCAGCTAACAGCTAGATCAAAATGAGATTTGACAAGTTTCCATGAGTAAGTACCTCGCAGATACTTGCCACCTCATCTCAGAATCTCCTCTGCAAGATTCGATTTTCAATGTCCAACAGCCGCCCCCCGTAAAAACGGCGAGTTCCCGTTCGGCTCGGGCCTCTCCGTGTAAGCACCTAGACCACGATTTAAGGCGGAATCACGATGCCGTCTTTAATGAACGCTCGACAGTGATAGTGCCAACGTTATTATAACTCATCCAAAAGACAGGTTTGTACATTGGTCTGCCGACTAGTCGCCCTGCTGCATGCTGACCAGGTCTCTCGATAGGTTGACACCAGGTGAAATAAGTTGGTGACCTGCAGGGAGACCCGTCACAATGCCTGAAAGTGTCTTACCGCGCTGCACTTGCGAGCACAACTCTGTGCCTTGGAAATCAGATGGGTGCGTGTGTGTTGCGTTGACGCCTGTTGTTAAGACCGAGTGAAACAGCCGTCCAAAGGGATGCTGTTTGATTGCCAACTTTCTGAATTGTCTCATATTTTCTTGAAAACGTCCCCAGATCTTCAATACACCATCGGACGAAAAGTTCCGGGCTGCACATCTTCGTTTGGACCCCTTATTTCAAGCTCTTTGTTACTTCGCAGCTCCAGGAAGAGGCGATACTCTGCTGCTGAAGGCTCACAACTTGACCCAACTCGACCAGAGGTCTTTTTGAGGAGCTGAATCAGGGGTTTGGCACATGTCTCCTGCATGTGTGTCTCTCCCTACTGTGGGAACCCTTGCCAGCCAAGCAATAGTTGCAAGAACTATTGGAAGGGCATCGGCTACGTGTACCAGCATTAGCCGACACCACGATATGAGATCTTGGTTCCGTGTGGCTGGGTCCGTAACCATGGCCATGTCCTGGGAACATGCGGTGTGTAACCCGAGCTGATGTATGTATGTCTCAAACTACGGAGTACGAGTTGTGAAATTCCGTCAAACGTCAGCGCCGTGTTTCTAGTCAAACGGTCCTCTCCGGAGCTTGGCGTCACGACTAATGCTGCATCTTCTGAGACATATTTTAAATCACTGGTCCATTACCTCCAGAGCGTATGATAGAGGATATACTGTACATACGCTTGGCTACAAGTATGCTTTGACGATGCTCAGCATTTGTGCCTGAGTAGGTACTAACATATAGTTCATGCGACAGGAATGAATGATTGTCCTTGTGACCTGAGCGCTGGGTGTCGGAGATGCTATAATCTGCCCGGCGATATGTGTGGCTCCCAAAAGCCAATACGCCTTGCCACCTCGCTGCCCAGATGAGCTGTCTCTTCCCACCCTCCTTGCAGGCTTACTCCAAGTTATTGATGTTCAAGCCCAGCTGCGTATCCATCCTTTGCTAGAGTTGTTTGCTCTTCCGGAAGACCGAGGGAGCGGACGAGTACGAGCGTATGGATGGATGGCTCGGACTACACCCTACATCGAGGGCGGCTCCTATCTATGCAATGCGCTGCAACTAGGCAATTGATCAAGAGTCTGTCACTATGTTTGACTCGGATACAACTCTGGCTAGCCAGGAATTGATCAGTAGCAAAGATGCCAGAAGATTCTTCGTGAGAATGCGACTAAGATATTACGCGCCATCGTGATTATGGTTGTGTGGCATCACCATCAGACAGGACTGTGTAAGCACATCTTTAGGGCTTCCTTTGTTGTATAGTTCATCAACATGAGGCGAATAGTGAGTTAAGAGGACATCATGGGACATCATGGGCTTGCAGGATGGGGGTGGCTGTGTAGCATCAGTTGGTTCTGTCAGCTTTTAAGCTCTGTCAAGAAGGGTATTACAAGGAGAGATGACATCACGTACACGCGTGCCTTGCTTCTTCTTTGATTTGAACAGAGCCTGGAGATCCCCAGAAAGAATGCGCTTATATATCACGACCAAAGGAGCTTTCATGTGCCCAAGATGCAGTAGGAGACTCTTATGCCAGTCTTTTCACTGGCTACTCACCCCAACTGTTCATGCTTCGTCTCCGGTATCATGATCCATATTACAAGCATACGAGCGGTCCCATGTCAATCTCTTAGATTCAACTGACTGAAACTCAGGTTTAGTTTGGCCAAATACTAAGATTCTATTGTCTTCACCTCGAGCTTCTCATCAAATCACAATTTCCAACATGTAGCTGAGAGAGTGTGGCAAGTTACTGTACTCATACTGTATCATGGCTCGTAGAGTGCACCCAGCGCACAGTGTGCACAAGCACAGACCCACACGAGCAACCTGATTGACCAACCAATGCATGGACCTCTCTTGACTGACGTTGTTTCGTAACCATGAGCTACATTCTTCATACACACCAATCCTTCGGCCCAAAGTGCGGCAAGCTGATATCCTCACACGGCGATATCTCTCGCTACTATCCAGACGATATTTGGCGATCTTCACAGATACCTAGTGATACCCAACTCAGCAGTTTGCTAGTGATTCAACGTCATCAATCGCTTCTTCACGCCGTCCAGAACCCCCGCATCTGCGAATGGCCGGGCCTTGATCAGCACTTCTCCATCTGACTCGTCGTGCTCCAGCAACGGCACCATCATGAGTGACCTACAGCGAGCTTGGGCAAAGTCAAAGCTCGGGCTGCCCCCCGAGCCCTTTGAGGAGCTGGACGAGGCTGAAGAGGACCAGGTGCCGGAGCTGCCCGAGGGGCTGGACGACGATTCCTCCTCGGCCTCTTCAGTATCTTCGACGGGGACCATCATCCCGACGCCGAGCCAGAAGCTCTTTGCTCGCCCTCAAGGGTAACTACACCCGAGCTGGAACGACCAACTTTGCTTGTTTGACATCCATGGGCTGTCGGGCTGACGGGTACGCAGCGTAGCGAGGGGCCGGACGCTGGAGCAGATTCCCTGGACAACCTACTTTGAGCGAGAGCTGTTTCTCAAGTCGGAGACCAACCCGGACGTGACTTATCACGTCTACCTCAGCTCGCCGTCAGACAAGGGCCCTTTGTATGTCATGCACCACGGAGCTGGATCCTCGGGGCTGTCCTTTGCACTGGTAGGGGCTGAGATACGGAAACGACTGCCCAATGCCGGCATACTAGCAGTCGACTGCAGGGGACACGGCTCTACCACTGCTCCTGATGGCGCGGCTCTGGATTTGCGGCTGGATACTCTATCGTCTGATCTGTTTGCCATGGTTGAGGGCACAAAAAAGCAAATGGGCTGGAAGGAACTGCCGCCGATAGTCCTTGTGGGCCACTCCCTAGGCGGCGCTGTCGTGACGGACCTTGCCATGTCTGGGAAGTTGGGCACGGCTCTCCTGGCATATGCCGTCTTGGATGTCGTCGAGGGTTCCGCAATGGACGCCCTCCAGAGCATGCAGACGTATCTGTCGACGCGGCCAGGAGGATTCGCAACTGTCGAGTCGGGCATCGACTGGCATATCAGGACCCGGACTGTCAGGAATGCGGTGTCCGCGAGAGCGTCGGTGCCGGCGCTGTTGGTTTGGGACGAGAGCAAGGATGCATCCCGCCCGTGGAGGTGGAGGACGAACCTCGCGGCCACGCAGCCTTTCTGGGAAGACTGGTTTGTGGGCTTGAGCAAGAAGTTCTTGGGCGCTCGTGGTGGGAAACTGCTGCTGCTTGCTGGTACAGACCGACTGGACACGGAGTTGACCATTGGCCAGATGCAAGGTAAGCCTGGTGTGTGCCTGTGCCTGCTGGGGACGCGCTGACATGATGTCGTACAGGCAAATATGCTCTACAGGTCTTTCCTGATGCTGGGCACTTCATTCACGAGGACAAGCCTGAGCAAACCTCTGTGGCTCTTGTGGACTTTTACCGGCGGAATGACCGCAGCGCGTTGGTTCTGCCGCCCAAAGTGTCCGAACTTCTGAGACAGGGCAAAAAGGTGTGATGCAGGACCGAACATGGCTGGGCACCCCGAGTGTCCAGTGGACATATGGCTTTGAGGCGTTTTGAAAGGAACTAGCATTTTCGTACATATAAATGGTGCTCACGCTCCCATTTGCGACCCCCTTAGATAGAATGTCTGACGTTAACAACTTGAAATGACCGAAAGACCTCACTTGCGGTGTGGTGAAGAAATGAAGACTTGTGTGGATGTTATGTTTCGGAGCTATCATTGACCTTGGCATCGAAATGAAGACTCTTGGTGATATAATGAGAGAAACTGGAGACGATTGCGATCTATGATAGTCAAGATACCGGCCACCCTAATAAGGAATCGTCAATTGGACAGTGAAGTTCTGACTGAGGCATGTCTCGATGTAGTCACGGGATTCCCAACGGACTCGACTATCTCAAAGAGTGGTCCGTCTTACTTCTAGGGATTTAGCAGTCAGAATACACTATTCGCGATAGACTAGTTTACAGACAGAGCCGAATAGATTGTCTTTAGTCAATTTGAGGAGTGCCGAGAACGCACGTATCACCAACTGATCCGCCCATTCCCTCTACCAGGCGTTGTATCCCAAGTGTATGCTGTCTTGTGTACTTGCTGCAGCTGTGTGACGCAGTTCAGCAATGAATCGAAGCTGTTTGTGAAGCACAGCCAGCATCCAGCATGAGGCAAGATGACTTGACATCTGTGACGTTATCCATGCCACCCTACACTCGTTATAATACGAGTACGAACCAGAACAAGAAATATCGCGAGACGTCGGGGAACACCCCATCGACCACAGAACTGGCCACGATTGGCCGCAGCCCCTGGAAAATCCCGACCTGAACCCTTTCCCCCGCTGTGGCTTCCAGCACCATTGACCGCCCTAGGGAGCGCTATAGCGAATAGGCGGCCTGGCTGCCCCTCCCCAGCCCTCTTGGTAGTAGCTAAATGCGCCCCCTTCCTTCCCCAGGCCCGCCAAATCGGGAGCGCGGAACGTCGCTAGCGGGCCAAACAGGGAGCTCCCAACCCGGGGCTAGTGTGCCTGGGCTGGGGGGCTGTTGGGTGCAGGCGCGATTGAAGCCATTCCTGCTTGTGTGAATCGGGTGTGTCCTTCCCTTGGCTTCTTCTCCAACCTGGTCTGCTTTTTCTCTTTCTGTTTGTTTCTTCCCCTGCTTTTCGTTGTGACGCTCAGCTTTTTACCATCTTCCAAAATCCAGACTCTACAGCTTGCTTTATCGTCTGCCTGTCTTAATATATCATCCACCAAACGTCCAAGATGAAGGCCTCTGTGCTCTCGCTCGTCTTCCTGTCCGGCCTCGTCGCCGCCCAAATCCCGGATTGTGCTGTAAGTAACAATAATAGCAATGGTTTCAACCAGTTCGGTGCCTTCACGAGACGGATCAATTGCTCTTAATCATAAGCTTTCCGTGGGCAACACCACCAGATCATCGGCCAACTAACACGGTAACAGACCGGCTGCGTCACCAAATACACCACTGGCACGTCCATCGCCGGCTGCGGACAGCTCGACATTGCCTGCATCTGCAAGAACTCCGACTTCCTCAACGGCATCGCCTGCTGCCTGGCGTCGGCATGCGACAAGGACGGCCAGGCCCAGGCCGTTAAGTAC
Organism: Trichoderma gracile; assembly: GCA_020002365.1. NCBI lineage: Eukaryota > Fungi > Ascomycota > Sordariomycetes > Hypocreales > Hypocreaceae > Trichoderma > Trichoderma gracile. Next base: position 1,128,466 of record JAINEY010000006.1, read on the forward strand.
GCCAAGCAGATCTGCTCCTCCGCCGGCGTGTCCACTCCCGACAACGTTGTCTGCAACGAGAACTCGTCGAGCGCGACCGAGTCTGCCACTGCCACCGACGATTCTTCCACGACCGCCACGTCCGGCTCCTCTGAGTCTACCACCGCTGCTGAGTCCTCCGAGACCGCTACCGCAGACAGCTCTTCTTCTGCCGCTGCCACGACCAACTCGGCTTCCCGAACAACTGGCTCTTCCGCGACTAGGGCTTCGCAGACGGATTCTTCGGCTTCGCAGACGAGCACCAACGTCGCGGCCCCGCTGGCTTCTGCCGGAAGCTTGGTTGGTGCCGCCATTGCTGTGCTGGCTGCTGCCTTGTAAGCTGCCTATCGAGGATGGATTGTCCTGGCCTCTGGGTGCTGTTTCCCACAGCATGTTTGCTTTCAGTGGGGGAACACAGATGTAACAACGATACGGGCTGATGGGGATGGGGTGTTTGATTAAGCGAGAGGTGCCTTGTCTGCTATGCGAGCTGTGAATAGCTGGGATACCATACCATAATACCGAGTGCTACTACTAATTTACTTAATATGCCTGTATTCGAATGCCCTTGGCCAGTAAGATATGATTATACAGTCTGATGTGTGACGTGGCGTGGAAGCCGAGATATCAACTCAAGTAGTGCTTAGACGTGTACGATGATGTTGAGTAGGTAGGCTTGGGCACCCCCGAGTGAGGTCACACAATAGAAGGATACCTATGATGGTCAAATCCCGCTGCTAATGAGTTTGGAATCAATGTATATGTAATACTGGCGAGGAGCTCTTGAATATCTCTGCCGTCACTCAGATGCTCCCTCCGTATGCAATAGGCATCAGCCAAACTCAGTAAATTGAGCATTGACTTCATGACCTCGTCCAGCCTTCATGAAGCTCTGGTTGCTCCGCCGTCACTGTTTGCCAACACATCTTCCAGTGCACGAATAAGCTCTGAGACTTCCTCCACTGCGTACATCAGTCAGCTCACTATCTCTTCAGTCGGGTGACTGGAAAACTCACATGTGTTGTAATGCACCATGCTCACCCTCACAACCCCATCCTTGCTCAAGCCCAGCGTCTCTCTCACGAGCCGATCCGAGTAAAAGGTTCCCCAGCGGAACGCATAATTCGTTCTTCTTTCCACTTCTTCCACCAGTGCTTGAGAGTCCCATCCATCAACAGAGAAGCTGACGGTTGCTACTCGACGGCCGGTTTGAAATGCCGTGTCGCCATAGACGGTAATCCCATGTCCCATGTTGAGAAACCGTAGGAGTTCCTGCTGAAGACGACCTTCGTGCGCAATGATGGCGGGCCACTTCCAATGTAGGTACTCGATTACTTTCGGGATGGACTGCACAAGCTCGTACGATCCGCCGGCAAGGCCGAGCTTGTCCTCCAGCGTGGCAGAAGGGTTGAAGAAGTGGCCGAGCGATCTCAGATACGTCTGCCCGCTCCAGCTACCGTAGAGCATAGAAACGTGCGGCCCGTAGACTTTATACCACGAGAAGCAGTAAAAGTCGACGCCAAACGCCTTGACGTCGATGGGCCTGTGAGGAGCATACGCCACGCCGTCGACGCATACGAGGGCGCCGACGGTGTGGGCCACGTCTGCGATGGCTCGCACGTCGGTGATTGTGCCCAGGATGTTGCTCGCATGCGTGCAAGTGACCAGCCTCGTCTTCTCACTGATGAGACGAGTCAAGGTGTCGGCTGTGAGTTGCGGGTCTGGGCCGGGTTCTGGCTTCCACCACTTGAGGACGAGGTTCTGGCGCTCTGCCAAATCGACCCACGGAGCAATGTTGGCTTCGTGGTCTATGCGAGACACAACGATTTCGTCGCCGGGTCTGAACTTGAGGGCATAGGAGAGGTTGCGGAGGAGCTGCGTGGTTGACGGGCCAAAGACGATCTCGTCCGGGTCGGCGTTGATGTACTTGGCCGCGGCCTGGTATCCGGCCTTGTACGCGGACGTTGATTTCCTGCCGACGGCGTACGAGGCGCCGAGCTGGACGTTGGTCGAGCTGAGGTAGTCCTTGATGGAGTCGATGACGGTGCCGAGGGTTTGGCTGCCGCCGGCGTTGTCGAGGAAGACTTGGTTTTGCTGGAGGGCGGGGAACTTGTCCCGGACTTGTTTCTGGTGGTCTTCAAAGGACATGTTTGGAATTGGATTATAATGCTGAACAACAGGCGGAATGTATTTGTTGACGATGAAGGGAACAACCCATATATCAGTTAAGCTTGAAGGCTGAGATGAGGGGATGTGATGAGATTGTGTGTAAGCCGTGTTATCCCCTTGACCCCGCCAAAAGATTCACAACCCAGGTCAAGTCGAGACTGTTTTGTAAGCCAACGCAAGATGAGGGGTAGCCATGCGAATGAAGAAGAGCAGAGGTTGGAGGAACGACATCTCCAATCAATGTTGTCTCTGAAATCATCATATGCAGCTGACTCTCAGAGGCATCGAGGGCTGTGTTTGCAAAAGGTCGAAAATCCTCTTGCGTTGCAGGGTATGCCGGCAGGGAGAGGAGGCATCTAGGCACTTTGCCTGGATAATTGGATCGAATAGGACTGAATTCCGATTTTAGAAAGTCAATGTCGGTCCCTCCTCAGAGAGCACGACCATCCAGCTCATGATCACATGTACAAAGTGTAATATAAGTATAGAAGCAGGCAACGAATCGAGGAGAGCCACGTAATGGAGCTTACAGATGAAGGGGAAGCCAGATACCATCAGCAAACACGAATGCCAATGAATCAGAACATGCAGGACGATACGCTGTCATTAGTCGCCAAGGCATGAAAAAGGGCCTTGAAATCTCGTCATTCACCAGCGATTGAAACTGGGAGTGGCTGTCCGCCTCAATGAAGCAGGCGAATGCCCAAATATGCTGAAATCACCTTGCTTTCCAAAATAGGAAATTCACAGCATAGCTCCAGTGGTGGGGAAGCAAGTGGTGTCAGACATTTGACTGTTGGAGCGGCAGAAAAAAAAAAGTTGGAGAATGATGCGCGCCAGCAATCGGCTGATCTCGCAACTCGCCTCATACCATCTTCCCACCTTTTTTGCAAAAATTTTGATTTCTTCTACCTCTCCTCGCCAATTGACGCAGCCATACCCAATTGCATAGACGCAGCCGTCAAGATGAAGAGAAAGGCGGAGAGCTCCAGCAAAAGAGCCGGCAGCAAGAAGCCCAAGACTTGTACGTCCCTCCAACCTCTCTGGTCGTCCGTCTCTGGGCCTTATGGGTGCTAACCATCAGCACACGCAGCCCTCAGCCCAGAAGATGCAAAGAAGCGCTTCCGCAAGGGCCTCTTTGACGACTCCGTCCTGAGCTCATACACAAAGGAATACGCAGAGTCCTCACCGTACAAGCATGCCGTCATCCACGAGCTGGTCGACGACAAGCTCCTGCGGTCGGTCCGAGACGAGATCCGCGAAAACGTCCAGTTCACGCCCAAGGAGACGGACATTTACAAGATCCACCAGTCGGGCGACCTGGCCAACCTCGACGGCCTCGACGACGAGTCCCTCGCCAAGCTGCCCTCGGTGCTTGCCCTCCGCGACGCCATCTACTCCGAGACGTTCCGCAACTACGTCTCGGGCATCACGGGCTGCGGCCCGCTGAGCGGCAGGAAGACGGACATGGCCATCAACATCTACACTCCCGGCTGCTACCTGCTCTGCCACGACGACGTCATCGGCAGCAGGCGCGTCAGCTACATCCTCTACCTGACCGATCCCGACACGCCCTGGAAGCCCGAATGGGGCGGCGCATTGCGCCTGTTCCCGACGCAGGAGATCAAGAACAAGGACGGCGAGGTCGCCAAGACGCCGCTGCCGGACCCCGTCAAGGTCATCCCGCCCGCGTGGAACCAGCTGAGCTTCTTCGCCGTCCAGCCCGGCGAGAGCTTCCACGACGTCGAGGAGGTGTACCACGCCGAGACCAAGGCGCAGCTGGAAAAGGACGGCGGCCGCGTGCGCATGGCCATCAGCGGCTGGTTCCACATCCCGCAGCTCGGCGAGGACGGATACATCGAGGGCGAGGAGGAGAGGAACGCAAAGAACAGCGGCCTCATGCAGCTGCAGGGCAACCCTGCTCAGTACGATGCGCCGCAGGCCAACCCCGTCAAGGTCGACAACGCCAATGGCAGCGAGCCCGAGTTTGAAGAAGCGGATCTTGAGTTTCTGCTGCAGTATATTGCGCCGACATATCTCACGCCGGATACGCTGGAGCAGGTCTCAGAGCACTTTGAAGAGACGTCGAGCATCACGCTTTCAGACGTCTTGTCCAAGAAGTTCTCAAGCAGACTGCGAGAGTATATCGAGGCGCAGGAGAAGGCTGCCCTCCCCGAGAGAAGCCCGGAGATTGAGAAGACTACCTCGTGGAAAGTCTCAAAGCCACCCCATAAGCACAGGTTTCTCTACCAGCAACCTTCCGCATCAGGGGGTTCTTCGTCGGATGAATCTCCACTCTCAGAGCTACTCAACAAGCTCTTCCCTAGCCGTCAATTCCGCCACTGGCTGCAGGTCGCGACGGGCTGCACAATCGAGAGCCATGACGTCCTGGCCCGGCGTTTCCGTCGCGGGATGGACTATACCCTCGCCACCGGTCACGAGGGCAAGCCGCGCCTGGAGCTCAATCTAGGCCTGACTCCCACGCCTGGCTGGGGAGACGTCAAGGACGATGATGACGAAGACGAAGCAGAAGAGGAAGAAGCCCAGTCCAAGCCCAACGGAAAGAAGAAGAATAAGAGCAAGGACAAGGGCAAGGGCAAAGCCAAGGCCGAAGAGCCAGAGGACGAGCCCGTAGAAGTCGGCGGGCATGAGGTCTACATGGCCGGCGACGACGACGCGAACGAGGATGCCGCCGTGTACAAGTCTAGCGGGGACGATGACAACATCTTGTTTTTCCAGGCGGCGGCGTGGAACAAGATGACGCTTGTTCTGCGGGATAGCGGCGCGCTCAAGTTTGTCAAGTATGTTAGCAGGAAGGCGAATGGCGATCGGTGGGATATTTCGGGTGTGTTTGAGGTGGAAGAGCAAGACGATGATGAGGATGAGGATGAAGATGGTGACGACGAGGAGGGTGGAGAAGAGGACGGAGAAGATGAAGAGGAAGAAGAAGATGGAGACGACGACGAAGACTCTTTCCAGGGGTTCTCGGATTAGACAAAAGCATGGGTAGACTATGGTGGGCAACGTTATCATAAAGCATCCAACAATGAATGCTGTAGAGGCGGTAGTTTTACATTGTCACATTGTATGTAATGAAGCCTCCTAAAGAGGCAGGGTATTATCTAAAATTCCGTCCCAATTATGCTCCGTGTACGCCTTTCCCATGACCCATCATGACCCATGAGCGTGATAGTATTACAACAAAGAAAATGTCGTTGCCAAGACGTCTCTGCCTCATTCATGCCGGCGTCAACGTCTCGGCAAATATGTCTGACAATTCAGACCGCAAAATGTTCGTAATGCCCCGCGCCTCCTCGCTCCTCCCAGACTGCTGCAAGTGATTCACCGTGTCGTGACCCAAGAAGGCAATCCACGGTATCGTGCCCATGCCCGTAAACTTGGCGAGATTCACCTTCTCGGGGCCCAACGCCTGCACCAGCTTGCGCAGCCTCTTCTTGTCGCTGAAGAAGCGCATGGCGGGCGCGTGGTCGGGATGCGTAGGGTGGTGCAAGTGCAGATGCGCGGTTTCGACCGGAAACGGTCGTGGGAGTCGTTGCGCCGTGGCCATGTGTGCTTCAAAGAGCTTCTCCGTGGGCATGGCCCTGCTGTACGCCTCAACGGTGGAAAGCCAGGATACGGACCTCCATGGCTGGACTAGCAGTTTCGGGAGCAGAGGGCTGTGCTGAAAGAGCTGCTCTGCTTCGAGAATTGCCTGGATGGCGGCGTCGAGGTTCCCGTAGTGGGACTGGCTCTTGATGCGGACGAGTTGCGACAACAAGGACGACGCACGGGCGATGCGCTGCTCCTCGCTGATGTTTGCCGACTCGTTCATTGTCCGTGTGATCCATTCCCACGCTATCCCTTCCATCTTCTCAGCCACTAGAAACGGCGCCAGCGCTTGAACAAAGGCTGGCCTGTCCAGGAACTGAAGGCTGCTCTCTGCACCAGAGGACCGAAGCCACCGAACAACTCGCAGTGCAGTATCTGAGCCTGCGAGTGCTGATGTACCCTCGCCCATCTGCTGCCCCTTGGCCACCAGGCAGCCCGTGGCTGCCTTGAGCGTCATCATGCCCCGCGAAACCGCATGGTCAAAGACGTCCATGGGGTCGCGATCCGGCACCCACAGCGCCTTGGGCAAGTGAGAAGCAGCAGCAGCATTCTGTTTGCTGCCGTCGTAGCTGAACAAGGGATTCGCTAGAATGGACTTCAAGTGCAGAGTCGCGGCGGAGCGGCGGCGCGCGGTGTTGCTCTGGGGTTCGAGGGCATCATCTCCGGCTTTGGCGGGCGCGGGGGGGTTGTCGGAGGACGAGCGGCCGTATTCGCGGTCGAGATGGCTCCGGAAGGAGGCCTTGAGGCCGTCGAGCAGCTTTTGCGACTGCTGCTTGGATATCGACGGGGGTTCGTGGTAGCTGGCGAAGAGGTTCCGGAGGGACTGGGCTGATTTGGTAGAGAACATGGCGAGGCTTTTGGCGAGGCGGAGCCGTGGGAGGGGAGCAAGGGAGGTCGGATTGATCTGGTTGAAGGCTGGGTTTGCGTACTTGCCCAGGAGACGAGGCTGGGCAATCGGCGATTGAAGCCGTCGTGGGACGCTGGATGGAGGCCGGACTTTGTGTCTCTGATTCGAGGCTGCTCATGAAATCACCGTCCATGAGTTGACTTGGCTGTGTCATGTGATGGATGGACTGATGGTTGGTGGGGCTTCAGAGCCTTACCAAGAAGTGCCGATGCCTGCTGAACCCTATAAAGAGAGACGCTGGCGGGCGGATCGGGTACCTAAACTCAGATTTTTGGGCGCATAGAAGGTATTATGTGCTATATTATATGTCTCAGTATCTTCATTTCACTGATACAGTTTCGTAGAAATTACAGACGAGAGCTCAGCTTCAAGAGCATGCAGGTACATGCTCGGAGCACATCGTCCTCAAGGCTGTAGGAGGGGCATCCAGTAACAGTTAGACACAGTCTTCGCCAATTGCTAACCCAGATTATCGCACTGGGCTAATGCGAGGCTGGGCTAGATCAAGGAAGCAAGACAAAGAAGTGCAAAGCTTCTGAATGTCTCTTCCAGCTGGACCAATTGCAAGGCGTCACACTCATAGCCATCAGCACATGCGAACATTGTCTGGGTCTCACCTATGTCCTACCTCGCGGCTTCAAAGAACACAATGGGGCACTCGCAATGGCTTCCGCTGCTTTGCCGGGTACAGTGTTGACTGCACGGCGTGACAAGGCCTAGCTCAAAGTTTAAGAGCGCAAGCGTCAGCTGCATCTTACACGTCCACAGGTGCATTGCTTAAGGTACTGGCACTGTGACGACGCCCATTATCAGCGCCGTTGCGTGCATCAGAGAAGTCAAGCAGCACTGTGCCGAGATGCCTTGCCCGTTGAAAGCCTTTATAGTACCTGGGTACTTCGATAGCACAAGGCCTCAATCTATCCCCAGTCGGGATGCCCTGCGCACGATCTGCGATATGCAGCTCCCAATATACAGTGCGAAAGTACAGTGTGCAGGAAGAAGCAGCAGCAAGGCTTTGGCAGCTCGTAGGTTCCAATTGCCGTCTGCGTTGTCGAAACTCAGATCTGCTGCGATAAAGAGCATCTCGAGCCAATTGATAATAGCATCTTCCTGTTTCTGAAATAGTTTATCTAGTACTTTTGATGTGATATCCCGCAATAGGCCGGAAGCACCCCGGGGCCCTCGCCTGCTGCGCCGTATGCTCGTAGCCTCGCTGGTTGTAAGGTAAGGTACCTCCTCGTATGTAAGGTACCCCATCATCGGAATCTGGTGGGCAGCGACGACGGATAAGGCAGCGGCCACAGCAGAGCCTGCAGCTCCAGCTGCTTCTAGCCCTACCCCAGCGCTGGCCGGCTCGCCTACCGCCCCAAGCCTTGCCGCCTCCAAGCACCAGAAGGGCCCTTGGGCGCTGGATCTGGCACTGTGTTACAGCGGAGCAGTGCCTGGGGCCTGCTGGAGCGCCTGCTGCGAAAGTGCCTTTAACGCGGTCAAGGCCAAGGGGGGGCGTCACCAAAGGCGCTCGAGCCAAAAAATCGTGACCAGCGTTTGGTCCAAAACCTCGTGCCCTCCACCTTTGCCTTTCAACCTCCCTTTGCCACAAGCAACACGCAACCTCAACCCACGGCTCTCTCGCTCGAGTTGACGCTCGGCTTTGTTCTCTTCGTTGTTGTTTCTCTCTCTACGATTTCTCTCTTCTCTCATTCTTCTTTTTCTTTCCCACCTCACCACCCCTCTTGCTCGCCACACAGCGCCCGCTGCAGAGGCCATCTGACGGGCCACTGCACAGTTCCCAAATCCCTCCCAATCTCACATCCCTAAACAGCTATTTCCATCCATGTCTGAGGTCATCTCACGGCCCTCTGCCTCCCGCGGCAGGGGCTCTGGCCGAGGCGGCAGAGGAGGTTTCGCCGGTCGAGGCGGCCGCAGAGCCAACGGCGACAAGACGGATCACAAGACCGCCGACGACAACTTGGGCACCTTTGAGGACGAGGGCGAGTTTGCCGAGCTTCGAAAGCAGTATGGCGACAAGACGGGCGTCATCCGCGAGATGTTCCCCGACTGGTCCGAGGCCGATGTTCTCTACGCTCTCAAGGAGACGAACGGTGATGAGACTGAGGCCGTGACACGAATCGCCGATGGTACGTTGGGAGACAAATTCTGCCGCTTGCATCCGTGACTCTTTCCCTTGCTTTGTGCTCTCTCGTTGCCATTCGTCGTCTGAAAAACAAGGACGGCCGGGCGTGCGGCAGCTCAATGGCAAGGCAGCAGTCACTTCAACACACTCGCAGCCGCCAGTTTCCACGTTCAATTGCTGATGCCGATTTTTTCCTTTCGTCGTCATAGGTACAATCTCGCAGTGGGGCGAAGTCTCCAAGACGAAGAAGACCGCTCGCACCAAGGCCAAGGACGCATCCTCCGCACCCGTCGTCGCGGACTCGTCAGCCGCCGCTCGAACTGCCCGCGGAGGCCGTAATGCTGCCGAGGGAACTCGTGGTCGCGGCAGGGCCACGGAGAGAGGGGCCCGTGGCAGCGGACGTGCCAGGGCAGCCCATCCCACCAACGGATCTCGAACCAAGGAGAACCAGCAGCTCTCTGTGCCTACCGAAGAATCCCCCGCCTACAAAGACGACAAGGCCAACGGCGCCGAAGAGAGGCCCGTACTTTCTGAGAAGCCCGCCGTTGCCGAGTCTCTCAACAAGCCCGCCGCTCCTCAAGTCAAGACCTGGGCCAGCATGCTCCGACAGTCCACAGCTCCCAAGGTTGTGCCCGCCCTTCCAAAGGAAGCTCCTGCTCCCAAGCCCGCCGAACCCGTCGAACCCGAACCCGTCCCTGAAACCGCCGCTCCTGTTGAACCTGAACCTGCCAAAGCCGAACCTGAGGCCGACGCAGAGTCCACTCCCGTTGCTGATCAGGCCACTCCTGTCGCTCCCCCCGCCGTCACCGAACCACCTGCCGAAATCAAGCCCTCCCAAGCCGAGCTCACCGAATCCAACCTGGAGCAGGTTGTGGACGTCTCTGCGCCCCCCGCGACCGACACCGCTGCGAGCACCGCTGCTGGCTCTTGGGACCCTCGACAGAGCCCTCCCAGCACCAATGCCACGCCTCTTTCCGCCGCTCAGCAGCAGCAGCAGCAAGCTCAGAGAGCTGCCACCAGCGGCTATGCTGCTACTGCTCTGAAGGCCACCACCGAGAGAGCTGCGCCTCGCACCCCGAGCTTCCAGCGACGAGTTCTCGACCAGGAAGAGGCTGTCCGCATGCCCGGTAACCGGGAGGTGGATCGCGCTGCCGTGCAGTTTGGTGCCTTCAACCTCGATGACGACGAAGATATCGATGGCGAGCGCGAGGAGCCCGAGACCCGAGCTCAACCCCCCGCCGACTCTCCTGTTGCCGTTCCCCGAACCTCTCTCCCTCCGGCTACTCAGCCTGTTGCTATGCCGGAGACCTTTGCTCCTAAACCTACGACTAACCCTCCTCCTGGAATGACACCTATTGGTATGCTTTGCACCCCTTTCCGCTGATCGATTTTGCCAGTCGTTGTCTAACTTTCTTTTTTCCCAGCTGCCCAACAGCCCAACTCCCAACAGTTCGGTCGATTCGGTCAGGCCGGTCCCCAGGAGCTGTCGGCTACTCAGCAGAAGCCCCTGGACCCCTTCAACCAGGGAGCCACTCCCGCATCTCAGCCGCCGTTTGATAACTTTGCGGCTCAAACCTCCCAGCCCCCCGCACAGCAGCCCGGCGCCGCTTTCAGCTCCGCGCCCAGCGACTACTCAGCCTATTACACCGCAAACCAGCAGGACCGAAACCCATACGCCTTTTACGGCCAGCACTTTGGTCAGCAGGGAGCGCATGCCCAGCCCGAGGGCGTCCCCTCGCAGCAGAGGGGCTTTGGAGGCTACAACGCCTCCCAGAGCGACAACCTCAGCCAGTATCCCCAGAGCGGCACCGGCCACAACCAGCCCCGATTCGGCGGCAGCAACGACAACCAGAACAGCGGCCACTCCACCCCCAACCCCGTCACCCAGGCTCAGCAGCAACAACCTCAGCAGCAGGGTGGCCCCGGCTCGCAGCCTCAGGCTCACGGCCAATACCCCGGATATAACCACCCGTACTACAGCAACCCGTACTACCACCAGTACTACTCGGGCTACGGCCAGGGAGGAGGCTTCGGTCCTTATGGCAAGGGTGCCATCTACGGACAGCCTTACGGCGTCTCTCCCAATGCCCCGTATGACCACACGTCGTCTCCTGGAACTTTTGGCCCGTCGTCCCTCCACCGAGAGAGCCCTCTTGGCTCCGGTCTTGGCGACTACGGCCGCGCCGGCTCTGGCCAGGCTGCCAGCCAGCCAGGCCTGGGAGGAAGCAGCTTTGGCAGCATGAACGACAGCTTCTCTCGCGGTGCCTCATCGTTCCAGTCTCAGGGGCAGTCCTTCAGCAGCCAGACGCAGCCCGGTGCCGGTTCTTCGGGTGACGACCTGAAGCCGTTCGGCGAGAGCAAGACGGCTTCCGGCCCCTCGCCCTCTCTCGGCGCGCCCCGCCCCGGCTCAGCCACGAACACGGCTCCCGGCGGACAGAGCGGCAGCCTGCCACCTCCCCAGACGTCCCAGATGGGCGGCGGCTATGGTGGCTACCCTAGCCACCTGCAGGGCCACGGCCTCCACGGAAGCGGCGGCTACGGCATGGGCGCCGGCGCCGGCGGCAACCAGCACAGCACCCCCTATGGCTCGTACGGCCAGGGCGGCTTCGGCAGCGGAGGCTACTACAGCACCGGCCAGCAGCAGCAGCAAGGCCAACAGCAGCAGCAGCGCGGCGGCTGGGGCGGAAACTACCATTAGTGGGGTAGAAACCGTGAAGGAAAACGACGAGGGCGATATCGCCGCGAGCGGGAGGGGATAGCGCTCGTCATCAATTCCAGGTTCGCAAAGGGCATCTGACTACCCCACGCCCCCTTGTTCTTATTTTTTCTTTCATCACTATTTCACTCTTACGTTTGTTCTCTTATCACAAATGGACTTGTGTGTGCGCGTGTCACTACACTAAAACGCCTTATGAGAGGTTGATTTCCAGATACGGGAGAGGGAACGCTGGGCAGCACCGTGGTGTGTTTTTTCAAGCATCAAATGGCTCGGGCATCGAGACGGAGAGGAAAGGAAGTCTTGCTCAAGTCTCCTACTCGTCGGTGCAAACGTGTACGATTGTTTCTTTAGTTTCATTTTTTTCGAGAATCACCTAGAAGAAAGCAGGGTGGGCGGCTTGGGCAAAATGGAAAGAAAGGGCTACGAGGACGGACGGGGAGCACGGGTTTTGTTTGATCGTCGTTCTCGCTCATTAGTTCCCCCCCCCCTTCCTGGGGGCTCTCGAGGGCAAACCGAAAAGAAAGAAAAAAACTGACTGGTTTTTGTTGTGATTTGACGCATGGGGTCTCGATCACTTTTTGGGAGGGACCTTTTTTCTTTTCCCGCCTGGTATATTCAGTTGGGCGGCGGTTTTACGGATAGGGCAGGTCATTGAACAAGCAAATCACCATGAGGGTTTGAGATGCTTTAGTGGACACGGCGAATAGGCAGTCAACAAAAAAAATGCAGACGTTTGATGAGTGCACGAGAAACAAGCTGCTTTGTTTTCTTTGGTATGATTGCATGTCCTCTTTCGTGACGGGTGGTGATGTACTTTGTGGACATGAATCTCGTAAGATTTATGAGGCTATAAGTGCTGTATAAAGTGACTGTTGTTGAGCGATAGTCCGCGAGTGGACATGCACACGGAAACTTGAGACGTTGGAGAAGGACTGAATGGAGGGATGTAAGTGTTTCGAAGGGCTGAATGTCCAGTAGGCCATGCATTAACCACTCATATGCGCAGACATCGAGCTCGGGATAAGATGCCGGAAGGCGATAGAGTGAGACGGCTATCTGCCGAGTCTAAGATGCCGTTTATCAATCCCGAGAGATGGAGGTTGTTTAGCGTGGGCTTACTACCGATTCTAGTAGGGTTATCTATATCTCAGGTATATACAGATTTGTATATCATCATATCCGGCAGTTGATAACGTAGGACATAGTCTGGCAGACTGAGGGCGGAGAAGTAGGAAGTCCATCTCCTCTGAAGAGCCCGATTCGGGGGAGGAAAGGTAGCTGTGGAGAAGATGGATTGACGGTTGCAGCGAGGACAAGGGATGGCTTTTGACAAGGCCCTCAGGGGAAAGAAAAATAAGTTCTCTTTCTTTGCCTTGTGGTTGAGATTTTTCTTTGGGATTGATGTCATATGATGCATGCATGATACATGACACGCTGCGCTTACTGTCGTTCTCATTCCGCTCTTTATCTCTTCCAATCTTTTAGTCTGCGACTCTGTCGTCTGGCATAGGAGAAGAAGATTGCCCGGTCCTCTTTTTGCTTGTTCGATGTCCATCCTGAAGCACGCAATCTCGTGGAGAGACTTCGTACTTTGCCCAAGTATCACTGGTGGGAATCGGGGACTGTGGAGGGAGAAGCCAAGGGATTGACTGCAATTCTTTTTTCTCTTGCGTTATCGGCGCCTCCTATGCATCTGCTTTTGCTGACCGGTCTTTTCATCACGAAGCGGGTATTTATAAGAATAATTTCCATTCCAACCACTCAATTGGGTGACTCTGGAATTATTTCTTACCTTTTTTTCTTTCTCTGCTGGGGGTTTTTGGGGTTTCTTGTTCATCAATTCGGACTTTGCTCGGTTGACTCGCTTCAATCGCTTTAGAGCGAAACGATCGTTTCCCAAAGCGGCTGCCTTATAAAAAGGCTGGTTCCGGTCCCGGCTGGAGCGACGATTGCAGATTGTTGTCTCTTGCCAAAGAACTGAACATGGAGGCGGGGATGGAAGAAAAAAGCGGAAGAAGAAGCGAAGATGCGAAAAGTGCTTCATCGCTGACGATTCGGTCGGGGAGTGGCGCTGGGGATGGTGATGGTGATGAAGATGTGAAGAGGGCGGAGAAGCAGGCGGCTGCTGCGACGAGTCGGTCGGTTGCGTCGTTGAGCGAGACGGAGGATGGAGATGGACGGAGAGGCGGACGAGGTGCGAACAACGATGGTGGTGATGGCGAAGGTCATGGTGATGGCAGTGGAAACGATGAGAGTGGTGGCAGCGAGCTCAAGGACAACGGCGACGAGCACGTCTTGACGCTGTCGCGGGGGAGATGCATCGCCCTCGTGGCCACCGTCACCGGCGCCGCCTTTCTCAATGCAAGTTCGAAGCGCTCTCGACTCTCACAACCCTTCACTTTCTTGGGTCATCAACATATGAAGACTAACTGTACATGCCCGCAGACCCTTTCCCTCCAGAGCGTCGTCATCATCCTGCCCACCATCGGCCACCACCTCTCCGTCCCCGACAGCCGGCAGCAGTGGATCGTCTCGTCGTACTCGCTGACCTTTGGCTGCTTCCTGCTGTTCTGGGGCCGCATCGCGGATTTGTACGGCAAGCGGCTCATCTTCATCCTGGGCTCTATCTGGGTGACGGCCGTGACGGCGGCGAATCCGTTTGTGCCGAATGAGATTGGCTTCAATGTCTTTCGGGCGCTTCACGGCTTGGTATGTCTTTCTTATACCGCGGACCTTCTTTCTGCGCTTGAATGAGCTATTGCTGATGATGTGTTGTTATTGTCATTCAGGGGGCTGCTGCGAATGTGCCCACGGCGATTGGCATCTTAGGCGTCACGTTTCCTCCAGGCAAAGCAAAGAACTATGCCTTTAGCACATACGGTATGTCTCCTTTCCCTCATTCCAACATGTAACGGGCTGTCCCTGACTTTGTTCTCCCAGGCGCCGGTGCCCCTCTTGGGAGTGTCTTTGGAAACATGCTGGCCGGCTTGATGGCCCAATACACGGACTGGAAATGGATCTTTGGCGTCCTCGCCATCATGGGCGGCGTCATTTCCGTCTGCGGCATCCTCTTCATCCCTCCTCCTCCGTCGCCGTCCGGCACGATCAAAAAGGGCCCGCCAAAGATTGACTGGATTGGTGCTACGCTCATCACCGTTGGCCTTCTTGCTCTCATGTTTGCTCTTACAGAGGGTAATGTTGTTGGATGGGACACTCCTTGGATACCTGTTCTTATTGTCGTTTCTATTCTCATCATTGCTGCTTTTGCGATCTGGCAATGGTATTTGGAACGGAGATTGAATGCTGCTTCACGGACCACTACAGATGCTGGAGTTCTGGAATCGGGGAACGCCCCTCGCAGTCTACAGCCGACTCCCTCTCCGACGCCGCCGCTCATCAAAGTCTCCATCTTCCGCAACCTCCAGTTCAGCGCCGTCATGGTCATCATGCTCCTCTTCTTCGCCGCCTTCAACAACTACCTCATCTTCACCACCTACTTCTTCCAGGAGTTCCAGGGCCTGTCCCCCTTGCAGACGATGCTGCGCTTCATCCCAACGGGCGTGGGCGGCGCCACCGTCGCCGTCATCGTCTCCCAGCTGCTCGACCGCGTGCCGACGCTCTTCATCCTCATCACCGGCCACGTCGCCCTCTGCGTCGCCTGCCTCTTGTATGCCGTGCCCATTTCGCCGTCGACGTCCTACTTTGCGTATGGCCTTCCCGCCATGATTCTCGCCGTCATTGGCTCAGACACCACGTGGCCCTGTCTTACCCTGTTCACGTCCCGCGCTCTTCCCAGGGAGGACCAGGCCGTTGGCGGCGCGCTCATCAACTCGGTCGGACAGTTTGGGCGGTCCATTGGTCTCGCCATCAGCACGGCCGTGCAGACCGCCGTCATGGCGAATGCTCGGGGCTTGCCCGTCAAGAATGCAGGAAGCATAGAGGCGTGGGATCCGGAGTCTCTGAAGGGTCTGCGAGCGGCTTCGTGGATGAATCTTGCTTTTGGGATTGTGTCTATGGGGGTTGTTCTCGTGGCGTTTAGGACGTTGGATATCGTGGGCAAGGTTGAGCCTGTGTCGAAGAAGGCGAGTGAGGGGGTTGTTCGAGATGGTGGAGAGAAGAGGGAGGAGGCTAGTTCTCAGCCAGAAAGAGCATGATGCTGCCTTTTTTCGATGATTTGCTTTTACACGATTGGACGTTATATGGGCTTTTAGTTATGATATAAGATGGAAAAGGATTTCTATTTAGCATATGAGATGGAAAACGATTTAGACTATGATGAGATATGACATATTAGTTTCTTATAGAACGTAGAAGGAGTTCTAATGGAAGGAAAATTTAGTAATTCAGACGTCGTTTAGTGTTTATGTACTAATATCTAATATGATGCCTCATCGCTTGTGTCTTTTCCTTCTTCGTCTCCAAGTCTACTCTGGGTATCATGTCTTTCATCACAAAAGGAGCGTAACAAACCAACCACTCATCAACCACACCAAGCCAAATAATAACACAAACCACCAATAACGAGGACACCCCAAATCCAATCCCCCAACCCCTCAATTCAAAACGCTCCCCCCAAAAGAACCGTGCAATGCAAGTTTCCCCAGTTCACGACCTCCTCGAAATATCCACCTCAATCTGCTCCAAAACATCCCCCTCCTCCCCAACAACAACAACATCCTCCAACGTCAAATCCCCATCATCCCTCGCCATCAGCGCAAGTTTCTTCCTCACCGCCTCATCCTGCTCCATCTCCTGCCACAGCTCCAGATCCCACTCCTCGGCGTTCTCGCCGCCGCCGCCCAGCATCCTCTTGCGCTGCCACGGCGGCCAGTGCCACAGCCCCGCGACGGGCATGGCCCTCTTGGCCGCCTTGAAGAGCAGCTCCAGCATGCCCATGAAGGACAGCACGACGAAGACGGTGGACCACCACACCGCGTCCGCGCCCCACAGCCGCGTGAAAGTGTGCCGGATGTCGTAGTCGCCCGACGGCGTGGCCGCGTAGACGCCGTCGAGGAAGGCCAGCCATGCGAACCAGCCTGCTGTTGTGATGAAGAAGCAGGCCATTACGATGGCGGACTTGTAGTGCGTTTCAAAGATGCTGTTTCCACGGATTAGCGATGCTTTGTTCTTTTATTTGTGTGTACGGGGTGTAAAAGGGGGGTTAAGGGGGGCAATAGGATGAAAAGGGCGGTTCTTACAATAACTTCCAGTTGATCCACAAGACGCCAACCGTAAACACCAATGACCCAAGCGCATACAGATTCTCGTCCTTGGCTGCCGGCGACACCCATCCGTAGCCGGCCCAGATGCCGTTCCAGGTAATCACGCCCTCGATGGCAGCGAGCAGCATCCAGCGCATGTACTTCCAGAAATTCAGGCCCATGTTTCGCTGGCCGTAGATGTACAGCTCGGGGATCGCCAGCAGCGTTTCGGCTCGGAGGTCCTGCTCCCAAATGCCCATGCAGATGGTGCAGAGACTGGTGAAGAGCGTGTTGAAGACGGTCAAGCTCGCCGACTGGTAGAGCGAGGTGCCGGTGTAGCCGTTGAAGCGCTGATACTGCGCCGCAGGGAGGTAGAAGAACATTTCTTTCCAGAAAGTGCACACGATGAACTTGGCCGTGCGGACGTAGTTCCACCGTCCGTGGACGAGGAGCAGCCGCTGCAGGAACCGGAACTGCGCAATGGCGTAATCTGCCACTCGCGCCGCCTGGAGCCCTTCTTTGCCCGAGATGCCAATGCCGACGTGGCTCGCCTGGATCATGGCAAGGTCGTTTGCGCCGTCGCCGATTGCCAGCGTCAGTCCGCGCCGGTTCTTGCCCTTGTACGCCTTGAGTTTGCCGCGAACGGTTCGCACCAGGAGGGCCTTTTGAGCGGGCGATGCGCGGCAGCAGATGACGGAATCCACGCGGAGCATAATGGCAAAGAACTGCACCGACAGGGCCTCTGACTTTTCCACAGCCGCCAAGGTCAGCCCATCTATGACGACGACGCTGTGAATCGAGCCGACGGTCAGATCTTCAGCCATGGCCGAGAGCTGCGTCTCGAGGGAACCCTTGGTCGCGTCCAGTATGTACACGTCGGAGCCGGGGCGGCAGATTCGGGCAGAGTGAGCAATGTTGATGGCTGTTTCTCGCTTGTCTCCCGTCAACATCCAGATCTTGATGTTGGCCCGTCTCAGCCTGTCAATGGTTTCCGGCACGCCCTTCTGCAGCTTATCCTCAATCGCACTGCCACCAACGAGCTCGAAGGCTTGCTCAATCATCTCTCCAGCGGCCTCAATCTTTTCCTGCCGATTTGTGAGACTGGTGGTAGCGTCGTCGTAAAGCTTCTTCCATGATCTGTACTCCTGTTCCGAAACGAACTTTTGCGCAAAGAGGAGCGTCCGGAGACCTTCCGTTGCGAAGTCATCCAAGTGCTTGAAACATTTTGTGAACACCTCAGACTCGTCGAAAATGCCAGAGTCTTCCAAGAAGCTGAGACGTGGATCCAGAGGCTGCGGTGCATGAGGCGTCATGGGGCTCAGAAGGTGGCGGTTCGAAATATCAAACGACGCACCTCGTGAATTCAGGTTGAAAGACGGGCGTGGCCGATCCTCGGACCGGCGAGTCAGCTTATTGAGCTCAAAGGACTTGCTCCGGTTACCCATTGACGGCCGGTGCACGCTCCTTTCACGCGTGAGGGTGGGATTGCGGCGAACGCTCAGACTGGGCCTTCCGCCGAAGCTGTTGCGCGGCTCGAGCTGCTCGCTGCGGCGGAATCGCTCATGCTCCAGCTCGGCGCTCTGCCGGACTTCTGTTGCCTTCTGCATGGCGAGCGAAGACAGCCTCAGTCGAGGCAGGATGGCCGAGTCGGCGCCCTTGCAGATGACGGAGATGCGGCCGTCCGGGTAGCGAACGACAATGGACATTCTCTTCCGGGCACTGCTGAACTCGATGACATCTAGGATGTCGTATTTCAAAAGCTCAACGCTCCCATCGGTCTGGGTTACCTGGAGCGTGATTTGCTTGGAATTGCGTTGAACCACCAGATAACCCAGCTCCTGTGCAGCCCTCACTAGAGCGAGCTCATCGGGAGAAGATGCCTGAAAGTCAATCTGTCCCTCTTTCTGCTCAGGCAGACAAGAGTGGCACAGCGCCATGGCAAGTAGATATTCCTTGGTTTTCCTAGTAAAAGCTGAATGTGGCCGCAGCTTCATATACTCGAGCAAGTCCGAGGTGGTGACATCGGGCTGGACATGATCCGGCCGGCCCGTTGATCGCCACTGGGATGAAGACCTTCGCCCTGTCGTTGACGGCCTTGGAGACATCGGTATGTCGACAGCCTCGTGATCCTCGTGGATCACAATCGAGGTACGGTCTCTCCGACTCACCGAAGCGGCGCGACTGGGCACGTCAATCTTGACAATTGACGAAGTAGTATCCGACGCATCGATCTGTGCTGGCTGCGGCTCCAAATCCATCTCATGAAGCCAAACGGTACCGGCGACGCTAATCTTTCGAAACTTCATGACGTTGTCCGTGAGCGTGCCCGTCTTGTCCGAAAAGATGTATCCAACCTGGCCAAGGTTCTCCAGAATTGTGTTTGTGTTGCATCGCGCCGGCGTATCCGACTCCTCGTCGTACATTTCAACGTCCGAGTTCAAAAGAAGCAGCTGTCCAACCTTGACGATTTCCAAACTCACGTATAAAGATAGCGGGATAACATTGTTGAACATGATAATGAAGGCAATGATGATCTCGTGGAAGGGGACGCTGGCGTGGTCCAAGTACCAGGAATGACGCTCGGTGCTTCGCTGCCAGCGGATGTAACCCATTGAAACTCCAACAGATAGAATGACGACGTAGAAGGCGAGCGTAATGACGATTCGGTTGACCACCCTCTCCAGAGCAGGCTTCTTTGCCTTTGGATGTCTGTTGGAGTTCATTCGCAGCTTGCACTCCTCTCCCGTGTTGAGCACGATTCCAATGGCGCAAGTGGTGTTTCGCAGCACGCTGCCGCGGTAGATAATCTCGTTGAGGGTCAAGGGGA
This sequence comes from Trichoderma gracile, assembly GCA_020002365.1. Taxonomy (NCBI): domain Eukaryota; kingdom Fungi; phylum Ascomycota; class Sordariomycetes; order Hypocreales; family Hypocreaceae; genus Trichoderma; species Trichoderma gracile. Next base: position 1,148,050 of record JAINEY010000006.1, read on the forward strand.
CCGCTTTCTCCTTGACAGTGACCTTTCCATTGAAGTTGAACAGATTCGGATTGGGATCCTCGGCGACAAATTCCGCACCGCACTTGGCAATACCCTCAATGGTATCACACCCCTCGAGGGCATGACACACTTGCTTGCTCTTGAGGTTCGTTTCGCCATCAAGCGCCATGGTATCGACGTAGGCCAGGTTGTTCTCGCCATCGCTGTAGAGGAGCGCAATGTCGGCCGGCACAGGTTCGTCGCGCGCAAGTCGTATGACATCTCCCACTTTTATATCGGCCCATCTCGTCGGCACCCATCGAACGCCTTGAAACTCTTCGGCGGGAACAGGTCGAGGCTCGCTGGTCGTTTTCGTATGGAAGGGATTGAATCGATCTAAGAAGTGCGCTCGCCTGGCCTTGCCAGTATACTTGTCCTCCTTGCCAAGTATGGTCGCAAAGTATGCATTCTCAACCTTGTCCAGTCGGTGTCGTCGGTAGTCGTCGTAGCCTTCCTTGAACATGGTCAAGCATACAAAGAACAGGAGGGGGAGGATCGTCGTGTAGGAACCCGTCGTCGAGAGGCCAGGAATCTGCATCCAGCGAATTAGACGCGCGCGCAAGCAGCAGTTGAGCCGAATCACAGGCAATACGTACCATCTGAGGAATTCCAACGCAGAGAAAGTAAAAGTTGCCGACGCGAGTAAACTGGAAGAAGAGCTGCTTAGGCACAAAGTTCCACAAGGTGTACCGCGAAGTGCGAATGCTGTTGGAGATGTACGCCTGGCCGCGCCGGGCATCGATCAAGGCCTCGTCATTGTCGATCCGCAAGGGTATCTTACGTCCGTCTTTCGAGGCCGCCAGCTGGCCTCGCTGCAGTATCGCCTCGACGACAGCCTTCTGGTAGACGGAATTGGCGGCATGGCGGATGCGCTGGACGACGGACGTCTTCGTCTTGGTTTTCGCAGCCTCGGCGCAGCTGGGAGGGTAGTCGGCAAGGCTGCTGGCCTGGTCGGACTTGGAGCGGTTCAGACCCTCGGCCATGGCGCGAGGAGCATCTGAAGCGATGATGATCTCCTGGTTCCGGAAGAACAAGATCCTCTTCAACCCCAGAAAATAGAAAGACGATAAGCGAGAGGAAGTTTGCGACGCTAGAAAACCGCACTCTGTTCAACCAAGAAAAGCGGCCTACTTTCGCATGCCGAGAATATGCCCGCTATGGAGAGGCGATTCGGTACGCAGAGACGTTGGTCTGAGAGAACCAGCTGAAAACGAGAGGGAAAAAGCAGTGCTGGGTATTGATGACGATGATGATGACAGGTAATATGACCCGAGCGGATACGATGCTGGTGTATCTGCAAAACGACTGACAAAAAGCACAGACAGCAAGGCCCCGGATGGTAGCGATCGAGGAATTCTGGCGCGCTATAGCGAGTGAATGTCGATACGGCCAGCGTCGTCGCACAACTCGCAGCAGCAAGACGAAGAATAAACAAGAATCAATTGCACAAGCAGGAATCTGGCGATGAATGGATGGTTGGCTAAAGGTATGGAGAGTTCGGGTGTGTAACAACTGCTCGTGGCAAAACGGGCTGCAAAACCCACGAGTCCACAGCGGGCCAGTGCCAACGGTTAGCAGGCAGTTACAGGGGCATCATGGCCGCCCTCCCGCCATTGACGCAACCAGACGCTTCCAGGTTCAGCGCGGACGGAACACGGAAAGCCTCTAAACGTCCGCCACGGTGGGATAAAAAGGCCGGTTTCTGGCGGGTGCGGCGACCCCTGGCGAGGCTTCTAGAGGCGGTTTTGCAACACGTGGGGCGTTTGGGTTGAGACGGCGTCATGCCGAATCCTGGGGGGGCTGTGCTGCAAATCTCGTATATAAGACGGGATGGACTGACTACACGAGGGCTTCAGTATCGACAGGTCACTGTATCTACTGTATTGTCTCGTATTCTCTTTCACTGTACTCCGGACCGAAGAAAAGACTTGATGAGATGTGGTTGATCAAGATACTGTGTTGCTAAATGGCCAGGACTTCTCCGTCTCTGCTGACGCGTAACCCTTCATGTTCTCGAGAGTGACAGACGGCCATGACTCCATGTCTCGCCCCCACAAGTCTCATCTCATCTCATCCCATCTCATCTGTGCGTTCGACTATTAATATTCCGTCCAAAGTAATACATCTAGCACCAGCATCGGCTGCCAATGAAACAGGCCATGCAGCGTGTCAACGAGCAATGATTCAAGCCTCCGAAGCTGATCTACTACCCAGATGCACTGTGAAGCTGACATTTCGTGCCTGTGCCTGGGGCTGACTCGATTTACCGGTGCATGGCTTTATAAGAGGCAAATGTCTTCTCTTTTCTCCGTACACTTACTCGAGTTGTGTGCGCCACAAAGAGAAATGCTGATGGCTTGCGTGGTGCTTTGAGAAGACAGGTACAGAATCCAAAGTAAAACCACGCTCGTTGCCGACCGTCCGACATGACGTCATCACTGCATTCGACCAATTCAGCAAAAACATGCCGCTTTCGGCACTTCACGATGCCTTCAGTTCTATGCCCCCTTCATATGGATGAAAGCAGAGCAATGGAACGAATATGCATGTGATACTCACTATAATTCTGCACATTCAATGTCGAGATGCATGTTACCCGCAACGCCAAAGTTTTACCATTTTGATTCTACGGTGAACAAACTGCCTGATATTAGCATACAAATCGCCATCACCGCCTTGAAGATACCCAGCTGCCGCTCGATATGTCAAGGTGAAAGGACCCCTTTTTCTTTTTTTCAAATTCAAAAACCGAGTTCCTTGACCTGCCTCCCGTCGGCCAAGAATCAGAACCATCTGCCATTCTCAAATGTCTAAGCAAAGCATCAGCCAGCAAAAAAGCAACTTCCGTGTTCCCGAGGGGACAAATTGTCGCCTCTCGACAGTCGAAAGGTGAAACGCCTTCCCAACAATGCAACGATGCAAAAGCGACAAAGAAACGAGCAACCAAAGACTCGCGGTGTGAACCAAACGATATATCTCATCCGCAGGCATTCCAACTCTGCGCCGTGCTCAAGCTCCCTGGACTTGCGGGATATTCTCCATCTTGCCGCCCTCCTCAAGCCATTCTTTCTTGATCAGCTGATCACGAACAGCAAAGAGAAACTTGTAAGCCGTCTTGACCGTTCCATCGCTCACGCCAGTCTGCTTGGCAATCGGCGCTGAGGGACGTGGTTCGCCCATGAGGTGACACGCCATGTAGATGCACGCGGCGGCCACCGACAGCGGCGAGCGGCCGGCAAGAGCAGAGATGTCCGTGGCCTGCTCTGCGAGATCACGCGAGATCTTGGATATCTTTTGCTGGTTCTTAAAGCCGAGCTGAGACACATAACGGCCACAAAGATCTTCGGCGCCAACAGACGTGTTTTCGTAGTTGGTGACGGTGTTGAGCCCGGTAGCACCCTCGCCTTCGGTGTCTTGAATCTTTTGCAAAAAGTTCTGCAACTGCTTAAAGACTCGGCCGACCTCCTTCTTGCTGACACTAGTGAGGTTGAAGATTTCCCGGAAGGTTCGGGGCACGTTGTTCTGTCGGCACGCAATGAAGATGCAGCCGGCAATAACGGCCTCCTGAGGCTTGCCCTTCATGAACTTGTGCTTGTCGACGAGCTTGAAGATGTGCTTGGCGGCGTTGGAGACGTTGGCCCCCATATGGATCGTCTCGCAAAGCGCGACAATCTCCTTGTACGCCTGCATCAAGCCCTTCTGAGCCTTGTCCTGGTTGGCATTGTTCTGCGTCCGGGACAGGGCCTTGTGAGCTTTGGACTCGGAAAAGGCAACCGTCGTGGCCAGGTGCTGGCCCTCGACGAACTCGTCCTGCGGTCCTCCAACACGGCTAGGGTCGTCGCCGCCCTGGTCATCATTGGCAAACGTCCGCCACTCGGAGCGCGTGTCGATGATGCGGGTGCCGACGACGACGCCGCAGCTGTTGCAGACCATGTCGCCGCTCGAAAACTCCTCGATCAGGTCCGGGGGGTATTCTTTGCAGTCGGGGCACACGAGCACATTGTTTAGGTCTTCTTGGAAAACCGCCGGCTTTCCATTTGCATTTGCATTTCCGTTCACGGTCCCGTTCACGATCGGGGTTCCGCTCGGCGGCGGGAACATCTTGGTCGCGTAGGGTCTAGGCCGGTAGATGTTGCTGATCTCGTCAAAGACAACTCGTGCTCGTTTCGCTTCCTTTCTTCTTCGCCGCAGCTGCTGCCTCTTCTTCTCTACTGTCTTTCTTACCGGAGAGTCTGTCTTGAAGCAGAGTCCTCTCACCCAGAGTTGATCGTTGAGGACTTGGACGAAGAGCGGTGAATGCAGCTTGACGGTCGCCGGTTCTCTAGATTGAGAAGAAGAAGAAGGTTGCGATCGAAGCCACCGACGTGGCAGTAGGCACTTAAGGGGTCTTGCGTGTAGATGCTATCTCCCGGCTTGTAGCTTGGATTGTTCAACCTTTTCTTTGTTCGACCTTTGGTCTTGATTTGGGGCGCCTAAAACGGCGGGATCCTGTCGACCTTCTGGAGCCTTGCCAAAGGGCTGGAAGACAGCAGAAGCCCAACGGATTTTCTCCTTTTTTTTTTTTTCTTTTGTTCTTTTTGTAACTATGTAAGGGTCTGCCTGTTTCTCGACTCGAAGATATCCTCTAACTGTCCTGTGGTTGGGTATTCGACGAGAAAATGGCGCAGATTGAGAAATGCGCAGTCAAAGGGGTCTCTGCCGGCCGACTTTTCGTAACCAGTGAAGGCGTCTGAGGTCGAGATTCCGTATCGAAATAATTAATCTCAGAGCATCGATTAGTCGGCAAGAGAAGCGGCTGGATTCTGCACCCGTTGACGAGCTGGAGAATTGCAATCGGCGTCGCTAGAGAGCGTGATCCAACTTCTGTGCGGCGAGGGAGTGACTGGAAAAGAGACGTTGTTTGGGAGCAGGTTTCAAATGAGCGGCTGGGCAGGCAGGCGTTCTTCATATGTCAGCCCTGGAGCAAACTTGCGGCCTGATGAATAAGCGAATCAAGTGGCGAAGCTTCTGGATGGGTGAGTCAGCACAGCTGAAGACGCGGACAAACCTTGTTGCGCTCGAAGGGGAACCTCGGGCGACCAATGACCGAATGAGGCAGCATTGACGGCAGGCGGCATCATTAGTGACCAGGGCCTGGATATCGAGAGCTGCTTCTAGATAGCTCTTCCACCTCGTACCTCGTTTCCCTCTTGTCTGTATTACTGTACAACACACAACAACAAACGATGGCTCCCAAGACGCTCATTGCGCCGTCAATCCTGTCGGCCGACTTTGCACAGCTTGGTGCAGAATGTGCCCGGACCATGGAACAGGGTGCAGACTGGCTGCACGTTGATATCATGTTAGTACCGCCATTGCTACTCGGCCTCGGATGCTCGCAGCACCGTCGCCTCTGTACTCCCCGGACAGAGCTGACCTGTAGTCCACAGGGACGGCCACTTCGTGCCAAACATTACCTTCGGAGCGCCCGTAGTGGCCAAGGTCCGGCCGCACGTCGAGAAACCCGCCCAGCCCGCCGGCCGAGGGACGTTTGACTGCCACATGATGATTGCTGAGGTACAAGATATACCGGCCCCGCATTGACTTTCAAGCAATCCTTACCACCAATGGCAGGAAGTTCTACAACCTCGAGGCTAACATATGTTCGCACGACAGCCTAAGAAATGGGTCAAGGAGTTCAAGAAGGCCGGCTGCGACTTGTACTGCTTCCACTACGAAGCTGCTTTTTCCTCCGCCGCAGAGTCCCCCGAGGAGACGACCGATAAGAAGACCAGTCCCAAGGAATTGATTCGTTATATCCACGATAATGGACTGCTGGCGGGCATTGCCATCAAGCCTGACACATCCGTCGATGTGCTGTGGGACATTCTCGAGAGCTCTGATCCTAAGGAGCGACCTGATGTAAGCTCTCTCCGGATTACTGGGTGTCGAGATTTATAGATTGGACGCTGACATGTTAAACAATGCAGATGGTTCTGGTCATGACAGTCTACCCCGGCTTTGGCGGCCAAAAGTTCATGGCGTCGGAGCTGCCCAAGGTGCAGGAGCTGCGCAAGCGATACCCCGAGTTGAACATTGAGGTCGACGGAGGACTAGGACCCAGCACGATTGACCAGGCCGCGGAAGCTGGTGCCAATGTCATTGTTGCGGGAAGTGCCGTGTTTGGAGCCAAGGACCCGGCCGAGGTGATTTCATTGCTGCGCAAGTCTGTCGATACGCGGGGAGGAAAGCTGTAGATGGCGGGCAAGCTGTAGATGGTGGGGTTAGAGTTGGGTAGTAGTACTGTATAGAGGGACACATGACTGCACGAATAGATGAAGCGATTGACCAACCCAGGACGATATCATCTCTATCAATTATGACTGTGGATGTATTATGTCGTCTTTAAAGACAATTAACCTCCAACTTCCTCTTGTACAGGAAGCACAGCAAGCAGAAGCAACTTGAAGCTGTCAACCCGTCACAGTGGGTCCGAAATCGGCCCACGGCCAACCACAAACACGGTCCAACCAGCACCAGCCAAAGAGGCCAATCGGGAGTTTTGGTGCTGACTCACAGCCAACAAAAGAAAAGAAATGACAACCGCCTTCAAAGATCTCTCTCCATTTGTCGGCATCTTCTCTGTTGTAACACAGATGCGGGATAGTGCGTTGGTTCTGGTACAACAATTGTTCATTGAACTTGCTGTTTCATTCATTCAGTGGCCGTTGTTACACTCTCTTATCAGAGATTGACTCATCATCTTTCTTTTTTCCATCTCATCTTGCATCCCATTCTTCATCACGCTTCATCAATCTTCAACCTCACATAAAACAAACCATCTGTCATCTTTCCACCATTTGGCCATATCCTCACAGCACAGCACAAAATGGCCTCAAGCACGACAAACACCGGGCCAGACGAAGCCCTCCCAATCGTCAACCTCAAGCCCCTCTTGACCAAGCTCTGGCCGACAGACACCATCGTCACGCCCGACGAAATCGCCGACGCAATCTCCCACTTCTTCACAAACCAGGTCAGCGAGGCGCAGACGGCGTCCCTGCTCATGGCCCTGCACTTCACCAAGCTCGACTTCAAGGCCGACGTCCTCGAGCGCTGCGCCTATGTCATGCGAAAGGCCGCGGCACCGATCCCTGTCGAGGAGCTACAGGGCGTCATACAGGCGCGGGGGAGAAAGGAGGGCACGTACACGGGCGGACTGGTAAGTATTTTCTTTCCAATTATTCAGCTCCATGTTATAGATTGCCTAGTGGCTTTAGATACGTCAAAGCTGTCTATTTATATATATATACATATATGAGTATATATCAACATGTGTGCTTCTAACTAATCCATCCGCAGTGCGACATTGTCGGAACTGGAGGCGACAACCACGACACCTTCAACGTCAGCACAACCTCATCCATCCTCGCCTCGTCGCTGCTCCTCGTCTCCAAGCACGGCAACAAGGCCAGCACCTCAAAATCAGGCAGCGCCGACATGGTCAACTGCATGAAGCCCCGGCCGCCCATCATCAGCGCCGTCAAGCCCGAGACGCTGGTCAAGGTCTACTCCAACACAAACTACAGCTTCCTCTTTGCGCCCGTCTTCCACACCGGCATGCGCTACGTCGCGCCCATTCGAAAGCAGCTCCCCTGGAGGACCATTTTTAACAACCTGGGCCCCTTGGCGAACCCGGTCGAGGACGTGCTGGAAGCCCGGGTCATCGGCGTCGGAAGACGGGACCTCGGCCCCGCGTTTGCTGAGGCCTTGAGAGTTGCCAAGTGCAGGAAGGCGTTGATCGTTTGCGGAGAGGAGGAGCTGGATGAGATCAGCTGTGCGGGGAACACACTCTGCTGGATGTTGAAAGAAACGTCCCCCGGCGGCGAAGTTGTGGTTGAGCATTTCAAAGTCCACCCTCACGACTTTGGCGTCAGCACACACGCCCTCAGCGATGTGTCTTCCGGAAAGGAGCCAGAGGAGAATGCCGAGATCCTGTGTCGTATCCTCAAAAACGAGCTCCCCCTGGATGATCCGGTCGTCGAATTCGTCTTAATCAATACTGCCGCCCTTCTTGTCACTTCTGGCATCTGCGAGGCGGACACCAGCGACATGGGCCATGGCGATGATGGAAATGTCATCAAAGAACGAGGCCCTGGTGGCCAGCGCTGGAAGGAAGGTGTGCGAAGAGCGAAGTGGGCCATCACAAGTGGTGAGGCCTGGAGACAGTGGCAGGCATTTGTCGACGTTACCAACGAGATTGGCAACTAATTGCCCCTGCCGGGCAGGGGCCAGAATAGCATTTCTTTTTTTCTTGCTGCAAGATTTGAGGGGGCTTGGAAATATGTGTGGAAAGGCAATGATTATCCCGTTGAGTCCTTTGAGGTACTATGACGAGAATTGTTCTTATGAAGGTGTCCAGGATTGATGCAGCTGATGGCGAGAGCGTCGGTCTCGTTTGACTTCGTTCACCATGGGCAGCGACCTTGTAGATTTGAAGGAAACGACGGAATGAGGCCGTGACACGGGAGGCTCTGAGTGCCGGTCGAGCTCAGGCGACGCAAGGCCGGAATGGGGCCGAGGTGGCCGATTGTCGTCGAGGCGATATGCGTCGGCTGACCCGTTCGAGCCGGTAGAATCCTTCCGTTCAGGTGCCACAGCCGGATGATGGTCGAGCGATAAGGAATGGTTCTCGTGAAGCCTCGCTTCCCATTCCTTCCAGTCATCCTTGAGGCCAACCAGAGATTCCTCGTCTCGCGACGCAAGAGGCATCGACTCCTGAGCCGGCTGCGGCTCCTCCATGGTTTCCGCAATCGGTTCCTCCGGCGGCGGCTGATTGGAGACGGCGCGGTACATGATACGTGAGGCGGGACGATCCAGGGGGTGGATCGCCGTGTAGATGGAGCCCGCGTCCCCGTTCAGGTCCAAGTTTGAGCTCCGAGTGGCCAGCGACTTGCGAATCATAGCCTGCCGCTGTGCGTCATCGACGTCCGAGATCGTCGACATGACGCTTTTCCTGTAGGATTCTCGATTTGCTGTCGTCGTCGCAAGAGAAGTCGGCCTTTTCCGCAGATGGGTGTACGTTTGCCCTCTGCGATGCCTGACCACGAGAAAGGCGACGACGGCGGCGGTGCAGGTGACGCCGACGAGGAGGCCGACGACGATGTAGATCAGGGTTGTCCGGGGCAGCTCGCGGCGTGAGAGCGTCGCGGGCTTGTTGTCCATGGCGGCGACTGTTTGCGCTGTGGCGATCAACGAGCTTGGGAGATGCATAAGGTAGCTGGGATGAAGGAGAGGATGGATGGGAGAGGGTGAAGGCTGTGAATTGAGTCTTTTCTCTTGGTGCCCCGTTTCGGAGCGCTGTGAATGAGGTTATATATAAGAAAAAAGTTGCAGGTTGAAAACCGGGTCGAAGCCGTATCGTTCGTGACACTATCAATAGCGCATTGCGAACGAGCCACATGCAATTACAGATACCGTGCCGCCATGGTGTAACGCGAAGCATCCAACATGACGGATCAACGATTGGCGTCGATCAGGCTATGTACTGTAGATGGCGTTGGCAGCCTCGCCCAGCTGGACCCAGAATACCGGCACAGCCTCCCAGCGTCAAGAGGTCGCAGATGTGTTATTTCCCCCCGGCAGAGTTCTTCCCTGCTTTGCTGTTGGGAGTGAAGAAGGAAGAAAAAAAGAGGGTGTTGTTATGTGAGTGAGAGAGAGAGACTGAGGCTGGAGGGATGGCCTGCGGTTTTGAATGTAACAGAACTACCCAGAAAGTCAAGACAAAACGAACAGTGGGCTATGCCGCATTTGCGCACATTGGCAGAGCAACAGCGCGGGTGCGAAAATATTAATAGAAACACAATGGGAGGGAGAGTCAGTCAGGGGATGCGAATGCAACGGCGTAATACACGGGTTACGCCATCATGTTTACAGCATGTGCTTGGGGGGGAAAGGCAGCGCAGCGGATACGACGTTTGACGGCTTTTGCGCGCACATTGTTGATCATCACGCAGTGCGGAGTGGAGACTGCTGCGTTTTTGCCTCTTTGAATTCTTCTTTTTCTGCCTTTTGCTGGGATTGCCCTGCTACTGTGTGTTACTGACAAGAAGAGAAAAGTCAACCCTGTCTGGATGATGATGCCGCTTATCAGCAAAAGCGCTGCTGTGGCCGGGGGGGATCGTGGACCGTCGGAGCCCTGTTTGGATGGGCGAATAGCCGGGGGTGTTTAGCCTTGGGGAGCAGGACAAGCGTCACATCAGCAACGGGCGGGTGTGACGGCGGATACGGACAGCGTTCGCCTGCTCAGCCGCCGGGAGGTGGGATGCTGTGATGCGGTGATGAGGCTGGTGGTGATGAGAGGTTGTCGACATGGGCAGATGCTTGATTTGGAATATGCCCTTTGCAGAGCTGATTTTGTCAGAGGTCCCTGGGGAACGAGACTTGATCATAGATATGAAATGGATGAGCTGAGATGAGACGACGCCGGTCAATATCGACGAGAGAGGGTCGGGTTTGCTGCGTCTATGGATGTTTGTGGAAGGTCGTAATCAGGGTCAAGGCTGGCCCAGGCGCCAGACATCAATCCCCAGAGCTGTTGCTGCGGGAATACCTTGTACGAAGTATTACCTCGTATCTCTGAACCGACGGGCTCAAACAACGGCATCAAGTCTCGAGCAGAGAGATCTGAAATTTAAAACGGTACCGTATGACAGGATATTGCTCGGCAAATGCTTACTGAGACGATCATGTGGAATATTATTTGTATGTCTCGGTATAATTAGTTGAGCGTCAGCTTGGCCAAGCCACATCGATCGTCCCCGATCTTTACCAGGCATCGCGTCGACACCCGCATCTCACACTAGCATCGTGTCCGGTATGCATCATCACCGTCACCAGATGCACTACCTCATATCCAGTCTGCAACAATCTCGAGTCCTACACTCAGGCGACTTCAAATGATCATGACATAGAATCTCCCTTGAGGTTTCACATCATCTGCTGCAGTCTTGACCATCCTTGACTCTCGGCGTCTGTTCGCACTCAACCAACACAAGCCCGCTAACCACATTTGCCCACTATTATGAGCCGAATCCAGCCGACCCCATGGGGGGGGTTTCGCTCAAAACAGCAGTAACTGGGCAATTGCTCAGGTCCAGCTGGATGACACAATTCCAACCTCAACCACTGCAGTTCAGCTGCTTCATGACCTGATTGCATCTCATCTGCTTGGTGTTTCGGCCTGCTTCTCTTATTCGTCATCGTTGTTTGTTTATTTTTTGCTGCCACATATTTAAACATGTCCCAACTTCGGGCCCTCATCAGACTCTCTCGGCCAGGGTCATCTCCTGCCAAATGGCTAAACAGAGCACACAGCATGCGCCGCTATTCTGCGGCTGCGGTCAGCGCGAACCCCTTGCCCCTCGAGGGCTATCGAGTGTTGGACATGACGCGAGTGTTGGCTGGTGTAAGTTTCTCAGCATGTATTATATATAGGTGCACCCATGTGTTGAGACCACGTCTATGTGACCTCGGCTAACCTGCCGCAGCCGTATTGCACTCAGATTCTAGGAGACCTTGGGTAGGATTCCCAAAAGATCGAGTTTACTCAAATAGCATACTGACTTGGGTATATGCAGCGCCGAGGTCATCAAGATTGAGCATCCAACACGAGGAGACGACACCAGAGCTTGGGGCCCTCCGTATGCCAAATACAAGCCGGACTCTGGCCGTGAAGGCCCTGGCGAATCTGCCTATTTCCTCGGGGTATGAATCAATCGAGCGTTGAGCTTGTTCTACTTCCATGACCAAGAAAGCTAATCGTTGACAACTCTGGATCCTACGTTATTTATAGGTCAACCGTAACAAAAGATCTCTAGGGCTCTCATTTCAGCACCCTCAAGGCGTCGACATCCTTCACAAGCTAGCAGCGAAATGTGACATTCTGGTCGAAAACTACCTCCCCGGCACGCTGTCCAAGTATCAGATGGACTATGAGAGCCTACGAAAGATCAATCCCGGACTAATCTACGCCTCCATCACGGGCTACGGCCAGACCGGGCCTTATTCGAACCGTGCCGGCTACGACGTTATGGTCGAGGCCGAGTTTGGCCTCATGCACATCACGGGCTCGCGAGATGGCCCGCCTGTCAAGGTGGGCGTGGCCGTCACTGACTTGACCACGGGGCTGTACACGAGCAACAGCATCATGGCGGCGCTCCTGTCGAGAGCCAAGACTGGAAAGGGACAGCATATCGACGTGGCACTGAGTGACTGTCAAACGGCCACCCTGGCCAACATTGCGAGCAGCGCCCTGATAAGCGGCAAGAAGGACAGTGGCAGATGGGGAACGGCTCATCGTAAGGTGGCCCAATCGCTCGACCCAGTCTGGAACCAAGTGCTGACATATCTCTTTCAGCGTCCATTGTCCCGTACAGGGCCTTCAAGACAAAAGACGGTGACATTCTTTTTGGAGGCGGCAATGACAGGTTATTCGGCATCCTCTGCGATGGAATCGGCAAATCACACTGGAAGGACGACGTCAGGTACAGAACAAATGCCGACAGAGTCGCTCATCGAGACGAACTCGAGGCAGAGATAGAAGCCATCACGAAGCAAAGGACAACGCAGGAGTGGTTGGATGTGTTTGAAGGCTCGGGGATGCCCTACGCCGCCATCAACGACATCCAGGGGACGCTCAACCACAGTCACACCAAGGCCCGCGAGATGGTCGTTGAGATTGATCACGAATATTGCGGGCCGATCAAAATGGTCAACACACCCGTCAAGTGGTCGGAAACCCAGCCCAAGGTCAGAACTCCTCCCCCGGTGCTGGGCCAGCATACGGATGAGATTCTCAGCGAGCATCTTGGGCTGAGCGAGGAGGATATTGCGGCACTGAAGGACCAGGGAGTGGTGCGATAGATGCATGAGGATCACGAGTTCATGAAACAATGTACACACTTAGACAGGATCTAGAGGAGAAGAGACGAATGGCTTATTCGCAACAGAAATGCCAGGATTGAGCACATTCACGAGTGTTGGTGAGAGAGACACACAGTGCATCTTTGCTCAAGGGGGGCAGATGTCTTACTGTCGTGAGCGAGTCATGTGAAGAGTCACATGATCCTCCTTCTGTCTTTTCCTGCCTCACGCTTTCCGAAAGTGGCTCCTTCCCGTCAATCGTAAGACCATCGCGAAATCATATTCTAGGCCATTGGGCAAGTTTTCATCTTTTTTATTCTTCTTCCTCTTCCTTTTCTAATCTCTAATTTATGGGTTGAGATACTTGCGGATGCGCAGGTCTCGTCTCCTTCGTGTAAGTGCCATGTGTTGAAAACGGGCTCTTCGGTTCACACGCCATAAGCCTATCAATCACATCCCGCGTCACACTCGAAACCGGACTGCAAAATGGAAACGCCATCGCTAGATCTCTTGAACGGGTCAATAGATGAGGATGCCGCTATGCGAGACGCTCCAGCGGCTGCTGTTACCGAATCTCCTTCAGTTGCTGACCCTGTTACGGAAAATGGACCGATTCCGGGTTCAACACCACGGCCTTCATATACACCTCAATTCTCATCGGCTTCATGGATCCTCAGTCGTATAAGAAGTGAGAAGCAGGCGGCGGAATCAACTTTGTCAACTGGATCAGAGGCGGCTACGCAGACAGAAGACGGAGGAAAGGACGGTTCAAATGAACAGCATGGCTCTAGCGTGCATGATACGCTGCCAATGCCTCTATCTTCGGCTCACAAAGCCTTCGCCAGCGTGGCGGATATGATCGCGGCAGGCTCTCAAATTATTGGAGTGAAGAGGAAGCGAGAGAAGGGCGACGAGGGAGATGAAAGGGATGACTTCACTCAAAACACAATAGCCCTTCCCATACCTGCTCCTACGCCTACGGTGATACCATTGGCCACGGAGACGCCGAGCGGTGCGCCATCAGACAGCGATGCAATGTGCTCCAAATGTGGTGAGGGACCATTGGGACCACAGAATACCCTCATTCCATGCGGCAGCTGCTCCAAAGCATGGCACCAAGGGTGTGTGTCATTGCCAAACAAAGAGGAGGACTTACAACAAGGCTCAGGATTCACATGTTCTTCGTGCTTGAGGATGAGCGACAAAGACACGATGCTTCGTACGGGCCGCCACCAAAGTGAAACAGAGAGAAGACGGGCAAAGAACTTGGCGGCTTTGCCAGAGGGTGTCGTTCCGGCCAAGCCAGAGCTGGTTGGATTCTGGGCCGGTCAAGCATCGGACGCAGCAGTGAGTTGATGCAACATCTTTTTGAAGGACCGAAATCGGGAAACTAACTCAACAATTACAGTTGACGGAGTACTTCTACGGGAAGAAGAAAACAGATCTCTTGAACGTTTTGTCATTCTGCGATCAGCTCAAGCCGCAGTTGCTGGTCGACATCATGGTCTCTGTCGCAAAGAAGCATCCCGAGCTGCCCATTTTCGACTCTCCAAGCTGGAACGCCAAAGCGATGAGCGCCATTTCAGTTAGGACGAAGCATTCACATCAATCTCGATCTACCACGCGGCTACGGCATGGGCATACCGTGTTAGAATCCAGAATCAAGCACAAACACAAGGTCTTGAAGAAGACGATCAAGCCGGCACCTGTTCCCCTGGAGGAAGAATCACCATCAACGGATTATCAAGATGCTCTTCCGCCATTGTGGCCCAAGGCTGGCGAGGGCCTCTATGCTAAGCTTCCTCCAGAGGACGAAGACCGGGCGTTTTTGTTGGATGAGAATGATGAAGAGGCGTTTAGTCATTTTGGGGTGGACAAGTTTGGCAAGCAGATTTCGATTCCTGTAAGTGTTTGACGAAGGGAGTTTGTGTGGGATACCGGGTGCTTTCATGGGACAATCTTAGCAAAATGCGATCACTTACTTCAGGCCGCCGTTACCTTCTACTGGCATGTTTATCGGACATTACAATTTGCAAGTGTGGGACAACAGAGGCAAGGGTGATCTACCCATTGATTCAATGATCCAGACTAACTACACATTAAATTATCAAATGCTTCTAATTGCTAGAATAGGGATTGCTTCACACATTCAGCTCCGTCTTGACATTGATCCCATTCTTTTCCGCTCCATCAACCAACACCACGCTCTTCCATGCAAAGAAAAACCAATTATCCTCCACTTCCTTCTCCGAACCCCTCAACTCTCCCCCGAAAACGCGAGCTTTCCAAATGGAACCCGAGATCCAACTCCTCCAACTCTCAACCTCTCCAGCTCGACACTGCTTCAACCCTTCCACTTCTCGCAAAACTATCAACCCACAACTCTCAACTTCTAACCACAGCCCTCAATGCAAGCCATTTAGCAAGTGTACTTGTACTGGGAAATGAGAGGCTTGTTGAGGCTGAGGCTGGCGCACAGCAGGTCCTTGACAACAAGGTGGGTGACAACGTTGGAGGCGCTGACGCTGAGGATGACATCAGGCAGGATGGTGACGCCGACAAAGGCAGCAAGGTGAGCACCGATGACGCCAGCGACGTCAACGTCGACATCGACATCGATGTCGATGAAGTTGTGGCAGCCCTTGGTGCTGAAGGAGACGCAGTCGAACTGGCACTTGCCGAGGCCGAGCAGGCAGGCAGCGGCCTTGATCTGGGCAAAGACGCCAGTGGACAGGGAAGCCTCGACGTCGACGGCGACAGCAGCGAGGCCAAAGACCTTGGTGTTGAAGATGACGACGGCCTCGGCGAGGGTCTCGACGAAGAGGGAGGCGAGGCCGGCGGAGGTGCCGCGGAGGGTGGCGCTGATGGAGGAGGTGAGGGCGAGGTCGAGCTCAACGTCGAGGTCGATGCCGAGGCCCAGGGCGGAGATCTCGGCCTCGATCTCGGCCTCGGCGCAGAAGGTGAAGGTGTCGAGGGCGACCTGGCACCAGGCGTGGGTGGCGTCGTAGGCGGTGAACTTGGTCGGGGAGACGGCGCAGAAGGCCTTGAGCTCGACGGTGGCGCCCGAGGCGTCGCACTTGGGCAGGGGCCAGGCGCCGGACAGGGCGTTGCCGGAGCACGTCTTCTTGGCGGCGTCGAAGCTCTGGCCGGGCGGGCAGGCGCAGGCCTTGGTCCAGGGGCTGTAGGTCATGGGGGCGGGGCACTTGAAGCCGTGGGCGAGGTCGAGGGCGGCGTTGACGTCGACGGAGGCCTCGGCGATGATCTTCTCGCCGAGCTGGACGTTGACGTCGATGTCAAGGCCAGAGCCAGAGCCAGAGCCAGAGCCAGAGTGGGAGCCGGAGCCGTTACCGGGGCCAGAGTGCGTAGAGGTGTGGCCGGGCTTGCTGCCGCCGGAGACGGGCTTGTTGGGCTGGGAACCGTGGTTGGAGGCAGGGGAAGAGCCGGAGCCGGTGCTGGGGTCAGAGCCGGCGGCACCGCTGGGGACGGCGTAGCTGGGGGCACCGGAGCTGGGGACGCCGCTGGGAGCAGCACCAGAGCTGGGGACACCGCTGGGGACAGCACCAGAGCTGGGGACACCGCTGGGAACGGCACCGGAGCTGGGAACACCGCTAGGGACGCCGCTGGGGACGGCAGCACCAGAGTCAGAGCCAGAAGCAGGAGCGCTAGGGACAGCGTAGGCGGGAGCACCGTTGGGAGCACCGCTGGGGACGGCACCGGAGCTGGGGACGCCGCTGGGGACAGCACCGGAGCTGGGAACGCCGCTGGGGACGCCGCTGGGGACGGCAGCGCCGGAGTCAGAGCCAGAAGCAGGAGAGCTGGGGACGGCGTAAGCGGGAGCGCCATTAGGAGCACCGGAGCCAGGAGCACCGGAGCCGGGGGCAGCGGGGCTAGGGACGGCGCTGGGGACGACACTAGGGGCAGCACTGGGGACGGCAGCAGAGCTGGGGACGGCAGCACCGGAGCCAGAGCCAGGAGCGCTGGGGACGGCGTAGGCCGGGGCGCCGTTAGGAGCACCGGAGCCAGGGGCACCGGAGCCGGGGGCAGCGGGGCTAGGGACGGCGCTGGGGACAACGCTGGGGGCAGCGCTGGGGATGGCAGCAGAGCTGGGCACGGCAGCGGCGGCGCTGGAAGCGGGGGCCTCGCTGGGGAGAGCGTAGGCCGGGGCACCGTTGGGAGCACCGCTGGGAACGGCACCGGAGCCAGGAGCGCTGGGGGCGACGCTGGGGGCGACGCTGGGGACAACGCTGGGGGCAGCGCTGCTCACAGCAACGGAGCTGGGAACGGCAGCGGCGGCGCTGGAAGCGGGGGCCTCGCTGGGGAGAGCGTAGGCCGGGGCACCGTTAGGAGCACCGCTCGGGGCGGCACCGGAGCCAGGGGCACTGGGCACGGCAGCGCTGGGGACAGCAGCAGAGCTGGGGACAGCAGCGCTGGGCACGGCAGCAGAGCTGGGAACAGCAGCGCTGGGGATGGCAGCAGAGCTGGGCACGGCAGCGGCGGCGCTGGAGGCGGGGGCCTCGCTGGGGAGAGCGTAGGCCGGGGCGCCGTTAGGAGCACCGGAGCCAGGGGCGCTGGGGGCGACACTGGGGGTGACGCTCGGGACGACGCTGGGAGCAGCGCTGCTCACAGCAACAGAGCTGGGAACGGCAGCACCGGCGCTGGAAGCGGGGCCTCCGCTGGGCAGAGCGTAGGCCGGGGCGCCGTTGGGAGCGCCGGTCGGGACGGCACCGGAGCCAGGGGCACCGCTAGGGACGACGCTGGAGCTGGGGACGGCGGCTCCGGCGCTGGAAACGGCGCTGGGCACGGCGTAGGCCGGGGCGCCGTTGGGGGCGGCGGCGGAGCTGGGGATGGTGCCAGAGTTGCCGGAGCCGGTGCTGGAGGGGTGAGGGCTGCAGGTGTCCGAGGCCGGGGCCGCGGCCATGGCGACCGTTGCCAGAGTGGCGACGGCGGTGAGGAAACGCATTATGGACGGCGGTTTGTCGTCAATGAAAAAATGAGTGACTTGGGTTGGTTAATGAGAGACTGCTCTGAGAAAGAGTGACTGGAGGGCCAGAAAGAATAAATCTTTCTGGAGAGGGGGAGGAGGAGGGGGGAAAAGAATGTGGGTGGTGAGAAGAAAGAGGGGATGGGAATGGGAGAAGATCAACGGTTGTTTATATACAGCAGGAGTTCATGGTCTCTGGTACTCCCTTTTGGCTGTGACATGGTTTGTCTGTGTTGTGGCCATGCTTTGTTGACCCCCTTATTTTGCTGGGCGGAGGGGGATGGGTGTGGATGGGCTAGCAAGGAGTGGGATTTGCTTCTTTCGCTTGGGGACGTTTCGCTACTGCCGGTGGTTAGTATGGGGGAGAACTTGCTATTACTGGGCGAGGACGAGGGTACGAGAGATTCGACATCGGAATGCCGGCTACAGGGAGGGAGGGAGGGATACGTAGACCGCTATACATGAACTCCATGACGGTGGTGGCCATGTGTTTCCCGGGGGCCAGAGATGGGGGTTGCGGCTGAGTTGTGCTGTGTGTCAGGGTTGTGGTGTATGGATGCATGGGATGGTCGTCATTTCGTCTATGCCGTTGGTTGGATGGACATGACTCTTGGTATACTGTACAGTAGAATGTCATGTAGGACAACCCAGGTGTATGTCTATTCCCAGTCCATGCGTGTGTCGAGTCCATTCTACAGTATGGCTCTATATCCTCATGTTGATGATGACGATGGTACTTCACATTCTACTACTCCTGTAATCAGAATGAAAGACAGTGGTAAGTCGATCGAGTTGTCAAGGTGGAACTGCTCAACTCCCGGTTGAAGCCCCCTCGTTTCTCCCCCCCCCCGCCTTCGACGTATCCACCAAGGTTCTTGTGCAGTTGAGAGAAGCAATCTCCTTCGATACTGAGATGTGATAGAGTCGACATGACGTTCCCTTGGCGTTCTGTGACACTTTGTTCTAGAACGCTGCAGGTGCACCGGGTACTCGGGAATCCATGTCTCTTCTTGATTAAATGAAGTTATCTGCTTCGTTGAGGATTCATAGGAGTGTGACGTGGTTCAATCTTCAGACGGCAGAGACACGCGTCGATGAACCTGTGCTTTGACTAGATGGACCCCACAGACTTGTATTATAGGGGGGAGTGACAGGTGAAACAGCTCAGTGTTCAGCCAAGTCCATATCAGAAAGAATCGTCAACGTCAAAGCAGGAGAGAAGGCAGCAAAGCAGAGGACGACGCAACCAAAGCCGGCCGCGTTCACTCTCCCGTTGTTTCCACTGACAAGGGTATCACCATCTGCCGTGTAGTCCCCCTTGTCTAGGCCAGGCACAGGGGCTCGGAAAATAGCTAGACAAACCCCCATGTCGATATGGAGTCCCCGGAGCTAAAAAGCGCTTCTTCAACGGCTAATGGCCGTTCTGAGCAGGCTTCCACGTTCGCTTCGATATGCCATTCATTCGTATGTACAATCTCGAATGTCGACATATGCACAATACGGACGCGCGTTCATTGTACTATTCGTATACTGAGTTTGAATTACTTATTTATTGCCTCCGCAGGGAAATGGCAGTCATTTGGCTGAAATGAGGGCTATTCTCAAGCACCCAAAGGCGCGGCAAACCTCCCAAACAAGATAACCCCTCTCCACAAGAAACTCCAAGATCCTCCATGGTGATACACGAACAGATGAAAAGCAATCTCAGCCGACGATCCGAATCGCAGATCCAAAAACTTCTTCTATACCTTTTACAGAGCCATTTTTCAAAATACAAGAATGACGTGCACGGCGTCAGCACTGCAGCTGTAGCACAAGATTTCCTCACATGCATGCATGCACCTATATTACTCCACAACTCTTCGTCCATCAATGTGATCCCAAACATCATCGCCCAAGATGATTGTCCATCGGTGCAACGCAGAGCGCTATTTCGTGAAAAGACGGCATGGTAATGAAATAATGTGCCCATCGCCAACCAAGATTTTGATCGACAGTTTTCCCCCTTCGCTTCCATAACGTCCATGCCATCCTTGTCCCTTTTTTCCTCTGTTCTTTGACTACCCCGGTCAGAAGCCGCGTTCACCGAACCGAAGTCGCTCGAGATTCCCGCATATCCCGATTTATAGGGGGCGGGGTCCAAAGAGCGGGAGCAACGAGGGGACGTAGGAAAAAATTGTCTTGAAAGACACGATACTTGGTCATGCGCAGGTGGATTTTGGTATGAATCGGTAGGAATGTGATAATAGCAAGAATAGCTAGATGAGATGGATGCAGCAACAGACAACAGAATTACCGTTATAACTCCTTTACCGTCGAGTTCAGAACTTGACAATTATCTAATAAAATACACACATTCAGAGTCACAGCTCAACTACTAACCAGATACTTGATGTTCTCTTATTCCATTGTAAAGTCTATCGCTTCGTTATCTGAGAAATTATAGGGTAGATCCAGCTCATCCACCCCCTATACTCATACAGAAAGGTCAACGCATCTCGGCTCAGACTTGCCTTTAACGACGTCACTGCTACCGGTCCTGATAGAATAGAACAAGACAGACACCCGGGAACAAAAGGGTTAGCTGCAAAGCAGCAAACGCACAGTCATTCCACTTGATGCCGCTTGTGGCCGTGATAGCTCGGAAGTATCTGTTTTCGTCATCACCACCGAGAGCGCCCATCTCCTGCTTAGCCAAACACTTTCCCCCCGTGTTGATGGACAGAAAGCGCAATCTAAGATGCCTCAGGGAAGAAGAAGGGTGGTGCCCTTGACCTTGCCGCTTTCCATCTTGGCAGTTCGCGCTCCAAATTGAATCTGGGGGAAAATATATTAGTTTGGATCAGGGTCGACTGGGATGCTCGTTGAGCCCGTCACTTACCGCTCGCTTCTTCTCCGTCGCCACAGAGCGCATGCCCAGACTCTTCGCCAACAGACGCAGCACCCTCTTCTCAGGCTCCAGATCACATCCATTTCCCTGATTGCCGAAATCGCACTTCTCCCACGCCGGCAGCTCAATTGCCCACTTGACCAGACTCTCATCAAGATATGGAAACCTCACCTCTCTGCTCCAGTGAGCCATGACTCTGTCGTCTCGTCCCAGGTTTCTCTTGCCCAGCCGGCCAACGTCCAGTTTCAGCTCATCTATGAGTCCTGGGTACCCGCTGCGCGTGAAAGCAGTGGCGTGCCGGACATAGCCACCAAACAACTCGTCCGCGCCGAGCCCCGACAGCAACACGCGCGCTGTTGTGCTATACGGCTCGGCCGCCTCCAACCCCGGGGCCAATTGTCCCGTCCCCTGACCTCTGGCGGCAAAGTACAAAGCACAAGCGATGGAGAGATCCATTTCGGTGTTGTGAGGGTAAATGAGATCTATCACCTCTGCTCGATGAGCGCACGTATCCTCATAGGGAACGTTTACCTGGGCATGTTGCATTAATACCAGTTTCGTAACGCGTTGAGTGGCGGAGCACTCACAGTAACAAATCGCCACCGTCTGTCTGGGCAGACGGTTGACAGCTCCGCGAATGACTTTCTCCCAGTCATCCTGTCGGGACACAGCTCGTACAGCTCATCAGTGGATAGCTTTGCGTTCTGCGCAGCAATCCGGGGATTTTCAAATGCTACATTGATAAGATCAATGGCCTGCTCTGGA
The DNA here is from genome assembly GCA_020002365.1 of Trichoderma gracile. Lineage (NCBI taxonomy): Eukaryota > Fungi > Ascomycota > Sordariomycetes > Hypocreales > Hypocreaceae > Trichoderma > Trichoderma gracile. The sequence goes on from JAINEY010000006.1 coordinate 1,169,628, forward strand.
GGGATTATGTCACTGGCCATCCGAGCTAGAACAGTGCAATCCAGCCCTCCTGAGAACAAGACGGCCACGCGCGCGTCTGACGTCTCCGCCCTTGGAGGTCTCGGGACGTTGAGGACCCTGAGCTGGAGGGACTCTGTCAGATGGCGCCGCAGCTGCTCTACTGAGAGCGACTGGCTGGTCAAGGGAGCTGTCGTGGCAGTAGAGGCAGGTATAGAGGCGTTGAAGATGCCAATACTTGAAACCTAATGGTGATGCAATGAGTAGCACGGATGTCGGTTGGCATGTCTTTACTTGCTAGTAGCCTTGTGAGAGCGCCCGTTAAGCAACTTACCAGGTCTTTGTTCTGATCCCAGTCATGGCGAACAGGCACCAGCTCCGTGGGCGAGTCTGTTGCATCCAGCTGAATAGTATAGCAGCCGTCAGCCTCGACCTCGGCCCATCCATCGGCTGGGGCTTCTGCGATGCTGGAGAGCAGGAATTCATCGCCCCTTTTTAGGAGCAGTGACCGTCGCCCGAGGCGATCCCGTCCATAGTACAAGCGCTTTGCTCTCCTGTCCAGGAAGATGAACGCAAAAGGTCCGTCGATGGATCGCAGGGCATCAAGGACACTATCCTCGCTGCCCGGATCGCGACTCGCTGCCGCAGTCAGCAGAGACAAGACGGCCTCGCCATCGTTGCCCTCAACGAGCCTCCCGCTGAGCTTCCAAGCCTCGCCGTTCCAGCACAGAACAGAGCCCGATTCCGCGTCCACCAACGGCTGCTTCGCCAGATGGTCGCCGCGCAGAGACAGAACCGTCGAGGTCAGCGTCACGCACAGAGAGCCCTCGTCTGGGGAGAGCTGCGCCTCTACCGTCCCAAGATGGTCCGGACCGCGGTTCCGGAGCCGTCGCTCAAGCCCTGGAGACAGTCTGTGAGGGCGGCCGTTTGCTGTGACGGCGCCATGGATGCCGCACATTGTTTGGGCGCGTGAGGCGGTTGGTTGGGCCTTGGCAAGGGTCAAAGAGCAGCAAGTTTGCGATATTCTCAACAGAGGCGCTAAGAAGATGGGTTGGTGCATGCGCCACGGCACAGCCACACCTTGATGCTACAGGTACCTGATACTAGACTTGAGCCTCCATTTGCTTCAACATTGTCTCTTCCATGCCTTCATTATTCGTTGACAGATGATGCTGCTCATGCATGCCACAGCTACCTTAATTTACAGACTTCAAAATACAGTTGCGTACGGGATACTTCACATCTACAGCCTAGAAGGAGTCGGTTTCCTCTCAATGTATTTTCGTGCCTGATTCACAGAGTCAGCTTCACGATGATTCACGGGCAGATGATGGGATGGAATGGAACACTCAGACATACCTCGCCAATGGCGTCATAATCGACATTCCACTTCCAAAACTCCAGACTGCTAAAGTCGGCATTCATGTCCGGCACGACACTCTCCAGCAGGCTGTAGGCGTGCGGAGCGCCAATGGCAGCCTTGGTCTTCCCCGACAGATGCTTCGTGTTCCACCGCGAAAACTCCTTGATTCGCTCCGCCCTGGGCTTGCAAATGGCCTGCCAGACGCTCACAATCTGCGGAGCCGTCGCTTCTGGAAGGCTGGAGAAGAGGAACTGCAGCACGCCAATGTCCTCGATGATGGTCGAGTAGCCCTGCGCCGCGTTCGGGTGCATGGCGTGAGCGGCATCGCCCAGCAGCACGATCCTGCCGGCCTGGCTGGACCAGCGTGGAAGGTTGGGCACCTCGGCGATGCGCCAGCGGTCGCAGGCCTTTGCTACGCCGAGAGCCTTGACCATGTCGCTGCACGAGCCCGCGAAGAAGCGCCGCACGTACTCGATGTCGCCGTTTTCGTCCCACAGGCTCTTCTGGTCCGTTTCGCCCTCGATAGCAAACAGCAGCCCGACGCGCTTGAAGCGGGAGCTGTATCGCGTCACCACGAAGCCGCCGTCGCCCTTCCAGGTTGTGATGTTGTTGTTTTCCGTCAGCTTCATCGAGCTCGGGTCGTCGGTCAGCTTGGACACAGCCATGTCGAAGCTGTAGAACGTTGTGTTGTCGACGTTGGGGTCCCATTGCTCGGGCGAGCCCACGTCTGACAGCACGGCCCGCCGAGTCTGCGACTTGATGCCATCTGCCGCCAGGACCACGTCGACGACAATATCTTCTCCGCCTTCAAGAGTCACCGTCGCCTTTTCTGCGTCGTCGGAAACGCGCGCCACGTTTGCGCTGAATCGGATTCGTGCTCCAGCCTGAGATGCTAGGTGATGGAGCAGCTTGATCATGGCCCTTCTCGTGGTCCCCCAGTCGGCATGCTCCGGGGAGTCGACAATGGTCGTCCGGATCTCGCCCGTCTTTAGCTCGCGGTAGGTGACGGACGGAGATCGGTCGCAGATCTGCTCGAGGAGCTTCTGAAGACCCCAGCTTTGCATGACTTTGCTTGCGCCCGGCCGGATGCTGATGCCGCCTCCCGTGGGATTCAGAGTCGGGCTGCGCTCGAGGACTTGGACGTCATGGCCGGCTTGTGCAAAGGCAAAAGCTGCGGTGAGGCCGCCCAGCCCAGCGCCAATGATGATGATTTTCATGGCGGTGAACCGTCAGTTGAAGGACCTGTTGTCAGTGGTATCGAAAAAGCCGAAGCAGTGTCTCCGGTATTGGATACGGTTGGAAGGCCGGTCAAGGTGTGTTCTCGCAGATCGTAGTCATGGGAGAATAGCCATGACTGACCATAATCTCACTGGCCTTGCCCCCATGCCGCCTCATTCTCTGCGGTACTTATACCCAAGTTTGGGTGCTCGGATAGACGTTTGCCAGCACGGCGGGTTCCTCGGCTCTCCCCGTTGCTACGTCGTGATATAATCTCCGTTCATTGCATGGTGAACGCCTCTCGGACTTTAAGAGGCACATATTGAAGTACTGAAGCTTAATCTGTCGAATTGATTTCGACTTTATAGCGAATTCAACGCTGGTTCGACCGGCTGTGACTATATAGGAGTATCCGGCCTCTTGCACTCCGTCAGCATCGACCACGGCTACGCCCACAAGAGGCTCGTCGATGGCTTCTTGTACAGACCATGTGACGGGTGTGGCTTCATGCCGAGGCAGTAGGCCATGGAGATGACAAGGGGATACCTGGACAGTACGTGGTAAGCCGAGGATGAGCGAACCCAGAGTGTCTTTGATAAGCGGTATTGCCTGGGTCCATGTTGACAACCTGACCAGGTTCCAATCGAAGACGAGCAGGCGAGAACTCGAGTCTGGAGCAGTTCCCAGGCTCGAGCCTATTAAGCTTACAAGCTTACTCTGCTAGTTCACCATGGGGAGGCTTCGTTAGCAGAGACAAGAGCACCAACCAACAGCGTCCAAGATCTCACGTCAGCCGCTGCAGCGATATCGAGTCGAGCCTAGAGCAACATTTAGCCCGAGTTGAGCGTTGGTTGAAGCTTCTAGCTGCGACGGTTATTTCTGACCGCCGGTGACTAAAGTCCAGTCCCTCCTAAACCCGTTGGAGACGCATCATGGCAGTGCTGTCGAACTCGCAAACGGCATGGTCTGGCTCCAACAACGTGCGGCGCTTGTGCATTCCGTCCTATTTTTGGGGCTTGGATAAACCGGGCCTAATAATAGACAGCCCACGATGTCGACCCAACGGGCTTCTTTTGGTGTTGTTGTACCTGAGGGCGGTGCTAACGCGCAGAAACTGGCGAGACTACAGACAAACTAGAACTTGCTGATGTCGTAGAGATGGGATTGTTAGAATGCATATAAGAAGATGGTGGTTCCTGCTTGGCTGAAGATCTTGGCCTCTTTGAGTCGTACACCCATTCACACCAACTCGCGATACCCTCACCAAACCACCCTCCTCTCTCTCATCCTATCACCACTCAGCCTATACACCCATCTCTGTAAATTCACAGACTCTCCCTCTCCAAAATGCAGTCCTCCCTCCTCGCCGCCACTCTCTTCTCCCTCCTCACCCTCGGCCTCGCCGCCGAATGCCACCCCAAGGTCGAGCCCATCCCGAGCTTCTCCATCGCCGACGGCCGGAACCTGCAAAACGACATCCACGGCAACCAGTTCGACCCCCCGCTCGACTTCCCCTTCACCATCGACCCGGCGCACACGGCCTCCTTCAGCGTGGGCAGCGCGATTGCGTGTCTGGAGAATGGGTATTCGTTTGAGAGCACGAGGATCGGGCAGACGGACTTGGCGAATGCGATTCAGAACATTATGGATGAGTGCGATAATGGCGATGGCACTTCCAAGGGGTATGTTTTTAATCCCGATCTGATCTTTGTGATATGTGTTTTGTGTTTGATGGATGAAAGCTAATGAATGAGTTTTGTGTGTGTGTGAATAGTGGCAAGGTTGAGATTATTGGCGACACTGGACTTCCGCTTGAGATTTTGATTCAGGACCGCTCTCTTGGCTGCGACTACTAGACGCGATATGATGATCCTGATCACGATGATTATACCCTTTTCTTTCTTTTTGTTTGGGTCATAAGCGGGATTTTGTAGCATGGGCGTTGTAGGTTATAGACGTTCCATGGAACTAGATCATCTTACACATTTTGGTTCTCCTCTATCAATATGAATGACTTGAGTACCTATCGTGACCTCTCAACACCCCTTCTATGTCATGACAGATTTAAAGCATGCAACTGGCCTCTCTTTATGCAGGGGGACGACGACTGAGCCGAGTCGGCCATTCACATGTGCATTGGCGCCATAGTTGAAGGTCCACGGAGGATAAATTGAGCTTCTTGAGGTATTCACTAGTTTCCCTTCTTCTTTATTCGATACCATCCCCCTATTATACCACTCTTCTCACAGCATCACTACACTCTTCATCTTCCTGCCGAATACCTTATTGCCTGCTACAGCTCTCGTTACCAGCTTCGTCATGTCACCTCCTATAGATGCCAGCTCCACCAGGATGACTTCTTTTGCCATGCAATGGTCACCAACAAGAGACACAACTGAACGACTTCCTCATCGCCTTCGCGAAGACCTACGACATCCAGCCAGCTCGCAAGATACCTGTCACGACGGCTTCGAGATCAGCTTGGAGCCAGTCAAGGCTGCACGTTCTCTCGAAACTCTCACAACCAGGAAGCCACGAGACGCTGCTTTCGATGAAATGAACAGACTAGTGCAAGATCTGTTGGCATCCCGCAAGGAACTTGAAGACGAAAGGAGGAAGACGGCGGACAAGGACACGGAGATCGCACAACTGAGAGAGGAGGTGGCTCAACTCCAGCAGATGGACCACAAGGACTGCGAGGAAGCAAGCGAACTGCGGCGGCTGCTGGCGTTTCACATCAGAAACGGGGAGCAGCTGTCGAGGAGGTTTAGGGATCTGCAGGCCGTCAACAAAGGCCTCGAGGCCCAGCTGCAGGCCGCCGAGACGGCGCTCGAGGCGCGGGATAGATATCGCTCGTCTCTGGATCGGGCGCCTGTGCAGCATGAGTAGAAAAGCGAGAGCTGTTGACCTTTCGAGGGATAAGGATTACACGGTTGACGGCGCTGTTTCTTTTTGTCGATACAGAGTGAGAAGGATAGCCAATACAATTTCCTATCGGTTTCTGAATGCTTGCCTACTGAAACGTTGTTGGTCGAACACTCATTGATTGTCAGAAGCGATGCAGTTCGACATGTTTTGCCATGATTGGCTCGTGATATCCGGCCGCATTGAAGGCCTCCCGCAGCATGTCTCGAGGCTGACAGCATTCACACAGGCGGTCTGCCCAACGCCATCCCAATGCTTCATTCTCATGCAAGAAGAAACGCAATCATAGAGGCTTGGCTGGTTGCAGTGAATGGGCCAACTGTGGGAGGCCAACAGAAGAGGCAGACATGTTGAGATGCTTAGATGCATACAATTACATGTATGCGTCCTTCACCCCTTGGAAGCAAGCCGCGAGCCGTGCAAGTACTTCTTCCATTTTCAACCTTCCGCCCCAATCTTGTTGCAATCAGTGAGACCGCATTTGAATGTCTGATACTCAGTCCATCTTTTAGATGAACATCAAGCCAGACATGTTGCATGAAGACCGTGTTCAAGCCCTGGTAAACGACTGTGGCTGTACTCGCAAGAGAGCGATTCAGTTACTCCAGGTAAGTAGAAGAGCTCACCAAGACCAGTGACTGTCTCGTACTAAGCCTTATCGCAGATGTGCAATAATGATGTTGAAGAGGCCAAGAAACATCACCGGGTTTTCGAGCTGTACAGCCAGGAATTGCGAGACGAATCCCCATTATCGTCTACACCTGTTCAGATCGAGCTTGACCAGGGCGAAACCCCGACCAGGAGTATATGGTCGCCATCCACTCCTCCCATATCCCGTAAAGAATCCTTAGATATGGGATATGAGAGTGACGCTCAGGAATCTGTCCCGGATTCCGACAAGAGCAGTCACTCCAACGAATGGGATTTCACCCTGCCTCGTCTTCCTCTGTTGGAGATATCCACAGAAGACGACTACAGTCCCGACAGCCTTGCCTCAGCTATTCAGCATGGTGCTACGGTCTATCGTATGCGGGAATATCTCAACACCTATGATACAGCGCTCCTCAAGCAAGACATCAGCGCCAACGTGATGGGCTTCCCCCTCATCTTCTATGCGGTTGAGACGAATGATGAGAACATGGTCCGGCTCTTGATTGACTTTGGAGCGAGTGCGAGCGCTGCCTATGAGGCTTTTCAAGTACCCTTGCTGGCGTTTGCAATCATGTGTGGGGAGACACTTCAACTGGACGCCACAAACATGGTCAGCGTCCTCCTCAGCAAAGGAGCTTCGCCTTACGTTATTCCTATGGAGCTATACATCCCATATCTTGTGGACATTGAGAAGAGGCTCGACGTGAAGGGAAGGAACCCAGCTGAGGAGCCTGCAGAGGCTGTGCAAGCTGCCTGGTGTTCAGAAGCCACGAAGCATAGACTCGTCAAGAACATCAACCTCACCCAGAGATACTTCCTAGAAAAGTCTACAAAGCTGAAGCGACCATCAACCAGAAGACGTCAGGTAGCCCGGACTAAGGGTTGCGAAGGCCTGTTGGGCATTCCATACTTCCTGGTCGGTCAAGGTGTTGCCACAGAGCTTCTCACCCAGAGACTGCTCACGCATCTCATGATGCCTACCAGGCAGCCGCTGGTGCTATGCTTTGCCGGTCCCAGCGGCCACGGCAAGACAGAACTGGCGCGGCAGCTTGGCCATTTGTTGACGTTGGACTTGGAAGTTGTTGATTGCACCACCTTCACTCACGAGATGGAACTGTTTGGCCCACGACGGCCTTACCATGGGTACGAGAAGGGCTCAGCAGTCAACAACTTTCTTGTGCAGCACGCTGGTAGAAAGTGTATAGTCTTTTTGGATGAGTTTGAGAAGACGACCAAGGAGATTCATCAAACGCTGTTGCTTCCATGGGATAACGGTAATGATAACTCTGTGCCTTGATAGGTGATTTCAAAGGGGGGGCTAACATGGAGAAATAGGCGAGTATCGAGACAGACGCACCGGCGAAAGGATCAACTGCTCGAACACCATATGGATCATGGCTACGAATGCGCTTGATGAAACCATTCTGGACTTTTACGAGCACAACAACGCCGTCGTCGGCGAAGACGTAGACGAGAGGATTCGGCTTGTCAGGAAGCTCAGTCAGCAGCTGCGAGAAGCATTCCTCCAACAATTCGGCGCAAGTTTTCCTTTTTTCCTTGTTCACACTTGGACCTCTAGGTCTCACAGATGGGCTAACTTTGGCTTTGATATATAGGCCCCGGTGACAGGGCGAATCTCAGACTTTATCCCCTTGCTGCCCTTCTCCAAAGGCGAACAAGCCGTCATCACGCACAAGTGCTTGCTGGAGTTGGCGCACGATCTACGACAGCCGATCAATCTTACAAAGGGCCACGAGAGGCTTATTGGAGACATGCGGCTGCACATCCGCAGAGACGGCACGGTATGCTCGACCCTGGCGACGAAGCACTATCACAGCAGATTGGGAGCCCGTAGTCTCAAGACGGGTGCGGAAACGGTCAAGAGGGTTATCCTTGATGCGTATCTTGACGACGATGAGGAGATTGAGGAGCATCAGGATCTGAGAGATGCTGTGGTTGATGTGGAGGGGAAGGAGATTGTTGGCAAGATTCTTCCCTTGGCTAAGGCGAATGGTAAGACATGATGAGGAGGAGTGTTTGTCTGACTGTATCACCCATAGAGGCGAGTTTATTGTTCTAGACCTGAAGAGAGTAAGCAAAAGACATGTCTTGATTAAAGCCATGATGTCTTCTTGATGTGAGAGGTGCTTCAGCACAACTGCATCCCCAATGTTCCCGAAACAACGACGGCCGCATCGTGTACGGTGAGAACAAATGCATTAAAGCACATACGTGGCTCTTACGGTTAAGCACATGGAAGCTTTCTACCCGCATGTCCAAGAACTCCCCCAAGAATGCTTGAGAGCTGCCACACACGCTGTGGCATATCTGGCAGTGGCCAAGGGAGTCTCGCCTTGCTGCGTGCAAGTACGAGATAACCCAAAGACCTTGCGTAAAGTCAAATATTACTGATCTCTAATTAAGATCATCAGAAAGATTACTAGAGACCGTTGTCACTAATTGGTGTCACCTTGTTCGCCCAGAGGTGGCTGGCTTGAGCACATCGCCTCAGGGCGTGTCATGTACCTCAGAGATCAATTGTTGGGGGAAGACGTTGGCCTTGATAGACCTCCAGTAGTTGCATGCATACATGTAGTTGTGACACGTCTCTGCCAAATCCCGTTTCCTCTGAGGCCAAGGAACAAGAAGTCGACCGGTTGACCGCCAGTTTTGCAGCGCCTGCTTGCGTTGGGAAGTCGAACAATGAGTCTCCGAGCTTGAAGACATGCATTGATGGTCTCTCCGCCCCTCATAGACAAAATGCAATGCTCGATGTGTTGGGAGTCCTGCAGAGAGGCACAGTACTTTACTTGTATGCAGCAAATCGATTCACCAAAGTGCGTGCCCGTTGCCAATGCAGTTGTAGGCAAGCGGTGACTGTGCCGAGGGGAGGCCTACTGGTTTCACTCTCATCCATGTGATCAAGGCGTTAGTAGAGTCCTATCCTTCAAATATCTTCTATCCAAGGTACATCACGCCACAATCTTTGTTTCTTTTGCTGAAGAGTACACATTGCAAGGCTATCAAATACACCTTGCTGGCCATGGAAGCTCAAGACGTTCCAGCTCTGCGAAGAGCTGCAGAAATCGGAACCCTCTACGACGCCAAGAGAGATCAGTTCCTCAGAGCTTCGCTTTTCCCTTGTGGCTTGCCGGATCATCATCTATCAACACAGCCAGTTGCTCGTACGGACATCACCGTCTCCAGATGCGCTTCCTATGGAGACGTCTTCAGAGACCTCCATATAGACGAAACAACTGCAGTCAATATTCTCTCAGGGACTCTTGGTCTTCAAGGAGCTGCCGTCTTTCTCAGGGATTTCGAAGCTGGTAGAATGGCGCGCGCTGCCGTCATTCATCGACTCTCTACCGTGCAGCAGACCCTCGTCAGCTTAGGCGACACCTTCAAGTCGAATGGCGATCTAACGCCTTTGCGAACCCAAGACTGCACTCATATCGTGGTCGGCATCAAATGGGGTCTTCAGACCATTGTCGCCGCCGGCTGTGCCACGCCGAACAGAGCAGGCTCTTCCGAAGCTGAAGAGGCGACCTTCAAAAGGGATCTTGAGATCTTGACGTCTTCTATTGAATCGGTTCCTCTTACGCCGCAGACGTCCTCTAGGCTGAGTCCTGCTTTGGAACTCTGCAATGAGTTGACCATCTACAGTGACGCTTTTGAACAAGAAGGTCTACCGATGGCAAGTGTCTCGGACATATGCGATTTCATCCGCATCGTGCCGGACCATGTTCGACAAGCAAACAGCGGCAAAGGCTTGCCACTCGCTTATACGTTGATGCCCGTCACGACGCTTGGATTCATCATGCCTCTGCCACAAGAGTTCAAGTACAATCTGACGCTCATCAGACCCGACTATCTCGCCAACTTTATCCGGGTTATCGATGATATCGAAGCTTCAGCAGCCAAGCTTCGCAGCTATCATATGTACCTAACGGGCCACATAATGCATGTGGCCAAAGACCATGTTGACGAAGTGTTCTCTGCAATCAAGCATCTGGATGAGCGCAAGAATTGGCTCATCGATCAACTCTTCCACTGCTTGTTGGACGTACGCCAGAGCAAAGAGGACCTCTCTATTCTGCTTGAGCTGTATCGTCATGTGGCTTTCGCAAATCCCACCCCCAAGCAACTCTGTACCCTTGTCGGACAGGAGACCGAGAAGCTCGACTTCATTGCGAGTGTCGTCTCTCAGGGGGCACACTATATAGGCCACAACGGTCTTTCTCTCGAAAGCATCCAAAACGCCCATAGGGACGCTCACTTTTACGTCTTTCATTTTGATCTTGCCTCACTGAAAAGTGATCAAGATTGGAATGACAACCTGGCCTTGGTGCTTGAGCTACTCGGGCAGCGAGATGAGCGAATGCCCGTCTTCATCATGGACCACGACGCCACAGGCTCCAATGCCTACCCCGGCATCTCGCGGATTTCCCAGTACAAGGGCAAAGAAGAATGCAAAGCCGATATGCTGGAGTACCGTCAGTTCCTCTCCATGAAATGCTTCGCTCGTTGCCTCGATGGGGCCCTCGACACGGGTAAGTATCAACGACCAGTCAAAAGGCGCGTTGTCAAGATCCCCTGCCCAGTCGCTGGTTGCGATTCCGGCCGTTCTCACGAGTGGGCCTGTCCGAAGTGCTTTGCGACCATCGAGTATGGGTTCAGCGATGACTTCTTCTACTGCGACTGCGGCCGCGGACTCTTCAGCGACTACGAGTTCAAGTGCAATAATGCAAAGCACGACACCGGCTTTGAGGCATATGATGTGCAACAGCTTCGCAAACTGTTGGAACAACTAGGCCAGGATGACTACATCAACATCCTCATGCTGGGAGAGACCGGAGTAGGCAAGTCGACTTTCATCAACGCCTTTGTTAACTATCTGTCCTATTCCACGCTGGACGAGGCCAAGAATGCTGACTCGCTCGCCTCTGTCATTCCTTGCTCCTTCTCTCTTCAGACGATGGACAGAGACAGACCGGAGACGGGAATCAAGGAGTTCAACGTGAAAGTCGGTGGGCGTGACGATGAGGCTGACGGATCAACGGGAAACTCGGCAACCCAGAAGTCGGCCGTGTATCCCGTCACGATCGGAGCAAAGACGTATCGCCTGATTGACACCCCCGGCATTGGAGACACCAGAGGCTTGTCTTATGATAAGGAGAACATGGCCGATATTCTCAAGACCATCAGCTCCTATGACAAGCTCCATGGCATCCTGGTACTTGTCAAGTCAAACAATGCACGCCTAACCGTCTTGTTCAAATTCTGCGTCAAGGAGCTCCTTACGCATCTACACCGGAGTGCCACCAAGAACATGGCGTTTGGTTTCACCAATACTCGCATCTCCAACTATGCCCCTGGCGATACGTTCAAGCCGCTGAAGGCTCTCCTTGACGACCAGTCGGATATTCCTATCACTCTCTCGACGGCTACAACTTACTGTTTTGACTCGGAAAGCTTCCGCTACCTCGCTGCTTATAAGCAGGGCATACCCATGGACAACGAGGAAGAGTTCCGTCGAAGCTGGGATCATTCAAGCAAGGAAGCCCATAGACTCCTCAAATACTTTGCATCGACTCAGCCACACCCTGTCACCAGCACGCTGAGCCTAAACGGGGCACGGAAGGTGATCCTCGAGCTGACGAAGCCCATGGCCAGCATCTCAGACTCGATCAAGAAGAACATAAAGCTGTGCGAAGACAAGAAGCTCGAGCTAACCGACACTCAGCTGACAGCGGCCAAGCTCCGCAAGAGGCTGCGTCTGGAGAGGATCCAGTTCAAGGCTGTCAAGCTGAACAGGCCGCGTACGGTTTGCAAAAACCCCGACTGCTGCGATTTCAAGGATAGCGGTCTTGATGATGGTGTCGTCGTCACCATATACAAGACTCACTGCCACGCTGAATGCTACCTCAACAATGTTACCAAAGACGTCGTTGCTGATCCCGGCCTCATCAATTGCTGGGCATTCAACGGCACGAGTGAGTGTCGAGTTTGCAAACACCGATGGCAAGAGCACTTACACGTTCTATACGAACTGTTTGAGACCAAGGTCCAGGTTACAGACAAAGAGATAGAGAGGCAGCTCAAGGCCAATGCAGACGACGTAACCCTGCGCCAGCTCGTGATTACTAGACTTGACCAAGACATTGCTGAGTACAACAGAGAATTGGATGAGGTCCGTCGTGCGTCTGCCCGGTTCTGTCTGTTTCTGAGAGAGAACGCGATCACTATCATCAATGATGCCACGCTGGACTATCTCGACATGCTCATCCAGGATCAACAAGGCGTTATCGAGGCCGGAAGACAGCGGGGATTCTCTGTTGACGCGAACAAGAAGCGTCTTAAAGCACTGAAAGAGGATAGACGGATCCACCTTGAGCTTGTTGAAACGTTCAAGCAGAACATGGCTCATCCGACCTGTCCCGAGGACATGTTGCTCGATGAGCAAGGAGTCGACGCCCTCGTCAAGAAACTATACGATCTGAAGCATTTCGGCGCAAACTTGAAGCACATCAAGTATGTCATTGACTCTTCCATCGAAGAGACTTACCGGGAGCGGCCGTATCGCGTGCAAACGGGCGGCTTTCGCAAGGTCACAAGCAGCCGGACGTTGCGCCATACAAGCCAGCGAGGAACATCGCAGAGTATGAGCGACGGCTATTCTCATCAGCCGTCAAATTTGGGAGCTAGATACGACATGGTGAGGATAGGAGAAGATGGAGAAGATAGGCATGCATCTTTTTCTTATGCGGACGCGGCAAGGTCGATTGGTGAACGATGGAAGACTTGGAGGAGACAGTTCACACGATAAGAACCAATCGTCCCTTTTACGCTAGATTGGTCTAGCTAGGCTTGAGGTAGAACAGAGTAGACTATTCAGACGCAATGAAATTGTATATACGAAGCATAAGGGTGGCTAAGCCTGGTGAAGTAGAGCTGCGATCTGAAGGGGGCGCTCATGTGGCAGTCACTTACCCAAGGTCTTTACTATCCAGTAATAAGAGCCTAAATTCAAGGACCCTGATTCAGTGACTCAATTGTGATTATCCCTGATAACGAAGAAATATGGAAGCGTTTCCTTGGCCTTCCGCAACAACTTGAGGTAATGCCTATGCAGACTGCGCAGCTTCTTGGCTCAACTTACATGGACATTCATCTATAACTGAGTAGGATCATGTACGCCATGGCCAATAACTTCCGCCGGCGCGACCCTACAACTCCATGGTTCAGTTCCCTCATCCTCTTGTTCAGAGAGTCCCACACTGCGCCGAGATCCGGAGGCCTAGCATCAGGGGAAAGGCCTCGAAAGAGGCGAGCCATGGCTTCAGGCCGTGCCATTTCCTCTGCAGCATTCTCTCTGAAATGAAAGTCCACCATCATGCCATCTACCTCATCGGGGTGGAACTGGTTCGACAAGACGCCCATCTTGAGCAGGTATATAATGACGGCAGCGAGACCAGTCGCCAGAGCCGTGGACACGCTGTTGGATGAGACGTAGTCAGACATTCTCAGCGCCCTATGATATAGAGGCATGTCAATGCCTGGGAAGAGGAAATATTGGCCCGATTCCTGGAGTTTCTTGTCGGCGTAATGGCACATGCTATCAATGAAGATGATGCCCTTGGGGTAGGCGCTGAATATGTCCATATTGACCGACGGGCAGAACATGAGTACTTTCTCCTGTTGAGCCCTTTCCAGAGCGCGGACCACTATAAAAGAGGTTGGGGGTTAGTATAGTTACCAGTATCTTCCATCTTCCTCTAGTATATAGAGTATCTCGACTCGATCGCCTTCTCCAGTCCATTCGGAGCAGCATTAAAGCATGGAGCAGGGAATGTACTTACAATTTGTTCTTCCGGGACTGTCCAGTCTCAATTGATACATCATTGACTCTGGTAGGGAGATGATAGTGGCCTTCTTCGCCAGAGCAGCTTCAATCGCCTATCAAGCACAAGATCAGTATTTATGTATGGCAATGCCCCGTGGTATAGTGAACGCAGCCCTCTCTTACCTTGACCATGTAGCCTGGATCTGGATTCAACGAGCAACCATTCTCAGGGAGTCGGATAGGGTATATCTTGGCCATTGGGCACACCTGCAAGATGAGGTTCGCTATCACAGTTCCATCAGACCCTGACACGAACGGTGGCCGGAACACTTGACGTATCTGCCCATCTTCAGACTCCCCGTAATCAAAGCTTTTGCCCATCAAGCACTGGTTACGCAGCTCTTCGTCCATGATGTCGACACCATCACCGATCACGGCCACAATGACATCCTCTCTTACTGTTGATGTCGACGTTTCTTGAAGCGCTGTCCACTCGTCTTTCAAGCAGCTGGAAAATATGGACGCTTTTTCCAAATGCTCCTGCAATTCTAGACTGCTATCGAGAGAAATACCGCGTCTTCTTCGAGTGAAGGGAGTGCGAGACTCCCGCCCAGTATCAGACCTCGTGATCGATTCTTTGACAATGACCTCGATTCCGGGTGAGTTGTTGGCGAGCTCCTTACGGAATTGTGCAATGGCTTGCTCAATGTACTCTTCATCACACGTCTTCAACTTTGGTCAGCTTGTTACACCAGATGATGACTGCAGTCTCTTGGCCCAGGGCCACTTACCCCATGAACATCAGGCTTGAACAGGTACACTCTCTCAAGACGCAGAAACTTTGGCAGCCCTTCCTTGCTGCTCCATAAACGAAGTACAGCTCTTTTGCCGCTCCATCTCAGCCACAATTCTCTCAGGGGGTCTTGACGGGTGTGCGAGGTTCGCGTTGGCCAATGTAGAGTCGCGTTATCGATGACTTCCAGGTCTATATCCTCCCTCTGGCAGTCAAGGCTCTCGACAGAAAAGTGGCTCAGGCACCTCTGGACAGCATCTTGCGTGTGTAAATCGTTTGATGGACCGCCACGGTCCTCGACAGACAAGCTGATGATATGACGAACCCCTTTGGCTTGAAGCCAGCGAAGCATGTGCGCCATGTCGTCACGAGAGTGCTCTGCATCAGCGTTTCCGCCATGAGTTACACGAATTCGCGGTAGAATCACAGACTGAAGCACGCTGTCGAGCTTGATGCCAGACGTGCTGTCTCGCCCGAAACGGTCAGTAAAGTCTCGCCAGTTAATGTCGGTAGGCAGGTTATCGTAGTGAAAGCTGATTTCGATATCTAAGAATATATGTCAGTTCGAGGCCCGCAGAGCCAAGCGTTGGGTCTCCCAGTAAATAGCTTACCGTTGACGTTTTCGCCATACAAAAAGGACGTGGCCTCCCGATGGCCTCTCGTTCTCATGTAGTGCTTCTTCAGCAACAGCGACATCTCCTGGAAAGCCGTCTCTTGTAAGGGGTTTTCACTGTGCGTCCATGTGTTGCGGCGGAGTCGTTCGCCTTCCATGGGTTGCACAAGCGTCTGATAGACTGAGTATCCATTGGCGTTGCGTATATCAAGGAAGCTTGTCTGTCCCAATCCGCCGCCCTCCTTGATGACCTGGTTGTCTCGATCAATGAGCATCTCGACGATTTTGAGCCCCTCAAGGTGGCAGTGGTGGAACGATGCGACATAGTGCATTGGCGTGTTCCCGTAGGCGTCTTGTGCGGCGAGCTGCTCGTCCGTGGCATGCTGTATGAGAAGTCCCGCTATTTGAAAATCCAAGGATGTTGTCATCTCAAAGTAGGTGTGTAGCGCTGTCCTGTTGGCAACAGAACACGTCTGCGCAAGTGCCTCGCCGAAGTAGTGCTCATGGACTACGTTTCCGCTTTCGTTGCAGATGGAATCAATGAGTCTGAACAGTTCATAGGACTGGTTTCTGATGGCCAGATGCAAAGGATTGTATCCATCAATGTTGAGACCAGTAAGAACCGCGGGAAACCCCTTGACAAGCTCGTCAATAATGACAGGTCGCGCCCTGCCGAGAAGGTGTGGCCTCAGTCTGATCAGATCAACAACCACGTGAAGGAGGTTTCCCACAAGCCTGTCAGATATCTTGCCAGCGTATTCGCCATGTTTTGACCAAAAATCAGTGACAGGGGTGTTTAGGTTGTCGATTGCGTCCTTCAGAGCCTGGACTGCAGTGAGGAACATTGCCCGGTCCTCTTTCAGTCTTTCGACTGGAGGCTGGGCCATCATTGGTGTTGCTGGCAGTTCTGCCAGGCATTCCTTCGCTTCTGATTCAGTTATAAGTCCTAACGCTGCGTATTCTTCTGTCGATGATGTGTATGCAGGCGTTACTTCTTCCTGCCAGTCCATTGCTGATTGCCCTGTTGCTGCTGAGAATGCCACAATGGAACGGCATAAGGGTTTGTGTGTGTTCCATCTTATATAGCTGCGAGATGCGTTGCAACTTGCTCTTGAACCGGCGTTCTCGGGTGCTATGTTTGGATACAGCAAATATGACCGGTGCAAATGCCTACAAGCTTAAACCCGTACAAATCTAGGGACTTCTCTCCGCCATTGTCTACCTAAGCTGGTATTTCCCGAAATAGAATATACAGCACAAACAAGGACCGTATGATTGACAAACAGATATCTTGGCCATACACCAGATGAGGCGGGCGGCGAAGATTTCTTTCATCCAGATTGGGAGGCGCGTATAAACAAAGACGAGAAAAAGACATCTCGTACGCCATCACATGGGCATACATGCCCTTAAATAAGAGTAATGGGTGACAAGAGTCACAAGGCGGCAGCTTTTCAGCATGTTGAAGCCATACAATGCTATGGACGACTTGCCCCTGAAACGAAGTTGGCAAACATCTCGAAGCTGGTAAGGTCGAAACTCGAGAGCCAGTGATGCTTCCTCTTCCTGCTTGTAGCAAACAAACCCAAGGAAATAGGTAGAGAATGGATATCGTCCCGTTTATGAGATGTCAGGACGTACAAAGCCTACTCTTGCTCCACCTCCCCCCTATTCCGCTGCTGGAGCATGTCGCCCATCAACCTGATCACGTCTTCAGTCCTAACACCCAATCCTCTACCAGATCCATCCATATTTCCGTACACGTGCTCCGTCACCACTCCAGCAAGCGTCTGCATATCTCGTCCATTCGACCAGCCCTTTGTCTCAGCCAACTTCACAAGCAGCTCCCTCATAGCCCCCCTTGCGTCCCCATCCAAGCCAGCCTCGTCCCCCAAGAGCTCAATATCCTGCTTTGCCAACAGCCCACAAAGATGCCGCTGTGCAGACTCCGGACTCATGGGCGAAAAGTGAATCTCCGTGGCAAACCGACCTCGCAACCCGGCATTGACCTCCAGTAGATGATCCATATCGGCCGTGTATCCAGCCAGCACAATGACCAGCTTGCGATAGTACCGTGGCTTGGTCATGCAGTCGACAGTCTCGCCAATCGCATGACGCGCAAAAGAGTGCTCGCCGCTGAATCCAAGGCGATATGCCTCGTCAATAAACAGGACCTTGCCGAGCGACCGCTCAAACAGCTCAACCACCTTGGGTCCAGTATGGCCCTCGAACTTCCCGATGAGGTGCGTGGCGGAGCACTCAATCACCTCGCCGGTCGAGAGAAAGCCCATGTCGTAAAAGATGCGGCCAAGGATACGAGCAGTGTGCGTCTTGCCCGTGCCCGGCGGCCCCTTGAATACAAAGCTGAAGGGGATGACGCCCCTGGGATCCTTGTTGTTGAGCCTCAGGTTCTCCGCAACGCGCTGGTAGCCCTCGAAGCGCCGGATGGTGTCTTCATATCCAATCAGCCCTTCAAAGTGAGCCCGGCATCCTTCTACAGCCGTGGCACCGCGATCATGAGCATGATCAAAGTCTTCCGGCTCAAGGACCACGTCCATCGCATCGGCCTCCAGCACACCCAAACTCTCGCCCTGTGTCTGGCCTTGGCCTGGTTCAACAAGTTGACGACGTCGGCGCCGTTGCCAAAAGTTCGGCCTGTCTCTTGCCCTCCGCAGGACCTCTGCGCCTTCATCGCTGCCGGGGAAGCCTTGACGCCGTGTTCCTCCACATTCAATTTTGCTTTCAATGCCTGATTTCAACGAGCGCAAAGGGCACTGTTTCCGCGTCGTCTTCTGTTGACGGTTCACAACGTTACTAGCACAGGGGAGCGAGAGGCGGCTAGGGTAACAAGGATCACCTCAAGGGATAATCCAACCAGCGGCGACGACTCACCCGCCGAAATGAGACATAGTTCGAATTGTTGAGTCGAAGCTTGTCCTGCAGGCTGCCGGGTGTATTAGTTTCATTAAACCTCCAAGGTTGCCAGACCCCCACTACATATAGCTTCCGGAGCAGATGGCTGGTGTTTGGGTATGCCTAGACGATGCAAGGGCGGCTGTGGCATCACAGATCCTTTGCGGTGAGTCTCGTTACTCTCAGTACGAGATAGAGCTTTGCATCAGAATCCACGTGAAGTTCCACGGCCGAATCGGTGTGACGGATGATATCAGGCTTCAACTTCGGCCAGTTAGTCAGAGTGCAATGATATACAAACGCCTCAGCCCCCTATGCGAGCCGCGATCCCATCCAATGAGAGACAAAGACACTGCGAAGGATGACTGGTGACAGAGCCCTTCGACCCTAGAGAGAAGTATTGACTTCCCTCTCCCCGGATATGACCTATATGACAGACACTCTGGGGGCACTTGGGTCCACCAGTGACTGATAAGACGAAGTATCTTCAGCGCAATTCGCCATGACGAAGGAGAAGGGGCATCAGAGCGTGATTCCCACCTGAAGAAAAGATTCATCCCGTTAATCGTCTTTCTCAAGAGCATCTTTATGATACCCAGGGCTGGGGTATGTCGGTAGACACATGGCCCGACGTCTCCTTGAATCTTTTGAACGCTCATTACTGCATTTGGGATATAACTGGCCGATTGGACCCGAAGCACGCACTATCCTTTACGTCGAAAGGTCAAGTATTTCACCACAGCTACCCATTGAATCACGGATGCTGATGCGCTTGTCATTGTCATAATGGCATGTTGGAGCATATAAGCCAAAGCGACGGGCAATGCAATGAGCTTCACCACTAGTCTTCGGGACGCCCCCTGCTACAGTGGGGTTTCAAAAGTCTGGGTACAAACGCCTTTTTACACCAAAACCCACACTTTTTAAAAAGCCATATCTATTTAACGCTAGGCTTAAAAATCATAATAAGACTAGATTCATATAGATTTTTAAAAGAAATATAATATATATAATTTTTATAAATTAAAATAAGCTACTTAAAAAGTAATTTACTTTTAAAGTTAAGGTAAAATAAGTAAAAAAATAAAAATCTATTTATAATTATAAATATTATTATTATTTAAAATTTTAAAAGTTATTTAAAGTCTTTATATTAATACTAATATAAAATTATTAAGTAAGAATTTTTTTTATTATTTACTGTATAAATAATATAAAAAAGAAAAATTAGCTATTTTAAGTATATAGTTTAAGCTATTATAAAATAGTAATTAATAATAATTTTATAATTTAAATTTAATAATTAGTTAGTTTTATATATAATTAATATATAAAACTAATATTATTATTATATACTTAATATAGCCCTTTATATAAGGTTATAAAATAGTAGTATAAATTTTATACTAAATTTATTAATTTTTACTTTAACTTTAAATATATATCTTAGTTATATACTACTTACTTAAATATAAATATATATAAAATAATAAGCTTTAAATTATATAAATATATTTTTTTTATATTTTTAAATTATAGTCTTTAAAGTAATATAGGTGAGTTATTATATAGTAGCGTGGTTTAGGGTAGCCTAAAATTGCGTTTGTACCCAGACTTTTGACACCCCACTGTACGTCAACATCACGATCCACAAACTACCCCAGCACGCCTGCACATAAGATCCCCAGTTGCCCTTTGCCATATACAGTATTTTCATGTCATCATCCTCTTCACATGCCCATTCCGATCAAGCGAGCAGTACATTGTAAATCGGGAATCCAGAACTACCCCAACCACTTTTAGCCAAAAGGGCAGGGAACTCACAACCATATACCAACAGCTGGCGGATCGTATGATTCCTGTTTACCCATATTGCAGAACAACTCGCAGCCTGTAGCTGGCATTTCTATAGGTCTTTTCTGCATCCATGGAAACTTTTCCAACATATCGCGTCATAGATACGGGCCGATCGAATATGCCGTTCCTAGACAATTGTGAGTGGGTAACAGCAGATGTGGTTACCTTATGCTAGATTGAAGCTGAGAGGCATCGAAACGGGCGTATTGTAAATGTTGTTCTCTCAAAGCGAAGCATACACCACACCAAGACATGCTAGAACATTCATGTATTTAGGCAATTCGCATGGTAGGGCTGCGCAAAGTGTTACAGCGAACTTGTAACGAGAGTAGTTCCGTGCATCATGTGCTGTCATCATGCTCTCCGCATACAAATCGTTGGCGTCGATACATGCAGCTTACATGCAGCTTGTCATATAAGTGACTGCACCGTTGTAACAGCCTCAGTCCTCCGCGATGTCTTCAAGCACGAAGTGCGTAGGATAACATAAGGTTGATGACAAAAGCCGGAGAAATAGCTCATAGATGATCGAAAGCGTCGGATACTTCTAAAAATACCATTGCTCGGTAATGCCTACTTGAATCGCCGTTCAGACAAAGTCGACACAATCAACTTCCGTTCGGAGTTAATGCATTGTCCAAACTCGACGCATCACTAATCAGCGCCCTGTCCTCTTGGGGCACAATGAATTATTTCTGCGTCTGACTTGGCGGATACAAGACAAAATAATACAAAATAGTGTTATGAACGCAAGTTGAACCAGGATGTCCTATTGGGTCTTGACATGCTTGAATGTCTTACCATTGTTTGTTAGTAACAAAAGCAACAATTCGTGCGCTACGCTTCGACTTACAACACTTCCCCGAGTTAAACACCTAACTGGCTCTGCAACTAATGCGATGCTCTACTCGCCAAGAGGTAGAGCTTCTTCTGCCTGGGCTTTAAACAACATAAGCTTACTGTAACCTTCCTCTTCAAGACAATATACTCCGGCAGCAACGAGTGAGACTCGGCTACCCAGCAGTCGGTGTAATTCATTCTCTGGGGCATCTCACGATGTGACTCAATCTATGCACTATACTAAGTATTCAGGCGTGTATATAATATGATACAGATCAATAGAGGCGGACAAATATACGAGTATATATAGACTCATCGTCCATCCATCCTCACTCATCAAACATTACTCGCATCCTCTCACCAAACAACCTCACCCAAACCACACAACAACCGCCCACCATGCACTTCACCACCGCAATCTTCACCACCCTCGCCCTCGCCCTCACCGCGACCGCCGACCAGCGCATCTGCTTCCCCCTCCCCGGCCAGCCCGCCACCGTGCCCCAGGACATCCTCGACCTCGACACCCAACTCAAGCTCGACTTGGCCGCCGACCTCTGCAAGCGGTTCACCTACCCCGTCGACGGCCTGCAGACGTTCGTCACGCCCCTCGAGGACGGCGTCGAGGGCTCTGACGGCAAGCTCTATGGTCTGCAGGTGGTGAGTTTACAAACACCCCCACAGCTTAACTACAAGTCATTCCATACATGTGTGCGAGGGTAATGCTGACTCTGGGACAACACAAACAAGGGTCTTCAAGAGATCCGCACCGAGGACCAGTGCAACGTAAGTCCAGTCTACCTCTCTGGGGAAGATCGAAAGGGTTCTCTTGCTGACATGAGATAGGCCAATGCCAATGTCCTGATTGGACCCGATGCTTGCCCCGGCGGTGGCCTCCTGACGCTTAGCACTCCCTTCGAGCAGTGGACATACCTGGCCGCCCTCAACTAAGGTCTACATCACTCAGCGTTGGAAGGCCATAGATGAAGAGGAAGGAGCTATATATTCTGGCAAGTAGCAGAACAAAAGAAAATAAAAATACCCAACTCCATATCGCGGGCTCACGTCCAATCGCTCTCGTCGTCCGTTCCACATGAACTCCCCTCGCACCCAGGTCCCGGCCATATCACCGTGGAGGAGTAGGTAGATTCAGGTTGTTCGCTTACACAAACATACGTAACAATGATCTTGCACTATCCAGCTATCCAATGGTTCATTTTGCCAGGATATATCGCGTCTGTAGTTGTATCACTTGAAGAAGAGTTCATCTAGACTGCGATCCCGTCTGTCAAGGCTATATATATTCAAAAAGAGCAATCCTATTCAAGAACAAGACAATCCGATATGGTGTAGTGGCTAACATCGCTCGCTCTCACCGAGCAGCCCTGGGTTCGATTCCCAGTATCGGAGTTGAACTTTCATCTTTTGCCTTTTTTTCTCACCACTTCCACATTATTTTTTCCTCTCACAACCCACTATCAAAAAAAAAAATTTGTCTACGCTCGCCTTCTACAAAACAATTCATTTTTTGACAGTCTGCATGCACTTTGTTTCAAGGTTTCATCAATTATTCTGTAGTTACCGCTGCAAACAACCTGTTGAAACCTCTCATATTGACCCAACTCGGAAATGCAGCCTCGCGAAGTGACAGGTTATCAACCACTTCACCTCGCCACCGTCCCAACGAGTCAAGCACATCCCCATCTGCTTAATCTCACACATCCGATATGGTGTAGTGGCTAACATCGCTCGCTCTCAACTTCAAGTTGAAGATCCGAGCAGCCCTGGGTTCGATTCCCAGTATCGGAGAACAACACAATTTATCTTTTTGGAATTTGCACAAGTTTCTTTTTTGCGTCTAGGGGAGGCGTATTATTACGAAACCTTTCCCCTTCTTCACCTCTCGTTGGACCTACGTGCTGTACTACTTTCACAACATGTCACGCAGAGGCGCACAGAAAAGTGGGATAAGTCTTCTATCATTCTTTGAGAGTGTAATAAAAGTAAATCTTTACCCCCACAAACAAGCTGTCAACGTCTTGAAAGATCGCTGCTGGCTCATGGCCCAGATCCAAGCCTGCTGCTGTTCCTCCTCCAGGGCCCGCATGGCCAACCATTCCGATTGTTTTGATGCAAATGAAGCATCCGTTTCTCGTGCAGATGAGAAGAGAAAGAAATAAGCTGAAGAAGATGAAACAAAACATCTTTAATACACACAAAGGCAATCCTTTTTTGCAATGAACCAACGGAAACCTCTTCGTGAAATCGTTAAAAAGAACAAATGGTGTAAGCGGGGAATGACCTGCGCGTCTGCAGCATCTTGTGCAGTAGTTCTTGTATGTTTCGCAGTCTTATTACTCTTGAAACCCCTGGTAGTCGAGGTTGCTCCAATCTATTTGGTTGAAGATGTCGGGCTGTGTGGTTTGGGAGAAGCCGAGGTTGGCACTTGGCATATCGGTGAACAGAGACTGGAACACATCCGTCTTGTCGACCGTCGCCGGGAACAGCTGAAAGTCGGCGCCGTCTGCAGTGTACGACTCGTCAAAGCCTTCGTCAACCTCGCGCAGCGAGGTCGGGGTGTACAAGACTGCATTCTGCTGAGCATTGGGGGAGAACTGGGGCTCGCCCAGGATGGGAACAGTGGCGCATGGCTCCTGCTGGACGTGGTAGACCGGCATTTGCTGGGGCATCATCTTGGTGTACACCTGCTCAGGGGTGGGCAGCTGGGCAGGAATCTGAACATGGGCGGCGTAGATGTCCTCATCGTTGATAATAAAGGTGGAACCGTTCTGGTAGGGAGGGTACTGCTCATACGAAGAAGCTGCAGAGGCAGGGGAAAGGTTCTCGAGACCCAGATCCATGGCATCGATGGTGTTGGGCTGCGCGCCGTAGGTAGCGATCCAATCGTCATCAGCCGGGTACATGGGGAAGTCGGTGGACATGACCTGGTCTTGGGGCGGCGTGGGAACGCTGTAGCTGGGCGTGGAGGAAGGCGTAGACACGTTGGCGAGAGGAGGAGTCTGATTGGCAACGGAACCATTCTGGCTTGGTGCCTTCTTGCCGTTGGTCTTGGTGCGGACATAGGTCCAGCCGTGGGCCTTCTCCATGTGCTGCTTGCAGTTGGACTCACGCTTCGACTTGTACGGGCAAGGCTTGAAGAGGCATTCGTACATGGCAGGGGCGTCTGAGTGCTTGTCGTTGATGTGGCGGTCCATTTCCTTCTCGGTGGGCCAGCCGTAGTCGTGGTACTTGCAAGTGGGGATGGGGCACTTCCAGGGACGAGAGTGAGTCTTCTCGTGCTTGGTGAGGTCGCAAGGGCGCTTGAACTCCTTGGTGCAGCCGGGCTCGCGGCACTTCTTGGGCGCCAGCTCCTCGGGAGTGGCGTTCTTCTTGCGGCGGGCCATGGACCGCATAATCTCCTCTTCGTCCTCACGCTGCTCGCTGAGGGAGCGCTTGAGCGGCGTAGGGGATTCGGTCATGTCGACAATCTTTCCGGTAGCCATTGAGTACGCAGTGCCGTCCTTCTTGACACGGACGAGCTCAGCGGGGCGGCCGTTCTCAGCGACGCCACCATAGAGACGAACCTCGTCAGATCTTGACGGGGCGTTAGTAGGGGTCTCGACGTCTACGAGAGGTATCAGGCATGGTACGTACGGGTCAATGTCCATATCGTCGGCAAGGCTTCCCTTTTCCTTGATGGCGGCCAGTTGCTTGCCGTACTGGTAGATTTGCTCCTTCAGGTCGATAAAGTATCCGTTAGTGTAAGGCCGGTCGCCGGGGCGAACTTGTTCGCGGTCGGTGAGATATTCGACAGTCGCTTGAATGCATCGGACGGACGTGAGGCAGAAATCAAGGTATAAGGCGGCGGTCTTGGCCTTTTCCTTTTGACGTAACATCCGATAAGCATCACCCCAAACACCATCATCAGTCAGAAGGCGACTTACCGGTGCCATGAAGATCAGGGTCTTCTCGAGATCCCGCAAGCAAATGATTTCCTTGGATCGGATGCGCCGGGGCACGTCCAGGACGATGGGCTGGAACTCCTTCAATGTGGGCTTCTCCAGCAGAGGGCGGAGAGTGTGTTCGCGAATGCGATTGACAGCGCGGTGGCTGAGGCTGGGAAGCATCGCAGTGGTGCTCGAGGCGGCCGACCGTGTCAGGGCGGAGGCCTGAGGCTTCTTGGTAGAGTCGGCGGCGCCAGCCTTGTCGTTTGTCGAGATGACTGAGCTGCCAATGCCGCTGTCGGAGGCATGGTTCCTGGTGCGTCGAACGGAGCGAGGGCGCAGGACCCTTCGCTCAGGCTCTTGCTTGTTCATGGCGGGATCGACGACGGGAGGTTCGAGGAAGCCGCGAGGGACAGGCAGGCTGGTGTCGCGAAGCGGCTTCGGCCGAGGGCTCTTGTCGGAAAGAGAGGCTTTGGAGAGGGCCTCGTCAATGTCGTTCAGAGTCATGGCAATGCGACGACGGCTGGCGTCGACGACATCATCAAAAGCCGATTGAGACCTCGTAAGAGTAGGAGGGACGAATTCGCCGGCAGCAGATGAAGCGCTGGGAGATGTAGGAGAGTGAAAGGTGGCACCCTTGCGGAGGGTCATGGTAGTCTTAAGAGACAAGCCATGTTCGCAGTCGGTTCCGGGACGAGTCACCGGTGTCCTTCTGCGGGGGTTTGAGAAGGACATGGCGGCCGAGATCTGTGTTCTTTTCCTTCCGTGGGTGGGGAAGACGTATGAGATATGGCCACACGAGTCCTAACAGTGTAGCAACAAGCGGTTAGCCTCCTTGTCGATAGAAGAGATGTTGCAGTGAGGCTCTTTTAGGGGGGTGGTCGACAGGTGTGAGTCACAAGCCCGAGATAAACGAAGGCTATGCAAACACCGAAGAGGCAACGGCAGAAACCGAGGCGCTGAGGCCAGCAGGGAAGAGGACAGGACAGATATATGAATAAAGAGAAGAGTAACCCATACCAAGTAGCTGACTCAACGGAGACGGGCGGTCGAACCAGTGGCGGCTCTCAATGCAAAGCGGACAGGGCCCAGACGATCAATCTCGAACAGAAAGCGACCACCAGTTGTGTATCGCGATGAACGAAGACGACGAGTGGCAGAGCAAGCAGACGCTACACGAACGACGCTGGTGCCGGAGGAGGATCGTCTCGAGATGGAATCTGACGAGGGAAAGAAGAGATCGCAAGGAGGCGGAGAGATGCGAAAAAACCGCCTTGACAAAGACGGGGCGTAAATTGGATATATGGACGCAAGGACTCGGCACCAACGGGGGTGGCAGACGAGAGCCAGACGAGGAACTGAGACACTCGAGGGAGTGGAAAGAGAAGCGGAGAGCCGGGGGGCGTGTGTGCAGAGGCGCAGGACAACTATGTACGGAGTACCTGTCTGTGCGGTGGAGGAGCAGGGAAACCGAAGAGGACAAACGACAAACGCGACGATGCTGCGTATCTGTACTTTTCGTACCACTCGCGAGGCCGCTGGACAGAGGAAGAGGCAATCGGATCGAGGTCGAGGAGGAAGAAGACGAACGTCGAGGAGTGAAAGCGAAGCGTGATTGATTAGAAACCAGGCCGCTCAGCCCACCGCAGGCTGCTGCCTAACCCGGCGGCCCATTCTGGCATAGCGCGGGGGTGGGCTGAGGCGTAAGCGCTGCGGAGGAGGAGCATCCCTGCCGTGCGAGGTCGCAGACGGTAAGGAGAGCCGCAAGAGTACCTGCAGCACTAACAGCCGGCCAGGAGGACACCAGCTACGGCACCTTTAGCACCGCGCCGTCGCAGCACCAGCGACCGAGCCAGCGCGCACCGCTGCAGCGCCTGGAGGTGGTGCTCCAGGTGGCGGACAGCGCCTGGGAGCGCCGCGGCATGGCGGCCATGAGTCGCTGCGGGCGGCCGGTTGGGGGCCGGCACACGCGCTGGCGACGCCCCCAAGCCAGGGAGTCGGAAGAGTGCCATGAGCGCCCCAGATCCGCGTGGTAGCAGTGCAAGTCTTGCTGCTATCGCCAGCGACAACGTGCCCACACTGTTTCCGTGTATTCCGGGTCGGAAATCAGCAGCGCAGCAGGTGCGACCTTTGACCCGTCCGGCTTGGCTGCCCCGGCTTTTGCAACTCCGCCGTTTGTACGATGAAGTCACCGCAATGCATGTTGTCTGCAGGCGGTACTTTGCGTTACACGGACGATGAAAATCAGGTTAATTTACGCTGACAAAGGCGAACGAAGATGCTGCTCGACTAATGCCAGTACCTAACGTATGTACTCGCTACTATTCTGTTCCAAGTGATCACCAATTGCATCCTATTTCCTGGGGTTTGAGCACGATTCTCTACTAGGTAGAGTAACGAAACGCAAACACGATTTCGAGCATCCACTCTCTCTCACTCTTTCTCTCCCCAGGTCAAAGATGACGGCAAAGAAGGAGCAGCGAATCCCCAAAAATTGCCCACTCGGGTGACTGGTTGGTGACGTGCCAAACAGTGCCAAAAGCTCCCCTCCCCAAAAAAAAACCCAGAAAAAGCCCAGGAGCCCATCGTGGAGCCTCGCGCAGGCGCATGGATCTCCTCTCCATCTCGTTGGCCCGCGGCGTGCTGCTCCGACCCGCAACAGTGCCCTGCTTTTCGCTGCTTGGCTGCTTCCCCTGATCTTGTTCTTGGGCTTTGTTTGCTTTGTGGTTCTGCGCTTTTTCGCTTTCAAGTCTCCATCTCACCTTTGCATCTGCGCCACTGGGGCAGAGAGAGGAATCGGTACCACCACTAGTTCACGAGTCTGCCCCTGCCACAATGCCGCGACTGAGCCACCGCTGGTTCGATGCGAGCGAGGATTATTACGGGGTGCATCGAGTCGAATTGGAGAGAGAAGGAGGGCAGCCGAGAGGGCATCACCCGAACGAAAAGCGTTTTTTGCCCTCTTTTCTTTCTTTTTCTCCCTCTTCTTAAGGTACCTTATGTTGGCGGCACAAGAAAGACAGCACAGCAGTGCGTCGCATTACATTAGCAGGACGCAGGATGTACGTATTCGCACTCGCATGCAGCACGGGGTCGCTGCTTGAATTACATGTAAATTGCGCCCCATGCTGGCAACTGCACTGGGCTCCCAACTCGTACGAGGAACCAGCACAAAGGACAGCAGCAGCAATGTAACGAAATGATGCACGTTTCCAAGTCGGTCTCGTTTCTCGTCTCCGCTACGCTGCTTTAGGCAATCACCGAAAGTGCCCAGCAAGCAACAGCCTGCAATTGAAGCTTCGCCCTTCTTGTCCAGCCCATCGTCACCTCCTCGATCCACCACTCAGAGCAGCCACCTCTGCTAGTATTAGTAGTACTATCACTCAACCTGCGGCAGGTTTCCGCGACCTCCTTTGACGCAAAGTCATCGCTTCTTTGTACGGAGTGTTACTTGTTGGTCATCCGAGTTGCAGCGTCTCGGTGGCCGCTTTCGACTCTCTTCGGGGTGGCTACAGATATCCGTACTCACATGGTGCCGGCTGTTGATGGCGGCCGGGGTCTGGTGTCTTGTCTGCAGCTCCGTCTGGGGTTTCGGCGGCCTGATTCGTTGATTGTCCTCGCCATCAAGCCCATCAGGGTTCAATGGCGTCGAGACTTTGCTTCATCTGCGACCTTGTACATACAGTATGTAGGACTCGTGGCAGATAAGCTGTTTCCGGGCATCCAGAGGACGAAGTAATAATACGGAGCAGACGAGAAGCATCTCCTCTTTCTGCTCTTGTGCTGCTTTGCTGGGCAGGAATGCATGCATCTATCCATGCATACGTGCATGTAAGTCTCATTCATTGTCCACGGATCACTCCATTGATTCAGTCATTCACGCTCTTGATCTCGCGTACGGTTCTGTAGATGCGGCTCTGTCTGCACGGGTTACTGCAAGCCACCTCAGTATCACTGCACTCCTCCCAAGCAGTAGGACATGGCGATGCAAGGACTTTGCCCGTGAGACCATCTCGCTCCTCCAACTTCTCATCCCCACCCCACTGCCATCCTCCCAAGACTGTGACAACTGTGCTGCGCTGTCTCGATGCATGTCAAATCCGGCCAATGCCACTCTGCTAAACCACCCCCCCCTCTCTCGATCCACACATAGGGCTGGACGACTCAGCGACGAGGTTTTGGGCGATGCAGCTCTGCCGGCTTGCCTTGACTATTGACTCATTCCCTGCCGCCGGCCAAACGCAGATCGATTGGTCTCAGTGGCGGATACATCCGTAGTCGAAGATGGGATTGTCCGTCCTGTAGCATCGTTGTAGCAGGACGCCCAAAAGTCTCTGCTTTGGGCACTGGCCGTCGTCCTGGCTCCATGCTTGATGCAGATGCTCTCCAGTCTGCTGTATGTACCTACATACGTATGGACCGTTGCCATGTCGGCACATCTGCATACAAGCCCAACCAAAGGCGCAAGAAACAGGCCATGAATCCAAAGTTGCCCCGTCCTCCGACTTCAACGCACACACACTCTCTCTCTCTCGCGATAACTCCACGGGACTACGGCAAAGGTGTTACTCCCACCGTTCAAGGCACACATGATCCAAATCGATCCTCCCCCTGCACAGCCAATCACAAGCCTTCATATCGAGCAGCCTGCCAAGGCATCCAAATTCTCGTCCCTTGTAACCCCCGTCTCTTCGTATTAACCGGGATGCCATACCCGTCCATGTACGCAGCCCGTAACATTGGAAGAAACCCTTGGCACATGTCAAAAAGCCCAGCAAATGGATCTTTTTCTTTTTAAAGACGAGAAAAAAGAGTGCAGAGAAAAAGGGTCCTTTTTTCGCCCTTGTCAAGAAGCGGGGAGGGAGACTTGGGTCGAAATGCGGCTGCCTTGAACCAAAGCTTCTGGGGGGGGCGCGGCTCTCAGTGTCAGCAAGAAATTGAGGCTCTGCTGCAAAAGTACGAGAAATCCGGGGGGTTACAGTTCTGCTCTTGTGGCCACCTATGACCCATCCTGGAGAGCATTCTTGGGCTTGCGTCGGCTGGTGATGTAATCTTCTTCCCCCCTTGTTCCTGATCCTGATGGAGTATCGTATGGAGATGATAGTCTGTGCCATCTGTTCCCTTCTCAGCCGAAAAGGAGCGCCAGGATCTGGCCAGATCTGGCGCGCAACCGCTTGCGCGTCCATGGATCGTAATGGTCGTAACCATCGTAATTATCGCTTCTCCTTTGCGCGACCCCATTTCCTTCAGGCAGACGAATTCTTGAAAAATAACCTTGAGACGGAGAATGGGGGCAGACAAACGGGCATTTTGAGTATTCACACGCCCCCAGCACCCCTTGAAAGCGCAAGGCACCGAAATTATTTACTTCCAGGCAACTTCGAATTTCACTTTGATGGTCTGAGATCTAGTTTCAAGAAACTTTTGGTCAAGAGAAATGGTCCTTCCCATGCATCGTATCATCCTAATTGACTCTGTTCTAGCCTTGAAGCTGAAACTGAAGCGTCGTGATGTCCATTGACTGCGGGTCATATGGCCAATCTACACATATTACCTTGCTAGCCTACCCTTGAGTGTCGTGATGCAACAGTTGCAGCACAAATCATCCATTTCCTCCGTCCAAGAATTGCTTAGGAAGAAGTCAATTGAAATATGCAATTTGTTCATGATGAATCAGCCGTGTCACTTGCTCAACGTTCGAAAAGTCCAAGCATCAGGTACTTGACATACAATCTCCCCCTGAACTGAAGCTCAAACCACCGAATTCAAGACATGTTCAATACATGCACCCAAGCGATGGGCACCATCTTCAACTGTCCGCATCTTCATTCAATTTCAACGTCAACAACAGATTCACTACGTTCATCTAGTGCTGAAAAGCCATTCAACTTGAACATGTCGTCTCCTATCCTCAACACCCGTAGGTATAACACCACATCCCATTCCATCATTTCGTAGAGCCATCTCATTTCTATACCCAACCAAGTATCCCAACTCCTCCAAAGAAGCCCCCAGCCCCTAATTCCCCAATATCCCCCCAGATGCCCTTCCACCGCCACCGACGGTCATTCACCTGCCGCCCCCTTGTACGCCGTCTCCAAACCTTGATCCGGAGCCTCTCCATCACCATGCCCAGCAACAAGCCCACCCGTCCACAGTCCAATTATACCCGTGCCTCATCTACGTCTACCTCCTCTTCAGCCTCATCCTGGATCGAAGTAGAGTCAAACCCCGAGTCAGAGCTATCCCTAGAAACGGCTTCCATCTCCTCCATCCCCAGTGACTCCTCCTCCTCCTCCTCCGAATGGACCACCGATGACGAGCCCCTGGAAACAAACCCAGTAGATGACTACTTCACCAGCGCCCTCAACCAACAAGCCCTCACCTCCCAAGCCCAATCTCTCTCTATATCATCCTCCTCATCTCCAACCCCATCTACAACCCCTTCCCTTCATTCCTCCTACGACACCTACACCCCCCTAACCACAACCTCCCTCCACCCACCTCACCAAAACCCCCACGAACTCGCCCGCAAGCGCACCCAATTCTTCCTCCACCTCCGCGCCTTCTACCAAGGCCTCCTCCCGGACCCCTTCCACGAATTCCGCGCCATATCAACCTCCCTCTTCGGCGCCATCCTGCCTCCGGACATA
Source organism: Trichoderma gracile (assembly GCA_020002365.1). Lineage (NCBI taxonomy): Eukaryota > Fungi > Ascomycota > Sordariomycetes > Hypocreales > Hypocreaceae > Trichoderma > Trichoderma gracile. The sequence continues at coordinate 1,201,241 of JAINEY010000006.1, forward strand.
TACCTCACATCAGCACCCTTCCCACCTACATCTACCCGCGGCGCGATCCGTCTGCAGCACATCCGCGCACTCCTCAGCTTGCCCCTCTCCGCACCACTGTCCCAGGTCGAAGGCTTCATCGGGAGGAATCCCTCTGTCGTGAGCCATCTGTGCTTCAATATCCAGCCCTTCTCAGATGTAGTCTTCAAGCCACAGCGTCATCATAATCACCAAGTATATGTGTCGAGACAGGGTGCGTTGGACTGCAATGGGCGGTTGTTGAGGGCGTTGAAGGAGGTTGCTTGGGCAGACGAGAGCGCCGATTGGGTTGTGGGCCTTGCGAGGACGGAGGATTCGAGGAGGCTCTCTGCGTTGTGTAAGAGGAAGGGGAAGAGTATCTTGCCGAGCGTGCGTGAGAGGATGTCGAGGGTGGAGGAGAGGGGGGAGAGGCCTGCTCAGGATGAGCAGTGGCATAGGCTGGCTACCCGAGAGATGAGAAGGGAGCGGCCGAATAGTCTGCTCAGGAACGCTGTTTTGCCTCACGACGTTGCGGATGAGACAAAGTAGGGTCGACAAGGAAGACATGTTCGTAGAACTGGATGGGTATATAGGGGCAATATCGTGCAGTAAAACAACTAGAATGAGGTAAGGGGCTAGGCTCTCTAATATTGCCTTGCATGTGTCGAATTGAGAAGCGTTCCAAACCAACGCCTTTGAAGCAGAGTAACATGCCTCACACATGCGCCCACCCATTCTCAACCAAAACCTGCATCTCATTGATCAAGCAAAACTCCCCCGGCTCGCGATTCCCACTCCTCTCCTTCTCCCACCGCCGCACCCTCGACCTCACCGTCCACCGATCAAACGTCCACGCCGTCCACCTCCTGATCCGATTCTCCCACAGCCCCGTGAAAATGTCCCACGTAGAGACCCAGGACCGCCCCGGCGGATGCGTCGCAGCGTACGCTGGGTAATTGTAGCCTACCCTCACCCTCGGGTTGAGGTAGACGCCCTTGGACTTGGACAGCGGGTTGTCTGCGTGGATGAGGCAGCATTCGGAGCCCTCGAGGTGGTGCGCGGCGAGAGAATCCGGCACTGCGCGGAAACGCAGCTTTGTCGACGACACAAAGGGGTCGGCCGGCATCACAACTAGCAGAAAATAACAAAGCCAAGTATTAGCTTCATCCAAGCACAAACGTCTTCCCATGACACCACGCAGATAGATGGAGAACTCCAAAAATGACCAACCTATGCCGTTCCAGCAGCTGGTGACGGGAACCGCGTCCACATGGTTCACCAGCGCATTCCTCGAGTCCCTCGCCGCAAAGTACGGCCACGTCTGCATCGCGTGCGCGTTGCCCTCGCTGTCGCGCAGCGCAAAGGTGTCGTAGTACAGTGGCGGCTTCGAAAAGTCTAGAGAGCACGCCGCGGCGTAGTTCCCGCCGTTGGTGTCGAGCAACGTCAACACGTCGTCGATCTGTCCACAATTATTTCAAGCCACGTTAGCCCATTCATCCACCAAACCTCCCATTTGATTATCAAAGCCGGTTGCCGTAATTACCGTAAACACCACGTCGTTTAGAAACAACACCTTGTCAAACGTGACGCCCTTCTTGCTCAGTTCAACCAGATCCTGTATCGTCCTGTTCCTCAGCCTCGCGAGGTAGGGAATCCTTCTCAGCTCCCGCCTGCCCCTCGCCGTATCGATCCATCCCTCGCCTCGATCCTCGGCCGCCTTGTTGATCTCGTCCTTGTGCGTCGTATCCGACACCTCGACCCGCCTCGGCACGTTCCTCTTCGCGAGCTCGGCGTCCAGCTCCCGCAGCGCCTCCTTGCTGTCGTCCCAGCTCCCGCTCTCGTAAACGCTCACAAAGACATTGTCCGGACCAAACGTCTCCGTCAACTGAATCACCGCATCGTTCCAGTAGTCCTTGAGTACCTGCGCGTTGTTCCAGTGCATGCTCGCAATGTATATCCTCTCGCGTGGTCGCGCTGCCGCCCTGCTGCCTCGCCGTAGGAGATGCTGCCGGTCTCCCTCGACGATCCTGTGGTGGATTCGGAGAACATCGAGAAGGTTGATCAAGAAGAACAAGAAGAATACGACTCGCGTCGTTCGCCAGCGAATGATTCGACGGAGGTACAGCCGGTTCGCTGCCGATAGCAGCATCGTTGGTTTGCTTGTGAAACGAGTGAATGACGAGTAAATGCACGGTTCAGATGCTCGCTAATGTCATGAAGTAACGATCCGTGTGCCAGCCCATCGTGCCAGTTTCTTAGGCGCGACGCGGCAAATGCTGTGTCTGAGCTCGTGTGTAGCTCGACAAGCTCCCCTTGACAATGGAGAGCGCAAGTTGATGCTTTGCTGAGCTCCGCGTCAACACCAATAGCTTCAATACGAGCTTACGTAACGAAGGGGAAGATATACGAACAACAAAAGCATCCACTTCGTCAAAGTCGATAGCTTCTAATTCAAGTTCTATATGCCAAAGTAAACGCTCCATTTAAAAGGAAACAGACAGCTTGATTATCTGCATTGAAGCGCCAAATACGCGCCTAGTTTTCATAGTTTTACCAACTCCATATGCTCCCCCCTGACCTCCCCTTTTATTGTACACGTTCAAGCAAATCTCAATCAACTAACAAGCCCCTAGATATGTCGCTCACGTAAACAGTCGGCGGCACATGTCATGGGCCATTCATTAGCTGGCACGAATTGCCATCTCCCTCCAAACCCCCAATCGACCTCTCTTCTTCAGCATGAGGGCCGCCCCTTTTCTGCTTGTCGTCGTCTACTTGGCAAAGTGAAGATCATATCCGAGCCACTTTCTCCTGAGAACCTCCTCAACAGACAGTCCGGGGTAGCCATACGTGAGAGGCAAGAAGAAGTACCAGCTAGCCGCGGCGGCAGCAAGGATCACGAAGCAAGCGATCCAGGCACCAGCCATGCTCTTGCCAGCAAATCGCTCACGAGCCGTGATGTGTCTCCGAGGACCGGTAGCCTTGGGGTTTTTGGATCGCGAAGGCTCCTCGTCGGCCGGGTCCGTGTTAAAGATGAACTCGACGAGGGACCCCGTGACGAGGCAGGACGCCAGATGGGCAGGCAAGTAGTGGTGCAGGAAGAGCTGACGGCCCATGAGGAAGAAGGGAAAATAGTGGGTGGCCCAGGCAAGGAAGAAGAAGCCGGTAGAGTTGTACAGCCGGGAACGGGTGCCTTGAGTCACGTTAGAATGCGTTGAGACGAGCGGAGAGAAAGAGTCCATGAGATAGAAAGGGTAGCACTTACGGTGATCCAGGGCATCGATGCCTCGGCGCAGCGAGACCTGATCAGCTCCAATGATGCCGGCAAAGACAGCCAGGAGACTGCTGGCGAGCCACCAGCCAATGGGGTTGCCCACAAAGTAGATTTGCTGGCGTGTGTCGTTCTGCGTCCAGAAGCTCACTCCGCGGAGAAGGAACGGCCAGTGGTAGGGCTGGCTGGAGTAGGGGTGGCTGCTGGTCAGCTTGTTGTTGTGGTAGAACATGGACCTCTGCAGCTCAAACCACTTGCGCAGGAACGGCAGCGACTTGACCTTGCGCTGCTCCTTGTGGCGGCGAGCGTCGTCTTCGGGGAGCGAAGGAATGTCTTCGGCAATCCAGACGTTGGAGCTGGGTGTGATTTGCTTGTTGCCGTTGATTTCCTGCTGCCTGTAGGCCCACTCGGGCAGAGGCGTGGTATGAGTCCACATGGCCACCTTGCTGGGGAAGTGAATGAGCTTGAAGTGGCTGGCAACGGTCTTGAAGTCCTGGCCGGTCTTGCCTCCCTCGATCCGGATCTCGAACAGAGTGTCGTTTTGGCGTTCGCCAAATGCTTCCTCGGGGGTCACACAGGTGAACTCCTGGTTGGTAGGGTAGTAGGGCGAGGCGACATCGTGGGAGAGCAGGATCTTGTCCGTGACAATGTGTCGAAGTCGAACCAAGTCTTGATTCTTAACGTTACGGCCGAGCTTCTGGTCATTGTCGGCAGGGAGGATCTGCCAGTAGTTGTTGGTGTCGTTGTGGGGGTAGCCGGTGACCTGCTGTCCCTGACTGGAGATGCGGCCGTCGTCATATCGCAGGGGATAGGTGTCGGTGTGGCTGTGAAGGTACGCCTTGGTCTCCTTGTGCCTGATGGTGATGGTATCGTAGTACTGGATATCGACGGCGCTGGCCAGCATGACGTTGTCGCTCAAAGTCTCCTGGAACTCGGGAGTCATGAAGTCGTCACCGGGACCGGATCGGGTCAGGACGGAAAAGTGCACCTGGAACCAGAAGAGGTAGAAGAGGAAGGGCAAAATGATGAGACCGAAGGCGCGGGCTGCGAAGTGCTTTCCAAACTCTGGCATGCTGATGGCTCCATAGCGGCGCTTGATATCCAAAAGATCCCACAGATCAATGATGACGGCAGAGCCAATTGTGACAAAGGCAAAGAGGCCGACATACTTGGTCGAGATGTCGCAAGACAGCGCAAAGCCGGTCAGGATAAGCCACTTCCACCACTTGCGGCTGAAGGGCTCGTGCCGCAGCTTGTAGAACTTGATGTAGAACAAGAGACTGCAGGCCATGGCGAGCACCAGGGTAGCGTCGAGCAGAATGAGGCGGGTCTGGCCAATGTGCGCATTGTCCAAGAGGATCAGGCCGGTCGCGACAAGGCAAGCAGGCACACTATAGCCAGACTCCCACATGATCAGGTATGTGACCGACACAGTCAATGCGCCAAGGAAGGCGGGCAAGGCTCGGAACGCGACATAGGGCACCTTGTTGGCTATGTACGAGTCGCCAATGTTGTCGAAGTGGAAGTGGCCGTCGTAGCCAACCAGCCAGCCGACGAAGGCGAAGAGCAACTTGGCGAAGGGGGGATGGACATCGAAGAAGTAGGTTCGCTGGAGGTAGTAGGAGGCAAACTATTGGAGAGATTGAAGAGTCAGCTTCATGTCATTTGTAGATTGCAGCAGGACAGCATGAGCAGAACTGTATTACCTTTCCGAAGTGCACCTCATCAAAGACGACCTCGTCGGGGTGGCTGATGCCCCAGAATCGAGTGACGAAGCCGAGGATCGTCACCAGCGTCAGGGCAAGCTTGTGCTCGAGCTCGCCTCGCTGGATGTTCTTGCGCGACGACAAGGCGGCCTTGGAGAGCTTGTCGAGCTCGACCTCGGGAACGAATGCCGACTCCACAGGCGGCTGCTTGGACGCAACATTCCGCTGTCGCAGGCTACCCTGCGGCGTTGGACTTCGAGCCATGGCTCTAGAAGGCTTCGCAGAAGGAAGAGCAGTTAGCGATGCGTGAGGTCCTGTGGTTTGCGATCGAGGCGATGCTGGATCTTGGGAGACGTCGAAGGCTGAGACCTGTGCAACTTGTCTGCAGGGTCGAGGTTCGGCAGGACAGAAACTTACAGGAAAAGGAGAAAAGCTGTCTATTCAATGGCTTGGGGCGAGAATCGAAGGAAGAAAAACGAGATTCAAGGAGAGAAGAGAAATGAATTGAAGAGCTGAAAAGGGAAAAAAGAGGCTCGCGATGGCGAACTGGCGATGGTTGAGCCTCTCCGTGAAGTCCAAGGTTGGAGGTCAGAGCTGAGGCGAACGTGTCTTTAGGTGTTTCCGGAGCCACTAAAAAAGGCGGCAGGGGTTGAGCCACGCCACAGACAATACGTAACTGTGGCCTCGCCGTCTCTGGACCCGGCAGTTGTTTCAATATTCCGAGTCATGAACAGTTTTATTGCTTCGGGTGTCTTTTGAACTGATTCGAAGTCAATGTATTGGCTCTGGCTCAATTTCTGGCTGAGAGTAAAGATCGAAACTGCTTTTGTGGTGGAAGTTCACTTGGAGGAATTTCTAGGTATACTACAATGGCCCTCGCCCTCACATGCCGGCATGTCTCGAACACCTACTACGGGGTACCTCGACTCCGGTTTTGGCACCGAGTGCATGTATATGACGCGTGAAGAGACACCAATTGTTGGTTCTCTGATTGAAGAATCAATGAGATTAGCCAGCCAATTGTCCAAGTGAGGCTCATTCGTCGCAATAAGAAGCCACCTTATGAATGCATCTACAGGGGGTACATATAAGTGAAACAAGAGACATCTTGATCTTGTCATCCTCCTTTCCTTAGCCGAATGTCCAACGCTCTCTCTTATTGAATGGAATCACTGTCAAACAGGTAAGCAGACGTAGAAGGAGACAGTATGTAAATAATCCGTATGTGATACATCCTTGCTATCTTGAGAGGAATCGTCACAGCGTCTTCCGTCCTCGAACCAGGCTATAGAAATTCCAAGAGCCAACAGATCTGTGCAACTACGCCCTGCAGCGTCCAACATCATACCTAGCAAATCCATCCAAGCAAATGCCTCTTACATAAGTAAAGCGCCGCTCTCTCTGGGCCGTCAAAACCCGCCTCTTCCCCAACCCAAGGCGGGGGAAGCTTTCCGTTCCGGCCCTCGGAGCGCGGTCCCCATATCTAAACCCATAGATAGCTCACACAGGCCAAGCTCTACCACTAAGATAATAACCCGCAATCCAGACAACACCACACACACCTAGCCTCAACCCTCTTTCTCCCTCCTGATTCCCGAAATCATCCCAATTGCACTTACAGCGACCTGTAAAGTAGGTTCATATATCCATGTCGTTGTCAATCACCCGCAGCCTGGCCCGGCCTCTCGCCAGAAGCCTTGCTGCTGCTGCTGCAAGACCCAAGTTTACACCCGTCACAGCTTTTGCCAGATCGAAATCAACCATGGCCGACCAGACCATCGTCTACACCAAGGAAGCCCCCTTCCGTAAGTCCAGTTCCGCCAATCAACCAGTTCATGAGCCAAATCATCTAACAGTGGACAAAATGCAGCCCTTGGCCCTTATGTAAGTCCCTCACCAACCACACCGGCAACGGATGCATGATGAAAGAATGTCTCATCTGAAATCTCCATGTAGTCCCAAGCCATCAAGACCCCCACGGCCATCTACTGCTCAGGCCAAATCCCTCTCACCGCCGATGGCACCCTGATCGAGGGCACCATTGCCGAAAAGACTCGCCTGTGCTGCGAGAATCTCGACGCTGTCCTCAAGCAGGCCGGCTCTTCCCTCTCCAGGGTCGTCAAGACGACCATTTTCATCTCCGACATGGCCCACTTTGCTGTAAGTCGGCCCTTTGAATGCCAATCTGAGGTAGGACGAAGAAGAAGAAGAAAACTAGAATCTCACATATTTCATCGTGTGTAGGAAATGAACGGAGAGTACGAAAAGTTCTTCTCCCACAAGCCCGCCCGAAGCTGTGTTGCCGTCAAGACGCTCCCCAAGAACGTCGACGTCGAGATTGAGGCCATTGCCCTGCCTTAGATGGCTGCTGCAATGACTGCTGTAAAAGTTTACATGTATACATATTTTACACGCTAATACAATCCAATGAGTTAAATACACCTGCGTCGGCTCCAGATCTTGACTTGTGACATGCTGGTAGTGTCGCCATAACCAGCTTCCCATGTGGGACGACGCGGTATGTTAACCGTCCCAATTCTACGATTGTTAGATCTAAGCGTTCCAAATCACCACCCGTCCATCAACACCGCTGGCTGAAGTGGTCGTTAGCAATCAATCGCGCAAAAGTGGTGCTGAGGCCTGTCAACTTACAGCTAAACTTGGTGACTCTGCCACCAGACTCCTCGTAGGGCCTGATGGTGGCAATCGTGTTCTGGTGAATCGTCTTCAGCTGTGTGTCGTCCTTGACCTTTCCCTTGAGGTCCATCTGTCTGAACATGTTCAAGGCAGACTCCTCGCGCTGCTCGCCCTGGCCGGCGCTGCCCTTGGACTCGACAGTTCCCACAAGCTGCCAGCCTCCTTCGCTTCCCTGGAAACGGAAAGCCTCGCAGTCGTAGCCAGCGGCAATGATTTCGTCCTCCGCCTTCCAGATCAAGCTCTTGAAGGGCAGAAGCTGGGTTGGGACGCTCAGCACAGCCCTGGGGGGCTGCTCCGGACCGCTAGGGTACACGACCGTAATGCTGCTGTCGTGAGCAGCAAAGGCGAGCGCATTTCCACTAGGAGAAAACGACACGGAGTGAACCCAGCCAGCAGAGTTGTTCATGTACTCTCCGCAGACCGTGTTGAAGGGCAATCGCTCGCCCCAGACACCAGGCTCAGGGCGCTCGTCGACACCCTTGACAAAGGCCGAGAAGACGCGGGCGTGAGCATCGGTGGAGCCCGCTGCGAGGAGCACAGAGTTGGGGTGCCATGCAACGCTGGTGATGGTGCTGCGAATCGGCTTCTTCAGGTGCTTCGAGACCCACCAGTCGTTTTCCTCCTCGAAGTAACAGACGGCGATGACGCGGTCGCCGGAGCCGACGGCGAACTTGGTCTCGGAAGGCGACCAGCGGACGAACGTGGCGGCGCGGCTGATTCGGAGAAGCACCAGCGTGGGCTTGTATCCGGTAGGAGAGGGCTCCCAGACGAGCGCATTTCGGTCTGTATTAAAGCGTCAGCCATTCAGGAGTCGAAAGGAGGTTGTTCTAAGGGGGGACACGGCCGTGACGCACCCTGAGAGCAGGAGACAATGCGGCCGCTGTTCGGGGCAATGTCGACGCTGGTGACGGTCTTGTCGTGGCCCTTGAGCACGTCCTTGAGCTTGAAGGCGTTTCCAGCCTTGCCGTAGAGCTCGACGGTCGAGTCGCGAGCAACAGCGAGAGTTGAGTGGTCGGCCGAGAAGGAGTGGTCGGCAATGGGGTTGTGGAACAGGTGGTGGACCTCGGGAGCAGCCATGATGGACGGTGGACGATAGGAGTAGCTCTCTACTATCGTGGGTGAAGCGGTAGAAGCTGGAATTAACTGAGGAGAGACGACGATTGTATGCCAGAAGTTGAGAGGTTGAAGCCGTTGCACCTTGGCTGAGAGAGATGGCGGGGTGACGTTGCTGCTTCGGGTACGTACCTCAAGCCCCTGGCCGTAAGCGGATGGCAGCCAAAGGCGAGGTACCGGGTACAACGAGCGCCTGCCTGCAAGCTTGGGCCACCTCTGTCGTTGCTCGCAAGACCCAGAGTCGGCCTGGAACCAAAAAAATCCACGTTCAATCAATCCATCATCATACAAACAGCCGATCAGATTCACGCTCTGCCGACCAAACGACGACACAAACCACACGGTCTTTGCTCTGTCCCTACTTTTCAGATTAGGAGCACTCAAACAGCTTGATCTCCGTATCGCTCCCACTGTCAAAGCAACACAATGGCGTCGGCTGCTCCTCCTCGCGGCCTCGCGCCAAACGCCTCTCTGCCCGCCAAAGTGCAGCCAATCCCTCCTAATCAGACGTGAGCTGCCGTCTCTTGTCCGGTATTCTTGTTGCTGTCCTTCTAACGCTCTTCTAGTATCTACATCACAAATCTCCCCTCAGCCAAGATCCAGAAGCAAGACCTGCGGACGGCGCTCTACATGCTCTTCTCGACTTTCGGCCCAGTCCTCGACATCGTCGCCCTCAAGACGATGGAAATGCGCGGCCAGGCACACATTGTATTTCGCGATATCCAGGCAGCGACGCAGGCAATGCGAACAATGGATGGGCAGACCTTCCTGGGTCGCCCAATGGTAGGTTCCTCTGGTTCCAGATGGCCCCGTTGGTGGCAGGGTGACTGACGAGATTGACGCGCCCTAGAAAATCCAATACGCCAAGTCCAAGTCGCATTTCGTGGCCAAGCTCGATGGCACATTCAAGATCCCCTCGACGACAGCCGGTGCCGCCACCGTGGAGCAGACCGAGCTGCAGCAGAGCATCTTCAACGCGCCGCCGCCCGGATCGGCCCCCGAAAAGCCTGCGGCGCCGGCTGCCAACCAAGCTGCAAAGAACCCTGAAGCAGACGAGAACCGCGGTCAGAAACGAACTCGCGAGGAGGAGGAAGAAGAGAGCGACGAGGATGTTGCCATGGAGGAGGACAGCGATGATGAATGATCACGCTCTCCCAAGCCAAGGCTATCCCGATGAAGGACGGGGGTTTTATCCGTCGATACCGCGCCGTCATTGGGTGGCCATCTCCTTGGGTACCCAGAGGCCGACGCAGCCTCCTACGAGGCCGAACCAGACCATGAGATAATTCTCCCGCGAGCAGTTGAAGTTGGAGATGGCGTCTCCTATCAGACACGGGTGAAGAAAGAACGAAGGGACCCCGGTGATGGGGTGATGCTACAGACAAGCTGTTAGTGCGGCCGGACCGACACTCGACTTTCGGATACCAAAATTGACTTGTGCAAATAGCAATGGAAACTCACGTCTGCTGAGATACCTCCGATGCCTCCCACTCCGCGACGGAGCCCATCTTTATAGCTGTCAGGAACCAGGCGACGGAAGACGGTGTCAATGTTGAAAGCAGGCTCCTCGGAGGGGAGATCGTGGAGGCTGAACCAGAGGCACGGCACTCTGTAGGTGGGGTGTAGATGGACCTCGTACGCTACGTAGCCGAATCCCGGCGTCTCTTTTTGCTGTATGAGTTTCTAGGAAACGTGTGAGAGGCACGCTCAAGGGGCAGCTGTAGGATAGTTGACGAGCTAGCATACCGCATCAGCCTCTTCGGCATCAACCATGTCATCGTCGCCCTGAAGAAAGTGGTTGTTTGCATTGTCTGAGATTGAAAAGCCGCCCAGGTCCAGTGATATGTCGTCGGGGTCTACCGTCTCCTCCAACGGCCGGATGATCTGGATATATGTCGTGTATCCGCTTGCGGTTGAATATGTGAGATCCAGCGAGGTGCAGACTCTGAGCTTCCACTTCTTTCTCATGGGGCCTAGAGTGGCTCTGCAGTACTGGCTATCAAAATGGTGACATATCTCGGAGAACTCTTCTGAGCTGAGGAAGGGAAAGTCTTTAATGTCCATGATACTGAAGGCTGATTGGATCAAGCGCTTATTTACAGTGTGTCGTCTCAAGGTGTCCTTTATGAAAGATACTGTTGTGTCTCAACGGTTCGAGTTTCTTTTCACAAGCAAGACCTTTAGAGACTAAAGGAGGGGTGTTGTCGATATGCGGGTTATACGGACAGTTTGCGCACAGTTGGTCCTTGAATCCGGAGGCAATATATGCCAGAGTTCAGTGTTGAACGTTAGGCAACAAGAAAACTTCATAAACAAAGCCTTTTTCAAGGAGATGTGCCGTTGGAAAGTCTGTCAAGCCTCGAGTCTGGTAGTGCGGCAACTTCCCCTAAGAGCGCAAGCCCACATTTGGACGGCGCTGTCAATCTGTTTAGCGGTGCAACCTTATCGATTGGAGGTGACATGTCCTTTTTGGAGCTTCCCCAGTTCCTGTCCATGTCCACGTCCTTATAAACCAGGACCCCTGGACGGGCTCGTGAGCGCTGAACGGGCCATTGCTTGTCTTGTCCCAACTCTCCTGCTGTGCCAAAGCAGCAGTTATTTGAGAGTCTCTTTGGCTTCCCTCCTCTCGTTTCTTTGCTTCTCCTTGTTATTATCCATCTCTATAGCAAGGGGCGTTGGCTGCTGCTTCGAATCGCGCATAACATCCAACTCGCCCGCTCCCTCCAAAGCCTCCCGAACATGCCCCCGTCCCCGACTCAATGATCCGCGACCCATTCGGCATCCACAGCAAGAACGCATTCAAGGCCACAGCGCTCCGAGCAGCGCGCGACATCAAGGAGGCGGCGACGCAGGCGGGCGCAAATGCTCTAGAAATGTCCTTTTCCCTGCCGAAACACGTGCCCGACTTTGGGGACCCGAGCCGGGCGCTCGAAGACCGCGCCTGGGCCGCTCTCTCGCGGAGAGGCGGCGGCGGCGGCGGCAAGGGGGGCCTCTTTGAGTCTTCGTCAGACAGCCTGCCCATGTACAAGGATAAGCCGTACGCCTATGCGCCGTCGATGCGGCTGCGTCCCTGGTGGCGGCGCAAGAAGGTGCTGGGGATGATTGCGGCGGTGGTCCTGTTTGTGCTGTATGTCACGGGCTTCTTTTCTTCTGGCCAGCCTGAGGCTAAGAAGAAGTCTTCCGGGTCGGCATTATCCTGGCTGGGCTTGTCGCAGGAGAGAGGTGGTGTCGATTGGGACGAGCGACGGAAGAGCGTGGTTGAGGCCTTCGAGGTGAGCTGGGATGCCTACGAACGCTATGCCTGGGGTACGTTATATGATATGCTGTCGCAATAGACATTGACGTTGATATTATACTACGGAGAGAGCATTCGGGCTAATTTCACTGCGTGTGGTACCAGGCAAGGACGAGTTCCACCCGATTTCGAAGAATGGCAGAAACATGGCTCCGAAGGGCCTGGGATGGATCATCATCGACTCTTTGGATACCATGATGTTGATGAACCAGACAACACGACTGCAACACGCACGAGAATGGATTTCCACGTCACTGACATGGGACCAAGACCAAGACGTCAACACTTTTGAAACCACGATTCGCATGCTGGGTGGACTGCTCTCTGCCCACTACCTCTCTACCGAGTATCCGGAGCTTGCACCCCTGACCGAGGACGACGAGGGAGCACCCGGCGAGGATCTATATCTCGAAAAAGCAAAGGACTTGGCTGACAGGCTGCTCTCTGCCTTTGAGTCTGAATCTGGCATCCCGTATGCTAGCGTCAACATAGGAGAGTACAAGGGTCTCCCGTCACATTCCGACAACGGAGCGTCTTCCACGGCCGAGGCCACCACGCTTCAGCTCGAGTTCAAGTACCTGGCCAAGCTCACGGGTGAGAAGAATTTCTGGGACAAGGTCGAAAAGGTGATGGAAGTAGTGGATGACAACCAGCCTGAAGACGGCCTTGTCCCCATCTACATCTACGCCACGACGGGCGAGTTCCGCGGCGAGAACATCCGCCTGGGAAGCAGGGGTGACTCTTATTATGAGTACCTCATCAAGCAGTATCTCCAGACGAACAAGCAGGAGCCCATCTACGAAGAGATGTGGGACGAGGCTCTTGCGGGTGTGCGAAAGCACCTGATAACCTACACTGAGCCTTCGGAATTCACCATCATTGCCGAGCGCCCAGATGGCTTGGAGCATCCCATGTCGCCAAAGATGGACCACCTGGTCTGCTTCATGCCGGGAACCATTGCCCTGGCTGCCACCGGCGGCCTCACCGAAGCCGAGGCGCGGAAGCTGTCGACCTGGAACAAGAAGAAGGACGACGACATGCAGCTGGCGAGGGAGCTCATGCAGACGTGCTGGGGCATGTACAAGTACATGAAGACGGGACTGGCGCCCGAGATTATGTACTTTAACATCCCTGACCCTCCGCCCGCGGCATCGGCGCCGCACCAGGCGCCGGCCGCGTTGGACGAGGATCCGCACGCCGAGTGGCGCAAGGACTTTGTGGTGCACTCCAACGACGTGCACAACCTGCAGCGGCCGGAGACGGTGGAGAGCCTGTTTTACATGTGGCGGATCACGGGGGACGTCAAATATCGTGAATGGGGGTGGGAGATGTTCAAGTCGTTTGTCAACTACACCGCGGTGGAGGATCAGGGAGGATTCACGAGCTTGCTGGATGCCAACACGATTCCGCCGACGCCCAAGGACAATATGGAGAGTTTCTGGCTGGTAAGTCTTCTTCTACATCGTTCTTTGCCCATTGATTATTATGGTTGAGTTGCCTGTTGCTAACGTATGGATGCTCTTTCAGGCCGAGACGTTGAAATACATGTACCTCCTATTCTCGCCCAACGACGTATTGCCACTGCACAAGATTGTGCTCAACACGGAGGCTCATCCGTTCCCGCGGTTCGACATGGGCCCGCTGTTTTCTACCGGGTGGAAGCGAAAGCCCCGGGATGGGAGTGCCAAGAAGAAGGCGACGACGACGACGAACGCTGAGTGATTGGGTTGGATGAATAGCAAGAAGAAGAGCTGGATGATATGAGCTTGACTGCCACTTGCATGATTGGCGTTGCAGCATTTTCTTTCTGGTCGGATTGTGGGCATTGCAATACGGATGTGTGACTGATGCGATGGCAGCATGATACCTTGTATATATCACAGGTACATACTGCGGCATGTATATGACGGTGATTGCCGTTTATATATCGATATTCTTGTCAGGCTTGTTGATTGAGGTTGATATTGTCTATGTTGATTCAGCACTTGCTGGAGAGTACAGTACAGTAATATCGGTGCCTAGAAGCAAGCAAGGATCGTGGGGGGTTGAGCCTTGTGCCACGTGCAGGATCCGATCCCACGCGCTGGGAGGCGTTTTGGGGGCTTTTGGGATGGGATGGATGGATGGTTGATGGGTTGAGGTGTGCTGGACAGGATCCCGACCGTTGGTGGCTTTGGTTTACGGTGGGTGATGCATTTGGTGCGACATGCGGTTGGATTGAGCGATGGCGTTTTGAATCTGGAGGACGAGTATGTACTGATGGAGGAGCATAGAGATGCTCTGGCGAAGGAGTATATTTCACATGAAGTAAGGCAGGATGAATAACATGAACTGCCCATCAATATCCAGCGTCATCCCCGAAGCCATCAATTGGCAGTCCAGGTCACCCAAGTCCCCTTATCAGCAGTCTCCACCCCACCTGATTCCAGCGCTCGCAGCCCAGCGTCGCATCCGCGATTAGCATCAGATCCCGGGGTTCTGGGCCTGGAACCTGCGCCTGTGATGGATGCCTCCAGCAACAAGAGGGCCGACGCCCTGCATCACGCAGCCTTTTCTTCACTTATTCTTTTCATTTCGCATAGGTAACTCTTCAGTATTCACCGGCCAATTACCTAAGTAAAGTTATTCTGTAGTTGATGGACTGCTGGGTCAAAGCGCCATTGCCACAAGCCGCTGGTGCTGACAGGCTGGATATGTCGAGTAAGTACTTGCATGATGATACATAGCAGTCAGCCCTCCTCTTAAGCACGAATCTCCTCTTCCACCCCCATCCATCTTGCGCCACCCTTGTCCGACGCTGATAAAAAAGGCACCACCATTGCATTCCGTTCCGCGGTCAATCTACTAGCCCAATCCTAATCACTGTCCCCCTTCGCTCTTTTGTCGGTTCGACACTCTTTTAATACTATTCCCTCTAGTTCGGCTCTATCTAGTAGTCTTGAACCCGGCTCTGCGCCCCCAGACAAAACCAACAAGCCTCGCCATTTTCTCGCAACTCCTTCCCGTTCTTCTTCCTCTCTTTTCTATTTCCTATTCCTTATGCCAACTGTGTTGCCGCTGTGACGCTACATCGACGATTAACACCATCCCTTGCCGCGATCTTTGCCGGTGACGACAAGTTCCATGCAGACTCTCAGGGCCGCTTCTTGAGCCTCTTGCTTGTGCGTCTGCATGGCAGGCCGTTGCGACACCTTCAGTTGGTGCTGCGAGTCGGGATACCGTGCCGAAGATAGTAACGAGACTCACCCGACGAGTTCCGTTTCCTTGTCGCCTCGCCTCAATTCCATACGCACGACGACGTTTGACTACGAGAGGTCTATTTGAAGCCCTACGATAGATACGACGACAACCAACCAACCACCGAGCTATTACTGCGATCACGACTCCGACGACTACATCTCCTCCTCCTCCCACATACTCATTAATACTCTTACGTCGCCTTTGCTTCCTCGGCGCAAGGAAACACCCTCTTCGAATCGAAAGACGCAAAGACTAGCAAAGCCGTAGTCGCATCGTCGCCTCTCCCTCCCCTCGTCGACTGCCGGCAAACCCGCAGCCAGCGCGCGCAAAACGGGCGTCGTCGCCTCTGCCCGCAGCAGCAGCAGCACCACCAGCAGCAGCAGCATGGCGCCATCGCGAGACATTGAGCTCAACCCGTTCGGCACATACAAGATCAAGGAAGAATCCCTCACCCACGGCAGCTCCTACAGCATGCGCGAGCCAAACTATGACGAGACCAAGGAGCCGCGGATGGACCGCTTCATCAACAGCTTCCGCCGCGACCCAAACTCCCGCTTCTTCCCCAGCCGCGACCTCGACGACATTGGCCCGCTCGAGAGCGTCCGCAGGCACAACAATGGCTCGCCCTTTTACGACCTGCGCCGCGCCGCCCTGGCCACGGCGCACTCCAACGGCCTGTCGCGGAAGCTCAAGGGCCGCCATCTGCAGATGATTGCCATTGGAGGCTCTATAGGTGAGCGCATGCGTTTCCGCCCCCCCCTTTCCACCATGGCTACCATGGCTACCGCAAGCCGCGGCTTGTTGCGGTGATTGCGACGCTGGTCGTGCTGTTACTGTTGATTTACTCCGGAGAATCCTGGGCTGACCCCTTATTATCTGTGATTTTAGGCACCGGACTGTTTGTGGCATCGGGCAAGGCACTGGCCGCCGGCGGTCCTGCGTCTCTGCTGTTGGCGTTTTCCATTGTCGGCGCCATGCTGTTCTGCACATGCCAGGCGCTGGGAGAGCTCGCCGTCATCTACCCTCTCGCGGGTTCATTCTCATCGTGGGCCACCCGGTTCCTGGACCCCTCCTGGGGTTTCGCCCTGGGCTGGAAGTAGGTGCTTCATTGACGCTCAAGTCATGTCCTGTGCTCAAAAGGTGCTAACGTTTGTTCCCTCAGCTATGCCATGCAGTGGCTGACTATCCTTCCCCTGGAAATCATTGCGGCGTCCCTCACGATTGGATACTGGGACAGCCATCTAACCAGGGCCATCTTTGTCACCGTCTTCCTCTTCACCATTGTCGCCATCAACCTGTTTGGCGTCAAGGGCTACGGTGAAGCCGAGTTCACCTTTTCCCTGGTCAAGATTGTCGCCGTCATCGGCTTCATGTAAGTCTTTCGCAACACATATACCCCCCTTTCGCGCACTCTACCATGCACAAGATAATTGACAAATCTATCCACAGCCTTCTCGGCATCGTCCTCAACTGCGGCGGCACTCCCACCACCGGCTACATCGGCGGCCGATACTGGCACGACCCGGGAGCCTTCCACAACGGCTTCAAGGGCCTCTGCAGCGTCCTCGTCACTGCGGCCTTTGCCTTTACGGGGACGGAGCTCATCGGGCTGGCGGCGGCGGAGACGGCGAACCCGCGCAAGTCGCTGCCCACGGCCATCAAGCAGGTGTTTTGGCGCATCAGCCTCTTCTACATTGTCGCGCTGACGCTCGTGGGCCTGCTGGTGCCGTACACGGACCCGCGGCTGAGCGGCTCCAACAACAACAAGGCCGACGCGCACGCGTCGCCCTTTGTCATCGCCATCACGTCCGCGGGCATCGAGGTGCTGCCGTCGGTCATGAACGCCGTCATCCTCGTGGCCGTGCTGTCCGTCGGCAACTCGGCCGTCTTCGGCTCGTCGCGCACGCTCGCCGCCCTCGCCAACCTGGGCCAGGCGCCCGAGATCCTCGGCTACGTCGACCAGCGCGGGCGGCCCCTCGTCGCCATCATGGTCGCCGCCGCCTTCGGCCTGCTGGCCTACCTCGCCGACCTCAAGCAGCAGAACTCGGTCCTCGACTGGCTGCTCGCCATCTCGGGCCTCTCCTCCATCCTCACCTGGGCCTCCATCTGCCTGTGCCACATCCGCTTCCGCCGCACCTGGGCCGCCCGCGGGCACCACCCCAGCGACCTGCCCTTCCAGTCCCAGGTCGGCGTCCTCGGCTCGTACATTGGCTTCGGCCTCAACCTGAGCGTCCTGGCCGCGCAGTTTTGGGTCGGCGCGTTCCCACTGCCTACAAATGACAAGCCCATGACGGCGGCTCTCCAAGCAGAGAATTTCTTTCTGAAATGGATGGGTGCGCCGATTGTTTTGATCTTCTTTTTGGGGCACAAGATTTACTATCGGACGAGATATGTCAAGATCAAGGACATGGACATTGATACGGGGCGGAGGGACTTTAATGTCCCGATTTTGGTGCAGCAGGAGAAGGAGGAGTGGGAGACGTGGCCCAAGTGGAAGCGCTTCTACAAGTTTCTGTGCTGAAAATATTGTTTGTTTTTTCTTGCATTGATTCCCGGCGTGTTGTTTGCGTGTTGTTGCTGTTGTTCTTTTTCTTGGACATATTGAGATTATTCAGTTCAGAGGAGGCACTGCTGTATGTGCCTACCATATATGTAAGGGAAACAATGTGTTTCCGCCTACAATCTACTGTATCTAGCGGGCGTTTGTCGAATCTAAGAGAACAAATACCAACCTTCTAGATGATCTATTCGATCACGAAGTAATGTATAGCAGAGAGACAAATAGCAGAACGATTAAACCAGGTTCAAGACTACGCTACACATCCACATAAGCTCAACATACAAGTTCAAACCAGCTGTTATTGAAAGCAACCTCGTCATACACTGAATCCGACAGCCACAGCCGCAAGAAAGAGGTGAAACGGAAAGGGTTAAAAACATTGAAAAAACCATTGTATATAACAAAAAAGGGGGGGCTCATGATTCATAAAAGCTGCGTCCTGTAGGGGCATTAAAAACTCATACATACTGGAAAGCCCAAGGGTATCGCAAACTCTTTGTTCTTATCTTTTTCTTTTTTCTTTTCTTCCTCTCTCTTGTGCCATCTACACTCACCACCACACTCACCCCTAAAGAAACATCCACCTCTCCCTCTCCCTCTCCTAGATCGACATCGTTGTCCTCGGGAAAAAGTCCAGTCCCGGCCTGGCTGCATCTACATGCTGTCCCAGAAGCTGCTCTTCTGCGTGCCGTGGTTCGCTTTCCTAGAAATGAGCTGCTTGGGCGGCTCGGCGGCGTCGTCGCCCCCGTACAAAAAGTCCCTCTGGGTGCCCTTCTTGCCTCCCATGCCGTCGCCGGCAATGTGGATCTTGCTGTCGGGCTGCGGCGCCTTGGCGGCGGGCTGCGCTCGGTTCTCCTTCTGCGTCGCGGGCGATTCGTCAGCAAGCGTCCAGTTCGCAATCATGGTCGTCACGGCCTTTTGCCGGTGCTCGGGAACGGCCGCCTGGCGCGCCGGACCGGGAGCGGGCGAGTCGTCCGTCATGGTGAAGTGGGGGTCAAAGTCCTTGCCGCGGTCCTTGCTTACATTGGTGATGTTGCCCAGGGCTCGGCCGGAAGGCGCCTCCTCCTCGGGGTCTCGCTCAAAGAGGTTGTCCTTGTAGATGCTCTGGCTCTTGTTCTGCACGGCGCTCCTCGTCCGGATGGCAATGCGGCGCTCCTCCGGGGGCAGTTCGCCGTCGTCCTGCAACTCGAAATGCGTCTCAGCGTCGCGGCGCGGCTTGCCGGCCGGGGCCTGGGTCTTGGCCGTCTCCGCCTGCATCTCGCCTGCATCCCAGTTGCGCGCGTCAGGGTTGGTTCCTTGTCCGCGGCCGGGCTTCGCCTTGACAGGGGTCGTGAAGTCGTCAAAGGACCAGGTGCTGTCGTGCTTGGACTTGGGTCTCGGCGCACGGGGCTGCTGCTGCTGCTGTGCCTGGGCGGGCTGTGAATCTTCGCTCTCTTCCGATCCGTCGCCCAGAGCAAAGTGCTGGTATTTCGCTGGGTGGGCGCGAATGTACTTTTGCGGCTTCTCACCATCGTCCGAGTCGTCTTCGGGGTGCTGCTGTCCCTCAAAGATGCGAATGGGCTGAACGTTCTTGCCGGCGTTCATCTTGTGGGGGGACATGGAGCGCCTCTTCTGGTCATCATCCCAGTGCTGGGGCTCGTCGGCCAAGATGTCGGTAAAGGCGCGCTGCTTGGGCTTGGAGCCGGCATAGGGCGAGACGACAGGCTCGGGATTCTCATGCTCCTCGCGGGAACCAAAGAGGTGCAGGGAAGCATGCGGATCTCGCATGATGTTGGTCGAGCTGTTTCGCGACTTGCTGTTATGGCCATTGCTGCTTTGAGGCTGAGCCGGAGCCTGCGCCTGTGCCTGGGCGGGAACAAAGCCAGACTTGACGCAGGACTGGATCAGGCTGAGCTGGTCCTTGCCGTCCTTGATGGGCCAGTTGCGGCCACTCTTGCCAATGATCTCCATCTGCTTGAGAAGCGAGCCTTGGTCCCACTGCTGGCGGATCTGGACGATTTTGCCGTCGTCATCAAAGGACACGATGTGCATCTGTTGGTTGCGCAAACAGCAATTGAGTCAGCCACGCGATCGCTAGTCGCATATATGTGACAGCAAAGGGTAGCTGGGCAAAGCGCGACAGTGGGAAAACGGTAAATGGGCAACTCACAATGGGCAGAACGGCCTCCCGGTCGGTGATGAAGTTGTCGTCGAGCCCCGGCAGATACGCGCCGCCGCTGGTGACGAACTCGATGCAGGTGTCGACCTCAACGACGATGGTGCTCTGGCCGTCGATCAGGTTCATCACCTCTTCCTTCTTCTTCTTGACCTGCTTCTGCAGGGTGTTGAGGTGCTTGATGATCTCGGTGGCGCCGACAAAAGACGTCAGGGTGGTGACATAGTGAAGAGAGGCCTTGTCCGCCAGCAGCGACGAGCTGGGCGAGGCCAGGAACTGCTTGTACGTGGCAGCCATGGTGCGAGCGGCGCGAAGGACGCGAAAGAGGGTATGAAGATGTCGAGAGGAGCTGCGGGCGGTCTATCGGAGGCTTTATATTGCGGTGATGGCGCGCAGATGAAAGGCGGAGGCGCTGAGGTTCAAGTCCAGATCGCTCGCGACAGAGACGCTGCGGGAGGCGCAAAGACTGCCAGAGATGCAAAAGATGCAAACGAGCGAAGGAAGGACAAGTCAGAGTCGAGACGAGCTCAAAGAGAGAGAACGAAGAGGAAACGAGGCTCTCGCAAGCAGAATGTAGGGGACAGGCAGGGTACAAGTACTGGGCCGAGTTGGCATCTGCAGATGGACCAGACGGGATCAAAACAAGCTGCTAGTCTAGTAGCTTTGGCGGGGGTTCCAGGTTCCTTTCATGTTAGCCTGCCGCGACGAGGATAGCGCTGGTTCACGGGACTCAGAAGGTACAGTAGGGGACCTCTTCCAGTGAGGAGCGCCCCGGCGCAGCGCTGTTGCTCGTCGGGCTCTAGGGCGAAGGACCCCCTGGAGAGCCGGCGGCAGCAGGTAGATTGAAATGAAAGGACGCAAGGCGACTGCGATGCTGCGGCAGCGAAACAAGGGGCCTCCCAGAGCAGTTGCCCGGACGGGCGCGGCGCGGTTACTCATGTGGTTGTCTTAGTTGAGGGTGGCTGCGTGAATCTGTAAGTACATCTACGGTGTTATCATGGCTGCCATTTGTTACTCTACCGTTCAGACCGCCGATTCTATCTCCATGTCCGTCGGTCTACAAGAAGGGCCATGCAGGAGAACCTGTACGGTACCTGCAGAGATGCAGAGATGCAGTCGAGGTGAGATGGACCTTGCCCAGACGAGGCTAGTGCCTCCCGGCCTGGTGCTTTTATCTTGAACCCCATGTGCCCGTACGCGCTTGTACTCGCATGTACCTCCTCACATGTATCCTGGTTTGGGTCTTGTCTAAGCCAGCTCCTGCGTTTGGCGCGACAACGCGCATGCAAATATACAACTCTGAAGTCAGATGTTGGGGAGGCACTGGTCGCATCTGTGTGTGCATCCAGGCACTGTAACTTATCAAGACGGTTCACGCAGGTACGCAGCTGTACTTGACCCAGTTCGCCGTCCCATTGGTGAATCTGGCGGCCCAAGGTGGTCACGGCGCGGTTGACGCGCAGCAGATGCGAGGGGTAGAGGCGCGGGTTGGATGGAGGGGCAGGTCTATGCAGGTACTTGGCGGTACTTGCACCTTTGTTGGAGCTTGCGCAGAGGCCAACTTGCCAGTTTCCCCCAGACCGGATCGGTGAGCAGATACTTGAACCGGCTTGCATATCCAACATCTGGTTGAAATGACGAGGAATATTCATCTTGTTGGCGACATGACAGGGTCGACAAGCTCTTTCGCTACGATGTCTGTTACCCCATCATCTCATCCGTACACAGCAAATGAATGGACCGGCGTGCTTCTTCCACGCGTTTGTGACCGAGAT
The DNA here is from genome assembly GCA_020002365.1 of Trichoderma gracile. NCBI lineage: Eukaryota > Fungi > Ascomycota > Sordariomycetes > Hypocreales > Hypocreaceae > Trichoderma > Trichoderma gracile. The sequence goes on from JAINEY010000006.1 coordinate 1,223,050, forward strand.
GCGAGCCCCATCGTTGGACCTGGAGCAATAGACGAGGTTGGCACGGAGCATCCCAGACGGCATGGGCTTGATGACGCGCAAACAAGCTCCTCGCCTACTCCCGTTCAGCGAAGATTCGTTTTGCGACCGAGTTTGTTTACCATGTTTTCTACCATGGAGACCAAATCACGAGGCCATGATTCTCGCAAGCTCGAGATGCGACTTGGACGTTTTGATACCTATACCTGTCCGAATATGTCACGGCGGCCAAGGTCGTACACGCATCATCCGTTCGTCTTTGCATTGAATTGGTAGGTAGATAGGGCTAGAGTCTCTCGTCACACTCCGTTGCCCTGGTTGCAGCCCGATGATTGCGTTGACTCTCAACAACTCAGGGCCGACGACAAAGTTCACGATGTCAGTCGCGTAGTGGCCGGTCTGAGTGCTCTCGCCCGTTCAAGTCTCACCTGGTCATACACACCCCTGGAGATGGATCTCCGCTCCACCCGTGTTTCACCTTGTCTACAGGCCCCAAGAAACGCGTTTCGCCCGCACACTGGGGGTGAGCATCTGCTTTTCTTTGTTCTCACGAGGACTGCATGAGGTACATGTCCTGTCTTGGTACAAAGTAGACTATCTACGGAGCGGGTACGCATGACAACGGCCGGAGCAGGACGCAGTTTGGGGTTGCGTCAGCTACATCGTCGATATGCCGTGTGTGGATTCACCCGCCATATCTGTACAAGCGGCTGACTGCAGTCAACATCTCTTCAGTATTAGACGTACTTGTACTTGGTAGCGAATGAATACGGCCTGCTGAAATGGGTGCCGACGTGATGAGGCGCTTAGCACTTCGGAGTCTGCATCGCCCTGCCTTCCGTGTAAGTCGGCGCATCAAACACTTGTCCCGTGCCGCAAACGGCCTTTAACTGGGGTGGAGGTGAATCTGCATTTCAGCCACACGTAATCTAGATAGTACCTGCACCTGTGCTCTCGGCGCTCACTTGTACCATCCAATAATACTGCACTACCTACCTACACGCGTGCACCGTGATACTATCCGCAAACTGAATATTCCATGGGCCATGGGGGAGCTGTGCCCCGTGCCTCGTCGACGATACAACACCCAGAGCATATCGGTACGTCTTGCGCGTCCTATCGATAAGGAAGTCAGCCGACGCAGATGCAGTTCTTATATGGACCTCCGCAGCTCCATGAGTTGGCTCTCCATCACTGTGACCGTTAAATCAAGCACGTGTGTTTAATTATCATAATCGCCATGTCGATACTCTTACGTCCATCAGCTTATACAGTCAACAAGCTTCCCCAATTGCCCGCCCTTCTCCCCGCGGCATCCAGCGCGGGATGACCACTGTGGCTGAAGCTTGCGTGAGCTTCCCGGACAAGCAAAGCCAAGCCACAGCAGCAGCCCGTCACCAACGAATACGGTTGCGGCCCTCTGGCACTGTGGGGGTTTCACCGCGCAGCAACTGTGGCGACTCAGCCCCCCGCCAGACCTGCGCAGCGCCACAGCTGGAGCCTACCGGGCCGTTCATCCACAAGCTGACGAATATCTCGCCCAAACGACGTTTCGCAAACAGCCCCGAAAGCAACTTGATTCTTTGCAGGATTTCTCGCGGGTCGCAGCAGCTGCACAGAGAGCGACACGGCTGCGGGAACTGCGATTGCTGTGTCTCGGTCTCTTTTCTTTCCATCTCCATCACCGTCTTCATATCCGCTTCTAGCTTACAATCCACCTCTTATCAGACGTCACATACCAACGGCCCAAGCGCCACTTGGCCAGCTACTCCCACTACGACCTACCAACTACCTACCTTATAGCTGTTTACACGACGCCACCATCACCACGACCAACCCCTCGACAGCGCCGTCCGGCTTCATGACCGCTCCAAGCACCGCTCCCACAATATGATGAGGCTCACAGCCAAGGCTGCGGCGCCGTCATGGCACCTGCTGCTGCTGTCGCTGCTGTGGGTGCTGGCGCTCGCAAAGGACGAGCCGAAGCTGTCCGTCACAAAGTTCGACAATCCTCCGCTGGGCCTTGCCTACTTCGAGGACAGCGACATTGTCGTCTTCCACGATGTCGAGCAGGGCATCATCTATCGGTCCAAGGACGCCGGGGCCAATTGGGCCAAGGTCGAGGCGATCCCCAAGGGCGATGCCTTCCTGCTCGTCACACATCCTTTCGACCCGGAAATGGCCTACGTCTTGACCATGGGCAAGACGCACTACAAGTCGGAGGATCGAGGCCAGACCTGGCTGAGGTTCGAGACCCCCGTGGTCCCCAGCCGCTTCCAGCCCGAGATCCTGGTATTCCATGCAGACGACCCGAAGCGAGTCATATTCAACGGCATGGAGTGCGACGGCATCTTCTGCGACGAGCAAGCTTCTTATACCACGAACAACTTCAAGACGGTCGATTTGCTGCGTGCCTATACAGCCGGCTGCTGGTGGGCCAAGCTGTCTCCAGAGTTCACCACCGGCGACAGGGACCTAGACCAGAGGAGGGTGCTTTGCATCGTTAAGGATCCCTTCTCCCTCTTCGTGGAAGACCAGCGGCTCGTCATCTCTGACGACTTCTTCGCCGTGGTGAACAAGGAGGTCCAAGAGTTCGAACCCAACATGGACACCAACAAGGGGGTGGGTGGCGTTGCCAACATCGCCGTCGTCAAGAGCTACCTCCTGGTTGCTACTTCGTCCTTCCAGAGCGACGAAATGGCGCTGTACGTGACCGACGACACCCTCAAGTGGCACCGCGCCATGTTCCCGACCAGCGACAACCACGACCACTCGCACCAGATCAACCAAGAGGCCTACACCGTTCTTGAGAGCACCAGCTACAGCATTCAGATCGACGTCATGACCTCCTCGCCCTCGAATCCCATGGGCGTTCTCTTCACGAGCAATTCCAACGGCACCTACTTCACCGAAAATGTTCCCTACACCAACCGCAACAGCAAGGGGCACGTCGACTTTGAAAAGGTTCAGGGCATTCAGGGAATCTTCATCGTCAATGTGGTGGAGAACGGCGCCGATGTCGACACCAAGGGCGCCGAGAAACATATCATCACCCAGATTTCCTTTGACGACGGCAGGACTTTTGAGGAGATCAAGGCCGGCGGCGATCGCATCCACCTGCACTCGGTTACCGAACTCGATAACATGGGGAGGGTATTCTCGAGTCCGGCCCCGGGGCTTGTCATGGGCAACGGAAACACGGGCAAGGCTCTCGGCAAGTTTGCCGACGCCAACCTGTACGTGTCTGACGATGCCGGTATGACGTGGAAGGAGGCCTTGAAGGGGCCTCACAAGTACGAATTTGGTGATCAGGGGTCGGTTCTCGTTGCCGTCCAAGACTCTAGGAAGGACGACGTTTCCGAATTTGCCTACTCCCTGGATCATGGCGAGAAGTGGGAGACGGTCACTCTGCCCAAAAAGCTCGCTATCAAACCGGCCATCCTGACGACGACACAGGACTCCACCAGCCTCAAGTTCCTGCTCATTGGTGAGAACGCGAATGCATACTATACAATTGCCATTGATTTCACTGCTCTCAAGAAGCGGACCTGCGGCGAAAATGACCTTGAGGATTGGTACGCCCGCGTGGATGACGACGGGAAGCCGACCTGCATCATGGGACACAAGCAGACGTTCCGCCGCAGGAAGAAGACGGCCGACTGCTTCATCAACAGCAACTTTAAGGATCCCGTTGCCAAGACCGAGGACTGCGAGTGTACTGATGCCGACTTTGAGTGCGATTACAACTTCCGAAGGGACCCAGACGACAACAAAGTGTGCAAGCAGGTCGGGCCGCTGCCGGCTCCAGACGGCGCCTGCAAGAGCAAGTCCGATACCTTCAAGGGCTCCTCTGGCTGGAGGCTTATTCCGGGCAACACTTGTAAGCGGACAAAGGGCGCACAGAAAGATGATCCGGTCGAGCGCAAGTGTTCCGACGCCTCCGTCCCCAGCACGCCGGCCAATGGGGATATCACGAGCAAGCAGTTCATCTTCGATACCAAACTTCAGGACTTCCAAAAGATCTACCTCGACAGGAGTGACTCCAGTCAGTCTGACGACGAAACCGTCATTGTCAGACCTGCTGAAGACGAAGGGGGCGGCCGTTATAAGATTGACCAAAAGATCTGGCTGTCCAGTGATCACGGCAAGAGCTTCAAGCGCATCTTGGAGGGCGAGAAGATCCAGGGAATCTATCCCCACGCATACCTCAAGGACTTGGTCTACTTCACGACCGGCAGCGACAAGGTCATCTATTCTCTCGACCGCGGTAAGAGCTTCCACAGCTTCAAGGCGCCAACCGACCCCGAGGATCGATTTCCCCTGAGCTTCCACCCGGACAAGAGAGACTGGCTCATCTGGGTCGGCCAGACCTGCGACAAGGTTGGCGGCAAGGAGACGTGCTTTAGAGAGGCGTCCATCTCTCTTGACCGTGGTGACAATTGGAAGACGATGCTTCGCTTCGCCGAGAGGTGCGAGTTCACCGGCCACTCGGCATACAATTTCCGCTCGCAGAGGCAAATCGTCTGCCTTGCCAGAGAAGAAGAGAACAGCGATGCGCCGCTGACAATAATGACCAGCGACGACTTCTTCCAGGAGGACAAGTCCGTCTTCAAGGAGTCTGTAACCAACTTTGCCACCATGAATGAGTTCATCGTCGTAGCCGGCAGGGACCCCGAAACCGACGACATGCACGCGCTCGCCAGTCTGGACGGCAAGCACTTTGAGAGGGCTCACTTCCCGTACAACTTCCACGAAGGCCACGAGAACGAGTACACGCTGCTCGACAGTTCGACTCATGCCATCAACTTGTTTGTCCGTACCGAGGGCGGCGCCGATCGAGAATATGGCTCCATCATCAAGAGCAATTCCAACGGCACGTCGTACGTCCTCAGCGCGGCCAACGTCAACTGCAACGAGGAAACGTACGTCGACTTTGAGAAGGTTCCGGGGCTGGAGGGTGTCACCTTGATCAACGTGGTCACGAACACCGACACGGAGCAGAAGACAAAGGATCTCCAGACCAAGATCTCCCACAATGACGGGTCCGAATGGGGTTTCCTGCCGCCGCCCGCCAAGGACGTGGATGGAAAGGCCTATCCCTGCAGCAGCTCCAAGGGAGACGAGCGGTGTGCCCTGCATCTGCACCACTACACCGAGCGCGACGACAAGAGAAAGACTTTTGCCGCCGCTACGGCTGTTGGTCTCATCTTTGGCGTCGGCAACGTCGGATCCAAGCTGGGAGACATCAAGGACTCGGACACCTTCATGTCCACCGACGGCGGCGTGTCCTGGAAGAATGTCAAGAAGGGGAGCTGGTCGTGGCAGTACGGAGACCAGGGCTCGATCATCGTCCTCGTGCAGAGGTACACGCGCAACAACCAGGTCAAGACGCGCTATGTCTCGTACTCGACAGACGAGGGCAACACGTGGAAGGACTTTGAGTTTGCCGACTCGGACGTGGCTGTCCTTGACATTACGACTCTGCGATCAGGCACGTCTCGCAACTTTTTGCTGTGGTGCCGATCCGGCCGAGGCAGGCTCTTCTCCGTGAACCTGGACTTTTCCGGCTTGGCCGACAGGCCTTGCGAGCACACCAAGAGCGGTGACTCTGATTACTATCTGTGGTCTCCTAAGCACCCCTTGCAGGATGACGACTGTCTCTTCGGACACGTCTCCAAGTATCTGCGGAAGAAGACGGATCGCCAGTGCTACAACAAGAACAATCTCCAGCGACTTTACGAACACGAGGACTGCCCTTGCAGCCGACGCGACTATGAATGGTAAGAAGCTGATATTATCCTGTTTCTGGCTTGATTCTGCTGCCACATCCCAAAGTACCGTTGCTAACAGCCGTATCTAGTGACTTCAACTTTGAGCTGGACAATCACGGACAGTGCAAGCTAGTCAACGGCTTCACCCCCCTCTCCGGCGACGAATGGTGCGAAAAGCACCCCAACGCCACGTCGTACTTTGAGCCGACGGGCTACCGAAGAGTTCCCCTGTCGACATGTCGCGGCGGCAACGAGCTGGACAAGACGTCGACGGAGCACCCGTGCAAGGGCCACGAGGACGAGTTCGAGAGGAAGCACCGCACGTCGGGCGTCGTCATCTTCTTCGCCGTCGTCATCCCCTTTGTCCTGGCCGGCATCATGGGCTGGTACGTGTACCGCAACTGGAACGGCAAGATCGGGCAGATCCGGCTGGGCGAGAACTCGTCGACTTTCGACAGCGATCAGCCCTGGATCAAGTACCCCATCATTGCGGTGTCTGCCGTCGCGGCGGTGGTTGTTTCGCTGCCCGCCATCTTGTCGAGCCTGGGCCGCATGGCGAGTAATTCGTTTGGGAGATTTGGCCAGAGGAGCGATCGGAGCTGGTTCTCGCGGGGGACGAGGAGGTTTACCACGCGGGATAGCTTTGCGCGTGGACGGGGCGAGTATTCCATTGTGGATGATGATGAAGGGGAGCTGCTCGGTGAGGAGAGCGACGAGGAGGTGTAAATCTTGTCGAGTCAAGGGTGGAATGGAAAAATAGAAAAGGGGGGATGTTCAATGGGGTGAAATGTGAATATACGAGAAGAGGTTGTGTGTATGATTGGCACAGAAGAGGAGGGGAAGCTGCTCATATTACTCTTTCTGTTGGAGGAGAGAGGGTGGTGGTGTTTTGTTGGATTAAGACTAGCTACCATAGCTCATGATGTCACGTCATTCTTAATGAGCGATGTTTTCCATTGGCACCCTGTTGTTGAGGTGCTGTTTTGTTCTGCTACTGTACACTGAAGCAGCTGCTTGAATGACCTATGTTCACCCTGGATATCCGTCAATCTTGTGGTGTTTAGACCTATGTACACATTGAGCAAGTACACAAACACCTTTCTTATATGACATGTCCCAACATCCATTTCCCCCCTATGGACACATAATAAGCCAACGTCTAAAGATTCAACTCGTCTCCTCTACCTATAAATATCAACAAAGATGCATTTTTCTTGACATCATAACCAGCCGTGAACTCAAGCCCAGAAAAGCATTTCAACTCCCCTATTCCCCATCCCTTCTCACCCCCTTACACCACTCCTCCCTTGCTTTCCACCAAAATACCACATCCATGCATGATGTTCCAATTCTTCGCTTCAGGCTTCCGCAACACACGGACTGTTTATGTTTGTTCTATTCTTAGCTCTTGTGTTCACACTCCTTACATGCTATTACCACCATGTAGTGGTGTAGTCCACTCACCAGGGAGCATCGACGTAATTGCCGAAAACCAGATGGAAGGAATTTGCGCGGTAGACGATAGGAATCATAAAAGAGGAGGATGCATGTGTGAGTTTGAACAATGAATAATAACAATACTAGTATATCTGGCCTCTTGGGCATCTCAACTTTTCAGTTCCATGCCACAGCTCAGCAAGCAAAGCACATCTTTCCTCCGTCCGAAATGATACCAATCCAACTAAATTCCGATCCTGAAACTCCAGCAAAAAACAATCTCGCTTCCTTGAAATGCTATGGTAGATAAAAAAAAGTAAGAATGAGTGTGGTCGTGACTTTTCCCCGGATTACAGCCAGACATATTCGGCTCGCTCTCACGATATATGCCCCAAATAAAACGCCAAAAGGACTGACAAAGCAAAGAGTATGAGACAAGAAGTATAGGTTAAAAAGAGATCATGTTGGGGTATAACAATGCATATTATATGCTGAAATAGCAAGCATAATGTCGCATCGGCCAAGCTGAGCCTCTCATGAACGGCGAACTCGGTTCCAGATGCGCTTGACGACGCTGCCGTCCTCACCAGCATTCTCTTCGTCGAAAGCGGCGAATTGCCTCTCGATGCTGATGCTGTCCTTGGAGTTGGCAGCTTTCACGTATGTTCTTGGCTGAGCAAGTCCATCATGGGGGTGTGCCTTGGCTGACGACGGCTTCTGCCAGCCATACATTTGCTCCTCATCGGCTCGGAGATCGGGACGTGTCAGCGTCATCCGCAGCGTCATCTCGCGGGACGAAGCCGGCGCTTGAGCATAGTCCACCTTGCTAGGGAAGCCTCCCCCGTGATGCAGTCGTGGCGAGCGCTCTGCAGATTCATGATCCGGGCTCTTTGGCGTTCTTGGCGAAAGCGTCTCGACGGGAGAGGTGGGATCGCTGATGAGCGACCCAGCATCATCGCCAGCAGTTTGTGTTGTGTCATGTGTCTCCTGGCGTGGCCACGATGGAGATTGAACGGATTCCCTCCCCTGGACGTCAAAGAGAGACGGGAAGCCAAACTCAATGGCCTCATCAAACTTGTGCGGGGACGCAAGGTATACGCGGAGCTTCATGCGGGCTTCGGGGTCTTGGTAGTGAGATGGAGCCGCGTCAGTGGCGCTGGAGTCATCAGGCATCTGACTCTTGTTCGGCGCCATCAGAGACAGAGCCCTTGACCTGCGACGGAAGTGGCCAGACGGAGAGGGTAGCGATGGTACCACAAACTGCTCGCTCAGTGCGGGAGAGGCCATCGTCTTAGTTGCAGGGCGGCTGATTTGAGAAGAAGGACGTCCAAAGGAAAGCTTCGATATGGAGAGATGGCGAGGGAAAGCCGGTCGCTTCTTCTTCCCTTGTTTGGGGCTCGGTTGCTGGTCGTGTAGACAAAGACGAAGGTCCAAATCATCGCTCTCCTCGAGCCACCGCAAGCTCTCCATGACTGAGTCCGATTCAGACTCGACGGTTAGAAACTTTGTTGATTCGTGGCCAGGCGTCTTGCTCATGGCTGTGTAGAGCTTTGAAGAGTTGGGTTGATCCAGATAGTTGCCTATCTTGGGGAGCTGCGACTGTCGTTTGTTGATCTTGACGATGGCTTCGTCGGTCGCATCCAGTATAATGCTTTTGTGGTTTGAATGCGATGTACTCGACTGTCTCTCTCCGCTGTCGAATGGTCGTCGGTACGTGTTGTCTGTCTGGCTAGGAAGTAGAAGAGCGGATTTCGGCCGACCGCGTAAGTGTTGGTGATGTGTTCCAGAAGTGAGCAGGTCGGACCCAGGTCCGAAGTGCGATCCTGGTGGGTGGACGTCTTCCTCGCTTGCGTGGGATGATGCCGAGTGGTCCAAGCCGCCCAGGGACTGATCGGGGTGCCCAGCACAACAGGTAGACTGGGCAAAGCGCAGCCGCTCCAAAGTCGAGAAGTACTGTAATGCAGAGAGAAGCAGATGTCAGAATCTTATCGCCAAAGACTGAAGTGATCAAATGGGACAAAGGGCGTGATGATGATAAAGGGGGCGACTCGGCCGGCCATGTATATAAGACAAGTGCTCTTGAGTGATAACGGAAAGCTAGCAAGGTGACTACCCAAAGGCGTATCCGCAGTCGGGTGAAGGTATAGCAGTTCTAGCTCGAACGAGGATGGCATGTCTCAACTCAGGAACGAAGAACCATGACGCGGTGGGGAAGCTTCAGGTCGAATACGGACAAAGGCAGTGATGCTACCACTAGCAGCAGAGCTACTGCTCGTCCGCGTGGGTGGCTTGAGTCGATCAAAGGCATGGGGGAGGGAAAGGGGTCGAGGCATGCGGCAATCTGCGTTCGCCCTGCAGGGAGGGTCTTATCGAGGAATTTCAGGTACGGAGCCCATGCAAACAGCATCTGTCCTCGAAATTTGTCACTCGACGAGACTGCCTGCCCTCATTCGGTGCGTCCAGTCTGGCTCTTCATAGTAAGGGTCTGCCACGACGCCCAGAATAGAGCCGGGGGACGACGACGAATTGGTGGACAGAACTCCCCCACAGCCACGGAAATTGATGGGTGGTGCCCTCGTGTCGACGGTCGTTTCGCGGACGCAGCCAACGTCGTTGGGCCGAGAGGCGCTCACTCGAGCAGCCCGGACAGACGGCGAACAAGCTCAACTCGAGCTCCTCGCCAGCGGCCCAGACAGCCCAGACGATCCCCCGACGCAATTCCATTGGGCACCGCAGACGGCACACAAGCGCCATGGCACCCCAAAGAGGTCGCTCGCGCGGGGCGACACGAGACTAGTGTGTCAGTTGGCTCGTGAGATGCAGGGACGGATTCAGCCGCTCCGGCGCCAGTGGCTCGTCACCGGAATTAGCCAGTCCCTGACGAGGCCGCATGCGCATTGCATTGCATGGCGTCGTCTGTCGTCCAGGCTAAAGTGGCCCGGCAGGCAGTGGAGGGAGGCCAAGCAGATGGTGGTGATGGGTGAGGTGCAAGAAGGACGGACGAGACAGACATCTTGAGTCGACAGTCGTCTTGCTGTTCATCGAGTGCGAACCCTCATCCGCTGCGTAACACAGCCAACCGACGAGGATCAGTCCCGAGGCAGTCCCATCCCTTGAGTCGGAAACAAAGCCTGAAACCAGTCTTTATAGTACAGACGCTGTCCAATCTGCTGGGTGCTCCGAGTGCACATGGCGCTGTTGGTCCGATCTTTGATTATTTCCCTTGTTCTGCCTCTCGTTTGTGGCCTCGCCTGCACGCAAGCTAGCGAGCCCTGTCGCTCGCCAACACACGTGTCTCTTGTCATCACATATTTGTATGCAAGCACATGCCAGTGAGGCATGCAGGGCGAAGCCAACCAAGAAGAGGAAGGGCGAAAAGGGAAGCGAGTCATCGTTTGCAGGTCCAAACTTGCTTTCCACCACTCGACAGAAGCATCAAAAGCATCGGTAACAGCAGAAGCAAAAGAAAAAGAAAAATAGAGACTTACTTTTCTCTGAACGGTAGGCGGCAGGGCTTCGAATTCCTCGCTCGTCATGCTTGCGGACGAAGGCAGTATGCTGCTGTAGCTCTCAGCCTGCGTCTGCTGCGGCGAGCCTTCGCAAAGCGGCGGACTGCGGGCTTCCTGGTGATCCCAGCCTCGCATATGGCTGCGGGAGGATGCGGGTCGTTGGGAGTCTGGCAGATACAGCGTCTGCTGCCGCGGCGCGATCTGGTAGCTCTGGCGGTCTCGAGGCCGGTGTGCCTGCAGGCTGCCTTCCTCATCGTGTCGTGGAGTCGGAAGCTGCTGCTGGTGTCGTGGCCGATACAGAGTCGAGGCTCTCCGTAGACTCTTGCCGCGTGTCAAAAGGCTGTCTGTGTTTGAGTGAGTTGCTCGTTGACTGCCAGCAGGAGCCATTGCTGCTATGGGGGCCATGACCGCGAGTCTCTTTGGAGCCAAAGTCACAATCGGGTTCTGGTAAATAAAGGTGAGGTTATGGTGGGTGGTAGTGAAGAGAAAGGCTTCTGCACTGCTCAACAAAACGGGCAGGTGTGAATCCAGTCAATGGAGGGTATGGAGGAGAGAGTCGATGATCGCGATGGAAGCTGAGAGTTGTTTGATGGACACTGCGGGAGGGAAGAAGGAAAGAAGGACGGCTGGCCTCGTCCTCGAAGACAAGGCATTGCAGACGGACATGACAGACAGGCAAGCAAGCAAGCAAAGCTGCAGTGTAACTCCTGCTCGTAACTCGGTGCTACTCCATAATATCTGGGATTAGCATTCGCATCAGCATCATCTCACAAAGAAGGGCGCCCGTCTGGGACCAACGAACGGGCATCAACCTCTGCTCTCCGCCGCCAATCCGCCCGCCCAGCCATACGTACCAGCATCAACCCATAAGCGACATCCTGGGGTCCACGCTTGCGTTCCTGGCCATCGGCTGCAGCCCCCCCTGTAGGCAAGATGGAGAGCTAAAGAGCTCAAGCCAGCAGCAGGCCCGGGATCAGGGCCAGAGCCAGGCTCGCGCTCCCTGTCCAGTGGCCATTGTAGCATCTCAAACAGTCACCCAGCAGGCGTCACATCTGGGGGAGAGAAAAGTGACAGAGGCGACAGGCAGGGGGGGTCGCTGATTTGCAGTGGAGAGGCGGCGAGATTGGGATTGATTGTGCAGGCTGGGGTTCAGGGAGTTGAAGCAGTTCATTTGATGTTTGTGTGCACGAGGGAGGCGGGATGGGTCGAGGGTTCAGATTGGCCAATGCGGGCAAGCAGCGCCTATTGCGCTATGGATGCCACTCCTACTGTACTGTTACTGCATTTAGTGCATTTACTGCATCACGCACCAATCAACGAAACTCTATCAACTCTCCTTCATACATACTCGCACAAGTCTCCAGACAGCGTGACTGATGGCTTGAAACCACAATCGATCATGTGCGCGCGAGAATATGCAACCAAGGAGTCATTCGTCACATTCTCCCTCTCTCTCTCTCTCCACTCGCCATTGTCCTTCCAAGCTAGCTCAAGGGGGATGACAGACAGGACAAGAGCCATACTGATACAAGCCCATCACCACCATGATGGATGATGATGCTTGCACTGCAACCTCCGCCACCACCAGCGTCGCCATCGTCGCCACAACAAGCCCAACCTCCCGCATGAATGACGACGAGTCTGGCCATCTTGCACCATGCCGGTTAGCAGCATCCCAGGGATCTTGGGCGGCGCCGTATCCGCTTCAGACCTAGCACATACTCCGCACCATCCAGGGCATCTCGAGCCTACCGGAGGCTAGAGGCGTGCTTATTTTGGGATTTCCAGGGACCGGCCCAGGGCTGCATGAACGAGCAGGTGGAAGTTGTCGTCTGCTGTCACTAAAACCCCAGCGTCTGCTCTTCTCTGTTCGTCATGCCTCTTCAACGTGGCTTTGCTGGTAGTACTAATAACATGGCCAGGAACTTGCCATCCTGACCTGACTCGGCGACAACCCGCTCGGCGAAGAGGAGGATACAACCGCCGCTAGCACGCTGTTTTTGTACGCGACGTCAATTTGGAAATTGATAAGAGATCCAGATAGTGGCTGAGGTTGGACCCCTGAAATCCCCGGCAACGGGAAGAAACGGTTGGCAAAGGGATTCCAGAAATCACGCCAGCTCGAAATGAGCATGCTATGCGATGCTTGGACAGAAATCTTGCCGGCCATCTACAGAGTGTCTATCGGGAGAAAACCTTGAGTCAACAAGATTGGAATTGTTCGTACGCATGGCTCTTCAATACTGATTGCTTTCGCTACAGAATGCAGACCATCTCGCAGTCATGCGTCAGGAGTGTCATTTGTGATTACTCGCCCAGGCGGACGGGGTTGCTGGGTTCAAGTCATACGCTTCTCACAATTGCTTCACAACACCATGCGGAGGAAAGAAAACACCGGACTGATCGCCATACAAAAAGCACCATATCAGTGTTAGCCAGTCCGGTGTTTTTCTTCCACAGCCTGACAACACATACAGTACGAGTATGTGTGTATGGTTAACCGCCTCTCATCGACGCCTGCACGGTTCACCGCACACACCGGTCGCCTCTGTTCCCTGAAAGCTCAGTCCTTCAGGAGGCCCCAGTCGAGCGGGATGCCAGTTTCGCCGATCGCTCGTTCATATGAGAACTCTGGATCAAACAATGTACAGATGAAGCAAGCGCTCGTACCAGTATATATCTCTATACAGATGGAAATATTCGAAATCTACGGGCATTTCGTATAATAATAGCATATCCTCCTGTTCAATTAGGTACCTGCTAACCTGGCCCATCAAGGTTTCATGCAAGATTTCGCCTCTCGGCCTTTCGTTCCAGGAGACGAGCAAAGCGCGAAGTAGGGGGGAGAATCAGGCGTGATAACCAAGAGCGCAGTAGACCAATGGCTGGGGTCTTGCCCTCTTCGCTGTTATTTGCCATTGCCGCTATGTAGGTATTCGTATGTTTGCACTACGATAATGTGCTCACTCTGGCGCGGTCGACATCTCCATCTCGTCGCTCTCCAAGCCGTCCATGACGGCACAAACGCAGCGGCGGAGGCGATCGCAATTACAGGGGATAGAGGCCAAAGCGCATCGGTGTGTCGCGTCACAACGGGCCTCGCTGATCGAAAGTCGGGGTTGGTCAGCGCGGAATCTCCTTCGGTCTCCGTCCGGCCTTCCAGAAGCTGATATCATCCGACAATCAATTGCCCAAAGCCGTCATGGCGGCAGCCGATCACCGGTGAACCTCGTGCTCACCGTGCTAATGGTATGACCTCCTCCGGTCGTGTCACAGTACACAATGCTGTACATCTCCACAGATGGAGGACACCGCCGTTATCTTGACATGTGTTTGATAGGACCCTTGGTCTGCCATCCCCCTGAACGCTCCCGATATTGCTCGGACGACAATATAGCGTTCTTCAGCCTATCTGCTTCGGCAATCCGGTTATACATGACCTCTGTTCGGCGCAAAGGATAGAGGGACCTCGTCCGTGGACTCTCATTTGAGGTGTAGTCGACTTGACTCAGTGGTCCTCTATGAACCGCTGTTCAATCGTGATGGCCACCATTTCGGCACTTGTTGTCTCTCCAGTTCCTGAGAGGTCCACTTGTATGGAGTCAATCTACTCGCTGTCGTCTATGTATGGACGATGTTGTATCTGTCACGAAAACGTGCGTCATTGGCAATTGGGCGTTGTGAGTTCTTGAGAGGCCTCAATTACAGACTCATACGAGATACAAATCGAAATAATGGATTATCCGTCTTGTACTGATTCCAAAAAGACCTTGAACAAGGCTGATTGCTTTCCTGCCAAGCCTCCAACGAAAACGCAGCAGAAGCCACGGTGATAATCTCCCATCAAATACTGCTATCTTACTCAAGTCACTCGTCAAAAACCTTCCCCGGGTTCAACAGCCAGCTGGATAGCGTCGTGTCAGTAGGTGAGAACAAACAGCATACATCTGGAAGAACGTACTGCGGATCAAGTGTGTCCTTCAAAGCCTTCATGACGCCAATTGTCGTAGGACCCAATTCCTTGATGAGACATTCCTAAGCACCAATTAGTTCTGTACCAACAAAACGCCAGTTGTTTGCAAGTGTTTCCATTACCTTCTTGCCTATACCAATGCCATGCTCGCCCTATCACAACCTGTCAGTTCATGTCTTGAAATAACGAAGAGATCTATGCAGTGACCGACTGAAACAGTCCCCTCCATCTCAATCGCCCTTTGCACCATTGTATCATGACAGTCCTTCAACTTTACCATCTCATCGGGATCGCCGGGACGATAGATCAGTGCTTGATGGAAGTTTCCATCTCCCACATGTCCTATCACGCAGTCCGTCAGGCCGAGGTCAGTAGCCTTTGCCTTGGACTCCTCTGCTCATTGTTAGCGAGTGCCATATATACACAAGGCTGTATTTGCATGACACGTACCTATGATATCGGCCATGCGGGATATGGGCACGGCGACATCAGTGCCCAATATCCAGGCGTCCTTGGGCTTCGTGGCGACTATGCATAAGACAGCACCTCTTCTGGCCGACCACAACATATCCATCTCCTTTGGCGTAGTCACATGGTCGAATGTGCTGGCGCCGTGTTGACGGCATATTGTCTGAGCTGCCTGGGCGCTGTCCTTGACGGAGCTCTTTGTGCCGGAGAATCTGTCAGGCTCTGTATGTCAGGGGATCCAAACGTCATATTGTTTGGCCACGACGAGATGTTAAAGGTTGCGAGAGTTCGATATTTCTATTGCAACTTACTTCAAGAATAGAGTCGGGCCTTCAACCCACATCTTGCCAGCGGTTCCTCCGGCTTGGTTTATGCTCTTCATTTGCGCCTCGTCCATCAGCTCCAAGGCACTCAAGGGCAGACCCGAACGAACCATGGTAGTCGCAGCGGCGGCAGCAGCATGGATCGATCCAAAAGCTGCCGTGGCAACGCTGAGATTGGTCGGTAACACCGCCAGCTTGAGCGTGGCCTGAGTGACGATGCCGAGAGTGCCTTCCGACCCCGTGAACAAGGAGTTGAGATTGTACCCTGCCGACGTCTTCCTTGGTCTCTGCCTCGTCTTGATGACTGTGCCATCCGCCAAGACTACCGTCAGGTTGACGACGTAGTCCTTCATCGTGCCGTATCTCATGGCATTGGTGCCGCTGCAGTTCGTGGCCACCATACCGCCGATGGAAGCAGTTGGTCCTGGATCAGGCGGCAAGAAGAGGCCGCTGTCTTTGATCTCTTCGTTCAACGCCATCCAGTTGACGCCGGGCTGCACGACGACGTCCATGTCCTGGGGGTTGAACTGGACAATCTTGTTCATTTCACATAGGTCAATGCAGATGCCCGAGTAGGGCGAGCTGAAGTTGCCTTCGACGCTGGTCCTGGCGCCAAAGGGCGTCATGGGGACTCTGTATTTGGTGCATATCTTTGCGATTGTCGAGACTTGCTCGGTTGACTCGGGGCGGACGACGGCGACGGGCCTTTCGGTCGCGTTGGTCGAGGAGAAGTCGGAAAAGCCGTGGTACTCTAGGTCGTCTGGGTCGGTGCTCACTGCTTCTTCTCCCAGCTCATGCCGGATCTCATCAACAGCCTCCGAGTATTTATTAGACCATTTTCGAATATCATATGCCAAACAGATGTAACTGTTCAGTGAGACTTACTTTCATCATTGTCTTTTTATCGGCATATTTGAATTGTAGGAGGGACTGCCGGCGTGGTTCGCTCCATCTCGGCGGTATGGAGGTGTTTCCTCCTGGGGCAGATGTTGACGAGAGTTTCAGTGCTGACACTGACGCGCCTCCCAGTAACAGTCCGACTATCAGATATGCCGTAGCTTTCCTCTGATAACCTTGGGACTGTTGAAATGATGACACAGTCCGAGCACCGCTGAGTCGAAGTTGAAGTCGCCGGAAAGGTACAGCACTTGAAAACATAGACTTCATGTTGAAATAACGCCTGTCTGTCTATCAGTGAGAAGATGGAACAAGGCCCCTTTCATATGCACGTAGTTCAAAGATATAAACGGCATACGCTCGATATTAGTAGCTGGCACATGTTTGAGACATGCTCCTTATCGAGTCGGTTCGGGAACAAGGCATGACTTCATGATCGTATCCGAAGATGAGATTCTGCCTCCGAGAACGGCAAGGCGGCAGCAACTCAAAGTTCAGCCGTCCTTTGTCTGGTGTTGATTACCTTAGAGTTTGTGCTGACAACTCGAGGATTACGTCGAATAAGTCCCGAGGTCACAGATGAGTCGAAGAGCAACTGGAGCCGTCATGTCAGTGTAAGACGCTTTCGTAATGTGGAACATGGTTGATGTCTGACCCATTCCCACCATCTTTCAATAGCGAACCCGACATTGCGCTTCTTGGAGATGCTCAACTCAAGCTGAAATTCATAACTGGATCTTGATGGAGGCATCACTTTCCCGCGACAAGAGCAAAAAAGCCAAAACTCAATGACGACCGAGAGGTTGTAGGGTAGCCACTAGTACTTCAGGTTGCGAGTTGCCTTCAGGCTCTCCGTTATCGATTGTACCGACATTCTTCCGAGGCTCAGCAACAGCCGCTCAATGATGGGAACTTCATCCTTCTTTCGTCAACTCATACATGTACATGTCTTATGCATCTTTCATCTTGACAGACTTATCTTACACCCGGCGCATGCCCCTTAACCCAGCCTTTCATGTCGCGCATTCACAAGATACTGCCGCGCGCCCGTGAAGCCCTCTTACGCCCCTTCGACGCGCTTTCGTGAAATCCGTTGGGCTTTGAGCCTTTGACCGCCCCCCTGTCGCATGGCCGCGGCCCGGAATCGCCAGGACTTGGACACATCGCTTCAATGACGGAGGACAAGATGCCTCTCATGCTGGATAACGCCGTGCCTGTGGATCTAAACGATGTTGACGATCTCTTTGGCGATGGCGTCGGCTTGTCGCTCCCGGACAGAGCCCATGATAGGTCGCTTGCGCTCAAGCTTGATGACGTGAGAAGTCGTGGCTGCTGCCAGTGCGTATTCGTGTATCTTCGTCTTGCAAAGGCTAAGCCAATGACTGACGCAAGTGCTGCAGGACTGTCGCCTGGTCCAAGTCCGGGACAATTGCAACCATCACGCCGGATGGCCAGTACTTGCAGCTCCGCTTCTTGCGGTGCAATCCGGTTGACGGATCCTGGGACCTCAGTCAGCCGACGACATGTGAGCTGATCAGGGGATCTCAGGGAATCCCCCTCGTTCACCTGGAGTGGGGTTCGGCCAATATCCCCGAGCTTGCCATTATCGATGCCGTTGGGAGAGTGGTCATTGTCAGCTTCTCGATTTCTCTCAACCACCCGTTCATTACTAGGAAGTATGACACCGATAGCATCGACGACGCGAATGCCGTGGTAGGCGCACACTGGTTGGCTGTTGCACCACCTAATCAGCAGGTGAGAACCTCAAATGCCGGTATCGCAATGACCCGAGGCGCTGACTCTCGTGAGGAAGAAACCGTATAATGTGCTGTATGGGCCAGCGATCAAGCATGGCAACTTCTACCAGTACGAAAGCTCCTTTGTGCACGCTGGCGGGCCGAGCCACCCCCATTCTTCCAAGAGTGCCTTGTTCTGCGTCACAATTTGTGGAATGCTGAAGATGTTCTGGTCTCAAAATAACAACCGAATGGAGGAGACCACGATGGAGCTTGAGAGTGTAAACTCGCTGGATGAGCTGGTCACACATGCGGCCATTGCCTCCGATAAGAGTAAGTTCGTGTTCATGTCTCGGAAGTCCAACGGGTGCCTAACAGCCTGATAGGACATCTGCTCGTTGCCGTTGCAACCTCGTCAAAGCAACTGCGGCTGCTCAAGATTGAGATTCAATGGGGCGGTCCTGGGTCGCAGCCGGACAAGAACCCCCCGCAGAACGCTCGGCTGAGTCCGTCGCTCGTCGAAAAGCATCTTGCAGCCACGACATGGCTGCAAACAGGGCCTGGAGATGCGAACAACGACGTTTTGATGGCGGAGCTCTCTCACTTGCACGTACTTCCATCCATCATGGACAACACGGGAAAGAGCACCGTGCCGCCCATGATCGTTGCTATCAGGACGCGCGCGCCCACCGCTGCATCGCTCCAAACAGCTCAGACAATTATTGACCGCTGGGAAGCAGTAGTTGAGCCCCGACCCAGCGTTCACCCGGCTTTTGAGCAGCTGGGAATCCGGAGGAACAGTGATATCCCTGAGCAGACGGCCCATACGCGGCTGCGACAACTGGACCCGATCGTGATCAACAAAGTCCTGGTCGGCTTCCAGTCTATCCAGTTTGGAAAAGTCTTGGTTCTGACCATGTCTGACGGCACCGTGGAATACCGAGATCGGTTTACGTTTGAGGAAGTCTACACGACAGAGGATCTCAACAGAGTCATGAGCTTACACCACGCCGGCTGGGTATTTGGAGAGGAGGGTCCTTGCTATCAGGTCGCCTTTTCGCCAACCCAGTGTTCCATGGTCCAGGTGTCAGACGACGGGGTGATCAAATGGCGCAAGCTGCATTATCCGCATGGCGACATTGGCAACTCCTACCAAGACGCCCATTACGGCGCCACAATGGCGGGCCTGACGGTGACGGCGTCACCTGCCTTGTGGCACCAGGTAAACTACGATGACCTTTTGGCCATTGTCGCTCCGTACACGTCCAAGAAGCGGTTCATCCAAGACTGGATCATTGAGATAACCAAGGTGCTCAAGATTCAGGTCGACTACTCCGAGGAAACCCACCATGACTCCTTGATGAGAAACTTGCCCCTTCAATGCTGCCTGAGCATCATGAACAGCCTGGGGTTCAAGGGGGAGATGAATCCGAGGTCATTCCAGGGCAAGTTTGCCATGATTGACCTCAATGTGCGCAACGTGGTTGTCCTCATCACCCTTGCGATTAATACGCCAGTGACGGTGAGAGAGAAGATGAGCCCCATGGACGAACATGGTAAGCGCTGCCATTGTAGCCTTTATTATCTGTTCTCATACTTACTGACCGCGACTAGAGGTTGTAGAAGCAGTAGCCGGCTGCGCCAAGTGGTCTCTGGATCTGCTGGCGTGGCTCACCGACAGCCTATTCACGCTCATGAATGACAGCGAGTTCATGGCGCGACTAGAGCCTAAGCGGTTTGCGGAGATGACACCATACTTGCATACGCTCAACGAAGTATCTCTCCATTTGCTGCTCTCATCTTCTAGCCGAAGCTTTCTACTCTGTGTGTGCCGAAGAATTGCCCACCTGCAGGCGATGAGCGAACGAGCCATAGACTTTTACCGAGGGCAGTCGGCCACGGTCGACCCAGCAGGCCATTTGAAGGTGCAAAATCAACCACTTCAGCAAGCATATCAGAAGATGCAGCGGATCACTGCAAACAGCCTTGTCAAGGTTGCCGATTTTGAGAAGCTGCTGAACACGCTGAGCGCGGACGTCCGACAGATATATCAGGCGATTCTCCCGAACATTGTGAAGCATCAGAATACGGCCACGCAAGGAAAGCAAATCGACCTCGCTGTCAAGTCTGCACAAAGCCAGCTCGAGCTGAGCATACTGTTGACGGCGAACCCGCCCACGCCTTTGTTACCCGTCATCAAGAAGTTCTTTAGCAAGGACTTGCCTGCATTCCGGAGCAACACTGACCCTGCACGGCTCTACTTTGCAAACTACGACCTCCTCGGCGTGCAGGACGACAAGTCGAGCTTGAGGGCCAGGGAGGCGAGGCACGTCTACGTCGACCTGTTCAAGAGGACGGAGATGAGGCTCGGGACTCAGCAGTGGAGGAGATGCACGCGCTGCGCGTCGGTTATGGAAGACGTTTTTGGCAGCCGTGCCGGCTTCACTTTTGTCCTGGGGCAACAGCGCAAATGCGCCTGCGGTGGTCTGTGGGCGTTGTTGCCGAGGGGGAAGCTGATTCTGTGAGGGATATCCTTGAGACTTGTGACATTGGCGCTTTGAGGCAGCCTGACGGGATTGGCTTACAGTGTCCTGAGATGTTGGATAGTAAGAGTCGGTATACATTGGGTCTTGGAGTTTGGATGGAGTCATGTGTCTGTCTTGGGAGTTTTACAAGAGGGTGTTTTGCTGCTCAAGGGTTGGATAACCGTAATGACTTGGCTACCGTGGTTTGGAAGCGCTTTATGAATATCACCATGCCCAACTCTGTCAGAATGCTTTCAACATGTCGCCTCTGTTCAGCCCATCCCGTATTGTGTCTTTGGGAAAAGGTTGAAGGGTATCATAATATGATTTCCTCGCTGCTGCTAACTGCTTATTGTACAGAACGCGGTATTATAACAGACATGCCCAACGGGAGTGGACTGCCTCTTCTGTCTCTCTGTACGACTCGCGCACAAGAGGGAAAATGTCCCGCAACTGCCGGGGTGACGCAAGAGTTCATCTCACCAGACCCCGATTTTCATGGTCGATCTGTGTGACGGTGCGACTCGACTGGTGTGCGTATGAGTAACAAGGCCACGAGTATGAGAGGAAGGGAGTTGCGGGCGTAATTCCTTTTGAGTTCTGGGTCGTCGATGTGACGGTGAACGGGATGGATGCCTCTTCTGGCTCTTGCCTGAGAATCTGGGGAATTTGATGCAGTTCGTTCGTAGTGGACTTGATAGATAGATAGTAGTCGTAGTAGTAGGTAATTTCAAGCATGCGGGGGTGGGAATTAAATTGGGGTGGTGATCATTGGAGATGGTGGTGTTTGTTGCGCGATTCGTTGCGGATGGGATTGGATTGGGCTATAATATTGGTTATGGAGGGGTAATTTCACTGTTGGGGGAGCGTCATTTGCCAATGGATGCTGCTGCTGATAGCTAGGTAAGTAGATGGCTGCTTGAATCTACCTTACCTGGGTATACGGTAGTCAGTCTCACCGATTTGTGTCGAGATCGAACCCAAAGGATTGCTGGAACACTCCCGTGCATGCTACATGACCCATCACGGCGTCTCGTCGTATGACAGGACACACTGGGATGGACACTACTGCAGGTACCAGTGAAACTTGATGGATGCTCGGCCACTCGATTGGCGGCCTTGGAGAGACGCAGCGCATCGTACATGTAGACGGGCAGCCAATCGACTGCTTTGCCGCGCGCCAACAAGAGACCAGACCTTACTCGTACACCGATAGGAAAAGGAACTGATGGAGGACAGAATAGGTACCTACAAACAAATACCCCTGCAGCGTCCATTCGTTGATTGGTTGCTGACGGCATGAACGCTGGGGGGAGAGCAGGCGAGATAATCTGAAGGTTCGAATCAGGTATAATCTCGTTGAAGAAATGGATGGACACCTCTTGAGCCACAGGAGGCGAGGCGAGGTGAAGGACAAACACAGTAAGCCTCTAAGAGGTGCGGGCAATTTCAGAGGCGGGCACCCTCGCCCGGATTGACGCATGGATGGATGGATGGATGCATTGCTGTGAGTGGCTCACGCAAGACCTGGCGCTAAAACAGCAGCCAAAACACGCACGTTTTGTGCCACGTTGTTTGGAAGGGAGTGCAGGTGCAGGTACAGGTACTGAGAGCCGTGCAAGGACAGATGAAAGGATACCTGCGTAGGCAGTCTCTGATGTGTTGAAAGACCGTTAAAGCCCATATTTCTCCTTTATTTCTACTAATATCACGCACGAGGGGGCATTGCCATCAAGTCGGCTGGCGAGGCCATCAAGGCTTCATGGAACCTGCAATACGTCCAGTGACAATCTACGCCTGTGCCTGGATGATTCGCGTCAGGGCCCAGCTAACATTGAAGCTAGCTCGCCATGAATTAGCGGCCGTTACCCCTGGCCGAGGAGCGCTAGCGCAGGTACCGGAGCCCCCCAGGCCAGTCGACTCGAGTTCCACCTGCAACTGAGGTGAACGCTGGGGTGAGGTGGCCAAAAGGAGTCGGGTTCGAGTCGAACTGAGCTCGCGGCAACGTGGGCAGCTCGACCTCCCTATTTGCCTCTTTTTGTCTTCTTCTGGCGGAGTCTCCAATATCCAGGTTGCGATTGGCTCTGGACCAATGGGGGGCTCCTATGGGTGGTCGAGGCTTGATTGCGCGCCTGTGGTAAGGTATTGTTACCTCATGATATAGCCGAAATGCCCGTCAGTTCTCTGAGGAGATGGAGATGGACATGGTGCCTGTGGCAATGGCGCATACCTGCACGAGTAGCTCGCGTGTGCGTGTCCAATCAGCTGGCCCAGCCTCGCTCTTACATGCAGAGACGCCTGCGAACTGGTCGCCAATCAGCAGCAGAACAGACGCAGACTCGATACTGCTAGCAATTAAATAGTCGCAAACGCTTTTCCAGCTGCTGGAATGCGAGAGTCAACAACCTGCAGAATCGGCCAGATAAAGGGTCAACTTGGAGTTTGTACTGGTACGGGGCACATACCTTGGTATGTACAGGTAGGTAGTACAACAACCAGGGGTCTCCTGGTACAGGCCAGCACAAGCGCAGCAGCAGTCGAATTGAATGCAACCTCCGCCCTTCTCCCCCCCCGCCCCACCGCCTCTGGGCAAATCTCCAGTTCCCTCATCCCTCACCCTCACCCTTCGTCAACAGCCTCGCTTCTCCCTTTTTCCCAGCATCGTCACTCCAACTCCTGGCTCGCCGGCCGCCGACTAAGACCGTCCCGGCTTAACGCCAGCAGCCCCCTTCCCAGCTCTGCTCTTTTCTTGGAAGGCTCCTCCGGCCTTTTGCCTCTCTTGCTCGTTCCCCCCCCTTCAATCGATGCCCGGTTCATGGGCAGTTGCAATTTCATTTTCCATCCCAGCCGGCGTTAAGACTCTGTTCTTGTCGTGAGCGTTCGGCGCGCGCCTCGCTTCGCTTACTTGCTTGCTTGCTTGCTTGCTTGCCATTCTTCGTATCTCGTCCGCCTGTCTGCTTGTCCGTCTGCTTTGCTCTAGCGCTCGTACTCTCTCCTCGTACCCCCACGACTCGCTCAAATCAGTTGCTTGTTGCCTGTACCTTTCCTTCTCTGTACGAGTACTGTACCGTACTCTCATGGACGTCGCATCGCAACCTGCCGGCGGGCCCCGAGCCATGGCGTCGATCCTGCCAGACTCTGATACGCAACCTGCTTCATCCCAAGCACCTCCACCTGCATCGCGGTTGCGGCATAGCGCGGCTCGATCTCGACCGGACCCTGGAACTGGCAGCGGCGAGCACGAGCACGAGCACCATCAGGACCAGCAACGGGAACGGCAACGGGAAGAGGAACACGACGAGTCCGGGTTTGACGCCGCCGACGACGAGTACTACCAGCAGTACCACCGGGACTACACCCAGGCCTACGCCCAGGACCACCACGACGACCGCCAGGACCATCACCAGGACGACCACCGCCATCATCTCCAGAGCGACACCGACCCAGGAACCGCCTCTACTGCTGCTACCTCTGCCGCTCCCTCTACCGCGACTACCGCAGGTACTCCCGTCACTCCTCCCCGCCGTCCTTCCACCAACACCACCACCTCCTCCTCCGTCACCACCCGTGTTCCTGTTCCTCTCCCGGCCGGCATCCACACGAGCATCGCGGCCACTCACAGCCGTTCACAGACGCTCGACTACGTAGATCCCTCTACTGCCACCCTCTTCTCTCCGGTAGCTGCCTCCTCTCTTCCCTTTCGCTTCTCCGGTCCCATCAAGCGCAAGCCCGTGTCCAGCACCGCGGCCTCTTCCTCGCTTGTCTCGCAGTACCTCCAGGGCTCTCCTCTGCTTCACACCACCACCATCGACCTGCCCAAGCCCGATCACAGATTCGCGCGGCCGCCATCCGTCGACAGTCCCACCTTCTACGAGTACCCTGCCTCTGTGCGAGCCTCTGTGCGACCTCCTCACCAGTGAGTGCCTCTCTTTGTCTGCTTCTCTACCTCTCCCTGTCTGTCTCTCTCACACACACTCTCTCTCATCCCCCATCCGTTCCACCCCATCTCTCTTTGTTTCTACTACACCAACGCCCCCCTGTCTACTAGAGCCATAATCCTTCTGCCATTGTCCAACGACACCACAGAGTACCTCGTACAAAGCGCGCGCAGAGTACCTACCCAGAGTCTAACTCAAGGGCCCTTTCAGACAAACTCGGACCACAGCAGAGCTGGCGCCAAGCGACGACGAAACAGCTGCTGCTTCGGGAAACATATCCACCCACAGCGGGCCTCCCGCTGAAACGGCTGACACGGAATCCTCTGCTGGACTGTCAGTGTACGACGACTTGCTGCCGGATCTGACGCCTGACGGCACGCCCGACGCTGCGTCTGTCAACGAGCGCGACCAAGCCACGGACAGCGCCTCCGACATCGAGTCCAACTACGACGACCACTCGGATCCCCCTCCCTCTCCGCCCATGTTGGCCCCGACCAAGCACGCACCTCCGCATCTACGGCTCGAAAAGGTCGATCCCTCTGTTCATATAGGGGACGGGCCGCAGACGTACATTGACGACTCGCCCCAGTCCGCCGCCATAGACGGGTCGCCAAAGCTCAACAAGCCGCTGCCAAGGTCACCTGGCGCAACCTCTCCACTGGCTTCCATTTTTGGCTGGGGGAATTCGTCCTCCACAGAGCTGTCATCGTCGCCTTTGTCGCCGAACGCTAAGGGCTCGGCCAATGACAATCGACGGTCAACGAACAGTCTCTCGTCAAGGTATACAAAGCCCAATGCAACCACGACTCTCGCCCAACAGCGCGAATCCTTCTTCTCGACGCACTCACCCCACCTCTCCCAAAACACAGCCCTGATCGAAGAGATGGAAGATGAGCTGAAGGCAATCAGCTCGGAGCTGGCTGCATCAATCCGCCGCGAGATTGACCTGGAAGACCTGGCCGACAGGCTCCAGGAGCAGCTCTCCAGCAACCCCCAGACGCTCGCCAGCAAGCGAACAAGCGACTACTTTTCCGACTCGGGCCACAGCACGGCCAAGCTCGGCGAGTTTGACCACACCCGGGATGAGATTGAAAAGGTGCAGAGGAGGTCGGAGCAGGAGAGAGCTTCCCTCCGCCTCGAGCTGACATCCAAGCTGCAAGAAGAGAGGGAAAAGAGAAAGGATCTCGACCAGAAGATTAGGCAGCTTCAGGAGCGAGCTTCCGAAGTGGACGTGGTCGAGATCAACAACATGGACGCTACCGAGCGCATCAAGGAACTGGAAAGCACCTGCGAGGATCTGCGGCGGAAGCTGTCAGAGGAGCGTCAGTCCAAGGCCAACTTTGAGGACATCCTGGCCGCCCTCAAGTCCCAGCTACAGGAGGCCTCTGATGAGCGAGATAATCTCCGCGACGAGGTCGTTCCGGAGCTCAAGGCGCGAGTCGAGGGCTTGGAGTCAGAGGCGGCCGAGTATGCCAACTTGACGTACGAATCCTCCAGGATGCAACAGGAGCTGCACACCTTGAAGCGCGAGAACAGCTCACTGCGCAACTCCATGGCCGGCGGCATCGACGATCTGCCTACTAAGCGAATGTCAGTCATCGGACTGTCTGGCCTGTCTGGACTCTCCAGTCTGTCCCGGTCCAACTCGAGTGGCCTCTCGCGCTCCAACTCTGTGGCCACCGGATCGCGCAACCGCGTGCCTCCCGGCCTGGGTGGTCTCAAGAGATCTGACAGCTTCAAGACGGCTGCGCAGACCGACTCTCGAGAGACCTTGCTCGAGCGGCTGAAGGATGTGGAAGAGCAGCGCGACGCCCTCCACGGCGCCCTCAAGAGTCTGTTGGAGCGACACGAGTTCCAGAATCGCGAGTACCAGAAGAAGATTCGCATGCTGGAGAAGGAGCGTCAGCGGCTCACAACCGTGACGCCCCGCAAGGCCGGCTTCGAGAAGGACATGGGCAAGCTGCGCACCGAAATCAACCTCCTGCGGCGCCGCGCCGAGGATGCTCTCGAGCAGAAGTGGCAGGTCGAAAAGGGCCTCGGCGGCCTCAAGATTGATCTTGACCGTGCGGAAGAGGAGATTCAGTCTCTGCGTGGTCTCCTCAAGGAGAACGACATTCTGATCCCCCCTTCCATCGCTCGCCTGAGCGGCTCTAGCGACACTGGCCGAGAGCCTGTTACGTCCGAGTCGCTCCGGACTGCCTACGCGGAGCTGCAGGCCGCGTACACCGACTCTCTGGCGCGCATCCGTGAGCTCGAAGGTTCTGGCTCTGACGACGAGACGAAGGAGGCCATGGAGCGCCTGGAGCGCTCGCTCTCCGCCGCAGTGCTTGAGCGTGACGCAGCCAGAAGGGAGGTTGACCAGCAAAAGGCTCAGATCAGCATGCTGGCGGCTGACGAGGCCCAGGCAGCTGCGGCCGATGGCACTCTGGCCGAGCAGCTCAAGGAGTCTGCCGATCTCATTGAGCAGCTCACGGCCCAGGTTCGCCAGCAGCTGGACACCAACACCGAGCTGCGAACACGCCTGGAGGCCGCCGTCGCTAGGGGAGAGTCGGATCGCAAGACCAACTCGCAGCGCATTTCGGAGCTCCAGGAGCGTCTCCGTGTCCTCGAGGACCAGGTCGTCGCCGCCCAGACCGCGTCGGAGGACCGCGTCGTCCGTCACGAAGAGGAGATCACCCGACTGCGCGAAGCGCATAACGAGCAGCTTCGTCGCCTGCAGGCTGATCCCACCGACGGCTCGTCACACAAGTCGGGCTCGAAGCCGCTGCTGAGCACGCGGTCTATCGCTTCCAAGAGCCTCGAAGAAGAGGCTGACATGAAGACTCTCCGGGCGCGCGTCCTCGAGCTCGAAAAGGCCCTTGGAGAGGCCGAGGACGAGATGCAAGAGGTCGTGGCTAGGATGAACATGGCCCAGGTCGAGGTCCTCAACCTCCAGGAGGACCGCGAGGCAGCCGTCCGAGAGACTAGGCGACTCGAGGATCTGCTAAAAAAGGGGCAGTCCAAGGCCGGCTTTGGCGGGTTCTTTGCCTCTCGAAGCTGAATGGCCTGATGTGACGGAGCCATTATGGGCTGGTTAAGGGCCGTGGTAATGCTAATACGGAAAGAGATGGAATCACGGGATACGTCTTGTCGTTGTATAGACACGTCGCACAGCATTCGGGCGATATGAGTGCTTTTATTCTGGAGTTGTGTTACATTTGCATATGATGCATTATATCGATGGCCGCTGGAACCGATGGATGCGGTGTTGGGTCTTTACAATCAAAAACAACTATTCGAACCGGCTGGCGTTTGCAACTATACAGGAGGAGTTTGGGGTTTGCCTTTCTGGGATGTTGTTTGGATTATTTGGCACTATCTTCGAAACACAGCTTTACACATGTCTTACTATAACAGCAACCAGCCTCTGGATTTAGACGCTTTGGGACGGGTTCTTGCATTACAGACGCCGTTGGAGAGGCTGCATTGGGGATCTTATTTTGCATATCAACTAGAGATGACACTTGAAGCTTCTTAGGCAGTGTTTGAG
The DNA here is from genome assembly GCA_020002365.1 of Trichoderma gracile. Lineage (NCBI taxonomy): Eukaryota > Fungi > Ascomycota > Sordariomycetes > Hypocreales > Hypocreaceae > Trichoderma > Trichoderma gracile. The sequence continues at coordinate 1,251,174 of JAINEY010000006.1, forward strand.
TAGATTATGCGTGAGATGGCAGCAGTTAATTGTAATCGTTTGCAGTAATGGCAGTTGGGTGTTTGTCTTGTTTTTCCCTTCCGGGTCATGTTGAAGTTGATAGAACCCATTTCCGAGTTGATGTACATGTAGGACCTACTAAGAGTGTGCCTGGTGAGTCCTGATATTGGCAAGTTCTCCTGCCGAACAGCAAGATGTTTATACGTACGAAGTGCCTACTTTGACAGATCAGGTAATACGCATCAACACTGAAACTATCAGACTCTTTTCGACTCTTCTCCTTCACTTGAATTTATCTTTTATCTATCGTTAACAGTCTATCTTTACACCATTGATCTTAACAATCACTCGTTTTGTTTTCATATATCAGGAAATTGAGGAGTTGTCCAACGATGATCTCAGCAAAACACCACGCCCTTAACATTCTCATCTACCTCCCGACCCTCTTTGCAACTCCCATTCGGGCCCTTCTCCACAAACACTTATCCATAAGCCACGACGTACAGACGATTCTCGAATACAGCATTGCCTTTTATGCGCTATGGTTCTGTCTCTACCTCATCGAAGCGAGGACGACGGGGTCTGCTGCCCCTGCCCCCTCGGCGAGCGCGCGGATCCAGAGGGTGCGCGTAATGAGGAGGTTCTGGTGGGAGAGGGTGCTGGGAAGGGCTGTGTGGGCTGTTGTTGAGAGGAGGGAGGTTTGGTTTCGGGTTGGGACGGGGTTGATGGGGTGGGTTGTGGGGGATTGTGCGTTGTGGGTTGTTGGTGGTGAGGCGGAGAAGGGGATGAGGGGGGAGGTTGTGAGGGTGTTGGGGACGGTGGGTTTTGGGGGGGTGGTGGTGATGTCGTTTTGGTTTGGGGTGAGTGTTTGCGTATTTCCTACTGTTACTGATGTATTGGCTTGGAAGGGTTGTATGTGTGCCAGAGAGATAAGGGGGTTTGATGATGCTAATGTCTTTGAGGGGGATAGAGATCGGACGTGGAAGCCCATGAGATGATTATATCGTCTATATCACGAGGCGGCGAGACTTGGACGGTGCTGTATGTCGTCGAAGTTGTGGCTCTTGTCCTCTGTTTGGCATCTATTACTGGATACACGAGTGTCTTTACTTCATGTTGGATGGGAGTTAGGTTGAAGGATGCGGTCGAGTGGTGGTTCCCGGTGGGCATGATGCCGCACCAGGCGTTTCTCATGCTGTGGCTTTTGTCGCCATTTACATACGCCTTGGACACGGTAAGGCACCCCTAGATTCCGTCTGATATCTTTGAAAGGGTTAATTAAGAGAGATAGAAAGAAAGAGCTGACGTGTGAGTGTGTGTTTTCTGCAGATTCTGTACGCCGTCTACAAGAAGTAGGATGTTCACGAGTATGGGCGGCGAGTGCACATGCACATGGCGGAGCGACGGGGACGGTGTGGGTTGGTGATTGAGAGGTGTCGGATGGTGAGCTGGGTTTTGATGTTGTTTCTGGTGAGGAGGGCATATGAGTTGTTGGGGCGGGTTAAATGGGTGAGGAGGATGTTTGGGGGTTTGTGAGGAGGATGTTTTAGGGGGATGAGGTTGATGTTGATGTTTGGTGACAGCGTTTGTATAAGCGGGTGGATGTGTTGATGATGCTTGATATTTGGTTGTGGTACACAGAGGTTAGTGCGGGTACACTAGCACAAACGTACAGCGATGATTGAGGGCTGGTTAGCGCGTTGCTGCCTGGAAAAGGGCGCTGTAGAGGGCATTGGACACCCGTGGGCATCAGTCAGCAGCTACGTGCGACAGTGGAGGCAGTCGGGATGCGTGATTCTTCTCACTTGAACATCAACTTTGGCAGCTGAATCAACATCAACAAATTGTGCCACCATGCGCCTTGATACATTTTGAACCTCTGTCTCATCCTAGCGTCGTCATCCTCCATGATACTCAAAGGCGGTCAAGGAACAATGATCGTGCAGTTTAAAGACGGCCACCTCGTCGCTTTGCCCTGACACTCGCCACTTTCACGGCCCTTCTATAACACTGAACACGAGTAACAAAGCTGCAGTTCGAAACGACGCATTTCTATGCCTTAGGATATCATGGATCCTGAATCGATAGAATCAAAGACGGCTTACTTTGGTCAACTATCAAAACTTTCTGGCATCAGCAATGGGCGTGTCTATGGGAAACGGGAGGACGATGGTTTCGATGCGCTCGAGCAGGCGCAGAGGGAGCATCACCGGAGATTCTTCCAGTCTGCGCCGAATACACACACCAGCAACAATCATGGCCAGACGCAGGAACCAGCACAGAGTTGTGAAACAGAGCAACAGGCTCTCCCGAAAGCAAATCGGTTGCGACATCTTACTCCTCGAAGGATGATTCCCCCGCCACGGCCTGAGTCTGCAGTTGTAAAGGGGACTGGGCCTGGGAAGCAGAGGCCAAGGGGAAGACTTGGTGCGCTGCTTGATCGTGGTGCAGATGTTGTCCATGAGACTCCCTCCGTGGGCATGGGGAAACATAAGGATGGGGAGGGAAATGTGATTGTCGTCGCAGACACTCCCGTTCTGCCACGAACATCTGCTACATCCTCGAAGAGACCGCTGGAAAGTATCTTGGGGGAAACGTCTTCATCACCGTCTGTTAATGTCAAGGCGGGCATGACAAAGTCCACGACGCGGGGCAACAAAAAGGGTCGCTTCTCGGAGCCCAAGGTGCGGCCCGAGGAGGAGCAGATATTCAGGGGCCTGTCCTTCTTTTACGTCCCGGACAACGACATTGCGCCGGCGAGACGGCTGCGCATCAACAGGGCGAGAGAATTCGGGGCCATCTGGACGAGGGACCTGCTGGCAGCTACGCACGTCGTGGTGGAGAAGAAGCTCGAGTGGAAGGACGTCGACAAGATGCTGCTGCTAGCCAGGGATAAGTTCGAGGGCAGAGAGATGCCGAGGGTGGTGAATGAGGATTATCCGTTGGATTGCATTCAGTTTCGGGCTATTGTTGATGCTGGGCAGCGCAAGTATTTGCTGAATGGGCAGCCGGCCGCGGGAGCCAAGGAGAGCGAGCCTGGTGCTCCCATTGCGGATATCAGAGTGGAGGAGACGAGCAGGACGAAGGCGACGGCGAGTTCGCTGCCGCTGAAGCCGGCGCCTCGTAACAAGTCAAAGTGGGATTTTGTTCCGCCCAAGGGGACGCCTTCCCAGACTTCGGAGTCATCCTTGAGCGGTCCCAGGACAAGGAACAGGGCTGGGGGAGTGGTGGCGGTGGATTCTCAGCCCGTTGTGCTTGATGTGGAAGATGGTGGGGAGACGACAAAGGACATGCCACGGGGCGGTTCGGAGGTGCAGTCACGCATTGCTTCAAAGAACGAGAAAGATGAGTTGTCCGAGTACATCTCGATGATGCAAGAGTACAAGGACCTACCCCTGGACATGGACGAGGATGAGGATGCTCAGTCTACGACAAATGGGACAGAGGCACAGATGGATGTCAATCAGCAGTCCGAATCAGAGAACGACTCACCGCGTCAGAGGCGGTCGACTCGGAAGACTCGACCGGCGAGCAAAATGATAGCATTCGAGGACCGCTTCGCCTGCAACAGGGCCGGCAGGAAAGACGCCAACCAAGACAACCCAAACGCACGCACCATTGAAGTGCTGCAGAAGATGAACAGCTACTACGAAAGGATCAACGACCACTGGCGGACAATGGCGTACCGCAAGGCCATCAGCATCTTGAAGCAGCAAACTGTCAGAATCACCACCGAAGAGGACGCCTACCGACTCCCCAGCATCGGCCGCCGGCTGGCGCAAAAGATTGAGGAGATTGTCACGACGGACAAGCTGAAGCGGCTGGAATACGCGGAAAAGGAGCCTTCGGATCACGCGCTGCAGGCGTTTCTGGGCATCTACGGCGTGGGGAACAAGGTGGCCGAGCAGTGGATCGCGCAGGGCTGGCGGACGCTCGACGACGTGAGGAAGCATGCCAAGTTGACGCCCAGCCAGAGAATCGGCCTGGAGCATTACGAGGACCTGAATACGCGGATCCCGCGGAGCGAGGTGACTGCGCTTGGGGAGGTTGTCAGGAGGGCTGCGGGACGGATCGATGCGAGGGTGCAGGTCATTGTTGGGGGCAGTTATCGGCGGGGGGCAGAGAGCTCGCATGATATCGATCTGATTGTGACGCGGCCGGGGACGGAGGCTGCGGGCGACCTGAAGCCGTTTCTGAACAAGCTGATTGATCGGCTGGAGAGGGATGGGTTTCTGGTGGCTCGGCTGGCGTCGTCCCGGGCTGGCGGCGATGGAAGCAAGTGGCACGGCTGCTGCGTGCTGCCAGAGACTGTCAAGATCAAGAATAATAATGATGGGCAAGGCGAGAGCGATGCAGGGCATCGACGTCCGATATGGAGAAGAATCGACTTTCTGCTTGTCCCGGAGGCTGAGCTCGGGGCGGCGCTGATTTATTTTACGGGCAACGACATTTTCAACCGCAGCATGCGGCTGCTGGCGTCGAAGAAGGGGATGCGGCTGAACCAGCGGGGGCTGTATAGGGATGTGCTGAGGGGCGCTTCGAGGGTCAAGGTCACGGAGGGGGAGGTTGTGGAGAGGAGGGATGAGAGGAGGATTTTTGAGATTCTGGGGGTTAAGTGGCGGGAGCCGTGGGAGAGGTGGTGTTGAGTGTTTTGACGGGGGTTTTTTCTTTCTCGTATAGGGTTTGGCGATGGTTCCTTTGTTTCTGGATAGATACTTTTTTGAATAGAGCTATAGATTTGAAGCAAGATCATGCTTTGGTTCAGCTTGGATACGTGTCGAATATTGAATTGTACCATCACCTACAACCACCTCGATGTCGATATGAGATGATATTGTTAGTGAGCAGAATCACATGTGAAAGCAGCACAGGTCAAGCCACAGGCAGCCTCAGCTCCAGGGACCTTGTCAGCTGTCACTCCCGCCAGAGACGAACAAAAAACGGTGACGTCTGGTCCATCAATTCTCCGGGGCGGCCGTCCCCATAATTTCATCTTGTCTTGTCTTGTCGCATCAAATGCCAGGCCGAGGCTCAAAAGTCGGCAGCCGGCAGACCAGCTAAAGCCCGTGCCCTTTTACTTCTACATGCAACGCTGGAACCCTCCGAATGCCTCACGAATGGTGATTCTAAATGCGACACCTATTTGACTCGATTCTACCGCACTTTTTATATTCTGTCAATTCGTGTACTAGTTGAGCGCTGCATTCTCAACTGTACGCGGTCCGTGGGCGATATCCTGCGACCGTACCTTGGGAAGCGACAATAGCCGAGGCAGCACCAATGGCGGCCTCGTGGATGTTGGAGGAGTGGAAGGTATGAGCGGATGCGATTCCACCTCTCTCTCCCCCCCCTCCCCTCCAAGCTTCTCTTTGACGAAATAGGGAGTGACGAGAAGAGAGAGAAAAAGCGCAACGAGTCAGACAAGCTGATCGGTGTCCGGCCACAGGCGTTCCTCGAGGGCATCATCCAGGACCCGACATACCATGACGTCCTCTCCCTGCTCAAGACGGCGCGCAACGGCGCGGTGTACGGGACGAAAGTGCGGTTTCCGCACGCTCTGGTGTGAGTTCGACACTATTAAACAATAGGGAAATGGAGATTGCAGGCGCGAGAGGTGGTGCTGATGCAGATGCGAATAGGATGATTTTTCTGTTCCGGTCTGGAACGTACGTATCCCCTTTTTTTCGAACGATGGCGACGACACTGGCTATACCGACGCGATGGCGAGTACAGACAAGGAAAGCAGCTGACCTGACACGAAAACAAAAACGAATAGATTCCGGGAAAAGGCATCGTTAGTCTTCCGGGCGACAAAGAAGCACGCCACGAACCTGGCCAAGTTTGCGTCGATATACAAAATCACCATGCTGGCGCTCAAGCGCTACGGCGCCACGCCAGGCAAGGAGGGTATGTCCATCCCCTCATCATATCCTCTCCTCTCCTCATCTGACTCCGTAAACAGGCCCCTTTGACTCCTTCTTCGCCGGCCTCCTCGGCGGCTACATCGTCTTCGGCCAGCGCTCCAAGCGCTACAACAAGATCTCGTCCGTCAACCAGCAAATCGTCATCTACATCTTCGCCCGCGTCGCCCTCGCCCTCGCGCGCATCGCCGTCAAGCCCGGCCACGGCCTGCCCGTCGTGTCCGCCGAGCCGCTGCACTCGCAGATCAGCCACTACGCATGGCCGGCGTTTGCGTCGCTGTCGTGGGGGATGGTCATGTTGTTGTTCAAGCATCACCCCGAGGATCTGCAGTCGAGTCTGAGGAGCAGCATGACGTATATTTACAAGGACTGCGATCAGTGGGATTCGTTGCGGACGCTGATTTGGCATAACAAATAGAAGGGCGTGCACTCACTGTTGTGTTTGGGAGCGTGTTTTCTGCTTGGTTCTCTTTGGCCTGTGTTGATGCCTATGTTTGATGGGTATATCGGCGTTATTTCATGCTTGTTACCTTATTCAGGTCTCAAGGGGCGTTTTATCGTGGTGTTTCGAGTAGTATGTCACTATAGCAAACACATGGCATGAGAGTGGACGGGTGAGAATAGATTGGTTATGTCTCAGCATATAGCTCTATCAATCTAACTCATTATTTTTTTCTTCTTTACTTTTTTCAAGATATGTATGGAATTGATGGTTTATGTCCATCTCACCCCATCTATAAGAGCACCTATGTGGCAGCTTCGCATCTGGCAGCTACCGAGTACCCCGCTATAGCTTTGGTGCTGCCCCGCCAATTGCACGTCAACCTCCAACCAACCCTCAACCTCAACCTCGTCTCTCCAACCCAACTGTCTCTCTCTCTCTCATACACACATCTTCTCCCAAATTCACCCCCAAATCAGCCCCCATGGAACCCAATCCAAAGGTCGCCGCGGCCATTGCCAGCGCCGAAGCCGCCCCCGACGACGAAAAGGCCGCCATCGCCGCCCGCTACGAGTCCATCCTCGCCGACATCCCCTCGCTCGCGTCCCCCAGCGCTCCCACCGCCGCCGACCTCAACGCCGTCTTCGACTCCTTCTTCCGCCAGAGCCCGGGCCTCGTCGCCTCGCGGTCCTTCCTCACCGCCTTCGTCAACGCCCTCAAGGGCATCGACAACGAGCAGCTGTGGATCGACGTCGGCAACCGCACGCTGGGCAAGCTCGCCGCGCAGCCGTCGTCGTACTTTGACGCCGTGGCGACCATCTACGAGCTGCTGGCCACGGCCCACGAGAACAACGAAGACTTCCTCGACGCGGCCAAGGCCCTCGCCGAGATCCCGCTCGACAGCTCCCAGCGCAAGGTCTCGGACGAGGACAAGGCGCGCGTGTGGGTGCGCATCGTGCGCAACTACCTCGAGGAGGGCGACGACACCGCCGCCGACGTCTACGTCAACAAGCTCAAGAACATCATGCACACCGTCTCCGACCCGGACCTCAACCTGCACTTCCGCCTGTCGCAGGCCCGCATCCAGGACGCCAAGCGCGACTTCCTCTTCGCCGCCCAGCGCTACCACGAGATCAGCTTCTTCCCGGCCGTCGCCGAGGACGAGCGCCTGCACACGCTGAGCATGGCCGTCAAATGCGCCATCCTGGCCCCCGCGGGTCCCATGCGCAGCCGCATCTTGGGACGGCTCTACAAGGACGAGCGCTCCGCCCAGCTCGCCGAGTTCGGCATCCTCGAGAAGATGTTCCTCGACCGCCTGCTGTCGCCCGCCGAGGTCGACAAGTTCGCCGAGGGCCTGCAGCCGCACCAGCTCGCCACCACGGCCGACGGCTCCACCGTCCTGGCCAAGGCCGTCGTCGAGCACAACCTGCTCGGCGTCTCGCGCCTCTACAACAACATCCGCTTCGACGCCCTCGGCGCGCTGCTCGGCCTCGACGCCGCCAGGGCCGAGGAGACGACGGCGCGCATGATTGAGCAGGGCCGCCTCGTCGGCCGCATGGACCAGCTCGACGGCACCGTCTGGTTCCAGCAGGGCGGCGAGGCCTCGGGCGAAAAGGGCAGCCGCCGCGCCGACGTCGTGGCCAACAAGGAGATGCGCCGCTGGGATGCCAATGTCGAGGGCTTGGCCGAGGATGTCGAGAGTGTGATTAACTCGCTGCAAAAGGAGTTTCCCGTAAGTTTTCTCTTTCCTCTCTCTCTCTCTCTCTCTCTTCCCCAGGACTATCCCTTTTAGCTCTTCAGTCTTTGCTGACTTTTCCGATACATAGGCGTTTGTTGCGGCAAATCTTGTCTCATGAGCTCAAATGTGAGAAAAGGATTGTGACAAGCTACACGGCATTTTGGCGTTTTGGGATCATATTATGCGACGGCGTCTGGGAGTTTTATTGACTCTTAAATATGGCATTGATACAATTATAAAACGACCTGCAGGGCTTAGCAACCTCAAGCTAGCCTTCATTCATCTTATTCACTTTTTGCAACCCCCCTCGTAGGTACGCATTTAGACACAGACAGACTACATGATTTAACAGGAGTGAGCTTCTATCAAGGTGCCTTAGCTACTGTAAGCTGGCTACTAACACCCTCATCGCTCGCAAGAGTGACATCCTTTGTATATACCCCTTCCAAATGCTTCTTCCATGTGGTAAATGCCACAGTCCAAACAAATCCCATACCAGAGGTCACCCTTTTATAACGCGCCTAATCCGGCTCCCATTCCTTTCATACCTCCTCGCTATCATCAATCCCACATCGTCCGTGCCCCCCCATCTCGTCAAGCATATGAAAGGCAAATAAGAGACAAAAGAAAGAAAAATCATTTGATCCGTGAAAACATAAAACGCCCCCCTTTTAATCTTCAATATCATCATCGCTCAAAACAAGCTTCTGCTTCAACATCCCCGCAACAGCACCACCACCACCACCACCACCACCAGTCTTGATGCCCACCCTCTTCTTCCGGGGACTCGTCTCCTCAAAAGGCTTATCCGTCGCCCACGTCTCCTCCGTCGCGGCATCTTCATCGACATCAGTCTCCTCGTCGAGCGCCACGTTCACGCCGGAAAAGGAAACAATCTTTTCGAGATCCTTTTGGCGCGTCCCCGTCTTGCGGGCCCGAGCAATCTGTGCCATGTACGGGAGACGTTCGAGGAGCAGTTCTCGGCGAGCTGTGCTGCCGAGCGTGTGTACTGGAGGCTTGCCGCGCATCTCTGCCTTCTGACGGGCGTCGTTGCACTCGCGCTCCTTGACAGCTGGCTTCTGGTCTTGATTCAAGGCGGTCGAGGGTGGGTTGCGGCGAAAGATGCTGGCTCCGTCCATGATGTTCCTCGTTGGAAGCTCGGCCTCTCCCCTGAGGACTTTCCCAGACCAGACGTCAATCAAACCCTCAATCTCCTCCTTCGTTCGCCAAAGTTTGAGGCTCGTGGGGTAAAACATCTTGAACGCATCACCGCCCTTTTGCATAGTCCAAGCCTTCCTCTTGACAGGATTAGGCAGCGAAAACAGCATGCCGCGCACCGCCACTTGAAAGGTAATCTCATCCTGGCGAAGGACGTGACTTGCCGAATCTCCTCCATAGGCCCCCCCGTATCCCCCACGTCCACCAAAGAAGACATCCCGGGAAGGGCTGAGCAAATCAGCCAGTGAGAGGTACTCGATGCATTCGTTGACATAGTCTATTGGAGTCGACAGATCCATGGGATCCGTGCCTTCGCAGGATAGCACGTAGTTCTCGTGTAAAGCCGAGATGAATGTGTGCGTATCAGTGCCCGTCTCGTCGACCAGCGTGTCGACGGACACTTGCGATGGCTTCGGACGGGAATAGTGTGAAAGGTAGCTCGGCAGCTTCTCCGCAGGGTCGTTAGACGGCGCCTCGTCGCGCTTGTTGTAGACCACTTTGCCAACGGCATGGAAGATGCCTAGGCTGGCTTCGCGCTGAGAGATCTGTTCGAGGCTCTCCTCTTCGCCACGCGTGAGTGCAATGCCATCTTTTGCGCCCCTTTTCTGCTTCGTAAACGTCACCTTGGATCCCCAGTCTGCGTCCTGGTCTCCCTTTAGGCAGAGAAACTCGAGCGACGAAATGGCGCTGCGAATGTCTCCAATCTCGCCGAGCCTCTTAAGAACCAGCGGTCCTGGCGTTCGTCTGCGCCCCGACTTTCGCGACTCCTTCTGCACGACAACCTCCAAGGCCTTTGCCAGCAACGACGGCGCTATCGGATTGAACTCGATGAGCCCGACTCCTGGATGGCGTAGAATTTCCGGTCCGAGAAGTCGATGGGCAGTCAGACTGTCTGCGGAAGCCGACGTAGTCGTCAGCAGCGTCTCCGATATCACGAGCACAACAGGCGTGATTGGATCCGCTGGCGCCTGATGTCCAAACATATGCAGAGATGGTGTTTGCGTCGCCAGGTACTGTAGAATAGTTCGCCGAAAGGAAGATAGTGCCGTGGAGCTGCGAGAAAAGGTGTTGGGAAACTCTTCAATGAGAATGATCTTCTTGCCATTGCTACCTGGTTGTTGTGATTGGAAGGGCTTGCTTGAGCTCGCCGGCGTGGACAACGGTTCAGCGTCCTCTAGGTCCAGAGCACCAAACTTCCCTCCTCGTCCAAGAAAATCTTCAAACTGCGAGGACGCCGAGACAAAGCCATTTACTGCGTTGCCTGCTGGATTCTTCCATTCCAAGATCTCACACCCCATGTCGTTTGCCAAGAGACGGACTGTCGTGGTCTTTCCAGTGCCGGCGGCGCCTTTCAATATCAGCAGCCGCTGCCTCATCCGGCCTCCCATGACATCTTCGAGCCATCTCCTCACGTCTGTCACCTTCTTTTTGTGTACAGCCAACTCGTCTAGGTTTCGCGGACCAAACCGCTCCGACCACGGCCGCAGATCATCGTTCGATGCATCTATAGCTGCTGGCCGACTGGGCTTCAGAAACCTTTGACTCATGGTCAACGAGCCACTGGAAACGGGCAGCTCGGCGCCGCTGGTGCCTTTCAATCGTTTCCTCACATGCTGCCCGACTAAGCTGGAAGAGCTAGCCTTGCGCTCCGATATCTCGTCATCGTCGGATATGGGATCGATAATCAAATCGTCTATCGGCTCCGCCCTTCTATCGGCTACCAGGCCCGGCCTCGTCGCTTTCTGCGCCTGCTTGGAAAAGAGCGTCTTCAGGTCCGCTGTCTTTCCCTTGTCATCAGCCTTACTCGCAGCCCTGGTCTTTCTGGGGCTGGAGCTCGTGCCATTCTTGAGTGATCGCGACGTTCGGAGGGGGCTGCCGTTGCTTGGTGGCTGTTGGCCATTGGCGGTCTTTCTTTTCGCGGGACTCGGAGACGTCGTCGGCGCTGCGGTCTTTGCCGGCGAGCTGGGTGAAGAAAGGAGGAAATTCGTCAGGATGTTGGCCTTGGGCTGCTCGTCTTCATCTTCAGACGCCTCAACGGTGTTCCGCCGGCGACGCTTCGCAGGCGGTGCCATTAACGCGACTGGGTCATCGGTGCTGTGACAATTCCATGCAAGGCGAGAGCACGGGGCACAGGGTAGGCCAAACACACCCAGAAGCGGCGATGGAGGCTGTTAATAGTGGACAGAGTCTGCGGTTGATGCTGAAGAAACGGTTTGCGATATCGACATGCCTAGCTTGACGAGTAGTTCGCGTACAGTACAATAAGTTAATGTTAGCCAAGTTACACTGTATGGCCATTAGGCAGTCGCTAGGCAGCTCATAGTGAAGGAGCACGATGGCATCAAGTGCTACATCTCTTCTATTAATTAAAGTCTTCACGGAAGCTTGGGCCATTTATACCGCATCAGAGTTTTGAAAGAAGAACCAGTAATTATCCTAGATTTCAGGTTCAATGTACAATTTGTCGTCACATGCGTAACTCGTGCCTCATATCCAATCTGCGGCTATCCAGCTCCATCACTCCCCCAGAAAAACCCATCTTCCAACTCAATGAACCCATCCGTGAAAATTGTCCACAAACGTCACTGCAGCTCGGAGATAGCGCTCGTGAACATCACCCCATGTCTGAGCAGCCTCCTTCATGGCCCGTATTGCTGCGGATATGAGTGTCAGTGTCAAATCCTCTGCTTGCAGCTGTAACGTCACGGTGAAGTCGTACCTTTGACGAAGTGTGCATCCTTTGACCATGCCGAGTTCAGCGCCTTGTCCACCACGTATTTCCAGTTCTTTCCCTTCAAATCGCTCTCCACATTGTCAGGATCCGGCACGGGCCGGCCCCTGGCGAGGAACATGGCCAAAACCAGGAGCCACCACTCCCTAACCAGAGCAACGTGGTGTTTTGGTGGCACAAATGGCAGGAGGATCCGGAGGGCATGACTGGTGGTCAAGAGGTGGACGATGAAAAAGTCGTAGGCGTGGGTGCCAGGTGGGACAGTGGCCACAAGCAATGCGACGGCTGCCTCTTGCGACAGCTCGAACTGCTTCTTGGGGTCGTCATCAACATCCCATCCGTTCCAATACTCCAGGAACGGCAACTCATTCTTGTCGAGATACTCTTCCAAGTCGCCAAGATCTTCCGGCCCTTTGCCAAATCTATCATCCTTGGACAGCTGACTTAGGAGGTCCAACGGTGCCTTGGACTTGAGCGGAGACGGCCTGGTATACGAGCGGTTGTCGAGATACTTGTGGAAGAAATTGTACTGGACGCAGGTGAGAGCAAGCGCCTCCATGGCAACTTCTCTGCTGTCCACCTCATAGGCATATCCAAGGTGAATAAGTGGATGGCCAACTACCACTTGTTAGCTGCGACTTACATCGCCATAACCGATATCGCTTGGGGTCTCTTACGCCCGCCTATCAAGCCATGAAACAGCGGCTCGTCGTCACTGAACAGGAAGTGCTGCAGCTCCTGCTTCCAGTCATACGCAAACTCCATGGCAAGCTTATCTTCGAAGTAATCCAGAAAGGCCCTCTGATACCTCTTGTCGCCCAAAAAGTCTCTCCAGTCCTCATCGATTAGCTCGGATGGCGACGGCTCCCAGGGCACCAGGTCTTGAATCTCGTCATTGTAGATGTCATGCAGCTGGTTCTCGTTCGCCCCAAGCAGATACGCCGAGCTCAGGATATGAACATTGTGGTTATCAAACCGGAGATTATTAAAGAGGATGGCATAGTTGGCATGGTTTGCCTTCAATAGGTGCTTCAAGCATCGAGCCCGTCTGTCAGCAATTGTTTCGATGTGATGGATCTCGACGGGTGGCAAATCAATGGACTTGGGTCTGCCACTTCCCAGAAGCAGGCTTGCACCTGGAATGTATGATATAATGCCCGACATATCGTAAATGTTTCCGAAGAAGAAGATGACTGTGATTTAGAAGGAGATATCGTCAACTGCCAGTTGTTGGGGCAGAGAATACAACAAAGTACTTGCTGACAAGGATCATGGAATCGTTCCGTCCTGTGTGGGGATGGCATCATGGTGGAGCTTCTGCTTTGCGCCTGCCCAGCCGTTGGCCAGTGACGCAACAAGTCACGCGTCGCGTCTTTGCGCTACAGCGGGTACTTGGGAGCTCCAGCCACAAGCGAAAATGCTTAGCCTCAGCTTCAGCCGCGAGCTCAATACTGTAGCCTCGACCTTCAGCCTTGACCAAATTCAAGTTGACATCTTTCCTCCACCCCTCGCAGTGCAGGACAGAGATAGCCTCGACCTGCAGAAGAGTACCGAGCTGAACATGGCGCAATCGGACACTGCCATTTACTCTATATATGCTGAGCTGCTCTCCAACATCAGACAAGTGTCGGTTCGGGCCACGCTCTCGTCGCCGTCGGATGCGACGACCAAGGCCGAAATCCTCGATGATGGCCGCCGCATTCAGGTGCATCACAAAGGCCAAGTCAGAGCACTAGACCTTCCAGCCAGTGTCCTCGTGCGCTCTACGATTCCCATCCCGGAGAATAGCTCGCAAGAGCTGGCCTGGAGGCTACCAGTGCCGGCCACCGAGGTGCAACTGACGAGATTCTCCGCTGAGAACCAGTCAATACCGTGGAGCTCTACGGACCTCAAGGCCGGCTCCAGCGTTTGCTGCCGGAATTGCGGTCGTGAGATCGTACAACGAGGCCGTGTAAAGTCATGGAAAGATTTACCCAGCGAGAACTGGGCAGAGATGATGGAATTCTGGCACTGCCATAAGCCTCACGACCACGGACACGAGCATCACGACGGCGACGCCCTGTCCAAGCGCGGATACGGAGCTAATAGCGCAATCACCGCCCAGCCCGAGATCGGGTTTGTGGACCTCACCTCCTTCATGTTCTCAGAATCGGATTGTGACGGTCTATTGGTAAGTCATCACTTATTTCCCCCCACGTTGCTCTCTGCCTTCCGCAGACGTCGGGGAAAGAGAAGGTGGCCCCGTCGAGTGTGTAAACACCTTCAGTGACCCGGCCACCGATACAATTCCCCAAGAAGAATGCGTTGCTTTCCCATGGTTCGCCGTGGGCAACTCTGCTGCCAGTACCCTTCTCTAGCGAGAACGGGTTAAGCATCGGAGTTGTTAAAGCAGTCTCTTACTTTTTCATCCTGTTTCCAGAGACGTGGAACACGGGAGATTAAAGGAGATATATCAATCCTCTACGTAGACTTGCCGTATCGTGCTCGACTTCCGACTCGTAGGACGGTTCAGCTTACCACCACCAGTTCTCTCGACCCAACTCGGAGTCCACTTTCGACACCAGCAAAGAGGCCATTGGAGGAGCTGATCCAGTGAAGCCTCTACGTATCACTTGCAAGGCTTGCGCTTCAGAGATAGGACTATACAATGCCTTGGCAGCATCCATAACCCTGTTCAAGTGGCAAGTGGCTTGCGAAACCGCTTCGCCCAGCAAGCCCCCAAGCAGCTCAGAGTGCCTAGCAGCGACTCTGATAGCAACCATTTCACGGTCAGGCTCGTCCAAATCCGTTGTGACATCACATACGTTCGATACGACTGCAGAAGGGGCACAGCCAGAGCAGCCTCCATCTCTGAGTCTCTGGGTGCTCAATGCCAATGTCGTGTATACGTCCACCATGCGCGAAGGAAGGCGGACGGCGATTAAACTTCTCTATCAAGATATTGATGTAGAGCAAGGGAATAGCCTCGTTGATTCTATGACTTCGGGTGTCCAGGAAATCAGCTTCCCAGCCTCTGCTATCAAGACAGCTCGGCAGGTTCTCCAGGAGAGTAACAGCTTGATGCCCGCTTCTGAGCGGTTATTTCAGCAATGGCATGTCGGTCTGCTAGAGCGTTGGGAATAGACGAAGGGTCAAGAAAAGCTTCAATGAATGTTTGATACGCCTCAATCTTACTCCTTGGAGTGAATAGGGCAAGAGAGCATTCAGCCTGAAGGAGCGTGAATCGTAACTGACGAACTAACATATCGCGCACTGTGCTTACTCGACAATATATGAGTCGATTGTACAGTAGAATGTGGAATTGACACTGTAATAGGCAGCACTGCGATATCTTTCCGCGAAGGATCAGATCTTAACCCCGATTCTACTTCTTTCCCCCATCGCTTGTCTTTCTCAACATATTCACACAGCATCTCCTGACTCCGTCGAAATGTGACACTAAAGACCTTTGAAGACGATTTCGCAGCACCAGTGCCCTGGAATCTTCTCATGACTTCGTTTTGACCAGGATCACTCAACAGAACGATCAACTCCGGCAGCATCATGCCTTCGCAACCGGTTCCCTATATCCCTGTCGGATGCATTGGAATTTCATCAAACGAGATCAGCGTTAGCATAGACGATTGGCTCTCCATAGACCTCCGGACCTGGAGAGGCTTTTCTCATCCTCACGATGCCCGAAACGGTGGCGAAAATGCTTCTGCATCTGATACGCCGCTCCTCCGTCCCGACATTCAGGAATCGCTCCTCAGCTCTTCCAAGCTTCTGCCGCTTAGCAAGTTGTTCCACGCCCGCTGGTGCAAGCTCGAGTTCGGCGTCAGCGCCTTGAGCGATCGGCTTGGAGTCGTCAGAGTGTATCTGCTTCCAGATGACGTTCTACGACGTTCGGTAGACCGCTCTGACTCAAGCTTGCAGAAGGCGAGGATCCAGGTTCTTCGCTCTCTCGACTACTCGCCATGTGCCTGGAAAGCCGTCAAGGAGCCAGATGAGAATGGTTATCCTGTTATGGAAAATCCCAGCTCTGCCAACAATGCCAACGACGTCTCTCTCCTGCAACTCTTCAACACCATCCCCTCGCCTTGCCCGGATTCAAGCACTATTGCTGAGCCATACACACAGGATGCGATGCACAACCTCATGGAGAGCACGGTACCTGGGCTCAAAACGGAGCTGTATCTCTACCAAAGAAGGTCCGCAGCCTTAATGCTACAGAAGGAGGCACAGCCTGGTCAGAATCTTGACCCGCGACTGTTGCATCTGAAAGACACGCGCGGCTCCTCTTGGTATATGGATCCAGCCACTGGCACAGTCCTCTTAGAGCCACGCTATTATGATGCAGTTCCTGGAGGAATCCTTGCAGAAGAGATGGGCTCGGGCAAAACGGTGATCTGCCTTGCGTTGATACTCGCGACGATGCATTTGCCCACAAGTCCGCCCGACTTTTATAAAGCTGGCGAACCACCGATCAGGAAAAGAATTGCATCTCTGGCTGACATGGCAGCGTCATGTGCTACCCGCCATGCCGTTCCCTGGAAGTCCCATTTCGAAGCGTGGAGGAATCACTACGATTACGAGTTCAGCCATTGCAATGAGGCCCTTGCGAGGAATCCGGGGCATTACTTCCTCCCGGCTCCAGAACCACGTCGAGGAAGCCGGTACAAAACTCCATGCCATGTCCCGCCCAAGAAGGTATATCTGAGTCAGGCCTCGGTCGTCGTTGTTCCCAACAACCTTGTTGCGCAGTGGAAACAGGAGATTCAGAAACACACCGAGGGGCTCAAGGTGCTGGTTCTTGGGAAGCAGACCGCAACTCCTTCGCGCGAGGAAATCTTGACATATGACATCCTACTCTTCTCACAGACCCGATTCGAGATGCTCCAGAAACAATTCGGCGGCATGGAATCCTCTGTCTTCTCGTCTATCCATTTCAAGCGGTGCATTGTCGATGAGGGACACAAGCTGGGCAACTCAAGGATGAGCAACAGAAGCAATCTGCTGATTGGCCTGGACTTGATGCATTTCTCCTCTAGATGGATCGTCACTGGAACTCCGTCTCATGGCTTGTATGGAGTCGAGAAGTCAGACTCTGCAGCAACGCTTTCAAACGCTCCAAATGGCCATCAGATCCCATCTCCGGACAGTGCAACAAATCAGGCAAACGAATCGTCGACTGATCTTGAGAGAAAAGATCTTGAAAGGATCGGGGCTATCACCGCTCTATATCTGAAAGCGCGGCCCTGGGCCAACACGATTGTTGATAGTGGCGACACACTGGCCGACTGGACCACCTACCTGATGCTCCCGAAACACAACGCCAGGAGTCAAGGCCGATGGGATTGCCTGGAATCTACCCTCAACTCGCTCATCATCCGCCATCGCATATCGGAGATTGGTACACTTCTGCCATCCGTGAACGAGAAGATTGTCGTTCTTGACGGTTCATACCAGGATCAGCTGTCACTGAACCTGTTTTCCATGATGATTGTCTTCAACTCCGTTCAGTCGCAGCGCGAGGACGCGGACTACTTCTTCCACCAGAAGCAAAGAAAAGCTCTGCTACAGATCGTCCAGAACTTGAAGCAGGCAAGCTTCTTTGGAGGGTCTTTCTTTACTGCTGACGAGATTGCCAAGTCAGTGGAAACTGCTGAGAAGTTCCTGGCGGAACGGAAGATCCCCATCAGTCCTGAGGATGAGTCGATGCTCAAGCAAGCAATCGAGTTTGGCCATCTGGCGACGAGGAACAAGCTGAGAAATCTGACGAATCAGTTCCACGAAATGGCCGTGTCCGTTACGGGCTTCCCTGGCAACGCTGGCGAGTCGTGGTCGCTTGACGGTGCATCTTCAGAAGGCGACATGTGCACTTCCACAAGCATGCTGTTATCTCTACAGAAACTGATTTACAACGCGGCTGGGAGCGAGGAGAGGCTAAACTCGCTTTTGAATGGCGAACTGATATCTGAAGGCACACTCGAACGCTCCAAATTGCTAAGCGCGGCAGCTCCTGAGAAGGACTCCAAGTCAAAAGACAAGCCTTCAGAGACATTGGCCGGCAACACCAAGCTGGGCGATGATAGCCCAAAGAAGGCTCGCTCTCACGGGGTAAACGGGATCGAGCCGAGGACTATAGCCGCCGAGAACCTTGCAGGACCTCTTGAGCAGACGAAGATTACGGCCACCGTATCCGCAAAGCTCTCTTACTTGATAGACAACCTGGTCAAGCACCAGGAAGAAGAAAAGATCATTGTCTTTTACGAGAATGAAAACGTAGCATGGTATCTGGCCAGCATGCTTGATGTGGTTCGTATCTGTCGAAGAACGACGAAACCACAGTTGTACTAACATGAAGTAGCTTCAAATTCAGCATCTGATCTACGCCAAGTCTCTCAAGACAGAAAGGAGGGCGCAATATGTGAATACCTTTAATCACAACGAGAAGTTCAGGTAAGTCACTCCCATGGCAACTTCGAACATGACCGTCTCTGATTGCGCATAGGGTCCTGCTCATGGATCTTTCTCAAGCTGCATTCGGCCTGGACATGCGAGAGGCGTCGAGAATATACTTCATCAACCCGGTTCTGAACCCTCAGGTGGAAGCACAAGCAATAGGCCGTGTACGACGAATCAGTCAGAAGAAGCCGGTCTGCGTCGAAACGCTCGTACTCAGGAACAGCTTGGATGAAATCATACTCGAGCGCAAGAGGGACATGACGCAGGCAGAGCATCGCCAGGTGAAGTCCATCCTGGATGTGCGGTCAATCTTCAACTGGATCAAAAATGCCAAGGTCACCCCGATGGAATCAAGCAATGGCAACTACAAGCCACAAATGGCCGCGCTTCATACTGCACAAGCCGTCTTTGGAAGAGGTTTCGGAGTCGCAATGCACCCTGACGATGATATTCTCCTGGAGGAGCACCATGCTACGAGCAACCAATTGCCGGGACGTCCTAAGAAGAGGCCATTTGAAGGAATGACGACTGGCGAAAGCGCAGTTACATCTGAGAAAGAGGTGATGTCTCAGCCGGCTCGGCGAGTTCGTTTCGCGGTTGACTAAGATGGAGGCTTGTTACAAGGCGACTGCTCTGATCGGTGTAGAGGTAGGATATAATGTTGTGATACCAGCCGATGACTATTTATAGGTCGGCATGAATTACTTTTTAGTTCCAGGGAAGATGCTCCTTGAATCTGAAAGACGCGGATCTTGTGGGATTCACCGATATGCGCATTCAAGGTGACGATTCATCCGTTGACAGATGTTTCGCCGCCCACTTTGGTTCCAGCGAAGAAGATGCAAGTGGCCTATATGCTTGGGGGAGATCAAGCATGCCCGCCGCGATCATTGTATATTATCACATTCCTCTTCAGAGAACAATGAGAAGGGATGCCTACCTGAGAAGCTAATGATTCAGTTCCCTGGTGGCGAAGCAGGCAAGGTGGAAAAGAAGTGAGACAATCAGGGAAGACAGCCTCGCCCAGCTGAAAAGTGCTTCCGCCATGCAGCTAGGACACACGATAGTGAAGCCCCAAGTCAGCCACGGCGCCTTCTCCTGGCTAAGACAGGCCACTCGATCGAGAAATGCGCCTCGTGTCAAAGAAGAAGCAGCTTCTACAGGAAAACGTGCCGTTGGTCAGCCACGACAGCGCAACGTTTGTCTGATGAGTGCGCCTTCTGCGGCTTATTAGAAAGCCAGTGACAAGCCACACAGAAGCGCCCCCCCTGCGGCTGAATCTGCATCGACGGAGAGCTGTCTAGCAGACCGAGCTGATCCAGGGCACGGGCCTTTGGCGATGGCCAGTCGACGCTGTTGCTCCGTTTCAAGGTCGGCGAAGGCTGGACACGGCGAGTTCTAGGCTTTTTCAGCTCCCGGGTCTAGACGGCGAGGAGACGCGCCCACGACAAAAAGTCAAGGTCCACCAGACGGGAACAGCCAGGACAGAATCACGGCACGGGCACGACACGATAGCCGCGACTTATCCAGATGGGATGATTTCTTCGTTCACGACTGTCGAGCCTGGAATTCGTATTCCATCGCCTTGCCTTGATCCTGGAGGTGCAGGCCGCCTGAATCAACTCCCCCCCAGGACGCAAAAAGAGCTGCCCTGGCCAAGGGTCCTTCACCCACGGCCAATGAACCACCTCTTCGCACGGTAGCGTCAGTTTACGGGGAAAAGCCTCTTGGACGCTTCCCCGATCCAGGCAAAACACGACTTTGTCGGCCTCTCTCTCCACCCTTTGTGCTTCCCACCCTCCCCCTTGTCCCCTGTCTCGGGTGAAAAGGGCAAATTATTCAATACGAAAAAGCTACTAGCGGGTCCTCTCCCCCCAGCAGAGCAGCGTTGCGTCGTCTTTCTTGTCCCACGGCAAGGCATTGCGATTTTGGGCGTCTTTTTTGATTAAATGCCCACAAAAAAAAAGGTCAATTATGTTTTACCCCTGGATCGGGTTTGTCTGGGCTCGGCAGTCTGCAGTTGCGAGCGATGACCCCATCACGCACTTGTACCTGCGTCAAAGGGTCAATCTGGTCTCTCCACTATGCACAAGGATGGACACCAGGCCAATTGATTCGTGGAGCCGGTTTCTTCATGCTAGTTCGTTGTCACAGCGGTTGAAGATCAAGACCAAAACAGTGAGAACAGAGGGGAGATGAAAACGACGGGGAGCTTGCCTGTTCATGGCAGTATTGCTAACAGATGCTACTAAAGTACTAGCAGCAAAAAGAACGACGCAGAGACACAAGCTCACAGAGGGTTAGGGAGACAGATAATAGCACTCCATACAGACAGAACGGCCTCGCTAGCCTGGGCTCTTCGTCATGGGGGACCACCCCGGGAGGGATCAATCAAAAAGATGTGCTTCTCCGCCCCTTTTGCCCCAGGCTTCGCTACGGCTAGTCTGCTTCCTGCAAAAAAACCCTTGAAGGGGAACGACGCTGATCGACCAGCTGATCGTTGCTTGCTTTTGGATGCTCTGGCAAGCGAGCAGAAGGTGAGGAAGTGACAAGAGACAGAAGAAGACACCTACCAGACTGGGTTGAAAGAGGCAAAGGATCCTCCCCCAGAAGAACATCGTCCAGGCTGGACATAACACACGGGGGTCTTCTTCTTTTGCTTTCTTTCCTTTCTGCACGCGCTACTGGAGCTGCTGCCCTTCCGTAACGCAATCTTTCTCTGTCCTTTTCCTTTCTTTTTCTTACTCTCTTGTCCTCTGCAGGATGAACTGCGGGTCGAATGCGTATGTTCTAATGCACAGCGAGACCCGGCATCATGACCTCGACAGCCACCATCAAGGCCTTTCCTCTCCCTCCGGCCTTCACCGCGGCGGACCTCTATTCCATCGATGAGCATGCAGACGACGGCGCCGGTGCGGCATCGAGCAAAGAGCAAGTCCCACGGGTGAATCGAACGACGAGGGCGGCGAGCCAGTCGTCGGCGTATCCAGCGTATCAAGGCCAGCAGAACGCACCATCAAGATTCCAGAATGGCCCTCCGGAGGCCGTCCACGCGGCATTGAAGCGGCCTCAGAAGCTGGCCGGCACTTCTTCCGCAAACAACCACAACGCAAATGCCAACAGCAACAAGAACAACGTCAACAATGGCGGCCGCGGCGGCGGCGGCGGTGGTGCTGCTGCCGCTGCTACTGGAAACAGCAGTCACACCAACCCCGTGTTCAGGCCACCGCCTCCTCTGGCTCAAGAAGGAATCACGGGTCCGAGGAAGCGGGCGGCCTCGGTGGGCAACAGGATGCACCTCAACACCCTCGAGACGAGCAGCTGGGTGCGCGAAAGCGTCTACCTGTCGTCGCCGATTCGGTCGGCCTTCAAGAATGGGCCTGATCGACGGCCCGACGAGCTCTTCAGTCTCCTGCCGGGAGAGGTGCTCGACTTGGTGCTGCGGTCGTTGAAGGGGTTGCACCTGGATAAGAACAGTGACAGCTGTGCGACGTGCATGATGCGAGATTTGTGCAGCGCCGCTTTGTGCAGTCGGAGGTGGTATAAGCACGCTCGTGTGGTCTTGTAAGTTGACCCCTCTATGATATACGTGCTCTCTTAATTTGTTCCATCACCGTTCGTTTGCCAGTCCCTGCTCTAACCGTTGGATGCCATGACAGATATGAAGACATACAGCTCGTCGGCTCAGACTCCGCCGCTCACAAGAAGAGGCTCAAGCAGAACCAGGGCAACCGCATGGCCCTGCTCCGACGCACCCTCCGCAGCAACTCCGACATCGCCGCCCTGGTCCGCTCGCTCAAAGTTCCGCATCCAGAGCCGCCGCTGAACTGGTCCGCCAACAAGGGCATGCTGTGGCTGGAGCAGTACGAGGACCGGGTGGCCGCGCTCGTCATGGCGTGCCCGAATCTGGAGAGACTGTCGGGCCCGACGCCGACTTACGACCACTCATTCAAGAAGATCTTCCATGCGCTGTCGACGAGGACGGCGCTCAAGGACATGACGTGGATCCTAGAACCACCAGCGCCCAACGCGCCTCAGGGGCAGCGAACGGACAACTCGCCGTCCAAGCAACGGGGCCAGAGCGGCCCTGCTATGCTGGAGCCGGCGCAAGGAGACGCTTTCCTGGACAGCCACCGCAACTGGACATCGCTCTCCAAGCTGTCGATACTCTGCCAGCCCGGCGCTACGCTGGCTCCTCACAGACTCCTCTCCAAGACGCTGACCTTCCTCCCCTCGCTGCAGCACCTCCACCTCTGCAACCTGCCGCCCAACGCCTTCAACGACAACAACCTCCTCTCCCTCCCGCCGCTCAAGTCCCTCATCCTCTCGCGCATCGTCGGCATCACGTCCAGCGGCCTCACCTCCTTCGCCACCCGCGCCAACACGTCGCGCCTCGAGCGCCTCGAGCTCCGCCACACGCCCCTGACGTCCCTCCCGGCCCTCGCCCGCATCTTCTCCCACCTGCCCTCGCTCCGCGTCTTCGCCCTCGCGCAGTCCTTCCCGCCCGTCATGCCCGAGACGGACTCGTTCGCGCTCTGGATGATGCCCTACCTCGCCTCGGCCTCCATCGTCAAGCTGCACTGGGACATCACCAGCCACCCGGCCACCACGAACACCGCCGACGACATCCTCGCCCGCAGCATCGAGGCCGGCGGCTTCCCGGCCCTCGCCGTCCTCAGGACCCCCAACGACCCCGAGGCCCGGTTCCAAGCGCTCTGCCGCCCCGTCCACCACATCTGCCTCCCCACCGACCACTTCTACCGCCACAACACCCTCGTCGGCAGCAGCACCGGCATCATCCCGGCATCGGGTTCCTTCAGCGCTCCCTCATCCCCCGTCTCGCCCATCCACAAGTCCGCCACGACAATGTCCCTCCCGGCAACTTTCTACGCGCCTCCTTCTTCCTCGGGCACAGACCTCCACAAGGCCCGTCTCGCCGCCCAGGCCCGCCTCGAGGCCGCCCACGACGTGCCCCGATTCACCTTCAACGTCACCGATGACGACGGCAGCGTCGCCCAGACGTTTGGCGTGGCCGGCTTCCTCGGCACGCTGGGCAGCAAGATCACGTACCACTTGCTTCCGGACGAAGGGGCCACGGACGAGCAGGGCGGCCTCGTCGATGTGATTGACCTCGTGGGCGATGGGGGTGAGGCGCTTACCGGCGGGCGAGAAGGGTGCACGGGGCGCTGGAACCAGAAGGAGGGCGAGGTGGCTGATAAGAAGGAGAAGGAGAAGTGGTGGCATACCGAAAGGGGGAGATGGCGACGGATTGAAGCGTAAATCTGTGTTTGATGACAGTGATACCAACTTTTTTGGAAGGGAAATTGGGAACGCAGAGAGGTCTTTTTGATTAATTTGATGGTAATTTGTTGGGAGATATACTCTCTCTTTTTTTTTCGGCTTTTTTCTTTTTTCTTTGGATTAATGGCAGGTGGATTGGATCGGATTATTTGAAGCAAATTGGATATATGGGAGTCAAGATTCAAAGGATGATTCTTGGAAAATCACCCGGAACGAATCTTGGAGGATATGAGCAACAGAGAGAAAGGGGAAGAGCGGTTACGATCTCATGATAAGAATAATAGCCCTAATCACGCTTCTTGAATTGAAGCAATCTCAAGGACACGCTCACTACACTATGTCCATTACAAAGGCTTCAAGATGGTAATCAACTTTCGTGTCATAAACACATTCAAAAGGAAGACATCGTCAACACCTGATCACCAAGGGAACAGTCGTGCACACACAAAGCCAATGTATGTTTATTATGCGTCAACAGCAGTCAATACTCAAAATCCATCTCTGTCTAACCAATTACTTTCATAAAATCATGCTTGCTTTGCTTTGCTTTGCTTGCTCGGTTTGTGTACTTGCCTGATGACGTGTTTTGTCTGCTACCTCCAACAAGCCATCGCCTGTTTAGGACAACTGATGGCCTTGCCTGCCTCTCCGTGGCTTCATGCCAACAGCGTATATGCCGTATTATCAATCCAAATCTAGTGTAAATGTGTAGGGAACCCTCCGAGAAACACAACCGCAGCGCCGAATGCCTGGCCCCAACAGATAAAACCCTTTTGTGCGTGTGTGTAGGTGTGTATAGTAAAGATGAACAAGAAGGAAAAGAACAGAAGATTGATAGCCAAGTGGACACGGCCAATCATTGAGAGAGAGCGTCTGAAGGTCGAAGAAGAGCTCAAACCAAGAGAGGAACAGAGACCGAACAAGAACTGAAGCGTAAAGTTCTGGAAGATGCGTCAAGCTTAAAAGAATCTGCTCTTCTTCTTTTGTGCAGGCTTCTTCTTCTCTGGCTGTCCCAGGATATCATCAAAAGTGGTTCCGGCTGTTGCCGGAACTCGGGCCGGAGAACTCGGTCTGGAAGCTCGAGGGGTATTCATGCCCACGAGATTGCCAACGGACGAGCTCCGGTTAGCAATACGGCTGCTCGGTGGCCGTGGTCCAAGGGAGCTACTTCGCTGGTGAGCCCCAAAGACATTGGGCGGCTCGAGAGGCACAGGCTCGAGGCCCATGACGATGCTCGAGCGGTACGCATTGCTGGTACGGCGGCCACCCGGAGAGAGATTGCGCGCTCGGGGGCGTAGCTGGGGAGATCCTGGAGGCGGTGATGGCGAGTTGTTGCCAGGTGTACCCGCTCCGTTGTTGAACGCACTGTCGGCCGCTTGGAAATTGGGACGAGGGGGCTCGAGGGGTTCCAGCGCCGGCTCCTCAAGCGGCGGAGTGGCCGAGTTGCCCATTTCCTCCCAGATCTTGGCAGCCAGCCAGCAGTGGCTCCGGTGATAGATGGCCTCTACGCTAAACATGACGGCATCTGCAGAGAGCTCGACGTAGCCTCCGCCGGCAACCTCGTACCACATCTTGCGGACCTTGGCATCGACCCAGGGAGGATTTCCAATCGGCGGCTGGCACAGGAAATACTCTACTCCCTCTGTAAACTTCAGGTCCGGGGCATCCACTACCAGTGTAGGTAGTGACTGAAGGACAACGTAAAGGAAGAGGAAGTAGCCAATGCGTTGATCGGCGAGGTCCTGAGACAACTTTCCTTTGGCCTCGCGGGCTTCGAATTCCTTGAAGCTATCCAGGAACGGAAGTCGGAGGCTGCTCGTATCATAGTTGTAGGCGGCGTTCAGCACCAAAAGCATCTCGGACTCCTTGACTTTCTTGTCAAATTTGGCCTGCTCTCGGGGAGAGAGGGTGTTGTATGTCTCGACAATGGCCGCCATTGATGGAATCAGAGGGAGATCATAGGGGATGGGAGGCAACACCGGAGGCCTGGACCGATCAAATTCAGACTCAATGTTGCGGAGGGCCGAGGTTATCATCTCGTCGGCTTCCTTGGACACCGTCGGTACCTCGTCAATGACCCTCGATGTCAGGCTGTTGCGATCCACCAATAGGTCGTAGAGGGCACAATGATCCGAGTAGAGGGTTTTGAGAACGATGCGGTTCAAACCGCTTTCCGCAAATGGATTCTTCTTGCTGCTGGCTTTAGGAGGCCAGCTACCAAATGCATGCTTGTAGTAGTTCAAGACAAACTGCCTCATCTTGGTAAAGGAATTTCGCCAAATCTTGAAGCGAACCTGCTTGAGTTCAGGTATAGACGACGAATTTGCGATGCCCGCAAACAGGGACGGAAACTCAAATTGCTCAAGGTGCTCGTTCACATTATGTTGACGGCTGACAAGGTCAAAGTGGGCGCGTTCCAGCCGCTGGCGCGTAACGGGGGACACGAGTTGGAATAGGGGCAATTTGAGCTCCATGATGGCCTGGTATTTTCCTGCGGCGTGCGTGAACGCCTCGTTATAAAGCTCCACCGACCGCATACGCTCGCCCAGGATGAGTGCCTCCAATGTTTGCTCTCGGCTGTGGCGACAGTCCGCAAGACCCAGTGACTCCGAGTAGAAGCCAAAGCTCATGTCCACGGCGCTACCAAAGGTATAGCCATCCGCGCTTGCGAAGCAGAACTCCTGCAGGAGATCCGAAATTTGGAGGAAGGCATCAAATGTCCTCGGCCGTGCCGCTGTTCCTACAAGCGGTTGACCAGTGAGAAAAGCGAACAGATTTCGGATTGCAATCAAGCGCTCCAGCTCCGCGGCGGGGCTTGGAGTTTCCGCGGGAACGGTCAATGAACTGGTCGAGGCGTTGGATGCTGCTGAAGGAAGATAGAGGTGCAAGAAGTCTCCAGAATTGTGCTCCGGAATCGTCGGGGTTGAGACTCGCGAAGCATCATCAGTGCTTAAGCTATCTCGCCCTGTGGAGTTTCTGGCCCGGTGCTTCGAAGCCGTGGGAGACTCCAGCTCTGCGCGGATAAGCTCGTTGAAGATAAGTGAGGAGCTCACAGTAAATTCTGGGACCTTGAAGGACGGTCCACGCCCACTGGATTTCGGATACAGGTAGACAAGAACTGCACCGTTTTCATTCCAGAGCTCGGGAACCTTGGATGAATCGTCAGCCATCGACACTCAAACGCGAACAAACAACCAAGTGTCTCATCTGTACCTTTTCTCCGTTCTTCAGGAAAGCCGTGTTATACTCGGTTTGATTATCCTGTGAAATGACCCAGGCTGCCAGTTTGTGGTTCGCATCCACAGAGTTGGAGCGGGATCTACCAGGCATCCAGCTTCGTCGCAACTTTCTCCTCGTCGGGCTCTGGCTGATACCAGATACCGGCCGCAAATTGGCGGTCGTGGACAGTCTTGAGCTGTCCATAGTCGTTGAGTGGACTTGTGCGGAGACGCTTCGGCCCCTGGGCTCGGGCAAGGGCGCCGTCTGTCGAGTTCTCAGTCCCTGCATAGGAGGAAGAGAGTCTTTGCGCTGCGAGAACGAAATGCTCCGTGGCCTGTGAGTATCTTGCTCAACAATTCCATTCCCATTCCGCGGCATTTCTTGTCTGAAAGCCTCGTCGCTGTGCTCGGCCGAACTGCGGTTCGAGTTGATACGTTCATCAATCGCTCTGAAAGACGATCTGTCTGGCCCAGGCGACGGTGGCGTCGGATCCATAATGACGGGGTTGACGCGAAGCTGAGAATCGATCTGAGAGTCGAAATCAAATTGAAGGAGGGCGGGAATCGGTACGTCTTGGTCAGCGACGGGAGTGTTTGTTGCAGAGTAGACAGAGGGAGAGGGCGGCGCAGGTTCCACGGCTTGCTGAGGAGCGGCTTTGTCCAGTGGGCTGGTGGTATCAGACTGCGGCATTACAAGCAGCGATATCTGAGAGGACACAGCCGGCGTCCCTGGTGATGGGTTGTACACGTCGGTCTTTGGTGGTATCGGAGGACTGTACTGCGGGCATGGAAAGGAAGAGGTATCGGACTGTGGGCGGTCCGATTCAAACAGGGTCGGACTATCACCAGCCAAGCTTGAGGGACTAGTCGATTCGGCTACAGAGTATGCTTGTGCCTGAGCGGCTGGTGGAAGAGGAGGAGGCCCCTGGGGAGGTGGAGGAGGGCGATCGAGAGGCGCCGGGGGAGGAGGAAGATCGTACGCAGGCGGAGGGTTGGGTGGTGGTTGGGACGGTGGCGCCATGGTTGCGATGGGCTTTCGCTGAATAGACACGGGACGGTGGTCTGTGGTTTGGACTGTAAGCGACGGAATCAAGGATGAGATTCTAGCGCCCCAAGGCTTCGGCTTTTGGCTTCGCAATCTGGGCAAAGGCGACTCTGCATCGTCGGAGCTTCCCTCGACGACGGGCTCCAGGGCCTTTGGCGACAGCTCGGCCGGCTGCGATGTGGAAGACGGGCCATTGTCGTGGAGGGCCTTTCGGACAGAGGCGTCGGCGTTGGATTTTGATTTCGAGTCGGAGCCGTTTTGCGAAGGGGATCGAAAGGAGGAAAAGGAAAGAGATGACGGTAGAAGAGTGGCGCGAAAGGACTTACTTGAAGTCATATTGGGCTGATATGACCTGTCCGTCCGCAGCAAGCAGTTGCTACGTACGTACCAGGAAAGCAGTGGGAAGAGCTCTTGTATATATCGAGCGAACAAAGACGAGTGGAGCGCACGAGTGGATTTTGGATTTGTCGAGCGCAGAGCGAATTCACAGCAGCGAGCCGTGGCAGTACAGTATGGACGGCGGCGTGGACAGCGGCTTGGCCAGGACGAGGACCATTCAGAGAGGATCTCGACGCCTCACGCCCCCTGTGAGAATAATGGAGAGACAAGCCGCAGCGCCAAGTGGGAGGCTTTTCGGTAAAGACGGCGGAACAAGCAGTCGACAGCTCCGGGGGGCGCAAACAAACAAAGTCCGGAGGAGGCGTGCGAAGCGGCGTTTGTCGACGACGTATTACTGCCTCCTCGTGGTTTCTTGGATCGAGGTGAGCGAACGGGGCTTGAGGCTGCTTGGTGGGGACTCGATGACGTTTTTTTTTCTCGCGGCCAAGGGGAATCCTTTTTCGGGCGCCTCAGCAGGGGCAGGGAACAGTTCCTGTGGAATCGTGTCTCATCGCTTACTAGCAGTGTTAGCACAGTTACGAGCTGTAGCCGGGCCCTTGTCTTTCGTATTATGTATCGACGTTGCTTTTTGCGGGAGGACAACAGCAGATGCGCGGCCAAGCCCCAGCAGGTGGTCCTTATACATGTATAAGATGCTGTTGGAGGCATCACGATGCGGCCTCCGTCAGTCGAAGCGACGTCGATTCGGGGTATATCATGGCGGGTGTTTGCCCGTCATCAGAAGCTGCAGCTGATGGGCGCAGGTCAGCCCAGAGACCCTCAGCAAAGCACCAGAAGCGGAACAGGCAGGCTGAACTGAACTGGAACCTGGCGAGAGGGCTGCAGCAACCTGAATTTGCCCCATTGTCAGGAACCCCAGCACACACATCTCGGCGCCGGCCCACTCGCTGCGCCAGCCGGTCGCTATTTTTGATCCATGGAGCAGCTCGACGTCAAATAGGGTCCGCTGAGGTGGAACACACGGTCCTGCTCAGGGGTGCGTAAATGGGCCATGATCCTCGCTGCTGTGCGAAGATGATTCGGAGAGAAAAAAAACATCGTGCGCTAGGCAAAGAGGCTAAGCAGCTGAGCAGCAACTGGGCGGCTTGTTGCGTTCCTGCGACGCTGCTAAAGAGATGCTAGCAACGTGCCTGTTTCTGCTGGTGTCGGTGCTAGAGTGCTACTCGTACTAGAGCAGCAGAAGCAGGATCCTGTAAGGAGGCGTCGTGGAGGCTTGTTGGGCGAATTTGGAGGTGCATTGCATGGCGATGCTGGAAGTTGGTGGTGGCTGCACAACATCTGGGACACCCAAATAAAGAGGCGCCAGTCCTTTGTTTGGCTTGTCGTCGATCCTGGCGGCAGCTTCCACGCCCGCACAGGGGCCTGACGCGATTGTCCGGCATCAGCACATGAGATTTCACGGGAAATTTCGCACTCGTACAATTTCGAGTTGTTTAGTATTACTCGTAGCTATTGTGTTACCGCGTCCACGGCCTCTCGGAGTTTTCATTACCGGAGTACGAGTACCAACCCAACACTTATGGTGTATCACCTGTAATACTCTGACTACAGTGCTGGGCATGTATTCTCAATGTTGGCACGTTGTGTACTACCTACATACCACTGAGGCATGTTGGACCTCCTATAAGTGTTTCCTCACAGCAATACGGAGTCGTGCATTGTTGGCATCTCAATGTATTGAAATCATCTCCAGGGGTCAAGGCAACCTCAACATGTAACCTTTAAGACCCCATTAAGCCCATGCAGGGTTTCGGCTTCTACTAAGGTACCTACCACCTGCCTCATGTAAGGTAGGCCTGGCCGTATCGTATAGGTACTTTCCAGTTGCATTCGTACCTGCCTCAAAAGCTGTGCCACGTTCCTTCCGCTGGCAGCACCTTCAGGGTTCAGCTGGAGGAAAGAGGACCCAGGGCGAGATGTATCCCGCTACCAGGTATACATGATCTCTAGTACAAATCACTGGTGAGGTCTGAGTACTCCTCCTTGCGCAATACGCCCCTCTCCCTCAAGGTGCAGCTCCCAAGACACGCCCCGCCTGGTCAGGAGATTTTTTTTCTGGTAAGGCTTTAAAATCAGGATCTCCCTTGATCTCCGCCTGCTGCACCTCCAACGTCAGCCCCCGGCCCACGCAGATTTGGTGCGCAGATTTGCATCGTGGATATAACTCGTACAGGTCTCGATATAATACTGTACATACACGCAGCTGCCCGCATCAAAGGAAGCTGGTGCTCGTACTGTACAGTCGTATGTACATGCGAGTCGTCGCAGTTCGGAAGGAGAACCGAGATTATTCCCCACGGCAGCGCCAATCTGGTTCCTGATTGTTTCCGTCGTCCTTCATGGCCATCAATTACACACATACATAAGCGTTCAACAATGCGCACACATCACCGCCTTCCGACATACTAATGCTGTCGGCAAGCAAACATGAACACACATAAGTGTTCAACCATACGCACCTATCAGTGTCTTTTGGCATACACACCAGCATACCTTTTACGAGTGCAAGACAGGGTGTTATGCAACTAAACACACGCACACATAAGTGTTCAACAATGCGCACATAATAGCGCCTTTAAACATACTAAAAGCCGTTGGCAATCAACCCCGCACACACATCACTGACCAACAATGCGCACATATCGGCGTCCTTGGACGTATATCATGTATCTAGTATGTTGGAAGCAGTGCCTGTGCTGTGATTGAGATCCAACCGTGCGATTACCTTTCAGCCGAAGCGAGTCCTCCTACGGTTGCTCGGCTCTCACTGCCACCGCTTGGCAAAACCCTGGACACGAGAAACCAGTACGCCAGGGGTTGGTGGTCTGGAAGATCTGATACATTCGACTCATCGCTTTGAAGAAAAAGTGCTGTATCGCACAGCCTCAACACGTGGGCTTTCCTCCCGGCAGTGCCATAGATGCCGTTTTCGCTGCTAACATTTCAGGTAGCCGTATTTATCTGTCGGGCTATGTATGCGCAATTGACCCGTAATGCCTCGTGTTGACAGCTTGCAGAGACGGCGTACCGGCGGTTCTGAAGCTCCAGAGTGCGCGGCCTGTGCCGTTCTTCCTCCTTCGCTTCTCCATTCAAAGGAGACAGTCGACAAGCTGGCGTCGTACTCGTATGTATGTCGCGACGATCACGTTCGTATCTGCTGCCATTTTGACGTCGCCGCGTGGCTCAATCACTCGTTTACACGTTCTTGTCGCCACTGCGACACACATGAGCTGCGCGTTCGAGGCCGCACCGTGCCGATTGCAGATGCGCTTCAAGCTCTAGGTTGCGTATGCTCGCTCCGTATTATTCAACACACCTGAACCTGCCAAGCCTTGAGACCTGAAAGCCGAGAGGTTGACCGGGGGCACTTCGTGGGCCGCTCTTCAGACACTGGATTGAACATCCTGTTGTTCCGCTTCCCACTCACCCCCTTTCTAGGGGTAGGTATTATTTGCTCAGCTTCCAGTTGCGGTGCTTCCCCCAGCAAACGAATACATCGTACTACCACGTGTAAGTGAGGCAACGGCCAAGGTCTGCGCCACAGGACGCGAGGGGTTCTGGGGGGGTTCACGCCCAGGCCAGTCCAAACCTTGCCCTGATTACTAAAGCCATGCAACGCCTCTGATTTGAGAATCCCACGGCTTTTTTGTCGATTCTGTCTCTGCTGACAGACAGGCGTCATCCTTATTACCATTAGCCCCATCTAGTGCCTGGTGCTTGGAGCTATTTTTACTGTTGCACTTCAGCGGTGCTCAAAGGTCGAATGCCAGAATGAGGTGAGATGTGAGAAAGGTGGGCTTCAAAGACCGGCGGAGCCGCAGAGAGAAAGACGGACAAGATCTCGCCCACGAGTCGTGACTTGAATTGTGCATACGGACTGCTTCTTTTCACCGTTCTGTCTTTGCGTGCTTCCAAGTGGCAACACAAGCACCAAGTCCGCTACCCGGCAACCCGGGAATACGACTGGTTGATATTACCTCCTCAACCCGCACACTGTTTCGTGGGCGCAGCTCCCAGATGAACCAATGATTCCGGCGCGGCGAACAATTGCCTCAGGCTAACGAGGACAACCTCGAGCTCCATGGGCGGTGCGCACGATTACCCTGTTGCCCTAGTGGTAGCTCAGCTTTATGCTCCAGCTTTTCCCGTCCAGTTGCCCTCTTGACTTTCACTAAGGCTCGGCCAAACAAGCCCGCGGACTCGGCGGCGAACGATGGGATGGTAATGGACAAGAGCTCCAGCACCACACCCGTCAATCAGGCGCGGATGGCTAGCGGTGATGACGGGCGTGGTGAATCACGCCGACCGCCGAATAAGCGGCGGCAGAGCTGAGGTTGTCAACGCGCAACGCCAAAGGACCGGAGCTTAGGCCGTCCCGGAGTGTTGCATCCGTCCAGCGGCCACTGAAGATCATCCGCAGCGAGTTCATTCAATCAAGAGCTCTTTTTGTTTGTTTCTCTATTGAATCTCTTCACCTCTATATTTTGTCGACTTGTCTCTCTTCCTGTTCCAGTCCGAGACCCAGCAGCCCGGAATCACAAGCCAAAGCCCCACCCCCTCGAAAATTGCCTAATTCGGTGGAACCGTCGTTGGGCGTCCAATCGACGATGCAGCGCGTAAACGAAAAGGAACATGGGATGTCCTCGCTCGCTTGGAGAAGAGATGCATGGGGACGTATGCAGGCGGCACTCTGCCGGCATGTGAGGGACGGTTGCTGTCAAGCACTTGGAGAACGGTGCTCGCCTCCTACTGGGCATGAATGAGATGTTCTATGCAAGCTCTTAATCTTCTAAAGCTGCCTTATCTGCTGTATACTAGTATCATGGTCCCGCTACGACAGCCTATGGTCTTGGTGGAGATGGGAAAGACAACGATCCGGCTAAAAGAAACT
Source organism: Trichoderma gracile (assembly GCA_020002365.1). Classification (NCBI taxonomy): domain Eukaryota; kingdom Fungi; phylum Ascomycota; class Sordariomycetes; order Hypocreales; family Hypocreaceae; genus Trichoderma; species Trichoderma gracile. The sequence goes on from JAINEY010000006.1 coordinate 1,284,525, forward strand.
TGCTTTTTCTCTCCCCTTTCGCCTTCAACCTCCACTCCCCCCAAATCCACAACACCAGGCAAGACATCATGCACAGCACATAGCGTGCCTGGCCCCCCAAAACTTAAAAGACCCACGCGTTATCTAGCACCGGGTGTAAGCAAAAAAACCGAAACGGTGTCGAATGCTTTTTCATCATCTCTTTTCCCATAGCTCTACATACATAGTACCATCTTCAGACTACTGCGGCCCCGCAACGTCATGCCTCAGACAAATGCGAGAGTAACCATCCTAAGAATCAATTCGACCTTGATCCACACAAGCTACCATACCTGAACACATGCAAGTAGCGGCTGACCTTATAAGTACATAACACATCAAGGACGACTTTTCGCAACTCCGTATCATATCCGCACAGGCAGCTTACCGTAAGGTAAAGGCATCATGGATCGACATGCTAGTATACTCCAAAAGCCCAGACTTCCCAATCTATTGGCCAGAACAAATTTTGTGTGAAGAGCAAAAGATAGAAGAGAGGGACGCTCACGCTCACGCCCCGACCAATCCGCCTTCTTTCCCCAAAGCAAGCATAGCGGCTCTTGGGACTAAGCACCTTAGCACCATTTGCTCATCCATCTTAGCTTTTTCGAGGTTGGCAGGGACAAAAGCTTAGTTTGGCTCCGTGCAATTGGTAGTTGTTCGCAGGTAACAGTTATTAGTGGTTTCAAAAGGGACGGTAGCAATTGAATAGTGCCCAAGTACTTGCCTACCCAGTGGTAAGGTAGTATAAGAGGTTTGTACCTAGCCTGAGTGAGGTAGGAAGTAGAAATAGTCGTAAAAGTCAATCCATCCGTACCTAGGTACCTGGATTCTCGGCGTTTTTGACTTTTTTTCCTTCACATTCGGCTTCTGTGTGGCCAGTATAGTGACCCGACACCCTCTTCGGAAGAAGACCGTCCGCCCCTTCCCCGGACTCTCGGCCGTTTACTTCGGAAGGAGCCTCTTCTTGGGCCTTCTTCACGTGGCAGAGTCTCACTTTCTTTTCTCTTGCCCTTCTTCTCTCGTCTCCCATTTATTCTCCCCTCCTTTCCCTCATTCTGGGGCTCTTCATGCTCTTCATCAGCACCTGGGAGCGTTTGACAATCAGGTTCACTTCACGGTGACGACTGAGTCGATTGCCCCTCCTCGGACATCCCTCTCGACGGCTCTTCTTCTTCGCGCCAACGATAGAGTTCAGCAGGGACAAAGGAGCTTGGATTTCCGCTCAATCGCTTCCCGCAGTCACCCTGACGGAGAGCAAAATAACTGGAATTTCTCCAGAGAAAGAGGCTGAACCGATTCTGCAGACTATCAGATTCATCTCACGGCCATCTGCCCCGCCATCCGAGGTCGACGAGGAGCATCTCGCCTCGCCTCGCCAATCCGCCCTTTGATCCCGCCTCTGCGCTCCTGCAAAGCTCCCAAGCATTCCTCTGAACACATCAGGCCTCCTCCGGTCCAAAATGAGGTTATCCGGCATCGCCCTCTCCATGGATTCGCATCGCCGCCGCTCTGGAGACGTCTGGAGAGACTCGCGGGGAGTCACCTGACATTGGCGCTAATGGCCCAAGACCTGGTCGATGGTCAAAATCGGTGAAAGTCAAGGCTGTTATTGGCCAGAAGAGAGGGGGTCCACAAGCGGATTGACCAATCACGACCCCAGCTTTCACCGAGAATGCGCATCCGATGGTGGTGTAAGTCGAGGAGCGAACCCAGAGTCCCCTTGGATGCCAAATCTATAATTCTCTTGTGTCAGGCAGAGTTCCTGAAGCAGACAAATCTTACACAAAAGACCTGGGACATTGGGCATCTTCACCTTATCGTCCATCTGACAGGAAGCCACCTGCTTCAATTCGTCCTGGTAGCTAGGCAAGGTCCCACTGCGTCCCGTGACTTACACGGATATCAACATGGATTCCCCTCGGGACAGGACCCGGATGGAACTTGAAAACCCCCGTCTCTCCCCTTCCCCGGAGCTAGAGGAGCTCTTCCACCAGGTCTTCGACTGGCAAGCCTACTCCGGGGACGCTAAGCCTTCTGATCCCTCCTCTTCCCATCACCATCATCGCCAGCAGTCCCTGAGCAGGATCATCACCGACATCCCCTCCTTCATTAGAGACCTTACTCTGGAGTCCGATAGGGATTTCTTCGACATGCCTTCGTACTCGTCTGACGATGGACTCACGTCTGACTACTCGGCCGGCCAGACCCCCCCGGAGCTGGTCCAGGGCGGCAGCTCGTCGCCCTCGGACCACTCGGGGGCCTCGCCCTTCCTGGAGCCCCTCGACGATGGTCACTACCACCCGGAGGCGTCCCTCAGGGAGGTCCAGGCCCAGGACGATGAGTGGACGTACCCGCAGACCGACCCCTCCAAGGGCATGGTCCAGGGCTACCCTCACCACTTGCAAGTCCAACTGGACGATCGCCTGAGGAGGGCCGCCGAGCAGTCGTCCAAGCTCAAGCGTCGACGATCCGGCAATGACCTGGAGAAGAGGCAACGGCAGTTGGTAGACCCCAGCCAGACGGCAGACGTCCGCAAGAGTGGAGCCTGCCTGCCATGCCGTGTGTCTAAGACCCGAGTAAGAAGTCACTGTACCTCCCAGGCCCCCCTTGTTCAAAATGACAAAAGCTGAGATATTCTTCTTCACCCCCCCAGTGCCATGATAGTGGAGTCTGCCCAACGTGCAGGAAGGCCTTCCCGGACCATTCTCACCTGGCATGCACTCGCGCCACACCATCCACGTTTTGGCCCGTAATGGGCAAGATCCCCGGTATGTGGCGCACGGCACAAGTCCAGTTGTGCAAACATGGCAACAACAGCCCATGGCTCAGGGTGCTAACAGGGTTCTTGTGTAGATGTCTGGTCCACCAATCCCAAGGAAGAAGAGCAACTTTGCTCCGGCCCGCGTTTCTACACGGGAAAGCCTCGTGAGATCTCCGTCTTTTTCACCCCGGACACCAGCCTGCCGGCTCTGCGCGCCACGGTCCAGGCGTACAGGTCGCAGGGGGGCTCCGAGGAGACGGGCAGCCTGACAAAGGCCGATTTCCCTCGTGACTGCGTTCCGAGCCACCAGCTTCTGCAGCGATGGGTCGAGAACCAGATCCGAACAGAGCAAAAGCCCGACTTTCACCACTCAGTCCAGAACTTTGTGCTCTCATACTCGGAAGAGGGCTGGGGACTTCCCAAGGTACGGCAGCCAGCATGACCCTTGTTGACAGCTTGTGTCGGTGAGCTAACCGAGCTTCGCAGTATGACCTCGTCAACAAAGTCCACAAGATGAACTGCTTCTTCCGCATTTGGAAAGCAAGGTCATTCTGGTGCCTGGACCCGACCAACAAGCTCACCACTCTGCCCCTGTCCGTCCAGGCTCAGCTGAGAAACATTGCCCGCCGAGCTATCTACTCGCTTGAGCATGACATCCTCAAGGAGATGGACGAGTGCATTGCGCAGCAGGGCCCGCCAAAGGCTCAAGAGAGGATCGCCATCTGGGCGAGCATGTGGCAGCTCATTCTCATGTACCGAGAGCTCATGCAGGGTTTCAAGACCCATATTAGCCGCCTTGCGACCAGTAAGAGCGAGTCAACCCAGAACAGTGAGTAGCCTAGATGAAACCACCAAGGGGAGAGTGAAGATGTAAGGAGACGAGAAGAACAGAGAACAAGTCAAGAAGACCGGATTTGCAGGATGAGTGCTGACCAGCTTGACAGTTGCCTTCCAGGGACAACTCTACAAGCGTCTCGCGGACAGCTTCTTCCCGCTCTTGGTGGTGTTTTACCACTACCAATTCCGAACAAAGAAAAGCCTGGAGCTGTCGCTGGACTGGCTCAAGGCACCGACCTACCCTCCCGCGCTATGCCACAACAGGGCAATCCGCGAGTCTGCCCAGCAACTTCTCGATTGTCGCAAAGACCACTGTAAGTTGCCCCGAGGAGCCGCGCTGCTCATGGTCGGTCGTCGTTGGTGCAATGCTAACATCCGTATCAGACCAGAAACTGCAATCTTCAAAGAGCGAGATTGACCAGCTGCTGTGCGTCTTTGTGGTGAACCATGAGCTGAAGAAGATGAACGCCAGGAAGCGCCCGTCAAAGGCCAAGTCGTCAAAGAACGCGATCGAGGATGATTGCGATGACGACGCCGAGTGATGCGTTTCCATGTTTCTCTGTGGACGAAGTGTGAGGACATGCTTCATGAGCTTATGACTGGATGACAACAAATAAAGAATGCAAAAGGGAAAAAATCTTGGGCTGGGAAAACTATGGGTTTCATTTGTTGCCTTCTCTTTTGTTTGGGAATCACTCTTCTTTTCGGTGTTTTGGGATAGGATCTTACGTCTTCATGTTTTCTTTGTTATGATATGATGTGTCTTGGTATGAATTGATATGATTTGCTCACCTGGCTGGAAAAAAGATAAATCATTGTGAAAACGTTGAAAGATAGTATAACAATGAGTGAAGAATCATGATTTGATGACTATTTGGGCAGAGATGGACTTGGCGAATGCCTTGTTTGCCGTGAGTTTGGCCGCGGAGTTGACCCGGTCGATGAGATCCTCCTGGTTGATCCGTCTGGCATATTCGCTAGCTAAGCCGATCTTGACCAATACTCTGTCCTTCTTGCCTTGTCTCTGCTCGACGCGGGACTCGAAACTGCGTATAACCTGGTTAGAACTTTGAATGTACTTCCACAGGTAGATAGAAGGATACAAGGTAAGGGTAAAATAGGTAAGTTAAAAGGAAGATGCCATGTCGGAAACTCTTTACCTGATTGCGCCGACGACCTCATCTGCCAGCCTAGGCAAGACGGGAAAGACGGCCGCCAAGGCGCCCGCCACGGCACCGAGGTACTGCGCCCAAAACGCCGCGCCGGCGGCCCTGTCGTCGAGGATGCCCTGCAGGCCCCTGTGCAGCTGCGCGTCGAGGGGCCCGAGGCCGCCTCCCCAGCGGGCGGCGATGCCGACGCCGAGGAGGGCGCGGACGAGGTGCGTCAGGCCCGGGCAGTCGGCGTCGCGGGAGACGGCGTCGTGGAGGGCAGAGGAGGCGTTTGCGTCGGCGTCGTGGCCGCCGCGGCGCCAGATCTCGCGGACGAAGAGCGTGCCGGCGCCGGTGGTGAAGATGGTGGGTATGGTGGTGGTGGCGGGGGCGAGGTCGGGGGGCAGGGAGCCTGCTAGCTTGGAGAGGATGGCCTGGAAGACTTGCTTCTCGGCGTCGTCCTTTGGGTTGGCGAGCACGTCGAGGGGGTTGCTCTCCCTGATCTCGCGGGGCAGCTTCATCATCAGGGCGCCCTGCCGGTTGGAGCCCCCGCAGAAGGTGACCCAGCCGAGGTAGGGGACGGCCTGGACAAAGGCGTCGACGACGGCGGCGATGGCGGGGAACTGCTGCCTGCGCCGCTTGGACAGGCCAAAGATCTTGCCCTCGTGGCTGGCGTTGAGCTGCAGCATCCGGCCCGTGTCCTTGAAGCGCGAGCCGCGCACGGCGTACGTGTTGGACGACGAGATGGGATAGGGATTGATAGGGTCGTCGTGCATCAGCATGCTGCCGTAGCCGCGGAACCCGCCGCCGCACATGTAGACGTCGATGAGGGGCCTCTTCTGCTGCTGCTGCTGCTGCTGATGCTCCCCCCTTTCCTCGTTGGCGGCCCTGATGGCCTCGAGGGCAGGGAACCTGGCGCACAGCCGGGCGAAGAGATCCCTCAGGCCGTCCCTCAGCTTGGCCGTCTCCGCAGCCTGCACGTGCTCGGGATTCTCTTGTAGCACACGCATTAGCTTTGCGGCACCGTAAGGCAGGCTCCCGCCGGCAAGAGCTGCCTCCATCTCGTAGTCCTGGGCGCTCGTGTCCACCCAGGTCATCTGCACGCTGCCGCCTCCCAGGTCGAGGAACAGGGCGCCGCCTGGGACGCCGCCGAGGCCGCTCCTGGATCCCATGACGGCGCCGAGGAGCGTCTCGACGGGAGGGTCGAGGATGGAGACGGAGAGCCCGCCGGTGGCATCTGCAATGGCGTCCAGCATATCGGGTGCGTTGGCAGCCCGACGCATGGCCTCGGTGGCCAGCACCATGATGTGCTCAGGAGGCACATCGTGAGAGACGGCCAGGTGGTGGAAGCGTGCTATGGCAGAGGCCACCGACTCAATGGTCGCGGCAGGGAACGCAAGCCCATCCGCGCACGGCGTCAGGGCGTCAAACAGCGAGATGGCCTCCCGTGCAGTGTAGACAGGGTCAAGGAGGCGAGTCCGGGGAGGTGCTAGGGATGTGATGCTGAAGCGAATGCCGTTGCTGGTTGCCGCCAGCGTCAGCATCCATGAGTTGTATACGACTAAAAGATGAGGAGGAACACTCACCTGCCCATGTCAACCACGGCAAACAGGTGGTTTTGCTCGTCTGGACGCCATGGGGGCAGCTTCTGGGGCAGATTCTCCAGCGTCACCACGTTGGCGTTGGCGGCCGGCATGATGTAATGGCGCCCGCCTTGGAGTCGTAGTCTGAGCCTTGACGGCGCCTCATTGTCAGCATTCGACGTTCCTGATACTATCACACAGCCAGGAGAAGAAGGACAAAGAGAGGATGTGAGGAAAACCCAGACAAGACCAAAGTCAGAGCGAGCGAGATACGTACAAGTGGCAGTGAGCGCTAGCCCTCGAAATAACCTGTCACAAAACTTATTTGCACACGCTTCTGCTGCACGATCCGGGTCGATCGGTCTCGAGGCCGAATGCGACGGAAGATTTGGGCTTTGGGAAGCAAAAATAAAAGGTTCAATCGGTTGGTTGGCAGAGAAGCCGAACGGCCTGGGCTGGAAGTTTGGGGCCATGCCGGGCGTGGGGTTTCAGTGGATTCACGGGCTGCTAGTAGCAGCTTTTAGCACTGGACCGGACAGTGAGTAGCAGTACTACCGTACAGTACCTACCTAACCTTAGAATAGCAGCGGGCGGATCCATCCGAAGCTCCGGCCGGGTACCTCGCGGAAAGCAGCGCGCGATGCGGAATCTGGAATGACTCTGGAATCTCGAGGCAATCTGGAGATCTGGGCTCCGGGTTCTGGGCTGCTGCTGCTACTGGCACAATAGAGAATTGTTGGCTTGATGGAGAAGAACAGAGGACGAAGAAGCCCTCCCTCGACTTGTCTTCTTTTCTCTCTCTCCTTTGCACGCAGGAAAACGTCGGGGGGACGAGGCATAGATGCCCAACAAAGCCTCCCCCCCACCACCACGTTATGTATTCGAAGCAATGCCCATGCACTTCATCTGACATCTGTCGAATAACCCACAGCCCGCGAGGCCTCGACCAATCGCCGCCGCATATACACCTTGCACGCAGAGGCATACGTGGAACAGCGTCGTCCTGTCCATGCCGTCGCCCTACCTACATGCCCATGCCTAGCCCAGTTGTCCAGAGCCTTGTTCTCGCAACTCGCAGCTCGGTGTGGTGCTCCATTCCTTGCTGCTCCATTGCCTCCACCCTCCAACCCTCTCGTCCTTCTTCCAGCGTTGAGGAAGGCGTCTGGCCTTGCTGGACTCATACTCTGGCTGCCGCATCAATGACGAATGACTGTGGAGCGGCTGCTGCGAGTTTGTCACCAGACGGACGCGGCTGACCTCGCTGCGGCAGGACTAAGTAGTGCGAGGCCACTAGCCAGAGACGAGGATAGGAGCAATGAGCAGACAGCCCTCGCGTTGAGCTTGACGGACGAGGCCGGCCGTAAGTTGGATGCACATGTCGGTCGATGGCATCATTCAGGGTTGGTGTGCTCGCTGCGCCAGCAAGATGCATAGTCGCAGTGCATCGAATCCGAGTCCGGGTCCCCTTCGGCTCGTAATACAATGCATCTGCTGCCGGCGAGTCGTACATGCATCCTGTGCAGAGTACGTGGACATATGTGTGAGTTGTCTGTCTGGAGGCGTCAGCGGCTGCAATGCTATTACTCAGTCCGAGTTATGCGGGAGCCTTTAAAACACGTACCGCGCATACATACGTGTTGGCCATGTAAGGCAAAGTAGGTATGGAGCATCTCAACGCCTGTAGGAGCTCATCCATGCTGCCGCAGCCGCAAGCCGTCGACGGCTGCGATTCGCTCGGCTCCGTGGCTATATATGCCGTCTGCGTCGAGGTTACATAGCATGGGCAATGTGCAATCGGGGGTTGCTGTTTGGAGTGGGATCGAGCAAGCCAAGTTCCTCCATCGCTGGCAATGGCAATGGGTCGATTCAAGTGCGTTTTCAGCCCCGGGGACACAAACGACGTGTAATCTCGAGGCCTGCCAATGACACCAAGCCTTGCTTCCCCCCCACACTGCCGGGAAGCGATGCCGTCTCTCAACGGTGGTATCGCCTCAAGGACTGCACAAGTAGGATGAGGGAAGAGAGAAGTGGCCAGGTATTATGTCTGTGTGTTGTTCGCACCTACATGTACATATGCGTGCTGGTGGCCCGTCGCCGGCAGCATCAGCGCACTGCAACCAAGCTGGTGAGGAGGAATGGCATGCAATGTGCGACAAAGAGTAGGGTAGGCCAAGTCCGAATATCTCGACAGCACAGGCTATGACTGGGTGCAGATGTAATAGACGTGAAGTGGTGAGTGAATGAGAAAAGAGAAAAGAAGAAAAGAAGTGCCTTGACAGCGAGAGAACTACCTTATCCATGGCTGTTCACTTTCCGCATTGGGAGGGGATGATGAGGAGCAATCAATGCGCGCTGCTCTTCTTGCCCAACCATCTTCGTGCTGGTGAGGTTACCATCGACTGCTGCCCAAAGTTTAAAGAGCTCTCAACGTTGTCTGTCAGCATGTCACTCGTATCTAGAGAAAGAGGTGAAGCAGCCGCCGGAAATGTCTGGGAATGAGAACAGGACAGTGACTGAAATCGCTGGATTACTACTCCCCAAAGCTCTTTGCTCCCCAAGCAGCCCCTTTGCTCTGGATCCCACGCTTCGATTCTTCTCGTTCTCTCGTTGCTCCTCGTGCCTGTGTCATTGTGTACTTCGTATTTCAAGCGTTAATACTCCGCATCCTCTTCCTGTGCCGGAGTTGATGCTCGCAACACAGCAAATGGCAGAGTGCGTCCCCTCATTATTGGCACTTCTTGATCCACCTATTTTGACGTATCAGGGACTCGACCTTGCCGTTGCCCAATCGCTCGCCCACATGTCAACTTGACGAGAATCGGCGGCTCGACGTGCGTGCTTCTGACTGGCAGCCGTCATGCTCCAATCGTGGATTGTGTGGGCCAAGCCGCATGTCCTGTATGTACTTGTAGTAGTACTATGTAACTTCACACGTACCTTATCCACTGCCGCTGTCTCTCTCACTTCTGATCGTACATGATGAAGACCCAAAGACCTTACATGGTCGATGGCCGATATTCGCCGAAAGCTCTTGCATTGGCGGCTGCGACTCTAATGTGAGGATCCCGGAAATCCATGTGAGGCCAGTCCCAGTGTAAGTGCAAGTGCAAGGGCAAGTACTGTAAAGGCATGGTGTAAGTGATGGTGTAAGGGTTTAATGTTCATGATGGCATCATCGTCATCAAAATGAAGCTTGCACAACGTCAATGAACCTCAATCGATCGAGGCCTTTCCTTCTCTTTCCCTCCATTGATCACTCGTAGTTGCCGTCCAATCAGGCCGTTTCTGCTCTGATTCTCCCTCATTGGCCTCTTCGCTGCTTATCGCGCGATTCCCTTCGCTTGCTCGCTTAGCTGATAGCAAAGACCCGCTTTTATGATGCGCACGTTTCCCCCTCCCGGACGCGTTTAGACGCGTGCGTTTCGCGTATTTGCAGCCTTTAGCGCGCTCGGCCCGGATATCTTTCCAACCTCTTTTCTTCTCCCACCTCGTCTTTTGCTGGCACAGCCCACGATGAGGGGAGACGCTGGGACAGCGATAAAGTGATCAATCGCAAAGCTGTCGTGGCTGCCGTGCCAAAACTTCATCAAGATGATACCAAGGCCATTGTATCTTCTGTGATTGCACCCCTTTAACGTTCTGCTTGTCTGATACGGCACGACAAGTTCCGGGGTGACTTCTGTGCTGGCAGTGGGAACAATGCAATGTGCCCTTGTTGCTGCTGCGGGTGTGGTCTCACAAGCGCCTCCCCTCTCAACAGCCGCGTGCTGTTTGTTGGAAGGTCGATTGTTGGAATTCTCTAGCAGACCACAAGGTCGAGATCTCCCATCAGGTGGGCACACGTGGGAGGAGTAAAGTGGCTGACATGAACTGCCATCACATTAGCCCATATGTAAAGGACGAGCATGATGCGCTCTGCAGCTACAACGCTACAACCTGGATGGTTAGATGGACCCGAGTTATAAGAGTCCACAGTGCGCGGGAGCACATGTCCACGTCCTTCATCTCCCCCCCATCATGACAAGAAAGCCTAGCCCCTGTCTGCACGGAGCAATCCGCGCATCTCTCATCTCCTTTGGTGCCTCCCCCTGATGATATCGGGAAGGCTTCCGAGCCGTGCCATTGCTAGACATGTGCGGCGAATGCTAGCACTTCTCATTCCCGAACCTGCTAGTACGGAGCGGCGGCGGGAGCAGACGCAAGAGGCTTCGGAACGGCTAAAGACTGTGAGTCTTATTCCAGCAGGTCAAGCTTCAAGCTTTTGGGTGGCATTCAACTTTGTCTCGTGTGACAGCCAAAGCTCCACCCAGCTCGAAGCAATTCTGTCTGGACCAAGTATAGCTGCTCTCCGCACTGTCCTGGGATATTGGGAAGTGTGACCAACCAAGGACAGCTCCATGCCCATGCGGGCGGTGCGTGCAAGTGCTCGCCGGGACCGCGATGGTGACAAGCGGACGGAGAAGCAGGCCGTCAAAACATCCCACCCCTGGTGGAAGACACATGACGCGAAAGAGGAGGCCATCGACGACGCTTCACATCAAGCCCGTTCCCTTTTCTGCGCTAGGCCTGTCCCGCCGCTTCCTCACGCCACGAAGAAGGAGGAGAGTGAAGAGCGCTGCGGCCACACGGGCAATCTGTTGGTACGATGATGAGGCGCTGATGATTGTTGGCATGGCGAAGAACTGACAGCAGCAGCGCTAGCAGAGCGTGGGATAGTCTCCGACAAGGGGTCCGAAGGAGGAGGGAGGTGTTGTCTGCCGACTCGCGCTCACCGTGTCATGCCCTTGTATGTATGTATGTAGATCCGGCTGCGCTCTCGTCTGTCGTCTCCTTGCCATGGCCTCTATCCCCTCGGAAATTAGCAGCATCATCGTGACTCCAGGATTGAGTCGGGCTCGCCGCTCGACCGCACGGCTCAATGCCTTGACAAAAGTCGCAATTGGCAAGCATCGTCAGTTATACTGGCGACTTGCTCCCCTTGCCTCTCCTCAGGGTCAATCAGGGGTCCCTCCGACAGCGTCGGCCATGTGAGGCTAGCTCGAGAGGTCGCCTCCTAATCGTGCTCCCAGGCCGAACCCGACAGGCAAGACCCTGCCTCTTTGGCTCCAGCAGCCAAACGGTGGCATCGCATCGCAGCCGTTGGGCCCAGAAATTGCCGGTACGAATCTCGAGTCCTTGGGGGGGCGTGCGTCTGCGAATCGACGCCGGCAGACTTGAGGTACCGGGCTCGAGGTACTGTGGGATTGCAGCAGCGTCGAGCGGTCTTGGACTCACTGCAGTTGAGCGAACGGCACGTTGTACCTGTACGCCCAATCGCCAGACAGCTGCACGCAGCCCGAAGGTACCAGTACCGCAGCGCCGCCGAGAGGGCCGCGCCACCCGCAGCGTGGCCCCAGCAGGCCCCGCCTCCGCTGGCCGGGCAGCTCGCAGTGGCTGTTTTTGGCTCTGGGCTGCCCTGTCCGTGGCCCGTCTAGCGGCGCCGTTAGTGGCCCTGCACCCTCTGCACCCGCTGCAACTCGCTGCTGCTGCGCTCTGCACCTCTGCACCTCTGCGCTGCTCCCTCTAAACCCCCCCCACCGCCCGTACATACAAACCCAGCACCACCCTGTCGCCCGCCTCTCTCCCCCCGTTTTCCTTCTCCATTCCAGTCCAGTCCAAGTCACTCAACCTTTGCGCCGCTGCCTCTGAGCCCGCGATCCCGCCCGTGGGGAGACGCCGACCCTTGAGTCCGAGTCTCTGCCACTGCGAACAGCTGCATCGCCCTCGACTGGCTGCGTCTGCGTTCTGCGCCCGCGCTCCAGCTGTCGCCCTTGAGCGCCGTCCCGGCATCTCCCCCCCTTGCCTCGCCTCGTCTCGCTTCACCGCACCCGGCCCATCGACTATCCACACCGCGGCGACCACCAGAGGACCAGAATAAGGGACCCAGGCGCCCGTTCTCGCGCTCGCGACAGCTTCCGCACGCCCTCCTGCCCCCCCTCGGATTCCCATCGCATGAGTGCCTGATACTTTGCTCGACGACGCTCTCTCCTCCTCGTGCCGCGCCGCTTGCTTCGGGCGCATTCGCAACCAGAAGCGCATCACGTCGCCACCTCGCAACTGCTGCTCTCTTCGCCCGCGCTGTTTACGAGCGACGCCCCGTTTCGCCTGATCGCGCTTTCGCATCCCGCGCCTGCGCAGGACAATCAATCGCTGGAGGAAGACACAATAGGAACTGAACAAGAAAGACACCACAGAAAGAGCTGCTACTACTACCTAGAATAAGAAACAAAACATTGGCCAAAGCAACCCAACCCAACCCAACGCAACCCAAAACAACACCGCTGCGAAAACCTGCAACAGAGCGCCATTCCAGCCGCTCAAGACACTGCAATCACGCTTCGCATCATTTGACTCAGCCGGCTGGGCGCGACACTGTACATCTAGCGCTGCCTCTCCTCCCTTCCCTCGCCCGTCGTGCTGTTACTACTGCCGTCTTCATTCGCATACCTCGACGCCAGCGCGCGCAATGCCTCCCTTGCAATCTCTCATGGCGCCTCGCACACGGGGGTCTCGCAAAGCTGCTCGCGGCCCTAAAACCCCAGAGCCCTTCGCGACGACTGACATTCAACCCCCTTCTCCCCCGCGACCGCGATTCCGACTCAGGCGACGAGCTCCCTCGTCTAATCTCAAGGCTCCCACCCAGCAGTTTCTCGCGTCCGTCGCGACGGCAGACGTACCCATTCCAAGCATCGAGGAGCCTCGCCTGGTCGACGAAGACATGGTGGATACGCTCAGCACAAACTTCCCTCGACTCAGCCCTTACCATCTGGCCGTCCCCGACGATGGCGCCTTGCCGCGCGGAAGGCCCTATTCACCTCCCAAGACTCCTGCTCCGCACGCTGTTCCCTCACTTTCGCCCAAACGGTTTCCCAACTGGTCGCTCGACCAGGCCTACAGCAGCCTTGAGTCGAGCCCAGAATGCGACAGCCGCCCGTCAACGGCGCAGTCGACGCAGACGAGCAGCTCGCTCTTCAGCCGCTATTCGCTGCACTCCGATAACCTCAGCCAGTACAGCATTGACGCTGACGACGCCGACCAGCACGGCTCTTTGTCAATTGATGACGGCAACAAGACCATCACGCTTCGCGTCCCTGGCGCTGCTGCTGCGGCTGCTGGCGCGTCCAGCAGGCGTTCGCGCAGGGCCCCGTGGACCAGGTCAATGAGCCAGCACCTCTGGTCCGTTTACATGACGTACCTGCAAGATCCCCACGTCACACCATTTCACATTGGCAAAAGCGGCATTCCTCCTCACGGAGTGTGCACGCGCGTCGCCAGGGAAGCCAAGCGCAGCTGGAAAGGCTCCAAGCCCCAGCAGCAGGTCAAGGCCGCCGCCGCCGCCGACCACAGCGGCAGCGCGACGCCCACCGTTGGGGCGGCGTCGACATCCTATGTGCAGTGGCCGCACAGCTGCGCGGCGACTCGCGCGCATCTCAGGGAGCTCTGCAAGGCGAGGGCGACGACTGCTGCGCGCAGCCAGCGCTACGCGGGCCGCAACCCGCCGCCGTTCGGGCGCGCCTCCAATCGGTACTGGAACCGCCGAATGGCGCCCAGCCGATCTTCATCCGCCTTCTCCGGAAACGACATGGCCCTGTCCCTGGCCGTTAGCACGTGCGAATCCATGCAGCCTCACGGGCCGCTGGCCCAGCTGACCGGATCGCAAGACGAGCCCTCGGTCGACATTGAGCTCTGCTCGCCGCCGCCCTTGATCGCCGCCGCCGCCGCAGCCCCTGCCCCTGCGCCGGGCCCGGAAGCTGCCGACGTCGACATGGCGCGGCTGGGATCGCCCTTCGTGGCTAGGAGCTACGGCCCCAGCGCGTCCGGCTCGCTCGCAGACAGCTTCGGCATGGATCTGGAGCCACAGGGGCCAATGAGCAGCTCGGTGGGGACGCGACGGCGCAGCCTGGGCTCGCCGGCCCGGCTCAGCAGCAACAACAGCCGCGGCAGCACGCAGAAGCGCAGATCCAAGCAGCAGCCCGCGGCTGTCGAGCCCCGGAGGAAGCGTCCTAGTCTCGGCTCGGACTTTTGGGTCGATCCGTCCAGCAACAGGGCGTCGGCGCCGCAGGCCGCGCCCTCGGCCGAGTTCAGCTCCACCACGTCGACCCAGCGGGACGCGCTCTTCATTCCCCGGACCAACCTGCAGGAGCTCTTTGAGGCATCGCAGCCCCGTGGTGGCCCCGCGCCGATCTCGTCGTCCGCTCCGAGCGCCGAACGACCCACTGCGACCGCAGCCGCCGCGCCGCAAGGAGCCTCGAGCATGGCTTCCAACATGATCCCCCCCAACGTGGCTCCGAGCCTGGGCCCAAGCCTGGCTCCTGGCCTCGCCCCTGCGCTGTCGGCTGCGCCCGCCAGACTCGGCTCTCCCTTTTCTGCCGCCAAGGCAAGCTTCTCCTTCCCGGGACGGCGATCGGCCAGCATCTCCGCCATTGACTTTAGCATCATCCGTCGACCGTTTGCCACTGTCCAGCAGCCCGTCGAGTCGGAGTCGTCACCGCCCAAGTCGTCTCTGCGAAGCCGTCTCGCCTATATCGACGAGCGGCTCAAGGATTTCCGCCGCCGCGACCGGCGATCCCAATCGCCTGTCTGAGTCTGTTGCTCTGGTCATCATCGCCTCTTGCCTTGTACCATAGGGGCACTAATCTCGTCTGCTGCTTCTTTGAAGATCCCCTTTTCCCCCGGTTTTACGATCCTCGACGCTGCTCACGGCCTATATATTCGCAATCACGATCGCATCAATCGCATCCTCCGGGCCATTTCGCCCTACGAACAGTACGCATGTCCACTTAGACGGCAAAAACGCGCTTGCTTTTTCCGTTCTTCATCAGGACTACCTGTCTCTCACTTCTGTTTTTCTTGGAAATGTGTGTGTTTTCTGTTTCTCAATTATACCCGATTTATATCCTGCTATATATCAGAGTACCCGATATCCTGCCGCATATCTGTTTTTCTTATCTATTCTCGCCAACCATCATTTCCCCCCAACCCTCCCGACTATGCAACAAGGGGGGTCGACCACGCCATCTCTCAAAGCATATACACAACGCTCATTCTCAACGACTCAACATCGCTCTTTTTAAACGAAACTGCACATCTGCTCTCTATTTGTTAATCTATCTCATGGAATGAGCCACCCCTCCCCCTTCCACATCGAAGGATCCAACCTGTCCGTATCACGGAGAGAGGCGGGCGGGAACGACGTTATGATTGAAATGACGGGATACTGCAACCCGAAATTGAAAAAAGAACAACAGTACCGGAGGACACAAAGTCTCCCCCTTCACAAAAGCGTCGGTTTTTTGTCTTTCTTGTTATTCATGAAGCGACTGCAAATCTTTTCTTTTTCTTTTTTTTTTCTACTTACCTTTTTATTCCTTCTTATATTACTTTCGACTTCTCCTACCTCATCTCCCTCCTCATTCTCCTTTTCAACCTCCCAACGAAGGAATGCAAATCCTAGTGTTGTAATGTTCAACTTGATATTGATTACATAACAAGCAATCGGGGAGGTTTTGACTCGATGAAAAGGCAAGACCATATATATTACATGGCAACAATGTTATTCTCTTCAAATTTCCGGGGAAACAGATATATTTCTGCAGCAGTTCAAGCTGTGTACTCAGCACTTTTATTACTTGACCTGTTTTTTTCCCTCTCTTCTTTTCCTCTTCTGTGAGCCTTTCATGATATATCATAGCGAGTCTTTAAACAAATGCGAAAAACTTGCTATTTTTCCATATTGCTGCAACTATATCACATCAACTAGATAAACCATCCACATGCAAAATCCGGTCAAATTAATGGCTCAACGACACAATCTATCCGATCTAGGCATATACGGGATATATATAACTGCGTTCTGCTTCCATCGCGAATCCATCCAGAACCGTTCTATGGGATATATATATAGGTTGAAATCTTCAAACATCAAGCGTAAAATCCAAAAAAGAAACCCCCTTACCCATTTCCATATTTCATACCCAAGTCCATCCATGTTATACTCCACCCCAATTGGCACCCTTTCGCAAGCCCATCCCAGAATAGTAACCCGAAACATTATGTAGAAAAAAAAGGAAGCCCAACCGGAACCGAGCAGAAAAAACCGTCGTGAAGATCGCTAAGATCGCTTCCCACCGCCACCACCGCCGCCGTCACAGCGATCCAAATTAAAGAAACAACAACCCCGATTCGCCCGCTAGCCCACGAAAAAGCATGAAAAACCAAAATATAATCCGCTCACCTGAGCCTCGCCTCGAGGTGAGCTGCTCTTTGCCGTGTCAATGGCACCACCAAGTGCCGGACTATCCAGCCACCTGAAACCACAAAGTGCCGAACGAAACCCCATGTTTCGGACTGGAGCCCAGCTCCCCATTGAGCCCTGCAAGAAAGTGATGAGACGTTGCATGGGGGAGGGCCCGCCTCGCGCCTTCACATGCAAGAAAGAGGAAATTGCATGGAACGCAGAAAGAAGAAAAGAAGAAGCAAGGCAAGGGAACAGAGAGACAGGTACCAGTCTGTGGTCCATGCTCACTTGTTGGCCTCGCCCTGCGCACACGTGTGTGCACCCCGTTGATGTCATGAGAACTTCGATTTGATCGAGCTTGCTATCGAATGGTGCCTTGACCGTTTCTCCTCAACGTCTCTGCTGCTGTTCCGTGAGAAGAGAGACAGCCTTGGCGCATGGTTGCTATCTTGGCGCTTATGTTTCGATCCTTTCCGTCTCGGCAGGTCCGGTGCGCTTATTGGCCTGCTGGGAGCCCGAAGCATCGCATGAGGACACAGGCCCTCGCCAACGGCGGACCGGTGAGAGTGAAACGAGCACTCTCGAAACCCAAACAGCCGCTTGTTGTTGCCCAGGTTGTTGGCCGAGATGCGGAGCTGCGGGTTCTTGAGCTGGACGTCGTGGCCTGCCTCCCTCATGCACTCCATGTGCTGGGTGTAGTCGGCGGAGAACCTGGGCAGGGACTGGAACAGGGCATGGATCTGAGCGGGATAGGATGCGGCCAGGTCTTGGCCTGAGAACTTGGGCTGGCCACCCACGGCTAGGCAAAAAGCGACCATGGCCACGGCCCAGCGGCGAAGGCGTATTGACGGCCCCGTTTCGCATTCGGTGTAGAGGTAGGTGACCAGCTTTGGGGGTACATCCCAGTCGTATTTGAGGTACAGGTCCTGGATGGCATCGATGGAGACGTCCTGCAGATAGCAGAGGTCGAGCTGTGAGGCAAAGAGGTGAAGATGGATGATGGCCCAGTGGATATCGAGGCACGCCTTGCTGCTCTTCTTGGGCGCCGAGCTGATGACATTGTCGAGGTATTCGCGGAAGCTATCAGGATTGTGCACCCATTCGACGAATAGGCGGAACATGGCGGGCGGCTCGCTCGGCAGCCAGAGGAAGACTGTCTGTGAGTGGAAGGGGTCTTCGAGACGCTCCTGGAAAAAGGGAGAGACATCGCAAAGCAGGTGGTGGTTGACTCGAAATCGATGCTTATCGGGACCGATGAGAATCGTGGCGTACTCGGGATGGTCTGGCCCAGGTATCGGCGGTAGTTCCTTGTCGAGGGCCGCCCGGGTGGGAGCTGAGTGATGCCGAGTGGTCGTATTCCGACTTGAGCACCTACTCATGGTGTTGTCCTGGAACACCTATGTGCCGAGTAGAAGTAGCTGGGTTGAGTTGAGCTGGAGAGTTGAGTGATATGGTGTGGGCGGTAGTGAGTAGCCCTCGGTGTATATGCGAGAAGAAGATGAGGAAGAACAACAGATGAGGAGTGCCGAAAGGGGATCCAAATAAGGCAGCCAGCCGTAAGCTGGCCTCGGGCTCGCACTGGTGTGGGTGGGAACGATTTTGATTAAAGACGTTGTAAGGTCGAAGCGAGAGCAACCGATGGAGTGTTGCGGCTTGATGAGTGCCTTAAGGATTTGAGCAAATCGGGTGTAATCGAGGCGTCAAACGCGAAGAAGCACACATGTCTCACGAAAACGTGCGTCAGATGACAATGCAGACGGCATAAAGATGCACTAACACAATGTAAGCGCAGCTTGAAAATGATGTATCCGGAAAAGGTGTCGAGGAAGGTGACAGAGAAGATGAGGGAGCAAGAAGAAAAAAGAAGGGAAAGCTAGAGAAAGCAAGCAAGGGAAGTAAGCATACATATCTCGGCGATGGCCGTTTGATGCTCTCCATCACTGCCCAAGCACAAGCACAACTATGCCATAATTCCCAGCCGGCAGGGCCATCGTGTAACGGTAGCAACCTTATGCTGAGTGAGAGAGTCTTGAACGACCCTCTGTCCTCGCCAGGGGTGGGCGGCGCATGTGCGTGCGTGCGTGCAGGCGTGTGTTGTGTATGCGTCCGTGGGCGAGTCGACACACACCCAGCCTGACCTTGTGCCCCCCCCCCCGGTCTGGGACTCTCCAGCTTCTTGGGTGGTAATAGCAGTAGGAATTGTAATTGCCAGGCTGGCCATCCTGCCGCGGGCTGTTTGTCGTTGCTACCCCCATTAGCGAGGCTCAAACAGCCGCCGCTGCTAATTCCAGTTTCCCACTTCAGACACACGGGATTCCTTGTAATAGTGGTCACACAGGGCGAAGATGCTTCCACGTCCACCCCGGCTCGATTCGGGCGGCGACAAGGTGAGCCAGGGCATGGCCCATGGTGAGTGTGATGCGCGTGATCTCGCAGCCTGTCCCCCGTCGCACGCATGGAGTCCTCGTCCTCATCCATAATAGACGTATTCGATTCGTCCTCGTCCGCGCCCCGTCTGTTTCGACAACCCTCAGACGCAGAGTGCCGCTGCCGCTAGAAGGCGAGCCAGAGGCAGCAGCTGGCATGTGCGCGCGTCGAATCCATGTCACTCTAGGTTTGAATCGACCCCCCCGACTTTCTGTAGCCCGTTTGCCAGTCTACTCAGCCCAGTCCTTTGACGCGGCATTTCTTAAGAGCACTTTCGACATTTGGCGCGGCGCCCAACAATCCCGTTTGCTGCATCCTCTGCCTCTCTGCCTTCTTTTGGCCCTTCCTTTCCCTCGATCTGCGGCGCATCACCAGCACCCCCTGCTCATCAATTTGGCATCACGGCAGGCCGGTTCCGCTAAACGCGTAGCGAACAGGAAAAAAAGAGCGGCCTTTTTTCTTGGTCGTAAGGCATAACGTCGCAGTCGGTGCGTGTAACTATGCAATCTTAAGCGGGCGCAGCCATTGGTTAGCAAACCGTCGAGACAACTAAAATCTTCATGTCGTTGGACGGGAGGCACCCCAGCCTTGCCCGCAAAGAGCAGAGCAGCAGCACCACCAACCAACCAACTCCCGGCCATCCTCCTTTACCCCCCCTCTTCCTTCTTGCTGGTCGAAATTCTATTTTGCAAAGTGTTGCCACCATCTCATTTCGTTCTCGTTTGATGAAGAGAAGCGGGAAAATACATCGGCAGACTCGGGGCATCCTAAAGAATGGCGGCCGATCGGGATTTGCACCTTTCGGAAGAAGTCGAGGTTCTGGGACGGGATCTGAATGTCGCACAGCATGGCGGGAAATGAGGTCACAGAGATGAGCAAAGGCACGGCATAAACAAAGAGGCGAGCGGACTGCAAGTGAGTGATGATGGCGCCTTGGGACATGTACCTTATCTGTTTGCGTGTGAAAGTGAAGATTGCAGGCTGATGATCAGCATCCCGTTGTCGATTGACTGGCGGGTAAGGCTGTGCTGCAGCAGCTTCCAGGTTCCAATGCCTGCCCTCCGGCCTGGGCTGTTCCTGCACCTACATTAGCGCCCGTCACGCCTTCTATACATGAGGTGTACCTGTATGGAAATGGAACCTGGAAGCTCCCTGAGCCCAGCCCAGCCCAGCCCAGGGCGTCAGCACCGCTAGCTCCCGGGAGCCACTCGCTGAAGAAGTCTCCCGAATCCAGCGCTCCACTCCCCCAGCCATGGAAAGGCGGGAGCTCCAGAGTACCTGGACACGGGAAGTGGTAGCTGTAGCAAGGCGACCTGTCCAATCCAATAACTTGTAACGCACAACGCAGCAATTGGAAGGCCTGGGTATGAATGTTATTACTCCCGGCCTATCCTTTCTAGTCGACGGTTGCTAGAGGATCGTCTTCAGCCCGGGACTGTCTTTATCCGCTCTACTTCCTCTGGGACATGACATGATACCTAGGTATGAAGCTCAATCCTTCCGACAGCTTGAAACCCCCGCAAGCCTTCCGCCGGAGGTCCATGTACTCATACGGATACACCCACATCCCCCACTGCGGCACCTCCGTATCGGGCAGCTTTCGTCCCACCTCCAAACCCGAGGCAGCAACAACTTCGACTTCCTACCTCAGTATCTACCCAGTAACGACAACAATAGAAACAACCCAAGAAGAGGCAGGCCCTCTTCAGCCCTGGCCACCTTATAGTTACTGCAAAACAACTCACTCCAAGATGATGCGCAATGACACATTCCAAAACAAGCTCCTCTTCAGCCGCAAATAGCCCGTTTGTTTCCAAATCTCTCCCACCTATAAAAAGAAGGGGCATCATGCACCCTGCCGCTAAAAACGTTACAAAGTATGCTTAAAGCCTATGCTCAGAACCTGCTTCACTTTCTCATTCGGATTGTAATTCCAAATAATGATTGATTGATGGGTGGCCGTGTGCACTCTCATCAGAATTCAGCCGAAATAGTGAACTTGCAGCATGTGATATCTATACTTGCTTCGCTCGCCAGGCTCAATATCGCATCCACTAGAAGTCCTGGTATTCTCGAAACGAGATTTTGGAGAAGACTTTTATTCTGCCTCGTCCTCTAGCACGTTGAGAAATATCCCTCCAAATCACCACCACCTTGAGAAACAGAAAAATTAGAATAGAAAAAGCCTTACCACGCACTTCCGTGGCGTGTTGTATTTTTTACCATGACCCTGGGTCGCCTCAACTTTCTAAAACGCCATGCCCTTCCCCTCATTCATTGAAACAGCGGAAATCCCCGAAACGAGATGCCTCAGAAGCCAAAATACCGCAAACCAGTGCAAAAGATCCCCATGCGCCGCTGTCGATGCTGAATAAAAGGAACCCAGATGCTAGCTCATCTCTCATCCATATGCAGATAAAGAAGGAAGGAAAGACTCGAGGTAAAGGGGGGAGGAGAGGACCCCTCCAAAGCTCTTCCAGACGGTAATAGCAAGATGCCACCCAAAGCTCGGCCTCCCAGCCTCCCTTCCCCTCTTCGTAAACTTCCATTGAAGCAAAAGCGCACTCGCCACCCTCTCTTAAGTCGCCTTGATCCTAGCAGGAATGTCCATATTGTCAGAATCTGTGCTGTTATCGTCGTCGATCTGCATGGGATCATCGTGCGTTCCATGATGTGCAGGAGCCGGTATCGCTACCTGAAAGGCCGGGGGAGGCCGTGTTGTCGTCGGCTGGCTCTGTGTCGAGGGCGGAGGCGGTGGCTGAGAGTTCGCAGACGACGTTGTAGGATCAACCAGCTCAGCAGTAGCCGAAGACGCCGACAGCCCTCCCATTTCAGCGAGCGGAACCCTCCTGCGCGGTGACTCCACGACTTGGCTGGCGGCCTGCGTTGGCCTGGCTTGTCCGTCTTCGGTGCGGACCTTCTTCGCGGCCTGCGCCGACCCAGGACCCCCCGACCCGCCACTGAAGGAGCGATCGGCTTCAGTGTCGGCGCGCCGTCCGCGAAGGCGGATTCCATACTTCTTCCTCGTCATGCTCTGCTTGGTGTTGTAGCGATTCTTAAGCTTGGCGAGCTCCTCTTCACGTGGCCCGGCTGGCAGCCTTGCTTGGGCGTCACGCATTTGACTGAGGTAATAGTCGTCAACTTGTTTCATCTCCAGATCAAAGGCTCTTCGTTGGTCTGGAGTCAGCTTCGCGTAGGGGTCATTGCCCGAGGGGCTTGGTGTCGCCACGGGAGTGGACGCGTTCTGGCTCGGCGTGGTGATCGCTTTTGCAGCAGGTGTCGTAGCCGGCTGCCTGGGCGTCGTCTGATAGCTAGGAGCAACGTATGCATTGGGTGGCTGGCTCGGGGCCTGCTTGCGCATGTGCTCCCACTGCTTCAACAGTTCAACCATCTGCAGGCGGGTCGCCTCAGAGTGCACGCCACAGACATCGCACTTCAGGTGATAGGCGAGGCCCCCTGCGCTTTCGAATAAGGAGCCGCAATGAACACACATATCCGCGGTGGTGTTCTCGCCCGGCTTCAAAGTGTGGCACTTAGCCCTCTTGTGGTGCTGATTTGGTTGTGAGAAACGTTCCCTAACACCCGAGGGGGAGGAAAGGAGCACACTTACATAATTGAGAGCCTCTTGGCTGCTGCAAGGACGATGGCACGTGCCACAGTAGACTATGCGGCCCGCTGTGTTCGGCATCTGTCTTGGGGTCGAGACTGGTGGCGGCTGCTGGGCAGGCTGACCATGGGGAGCGGCTGAACCGTTCATCGCCATGGGCACGGGGTGCTGGCCTTGGGGCACGCCGTATTGCTGGGCTGGATGAGGCGGATAAGCTGGATGAGGCTGCTGTGGGGGTCCTTGGCCTGGGTGTGGTGGCATCGGGGGCGGGGGTGCTCCTCCATGCATCTGGTGCTGCGGCATCTGCGGCGGCAGCGACGTGATGAGCGTGTTGATCGATGGGATGACGCTCTCGCCTCCTGGGCCGGGCTTCTTCTTGACAATGTCGTTGATGTGGTAGCCGAGGCGCTCTGCTCGAGCCAAGGCATTGATAAGGTCTTGTGCTCCGATGGTCTCCAAGCGCGTGGCCATGACCCTGTCCTGGAAATGAGAGCTAAGCTTGGGCCCGATGAGATCTGCAATCTCATCCAGATCTTGTCCAGTGAAGTGCTTGGCGATTTCGCGTTTTGACGCCTTGATCACCTTTTCACCAAGATCTTGCATGGTTCGGCTGATCACTCCCGGACCCGAGTAGTTGATTGCGGCGTTGGCCTGTAAGCTTTCATTAATTTGCCGTTCTCCCCAACATCATGCACAGGAGGAAAGAGAAGAAGGAAAAGGTGCAGTTCCACAGAGAAATGTGAAACTTCACTAAACTCCATGCGTCTGTCTGCACATATTCCCCAGGGAATAGAGTCGGGGGCTTTGAATCAAGAGCAGTATCTCAACAAGCGTCAAGTAAAAGAGAACCAAGAGCAAAAACCGGCACACGCAACTTACAACAAAGCTCGAGTGATAGTCTGACCCAGTCAGGCACTTCCCCCAGTGCTCCCTCACCACCTGTCTCACCACCGACGCATCCGTCTTCTGCACCAGGTCCAGCAGCGCCCTGTACGCCCTCGCCTTGTCGTCGTTGCCGCCGGCCCTCGCCTCGCCACCCTGCGCAATAGGCGCCGAGCCGCCTCTCTCCGGCGCACCGCCCAGCGCTCCGCTGCCGACACTCGCGGCCTCGCTCGCGCTGCGCACAAGCGGCGACTGCGCAGGCACGACGCCGTTTGTAGGCGACGCCGCCGCCGCCGCCTGCATCCCAGGTCCAGGAACCGGCGGGGTGCCGCCCATCATCGCATTGGGCGGCGCCGGAGAAGCAGAGGGAGGAGGAGCGCTCTTGAAAGGAACAGCAGTGGTCGCGGCCGGCTGTTGGCTCACGGGCCCCGTGGCTGACGCTGACGCCGGCGCCGGTGCTGGTGCTGGCGCTGACGGCTGCTGCTCGGCCATTGAGGATCTGATTGTCGAAACCACGGACGCGATGCCCTCACGCGTCTCGTTCATGTGTGGCGCAGCTGGAGCTTCGGCTGGGTTGAGTATGTCCGAAGTCACAAGCGGAGGAGAAGCCGCCATGATTTCGCGCGCATGAAGAAGTCAAAGAAACGAGGGCAGGTTATTCTTCGCGTGGCGCCAGAAACAAAAACAAGACGAACAAGAAGAAGCAAAAGGAAAGTGAAGAAAAAAGGAAGAGAGAGAGAGGGAGAGAGAGCGGATGTTGAGAAAGAGAAGAAACTCTGTTATGCACGTCTTTTTTGGCGAGCAAAAAAAAAGTTCACCAACCAACGCACACTCAAACAGCGCGCAGGGGAAAAAAAGCCACTAGTTGCCTGATAGGACCTGTGCCCGTAGTTGCACTCGGGTTGCTAAAGAGGCAGTAATAAACGGGAAATCTTCTTGCATGGGTGCGAGCGAGGATGAGAAACCTAAAAGATCGTTATTAGCTTTGACTTCTAGGTACGGTAAGGTATAGGTACGAAGCACGCATGTCAGGTACAGAAAGTCGCGATAGCTTAGTAGTATCGGGACGAACGGGCAACCCTGTCTTGTCATAAACTCACAGCTGGCTTTCTTCGCTATTCCTCCGTGTAAGCAGGAATGAGAACAGAGCAGGATCTCACAGCTCTGGAAACGCAAAGGCCCAAATCACAAGAAAAGCTTCGCTGCTTTCTTTCTTGCACTTGCTGTCTACCCAAATAGAAAACTGGAAAAGAAAAAAGCGACTAGGTACCTAATAAAGGCGGTGGACCCCTATGAACTATTAGTGCCTTAGAAACTAGGCTGTGAAATATGGGGCCACGCTATCTGCTATCACTTTTGCTAATTAACGCTGACCCACTTAGAGCTCCGCGCTAAGACATGCCCCTGATGTTTGACTTTCACTTGCTCGTCTATCTGCAGGAAACTTATCCTCCAGCGAAACGCTGCATCTCGATAGGTATTGGGGAGAACAGCTCATACCTAGCTTGTTGCTGTCTGCGTCGTACTCTGTTGGTCAGAGTCTCTCCAACAATACTACTATGGCATCTTTGCAAGGCGACTGTCGCAGTGGTTCTCGGCATTTCCGAGATGCGATTGTGTGACAGATGCGACTTGTCTTGTAAGTGGACGGGCGTGTAGGATACATGTACATTCTAACACCTTCTTGATGACAGGGAGGTCTTCATTCACACTCGTGCTCAACTCCAGTCTTGACAATCATGACAGAAAATCTCATATTGCTTAGGTGCTAACTTGGATATGGATACTCGCGTGCTTGATATAACCCGTCATCCCTGCACACCTGCTGCATATCAAAGTCATCCCTCAAAAGACATCAACCGAGGGCAGAGCACAGAGCCCCGGTAACCAGCTTCGCAACCAGTCCCACAGCCTCCTTGTCGTCAAGCGACTCCAGCTTCTCTTTCCGCGTGCTTCGATCAGCTGAGTCCTCCTCCTCCTCCTTGATCACGTCTCCCCATTTCCGTGATGCCTTGGTCTTGACACTGGGTGCGGGTTGAGTCTCCCAGAAAGTGGCCTTGAGTGCTGTCTCGTCCATGGCCCACCTGCTGGCCGCTCTTTCCAAGAGTCTCTCCACGGGCAACCACCAGTCGCATCGCAGCTTGAAAGGTCGAGTGCCACGTCCGTTGCCGCGCTTCTGCAGCAGCGCTCGATGGGGTGCCGGCATCGTACCGAAGAAGTCTTCTCGCGCATATCGCGGCAGCGACTTGATTCGGAACAGTCGGTCCATGATGATCTGCTGGCGTTGTTGGATGAGGTAGTTGTACCGCTGCTCCCACACTTCGTCATGCCATGTATGCGTGCCATCTCTAAACGTCGTCTGAAGGCACGGATACTTGTGAGCCTTGGCCAAGCCAGCCTCCATAGCCTTCTTGTGGCGCTCTCGCCAGACGCGGAAACCGTCATCGCTGTGGTTGATGTGCCGCTCAAAAACAACAATGGCATCATCTAGCTCACGCAAAAGTTGAGGCTCGTTCATATGGGCGTAGCGTGGAAGATCATCCCACGGACCAAACAGCTTGGCGCAAAAGTCATCCAACCAGGTCCATTTGGGGTTGATACGGGAGAGGGTTTGTGTTGCAGCGTCGTCTGCAGATGGAATGGTCTCCAGGGGCTGCACGGAGCCTTTGTTCAGGTGCGCCTCCATCTCGACGCAGAGACCACAACGAGCGAATATGTCTGAGAGAGTGACCAAACTAAGATGTAGTTTTGAAGAGAAGGTGGTGGTTGATATAACGCTGTGCGGATCAAACCAGAAATGATGTTGTTGAATGGAAAGTATGCATCCGCATGCATGGGATAAGTGGTGTTTGGGAAGAAAAACACAAGCACGAGATGGCGATGCTTTAAATACTTCTTCAACCAAAGAGGTGAGCCAAGGGGTGAGCATCTGGCAATCGGGAAGGCCCTATTCACCAACCTGACGCTTGCTTTGACTTTGGGCCGTTCACGGGGCCGTGTGACCAGGAAACCATCTGCTGAAGCGAGATAGAAGTCAGGACACAATGTGGCCGCTTCTTGCCCTCTGCTGTGTCCCTGGAGAGATGGAGAAAGCGCAGATACTGAACGGTCATCTTCGGAAGGCGAACTCTGATTCACTGCTGCGCAACCGGCCAGATGATGGGATTTCGTGATTCACCTCCGCAATCGCGGCTTGAAGTGAACTGGCTCCGAAACTGGACGTTCCTCCGGCTACCGACCTCACGGGTTAGAAACGCTTCACTCGTGGTTCTTCACTTGGGGATCAGGGGCCTTGATGCATACAAATAAAAGGTTGTGTAACGACGTATTCTTGAACATACTGGTATCAGCTACCACTTCCTTATCTCTTCGTACCTTGGTTTCCCCAAAGCTTTTGTTTGTTCCCATGCCAAGCAGGTTATCCGAACGCCTCATGCTCCCCAGCCTCAATAAGGGACCTAGGTGCGACTTTCCATCAGAGATAATCATAATACAGTATTCAATCAATGTGACCATAAGGAGAGAAAGAAAAGAAGACAGAGCCGTTTTACTCTCCAACGCAGGCAACCATGAGCATCTGGTAATCGCCAGATGTCTCTGACCTGATGCGGCTGGCCAGGCTCTTTCTATATCGCTGCTGGTAAGCGCCCTTGATGTTGGCAAGTTCGTTTCTGTCCCAGTGGAAACGGATGACTCGTGAGACGAGCAGATGGTCTTTGGTGCCCAAGCCGGCCATGGAATCCTCCAGGAGCTGGGCGGCGTGCATATACCTGTCGACAGCGTGGCGGAGCTGGAAAAGCAGAGCTTCTTTCATATGGCCAGAGAATTCCTATAGCACGTTAGCTCTCGTCACCGATTGTCCACAGCGATCCAACGGCGCAGCAGTAAAGGTATGAAGGCAAGGCACTTACGCTTGAAATCACATTGTCCAAGTCGCGGTTAAACTTTTGCTTGTAGAGGTGGGCGATGGCTCGGATCTGGTTGTCGTTTCGGGTGCTGAGGATGCTGCAGACCAGAATCTCGTCGGTGCCCAGCTTGCCCTCTGTCGACCTGTAGATGCTCATGACGTCCTCTTCCACCTGCTGCGGGTTAACAGGAGCCATGTCCTCGGCCCTGTTCGCATTGAGGACTATCAAGAAATGCCTCTCTGTCTTGAGGCTCAGTTCGCCCTTGACATCGCTCTCTAAGCTTCGACGGAATGTCTGTTGATACGCGCTCTTGATAGCTTTTAGGTCGGCGTTGGACCTTGAGAGAAGAATATCGTTCATGACAATCTCCTTCGTCCCCGGCCCAGACATTGCCTTGTAGAGGTTGTGCACGTCGGACATCAAAGGACCACGGGCAATCTGCACGAGACCATATTCGAACCAACTCCGAGTCTCCTTCTCGATGTCTTCTATCAGACTGCGCTTGTGCCTGCGGTCGTAGGTTGACCGTAGAACCTCGATCTGCAGGGGGTCCTTCCGGGCCAGGACGTTGACCAGCGCCTTCTCGTCGGTGCCGAAACCCTTCATGGCGCGGCGCAAAGCATCGGCGTCTGCAGTGGCATCATACTGGATGATTTGCGGCGGGCCATAGCCAGGAGACGGCGGCGTAGGCGGTACCTGTCCATATGGCGCTGGGGGAGGAGCGCCATAATGCCCTCCAGGCTGCGGGGGAGGCGCTCCATATTGGCCTGGCGGAGGCGCTCCGTAGGGCTGCTGGTGCTGGGGAGAAGCTCCATATTGCTGAGGCGGCGGCTGGCCGTAGGGTGCTTGTTGAGGAGGATATTGACCCTGCGGCGGCGGAGACTGGTAGTATCCTCCCTGCGGCGGCTGAGCGGGAGGATACTGGCCGTACTGCCCTCCTTGGGGAGGCGGATATTGGCCCTGCGGAGGCGGGTACTGTCCCTGCGGAGGAGGATATTGACCATGCTGAGGATACTGGCCCTGTTGAGGGGGGTACTGGCCAGGCTGGGGAGGATACTGGCCCTGAGAAGGAGGGTACTGGCCGTAGCCCTGGGGAGGAGGCGGCGGCTCTGCGATGCGTCAGATTGCGATCACGGTGCGAGGCAGGCAGATGATTGTGCGATGTCAAGGGCTGTTGACTTTCGTCGTTGTTTTCCGTTGATTCTATGAATTTGTGCAGAAAGAAACCCATCGCGGGGATTGTACTTACGGCCGTAGGACTGGCCATATCCTTGATACGACATGATCGATGCAGTGGTAATAGTAGATTCGGCGCACGGGTTCGAGTCGAGTTCGAGTCGAGTCGAGGGCGGGACGGTGGTGACGTCGTACCTGATAAGAAGGATGAAGTTTGCAGGTGGCCGAAAGAAACGGGCGAAAAGGGCTTATGTACGCGTCCACGGCCACTGCAGAGTCTAAAAGTAAGGCAAGGCTACCTTACCTTGCGTACGACCTGCAAAGCCCGCCCATCAATCAGCTACTAGCCGGAGACTTGCAGCTTAGCAGCAGAGCAGCAGCTTGGAGCTTGTCGCGCACGATCTGCCTTGCGTCGGGTCAGAATAGGTAAGCAAATAAGGTAGAGCCCACAGGTTCATCCCTGATCAAGGTGGCGCTCGTCATTGGCGAGAGGCGGAGAGTGGAGGGCGCGTGGCTGTGCTGGGGTTCGTTTGCAAGGTTTGGGCACGTCATGCCTTTTGCTGAGCCTTGCCGAAAATCGCCTGCTTGGCGCCACAGCGTGACGATGTCATTGAGCGTCCCTGGCGCCACGTTTGAAATCATGGTCCGGGTCCTGGCTGTCTTTCTTTGTTTCTTGATGGTACTTGCAACTAAGCAACATCCCATCAAAACGGCTCGCTTGTCAGTTGCAACAGAGTTGCGAACCCTGCCTGTAATTTCCGATCTTGTTGACACCACAATCAGCATCAATGCAGGTATTTGTCTGATTTTCCTGGTGGACCGTCCATCAGCTTACTGATCCTCTCTCTGTGCTCTGCTCGACCACTGACAAAACCTCATGCCGCTTGTCTATTAGTTGTGGAGTTTACATGCAAGTGAAAAAAAGGGGAGAGGCTTTGATGTTTCTCTTGTCTGCAATTTCCCTGGTCGACTGATGTAGTCCAGAAGCTTGACTGTTCCTCTGTAGGGGCATGTTGGAAGTCAAAGGGAGAATCTGGTGACGTGGTGTGGCGTCCGCAGTTAGACAGCGCCACACATGTTACGCCATGCGGTGGTTGGAATTGTTTCCACGTTTGATATATCAGCTATTAACGCCACAGCCGTAGCTTGGAGATGCATCATCTCAGTTGAACGCTGGGCGGGAATCAGAGCGTGACAACTTTCGCTTGTGATTCTGCCTGAGCTTATGCCTACCTAGAGGATAGACAAGACGGCACCGCCATAGAGAGCCCAACAAATGGCGCCGTATCGTCGCTTGTACAACGCTACCAGCACCGGGGCCCTTGATCTGCTGTTGGCCTCTACTGTACGAGTAAATCTTCATCAAATGCTGACTAACATTCTCCATAGCAAGCAAGCTGCGGTATGAGACCTTAGCAACACCAGAAGAATGCAATGCCAAGACAGCACAGATCAAGCACAGCTGCTTCACAAGATGCATACTCGGACTCGTACAGGGGCCACCTGCTATAAATGGACTCGACCCCCTGCAACAGCGATCTGGACACGCTGACGGCCCCCGCTGGCTTATAGACCTTACCAGGTCCCCTCCACTGGACCCCGTGCCCCCTTGCGCTGCCGATATGGCGGCCCGATCCCGAGCCTCCAGCCTCCAGAATTCCCAGCCATCGCATTTCCCACCCGCCTCTGCCCTGTAGAAACTCGGGCCAAGGTGGCAGCAGTCCTACTTCGTCGCAATGCTGCCGCTCTTTTCCCGATTCCTCCTCCTCCTATCACGTTCCTGCTCTTGCGCAAGACCGCTAAGCGACCAAGCGCATCGCCGCGCTCTGCATTCCAGCTCGCTCGTTTAGCCGCTTTCAGCTCCAAGTCCCTGCATGCCCGGCTCTACAGACGCCAGCAGAAGCGACACACAGCGAGAGAGAGACAGAGAGAGAGAGAAGAGAAAGCTCTTTCAAGATGCGCAGCGGCGTCTCCTTGACCCTTGCTCTCTCCGCATGCCTATCGATAGCAGCCGCTCTCCCGCAGCCGGCTCTCATCCTCCGGGTTGCGGCAGTGGACGACCACCACAAGCCAAAGTATTCCGTCGTCCCGCTTGAGCCAGGACCAGATCAGCCAGGCGGTGGTGGTGACGGTGGAGGAAATAATGGAGGCGGCGGCGGAGGGGGAGGTGGTGGGAGCGGCGGCGGTGATGGCACGGTCACGGTGATTGAGACCCTCGTCAAGACCAAGACTCCTGCGACGACGGTCACCGAGATCGTCGAGGGCTCGACTGTTACCCGTACGGTCCCGACGACGGTGTCCATCGTTGACATCACGGCAGATGTGACCAGGACCGTCTTTGTTACTCCAACTCCCACATCTACCAAACATAGCACAAGCTCTACTACGACGAGAGTTACGACTCGATCGAGCCAGACCTCAAGCAAAGCCCCTACATCGAAGGAGACTACCAGCTCAAAGGCAGCTACTTCAGTCAAGACATCGACTACTGCATCTACGACAGCATTGTCATCACAAGTTCCACAAAGTAGCACTCATCACATTACCTCATCGGTGGCGCCAACAAAGAGTGCAGCCGATACAACTATCGCGTCAACCAGCTCTCCAACCCCGACTTCCTCATTGCAGGACAGCTCCGCCGCCTCGTCCTCCTCCTGGGCGATGACAACCGCGTTGTCGAGCACTGTCTCTGCCTTTACCACCTTTTATACCACCTCATCCTCCAGCACCCACGACAATGGCCAGTGGCACACTACCTACCCTCCCTGGAATGGTACGGATCTACATCACTACCGCCCATATCGTCGATGATCTTTCAGAGCCCCAACGAAACAGCAAGGCAGAAACAGAGCCTTCGTCTTTCAACCGTATATATTGAGATTTTGGGGGACATATGGCTCCTATCAGGGGGCGCGGGAAGGTGCGACATGGATCTCGGCGACCATCGATTGCATCGAATCGGATCTCTGGATTTCTAGTGCCTGATATGTCTCTTTCTCTTCTTTTATGTTTCCTCTTTTCAGACTTGCATTTGCTGGTGCCGGTTACGGAGTAATGATAATGTTGCCCAGGACGAATGAATTTAAATGCTTACAAGGCGAATCACTAAGGGCTGGAGCGTATTGCTGCTTGACGATTAAGTTATGGAGGATGGGATGCTGAATATGGGCTGTGCTTGAGGATGAATCCAACTATCTACTCGGAGCGGGAGAGGGAAGGGTTATATAGCGATGTTGTTTCAACTCAGAGGTCTTTGTATATTGGTGAGGATGATATGATCGCGCATTTCTAGCCCGTGTCCCAGTGTAAAGCTTTTTGCCGGACCTTATGGCGGTATCGCTTTGTTTGTTCACTTTGTGAATCTCGGGCGGGTGCATGTAAGCATTCTCCAGCACATCCAGTCGAGACAATACTAAGAGCCTCTCAGCCCATCCGCCACGGGAACAATCTGATGCCTCGTGGTCAACAATGGGTTCCATCTCACGGCATTCGACAACATTGAGCAGTCATTTGAGGATAAACATCTGTTGGGTCGTCATGTAGACTGGCTACTTCTCTTTCTTGCCCCTTCATCTCCTCTTTACTGAGACTGGATATACTGCCTCTCAAGTCGCCTTCTTAGACGACTTATCACTGCCTTTATATTTGTTTGGGCGACTGATATACACATACCAGTTGTATGACATCCACCCAGCAAGCAACTCTTTACTCGCGGCTAACGTGTATAACAGATACCACTCCCTCAATTTTCACTCCGCGCCGTACAAGATTACACATAGAGGCCTCGGAAACCGCATTTCAGCATGGACCTCTCTATCGAGTTGGCCCTCGCAACACCTCTCCAGTCTATGGAGGTCAAGTCTCTCTCGCCGGGTAGCAGCAGTGCATATAAAGAAGCCATCTTGGTAGTCTGCTGTCTAGGCGGAGGTATATCCATCGTGATGGTCCTTGTTGTTGCAGTCATGGTTTCGAAACAGAGGGCACGGCGGCGGAAAATCGAGGAAAAAGATGCTCAGATAGCGGCTACGGATGCTTGGGCAAGAGGGGTGTGATGGAAAGAAACCAGAGACGATCGCAGTTTGCGAGAAAAATGGGATGAAGTGGGAGACTTCTTCATGTCATCTTGAAGAGGGTCTGCATCAAAGGACAGTGCGTTCCAGTCCAGGTCATGGACGACTTTGACGTACGATTCGACATAGAATGAAGACACCAACATGAAGATGGGGAGAGTTGGAATGGCGTTACTATAGCCCTTCTGTCCATTGCATCGTAAACCACTTATCGCCCACTTCCCGAGCCGCAGCCTGACCACAGACTTGTGAATCACAGATAAACAGCCATGTGGGTATACCATCGCCATGTCCATCCCTAAGC
This sequence comes from Trichoderma gracile, assembly GCA_020002365.1. NCBI lineage: Eukaryota > Fungi > Ascomycota > Sordariomycetes > Hypocreales > Hypocreaceae > Trichoderma > Trichoderma gracile. Next base: position 1,317,525 of record JAINEY010000006.1, read on the forward strand.
CTCAAGCTGTGCTTCACATCGCACATGAAGCTACACTTACTCACGCCCGTGTGGACGCTCCAATAGAATACATCCACGTCTAAGCGAACCCCACAGGGCATTCATTTGCTCGAGAAGCTTCATGTCAAGCTCTTGAAAATCCTCGTTCTTCATCAAATACCTTCTTTGAGAGTCGAGGCGAGGGGATATCCCGCGAGTGGAACACAAGAGTAACAACATCCAAGTACCGCCATACAATCACCAGGCACTGACTGTGCCATCTAACCTCCAGCGCGTCAAAGTTCAAAGACGCTCTGATACTCAGCACGGTCTTCAGAATCGCCCTCGTCACACACCAGACAGGACCATGAAAGACAACGGCCCTTCAGCCCCCCGCTGGGCCCTCCTCTCCCCAGCAGCTGCTCCCCCCATCCTCACATTCAACGAGCCCTCGATGCATCTCCACGTCCTCTCGCGCACCGACTCGCACAACAGCTCAGTTCTTCAGCCCCCACCGCCAGATACGCATCTCACGCATCCAGATGTTCAACCCAGACAACCAATCAACGCAGGCGAAGCGTGTTCCCCAGAGGGCCAGTGGAACTGCATGACGACTTCGTGGCAGCGCTGCGCGAGCGGCTCGTGGAGCGGCGTCGTTCCGTGTGCGACGGGGACTATATGCCAGCCTTTTGGGTTGACGGATCATATCACCATTGAGCACACTACTACCCCTGGGTCCAACAATGGCGAAGCTCACCAGGAGGATAATGGGCATGCGGGTGATGGGAGGGACAGGGATGAGTGTGGGAAGAGCGGGAAGAGCGGGAAGAGTAGCTCTGGGATGAGGCATTCGCCGGGTTTGTGTCTGCTGTTGGGGGTGCTGACGGCGGGAGTTTCCTGGGGCCTTTTTGTGTGAAGTTGAGATTGGACGTTCTGGGTGGCGGTTTCATCCAACGAACTGAAGATGCGAGGCATGAAAGCGTTGGGTGGGAGGGCCTTTGAGCGTGTCTAAACTGCGCCCCAGAGGTCCAATGCGTGGGAATGCTCGACGAGATGGATTCGGGCTTGAATCACTACAAATCTCTATATTCGATAGAGCCTCAAAGATGGCTGATGTCCTTCCCCTGGTGCGGTGTGGAAAAGAGCATCAAATGGAAGCCCAGATTGATTCGGCATAAGCTCCACGAATGGACATTTTCTGCGAGAATTTACAGGCGGTACATTAGAACTCAGTCTGCCACTGAATGCTGGCAGTTTGAATGAAGAAAATGACAAGAGACGTTATTTATTGCCGGGAGCGATGTATATAAATAAAGTGATCTGCACCATAAGGCCATGCAATATCCATGTAATGTGTAATAACGGAGTAAGCGTACTCTTGAAGCATCACCTCCGAACAACTTGCCTGGTCACGTAGTAATTTCCCCTTCAAGCGCATGCCAGCGTATTCCATGGCTTTCTCTCACCACGCAGAACGTTGTCCAATCTCGAACTGCAATGCAGATGAGATGGGCTTAGCGTTTGATAGCTCTCAGCTTATCCGTATCTTGTGTCTCTTTGTGCGGACTTGAGATTTGATTAGCGGCGGAATTGCACCAGCGCTGGAATTATTTTGCCGATGGATGGAAGCGGAGCCGGGGCATGATGCTTGATGTTCCTACAAGAGGTCCGCTGCTTGACGCCATGTCTTTCTTTAAATGGCCTGATGTCGTATGCATTCTTCATCCTTCTCCTCCTTTACGTCCCCTAACTGCTCGTAATCGCCAGATTGAGAGAAGAATACAGGTTAACGAGGCCTGTTTCCCCGAGCTGAACATCAACGTCAACCATGGCATCAAAGGGAACCATTCTCGTAACAGGGGCCAACGGCGGCCTCGGCTCCGCCATTGTGCAGAACATCCTCAGCAAGCCTGACCTGGCCTCCAACTACACCGGCCTCTATGCCGTGCGCAAGGCCGCGACCGCGACAAAGCTGCAGGCGACTCTCTCCAAAGCCCCGCCCAGCCACAAGCATGAGACGGTAGACATCGACCTGGGCTCGCTGGCAAATGTGAGAAAGGTGGCTGCGGAAATCAATGCTCGAGTGGCCAAGGGCGATTTGCCCAGGATCCGGGCCCTGATTCTGAATGCTGGTATCAGGATCACTCCCGCTTGGTAAGTTTCGTGTCCCATCATTGAACGGTGTGATGTGGAATTATATCTGTTGACGCGCGGTATGATACCAGGTCATGAGCGAGGATGGCTTCGAAATGTCATGGCAGGTCAACTTCCTGTCCAACATGCTCCTGACGCTGCTTCTGCTACAGAGCATGGATCCGCAGGAAGGTCGCATTCTCGTCATCGGCAGCTGGGCACACGAGTAAGCAAGCATGAACGACGTCCAGAAAATGGAAACTTGAAGCTGAACAGCGATGCAGCATTGAAGATAAGCGCAACAATGCGACAAATGCATACAAGGACCCCAGATACCCGACTTTGTATCCGGGCGTAGAGGCACTTGCCAAGGGCCAATGGAGCAGACCTGAAGAAGACCCGAGCAGCAACTCGGGGTTCCGTCGATATGGAGCCAGCAAGCTCTGCGTCATCATGTTCTGGTGAGATCAAGGCTCCTTGTTCTACGAAGTGACTTGGTTTCGACCAAAATCAATCAAATTGGGGAGCCAGACGCTGACAATTCCCGCAGCCAGGAACTTGCGAGCCGCATCGCTCAAGACCCCCAACTGAGCAACATCTCCGTCATCGGCCTCGACCCCGGCGGCATGCCCACCGACATTGCCCGCAGGGCAGGCTTCTTCTTGGGCTCCGTGATGATGAAGGTCGTGGTACCCGTCATCGCCGCGGTCAGCGTCCGCATCAACGAGAACAGCATGTTCAGGCCTGCGTGGAAGAGCGCCGCAGACGTCGTGAGGGCTTGCTTCGAGATTGATGCCCACAAAGGCGAGCTGCTGCATCTGGACGGAACGGCTGAGCTGGAGATTGCAAAGGAGGCCAGGGACGAGACGAAGAGGAGGGAGTTGTGGGAGTATGGGCTGCAGGCGGCGCGAATCGAAGAGGGTGATACGGCGTTGGCGAACTGGAAATAGGTAGTACCTGTTGATCGAGCGGTTGTAACGAGGAGAAGGTGAGTCGTGGCGGGTGTTGGTCGTTCATTGAAGGCGTCACGTTACTTATTGTCAGCTTAGCATTTCAGCATCAAATCAATATAGAGCTTGAACTCTATCGCCACCGATTTCAGAAGGCTTGGGTACATGTAGTTGGCCGTGTCTCAGGTAATCCCTAGATACCCGTAAGTTGGACAGAGGCATGTCGCCGTGCTGTGGAATGGCATCTATATATAGATGATTATCTCCTGATAATACTAAGCGGTATGATCTATAACGAATGTAAGCATTTACGCTGATATTTCCAAGAAACAATTTCTCTTCGATTGGTTGCGTCTCCAGGAAACTCAGGGTCATCAAGCATGCACAATCGATCCATCATAATAGCAAGCTTTGACCAGGATCCCCTGCATCCGAGTCCAGGCACTAGGACATGAAACAGACGCCGTTCTTTTCAGAGGCAGCGAATGGGAATGACGCTAATATTCTGAATGGCCGTCAGCCTCGAGAAAGACGTGCGATTCTCACCGGGGGCGGCGGTCCGTGGTCCGGGTCCCGTGTCTGTACAGTGGAGAGTCAACATGAAGCTGCGATATCTTAGGCATCATGTGCTTGCTCCGACTAACTCATAGTAAATGGACGTTCAACTTCACATGCCGTACGCAGTAATGTAGCACCTCTGCTCTAGAACAAACTTGGCAGATCACGTTGAGCTCAGACGGGAGACATCGCAAGATCTGCCCTGATTCTGGCCTGTTTGGTTGGCCCCAGCATGTTTCATGTTTCGTCACCAGCCCGCTTGCGATATCCGGTTGGAGTTGCGATTGATCCTACGCGCTTCCTAGGGTTCCATTCAACGGTATTGGAGTGAGATCAAAAGAAACGAAAATCCAAAGAGTACCCCCACATGAGGCGTCCAGCCTCTGTGTTTCAATCGCATCCAGAACTTGACCAGCGTTTCGCAGCAGCTGAGATTTTTGCCCTGTACCACACAATGGCCCCAGAAGTGGTTCCCCCCTGAAGCCGTCTTCATCTGGCCAACTTGCACCAGCCATTCAATTGGCGCCGAACTGTGCGCCTAGGACAAGTGCCTGGCATCGAACGGTGTCTCCCTTGCTTGAGCGGGCTGCAGCCACCGGACGTGGGAAGAGAAGGCGTCAAACTGGTTGGCTGCCGCTAAGTCGTGGAAGAGCTCCTGGCGTCGATTATTGGGCGTTGGTCCTGGCCATAGAATGCGCGTCAATGGCCAATGGCTGCGAGTCACGATAGTTGCAGCTTTTGAGGTTCTGGGTGGATAATAAAGGCGAGGATTCTATTATATGAGAGGGAAGGCCGTGCCGCGCTTAATTCCAAGGTTTCTTAAATGAGGAGCATCGCGACTCATGTCTGCCTGACGTCAACCACTGGAGAAAAGGGCAGGGTCGACTGCTGCCGAACGGCAGGCACTTGTTCAGCATTTGCAGGCATCTGATGGGGACCTTTTTGCTCGTTCTTGCATCAATGCAGCATCATTGACCTTGATTTCCTCTCTCGGTTCAAGCTCGAGCAGTCTTTTTCTTTTCTTTTCACTCTTTTCACTCATCATCATCATCATCGTACTCTCTCTTTTTCTGTCTCTCTTTTTGTCTCTCTTTCTCTCTCTCTCTCTTTACTTACCCCCCCATACTGTACCAGCACACAGCACTCCATCGATACTACAATACTGTCGACTCGGTCCCGCGTTTGCGTCTGCCTCTTCCCAGCACTGCTCATACGCCGGTAAGCACCGAGCCTCCCATCTCAAGTTACACGCATTCCTGCACCCGTGCACCGCCTGCTGGGAGCGGATTCCACGGCCAGACAGCAGCTGAGACCTGTCTGACACACAGGCGCTGCGAACGAGCACCTGGCCTCGCTGCTGCGTGCAGCCACAGCAGCCTGTGCGCCCTGTAGCCCGCTCAATCGGGCACTAAAACAGCGCGCTGCCCCCCCGCTGGACCTCCTGCGGCGCCTCAACTGATCCCCTGGACAGCCGTGCACCCAGTTGAGCCCGGAGAACAAACCACCTCAGCGCAGCCATGTGGGACGCCCGCGCTGCCACGGCGGGTCTGCGCAGGCACAGGGACCAGGAGCAACGGCACACGCACATGGGCGCCGACGATGAGGATATTTATCTGCGCGGCTCTGTGAATGTCCTGGGCACCGCCATCGATGTTCCTACTGCCAGACCTCGCAACCCACGGCGACTGCTGCATCACAAACCGCAGCGGCACACTTTGGCCGGCGCATCGCCAGCTGGAATGTACGTACATCTCCATCTATGTCCTCACTCCCATCTCCCTCGAGTCGCAGCTGGAATTGGCCCTGGGTGGTGGACGACGCCTCATTGGACCGGCCTCAGATCAAATGTTGTTCTGCGGCGTTTGCCACGACCATGTTTGTCAAAGGCACATGCCGGCTCGGTCTGGGGAAGAGCACAGCCTCCAGCAGATGCGCGTCGAAGCAGGGAATGGAAAACAGGGAACTGGAAAAACCAAAGGCCAGCTCTGCCTCGGATGGCTCCCCCCAGCGCCGTTGGCTGTTGTGGCCGCATGATGCTACCGTCTCTACTCCAATCGACCGGCTTGCGCTATCAGCACTGCCCACTGCCCGTCGTTCTGCCTACATTATTTGCTTGAAATAAGCAGCAATCGACCTGCGGCTGACGTGATTCTTCCCATTCTCAATTTTAGATATCTGACCGACGATCCCTCGGATCTCGCAGAGCCTTCATCTCTCATAGTCCTGGAACCGCCGCCTCGGAACCCCAGACGGCTATTGCAACGACGACATTATTCGCAGGATTCGGACTGGCCTTACGCTGCAGCGTCATATCCCGAGCTTCAGCCTGTCACCGATTCCGAATCCAACTCGACTAGTGACGGAGACGCATACTCGTCGTCTCCAGCCTCCAACTTCAAGCTGGCTTCAACATACGCAAGGCGCCCTCCGGCGCTGGATCAGATCTCGCCTCCAAGCTCACCAGAAACTGGCGCTTTCAAGAATGTGTAAGTGCTTTCTATGATCTATGAGAGCAGCCGCTTCAAATTTTCGGTCCTCTCACAGAGAGCTCTGACCTTTGGGGTCACATGCCTTCACCAGCTTGCTAACAGAGGGCTGCCCATTCAGCGCACCCGTCTCTCCCATCGATGAGGATGACGCCGGTTTCCATCGAGAGTATCCTTTGCAGGGGCAACAACAGCCCCAGCCGTTGACGACACAGCTCCAGACGAGCAATGGCTCCGTTCAAGTGCAGTATATGCCCTTCCAGCCAGCTGTGGACATGTACGGCGCGTCCTTTGAGAACCCAAGAAGCGTCAAAGACATACCGATTCCCTTGTTTGAGAATCCAAGAAGCATCAAGGACGTGCCGATACCACAAGCCTCGTTGCCACGAAGTAACAAGATGCGCTTGCACTTGACGAGTGAAAGCTCAGTTGCACAGAGATTCCGCTTTCTCGCCAAGGGCAAGTCGGAGTCACCAGAGCCTTTTGCGGAGCGACCACGAAGCAGGGCAGGGAGCAGGGCAGGGAGCAGGGCAGGGAGCAGCAGGCCGGGGAGCAGCAAGGGCATCAGCGTCGGCTACAATGGGCTTCGAAACATATCGGCTCCAATTCCGCAGTCCCAACCGGCCTTTATGATGGACTCACCTCCGCGCCAGCAGATGTTGACGGACCGTGACCTCCTGCCCTCAACACAAGCGCGGAAGCCAACGGACAGAACAAGACCGGCGGCTCAGGTGTCATCATATGACGCCTACACCATCGACGCCAGCAACGGTGCTAACGCTCCTGCAACGTCGCCGCCAAATGACCAGGACTATCCGACCCCGCCATCTATGCATTCAGCCCAGCCGCAGTCACCAGTCGATCCCAATTGGACGCCTACAGGCCCCAAAATCATTAAGAGGAAGCCAGCGCAGAACCAGCCTTCAGCGCCCACCAACCGCTCGAGCTCGATTCCAGCTTCCCTCTTCCCTCGCCAACCGACAGCGTCGGCACCAGCCGCAGCCGCACCTCCACCTCAACCACAACCTCAAGCACGACCACAGCCACAGCCGCAACCCCACCCCGAACGGTTCTATGCCGACGAGGCGTCGATGAAGCCTGCGCCGCTCTTTGCTCACACTACTCGCAACACTTGGAGCACGGAAACCCCTCGGCAGGTGGTCGGGGAGCAAACGCCGGCAAACACGCCGCCTGATGCGCCCTTCTTGAGCCGTCAGAACCCCGACACGGCGCCTGGTTCTGATCCGAGCTATACGACTACGGCCGTGGGGCACGGCGTTCGCATGTCCAGCCTCAGCGAGGCCTATACCCAGATGCCCCGCATGCCACCGCCGAGTGAGGCACCTCCAAGTAAACCGGCCGACACCGAGGCCAGCAGCAAGACAGACTCCCCTAAGCACAAGCCTACGCTGTCAACTACCAAGCCACTCCCTCCCGCACCTCCAGAGCTGGCTTCCTCGTCGTCCGATGACAGGATTGCTCAACTGGAAGCCACCCTCGCGAGCTTGGCTCACCGCAAGGTCAACATCAACAAGAGCATCCAGCAGATGACAGAGCTTATGCCGCGAGACAACCTGATGGCCAGCGCAGAAGTGCTTCGAAAGAGGGAAATCGAGAAGCAGAAGGTGGAGGGGCTCAAGAAGGAGCTGGCTGAGATTCAACTCGAAGAGTACGACTTGGGCTTGAAGCTGCATAGAGCATATAAGCGCCTTAACAGGGGTGCAGAATACGAGCCAACCACTCTCTGGGTGAGAAGGGTGAATACATGAGTGGCGGTGTCAATGGACAGGCCGGAGTTGGTAGTTGATTTCACGGTTTGAGGGCTCTTTCGTACGGGCCATGTATGAGTATGGGAAGGGCATGATTCGGCGCAGCATGGGGGTATCTGTCTGACGAACTTATGAGAATTGCTCTTATTATTCCAAACACCTAGCTGCCTGGTATACCAATGCCTACAAATCGAGCTTGCTCATCTTTACCTTAACCACGAGAGCAGCCAGATGACTGTCAGCACACACATCCAGAGGACGTACATCTCGCCGATGGACAGCAAGAAAACCCAGAACAGGAGGTGCGGCACGAAGACGGCAAGGAAGGGCGGGTATAGCTCGCGGTGGCTTACGACGTAGGAGGACGTGCGGCGGACTATCTTCATGATGCGACTGATGATGAAGATACTGCCGACGCGGATTAAGCGCAACGGCTGAGTTGCCTGGCGGTATAGAGACATGGTGGTTTTGAGGTGTGGCAGAATGAGTCTATGGATGTGCGCGATGCAGAATATGATGTGCACAAGCAGTTGTATGCTGAGATTGATCCGTCGGAGAAGGGAGGAGGTAGGAGAGTAACTGGCTTGTAGATGCTGGTAGTCAGTTGATGGAGTGCTACCAGTCGCTTCCTTGTCCTCGTAAAGGCTGCTGTCGGGTAACGTGCTGGCCTTTGTTGGTGGTTTTTGAATGGTGCTCTTGGTGAGGGTAGAGGCGTGGCTTTGGGTATTGATGGTCTGGTTGGCGGTTATGTCAATGGCAGAGTCTTGTTTGGCGGGTGTTGATGGAGGAGGAGATGGTGACAAGGGGTCTGCTTTGAGCGGTGCTTTGAGCGGTGGTTTGAGCGGTGCTTTGAGGTGAGTTGTGTGAGCGATGATGGTCTCGAGCGCTGTACTCTCTGCAAGAATTGCATACATCGCCTTGAATACTCTTTTCAATCTCAGTGCACACTGCGAGAGGCAATGTATTGCGTATGTCGTAAAGATGAGTATATGAAAAACGAGGAGGAGTGAGATGGTCTTGAGGAGGTGATAGAGGGAAAGGGGGCTGAGCATCTGTCTCGAGGAAGAAGAAAGAGGGCGATGGATAAGAAGTTGCGTGGAGAGTGTGTATAAGAGATAAATGGCTGAAGTTGTCTTTGGGTGAGGGAATGAAGTTGGGGAGAGGTTGTGGAGGAGGATGAGTGTGAAGACGGGGGTTAGATTGATGAAGAGAGGGGGGAGGGGCATGGTGAGGACTGAGGGAATGACATTGTGAGGGTTTGTTGGAGGGGATGTGAGGTGAGGATGGTGAATTGTGAGGATGGGGATGTATTTATTGTGAGAAGGTTTGAATGGGTTTGGATGTGTGAGGGGTGAGCTGAGGTGGGTGGAAGTGAGGTTGAACAGGAGGTGAGTTGGCTTTTTGAACTGGGTCGGTGTAGGTGTATGCCTTTGAGTTGAACAATAAGGATTAGAGCAGACTGTAGACTGTAGAGATGCTGTTCATCAACCTGCAATTCTGTAAAGACTTTGAAGACTGGAGCCGCTTTGAAGCCAGTTGTATCACTTGAGTGAAGGTATCTAGTTATAGACGAAAAACTAGATGCCTTCATCGCCCACGTGGGCTCATTCTGCATTTTATCGCGCATTCGTCTACCTTTCTCCAGAGGACATACACAGGCAATAACCAAAAATGTAGAGATGCAAAAGGGAGACAAACCAAGGCAGAAATAGAAAGAGATAAAGCTCGGACGCAATGGTATATAAGGTACTTGAGATTAAAAAGAAAAGGCAATGCTTTCATTCCATGGCAGGTAGTGAACCTCCATTTTCTTCTATCCTTTGTCCATCCCCTTTTACATAAACCCCCCGTCTAAAGCGTCTCTGATTCTTCCCCCCCACGAGACTTACTCTTGCGCCAACCAGTCGAGGACAACCTTTTCAAACTGCTCGGGGGCAGACAGCTGAGGCGCATGACCCAGGTCGGGAAACTGGTAGAGCGTGCAGTCGGGAATCTCGCCGCAGACCTGAGGCCCGAGGACGTCAAAGTGGCCGAGCTTGGCGGCGACGTCGGGGGGCGACCAGTTGCCGCCGATGGCGACGTGGTCCTGGTCGCCGACGATGAGCAGCGTCTTTGTGACGACGTCGCCAAAGTAGTGGGACACGGGCTGGGTGAGGACGAGGTCGACGATCTGGCCCTGGTTCTTGATGAACTGGGCGCGGCGGGAGCCAAAGTAGATGTTGGCGAGCATGGTGACCCAGACGGTGTACGAGTCCTGCCACTGGCCGACGTAGTAGACCTGCTGCTCGTAGGCCTTGATGGCGTCGAACGTCTGGGCGGCCTCGGCGGCGATGTTTGTGTCGACGGAGGTGTACGGCACGCCCTTTTCGACGTAGTCCTCGAGGCCGACCGGGTCGACGAGCACGAGGCGGTCGACGGTGGCCGGGTACTGCAGGGCGAAGCGCGTGGCCAGCATGCCGCCGAAGGAGTGGCCGACGAGGGTGACGTTGCCGACGCCCAGGGCGTTGAGCAAGCCGCGGGTGTTGTACATGAGCTGGTTGGTGCTGAACTGGTAGCTGTCGGGCTTGGAGCTCTTGCAGAAGCCGACCTGGTCCGGGGCGACGACGCGGTAGCCGGCGCCGGCGAGGGCCGCGATGGTCGCGTTCCACGTCGGGCCGCAGAAGTTCTTGCCGTGCAGCACGACGGCCGTCTGCCCGTTGGGCGCGCAGGTCGGCTTGACGTCCATGAAGGCCATCTGCAGCTTCTGCTGCTGGCTCGAGAAGGAGAAGACGTGCACCGGGTGCGGGTAGGTGAAGTTGGAGCCGTTGAGGTCGGCCGGGAACGGGCCCTTGGAGATGGTGCCCGTGGCGGCGTCCTGGGCGAGGGCGAGGCCGGCGGCGGCGAGGAGGCCCGAGGCCAGAGTAGAGAGCAACTTCATGGCGGGTTGGTTGTGAGAAGAGGGAGGAGATGAAGGGGGGAGAGGATGAGAGAGACGAGAGACAATGCCTACAATCTTTCCGGCGCGAACCTGAAGCTATCCAAAAGAAGGAAGCAGAAACAAGCAGGAGGGGGGGCAACGGGTTTTTATTAATCAACGTAACAGAAGCCGTTGTTCCCAGCTAGCACCAGAGGCCCCAAGCCAGGGGATTGCGCGTGGCAAGCGGAGAAGATACTGGACAAGATAGGACAGGGTCTGGCTAGACACGAGGCTCGTGGGAGGGCTTGATGGATCTCTTTGGAGGCGAGGTCCAATCTCGATCAACACTGCCAGAGGTACCGCATGAGCATACGCCAAGTATTGCTCATCTCCACGGCCAAGAGATTGGCAAAGAACTTAGATTATCCATTGCTCAAATCAATGGCTACTTTGTAAGCCCCGTCTATGGTGCTGTCTGGCGGCAGAATGAAAGTCTGCCGGACAAGCGAGTGAGGGGGCCGACGGACCATCTCAACTGATGCAGTTGGCTGCGAGTACCTAGGTATGGAGAAAAGCAATCTATTTCCCCTCCAATCTGGCGAATACTACATACCACATACATGTACCTGCTAACCCCCAGGCCGTGGCCTTCAAGTACATGTAATAACAACTACCTCAGAACAATCCTGGCCCTCTCCCTTCACGGTTCCCTCTCTGCAGTGCACCTCAGCTCCACGTTCTCTCCGCGGCAGCGCAAGCCGAGAAACTCGCAAGCCCACCAGCATGGAATTGGATTCTAGTGCGAGGCACCACCGCGCTACATGTCCCGGGGGGCCGATACCCTGGGGCCGGGTACAGGGATCTTGCGGTTAACGTTCCTATTGCGTGCCCGCTCCGTCGACAGTGAAGACGCCGACTCGACACTGATTGGCTGTCCGGGGGACCTGTGGGTTGTGGAAGAGAGCAGGGGAGGGGAGAAACAGTTTGCGTGCGGAAAGCGGCGGCGTGTTGGAGATGGGAGGGTTGAGAGAGCCTCAAGGGGGATAGATATGAATGCTACGATGTGTGTACTGGTCAGTCGTAACAGAACAAATGTGCGATGGTTCTCCAGTTATCCAACGGCCTGCATATAACAGATGACCTGATGATTGGAAAGGGCAAAATCTCCATGCCGTGAAGATGCAGACATCACATCCAACAACATAACAAGGTCAGGTTGTGCCCCTCTCAGTCATGCCTCATGGCATGACGGCCGTGGCCTTCTCCCGGCCGACTTTGCCGTCTTTACCGCATCAGCTGAAGGCAGTACTGACCACCACCAGCTGGTGTAGCTTTCAGCAGATTGCTCTGCTACGCCTTCTAATGCCTTGGCAACTATCCAGTGACCTTCCTCCGTGCTCTTGTAGGTCGTTCAGGTCGACTTATGAAGAGCTGATGGGGTTCTTTCGGGATTCCAGGGCACCAAACCGGTCATTTACTTCTCCAAAGCTCCAGATTGCGGCCTCAATAAGAGAAACATGCTGCTATTACCATCACCAGCCGCTTGATCAATGCTGAGAATAGCAAGACCAAATGACGAGGAGAGACCAGGGTCAGACTATTGTTTCCAGCAGCTCATCAAGCATTCGAACATGACATGAACAAGTAGTAACTGAAGTGAGAGAAAGATGGAGGATGATAGATGGGGAACGGGAGAGGGAGGGATGCTCGGTGAGCCGACAACTCAAAGAGCAGCAGAGACTTTGACTCTTTCGTTGACCGACCTCAGTGTTCGATTCATCTTGCATTTGCATGCCATGGCAGCCGTCAAGCTTTCTCATACGGCGGCATGGCGTGCGTCGAACGCGCAGAGCCTCTCACCAAAATCGGGTTTCCCATTGTTCTTCATGTCTCGCTTTCATATGCCCCGTACTAGCTGCCGCGCTTAGCAGGCTTCCGAAAAGGCGATTGCCTTATGCGACGGCGTGGAGAGGGCTTGGATAAGCGACGACCCGTTATCCACCACAACCTCGTTCAAATGCCCAATATTGAATCCCGCGGCAGAACCGGCAAACTGCCCGGGCGAGCACGGCGGAATCAGGACTTGGACGCATTCGCGAAACAACGAGACGCCTGCGCCGCTGTGTTTGACAGACCAGAGACTCCTGGTACCAATGTGGTCTCGATGGCTCTGTCTTTTGCAAGTGTGCCAGCGTTGAGAAGCCGAAGTCCGGAGTTGATCAAGACGCGAATACCGTCAAACAGAACTTTCGTCGCTGAGTTGGAGAGGCTCGTGGTTGGTGGAGCCTCATTCAGTTGTCGCAGAGGTTGACGGAAGGTTGACCCGGCGGCCAAGAAAGGATAGAGCATCATCACTCCAAAGTAAATGATGGCTCGAGGGGGTCGCGAGACCCTATATATCCCCTCGTCCTGCCTCACGCTCGGTCAACGTATGGACCACCGGACAACCGTCTGCTGGTCTGCGCGGTTCCCCAGACAGATCTGCGCTGGGTCTATGCAGGACACGCATCGCCAGATGTTGCACCTCGGACCTTCTGCACTTTTGTCGAGCAAGCAGCTCAAAGGAGGAGCAGGACCCCGTCTTCTCCCTCTGTCATCTACCAGACCGCCGTCAAGCCATTCCAGCAGCACCAGAAAGGCCAGACGAGGCAGAAAGCACGCGGCGTCTTCTTCACCCGGTGCTTTTGCTTCCCCATCCTCGTAGCACTCGTATTTTTGCGGCCTGCTTGCCCAATTCAGACACCGGTCCAGAGCTGAGCGGAGGCACTAGGCGTCGCCGGCGACGTTGAGGCAGGGTCTAAGGCGATGACATGCTGTTCGCTTCTTGTCAAGTGCAAAGACGCCTGCATTAAAGCCGGAGAGGCGAGACAACGCGGGATATCCTAGACCCTGGGACTCAGCGCTGTGCTAGGCCGAAAGAGGCAGTACCACATTGCACCGGCGGCTCCTCGCGGTACCTCGGGGTACCTGTTTGCTGCAGCTGCTGAACCGCGGCAAATTCAATGGTCAAACGGTTTGATGTACCTCAGACCACTGTTGAGTAATCCGCTGTCGCCTCAACTGCTGCAGATTTGACAATTCTCTTCCTTTGGTGCAGAAAATATACTATCTTCACTGCTATGATGCGTTTTCCAATGGTGAAGCGTTTCCGCAATTGAATGACTCGAGGTATCGCGATCCGACGATCTGCGGGAGATCTGGCTCCCGCAAAGCCACTGGGCAGCCTTTTTTTAACGTGGGACTATTAGAGGGGCGGATGGCTTGAGACCGCACCTGTCAAACTTTCAGTGCGGGCCAGAGGCTGAGGAGCACATTTTGCCATCTACCCTATATTTTGCCTTGATATTGATTTCTTTTCGTCAGCTGTCTTGCTACATGCCAAGTCATCTGCAGATAATGTTTTTCATGCAAGTACTGTACGATAGATACCTAGGAAGGAACGACAGGTCGTCGCGTGTCTGCAGATCTTGGCTGTTTTCAATTGTTGATCGGCACGAGCCAGGTACTTGTACCGATCCGATGGCCAAGATAGAGATGCTTGACAGACGGAAATCGCGACTGGGAGCGGGAACGAGCTGGCCGAGTAATAGCGACTTCCAACCTTAGAAGCTGGCTCAAGCGACTTTTCAAGTGGTCGCATGTCGTTGGGATAAAGTAGAAGAAACGGCCGTGCTCCCAGCCAACGGAGGCGTTTTCACAGACACCACCATCGGCAATAGAAACGACGACGAGAGCCGCTATTTCCGCTGCAGATTTGCTCGTCCGACGTATATATACTCGTATATCACCTCGATATAGCAGACGCCGATACCGTCCTTTCCGCTGTATCGATAAGCGTACTCTGCCTCCTACAGGACATACCTAGAGAAGCATCGACAGCTGCTGGCTACAGTATTCGCACCGCTCGTCGACGTCGCATCCAAATCGCAGATGGATCGCAGCGATAGCCCAGTACATACAACGTGCATACTCTCCCGACAAGAGCTGCCATAAGCGTGCCACATGGTGACGATCGCAAAGACTTAGCTTGTGTTGGTCCTCACGGTCTTCCAGTCTCGCCGAGATGGGCCCCGTCTGTGTCCGGGTAAATCACCCATGCGCCCCGTCCTCCCAGCCCCCATGTCCATGTTGTTCTCTGGATCCCTCATTCTGTCGGCCTTTCTTTCTTTTCGCTCAGTCATATTACCAGCAGGAATTTCAAGTTGATAGTGGGCGTCGTTGATCCCCTGCTATCTTGACAAGGTGCGTGTCTTTCGATGGTCTCTTTCACATTCATCATGGCTTGCTTGCTTGCTCGACATGGTGCGAAGCAGGTGGCTTCTTCCTAGCAGGATACCTGCATATGCCACCTGAGGTGCCACTTTGGACCAGCCAACGATACGACCGGAGGATGAGTCTCTTCCTGCCTCCCTGTAAGAGGTGCATGCGCCTGGATGGTAGTGCGAGCAAACACTTTCGTCCTGCAGACTGGACAAGCTGAACCTGAGGACGACTCCACCAGGGAATCCTTCCGGCCGCTTGCTCGTAACAAGCCGTGTACAGAGCGTATCGCAATGCAATGCGATGCGGCTTCGAGTGATTATTTCATTTCGAGATATGACTTGAGAATAAACCTAGAGCAAACTTAATGGAATATCTAATACAACTTCAGTGGAAGTCCGAAGTACAGAGAGGTACAAGGCGGCATCGTCGCACCTGTAAAAGACTCAAAAAGGGACCTTTTGCGGTTCCATGACCGGGGCTCCACATCCGTGGGAAGCGCTTTCCCGATTGTCCATCTAGGTATGCACTAGGCCCGCTGGCGGGGCTGCGCTATTCCGGCCCGGGTCTGGCGCCTTCATGCCCATTTCGGTCTTCTCGGGCCAGCCCTTCTGCCCTCCTTGACAACCACCTGCATGTGCCTTGAGTAGCAGTACAGTATGACTCCCATGGCCCAACATTGTGAGCCCATGCCCAAACATACAATGAGCGAGTCCACCACTAGGTGGCGTCAAGAGGGTTGATGCGCAGCAAGAGGTTTTGACAGGATTTTGAAGAGCGAGAAAGAGCGAGAAGCGAGGCCCCCAAGGCCGGGCTACTCCAATCTACGTTGGTTGGACAGAGAATCGTAGAAGCGGAGGAGCACAACTTGTACGTTCTCACTCTTGCCTGGGAGCAAGAGACGCACGTATCCTCGTCTCAGTTGCTTTCCCAGCCTCTTCCCATCTCTCTGGTTGCAGGTGCTGACATCTGACAGGGTTCACGACTTGCAGAGCGCCGAGATGAGACTCGCCGCACACACAGAGAGACCGCATGTCAAGCACATCAACCGCCCCAGATGACGGAACACTAACAACACAATCCCGGCAAAAGGGCCCCCAAGACACTTGAAACCTGAAGGGCCTTCGGCGCTAAGCAAGCCATACTCGTACCAGCATGTGTTTGAGCCACCTGCAGCATCCACGCCGGACACGATGAATTGGGAGTACATGTACCTCCCACGAGCACAAGTCTGCCTCTTCAGGCCTCGTACTCCTACCGGAAATGGTTGTCAAATCCCAGCATGGCGTGTGCGGAACCCCCGCCGTGTTCCGGCAAAAGCAACAGCGTCTCGCATATCGCTCGTCCCAGTCCACTTTTGTTTGGACCAGACCACGAAGCCATGCGAGGCATCTCTCAGCACTGAAGATGTCTGTCCTTGCTGGCGTGGCATGTTCCCTCTTTCTCTCTTCGCCGGGGGCTATCGTGGCTTGACAGGGTCTGTTGTTTTGGTGGCATCGAGTTTCTCGGGGACCGCTCTCTTCCCTCGGCGTCGCTGATGCAACCGTCTAGCTTCTAGCATGCAGGTGCCAGCTATTACTCCGGTGCAATCTCCTTCTCGGACATGCAGTATCTTAGGACGCAGGAAGCCAAACTCTGTTAGTGTAGCTTCTTTATAAGGCTAAACAGCCTTGCCGTCGCGCGTGGTGGGTGAATCTCTGTTGCATCCCTCGCCCTAGGCAAAATCGTGGGGGAGGATATAGGGACGGCTGCCCCCCTCCGGCCCCCCTTCGATATTTGCTTCCTCCCATTTCGTCGGTCCCCGTGTCGTTGCAGTCTGTCAACTGCCGTGGCCTTCCGTGTACGTCTGTCCGACGACACAAAGCAATGGCTGGCTTCCTCTCCCCAGACGAGGCGGCCCAGAGCCACGCCGACCTAGTCCGGATCCCGAGCATCGTCTTCTTCGCCGTCACACCCATATTCGTCTTTATTAGATTCTGGAATCGTATCTCGAGGAGGACAGGAGTTGGCTGGGACGATGGCACCATTGCTGTGTCTTTTGTACGCTTCCTGCGTTCCTTTGTGGTGGAATGTTTTGAGTTCGTGGACTAACGCAGGGTTCTGTTTTCTAGGTCTGTACCCTCTTGGTGCAGATTTTCATGATGATTTCTTGCAACTACGGCTTTGGTAAACACATTGGATCGCTGTCAGTCAGCGACAGGCTAGCAGCCCTCAAGGTACGATTTCAACCATTGACTCTATTGTAGAAGTTATTGAATGACAGTTTGCTGACACCATGTATTCAACAGTGGTTCTACGTTGCACAAATATTCTATAAGCTTACCATCAACCTGACGAAGATGTCGATTGTGCTCTTGTATCTACGAATCTTTGTCCAGAGGTGGTTTCGAATTGCCTGCTACATCCTGCTTGGCATCGTCACGTCATATGCCATTGCTAGCACGGCAACTTCCATTTGGCAGTGCACTCCTATTCGAGGAGCTTGGGACAAGTCTGTCAACCCAACCTGCATCAGCTTGACCATGAACTGGTACGCCAACGCCGGCTACTCGATTGCCACGGATGTTTTGATCTTGTTGCTGCCCATGCAGCCCATCTGGGCGAGCAAGCTGCCCCTTGCCCAGAAGAGAGCCCTGATGGTTGTCTTTGCTCTTGGTAGTTTGTGAGTTTTCTCTTCATTCTCTCGGATCAAGACAGTTGGCTCACAGTTTCAGCGTCACTGTAACATCCATCATGCGAGCCACGACTCTCAACTTTTCGACAACCAGCCCCGATACGACTTGTAAGCCCTCGCCCCTTCTCTCGCTTCCAGCAACCTAGCAGACTAACCATCCTTCTTCAGTCGATATCACCTCCACTTTGTGGACCATCATCGAAGAGAATGTCGCCATCATCTGTGCCTGCCTACCCATGTGTCGCATGGTCCTGGCCTTCCTCTTTCCCAAGATCTTCGGTGGCAACACCTCCAAGGGCTCGACTGGCGCCTCGGGCGGTCTGGGCTCCGAGGGCCGCAACAAGTACGGATATGCTCGATCACAATCACCTTCACGCCACCAAGGCTGGAAGCCCTATTCTGGCCCGGGCGGTGACGGCGTCAGTCGCAGCACGGCTGCCCATCAGAACGATGACACGAGCGAAGAGTTTATTCTCACGACTGTACAACGACACGGCTCAACGGATGATCCCGACGGCGCCATCCGCAAAACGACAAAGTACGAAGTCTCCTACGAAAGGGGATCATATAAAAATTGAAAGTCGGTTTCCACGTCGCCATGACCACGAAGCGCTTGTCCGATTTTTTTAAGCTGGGTCAATTTTGATGTCGGATTTGTGGAGGATCTCTATATCGGGACTCAGGGGCTGGCCCTCTCGCCTTCCGTTTGGAGGCAACTCACGAGGACACGCAACATGGGAATAAGGCATTTAGATGCACGTGGTATATATATCATTCTTCTCGGTTTATGTGTCTGTCTGGGCAACAAGAGATACCAGCTATGAGCGTTCCTACTGTCAACCACTTCCCAGAGAAATCTCGCAGCTCTGAATCCACATTCAACACAATCTCACCTTCAACAGCCTCCCAGGAAGACATTATAAATCCAGCTTCACGCATGCTTCGTTCATACCTGAACCTCTCTGCCAAGGGCGCAGCCGCGAAAACCCTGCTAGCTACCGCAATCTTCTAGGGAACCTTTTCCGCGTCGGGAAACTGCAAATGAACTGCAGGCATATGCCCTGTTCAGAACAATATACCCTGTCCTGGACTCAAGCTTAGCCACATGTTGCAGTTCTACCCTCATAAGAGGGTATTGACTCTTCTAGGAACAGAGGAGAGAAGCAAGGGGTCGAGACTAGATTTCTACTTGCTTTATCCTGGATTTGATTAGTTGTAGGGGACTAAGACTTGACTGATGAAAGACTCGGAGTGTATCCGTGAAGGAAACCCAGCGGCCAGTAGTATCCTGGTTTCACTTTACCAGGCCATGTGTTCTTTTTCACCTATACCCGAGAGAAAGAGTAGAATGGAGGCGTCAATGAGAAGAGAAAGAAGAAAAAGAGCGAGAAGGAAGAAAAAGGCGCTGATCCGGTCTGTGCCGACCTATGTCCCGTTCGGGCTGAGGGCCTTGTATGTATGTAAGTACCCTGTCGTGCCACGCTGACCCCTGGTGACATGCTCGTCTTGTTCTTCTCTCCCCCTTTCATCTTTCTTTCTTCTGTATGTAGCTACTCCAGGAAGATAAACCCCTGCTATGGATTGATTGGTCCTTTCATCTTTGATTTGCTTTTCTTGCTTGTTTGGTTCGGTAGGGAGTGGGAGCAAGAAGTGGGCGTTTCAGTGAAAGTAGGTAATAGTTGTAGGTAGTAAGATATCGGAAAGGCATGGATTGGGAGTTTTTCTGACATGGATAGAGATGGTGTGCAGCCGAGGATCGGGGAGAAAGGGGGGAAGACGAGAGTGAAAGGCCAGGGGGTGACTGGCGAGTGACAGAAACAGAACTGATACCCGCGATCATACGTTTACAGGTTAGTCTATGGCGTGGCTGTGGATGCGAATAGCTTTCTAAGACGAGTTGTTTGCGACGACGGGTGCCATGTATGCAATAAAGCCCCCATCATCAGCCCGAGGAGTACGGGGGAGAATACAGTATAAAGATAACCCCTGACTAGGGTTGCCAAAGGATCAGAAGACGAAACGATGCAATGTAGTGTGTAAGGAAGCCATAGTATTGATGCGAGCCACAGCTCTTACTGCTTCTCTGTCTGCTTAGGAAACCTGGTTTACTCATCTCACCATCACTTGCCTTGCCTGCTTTGCTTCAACCAAGTCAAGTATCAAAGGAGAGGGAAGGATGGCCTTTTCCATGTCAACTCGCAGCAAACATGACAACCGAGGAGACACATCCGTACATGCAACCTCATACCGGTCGCGGAGGGGGAGGCCCTGCAGCCGCGTAAGTATTGCCGCTTCTACACTTGGCACTCGGCATGAGAACGGACGCGTATGGCGTTAGAGGTCGATATACGGCGCAAGTGTTTGTAATGCCCAGGCAAAGGCTCAAAATCATGTGGCTATTGAGTCAAAATTGTGCAACACGGCTATTCTTAGAACCGTCTCACAATGATATACTATGCTATGCCGTCAAAAGAAATATAAACAACCTGTATCCAAAACGCCTCGCTAGCCCGAGATCATCATCGCCATTGCGGCTGTTATCATCCATCCCATGAGATGTCAAAGAAAAAAAATAGGAAAAAGAGAAAGATTCGCAAGGAACAGAACATGTAGAGAAACGAGAGCTGGAAGGAAGCTGAAGGGAAGGGAAAGGCAAGACGGAGGAAGGGGAAGAGATCGATACCACAGGCTCACTCTAGGCCCTGTAGCAAAACATTGCTCATCGCCGAATATAATCCTTCGTCCGGTTGCTTCTGCGGCTGTCCGTTTGGAAACACAACAGCTCGCAATCGATCCATCAGCGGAATCAACGGCGCGTAAAATGGCGTAAAGCTCGTTTCCGCCTCCTCGCGGAACGATTCAGAGTCATAGATGATATACATCTTCGCTCCTGCTAGGGTGCGATCACGCATAAAGTTCCACTCGTCATAGTCCGATTTGCGGGCCTTGTCCGGCCCATCGTAATGGATGCATATCCAGAACAAAACCCAGAAGAAAGACTCAAGATCGTGCATGAATGAGTGTTGCCTGCCCATCAGAACGCCGATAGCCATAAAGGCTCTGGTCCCGGTCTTCCCCTTGGTCCCTGACGCCTTGATTCGTTGCTCCTTTATAGCAAGATCAAGATCTATCAGGAACCCCTTGCGGTCAGCGGGGCCGTCTTCATCGATCACGACGTTGTTGATGGAGATATCTCTGTGAAGAAGGCCGGCTTGTCGCCTCAGCGATTCATGGCCTCGAATGCAGCTCTCCAGCGCCGCCAGCAGCGCCATTGGGGAGCTGGCCGTATATATTGGCTTTCCATAGTCTTGCAGCACGACCCTTCGATGGACTCGATTTGTTAACGGGGTGGCGCCGCCGGATCCAGCTGATTCTGAGCGGGATCGTTTAACTCGCCCTCTGGCATCAGCAGCACCATTGTTGTTCCCGTCGTCGTCATCGTCGTTGTTGTCCAAATTCGCTTCGCTTTGTCGTCGCTTGGTGCCAGCAACGCCGCTGCTACTGCCATTGTTGGGACGGTTGTCATCGCTGCCGCCATATTGACCACTGTTGCCGCTCCTGCTGCTGCTCTCCCGAAGTTGCATGACTCTTGTCGCCTTCCTGCTCTGAGAGGCCACGGAGCGCCCTCGTCGTCGGCTGGGGCTGCCAACCGCCGCTGCGATCGTAGCATTCGAGGATGCTGAGGAACTGATAGACCTCCTCCTTGCCATGGCTGTTATCGCCGACATGGTGCTGGTAAACGTGACAGCTGTAGTATCTACCATCTTGGTAATAGCTGTAGTCATCGCCATTTCTGGAGTAGTTGTCATCTTTGCTGTCGCCGTCGTCTCTGCTGTAGCCGCTGTCTCTGCTGTAGCCTCGGTGCCAGTTGCAGTATATGCTGTGTTTGCTGTAGCCGTCGTACTGTCCAGCCCTTTCCTTATCAGGGTACGAACCTCATCTTCGACTCCACCAATGTGTACAGTCTCATGATGATAGTATCGGGCCATATTGACCACTCCCTTCTCCGTCGCTTCTTTGACAAGCAAACCTTCCTCGTCTCGTTCTGGATACTGCCATGAGTCCTTAATGACAAGCGGTGCCTTCAGAAGGTCATCTTCACGATGAGCCTTCCAGCAGGTTGTCGCCCTGCTGGCGATGCATCGGGGGCGCGTGATGACCTCATCAATTATGAGACGCTCTGGCTTGCCATCCCGCTCGATCTCGATGAACCTTTTGCCTTGGGATTTCATAATAGATGGATCAAACCCCAGCCCTTCCTCGTCCATCCAGAGAAACCCAAGCATGGTGGCCACAAACTCTAGGCCGCCTCTTGCTTCGTTGATGTTGAACTGCTCGGACGCCATTCCACCTAGACGGTCGTATTCCCATAGCCTCAAGTTGGATCCGCAGAGCGTAAAAGCCAAGACGAAGCGGCGAGTGTCCTGGGCCGAGAGCACTTCTCTCGCATATGTCGCGAGGTCGATCCATGCTAGCGGTGGTGCATCGGAAGCCGGGTTGCTCTTCAGTTCGCCTGGCACTAGGATGTGCGACCAGCGATACCTGCCTGCCCTCCCCAGTTCTGGTCGAAACACGAAGTCGTCATTTACGAAGCCGATATCCATGCTGCGTCTGCCTGTGGACCCCAACAAAGGTGTCCTTGGTTGCGCGAGCAGTTTCCGTCGGTTTGCCAAGTTGGCAGGCCTATGGTCTGCCGCAAGTTCCTCCAGCTTCGGAATAATGTTTCCGAACCAGGCCAGCACTTCCGCTTCTTTTGCATCTGCCGGCCATGCATCCCATCCGTCTGGTCCAAATAGCGGCTCGTCGCCTGTGCAGCACTCATTGAAGACGGCAGCTGCAGCTGTTTCGAGGTTCGGCACGCGTGCGAAGAACGATTCTCGAAATCTGCGAATGCCCACGCGAGGATTGCCTAGTTCCCTCCTGAGGATCGGGTCGACTTCACGACGATGCTCCGACGAGTTCAAAATGCTGATTGTATTTCGGGTCCAAGGAGTCTCGGGTACAGATGGCGTGTCTGTAGCGGCCGACGTAGCTACCGTATCGCTTGCATCTGCCGTAGCTGTCGTAGGTGTTACAGCTGTCGTAGCCGTCGTAGCTGTCGTAGCTGTCGCAGCTGCCGTAGATGTTGCAGCTTTTCGTGGTAAAGATATGGTTGGCGGAGTGAGCGGTGGAGGAGGCGTTGCTTCTGTAAAAACCTTGTAGACTCGGGTCCAAATGGCAACATCGTCGAGATTGTCGATAATGGCCTCCAGAAGCGGCTGGATGCGGCTGGGATCGAAGGCGTCCGAGTTGACGATGAGAACGTATCCAAGAATATCCTGAAGCAGCGACCTGTCGCCATTGGCAGACCCAAGCAGTTGCGCCGCTCGAAGTCTCGCCAGCGTCATGAGCAGATCAAAGGCGATGCTTCGACGGCGGCTTTGCTCGAGCCGCTCATATGCGTCTGGCGAACACGCGAGGCCCGTCGAGTCACAAGCCGACGCAAAGTCGTTGCGAAAGGCGTCGAGGCCATCCCCAATGGGATTCTCCCCGATAATTTTTAATGCGACCTCGTCCATCGTTGACGCCTGCTCTTGGGAGTCGAGAGGCGAGGACGCGTTTGAAGAAGAAACATATTAAGTCACGTTAGGCGATCCTACAGTAGGTACCTGATGCAAGGGCGCTTGCAAGCATATGCACAGTGTGAGGTCTGTCTTTGGCAGGCGTAAGGCCGGGCAACAAACCCATACCTCTTCGCTATACCTGCTATATTCACCACAATTTAGCGCGGCCGAGTCATATAGATGCCCATACTTTGCGATGTGTGACTGGCGATAAGTCCTTTCAGTGAACCGGGCACTGCTACGGAAATTCTTCAGGGGTTTGACGTAGCAAAGGCTGCTCTGATATATTTTGGAACTGTTCTCTGACAATACACACACCGTGTGTTTCCGTGGGATGGTCAAGTTCTACCTTGCTCACATTTCGGTCTCAGCTCATGCCCTCCATGAACTCGACTCGATCAAGCAGCATCTGCCTGTATCCCATATACTCCTTTAGCCCTTCCCACTCCGGGCCCATCTCCTCGCCGTGCCTCCAAGGCTCCTTGAATCCCCAAGCACACGCCACCTTGTCCAGAGCCGCTCGTTCTTCCTCCCGCAACCACCTGTACCGCAGCGGCGTTCCGGGCGTCCAGGTCACTCGCTTCATCTGGTCCTTGTTGCTCAGCTTGGCAATCATGCCGAGGGACCCAACAACAAGGAAGTAGCCCGAGATGCCAGCCACGCCGATTCCAGTAGCGGTGCTAATGTCCATGGTGTTTTGCCAATACGCGGCATAGCCTGTGGATAAGCCAAAGATGCCAAATGGGAGCGTGGCGAGACCAATGGCCGGGGCGGTGCCGTGCTTGATGAGCTTCTGTCGCTTGAAAGCAGGGCGGCAGTAGGAGGACTCAATGATACCCAAAGCCGAATCCAGGTTCTTGGCATCAATCGCAGTCTGCAAAGCCATTTCTGCAACGGCGGGCTCAATGGCCCGAGTAGCCGCATTGGGATTTTGCTTCACATACGCAATCTGGCCGTCCTTGACCACGGGCTTTGGCTTGTTCGCGTAAAGTTCGAAGACGGCGGGCAGAGACTCTGGCCGGCCCAGCTGTGCCTGGATGGCAACGTAGAGCTCGAGAAACTCGGGCGTCATCTCGACATTCGCATGCGCGATGATGGCATATGCCGCGTGGGAGATTCGACCGGTTGCGTCCTCCAGTTTAGGGTCCACGGGAATCCTCGCCCCCGTCCGCTCGGCTCCCAGTGTCACCAGCTTCGATGCCGACGCCTTGAACTGCGCCTCTGCCCGCTTCAGCTGGGGTTGGAGGGCTGCCGCGGCCCGTAGACACGACTGCAGTGCAGCGGCAGTCAGCTGCTTCGTTGGGATGCCGTCAACCGAGAGGAACTTGTTACAGCTGTCCTCTGCCATGCTTGCCAATTGCGATGCATCCGTCGGCGTCCGTGGCGTCGGTGTCGACGTGACTCTGCCATTGATATCCGCATTTAGTTCCGCTTCGGCTTCCGCCCTCGAGGCCGCGACAGATGTGCTCCATCTTGCGGGCGTTGATCTCCAGACCGAGGCTTGAGCGACCTGGCTGGAGCCTGAAGCGAGTGTGCGACCGCTAAAGGGCTGCCTCGAGGCTCGTACTGGCAAGGAAGCGCAAGAATGGCATATGAAGCCAATCTGTCGGGGATTTGCTCGTCGCATAGTGAGGGAAAGGATGCGATATATCAGCGGAAGAGAAATCCTCGGATGGAATTGAAAAACAGTCTGTGATGCGAAGCCAATGGTCAACTACAGAGTTCGACAATGATGGGCGCTTCGTTTCGTATCGTACTACAGGCTCGGCTTTGACGCTCGGCCTCGTCTTAAGTCGTGATCGAGAAGGCGGGTAAGTGCAAGATTTGAGAGTTGGAGGTTCGGGTTGGCAGAAAATCATCGCATGCAAGGCTGTGATTGGCTCCACCGCCAGCAAAGGAAAAGTGACATGGGCAAGGTATGTGCAGTCAAGTACCTTACAGGCAGCAATGAGTGAAAGATGAGCTGCTGCGAGGTCGCACAGCCGCAATTACGAGAATCAAGGTAAATACAAGGAATCAAAGAAACTCTACAATCAGAAACAAAGATGTCTTTTCATCACTTAGCCACACAGCTTTCAAGAACAACTGTTCCCTCTCTAATATTGTCCGTATCAACTGAACCTGAGTGCAGTGGTGAGGCTTTGCCAAAAAGCGGGGCCTGATTGGTTCTCCTCGATTCCGTCTGCTGCAACCCTGGCGGGCTGGCTCGTAAGCCTGATGACGAAACGGCCAGCAGGCGGCCAGAGACAGCTTTTACCTTCTTGTCAACCCACGGCCATCGTCGCCGTCGTCGCATAGCCGCACCTCTGCGTCTCTCTCGCATCGCCTCTTGGATACACGCACCTCGCGGTCCCGACATCGCTGCAGCCTGTCGACTAGCCGCGGCTCACGCCCTGCACGAGACCCTGACCCGCCTCTCCCAGCCGCCCAGCGCAGCGACACTCCGGGACTGAGGCCAAACGACGACTGATTTCGCGATACCACGACTCCTGCTGGCGAACCGACTCTGCCATGCCTCCTCCTCCTCCTCCTCCGCCGCCTTTGCCCGGGGCTGGAGGGATCCCCCCTCCGCCTCCGCCTCCTCCTGGAGGAGCTCCAGGCGGCCTCTCCAGTCGTCCACCGCCAAGTTCAGGAGGCAGGGTTCGTATCCCCATGAACGAAGTATGGAAGCAACCGTGTTGCTGACTCTCACCCTAGAACGCTCTGCTTGCCGATATCAACAAGGGCAAAGCCCTTAAAAAGGCCGTCACCAACGATCGTTCGGCCCCGGTTATCGCCAAGTCGTCGTCCTCGTCCGGCCCAGCCATCGGCGGAGCTCCTCCCGTCCCCATCCCCGCCCTTGCCCTGGCACCGCCCGTCCCGGGAAACCGGGCGCGAAGCAACAGTGATCAGAAGTCCGCGCCACAAGATGTACGCCCTATCGACTCGGCGCCGCAGCTGGGCGGCCTCTTCGCCGGCGGCATGCCGAAGCTGAAGAAGCGGGGAGGAATTGATACAGGAGCCAGCGCAGACGCCTCGTTTCACTCCGACTCAGAGAAGGCCCCATCGCATTCGGCGCCTCATGTGCCGTCCTTTGCCGCGCCGAAACCGCCAGCCGACGCTGCGCCAGCTATTCCAGGACGAGGGCCTCCCATTCCTCCCCCGGGCGCAGCAGCGGCTTTGAAGAAGACCAAGGGACCGCCGCCGCCGATCGGGAAGAAGCCGCCTCCACTGCCGACATCTCGCAAGCCCTCGGCCAGGGCCACGCCGCCTCCTCCGGCTCCTCCTCCGCCGGCCCCGTCTTCAGCTGCCCCCGTGCTTCCTGCAGCTCCCGCTCCACCACCACCGCCGCCAGCGTCCTCGGCACCAGCTCCCGTATCCCTACCCCCTCCTCCGCCTCCGCCTCCAGCATCTGCGGCTCCTGTACTGCCCGGGGCGCCACCACCTCCTCCGCCCTCTGTCGCACCACCGTTACCTTCACCCTCATCAGCTCCTCGAGCCCAGCCGCCGCCGCCGCCGCCAGCGCCCCCTGGGGCGGCCCCTTCGCCTCCCCCTCCTCCGGCACCGCCAGTTTCAGCCCCATCACCACCCAGCGCCCCTCCCGCGCCTCGATCCAGAGGGTCGTCTCTTCGCCATACGATGCTCGACCCTAGCACATTCACCTTGACCTCGAACGGCGGCGGTTCCTCGGTGAGCCTGCCAGCCAAAGCGTCCAACCACTCACCCTCACCAAGCCATGGTGGCGGACGGATCATTATCCACGACACGAGATGGCACTTTAAGGACGAGAGCATGTTTCCAAAACCCCGTGAGTTTGTTGGAGGTCCGCGAAGATATAGAGCAGGCAGAGGGAGCAGTGTTCCCCTTGATTTGAGCGCGTTGCAATAGGCCAATAGATGAAGATATCAGTTTCATTTCTTGCGGCTTTGTACGTTTTTGTTTTTGTGTCTGTGAGATGTGCAGTTTGGGACGGCATTGAGAGAAAAGTGTCAATCTATCTTTTCTTGAGCAGGTAGAATCGGCTACTTCGACTCTATAGGTTAAGCATTGAAATGGAAGAGGAAAGTTTTCTGTACCTTGTGTTATTATCCCTGCATCCACTGAATGGACATCCTGCGTCGTAACACCCTCTAAACAGGTAGGCCTTTTCCAGAATCTTCATTTCGTTGTATATTGTACAGTATTCGTCTATATCCGCGCCTTTCTGCCCACCTCTTGTCATACACTCATCCCACCTGTAATATCTTACATAGACTTCAAGTAGTTCGACTCCTTGATCGCGGCCCTCCTCTCCTTGCGCATCGCCTTCCTCAGCTCCTCCCGCTTCTCCGCCGCCGCAATGTTGTCCAGCACGCTGCCGTCCTTGTCGCCGGGCAAGTTGACCGACTGCTTCGGCAGCGGGACCTTGGGCGCGAGGGCCTCGAGGTTGCCCTCGGCGAGGAGCTTGGCCTCGAGGGCCTTTTGGCGCTTGGCGGCGAGCTTTCGTTGCTTTTTGGATTTTGCTGTTTTGACCCCTCTGTGTTAGCCTTTTGTTCTGTCTATCTTTGGGGATTTGGAGTGGGACTTGGGGTTGAAGGGTCGGTGTTTGCAGGAGGTGGGTATAAAAACGTACAGAACTCGTCGCCGAGGTTGTCGTCTGCGGCATCAGCCTTCTTCATCACGTCCAGGCACGACCAAAGCCACTCCGGGTACTCCTCATCCTTCATCGCAACGGGATCCTGCCCGCCCTTTATGTAGTTGAGTCCCGTGAGCACTGTTCCCTCCGGGCAGATGGACCGCGAAGAAGTCGTTGTGGAACTGAGCTTTGATGCATCGCCGGCGTCGGTGGCCGGCGTCGAAAGTTGCGGTTCGGCGGCTGCTGAGTAGAATCGTAGCGAGGATGATGAGAAGGTGTGTCGTGAGATGGGCAATTGACGGCGCGCGACGGCGGCGGTCCCGCGGAGACACCTGGCGCAAAACATTATGATCTGAGTTGGGGAGGGAAAAGGAATTATATGTGGTGTGTATATGGAGGAGAGTTGTCGCTGGGTGGGTTTGGCGAGGCTGCGGTTCGCTGGTGCTTGGAGAAATTTTGGGTGCATGCTATCGGGTGGTGGGGTGGCCAATGAACGGCTCGGGATTGCTCGCAGCCTCACCTCTTTGAGCTTCGCAGCTTCGACGAATCGATAGCCACCTTAACATGACATTGACATTTGCAGAGTATGATGTTTGTTTTTCTTTCCTTCGGGTTCCAATCCCGTTGCTTCTGATATATACACTGGCAGACCGTTTCAGCCCCTGCGCTCAATATCATGCCCGTGGCCCTCTAAACCATGGCTCTACTCCATCCCAGACAGACCCCTCAGCCGGTTGAGCTGGCCGTCCAATAACGCAAATAAGAGACAAAAAAGTGTGATACATGTTTAAACAGTGGTGTCATCGGAATCATGAGAATCGTCCGTGGTTCAGCTTGGCAATCCTGTCGCTCGGGTGCACCTTGCGCTCCAAATCAATCTCCTGGTCCTTCTTCTCCAAGTAGTTCTGCTGGATGAACTTGGTTCCCTTGACCTTGTTCTGGCCCAGCAGCTGCAGGTACTTTTCTGTGCAAACAATGAGTATTCTGTTCTCCTATCCACCCCTCCCCTTCCGAGTATGCAACGCGAGCATCTCAGCGCTCGTACTCCAAACTCACCTCTCAAATGGCCGCAGTTCTCCAGGTGGTTGACTCCCTCCCGGACGTAGCATTTGCCCAATTCCTCGCCAACAAGACGGGTCATCATGGCGCCGACCCATTGTTCCCGGATAATCGCATCCTCGGCAGCCTTGAAGGCCTTGGTGTCGTCGAAATCAACGCCGTTGAACGTGGGGGGAACCGTCGGCTTCTGGCTCTTGAAGAGCTCGGACTCGGGCGTCGGCATGTTTGCGAGATTGGCTGAGCCTCGGAGATTCGAAAGGAAAACAGAGCAAGATTGAAGCCGAATGGTCGAGGGGCTTGAGGCACCGGAAGCTGCGTAGTATCTCCGTGATGCTTGAGCGCCTTTCAGATGGCCTACCTTGACCAATCCAGTGATGCGTTAGCCTGCTTGGGAGAGTTTCGCTCTCAGCCTCAGGCAGCAACTTTCTAGCCACACGAGGCTGCAGATGTCGCGTGTGGGGAAGCTGCTTGCAAGCTATGCCTTTCCAACTCACCACCTTCAGATACCCCACTATTCTGCCCGATAAGAAAAAAAAAAATCTGAAAAAGTAGGGTCCAGCAGGAAGGAAGAAAGGCCCCAACCACCCAGAGGTACAAAAGCTTGCGACGCTGCTGCTCTTGCGCTTCCTTCCCTCCCACATCAACACCTTTTGGAACAAGAAAATTTTTCCAAGTTTTAATCTTGTTCTCATCTCTATCTTCCTTTCGTTTATTTCTTTCCATCTACTAAACCCAATAACTCTTTCACAATGGGCAAGTCTACCAAGGTCAAGGAGTCCAAGAAGGCCGCGCCGGCTGAGCCTGTGAAGGCTACTGTCGCCGCCGTCGCCGCCAAGGGCAAGTCCCTCGCCAAGAAGGTCCTCAAGGAGGAGCCCTCCAAGAAGTCCAAGAAGGCTGAGCCCGAGTCCTCTGACGAGTCTTCTTCCGAGGAAGAGGAAGATTCCGACTCTGCCAGCGAGAGCGACTCCGACTCTGCCTCTTCTGAGGAGGAGACTGCCAAGAAGCCTGCCAAGAAGGAGGCTAAGAAGCCTGCTACCAAGAAGGAGGAATCCGAGTCTGAGTCTGAGTCTGAGTCCGAGTCTGACTCTGATGACTCTGAGTCCGATGAGGAGGAGGAGACCAAGAAGCCTGCTGTGAACGGCAAGGCCAAGAAGGCTGAGTCCGAGTCCGAGTCCGACTCTGAGTCTGATTCCGACGAGGAGAGCGACGAGGAGGAGAAGCCTGCTGCCAAGGTACGTCAATCATCAGCCCTTCATTGACCTTATACGAGCCTCAACTGACTTGCCTTTCTCTGTAGGAGTCCAAGTCTGACGACGAGTCCGACTCCAGCGATGACTCTGAGGAGGATTCGGATGACTCTTCTGAGGAAGAGTCCGAGGAGGATAAGAAGGCTGCCCCCGCTTCCAAGAAGCGCAAGGCCGATGAGGAGATCGACACCTCTGCGAAGAAGTCCAAGGTGGACAGCAACGCCGCCCCCACACTCTTCGCCGGCAGCCTGGCCTGGAGCGTTGATGACAACGCCCTCTACCAGGCTTTCGAGTCCTTCGAGGGCCTTGTTGGCGCTCGTGTTGTTACCGAGAAGGGCACCGGCCGCAGCCGTGGCTTCGGATACGTCGACTTCAAGGATGCCGAGTCTGCCGCCGTTGCCTACGAGGCCATGCAGGGCCAGGACGTCGGTGGTCGTGCCATCAACCTGGACTATGCCAATGCTCGTCCCGACGATGCCAACCCCCAGAACCGCGCCGCCGACCGTGCCAAGAAGCACGGCGACACCCTGAGCGCCGAGAGCGATACGCTCTTCGTTGGCAACCTGCCCTTCGACACTGACCAGGATACCGTTACCGAGTTCTTCAACGAGATCCGCCCGGTCACCAGTGTTCGACTGCCCACTGACCCGTAAGTTATCCCGTGTGGCTTTGCACTCCAATGTCGTTTTCATCCATCATACTGACGCGCCTTTCTGTCTTTAGTGAAAGCGGTAACCTGAAGGGCTTTGGCTACGTTACCTTCGGCTCCGTTGAGGATGCCAAGGAGGCTCTCAACGCCAAGAACGGTGCTACCATTGGCAGTGGTCGATTCGCCCGCAGCGTTCGCCTCGACTTCTCCAGCCCTCGTCCCCAGGGCGGTGCTGGCGGTGGCCGTGGCGGCTTCGGAGGCGGTCGTGGTGGTCCTCGTGGAGGCGGCCGTGGTGGTCGTGGTGGCCGCGGTGGTTTCGGCGGTGGCCGTGGCGGCAACTTCAGCGCTGTCAACCGCACCAAGCCCGCCGGCACCAAGATCTCTTTCGACTAAGAGGGTTTCATCCGAGATCTATCTGATTTATATCGAGGGGCGTGGGCATGTTCGTGTTCCGTTGGGTTTGGCTTTTTGATTCAGTGGGCTTTTGGGACGCTCTTTGGTACTGGAGCGTATATCAACGCTGGGGCTTTGGCACTATGTAATCTGTGGGCTCGTCGCCTTGCTTTCCTCTGTGGAAGCATGGAAAATGGCACGTTTGGGCTTTTTGACGTCGGCGGCCTTGGCGGTTTCTACCGCTGAGGCCATGTACAAAACCAGTGGGCTTCTGAGGGATTTGAGGGCTACTTGATCTTGGTTCATTCCGTGCGAATGACCAATTTTGACCGCGCTGCGAATACTTCTGAGGGACCCGGGGGCTTTTGCATTCACTTGCAAAATACTTGATACGTGGGCTGCACATGAGGGCTCGTTGGCACATGCCACGAGTCCAACCTCTGCTTAACTCGTTGACCAGGTAAAAGACCTCCCGGATGTACAACCGATATGAATGCTCCATGAGACGGGTAAGTCTCCGCCCACGACGTTTTCATTGCATTGTAAAAATAGGCGTTATTAGGGAAAAGTTTGGGTTTCCTTTCTTTTTACTTTAATCTACTTCTTTACCGGACACGGCGTAGACCTCTAGACTCCAAGTATCGACAATACAAATGTCTTTCCGATGAAAATGACTTCATTTTTATTCTATCTTTCTTGTGATGCAGTGATCTTGGACAAGAGCAGCCGGGCGTCTCATATGACCAGTCGCATCATGATGCGACAAGGCTGAGCATCATCCGGTGGCGCTGGTTACCGTGTGACAGACGGCATATTTGCGACATCTGCTTGTGCGACCAGACACATGCCCATCTTGTTCCTTCGCTAAGGGTGCTTTCAGGCAATTCTCGGAGGCGATGTAGGTGATTGGACAAGTCCGTGTCTATACTGTAGCTGTTTGCGGGCAGATGAGCAAGGCGTTGATCTCGTCTTATTTTGACGGATGTCTTTCACGGTCCACACTGTACGTGATGCTGCTCCATTCATGGCACACCGTGAGAACGCCATTCGTGCGTATTCAAGGGCTTATTCATCGTATTTGTTTGTTTGTTCTAAGATGTTATGATACGACAAAGCTGGCGATGCGCTCGCTCGCCAATGCTCGGAACGTTTCAAGGCAAAAGCTGAGAAGCATATCCATTCAGGTCATTACGTCTCTGGCTGCTCGGGCGGGCTTCAGGCTGGTTTAGGTAAGGGCCCGCTCCCTTGGGGGGTGCTCATGACCTCCCTCTGGTTCAACTGGGCTGGGGCTGACCTCACGCGTACAAGTACCACAGACGGACCCTTGAAATGCCAGCGCGTGGCAGTACCTCAGAAG
The DNA here is from genome assembly GCA_020002365.1 of Trichoderma gracile. Lineage (NCBI taxonomy): Eukaryota > Fungi > Ascomycota > Sordariomycetes > Hypocreales > Hypocreaceae > Trichoderma > Trichoderma gracile. The sequence goes on from JAINEY010000006.1 coordinate 1,350,132, forward strand.
AGGTGCCGTGGTTGCGTGAGATGGAATGAGAGAGGGAAGAGGTCATGTATCTGTACTTTGTGGTGGTCATGCTGCCCGTGTTGGGGAAAAGCTCAGCATACTGTGCTTGATGCACTGTCTGTGCTCCTGCCTTGGTGATTAGCCACTGATCTTCGAGTTTGCCCGAGTCCTGGCATGATTGGCAAGTGAACTTCTGCAGGGAGGCTTTCCTTTGTCACTTGGTTATTGGGCGGGAGCGTATCAAGAGACCTTGCGAGCGGCTTCGGTTGTCTTGTTTGCATGGGCGAGCATGGAAACGTGTTGGGTAATTCCGCTTCACCTTGGAGCGCGATACTACCTAAGCATCTAAGGTAGTGCTCGACTCCATAGTTTGCCTATCCTCGCAAGGTGGTAGTCTGCTATCACCGAAGCATCTGATAGAGCGAACTTGCTTCATATTCCACATCGGATACAGGCCTACACTTTAAACAGGTCATACCAGTGAAGGACCGTCTTCTATCCTTCTCCTACGTGAAATCTACTAGCAGTTTTCAACATACTGTTTCAGCCGTCTTCGTCCTCATCTTCTCCCAAGTCTCGTCATTTGCGAGAGTGACGCAATTGGTCAGCGCGTGATGCAACCCACGCACTGTCCCCCATGCGACACCGCGCAAGTACCGGTACCAAACGCCCATAGACCGGCCGCTAAACTGACGGCTCTCCCACCTGGCAATGTGCAGCTCCCGGCAGGTAGGGTAAGGTATGGACGTGTAGGTACTGCTGACTTGCCCGTCGTTCACCTTATCGTCATGCAGTTGCCCTGCCCGTCCACTCCAAACTGAACTGCCAACTGAAGCGGGCAGCGGTCTTCCGATGACAGACAGGCCCCAGCCCAGGCCATCCGGCTTAGCTGCGAGACCTTCTCGGCCCAACCTCTCCAACGGAAACACAACAACTCTCTATCTCCGACGTCAGCACATCTCACCCTCACCTCTTTCATCGCGCATCTCTCGACGGGATTCGACGACTCATCGTCCTTTTTTCTTACTTTCTTTCTTTCCGCTGAGTTACGTGCCATCGCATCTTCGATATTTGTAGCGCTGCCGAGGTCAAAGGGCGCACGCGTGCGACTGCTGGTCGACTTGCGATCGGGTGGGGCGTTGCCTGTCACGGTCGCCGATAAGGAGCGAGACTGCATCTATCGCCGTATCGTCGCCAGCGTGCTGAGGGCGAGCAACGCCGTCGGTCAGGCGGTTTCTGGGAGCTGATACCCTCATATTCTTACAAAATTACGACAAACAGCCATGGCCCAGCATTCACCCATCGGAGGACAGGCGGGCCCAAGCGGGCAGCGAACCGTCAGCATGCCAAACGTTCATCCAGGCGCGAGCCCTCACCATCGCCGCTATGACGGTTCGTCTTCACCAGTGACATATCATCGCGTCTGCCCAAGTCCATCTCCGCTAACAGGTGCAGAAACCACCGAGTCATGGGTAGAGGTCGCATCGCAGCCGTCGTCTTCGTCGCTCTCCAGCATCGGCGATGAAATAGTGACGACTGGCCTGCGAGTCGGGAGCTCTTACAACCGTCGCCGGCGAGTGCAGGCTCCCGCCAGATCCGTGCCGCGTGTGCAGACCACCATCCCCGTTACGGGAACGAGCAGCCAGGATGAATATGACGAGAGCGACAGCGAAGAAGATCATGTCCTGTCCAGCTCGACGGAGAACATGCAACCGTCGCCAGAGGAGGACATGGAGGATTCCGATGGGGAGTCGGACGGTGACGACGGCACGGCTCTGGGTGGAGCGCGCAACCAGCCAGCCTTTCGACCACAACCAAATGCATTCTCGCATCCGCCGTTGCATCCGAGAAGCTACTCGTCAAATGCAGCCATGTCTTCGCATCCTCACGGCGAATTCACACGCCCCTCCTTCTCCCAGCGCTCGCATACGAGAGTTCAACGTGGACCCAGCTTCATGTCGCCATCGGTTCGGGAGGACAACGATGCTGCCCTTCGCGCGTCACTTACTACCTTGCTGTCTTGTGCCGCTGCAGCTAGAGGCCTGCCTAAGAGTAAGGAGGAAGCTGAGGCGCAGCGAACTGCACAAACGGGAGTTGGTCCCAGCAGCCAGCCCATGGAGCTCCGCTTTGTACCCGAATCACAGCTGGAGGAGGTATCCGAGAGGCCTCAGTCAGCAGCTGCGGCGGCGGCTACACCCCCTGGCAAAAGCCAACCGCCCTCTTCCCCTGCCAGATCATCCTCGCGGACTCGCTCGCCCTCCGAGAAGGGCAAACGGGTTGTATCAACGACCCGAAACCCTCGAGCGGCGAAGAAGAAGAAGACGGCAACTACGGCGGTTGTCTCAGAGGAGGCCCTCATTTCTCCCACGCTGCTGACCTGGGTTGTCAGTGCCGGAGTCGTCGTGCTCGTATCCGTTGTTGGCTTTGGAGCTGGCTATGTCATCGGACGTGAAGTAGGCCGCCAGGAAGGCTTGGCAGCCGGCGTGACCAGCGTCAACGATACTGCGTCTTCTGGCCGGGATGTCATCCGGTCATCTGGCGGAGGTCTGAGACGGTTCAAATGGGGCGCCGTGGGGAGAAGCATTGTCGCTCAAGCGTGAATGCGGTGATCCCTTGTTGCACTTGCTCGTTTTCGGTGATGCTTGACAGTCGCAGAGATACCATGAAGTTTGACACCAAACATGCCTGCATACAGATACCACATACACGATGCTTTTATTCAGCAGTTGATTTCTTTATTTCTCATTAGCAAAGGATGGCGGTTGGGGTATTGGCGTTTGGCATTGGACCTACTCCGAACATGACTTGGCTCACAGTTTGCAGATGAGAGACACTAGGGGGTTGGCAGCGTCTGCTTTGTTTTGGAAGGCCTGGATTTTCCTTGTTGTTGCATGACTTGTTTGCTCACTACTACCTCCTTTTGCCGCGGCGGTTACTCACGCAGGTATGCAACTCATGTATCTGGCTGAATGTAACGGATGAAGAGATACTAGGGTATAAGCTGGGATCGAATCTACACCTTGGGCACTCGCTATTGCGACGACTTACACATGAAATGGCTATCATGAGGCGGATGGTCACTTGCCTATCTATTTCCTTGACGCCATGCCATTTAATGTTATTCTTTTTATTGGCTGCTTTTCGAGCAAGGAGTGACGCACTCTGCAATACGCGTAATTCAGGCATCGTGATGAACCAAGTCTGTCCTGTGGGCTATGGATAGACGTGGAAGACTGCTCGGGGGCTGTGGAGGTTTGTGAGGTGGCATCAGACCACTTTTGCCGTCTGTTTTTGTGTGCTTCTGTCACAACCAACTTTCTAGATGAGGTATATGACAGACTGAAGATTGCTGTTACGCGTATTTTCATCTGTTGACGCCATGTGCCTGCAGAGATTGGGAGTAAATACGCGTATTCAGACCATCTGGATGATGATCTCTTGGCTTGGTGTTGTCAGCTTTGCGGTCCTCCAAAGAGGGACGTATTCGCATTCGCCCGCAAGCCTCCGCCACCCGTCACCACAACTTCGAGACACACACACCCACACACACCTCAGCAATCTGATGCAAGGCAAGCGCATAGATCCGAATACGAGCCCCCACTGGATTTCCCGTTTCTCCCCCAGGCGGTCTGGCATCTCTATAACCTTTCCATCGCACGCGCTGTGATTGGCCCATCTGCCTCAAATTTTCGCCTCACAGGCTAACGCACCTTCAAGTGGGGTGTCCCTTCTTTCCCCCCTGGATCTGTGTCCTCTTCTGGGCTGGAGAGTGGACAAAAAAAGCGGCAGAAAAATTGCTGCTACATACGTATGAGGATTGGGCTTTGTGGTAGCAATTGGAAGAGCAAGAGCCCAGTCTTTTTTTTTTCCTGCTTCTCGATTATTGCTACTAGAGGCCAACTGATTATTAGAGCTAATCTTGGGCTGACTTATCGAACCACTGGTGGTACCGTAATTCACCTTCTTCCCATCTCCCTCTCCTTTTCTTCGTCTTCTTCTTTTCGACTTCGTGACGCGAGGCCTTGTCGATAAATAGGACGCGGGACCGGCAGTCTATCTTTCTTTTTTCTTCCTATTCCTGCTCCAGAGCGGCCCTTCAGTTCTCTTTTTCCTTTACTTCTGAGAGTTCCTAATAGACGCGGATTGCACAGCCAATTGCTCCCAAACCCAATCAGCGCAGACATCCCGTCACCAAAGATGGGCGTCCTCCAAGATGCCGCCAACCATCGGGTGGCCCAGCTCTACTTCCAGCAGGGCATTGGCGCGCAAATCGCCATAGGTGCCGCGGGCTTCATTGCCCTCGCCGTCATCATCAACGTCCTGCAGCAGCTGCTCTTCAAGAACCCCAACGAGCCGCCGATGGTGTTCCACTGGTTTCCCTTTATCGGCAGCACGGTGATTTACGGCATGGATCCTCCCAAGTTCTTTCGCGACAACCGTGCAAAGGTGAGCAAATTCAAGATTATCTGCAATCATTCCTTACGACGAGTTCGCAGTTGGCTGACGCTCAATTGGACAGTATGGCGACGTGTTCACCTTTGTCCTGCTCGGCAAGAAGACGACCGTGGCCGTAGGCCCCGCTGGAAACGACTTTATTCTCAACGGAAAGCTCAAGGACGTCAATGCCGAGGAGATTTACAGTGTCCTGACCACGCCTGTCTTTGGCCGAGATGTCGTCTACGACTGCCCCAATGCCAAGCTGATGGAGCAGAAGAAGGTGAGTTTTGTGCCTATAGCTGCAACAGCATTCAACACGGCCTTCAAAGTTGGGTAGTTTGCTGACACAACGCCCAGTTCATGAAAATCGCCCTCACGACCGAAGCGTTCAAGACCTACGTCCCCATCATCTCCCACGAGGTCACATCCTACTTCAAGCGCGATCCCGACTTCAAGGGCAAGTCCGGCATCGTTGACATCCCCAAGAAGATGGCTGAAATCACAATCTTCACCGCCTCCCACGCGCTCCAGGGCAGCCTCATCCGCAGCAAGTTCGACGAGACGCTGGCCGATCTGTACCACGACCTCGACATGGGCTTCACCTCGATCAACTTCGTGCTCCACTGGGCGCCTCTCCCCTGGAACCGCAAGCGCGACCACGCCCAGCGCACCGTGGCCAAGATCTACATGGACACCATCAAGGAGCGACGGGCCCTCGGCGACCAGGACAAGGAACTCGACATCCTGAAGCACCTCATGACGTCCGTCTACAAGGACGGCACCCCCGTTCCCGACCACGAAATCGCCCACATGATGATTGCCCTGCTCATGGCCGGCCAGCACTCTTCGTCCTCCACCAGCTCCTGGATCATGCTCCGCCTCGCCCAGTACCCCCACGTCGTCGAGGATCTCTACCAGGAACAGATCCGAGTCCTGGGCGCCGACCTGCCTCCCCTCCAGTACGAACACCTCGCGAAGCTGCCCCTGTGCCAGGCCATCGTCAAGGAGACGCTGCGTCTCAACGCCCCGATCCACTCCATCATGCGCAAGGTCAAGCAGCCGATGCCCGTCCCCGGAACCAAATACGTCATCCCCACGTCCCACGTCCTCCTCGCCGCGCCCGGCGTCAGCGGCTCTGACCCCAACTACTTCCCCAACCCCGAGCTGTGGGACCCCTACCGCTGGCTGCCCGGCTCTCCCAACGCGCCCCTGATGGTCCGCAACGACGAGGAGGAGGAGAAGGTCGACTACGGCTACGGCATCGTCAGCAAGGGCGCCGCCTCGCCGTACCTGCCCTTTGGCGCGGGCCGCCACCGATGCATCGGCGAGCACTTTGCCAACCTGCAGCTGCAGACCATTGTCTGCGAGGTGGTACGGCTGTTCAAGCTGAGCAACGTGGACGGCAGCAACAACATTGTCGGCACCGACTACGCCTCTCTCTTCTCTCGGCCGCTGGAGCCTGCCAAGATTCGGTGGGAGCGGAGGCAGTAAGGGTCTTCAAGAGGACGTTCTTTTGATCTGATTCAAGCAAAGGCAAAATAGAGAGGAAGAAAGAAAAGAGTGAAGAAACACCGATTTCTATCATCGAGTTGGGTTTGGATGCGTACTGTACATGATAATCTTTACGCCGGAGTTTTGTTTTGGGACGCATGGGAGGGCACGATAAAGCAAACGTGATGGTCATGGCCGCATCATGATTGCAAAGACTACCTACTTACTACTACTATTACTACTACCTAATAATGCCAGTAGAGCTTTGCATAGAGCTAGACGAGAAATCAAGAAATATTTAAAGATTTGAAGCAGCCATCACAGAAGCCTATCATGTCCGATATCTCGAATGCAACAAGAGTGTTTCAGAAGACAGATCTACTATGAGTCTTTAGAACAAAGCCAAACCGTGTTCCATCTCAACATACAAAATATCCCACCTCCCTACGATAATAGAGTTGCCCCGAATCGGCAAGTCTCAAATCCCCAAGCCCCCGATCTCCAAATCGACCCTCTACCCGCCCTATCCGGGTCCTCCGGGTCCCCCGACCAACAGTTAGTGGCCCGGCATATGGAGGGGATCTCGGTGAAGTTCTAGATGGGGGAAATAGCTTGGACCCTCCCCAGCGCCCGCTCGCTAAAAGGCAAAAATAAAGGACCCCCCCTACTTCATCTCGACGCTTTTTTAAGTTCTCATCCCCTTTTCTTGCTGCAATAATAATCAAACGGCGAGCAGAGAAGAGAGGAGAGGAGGAATGAATGAAGAAGGCAGGACCCCTGGCAGAGAGAGAAAGTTTGCACTTAGAGCTTCGGGCCTACCCATCCCCATCATATAAGCCACCATTTTCCCCCGGATGCCAGTCCCGCGTTTCTCCTTCGTCTCATCCTGTCTAAAGCGCTTTCATTGTGGCGTCATAAGTCCCTCTCCTTATTGCTTTCACTTTCCTGTCGAGCCTTGAACTTCAATGCCTTGTTTGTTTCTCGCATCTTCAGTCGTCGGTTCATCATAATATTGTAATCATTATCAGGTTCGGCGATATGGCGCAGTACGGCCCGTATGTTCGACTCTGGGGCATCCGCCCGTCACAACTCCCTGCAGAGACCGCGTCAGCTCAAGAGCTCGTCCCATTCCTTCAGTCCATTCTGAGCGAGGCAGTCCCTTTCGTCGGCTCAGTGCCCCTACAATCTTCCTCCTCGTCATCATCATCATCATCATCCTCCTCCTCCTCATCGCGCAAATCTGGCAAGGCCAGCCAGGGTGGTGGCCCAGGCCCAGTCGGCCCCTGGAAGCCAAAGGGATGCAGGGCGTTCCCTCACTCCGCCGCGCCGGTGCACATGTTTGAGCGGGTCGTCTCGGCCGAGGACCTCAAGCTCGCGGCCAAGAGCGGCAATCTCCCGCAGGCATCATCATCCTCCTCCTCCGGCGCCGCGCCCAAGATCAGGCCGGAGACGTGGAGCCTCCGGCGCAGCGTCCACGAGGGCGCCAAGAAGGCCGGCACCGCGGACTGGGACGAGTGGAAGCGGTGCTTCAAGGACGAGCACGCCGACGCGGAGATGAAGTTTACGCCCTCGGTGATGAGCCACGCGCTCAAGAAGCAGTGGGATTGCGGCGGCGCAGAGGTCGCGCTCGGGGACGACACGTACGAGGACCTGACGCTCAAGCTGGAGGAGTCGACGCACAGGATGCCCGCGCCGCTCAACAACCGCGTGTTCCCCGTGCTGCAGGTGACGGCGGCGGTGAGGGGCCGGCGCGAGTTCATCGTCGTCCAGATCGCAGCGGTGCCCGAGTCGTCCAAGGCGGAGGAGCAGAGGCCGGATGGCGCGCTGAGGGGCGCGTACACGAGCATAGAGCGCTTCCGGGAGGTGGACGAGCAGGGGAATGTCGAGTGGCTGATGGGGACGGTGTCGGATGCGCGAGGCGTGCTGCCGGCGTGGATCCAGAAGATGGCGGTTCCGGGGCAGATTGCAAAGGACGTCGATATGTTTCTGGAGTGGATTGCGAAGGAGAGAGAGAGGGAGAGCAAGTAGATAGCGGTGCTCTTTTCCCTATCTATGCGAGGATGGAAAAGATGTGTATGACTATGTATGTATGTTGGTATGTTGATGGGGCGATGTGATATGGAGGAGATGGGAGTATGCGATATACCTATTTGTTAGTGTTTGTCAGATGTATGAACCTCTTATTTACCATATTCGAGGAGATTATTAATAAAGAGATAATGTCAGTTGCCGGTTTGGTTTTATCCCTATTATCCTTGTAGTTTGAGGGAAGGAAGTTGGTCAGTCCCTTCCTCTGTATCTCTTCTTATACTTCGGGAAGGAAGTCTCACGATTAAACACCGCCTTCCCAACTACCGTTTCAATCCTCGGCACTACTCTCATTTCTTTGACTCCTTCTATCCTTTAGATCATCTCTACCCAAGCAGCTGAAGCATCGGCATGAGGCTTGAACTCAGTCAACTCTCATAACTGCCAGCATGAAGACAAGAGGCCGCTCCGTCCCAGCAACAACCTCCCAATCCGCATGCACCTCCAGACCAGGCACCACCACCACCACCACCAAGCCCCTAACAACAGCAATCATCCCCTCCTCGTCCTCCTGCTCCTCCTCCATCTCCCCCATCCCCATCAATGGCGGCAAGCTCCTCTCCCAGGCCGACGCCCTCGCCCGCATGACGGTCGAGCTCAACGTCCGCGCGGTCAGCGCCCAGACGGAGCGCCTGGAGAAGGGCCTCGGCGCCCTGGTGGCGTGCACCAAGGAGGACAGGGCGTTCCGGGAGACGCACGACGCGCGGCTGCAGAGCCTGTGCAAGGAGATTTTGGCGGTGAAGCAGCGCATGGAGGAGATTCAGGGGCCGGAGTGGAATAAGGGCGGCGATGGGAGGGCTGAGGCGTCGCGGAAGGAGGTGGATGAGTCGATTGAGCAGCTGAGGAGGGAGATGGGCGAGATCAGGGGCTTGGTGAGCGGTATCTCGAGTGCGCTGGATAGGCTCCCGACGGTGGCGGAGGCAGAGGCCTTGATGAGACGGACGCAGGCTTCGGCTTCGGCAAGCAATGGTGGAACAACACCAGCAATAACTGCCATAGAACAGACCTCAAAAATCAGTAAGCTCTCCCTCATCACACAGCATGTCCCCTACCCAGCAGAATGCTGACACAAGTTTTCCTCCTCCCTCTCCCAGAAGAACCACGATCCCTCAAGCAGCGCATCGAAGACACCATCGCCTCCACCCGCCGCTGGAACCGCGACCACAAGACGACCAAGCTCACCGACGCCGTCTTCATAGCAAACTACCTCAAGCAGCAGTCCAAGCGCGACCCCCAGATGGCCGTCTACATGCAGAGGGCGATCCAGAAGCACGTCCAGAACGGCGGCGGCGGCGGCCCGCGGACGAGGGCTCGCCCGAAGAGCCTCGAGCAGTTTTGCAAGGTGCTGGTGTGGAAGGATGTGCTCGATACGGCGGAGATTGTGCTCGTGAGGGATTGGAGGAGGACTGCGAGGGCGTTGGAGGAGAGGGCTTGAGTTGATGTGGTTGTTGGGGAGTTAATATGCCGAAACTCGCAAGAGAATGGGGTGGTTACAGCCATTTCGCTGAAATATCAGATGCAGATACGCGGGATTTCACGGCATGCTGTTTAGAAGCTTCATTGAGGATACATGGCGTCTTGCGAGACAGAGGAAAGTAAGAGACAATATAGCATCAAGCAGTGTTTCTTGAACGACGGTCAAGCTGGGGTTCGAGGCCTTGCTACAACACAAACATGCACGAGCTGTCTGATGTGGTACGTTCAAGCGCAGTTGATACATGGCATATATCATGTATTTCAATCGCTGGACCTAGCCATCAAGGCTTCGATAAATAAACGCTGTATCGAACCCTATCATCCCCCCGTGTCCGTTTCGAACTACTTTATAAGCAGGATGATGATTGTTAAAAACAAAAAAAGCATAGTAAACGCCATTCCAAGCCCCCTTCCTGTGAGACCATCCTATCCCTTTTAACCAACCCTTAAACTCCTCGCCAAAAGTATGGCACATGAAACCAGCTTATAAATCTCTCCTCGCCGGTAAGTGATCCATCGACAGACGTGACCGACATGAACGTCGACCACTCTGAAGATGATGGTGTAGTCGTGTAGTTAAATAGACGTAGAAGAAGAGTAGCGAGAAGTGAAGAAGAGAATTTATGAAGTAAAGAAGAGAAGTAAACTCTCAATCGTCCGCCTCGATTCCAATGGAAGACTGCTTCAGGGCAATTTCGGCCTTAAGCGACTTGATCTGGTTTTCAAGACGGGTCCTGAGGATCTTGTTTTGTGTTCGCTCAAGGTCGGCGACACGCGAGGCGAGCTGTCTCGTCAGGTCATTGATCATCTCCTTGACGCTATGCTCCTCGTCACGACGGGCACGTGCATCCTCATCGAGGTCGTCATCGTCGTCATCGTCGTCGTCGTCATCGTCGTCCTCTTCGGATTCACTTTGCTCAATGCTTTCCTGCAAGACCGCCGACGCCGACGGAGTAGCAAGCGCAGCTGTTGGAGTCTGCGTGTCCATGGCCGTGGCAGGGGTCTCGGCAAACAGCTCATCAGCAAAGGCCGCCTCCAAGTCGGCTTCAAGATCAAAGTCGTTCTCTTCCTCCACCCCCTGGGTATCGTGCTGCTGGCCAAAGTAGCCGAGACTATCGTCCATCTCGCCTTCAGCATCCTCCTCTCCTTCCTCTTCGGCACCGTTACGCTCGTCGACCCATTCCCACTTCGTACCGGCGCATTTAGCGTCCTCGGCGAGAAGTCGTTCGACCTCTGCTTCCTTGTCCTCGATTTCTTTGCGGCTGATGGTCTTGGCAAATCGGCGGTTCACGCAGTCGTGCATCGGCGGTGTCAGGCCATGTGGCCACTTGAAGTTTGAATCGATGATGCTCGGTAAAGGCACGTGCCTCGCTTCCTCTTCGCTCTTGACAGCCTGGAATACCAGAAGCATCTGACAGATGTCCGCCGACTTCATGAGCGACTTGCGGTCCCACGTCTTCATGGATTCCGTAATGGTAGGCAGATCGACCAAGACTGCCGCGAAGCACTGGCCCTTGACGCACACAACGGCGCGCCGAGACTCCTCCTCAAAAAATCTCATGTAGATGTCAGCACCGCCAGCCGACTTGGGCAGGCCAATCTTGCCATTCTCCATGCACCAGCGCACGTAATCGGCGTGCTCGCCCGGCAGCATGCGTAATATGAACTGCTCCTCGATTGCCGGGTCGATCTCGTTATCGCTCGCTTCGGAATCGTAGCCATCGCCCGGGGGGTGCACAGGCGGACGACCACGAGGCTTGAGCACCAATTGAGTCAGCCCAGCCTTGGATCCCGTCTTGACCTTTGTCCCGCCGCCTCCTCCCCCGACCTTGACAATGGGCTTGATCTTGATCTTTGTCGCGGGCGGAGGACCGTGACCAGCTGTGCCGGCGGTGCTACCGCGCAGCGGCGCCTCGTCTTCGTCGTCGCTGAGCGAGCGCTTCTTGCTTTCGATGAGCTTCTGACTCGGTTTCGCTTGTCTGCCCGCTTTGGTCGTCACCACCGGTGGCAGCCCCTTATTCTTGTCCTTGTCCTTCTCTTTATCCTTTTCCTTCTCCCTCTCCTTCTCCTTCTCCTTATCCTTGGTCACGTCCTTCATCACCACATCGCTGTTCGCTGATGGTACCGCCGGCGTGGGCGGCTGCGACGAGCTGATCTTGAGCTTCACCTTGCGAGCCCCTTCGCCAGGCGTCGGCAGCGGCGCGGTTGCAGATGGAGGCGCTCCTCCTCCAGGCGTGGGCGCGCCGTCGCCTACGAAGGAGGCCGAGCGGCTGACGTTGATTTTGAGTCGCGGCTTCGAGGGCGGTGGAGGAGCCGCGGTGGCATTGCCTCCGGGGCTGGGCGCTGACATTGTTCTGGTGCTGGATTTTTTGCTTGGAGATTCGAGTGACGTGATGACAATGCCGGTCTAGTCGATGAAGATGCTCGGTTTGCGTATGAGTTATTGATTGAAGAGATGTGGGAAGAGAAGAATGCAGATGGTGGAAAGTGGAAGAAGGCAAAGAAGAAGTTGAGTCTGTTGAGATTATTAAAGTTCGAGGTCGAGCTCCAAGAAGGTTGGCGCGGGAAGCCGCGGCCAGGCAGTAGCCTCGCAGGGAATTATGGGGCATCACGCGCTGCCGATTCTCACTGTATTCACAAGTACACACACAGAAGACAATAGACACAAACGATACACATCAAAGTGAGAGGAATCTCAACATTTTGATGAAGAAGAATACATCAATTGCAACAATCAAACAAGTTGGTCAATAAACGAAAGAGCCCTTTCAGCTGGTATTTGAACGAAAAAGACAGTCATGCTCGCTACATCAAAAACATATCCCCCAACGCCGTGCAATGCCCATCCACCCACCATCAAGATACTACATGAAATAACAGCCCACAAACGAATGTGTCGAGATACATCAGCCCAAGATAATCTCCCTCCTTTTTTCTGCAACCTCCCTTATACGCAATCAGTTCATCCACGCCCACGGAAAATCGCCGTCCACGTTATTCCAGCCTCCCCCCTCAACGCCGGCCTCCCACCCCATCATGACCCCCAGCATCTTGCACCCCATCGAACTGACCGTACACACGATCCTGTCGCTTGCCCCCGCAAGAACCGCCAGATCAAGCATGTACGCCCTGCCCATGTAGCTGCGCAGCTGAAGCGTCTGTTCCGAAGGCGGCTCGATCCGCCCCGCCGACGCTCCGTTTGCATGGCCGTTGTGCTTCCTATCGAAGCCGAGGTTCCAGAACATGGACGCGAAGAAGCCGCCCTCCCACCCCAGACTTTCATCCTTGAACGGATGTAGGACGCGGGGATCGACGTCTTCCCGCGGAGCGACCTCCTTCGAGGCCAGGCGGATGCGCTCTTGCGCTATCAGGGCGTCGGAGAAGTCGGGCTGCTTGTAGACGGCAGGGTCGTCGGAGGCGATGATGGTGATGGATCGGTTTGATTTCAGCGGATCGTGGCTTTCGGTGGAGCTATAATATGCGTTGACCAAGTCCTGGGCCTTGCTGAGATACACCTCGGACGGAATGTACGTGTTGCGGTACTGATACTCCAGAGGATGTGAGTCGCCGCGTCGGACATGGATCCCAACAATGGGTACGGGGGGTAGGGCTGGATCTCGTTCCATCTGCTGCTTCCTCAGTTCTTTGACTCGATTGTGGACGAATCCTTGATCGTCGCCGTTGAGCTTGAAGAGTGCCTCATATCCAGATCTTGCTAATCCCATCAGATCTCGGAGGTTGTTACTGGTCCCTGCTGCCCGGTGGTACTTGGCCATCAGCGCTGGAAAGACGTCCTTGAGCGTTGTGCCGGTGACGACCAGGTGCCTCGCCTGTGCCGGACAGGGAAGCATCTGATGTCGAGGAGGCGGCCGGCAGTCGGGCAGGGGCGGCGCCTCGAAGATGTCCATGTACTGGCCATAAGCCCAGCGGGAGTCGTCGACGAAAAAGGCCCGTCCGTCGTGCTTCGCCAGGCCGTAGAGCATCCACATGCCCATGACGGCAGTCCCCAGCCCGGCATCTGAGCTCTCCAGCACATACGTGACGGACGATTTGCAAACGGGCAGCCCGGCCATGGACTCCCAGTCCAAGCCGACAAAATGCCCCGTCTTCCCGGCCGCGCTTCCATGTCGAGCTGTGGGCAAGAGTCCAGATCGCTCGGCCTCGTGCACGTCCACGAAATACTCGTCCACGGCGTCGTACTTGAGCTTGTCTTGGTCAGTCGGGGGAGCTTTGCCGCGCAGCTCCCTGGTATGGGCCGAGACCTCGCGGCACTTGCTTCCCATGCCGGCATACTCTTCGACCGACAGAGGAAAGTCGTGATTGTGTGGAATAGACACGGTCCACTTTGACCGCGAGTGGCCGTGGCTGACAACGATTGGCGTGGGGAAATCCGGTAACGCATCCTGCCCGACCATTTCAAACTCTTCGGTGGTGAAGTGAGGCCAGACGGCAATGATGGACTCTTTGTTCCGGAAGACGAGGCTGGCAAAGTAAAAGGTCGCGAGAAGCGTAGCAAAGTAGAGCATGTAGCGCAAGACCCGGCTTGGGCGAGCGATGAGAACCTTGGCAGGCGACTTCTTTGGCCGTGGGACCAGCACAGGGAGGCTCGGCGAGGGAGGAGGGGAGAAGAGGAGGTGGTTGAAGCTGAATCGTGCCGAAGTCGATGACAGCGGTGCCTTGTCGGAGTTGTTGTATGAGGCATTGCGGCGGAGGTTGAGCCTTGGAGGTGCAATCATGACCTTTGTGTGAGTCGAGAGATCCAGAGGAGGCGCCATGGTGATGGTTTATGTGTGAATGTCCACACAAGCTCGACTAATGCATGAAATAATGGAAGCCGAAGAAATAATGGATATGAAGGAGAGTCAGAAAGAGATAGGGTCAGAATGTGTGCCGCCACGACCTCGGCAAGTGTAAAGCCAGCATCAAAGACTGTTCAAAGAGGACTCGAACGAGGAAGAAGCGGAAGCAAAGAAAAGAGGTCCAGGATAAACCGCAAGAAAAGACGAAGCACAGACAGGGCCAGCCAAGAGCTGTCAACAAGGTGTCGAAGCAAGGCAATCCAGACGACAAGAGGACCGAGGCATGTGCTCGAGTACTAAATCAGTCGAGGTTTCTCCCTCTCCCGACAAGACGGCATTATCAGGCGATGACACCCCCCTAGTAAACACCGCCGATCATCACGGGGCCGCCGCAGTCCCGAGGCCGTATGGCTGCGTTTGTACCTGAGGGTGTGCCGAAGTGAGGTGAAGTGAGATGGAGTGAAACGAGTGGCAGAAGGGGGAAAAAGAAAGGCGGCCTGTGTGACTTGTTCTTCTTTTGAAGTCCTATCACGGCTCGAGGGGGAAACAACGGATCCCGCGGGGGAACACCCGAAGCGGGATAAGAAGCGAGCAAGAAGAAACACAAGGGCGGCAGAAAGAGGGAGGATGAAAGGCAAGAACGGTATGTGTGTCAGAGGACTATGCTGTCAAAGATTGACGGGTATTATATGGTCAGAGGTGGCGAAGTTCCTGCTCAGGTTTGGGGATGGAAAAAAAGGTTGAGAAGAAGAAGAAAACTGGGTTTCGAGATCGCAAGAAGATCGCGGAGACGAAGAGTGCGAGAGACACCAGCTTATACCAGATCGCTTCCCATGCAGACGCAGGCAGAATGAGAGAAATGCCTTGTTGCTCGGGACAATAAAAGCAGAGAATAAGAGATGTGATCAGGAACGCTTGGTTGACGGGCCAGATGCCGGCCTGTGGGCGCTTGGTCAAACAAACAAACCCGCAGCTCTGACCTCTTTTCTTCTCACGGAAGGCCGGTGCTGGACGGAGTACTTGTATGGACTGTAAGTACAGAGTTTCAACAGGGTCCCTGGCGGGTGTGTCTTGTCTAGCTGTGGGGGAGAAAAAGGCCTGATGTCATGTCTCTTAACATCCCTGTCGACAAGAAAAAGACAGGGAGGATCATAAGGATGTGCTGGAGAAAAGTGTTGCGGGCGTTTGATGCCGAGGGAGAGTCGTTTGACAGGATGGCCGGAAGTGAAACGACTCGTCGGGATAGCACAGCGTGGTGCCCACGTAACCACCAGGAGCACAGATCAAAGAGGCATGACACATACCGCAAGATAAAAGAAGAGTAATACCTACTATCAGGATGAAAAGAATGGAAAGAACCCGACAAATCATTGCTCTGCAAGCCATTGTATCACCCTCTCAACACCACCACTGTCCGCTCCCCGATCCAACCATCAAGGGATTTCGCGGCTCCGGGCCACCCATCTCACAGGGGTCAAAGAAGCAAAAGGTTCCAGCTAAAGACAACTTTCAGCACACCCCTGCCTCTGCAGACGTCAGAACTAATAAGATCATCCACTCTGCGTTCTGTTTCCCATCATGACGACGCTTAAAGGAAAGCGAAGAAGAAAAAGGCTCATGAGCAAGGGACAAGTCAGACCAGAAAGAAGAAGCCCAGAAACAGAGGAAATGGTGATAGTCGTTGGAAAGGTACCAAGGGTCGGGGCTCCGTTTGCCAGCGTCATACCCCAACAGGGGGTCACAGCAGAAGAAGCCGCCCTCTCATGAAACCGAAGCCGATGGGCTGTTGGTTGCCACATTCCAGACGATACGTACAATTACAGCTCTTCACCAACCCCGATTCATTGGCCTGTGCTCAAGAATAGGAAGATGGAAAAAGTGACGCGGCACTTTGCGAGGATACGAGTCAGAACAACTGATCTGAATGATGGAAATTGAGTTTTCTCCTGCTGGCTTGTCTGGGCCGATCTACACTTGCAAGGCTTGTAAAGGTGAGGTATGTATAAGACAGTATGAGGCAGCATATGGACTGGTGAGGGGAGGTGTGTGTGAGAGAAACCGACAAAGTTCGACTCGAGAGGCGTTAATTATCGCGTGTTTCAGATTGTCCGGCCCTCACACCCAATCGATTGGATTCGGAATCCTTGCCCGATGCACCCTAGCCCCTGCACCACCAAAAAAGGCACTTCTGTCCACTCAAACGCCGCCATTCACTCATTCATCCATTCCATCAAGCTTTTCAAGTAATTTCATTGTATTCCTCATCATCGTTTGGTCGTGATTTGCGAACAATACGTGATGACTCGCAAGGTAGAAGGAGACCCGTCTGCCTCGGCTCGTCCCTACGCTGATGAGCTGACTCGGGCATATATACGATACAAGGCAGCTTCTATAAGAACCTTCCACTTCATTAATCTATCTGCGGCTCGTCATCAGCCCATCTCATTTCTTGCTTGATATACAGATTTCAGCTTCAATCTATTTGCCTACCTAAACAACGTAGCGGTACCAATGTAATCTCAAGACTGGCCCGGTAGAAGCCCCCTTGTAAAGAAAGGCAGCGTCCATTCTTCTCATACACGCATAGAGCCTTGAATGAAGATTCTGCATCCACTCGTTCTGTTCTTCTTCACCTTCTCTACTTCTTCCTCTTTTGGTCTGAGGATCCCGTGCTGGGTGCCGTGACACCACAGACTATCTTTCATGAGATTGGTAAGCCTACGAGTAGACATAGGAACAACGACCTTCAACGACAGCCCTTGTAATTCTTCATCGTTGCTTTCGTCTGGTGTAATGCCATAGATCTCACCTTGACACATCCAAGGAACTTGCAGCCTTGTATCTCCTCCCACCAACCGATTGCGTAACATCCTTCACTTTCAAACGAGAGTCAAGTTCACAAAACGTGGACGTTTGTAGCTTATGAAACCATGGCCTGCGCTGGTATATAATAAATTCTTCGCTAAGGCAAGCAAACGAAAGGCGTTCAAAAATGAGAAGAGAATCAAGGAAAGAAAAGTACAGCGCCTGTCCACGCCAGGCTCCTAATTGCCCATTTTGAAGTCATATGCTAACCCAATGCAAAAACCCTAACCAGACAAGAGAGCTCGAGCGGGATCCTTGAACCCAACGCCCTCCTTCTCCGTCTTACTCTGCAGCTTCCCAGCCACGACGAAACATCATCAAGACGTGCGATAAAACGGGAGGTAATTCGTACACCAGCAACGAAACTTGTCGTCCAATCCGCGCAAAACCTGTAAGCGACTCGGAATGCTGCATCATGAATCAAAACACCAGACCCCACTCGTGTTGCCCCTTTCTCGCAGAGCAAACAAGAATCAAACTCAAAAGCTCGGGTATAACATGAAAAGAAGCAAACACAATAAGAAGAGAAGAAAAGATGGCTCCCATGCCTTAAACACCTTGTCCCACCAGAGATTTCCACAAAGAAAAGGTTCTCATCACATCACACTTTTGGATGGCGGCTAGTGTCCGGCCTTCGACCGGCTTCAACTCCGTTTCCTTCTGCCCCAGATTCCCGGCACTTCATGACGCAGCCTCAAGAGGGGCACCACTGCGCTCTCCAACAGGCGTTGCTACACGTCGCAATGGTGGAAGCTCGCTGGGTGGCTCGCCTAATGATTCCAGCCTGTGGATAGGCGCCAGTCGTACACTGCCTCGAACACCCCTAACGATCTGGCCGGTCTCGACTCTGTCCTGAATCATCTCTTCGAGCATATTGTTCATCTCGTCAATGCTCTTCGTCCTTCTCTTAGATTCTTTGCGAAGAGGGCTCCAGTGAAGACTGTTTCGAATGCCGTCTTGTGACTGGGGCGAGCGAGGCTCCGTCATTGCGTCGGCATTGTCCCGGGATCGAGCTGCGCTTCTCAGCGCAGCCAGCATGCGATCCTTGTCATCCAGCCTGGCTCGCAGATCCGCAATCTCGGCGTCCTTCTCCTTGAGCAGGGCAGCCACGCTGTGATCCTCGCCCACCATGATGCCCTTTGTCGTGACTGAGAAGCCAGATGATGTCCGAGAGGAGCTGGCTCGCCGGGCCTGCAGCAGTCGTTTCTCGAGCGTCGAGATGTACCGGTTCTTGTCTGCCAGATCGGCCTGCAATGCTCGGTTCTGCGCCGTCAGAGAAGCCAAGCCGTCCCCGTTCTCGCCGATACTGTCCTCCTCCGCATCAATAATCTCGGCTGCTGCCGCTTCGCCCGACATTCTCTGGGTCCCGTAGCTGGATCTCCGCCCAATCGTAGAGTTTGACGCCACCGATGCCGTCCGTTCCAGGGGCGACCTAATCGACATGGCAACCGACGATCGGGCTGATCCCGGCACTAATGAAATCTGCGAATATCGTGCAAGTGCGCTCATGGTTCCGTTCGAGTTGACGCCGGCCGACTTGGAGCTGAGGATCAGGCGGTTGAGGTGATCGATTCGTTCCTTGAGTGCCGTCCTGGCAAGCTGCATTTCCAAGATTTGTTCCTCGTGCCGCTCAGCCATCTGCTGCGTCTGCACACGGTCCTCCTCGACAAGCTCCTTGATCTCTTCGTCGTTCTTCTTGTTAGCCTGCGACTCGAGCTGCTGCTTGAGCTCCTGGATCTCCATGCGATATCGCTCCAAGAGCACCCGCGCGCCACCATCGCCTCCGGCGCCTAGCGCTTCTTCGGCCTTCTTAGCGTGACTGACAATGCTGTTCTTTGCGCGAGAGGCGAACTTGAGGGTGTTGAGCGTCTCGATGGTGTGGTTGGCTGAGGTGGCAGCAGTTCCAGTCACGCCGAGCGCAGCCGTACAAAGGATACTAACAAGAGAGTTACCAGAGAGGGCTCCCTGGAGCAGTCGCGTCAGTTTGCTGTCTCGGTACGGCAGATGCTTCCCATCCTTGTCGCCGCCCTTGTCCTTCCACTCAGAAAGCTTTGCAATGACCGTTCCGAGCGTGAGCAAGCTCTTGTTGATGTGCGCACCCTCTTGTCTTCGCTCCTTGGACTCTGCCGCCTTTTCTGAGCCGGCAAGATCGATCAAGCTCAACGTAGACACTCGAACACCTCCGGGCACCATGCCTGATCGCTTGCTGTCACCGGCGGTGCCGCCCGCCGGCATTCGCTCTCGGCTTTCGACGATGATCTGGACGACGGCGTGACTGCGAGAACTTCGGGAGTTGAACTGGGTGCTGGCTGTTCGACGGGCCTGGTCGCCTCGCGCAATGACTCGAAGCAGCTGCGTGGGACTCTGGACGATTTCCTCCTTCAGAGGAGTGGCGTAGACGCCGCGCTTGGCATCTTCGCGTAGCTTGATCTCTTCTTGCGGAGCCGCAGCGCCATTGGCAGAGGCCATGCTCAGCAGATCGTGAATCTTTTCGTTATAAATTTCAAGGTAGCTCACTCTCAGCAGGAACTCGCGGGACGGAGTCTCTCGAATGTACGAAAAGATGTCGGTGATGGCCAGCGGGATGACACCTGGTGACGATGCCGTTCCTTGCATGGAAAACGTCTTGCCAGTTCCCGTCTGGCCATAGGCGAAAACCGTGCCATGGTAGCCTTCCATTACTCTTCGGACGAGGCGCTTGGCCATGTGGTCGTAGACACGGGCGTTGTTATCGTGCGTCGTGAAAACATTGTCTAGAGAAGTCGGTGTCAGCATGTCTCTTGTCATTCCGAAAACTGCGCTTCTGGGATCGCGCACAGCATCACATACCATAGTAATAATCGCCCCCTTCTTTTCCTCTATAGCCGATCAAAGCCCTTCGACCATCGACCATCCATTCTCCATCTGTGTGGTCGTTGTTTGATGAATCGGGTCGCACTCGGACGCTGACAATAACGTTGCCCTTTGCCTCCGTGGCAGACGATCGCTTTTCGGATGCGCTCCCGGACGCGTCGGCGGAGTCCTCGTAAGTCGTCGCTGATGTGGAATAGGAGCCCTGAGCTGAGGAACTTCGGCTTTGAGGGGGGGACGATACACTGATGTGGCCATCAGACATACGGACGCTGCTTATGAATTTGCCCTCGGCGCTGCCATTGAGCAGGCTCGGCGTAGGCGTTGGAGTATTACTGCTGGCTACGGAGTCTCTAACAGGCTTGGGTTTTCGCGTGGCGCGAGCTCCGTTGCCTGCCAGCGGGCTAGAGGGCATGCTGCTGGTTCGACCGTCGCCCTTGGGAGGCTTCGGGAAGGAGTTTATGCTGACAGCTTTTCGGACTGTCTTTGAAGATGCGGCAGCGAGCTGGCCGGCCTTTGGTATCGGGGGTATGCTGCTGTTGGAGGAAGCGGGAGACGCTGTGGAGGGTGCTCGCAGACCGCTTCGAGGCGCAGCGGGCGACTTTGGACTGGGGATGGAGGCCATGCTTTTCCGACTCTTTGGCACGGAAAGCGTTGGAAGAGAGGTGTCGGATGGCCCCATCGAGGGGCGAGGGCGCGGAAGGGCGGTCGCCATACTGCCTTGCGGTGCGGTATAAGAAGCGTGGTGGGTATAAGAATTATGCTCGCAGGTCCCGCCTGAAATGGCTTGTGCGTTGTGCGTTGTGCCCTCGATGGCTTCAGCCGTCCATGTACGGCAGATGCGTTGGGCCAGATGTCGAACGGCAGAGGCGCTGTTGCGCTATCGGCAGCCTTGGACAGACGGGCTGCAGAATGGAGACAGAAAAGCCCGACCGACGGGGGGGAGCAAATTACTCAATATCACAGGCGAAACAACGGTACCTGGCGCAATAGCATCATGTTAGCTGGACTGCCTGCGGCGAGTGGCCCGTCTGTGCCGACAAGGAGAGCTGGGTATGTCGCTGAGGATAGGGGGTCTGAGAGGCATCCACGATGAGAGGGGGGGTTCCATACCGCTCTCTCCCGCAAGAATTGTCTGGAGAATTCTTTGCGTATCTGTAGCGAACAAGGCGAAGCGGAGCAACTGGGTCTCCAAGCCTGGCCTGGGATATCCCGATAAACGCTGCACGAGATCCGCAACGGAAAAAGACAAAAATAACAATAGAACCCAGAGAGAATGCGAGGAAAGAAAGGAAAAGAACAGGGTGACTCGGGCGAGGATTTCTTGTCGTCGCCCGGTGGCCAACAGAAAAGCGGTGGATTTCCTCTTTTTCCTTTTGGGGAATACTAATAAGATGACCGATGGACCTGCCGACAAAGTGCCGCCAAGGGTGGCAATCGTCAAAGACTGACAAGCTGTTGGCAGACGCCCGGGGCTAGAGCAAGTCGCAAACGAAGAGGTGAAAGTCCATATAGAACTGAGAGAGAGGATATAAGCAGCCGGGGGAGCTTGTTGATGTGCGATCGTGGCTCGTCGAGTTGAATATGCGCAGAGAGCTGCAGAGTCACGGAAGCAGGCGCGGAGAAGGGCGATTGCAGGGAAGCCGCTTTTTTTCGGGGGAGACGCAGCAAAAGATCGATGAAGACAAGGGCCACTGACGTTGGTGTACAAGACGCAACGGCGTGCTGACGTCGCATACGACAAGTACAGGTATGACAAAGGAGACGGACAGGCGTCGACAGAAACGAAGGGAATGGCAAAAGAAGGCACGAAAAGCGAGATTGATTGGAATGGGATTCCAGAGAGGATGGATGTGGAAAGTTGCGAGAGAGACTGTCTCGCCCAGATGGCCGGCACAGTTGATGGAGAAAATCGGATATCGATAGCACGGGACAGGGCAAGGAAAGACTGGAGGACAAGACAGGCGAGATACTGTACTTGCAGTTGGATAAGGTAGCGTGGGAGTATGAGTGGGAGTGACAGTGGAAGTGGAAGTGGAAGTGGAAGTGGCTGCGTCTGGGCCAAAGCACACGCAGAATCACGCATGCATGTACAAGCACAAGCAGCTGTACGAGCGGCAGCTGCGCATATGTACGCATCACCAGCCGGTACCGATACAATCACAAGCGGGCGATGCAAGTCACTGCAGACGAGCTCCAGCCAAGCGGCAGCACGACATTTTGGGCTCCCAGGACCCGTTCAGTGCAGTTGCTGCCGCAATTCTCGACTCGGCCTGCCCAGCAACGAGATGAGCAGCTAAAGCGGTTGGTCCAGTGATGGCTTGAAAAAACACGACCTGCAGCTCGCAGCAGCACCTTGTCGTCTGTGGTACAAAGGATGGATGCGAACCTGGACCTAAACAAAGCCGGTGCATGTGGGAGGGCGGGATCCATCTGGCCCGTCCGTCCAATCCCATCCTGGCGGACAGCTGCCTGTCCAGCCCGCAGCCTGGCTTAGCGCGTCGATTGGTCCCCAAGTCCCCTGGGCGCCGTCCTGGCTGTAGCGCCACCATGCGCTAAGGCGTGGGCGCTCTAGCGCTGCTGCCGGCGCAAGGGCCCCCCTCACCCGCTGTAGCCAGCCACTGCAGCCCGTTGCAGGCTCGGGACCTGGCTGGAACAGCGGCGCTGCGAGCACTGCTGCAACACCACGAGCGTGATGCAAGTATCTGTACGCGCTCTCAGGTGTGATGTCCCACTGCAGCACGCGTTACCCCGCTGTAGATCCCATCCAGAGCTCGACACGGGCAACTTACAGCGGTAGCAGCGGCACGCGAAGACGACAGGAAGACGAGAGCAGGTACAGGTACCTCTGCGCAACGCCATCGCCCGTCGCGACGGCCCTCCACACGAGGCTCTCCGTTAATCTGCACACGGGCCACCCTCTATTCCCAGCACCGCCTCTCAAACATGACGTTGCTTCACCTTTCTCTTATCGACAGCTTCCCTTGCTATTGCCACGGGCTCGATATCAAGAACAACAATACGAACAGACTATAATCGGCACATTTATTGGCTTCAGAACAACATTGAAGGCACCGGCGGCATCAACGTGCCAATTCGTCTCCCTCATCTCCCCCAGCGACAAGATATATCCATCCACCTCCCTCACCATCTCCCTCCATCGATCAATGTCTTCTCTCTCTGTGCCATCAGCTCACAGCTGTCAGCTCCCCTCGACCTCCTATCGGTCCCCTTCCGTCAACGTCGCGAGTGGCAATTTCAGAGCCTGTCCTCGCCATGCCCGATTCCCCGAGAATGGCACCAAGAACCAGGGGCAGGTTCCCGGGACTATGCTGAAGCGGTCCAAGTTCCTTCTTTAGCTCCCTGGATATCTTCTTTAGCGTCAAGGGGGTTCTCGTTTCCAGCATCCATGTTTAGCACAGCTTGGCTTTATTACAGAGGCTTACGAGTGCCAGGTGTTGGGTACAGGAGCCCGGACCTGTCCAACCGACCGACAAGAAACGGCCTCGCGCTGCCCAACGATGAACCTCGCCGAGATCCAAGCTGCTGCTGCAAGGGGTTGAGGCCGTCGCCGCCAAGGCCATTGTGCCTGTCGCAGCCCGTCTCTGGGTCCAGGTTTAGGTGGAACATGCCGCGCTGCTGGAGGCTCCTGTCCGTGATGTGATGTGATTCCGCCGACCAGGCCCCGAGTCATGCAGGCACCATCTGCAGGTCCTCCGGCAATTGACCGCATTAGCACATGCGTCCGCCCCGGTGCTGCTTGGCCTGTACGACATCTGGTTGCAGTTAAACGAGCCCAGCAAGCGTGGCCTCCGCCATGGCGACGTCTAACAATCACTTGATATCCGGTGCTACGCAAGATACGATTGTCATTCCTGCGAGGCCTGGAGAAGGGACTTGGGAGCAAAGTACTTGAGCGATTAGCTCGTTCATTAGCCACCATGCTAGAGATTTACCCTTGCTCTGGCATTGCGAGAAAAGGAAAGGCCATCACAATATGCCTCCATCAAGAATGTGATTCCCGATGGCCCAGAGCCACAGTTCTATGGAGCCAACACAATCATTGTTCCCACGTGAAAGAGCAAGCTTTTGCATCGCTGATTATTTGCGCAGATCAGCAGACAGCAGCCGTCAGTGGTTTATTATCGCGGCACCAAGATGCGGATCTCAGCTCCCCAGTGTCGCCGACGCGCTCGCTCGCTAAAGCCAATGACGGGCTTTCTTCTTCTGCATTCTCACGTCCCTATCTTTAACCCCTGCCCCTCGCGCGTTCGAGCCGAACAGCAGCAACCGACGCGTCTGCAGATGATGTGCGAGCCCAGACTTTCATCAAGGTGACCAGTCACATCTGCCCCAGCATTCTCATCCTTCAAACCGGGCTCAAGGCGAATAACCTCGGTGACCCCCCAAACCCCCATTCGATCCTCCTAACACAATGATACTCTGCTTCCGTTACAGGTAGCTTGGACCGCTGCTCGAAATGAACATGTTCATGCTTGCTCATGCGACCACTAGAGTGTGGGTTTTTGACGGTCTTGGATGATGCTCGAAACGGAGTTGAACTGAAGGTCCATGCTCTGTCGCAATCACCATCAGACCCTTGTGCGAGGTGCACGCTCATCAGCAGTCTTGGTATCAGTCCTGCTGCCTCTATGCAGTGACACTGTTCAACGCCGCCCGGATGGACTCTTGACATCTGACGTTCGCCTCCACCGTTCTTTCAGGGGTTGGACGGCAATTTGGCACCTGTCACCCACATGCTGATCGTGGAGCATGCTGGAGAGAGCCGCTGTTTGATCATCGCTTTAGCATATTGAAGCACCACGCGGTTTATTAGCGTATGTACTTGTGTGCTTTGTGACAGAAACAGTCAGCAAGGCGGTTCACTGAGCCCGAGGAGCCAACTTCAAGGTTTGACAATTCGGTACCTCATACTTGAGGTCGAACTGATGCTTGCGCCGTTCGTTTTTACTCTACTGCAAGCGATGTGCGAGTCCGCTTTGCGGTCAAGTCGCTCCATGCTCGCCCTTGATATGGAGAGATCACATCCATGCTCCCAACGGCCTACCGACTTCACCACCGTCAACCAAATCTCCTTCTGCAAGGGATGACGGTCGATAAACGACATCCATGGCTATCTGCAAACCATTAATTCAGCTCCATTCCAGCCATCATGTTATTACCGGCTTTCCGACTCTCCAGGTCCACCCCTTGCCATCACTCACGCCTCGCGGTTCAGCCACACGCAAGACAATCCATCGATATATCTCGGCAAAGACAGCCCTATGAGGCTCATCAACCGCCATCTCGGTATTCGCCGAACGATCCCAGGTGTACCTTGCGCAAAGAGTCTGATATTTCTGCACCGGCAATGCAAGTTCCCGCTGTGTGATCCCGCGTCATCCCACGAGTAGTATATACATCACATGGTTTCCCTCCCAACCACCAACACCACCAGAAACCCAACAGAACACGCAACCCGAACGACAGATATAGGTACAGTGATAACACATCACCCTCCCAACGCCCTCACTCCCCTCCCCACGCTTCCCGTCTCGAAAACCTCCACAACGCCGAGCCCAACCGCCTGCCCCAGCACCCACTCCCACTCGACGCCCCAAAACTCCTTCCACCGCGTCCCGTACAGTCCTCCGCCCTCGAACCGCTCCCTGAACCAGTCCTCCGGCGCCTCGCCCCATCTCGTCCCGTCCATCATGTCGCGGAGCCAGTCCACCGTCCCCTCGGCGAGCTTCAGGTACCGCCCGTGCCCTGGCACCGCGATGCGGAAGTCCGACGACCCGTCCGACGCCCCTTGCGTCGACGACGAGCCACCGCCGGTGAGGAGCGTCGGCGCCCCCCCGCTGCCGCCGGCCAGATGAAGTGCGTTCTGGCCGCCCACGGCCGAGACGCTGCCCGAGGCAAAGCGAGACACGTGGTGGATCGACGTCAGCGTCGTGCGGTCCTCCGGCCGGACGTGGAGCGTCGTCCCCGGCGTGGCCCGCAGGGAGCTCGTCAAGAACCCGGCCCTGACGAGCTCATCCGTCTGCGCATGCGTCACGGCATCCCTCGGCACCGTCTGCGCCGTCGGGTTCTCCCTCAGAAACTCCAGGAACCGGTCCCTCGTCTCCTGCGACACACCCGCCTTGCGCACCATGGCCTCAAAGTCCGCCATCTCGATCAGCGCCTCGCCCATACCGCCTCTCCTCTCGACGCGGACTTTCCGAATGACGCCGCTCCTGGACAGCTCGACGACTTCCCTTTCCACTTTTGACGGCGAGGTGAGGACCGCGTGTAAGTGGCCCAGCGTGACAATCGGCGGCATGGCCAGCCGGTAGTTGAGGATCTCGGCAGACCGCGTGGACTTGAACCCCGTGGGCGGGACGGGCGTGAACATCTTGCTCCGGACGTATCGCATCGCCTGGACGACGTCTCTCAGCGTGAGCTCCTCCTGGAGCAGCTGGGCTACGCCAATGTCCGAGAGCTTGTCCTGGAACTGGGCGTCGG
Source organism: Trichoderma gracile (assembly GCA_020002365.1). Classification (NCBI taxonomy): domain Eukaryota; kingdom Fungi; phylum Ascomycota; class Sordariomycetes; order Hypocreales; family Hypocreaceae; genus Trichoderma; species Trichoderma gracile. The sequence goes on from JAINEY010000006.1 coordinate 1,376,642, forward strand.
GGTCATCTTTTGGGGCTGGCTTCTTCTTGCTCTTTCGGGGAGATGGAGATGAGGGGGGTGGCTTTGCAGGGCTGGAAGGGTTCTGTCGGGCTCGGGTTGTTGGTCTGCTTGGTTTTCTGACCCGGTTGGATTTGCCCAGGATGGAACGTAAACTTTGTGGCATTTTTTATGACTCGTCTGTCTTCTCTCGCTTTCCTGTTTGCCTGCCTTCCTCGAAAATGACTGTGACTGGTTGTTTCTCTTGGGTTTTGATCAAGAGAAGCGTATCGACTCTGAGACTCGCTGGTATCAGAACGATGTAGCCTAACCTGTGGTCATCCTACATCAAGAGCAACACCGGGAAAAGGCGGCAGATGTCGCGCACGGATGAGGAATCATCTGAACTCGATGCTAAAGCCGGCAACGTGTGATGATGTGTCCTTCAAGCCAATGATATCATGTGTAGGGGCGCGGAGATCTAGCCATGTATTGGTAAGTTGAAACAGTTGTAGTTCTTACAGGTACGGTGCCTGAATCTCAAAAAATTCAGTTTGCTTTGTGGCAAACTGAACGCAACTCGGCTTACTAACATTGAGCCAAAAGGACAGCCTCAACGGTATGTCACTGGTATGAGATTTAGTCGCAAGCAGACTGTTTCAGTGCGTTCAACAATCATCCATTATGTGCATTTCGCTATACTAAGGTTTTACTCACGCTGAATCAACAGTCTTGACAATGCATATTACCCACGTAACCGCTGGTATCCAATCCTCCCTCCCTTCCATCGCAATTTGAGTGAAACTTCTCCGACACTTCAACCAGCCGTAGTCAAAATGTACGATGTGATTGCGCTCATCCGCTCACTCGTCAGCTTGAGCGAAATCTTCAAAAACTCCCTCGCAATCTCCGGCTCCTTGTGCTGCAGCCTCTTCCACGCCTCCGTGTCCATCACCCAGACGGTGCAATCCCTCTCGACCTGCGCCGTCGCCGTCCGGCTGGTTTCGGAAAAGAAGGGCAGCTCGCCCAGCGTGGTCCCCGCCACGATGCTCTCGCAGAGCCGGCCTTGGGGGAGGTCGTAGTCTGCGCGGATGATGCCGCGCTCGAGGAGGTAGAAGCCGTCCGCGGGCTCGCCGCGCCGGAAGAGGACCGTGCCCGCGGCGTAGTCCTTGCGTACGAAGTACGAGGCTGCTTGGAACCAGAAATCCTCGTTCTTGTCGCTCAGGCCCTGGAAGATTTGCAGCATCAGTCGCAGAGGTTCGTTAAAGCTCTGCCATCTTGATCTGCGCTGGATGTCGACGCTGTTAAGTGCGTCATAGGCCGCCTCTACAAGGTGGTTGCGGCGTGGAGAGTTGAATGGCGGGTCGAAAGAGTCCAGTGTCGTCGAGGTTGTCGGCACGTCCAGATTGGCAGTGGCCTGCTTCGTCGTGTTTAGCTCCTCTTGCTGGGCATAGAGGGTCTTCAGTAGCTCGTTCTCGCAGCTTTCCAATGCCGAATTCAAATCCGGCAGCATCATGACCTCGATACCCCCGCTTCCCAGCCCCACGGCTCTAAGACTCCGACCAAGTTCGCTGTCGGCATCCAGGCCACTCAGGAGAAGGTGCACCCCTTTGTTGTTCAACAACCGACTAATCGTATTAAAGGCTTCACCTGCAGAGTAGTCAAGTCCAGTGACATGCCACATGTCGAGAATGAGGAACTTGATCGGCTTCTGGGCAAACGTGTGCTCGTCTAGAAGCTCGCGAATCTTGGCTTCCACGCTGACGACGGTGCCGAAGAACAAGAACCCGGTGAGCTTCATGATGTGAATTTGCCGGCCAACCCGTTGCAGGTAGCTGTCTTGTGACGGATTGCGTCTGACTGTCGACGTAACGACTTCACCATCATAAATTGCTCGAATGGCCGATACCCTCGACGTCTGGATAGTGAGCGATACAAATGCCAGCAGGATGCCAACGCCGATGCCCACCACGAAGTCGTAGATGCCCATGACCAGCACAATTATGATAACAGTGATGTACTCTGCAGGCCTGAGCTTCTTTCGTGGGAGCCATACTGCCTCAAGCAGTAACTCAAATCCGAGATCGAAAATGAGCGTTCCAACCATCATCACCGGGATCCAACCAATGATGCTGGGGCCAATGATCATAACACCGAATGTGAGAAGAGCAAGCAAGTAGCCGGCAAGCCGCTTGTTGCCTCCGGATCGCAAGAAGAAGACGGTATTGGCATAGACGAGGTAATTTTGAATGCTGCCCAGGCACCCTGAAAGGAAGTTGGAGTATCCATGGAGCCTCAGTTCCTTGTCCAAATCGGCATTGTCTTCTCCAGAATTGAGCGCCAGCGCAGGGACATTGATGGGAACGTGAAGGATGCCAAAGAATGTCAAAGCAAACATGGCAGGGATAACTTCGATGATTGCTCCCCAGTGTACCAGATTGAATTCTGCCCAAGGTCATTAGCACTAGGAATGCACGTGGTGAGTAGTAGAAAGAAGAACTTACGATACAATGTGTAAAAGTACCACCAAGGCTCATCTGGCGGTGGCCCCACGAAAATCCAGCCATGATCCCGGAGCGTGCTCGGTTCCAGTACGTCAAGCGAGAAGACAAAGAGGTAGAAGACCAGAGGAATGGCCAATATGAATAGGGGCAGGAAATATTTGGACGCGCCTTTCATCTGGCCATAGAACAAAATTATGGCCAGTATAAGAGGACATATCCAAAGGGGTATTGTCTTGGTGTCCATGAGCTTTTGCAGCGTATCGAGGTCGTACTCGAGGCTGCCTTCTAGCCGGGCCGAGACTTCGAAACCGGTAGCTATCAGGAACCAACCGACGCCCCCAATGCATCCTATCAGAATATGCCGGGGGATGAACCCGACCATGAATCCAAACTTGAATCTGCCCATGAGGTAGAAGACCAAGCCTGTCAACATAGAGCTCATGGCATAGGCGACGATGGTCGTGGCGATGACTGCATCGGGATTATCTTCACCTACGATATCCAGGATCTTGGCTGCCATGTTATGGAAGAAGGGAACAACTTCAATCTGAACCCAGGATTAGAACCAAAAGCTATACATCGAGACAACATCTTAACAATGTGTACATACCAGCTCAGATCCCACGGCACCCTTGAATATGCTGCCTGTGGAGAAAACAAGTTGGGCAACAATGGTGCTGACGTAGTAAATGGAAATGCCAGCGGATCCCAAGTGAGAGAATAGAGGGGTGCCGAGAGGAAACAAGATCATGCCTAGCCCGGTCAGTCATGTCTTTCCCATGATGACAGGCAACATTCTTACCGTATGACAAGGCATCCAAGATGTTCAAGAGCAAGCCCACGGCAACGGCCGGAAGGCAAGAAACAGGCTCCACCACGGCAGTCTCCCAAATGGCCTTTCGATTCCAGCGTCCTGGGCATGATGCTACTTTCGCGAACTGAACAAGGCCACGCTCTACCTTGCGGCCTTGTTCGGTAATTCCCTGTAGCCACCTTTTTCTCGCCGACGTCTTTTGTCCTTCGATGTCGATGCTGCTACTAGTCCCCGATCCGAGATCCGGTCTCTCGAGAAGAGGGGTGTACTCTGAGGCCTCCGTCTCCCTTGACTCTGGCCGCTGCTGTATCTCGTTGATGTGCGAGGATTGCGATTGCCCAGCTTCGAGAGTCTCGAAGCGAGGTGGTGGAATCTTTGCCTGTTCCGATACCGAGGATGGGGGAGACGAGTTCTTGAGTAGGTTGGCGAGCGCAGAAAGTCCATCTTCTCCCGCTGCCTGAACGCCATGCTCCCCATCTTCCGGCGACGGCGGCTCAGTGACTTCGGGAATAGTTCCCGATGAGCGCCGTATGCTCCCCTCGATGGAATCGGCATCTGCAAATTCTGGCCCGAAAACTTCGTTGAGTGACGGCCTGGTTCTCTGCAGAAAGCTCGGGCGACGCTGAGCTGAGCCATCGGAGAGCAGGTATCGCGCCAGCTCGGCGGTGTCTTCGCGAACACTCCTCGCATTTTGCGCGCTGTCTACCGGGACTGTTCTTTCTGTCAGCAACACATGGCGACTGGCGGGTGCGGCAGAGGTCCATTACCCAATTGATCCCGTAGTGAGGCATGGATGAAGGAGCGAATCGGTTCCCTGTAGCCCTGCGCAGATCCCACAGAGGAAGACAGCTGCTGGTGGGGAGGATTTCCGGCCTCAAGCATCGAGCTCTCGGCATGGCTCGCTGCATCTGCGCGGTCATGATGCGATTGGTCCGTCTGCGAGACGAGGCTGGAAGCTCTCTTCCGCCACGGGGGGAATCCTGTGACCGAGGATGACATGCTTGGAGCAGCCGATGGTGGAGCTCTGCCGACGAGCTAATCGGCGATGATATCAGGCGCGAATCGACATGAGGATGCTGGAAACGGTGTCGAGTTAAATATAGCGATGTGACTGGCGGTCGGATTTCAATTAGATACGCAGCGGATGACAGAAGCTGGCGGTGAAGAGAACGGGCGGTATCATGAGGATGCAGGAGAGGAAGAAAAGACGATGCGCTGCAGGAGATCGAGCATCATCGCCAGATAACGGCTATCAGGGAAACTTTGCGGATATCGAGGCGGCCTTGCTAGATCAAGGAATTTCCGGGGCGGTGGCGCCGAAGCCGGGGTCCCAGCAAATTGCCCGAGCTCTGGACCTTAGCAGTAGTAGTAGCATCTGATATCAGACCTTATCACAGGCGAGATGTGCCGGGTTTTATCTTCACTTTGCTCGATTTTTAATATGTCCAGTTGCTCTTACAGCATCGTATCGCTTACATCAACAGGAACTGCGGATTCCTAGACGTCCCTGGTGGCACCCGATCAGTCCACTGTATTCTAGCAGGCTCGATCAAATGGCTGTTCTGCTGCAGATACGGAGCGATTGGTGGGTGCATGGCATGCAATGCGATCGATCTGCTCGGCTTGTGAATGGCCACAGCTCAATCCTCCCGGCTTAGCCTCATCCACCACCCATTGAACCGAAGAGATAGTATTAGGATGCCCACTCTTTGCACGTTTCTGCAGGCCTAGACTGCATTAGTGGGCGTAATCAACAAGCACTCGCCGTTACTCCGAGTGTCGCAGCGATCAATATCAATTCCTCTACCGCGATACCGCCAGCACGCGACACTTTCTGTTCGGCTGCCTCGCTTATACCTATTCTTGTGGGCGTATGGTATGCACCTTGCTCAGACCTTGCAGAATCACTACGGCAAAGGCTCCAGGCCGTCGATCAATGGTCATACGTTGATCTGCCTGATATATTGCTCCCGTAGGATGAAAATGCGTAAGACAAGGACAAAGCCCATATATGTATCATAACCCAGCCACCATGTGATGCAGCCAAAATATCATGTCCCTAAAAACACCTCGCCTGGCTCGCCGACCGCCTTGGGAACGGCTGAGCGTAAATCCTTTATGCTTGTGACAGGCCATTGAAAGCCATCATGGCCATCATGCTGTCCCTTCACTAGTTCACCATACTCGGTCACAGCCTGAATGGACGTTTATCTCCATCGGCCATCGTCGTCTATCAGATGTACCCTTCAAGTGATGAAGCGGCACTCCTTGGGGGTACGTTGCTGTTGCGTACCTTGATTCCTCCCTTAAGTAGAAGGTGCCGTATGCAAGACGCAACATGGTTGCGAGTGAATCTCAACTGAGTTTTTGCAAATATCCTTGTGCAATCAGCCTCTCCACGTCTCCCTGTCGAACGTAGAATTGACTGTTCTTTGTCAAGGTGATTGCCCTATAACTCGTTGGTGAGTCTCTTTTTCTTTTCCCCAGAAGTCAGTATGATATGGAAGGCTCACCCATATTCCGTCTGAATCTCACCCGCGTCTTTCAGAACGCGGACGTCAATGAAGAGATCTCTCGGCGGCTCCAGGCTGCCCGTCAGATCAATGTCCGTCCACTGGCCCTTATACGCCGCCAGTAAATCTCTGTACTGCCGCACGTAGTCCTCTTCCTGCGGGCTGAGGCTGCTCGTAGATCCATCGCCGCTCGCCACCCCAGAAGTGCCTCTGGATGCACCGGCATCTCGTACCTGCTGACCCGACAGGTCGACGACATCGACGCCATTCCAGACGAGCTCTTCGAGCTTGTCGGTGCGGGTCCTGTGATACGCCAGAAGACATCGCTTGTTTCTGCGCATTGAGATGTGGTTTACGAGCAGTGTGTATGCGATTGCCTGGTCCTCTGAAGGGTCGAACGAGCCTTGAAAGGGCTCTAGCAGATCGTCGACATCCTTGTTCAGATCTCTGACTTCTCTGGTCACCGCACGCACGAGCTCAGTCTGGTAAGGCGGCAGATGTGCGAGGTTCTGAGTCCTTTTGGCGTGTTGCACCTGTTGTCGCGGTGAGACGCGCTGTGTAAAGCCAGATGAGGGACGAATCCTACCAATTTGATGCCCAAGTCTCCGTACATTTTCTCTAGTGCCCAGCTTGCTTGCGACGCCTGACGAAACGGCAATTCTCTTGAATTATACCTTCATCCAAAACTGTTAAACAATTCAGTGCCCTGTTGCTATTGTGCGCTGTGGACGTTTGGCGGGAAAAGAAATGTATGTATTGCTTTGTTTAAAGTGTGTGTAGATGTCTTAGGTGCAAGTTCAACCGTTGCCTGGCGGCTGCTCAGAGAAATCGAGAGCCCGCGGAAACCCCACCATCTCCAATCGCGGGTACAGAAGGGCAGAGCTCCGACACACAGCGCCCTCAGTAGCAGGACCATAGGGAGGTCTTATTGCCATCACCCCATAGAACTACTTGACTTCCATTCACACACTTTGCAAGAAAGCACGACTCGAAAGTAACGATGATAGCATGTACTTTTTGGCATATTCTATCTAATCTTCTATACGATTGCCTTACCTTTCATCTGAACCATCAGCAAGGATTCAAGTCTCGAATCACCCGCTCATTCCAAAGCCAGTCTGACTTCCGATGTACATTGATACTCTCTTGTCTTGCGAGAGGATGACACCGAGCATCTTCATAAGAACTAAGCAGCACAATTGTTAGCTATGTTGCTAAGATGCGCATGAGGTTGGAAATTCCAAGAAAAGAAAGTCATGGCAAGGAGTTCAGTGTTGCACAATGTGCTTGTTGTGTCGTCTTGCGGCGGGTCTTGAGGCCGCCTCCGAAACACGGACCAATTGTTTTCATCATAAAGTCCAGGAGAGATGTGATGTGTGATGTGAGAAGAGAAACTTGAGGTCTTACCTGCTCTGTTGACACTGAGAATTGCCGCTCAAAGATCAGCATCTATGCCACAAGCCTTGCGCCGCAGTGTGCGCTATGCCGCCTGGCACCAGCTGTCACGCTGAGTATGACGGGCATGAACCTCTTCAGCAACCATTCGTGCAATTGCACTTGAAGATGCGGTATCTTCGTTCAAGCCAGAATTTTAGAAAGAAGAAAAAAAGTTCGCTGCGATAGGAAGCTTATTTATTGATCAACAAAAATTGCTTGCTTTATCGATACGGGATAAACATCGGCCCGGGCCCCCACTCTTGCTCCAAGCTCGACGTAACAGCTCCTGTAGCCTACGAGGTACGATGCCGCCCGCCACCAACTTGATGTCGGCATAGCACTTGGAGTTGAATACAAACAGACCGCAGCTCAATCTTTTGCGAGCTTTCCTTCACAACTTCTACACACCAGCCAGCGGCACAGCTCTCAGAGTCTCTCCACAATGCCGATTGCACCTATAATCACCTTCAAGGCTGGCCAGTGTGACGTCGACGTAAGAACGCTGCCGCAAGACGAACCCCAACCAACATCTTGAGCTGACCTGGCATTTCACAGACATCGTCGAAGCCATACAAGGTCACGCCGCTTCCCGAGCCTGGCTACATCTATCTATACTCCGAAGATGGTCAGTAACGCGACATGCCGGTTCACGTTTGAGCAGCCATTAACACGGACAGACCTGGTGCACTTCTGCTGGCGACGACGGAACCAGCCTTTGGACGATCCAGAACTCGACCTCGTCATGGTTCCCACAGACGGCAGCTTCCTTCCATACGACCACAAATCGTCTCCCCAGCCAACAGCAAAGACCAACGGCCGCATATTCGTCCTGAAATTTGCCTCTTCCTCCCAGCGTCACCTGTTTTGGTTGCAATCCAAGCCTCAGGGACGCAACGGCGATCCGAGCTACTTCAGCCCCCGAGATCGCAAGATCGGCGATATTGTCCACAGACTGCTACAGGGCGAAGAGGTCAACGTGACGCGGGAACTTGCCGCTGTGCGAAACAACAACGATCGCCAGGACGATGATGATGAGACGATGGAGGACATCGAGGGCCACGGCCACGGGGAGCACCATGCTGGGGGCAGCGGCGGAGCTGGCCCCGATGCGACAGGAGGCGACATAAGAGAGGAAGGCGAGGGACCGAGAGAAGGCGGAGCCGACGGAGCGAGAGCGTAGGTAACCCCCAATTTCTTCATGGCTGATCATGAAAGTATTCGCACAAGGTTGTCTGGTTCCTGTCATTGGTCTCTGAGAGTTGAGAACATGCTTTGGCATCGAATGAAAGCCAATCTAATGTACTGAGAAACTTCCGTGTACCTTTGAACAGAGCTACGCCAAGTGATATCATGATTCGGCCACGTGAATGAAACAAATCGAAAGATGACGAGGCTAATTTCTTTCCAGAGCTTCGTCCTCAAACCCTGATGCCGCGGCTGCAGTAAGAAACTTTCTCGACTCGCTGAGAGGCCAGCCCAACCTGGCTGGGGATCAGCAACAGCAGCAGCAGCAGCAGCAGGCGGATATCGCATACCCCTACCTAAGCCACCTCCTACCGTCCTCTATCACGGTGCCCATCGTCGACACCCTCTCCGCCGAAGAGGTAGATTCGCTTCTCAGCTTCCTACCTCCCGCAGTCATTGTGCTCGCCAGCGGCACAGCTGAGCTCGATGGCAGGGCAGACCCAACCGCCGACCAGATCAAGGCAGCCAATGAGTCCTTGTCGTTTGAGAAGAAGCAGGCCCTCTTGAAGAAGGTGCTCCGAAGTCCCCAGTTCCACCAGGCCCTGGGAACGTTGACAATGGCCCTTCGAGACGGAGGCCTGCCCAGCATCGCCGATGCGCTCCAGGTCAAGGTTGAGAACGACGGATATCTGCAGCCGGGGATTCCCATGGGTGGCGGTTATGCTGTCAAGGCCTTTATCGATGGTGTCAAGAAGACTGTGAAGGACAGCAGGCAATGATGCCCTGCCAGCTGATGCTTGGTATGGCTTTACGAAGCAAAAAGTCTGTTTTCTCTTCGCCAATACATACATCTCTTTCGGTAGCTTCTTTGAGTATATTGATGCAGTGCTCAAGTGATGAGCCATGATGCTGTTCACGTAAGCCCATAGCAAAAGTAGCAATTCAACGTTGCAAGTCAGTTTTCTGATGGTGAAGCAAATCTGAGATGAATGTCACCGGTCGTTGAGGCTGCACTGCGGTACATGCAGGTACAGCTGGTGAAGACCGCTCGCAGTGGGGCTGTTACTGGAGGTTGCAGCGCGCTAAGCCATTGGCAGCTGCTGGTGGCACCCCAGTTTACAGCCGGCAGTACCTACATGTAACTTCTGCAGTTCATCAAGGTCCTGCTGCTTTTTTTCCCCAGAACAACTCACTCTCCAGAGACCATGCTTCGTTAGATTTCCTGCACTTTTCCACCTCTCGCCTCTTCTCTGCAAAAGGTAGACACGATGGACGTGCCATTCCCGACCGACGTGCGCGAGTTCGACAGCGACGAGCGCATCTCCTTCTCGAAGCTCGACAACAAGTTCATCGCGGTGCATGACGATGGAACCGAGTTCGAATTCGATGCCGAGCTGAAGAAATGGGTGCCCACGGAAGAAGAGCCGCTGGACGACGAGATAGACGATCTCAGGGAATACAGTGGAACTCCCGCGGAGGGCGATGCGCTGCACAAAAAGCGAAAGCATGACGAGGAGAATGGAGACGAGGTAAGTTCTTTCTAGGCCACAGCCTGGATGCCCTGTGCGTCTTCGCAATTCCATGACGCATCGCCAGCGAGCTGTCGCTGCCACAGAATACTAACTGCATGCTCAACAGAAAGCCGAAAGTTCCAAGCCTGCCCGGTCCAACAAGAAGCAGAAACCCCCGCCGCAACCCAAGCAGAACACCGCCGTCTACGTGACCGGCCTCCCCGCCGACGCCACGGTCGAAGAGGTGCATGACCTGTTTTCCCGCAAGGGCGGTGTCATTGCCGAGGAGATTGACAGTGGCAAACCGCGCATCAAGATGTACACAGACGCCGAAGGCAACTTCAAAGGCGACGCGCTCATCGTTTTCTTCAAGCCCGAGAGCGTCAACATGGCCATCATGCTGCTGGACGACACCGAGTTCAGGTTCCTGCCCAATGGTTCGACGGAGGGAAGAATCCGAGTCCAGGCCGCCGATTCAAGCTACAAGAAGACGCAGTACGACCAGGAGAATGCCGGTGAGGCTAGCAACGGAAACGGCCAGAAACGACAGCGAAACGAAAAGGATCGACAGAAAATCATCAAGAAGACGCAGAAGCTTTCTGCTAAGCTCGCTGACTGGAGCGACGACGAGCCATACTTGGCGCCGGTGCAGTCGAACTCGAAGCGGGACAGGACAGTCATCCTGCGGCACATGTTCACGCTGCAGGAGCTGGAGGAGGACCCCGCGGCTCTGTTGGAGATTAAGGAAGACATCAGAGACGAGTGCTCCAAGCTTGGCGCCGTCACCAGCGTGGTCCTGTACGATCTGGAGCCCGAAGGCGTGGTATCCGTCAGGTTCAAGACCGCCGAGGCGGCAGCTGCCTGCATCAAGCTCATGAATGGACGAAGCTTTGGCGGCAACACCGTTCACGCGACGTTGGCGACTGGCGAGAAATTCAAAAAGTCGCAGAACGAGACCCACGATCACTCGGATTAGACAAAGGAAAAACCAGCGGGAAAAGGTTGCGCGTCTGATTCTTCCTCACTTTCTCTTTCGAATCTTATTGTTTGTAAATCGCATCCTGGTGGCTACTCACGAAGTAGTACTAACTGATACCCCTATTAAAGCTAGGTTATGATTCTCACCCGTCATTTGACGGTTTACCTACCTCAGATACGTCCCTATTCCCGTGGTTCCAATCCGTTGTTTACCTACCTACCAAAAAAAGGTTCATGCTACATATGCCATAACAGACAAAAGACAAACGCCATACGCTGTAAAACACCCTAAGAGACAAATTATATATTCCGAGACATGTTGGGTCGTGGAAGAGACGTAGCAGGCAGGTCTGTTTCTTCTTTCTCTTTGCCCTTTACTTCGCGTTGATGTCAACCTCCTCGGCAAGGGTATACCAGATGGCGGCGTTGATGATTTTGCCGACGATTTCCAGCTCCATGTCATCTGCGGTGAATACTGTGAGCACATCCTATACAGAACCCACAGTGTCGGGACAGAGCAGTGCCTGAAGGGCAGCATCGAGAATTGACAGATTTGATCATCAAGAAGGAACTTACTTCTAGGCGCATAGATCATGACAAAGTCTTGAGAGACGGGCATCTGAAAGAAGCGCCCCTTCCACGCCAGCGGATGCCTCTGGCCCCAGCCCTTCTGCAGAATCTCCTTGATGTCGTCCGGGTGGAGACACAAGTGCATGGAGTGGTCGGAGTCGTGGACGTGGCAGATCTCGCCCTGGCAGGTGGTCTGCAGCGGGTGCCGCGCGAAGAGGGCCAGGCCGTGCTTCTCGAGGCACGAGCGCTCGGTGCCGAACTTGGACGGGTTCTTTGCGCTGAGGCGCTCCATGGCGCGGCGGAGCGCGATGTAGCACTGCCGGGAGCCGTGCTGGTCGAGCTGGCGCTGTGGAGCGATGCCGGCGACGGCAGGGCGCGGGCCGGCGCGGTAGGGGAGGTGCTGGCTGCTCAGGATGCCGGCCTTGGGCTCGCGGTTGGGGTCGGGCAGCGGGGCTGTGAAGGGGTCCCGGAGGGAGAGCATGCGGAGCCAGGTTATGCGGAGGTAGCCCTGGATGGTGGACGGGGTGCCGCCGGGCCCGAGGCTGAGGAAGTTGCGGTAGTCATTGTGGACGAGGAGGGCGATGGGGATGAGGCTGACGATGGCCTCGGCCAGATAGGCCTCCAGGAAGTGGATGGCGAGCACGACGCCCAGGGAGACGGCGAAGATGGCGGTGCCGTCTAATGTGACTGAGATGGGCCGTTGGCGGACGATGCAGGAAGCCTTGAGCAGATCTACCTCTGAAAGTCGCTGCTCGGGAGGCTCATCGTTGCGGTCTGGGATCAGGGACAGGGACGTTATTGTCTCGGTTGGAGCAATTGACATGGACATGACGACAGATGCTCAGGAGAATTTATAGGGTTGGTAGGTAGGTAGCCACAGAAGTTTAAAGTACCAGTAGTATCAGCCAGCTCGCCATGCAGAAACTGAGGTTTAAGCTCGAAGGGGGCGTTTCAAGAACCTATGCGAGGAGGAGTTGAGGACGACTTATAAGGCCCGAAAGAGAGGAAGAGGCAGGGTAAGGCCTTCAAGTTTGGGGACAGGTCAGGTCAGGTCAGGGGGGCGTAGAACGTCCGGCGGTCGGCGGGCCACCCCTCAAAATATGCTATGTGGCGGCTGATGGTTCTGGGGTTCAAAGCTATCGAGGCCGCGTTCAATGGGGGTGTAATCTGCCCCGGCAGAGCTGATGAAAAGAGGTCTTGTTGCTTGTTAGGGCTCTCGGGAATTGGAGGGAAATGATGACTTGTTTGGAGAATGGAAGAAAGCCAATGGACAGAAGCAGCTAAAGGTCATTCAACATAAGGTAAGAGTTCCAGCCTGTTCGGCAAGTGGCTGAGGTTTGACGAGGGCCATCTGCATCATATTATCACGTTCCACGAGGCAAGGGACCGTCTTTTGCAGATCACGAGGAGGATGACTGTAATGAGCCTTATGACGTTGGGCTGATGTCGGTTGGAGGAGATGGCACTCCAGCTTTCCACCCTTTTTTTTGCTATAATAACTGGGGCGACACTAAATCGGCAGCATCTTCTCTCGCCTTCTTTCGTTTGAATGTTGACTTACGGTAGTGTTTTCGTAGCGATGAGCCGAAGTCGATGGCTTCATGTTGCCATCACTAACAAATAGTGGAATCATTCAAACTTCATCACGACTCGAGGAGGCGGAGGAGCCAAGCGGTGCAGATCAACCCCGGTTTCCCCATCGCTGCATATCCACCCAGTGACACAACCGTCTGGGTCGTCCTCTGACTTCTCATCAGAGTGGGCATAGGAAAACGAGAACCTAGTGATATACCCAGTTTTGCCGTTGAAAGATATACTAAAATTGAACCTTCTTAAGCTCTCACATTCTGTCTCAAAACTACCGACGAGCCCAGTGGCGCCACACAACTCCGCAGTGGCTCCTCCATGGCCGGAAGGCCGATCCCGATGGCCCTTTGCTGTTCTTGTTGTCGTGTTTTTCTCGGGTCATGCGTAACTTGTACGCCCTGCTTTGCATCGATTCTACTGGATGCGGAAACAGGCGGTTGCAAACCCGCAAGGGCTTATTGGCTGGGCGGGAGAGGGATCATGTAGGGGGGGCTGCCTGCTCACCGATAGAACGAAGCATGGTGTTCCCTGAAGCGGTTGAGCTCGCTTCTTGACGACTCCGCAAATGTGACGAGGGAACGTCGTCTGGGGCTTCAAAAGGTGGGCGGTAGTATATGAAAGAGAGCCTCGACCATTATGAAGCTGCAGGACGTTGGCGTAAGTTCTCATGGATGCCTTTTCGATACATTGAGTGAGAAGGGGGCTATGATCAGCTGCGCTGTTAGGACTGGGGGTGTCGTATCTATATCCATATGTATTTCCTCACGAGGCGCAGCCTCCGAATGAGTTCCCTCAGAATTCGAAACCATGAACTGAATCGGCTGGGCACACCAGACGGCAGACTCCGAGCCCGCACCTTCGTATCGAGATGGATCAACAGTTGCATGCATGGATCCATACAGGGTAACACTGCATCGTTCCTGGGGCTGGATGTTCCGAGTCTGAGAGAGAATGCAATTGTCCAGAATAATCATGGTTGGTTGAACTTTGTGGCCCAATGAACGTGTTCAGCGTTCGACAACTTGAACCGTTGGATACAACTTCATGAATCATCATCGAATCGGACTGTCCATGATATCGTGCAGAAACTATCAGGACATTGAGACGCTTCCTCTCACATCTGCTTCGTGCCAAGTCCTCTGATTATGTAAGCTTGGGCGGCTATTGATCTGTTGCCCAGCAACCCAACGCATCTCGTTATGTGCCAAAGCATCGCAACCAGGCTTAATACTGACAAGGGCCACGACGACTTTTGTTGCCATCTTCATCTTGTGAAGCCGGCGGGTTCCCTTTGTGCAATTTCCGTCGAACAGATAACGAATCATGATGCCCCGAGTATAGCCGATTGCTTGCGTCAGCATCTCGCTTGGATTGCTTGTTTACTGCATTTGATACATACAGACTTGCGCGATTCCTCGTCGCTGCACGAGCCGGAGTGCGGGCTCGAAACCGGACAATCCCGAAACATATTCTAGCTGGCATGAGACAAGGCCGAGAGCTCTTCATTCCGACTCTCCACATCTCTCATACGTACCGAGCCTCGCGACACAGACAACAATCCCTCGATGCGGCTTTCAAACCCGGTGCGGCGGTCCCGCGACACGCGGCTGCCGATGTATCACAACCCGAATGCGCCCACGAAAGAGCGCTCCTCCAACGACGGCTACTACTCTTCCTCCGATGGCGATTCGGAAGCATCGTTTTCGCCCCCATCCTCCGAAGGATCAAGGAACGTATCCGAGTCGTATCCCGCGCGGCCGCTACTTGTTCCCAAGAGGAATCAGAGACCGACCCCTCAGCGGTCGGCCAGCTTTTATCCGTACAGATTACCGCCGCGAATCGTTCGCTACGTTGTCTTTGCGATAGTTGGACTGATCATTCTCATGATTGGCACTCTGATACGGGCGAGTCAAGTGGAGAACTGGAAGGTCGCCAATGGCCAAGTGAACAGTCGACCGGCGCCTCCTCCGCTGTGGGAGAAGTTCCCTTTCCTTGAGAGATACTATGGCGGTATACGCACCTTGGTTCCTCTCGAAGAGAACAAGCCCGAGTATCCCAAAACCAGCGACCCGGCGCCAACCCCCCAAAGCGCTTCAGACAGCAAGGTTGAGGGTCGCGAAAAGGACTTCCCGGTCAGCCACTCTTGGAACGATTACCCCGGACGGAACAATGACTCTGATATCAAGGAGTGCTTCCTGGATGCTGCCGGCAAGATTCGCCCGCCGCCCCTTCGATATTACAACGGCCGGCCAAGCGGTTTCCCGCTGCACGTCATTGGCTCTTATGAAGTCCTCAACCTGCCGGAAGAAGTCTGCTTTGAGCGATACGGCAAGTTTGGCCCGTATGGGTTCGGTTATTCTGTCCGCACTGGTGGCCTAGGCACGGGCGAACACCTCGAAAGCGAGGACGCGGAATCTGTTTGGGGCTCTGGCTCTCGGGTGGATTATCGCGAGGTTGACTGGGCGGATATTCAACGACGCTGCTTCCAGGCTAACGTTGCTCGATACAAGGAGTTGCCGGCGAAGACACCCTCTCCCCAGGGCTTCTATGTTGGGAATTTGAAGGCGGCAAAGGTTCAATCACGAGACTCTCAATCAAAGGACAGCGGCAAGACAGTGGCTGCGGCCGATTCCGCGTCGGACAAAAAAGTGGCCAAGCAATCACGAACCGCCGTTGTCAT
The DNA here is from genome assembly GCA_020002365.1 of Trichoderma gracile. Classification (NCBI taxonomy): domain Eukaryota; kingdom Fungi; phylum Ascomycota; class Sordariomycetes; order Hypocreales; family Hypocreaceae; genus Trichoderma; species Trichoderma gracile. Next base: position 1,392,397 of record JAINEY010000006.1, read on the forward strand.
CAGATGCTGGGATGAATATGTGTTCCGCGAAGACGATTTTGCGAACCTCCGATCACTGATCTCTGAGCTTTCGCTGGCTTCCGGAGGCCGATACGACGTTCACCTACTTGTGCAAGTGAAGAATGATGCAAAGCATCCTGTCTGGGCCGATCATGAGATTTACGAGCAGCGGATTCGAGACGCGATACCAAAGGAGTTCCAGGGGCTGGTCACTCTTTGGACTGAGACGCAGATGCTCTCCCTGTATCAAGGCATATACGATCTGTTTAGCCGTGGCCCAGAGCTCCCGGTTCATGGAGTCTACCGTGGACTTACCATGGCCATGCAGCACTTTGCATACCTGCACCCCGAGTACGACTACTTTTGGCAGTGGGAGATGGATATCCGCTACACCGGGCACTACTACGACTTGCTCTCCAAGCTTGAGAACTGGTCCAAGGCTCAGCCGCGAAAGGGGCTCTGGGAACGAAACTCGCGATATTACTTTCCCCACGTTCACGGCTCGTGGGAGGATTTTTCACAGATGGCTCGAGTGCAGAGTGAGATGGGGACCCCTGGGGCCGACAATGTATGGAAGAACGTGCCCGGCCTGGACGACCAGCCACCAGAGGCGGCCACGAAGAAGAAGATCAAGACAGTCTGGGGCCCTATCCGGCCTGCCGATGAAAAGGACTGGTTCGAGGCTGAAAAGGATCCCCGCCCGCCGTCTTCGTACGATTCTGACCATTACCAATGGGGCGTTGGCGAGGAGGCGGACTTGATCACCCTGAATCCCATCTTTGACCCTGAGGGCACCACGTGGGGCTTGAAGGACGACATCACGGGCTACAACCGCTCTCTGCCGTATCCCCCTCGGCGAGCCAGCATCATCACCACGTCGCGAATGTCAAGGCGCCTCCTCATGACCATGCACAGGATGACGGCGCACAAGAAGCAGTTTGCCTTCCCCGAGATGTGGCCTGCGACGGTTGCTCTCCAGCACGGATACAAGGCCGTCTACGCACCGCACCCGGTGTATGTGGACCGCAGGTGGCCGGTTGACTACATGGCCCAGACGTTCAACGGTGGCCGCGACGGAACCACTGGCGGAGCGAGGACGAGTCTCTACGGCGAGCGGGAACACAATCTCAAGGGCTTGACGTGGTTCTACAACTCCGGTTTTGGTCCCAATCTGTACAGACGGTGGCTGGGTCTGAAGGTGAACAATGACGGCGGAGAGGAATTCGAGAAGACGGAGGACAAGAGCCGAGCTGGCTCTGGCGTCTCGGCCATGGCTGGGGGCGAGGGCCGCATGTGTCTTCCTCCCATGCTCCTCCATCCTGTCAAGGAGGTCGACATACCCATTGAGGCTCCTCCGGAGGAGGAAGAGATGGGCAATGAAGTACCCGAATCAGATCCCGACGCATGATGGTCTCGACGGAGCTGGATTTTGATTGATATTTTTTTCCCCCTTTCATTTACTTTCTGGATGGCTTCTTGAGCATTGGGCGTGGCTGATTCTTGGATTATATTCCCCCTTTTTTCTTTAGACTTGCTGGTTGGGTAGGAAGTGCATGGCATGACGTCGCGATGATAAGAGATACCCATGTAATATGTTGGGATTCATAATGCGTACGATATGAGGTAGTTTTCCATTCAAAATTGGCAGATGGTGAATTGAACGTGGTACATATGGCTTGTTGATACAATCTGACCCGTGAGGTGCATTGCCGTTTGCGCAAGCTGATGATATTGTCAGACGAAGGACTGGGTATAACGACAGAGTTTTTGTTTGTATTGTGATTCATCAAGTGGATATGGAGAGCATTGTGACTTATGCTCTTGATCTTTCTTTTTTAATTCTTGTTTGTGCCATGTTATCTTCTGTCCCAAGCATGCCTCCTCTCTTCAACCTTCTTGTCTGATACTCTGATATTCTCCCCCCCTTTTTATGCCAATTCAGTGTGTAATCGCTCGCCAACGATCGATCCCTTCCCAGCCCAGCGCAGAGCATAGCACGCAAGGCCCAAAGCCCCTCTCAAGATGCCGTTCAAGTTACTGTCGTGGAGGTATATCGGTAGTTCAAGCCGGTTTGGGTCAAGAAGAACAGACTCAGACCACGCGCTTGACCTCGAAGAAGCGCCGCAGCCACCAGACCTGGAAGAGGGACTCGCCGATGACGATGCCAATGACGAAGAGGTTCCACCACTTGACGCGGGAGTTTGTGCTCTCGGCGGTGTTGCGGTGGGTGCGCTCGCGGACGACAATGTACTGCTGCTCGTCCTTGATCTGGGCGAGGAGCTCTGATAGTCTGCGGACTGCAGTTCAAAATTCGATGTTAGCCAAAGCTTTCTTCCCAGGTTTTGCTCAAGACTAGGTGTGTATGTTTGTATGTATGTACCTTCGGACTCGAGAGGATCGCTGGGACTGTCGGCCTCGTTGACGTAGACGATGCCGTGGACGTTGAAGGAGACCTCCTTTGTGTTGGAGACCCAGTGCTGGTTGCCGAAGCAGTAGGTGTATTTGCCGTCGTGGACGGCCGTGAAGGAGTGGTCGCCGTTGGAGACTGTGCGCTCGTTGATCTGGTACTCGCCGATGGGGTTCATGATCTGTCCAATTCCAAACCAGGTCAGCAGCTGTGGAAAAACAAGGGTCCTTGATATCATATGGTCCCCTTCTGCCTACAAGGCATCCATAGTGTCCCCCTCCCCTCCCCCAATTATTCGATGATCTTCCAGGACAAAAAGAGTGAGTCATACCCAGAAGTCAATGTCGAGATTGCCTGCGCTCCCAAACTCGCGGTCGCCGACCTGGAACGTGACGGTCATCTTGTCGTCCCGGTGCAGGCTCTCGTGGAAGCACTCGACGCCGCGGGCCGGCAGGACGATGTTGTGCGCCGCGACGGCCTGGAAAGCCACGGCGGCGGCGAGGAACGTCCTCGCAGCTGAGAGGAGAAGCATGTCGAGAGGGGATGATCAATTAATTGGCCGGCTTTGAAAGAAAAAGAGAGAGGGAGTGCAAACAACAAAAGAGACAAGGCTGGAAGTTTTGTCAATCGAGATCGCGAATTGACCACCTTGGCCAACATTCACTCACTGTACCTCATCGACCCCTGCACCGCCCTTGGCAACAACCAAAGCAGCAAAGAAGGTCCCGGCTACACAGGCTGCATGGGCCGCGGTTTTACCGACAAGGCCTCAGGGGCACGAGGGCATCGGGATACAGCTGCGATACTTGGACTGCTCTGTGCGAGAGGATGACGAATAGCGGGTCTCTTGGGCGGGTGGAGAGCACCTGGAGCAGCGCCTCTTGGGACGGCTTCTGGGGCAAAGGGACTGGACGACGTGGTGCAAAGTACCGTGCGCGTACCGCCGGGGGCGCGATAAGGCAGCGAGGCAGGGCGGGCTGGTAGCGCCGAACTGGGCAGCAACGTGCGGGCGGTACCCTGTACTTTTGCGCCTTGTGCTGCCCAGCCCGCGCCTCTCGAGGCTGTGGTACCTTATGGACGCCGTATCGAGTGGCTCGTACCGCCTGTCCCCTGCAGCGCTGTTCCCTCCACTGTATTGTGTGCTCGCAAGGCCTGTACCGTGGGAATTTACAGTGCAGCAGTTCCCTCCCTCGCCCCAGCTGCCCTCTAACAAGGTACGAGTACACCTGTACAGAATCCAGTTACAGTACTGGACAGTTATCAGCTGCAGTGTCCAGTCAACGCCCGCCCCTTGTTGCCCCTCTCCCCTACTAAAAAGCCTTAGTCGCCTTGGCCCGTCGTCCCAGCCTGCAAAAGCCAGCCCGGCCAAGTCGATTCCCTTCCATTCTTCCCCAGTCTCACCGACACAAAACCCTCCCCAAGACACGCCTCTGTCCGTCCTCGTGTGCCCAAGCCCGCGATCGCCTAACAGGTGAGTTTCGTTCCCAGTCAGCCAGCCTCGAGTTCTTGTTTTGTGCGTCCGCCTCTGCCCGCCTCTCTGCCCGCTGCGCGTCTCGCCGTGGCCCGATTCATGCCAGAGTCGCCTCTTTTTTTTCCCATTCCATCTCCTCCTCCAGGGGATGGCGCTAGCGAGAGAGAAAGACAGCTCAGCGAAAATGCGAAAATGCGGCAGCCTGGCCACTCGTTGACGCCTCTCCTCGTGCCCATGCCCATCTGGCAGCTTCGCCCCGGGCCCGGGATACGGTGTCCTCAAGCATCTCGCCGGGACGCATCGCCGCCTCGCCGCGCGAGATAAATAGGTGTCTTCTTCCCCGGGAGGGCCTCATAATATGGCTGGGCTGCCGATTGCTGCTGGGCTTGCAGAGGTGGCTTCAATTGCGTCTTTCGCTGCACTACCCCAAAATCTCGTCCACACGCCATTGTCGCTCCATTTTCCAAATCTCCTGCACGCCACCTTGTCCTTTTCATCGAAGAACGTCATTTCCATCTCCTCTTCATCGTCGACTTTGGCCTCAAGCTTGCTTACGCGTTTGCATCAAAACAGGACACCTTTTCCTTTTCCCTCCATCCAAGCCACACATATTCGACGCTTGCTAGGCCGCGCCGCCGCCAGTCGCAATCATGGGTCTCGCCTTTTCCAAGATTTTCGACAAGCTATGGGGGAAGAAGGAGATGCGAATTCTCATGGTCGGTCTCGATGCCGCCGGTAAAACCACCATTCTGTACAAGCTGAAGCTTGGTGAAATCGTCACCACTATCCCCACCATTGGTATGGACTCCTCCATTGAACCCCCGCACTCGCCCTCCGGTGCGCTCAGAGTGTCCCATCTAACCAACGCTTCGCTGCTTAGGCTTCAACGTCGAGACCGTTGAGTACAAGAACATCCAGTTCACCGTGTGGGATGTCGGTGGTCAGGACAAGATCCGTCCTCTGTGGAGGCACTACTTCCAGAACACCCAGGGCATCATCTTCGTCGTCGACAGCAACGATCGGGATCGTATCGTCGAGGCCCGAGAGGAACTCCAGCGCATGCTGAACGAGGATGAGCTGCGAGATGCCATCCTGCTCGTCTTTGCCAACAAGCAGGATCTGCCTGTACGTCGACCTCCTCCCTTGAACTTCCTACTCAAAATAAATCGCATCCCATCACTGGGGGCGGATCCAGTACTCGATCTTCCGAAATTAGGCCTGCTAACATGATACTTTCTACAGAACGCCATGAACGCTGCCGAGATCACGGACAAGCTCGGCCTTCACAGCCTGAGACAACGCGCCTGGGTAGGTAGCATCTCTCCCGATGGAGCGATGGCAAAGCCCGCTAACACGCTTCCTACAGTACATCCAGTCGACTTGTGCCACATCCGGAGATGGTCTTTACGAGGGTCTCGAATGGCTCGCCACCACTCTCCGAAAGGCTGGCCACCAGTAAACCAAAAAATCCAACAAAGACCCTCGACCGGTAGAGCCTCCCGCTCTCCACCCCGCTTCCCTACCGCATACTCCCGCAAACTTGTTGCCGAGCTCGAGAATTCGGTTGTAATTTGCAAAGTTATATCGATCATACCAATCAATTTTAATCCATAAACTCTGTCAACTTCTTTGTCTGCCCAAAGTGCATTGCACCTCATGCGCTCTCACATGCCACTCGCCGTGTGCCTGTTGATATACATACCCTGACAATGGTTCGAATTGGCCGGGGAAGGATTTAGCTATTGGAAAGAAAAAAAAACTGGTCGTGTGAGCTTGTCCAGAAGGTCTCTATGACAATTGCTTCAACATGGAGAAGTCAGAGCTGTGGATGACTTGGTGGATCGTTGCCTACTTACACGCATCACAGCCCTTCTCGAGCACTCCAACTGGCTTGGCAGGGAGATGTGAATTTTACGAACCCGATTGAAAAGGAGTGTGGGAGGAAGAAGATGAGGAAGAAGTGGCAAGATTGACAAGATTCGGAAGAGGAATGTGTCTGCAGAGGTTGCAAGAGGAGGAGGGGCTCCTTGTTATTACTACTGGTGCCTTTTGGGGCTTCACGTTGTTGATTATTCTCATGATGGATGCATCTTATGTTGTGTTTCTTCTCTCTCTCTCACCCAATTGTCTCTCCTGGTTCTTAGTCTGTTTCGGCTCATTGCGCTAGATTGGCGGAGTTGGGTTGTTCGATTGAAAGGCCTCATCGGCTGGGAAATGGATCGTAGTGGATTGGACGAGAGGAGGGGTGCGAAGATTGACGGGATTGATGAGTTGTTTTGCCACGCCTCGTTTTCCATTATCACTTTTTTTTATTGCTTATTGCTTCTTTTTCTACCTTGCTTCTTTATGGATGTGAAAATGTCTTGACTCGATGTGATGTTGCCGATGACTGAGACGATATAGGTGGACCGAGGCAGGTTATGAGCACGTGCAAGATATGAATGCATCTTGATGGAGTGAAGCGGTCCTTTCTAAGTCTTATGGCGGGCGATTTCTTAGTATACATCAAGAATAGTCTATTGGGCAATGAGGAAAATGAAGCTAGGAAAAGATGGCAAAAGAGAAGAAGAAACCATCAGAAACTGACAGAATCATCGCCGAAAACAAACCTGAGGTCTGAGAACGTGCACTATAGAGAGAAATCACATGTAAAGACCAAGATTGAAAATTTTGCAAAAATTGCAAAAGTTTAGGTTCCAGAGGGAGTCGAACCCTCGCTGGCGGAATCAGAATCCGCAGTCATAACCGTTAGACCATGGAACCAGATTGAAGTGGTTAGCCACTTCCCATGGATGCTAGGAGGGAGCGCTAATAGACTTTATGAACTGCACATCTTGTTTCTTCCTACTAAAATGATAGGGAATCACAATGTTCTTCTTCTTTGATGAAATGTTACTTGTTTCATTACTCGTTACCCGCTATATATTGAAGACATTGAATCTTCATAGTATTCAAAAGCGGGGTATTAGACTATTTACATGTGTTTGCGAGGAGAGTTTGTACACCCATCATACAAGTACCATGCTCTTCTCCTCACACCAGAAATCCAGTCATTAAGCCAACTCCAAAACAAAAGGAACTCCATAAATGCAAATGATACTGCGTATCGCAATGACTCATAGCTCACTCAAGCATTCTCAGAGACATTCACAATCTCCAGACCCTCCTTGTCATCCTTCAACTTCACCTCCGCCGTCTGTCCCATCTTGAGCTCGCCCCTGATGATCTTGTCAGCAAGCCCGTTGCTGATCTCGTTCGTAATCAGTCTGTTGAGCGGACGGGCTCCGAACTTGGGGTCGTAGCCACGCTCCGCCAGCCAGTCCTTGACATCATCCGACACGGAGAGCGTGATGCGGCGGTCAGTCAGACGCTGCTGCAGCTCCTTGAGGCGGATGTCGACGATTTCGCGGATGGCGCTCCTGGCCAGCCGCTTGAAGATGATGAAGGAGTCGATGCGGTTGAGGAACTCGGGCGGGTAAGCGGACGCGACCACGTCCATGACCGCCTGGCGGACCGACGGATCAATGTCGCCGTTGGCGTCCTCCTTGTACGGGTGCAGGTGGTTCTGGCCAACGAGGATGTCCGCTCCCAGGTTGGAGGTGAGGACGATGATGGTGTTCTTGAAGTCGACCTTGTGGCCCTGGGCGTCGGTGAGGTAACCCTCGTCGAGAACCTGGAGAAGCAGAGCAGAAATGTCCCGGTGCGCCTTTTCGAACTCGTCGAACAAGAGGACGGCATACGGCTTGCGACGCACCGCTTCCGTCAGCTGTCCAGCATCTTCGTATCCAACATAGCCGGATGGAGCGCCGATAAGGCGAGAGATGGTGTGCTTCTCCTGGAACTCCGACATGTCGAACCGAACGACGGCGGACTCAGTCGAGAAGAGGAAGCTGGCCAGTTTCTTGCAAAGCTCCGTCTTGCCAACACCAGTCGGTCCGAGGAAGAAGAAAGAGGCCAGGGGGCGGTTCTCGCCGCTGAGGCCAGCTCGCTGAAGCCGCACGGCGTTGGAGACGGCCTTGATGGCATCGTCCTGTCCCTTGACGGATTCTCGCAGAATGTCCTCCATGTGAACCAACTTCTCAATGTGTCCGGAAGTGAGCTTAGAGACAGGGATGCCGGTGATGCGCGACACGACATTGGCAATGTCGTCGGCAGTCACTGAGTCGTGGATCAGAGTGCTATTGTCAGAGCTTTGCTGGATCTCCTTGTCGGACGGCAGTTTCTGCTCGAGATCAGGGATGACGCCGAACCGAAGCTCAGAGGCCCGAGCAAAGTTGCCGCTCCTCTGAGCTTGTTCGAGCTCGAACTTGGCCTTGTCCAGCTCCTCCTGCACCTTCTTGACGGACTCGATCTCTGACCTTTCCTTCTCCCATCTTGCGTTGAGTTCTGAAAGTTCGTCCTTGTACTTCTTGAGATCCTGTTCCAGCTTCTCTCTGCGTTCCTTGCTCGCAATGTCTGTTTCTTTGCGAAGACTCTCCAATTCAATCTGGATTGTCATAATTTTGTGATCCAACTTCATGATTTCTTCGGGTTTGCTTTCGTGTTGCAGTTTCAGGTGGCTTGCGGCTTCGTCCATCAAGTCGATAGCCTTATCCGGGAGGAATCGATCCGTGATGTATCGGTTGGAAAGGGAAGCGGCAGCCACCAAGGCACCGTCCGTGATCCGCACACCGTGGTGGACCTCATACTTGTCCTTGATACCTCGCAGGATGCTGATAGTGTCTTCTACGGAAGGCTCGCTCACAATGATGGGCTGGAAACGTCTGGCGAGCGCCACGTCCTTTTCAATGACACGATACTCGGCGAGGGTAGTCGCACCGCAGCATTGAAGTTCACCACGGGCCAGTGCCGGCTTGAGCAGATTGGAGGCATCAATGGAGCCTTCAGCTTTGCCCAGACCGAGCAGGGTGTGTAGTTCATCGATGAAGAGAATCACCTGGCCCTCGGCCTTCTGGACCTCGTCCAGCACCTTCTTCAACCGCTCTTCGAAGTCGCCCCGGAACTTGGCTCCGGCAATCAGCGAGCCCAGATCCAGAGAGATGACTCGCTTGTTCTTGACACTCTCAGGGACATCTCCCCGTACGATGCGCAATGCGAGTCCCTCCAAGATGGCCGTCTTGCCAGTTCCCGCATTTCCGATGAGAACCGGGTTGTTCTTTGTCCGCCGAGACAGGATCTGGATTGTACGCTGGATCTCTGCGTCTCGCCCAATTACCGGGTCCAGCTTACCCTCCCGAGCCTTGGCTGTCAAGTCCACGCCATACTGTTCCAGCGCGGGCTTCTCCTGTTCACCTCCTCCCATGTTCATCCGGTGGGTTCCTCCTGGCGGGTTTGGACGTCCATTGGCATATGTCCTTACTAGTGAGATGGGGAGGAGTCGTGCGGAGGGGGCTGCTGAGAGGAGAAGAGGCTTGAGGGCTGATCGTGCAATGGCTGGTCGTGTGAGTCTATTGGAGGCACCAGCAGCAAGGCGCTGGGCCGAGGATAATACTTGTCGTTTAGTGGCTTGCATTGTAAGTGTGTAACGAGCGGAATTCAATAAAGAAGAGTAAGAGTCGTAAGAATCAAGGAGATGAATTAGACGTAAAAGAGAGGTTTGCTAGCTAAATATACGAAAGAAATAGAACTTCATAGTCAGTGGCGTCACCGACCAACTTTGTATCCGCAGGCCGAAGCTCTTATCGTAGCTTCACGATCGCAAGAGCACTTTCGAGCACTTTCGGCCGCCATCGGCATTTAGGACGCTAATGACTAAGTAAGACTTTATCTTATCAGCACGTGCGTTGAGCCCCATGTCCCACCAACAGGCCGACGCGCCAGAGACGTACCGCGGCCGCAAGCGGTTTAGTGCCAGAGGGTTCACATTTTGCTCTCCCACAAACTCGCTAGCGGCGCTCACAAAGAAATCCAACATTTCCGTTCGGGTGAACATCACGAACGTGTCTTCCTCATCCTCTCCACACCCCATATCCAGACACCCGAGAGAGTCAACATGTCGGCCAAGCCCACGACCAAGCAGTTCGGCAAGTCGACCCGGGAGGTGCCCGCCTCCGCGGACAAGGCCAAGAAGTGGTACCCTGCCGACGACGACAGCGAGCCGAAGAAGGTGAGTTTGTTATGGTGATGCAAGCCGCGATATATCAATCAACAGAGAGCCCGCCCCCCGGAACAGGAGTCTGCATTCGCAAATTGGAAACGACGAGGCAAAACGGAATTGGGAGGGATCGAGTTGGTGGTCGACTAGGGACGCCGGAAATGGGTCGGTAGAGCATGGGAGACTTGAGACGCTCGGTTACTCTTGTTCATCTTTAAACCGGCGATGAGCAAAAGATGCACATCCAATATTGCAAACCGACAACTGCGGCGCTTCCCAATTTGCGAACAGATTCCGACGCCGGGAGGGCTTCTCTTATCACCTCCAAACCCTCTATCCATAGCGCGACAAACCCTCCGATCTTTCCCATCCACGGAGAGAGAACTCCAAAACGGCCGCGCTAACACGTCTCGAAACCACAGGTCCGCAAGGCCGTCCGCTCTTGGGCCCCCCGAAAGACCCTCCAGCCCGGTACCGTCCTGATCCTCCTCGCCGGCCGCTTCCGTGGCAAGCGCGTCGTCCTCCTCAAGACCCTCGACCAGGGTGTCCTCCTGGTCACCGGTCCCTTCAAGATCAACGGTGTCCCCCTGCGAAGAGTCAACTCCCGATACGTCATCGCCACCTCCTACAAGGTCGACATCTCCGGCCTCGACGCCGCCAAGATCGAGGAGATCTCCCAGCCCAAGTACTTCACCGCCGAGAAGGCCAAGGAGAAGGCCTCTGCTGAGGCTTTCTTCAAGCAGGGAGAGAAGCCCCAGGTATGTGCAGCAAATCAGAAAGAGCGAGGCGGGGATTGGACTACGAGAGAAGAGCGAGAGCAGGAGAAGAATTATGGGATTCGCTAACGGAGTGTTTTTTTCCAACTTATAGAAGAAGGAGATCAACAGCAGCCGTGCTGCCGACCAGAAGGCCGTCGACAAGGCTCTGATTGCCAGCATCAAGAAGGTGGATCTGTTGGCCAGCTACCTCGCCAGCACCTTCAGCCTGCGGAAGGGTGACAAGCCCCACGAGATGGCGTGGTAAATCTTTTTTCTTCGTTGAAAAGGGGAACACACACACACAAAATCTCGGGTAGGCTTGGAAGTATGAAGCGATCGGGGGAGTGGATGGGAGTTCAAACTAGGGTGCTGGTCAAGATGCGGGTTGTAGAACGGAAAGGGTCTCCGAAATGGGCTGGTTTGGCCAATTGCATTTGGAAGTCGACGGCATCGGTCACATCTTGGCGTCTGTAATCAGGTTTTTACAGTCAAAAAACAAAAACGAGCATAAATGATTTTCTTCCACCAGGTGTCCGGTAGAACAAAAAGTTCTGTGAATTACTACAATCCTTTAATTTTTGATCCACATCATTTGATAGACTATGGCGAGATAAGGTCGAAGAGACAGGGTTATCAATGCAGGAGTTGTATGTATATATGTCCAATTCTAAGGATTGTATGCCTCTCATCCTTGGAAAGGATATCTGTATATTCTGGAGATGTATGCTATAAAAAAAAAACCACTGGTACGTCGCTCATGTCAGATATGCTGGTTAACCATACTTTCTTTACAGGTTCCTGTCGGCCCAGCTCTGAATCATCCCCAGCAGCGTAGCATCGTAGTGCTTGATAGACACAGAGTCCGTGGCTTCATCCAGGGTAGTGTTGGCCTGGACAAAGACTTTGCGTGGCTGCTTGTTATCGAGCACCACCTGGCGGACCTTTGTACCCCAGAAGTCCAAGCCAACGGTGCTCATGTCGGTGTAAAATTTGGCGCCAGTCTCAACGTCGGCAGTTGACTTGTAAACGTGAAGTTTCTGAAGGTATTTGGCAACAGCTACAAGAATGGTTAGTTGCACAATCATGTTATAGAGCAGTCCCAATACTTACCATCGCGGCCAGCTGTGAGAATCTTGGACCTGTCCAGCTTAATGGTCAAATCAGAAAGGTCATCCTTGGTGTAGTCCAGCTTGCAGAAGTCGTCGCCGGCCTCGAGGAAAGATTTGAGAATGGAGAAGCGGGCCTGGCTGTGTGCCTGTCCCCATTTCTGGCTCTTGGGATCCCACATCTCCAAAGAAGCAAGACCGGCGCGGGCCATGGATAGGTAGGATGCATAGAGAACGTCTCCAGCGGGACCGTTGATGTCTTCTGATCCGTCACCAAATCCGAAGATCTTCAGGACGGGGAACTCGCAGCTCAGGTGCATAGCAACCAGCTCGGCACGGCACTCCTCGTATGAGGCGGCAATGGGACCAAAGACCGAACCCCAGGTCTGGCCAGGCTTGTACCAAGTGCTGATGGGCTTCTGAGTGACGGGGCTAACGGGAGGATTCTCCTTGTCGAAGTTGTATACTCCAGGAGACGTCTCCTGCAGGAGCTTACCGCATCCGTGGCCTGATTGAATGGTCAGAATAAGTGGCCTAAGATACTGGCAGAAAGCGCTTCTCACCTGTGAGCTCGTGAAGACCAACCTGGACCTCGAAAGCAGCATCTCGGTTAGCCTGGTATACGGCCAGGTCTTCTTCGCGAATGAAAGGGATCTTCTCGTTCGGCGCCTTGGCACTGAGGACGTTTCCAAGAGACACGTTCTTGAAGCCTTCGGTTTGTCGGATATCGTCGTAGTTAGGACTAAAACATGTCAGTTGCATATTAGAAGGTCTAGAACAGAACTATGCTCACATGTTGATGCCGGCGGGGATGCCAGAGTCTAAAGAAACCGATTAGCCTCATTAAGCACACAAGGCCTGTGATATGAACTGACTTGCAAACGTCAAGACTTCAAGTGAAGTAAAGTCGGGAGAAAGGAACTTGTCCTTCTCAAACTCCTTACCCCAGGGGAGCAAGGGGATGAGAGAAGGCGAGGCATTGACCAGCTCTCCGAAAGCACGGGTACGTTCCTCTGCCGGTTATGTTAGCTGAACAATCCCTGACATAACGCGGGATACTAGTATGAGGCTCGTATACATACGGTTGACCACTGTTGGAGAGCATTAGCTTGGTGTACGAGGATTGATTGACGGGGATATACTGACTGGAAGCGAAACCCTCCCATTCGCCACGAACACCGGCAGGGTCACGGTACGTCTCAATGAAGCCAATGTTGCACTCGACGCTGGGGCCCTTGTCCTTGATCCACCAGCGCTGGCTGTCCTTGAACGCCTCCAGGGATCCTGTCTCGAACGACTTGGCATACGCCAGGTGCATGTTCTTCTGGTTCTCGTTATCCGCGTTGGCCGCCGCCTGCTTGATGTAGGCGGTAATGTTCTTCATCTCTTCGGCATGGTCGCCATAGACAAGTCTAATGGTCTTGCCCTTCAGGGGGCCATTCTCAACAGTGAATTCGGTTTCCTTTCCAATGTCACCCCCCTCCGGAGGAACGCTGGTGACGGCAGAAGCAATGAGGATGTCGAAACCATCGGCCGTCTTTCGCAGCCTGGTGTTTTCGGGCAAGAGTCTCTTCTCCTCCATCCATGTCGAAACGGCTTCAATCTCGCTCTTGGTAATGTCCTTTGAATCGGGATAATACGTCGTCATGTGGCCGGCGTCCAGGAAGCCAAGGTGCATGGCAGCCGGGTCGTCATGGCTGAAGATGGCGCCCTTGGTGGCATCGTAGAACTTTTGGGCCTCGGGTGACGTGGCGGCCAGGGCAGCAACAGTCTTCTCACTGCATCTGGGGATGAACTTGGAGTCGCCAAAGCTCTTGTAGTTGCCCATGTTGCCGAGGAACATGGCAACATACTCGAGCCAAAGGTTTAGCTCGGCCTCATCAACGCCCGCCTTCTTGGCCAGCGCGTTCCAGTCACCATTAGCCGACTTGTGGAGGGTGATGATCAAGTCGAAGATGGGCTCTGACTCTGGGGAGAGCTGACGCAAGACAATCCTGGATCCAGCAAAAGCAGCCCTTTCAAGGTGTCAATAAGCGGCACTCAGTCATCCCGATGGCGCATTCATATGACTCCCCAGGGTAGGTAGTCAGTCACAGTGAGCGGGTAAGATGCTGTTCACTTACTTGCTGATGAAGTGAGCATATCGCTTCTGCTTCTCGGTCAGGAGAGCAAAGTGCTTCTCAATCTCGAGGCGGACGACGGAGGGCGGCTGGTCCGCCAGATAGTGCTTGAGCTCCTCGGGCTTCATCATCTTGGCGGTGGTGGTGATTGAGGCAAATCGAGACAATGCGACGCCCGCAATTCGAGGAGAGAGGCTGTGTACACGGATTGGGTGGTGCTTCTTGAGTGAAGCGGCCTGAATCCTGGTTGCTGGCAGTCTCCGCGAGATGAGGGGCAGCAGAATGGAAGTCATCAGGCCAGCAATGCCGCGTGGCGTCTCTGTTCTAGAAGGAGCCTGTGAGCACGCAGGTTCTGCCCAAAAGTTCTCGAGTGAAGCCACACAGGACGCCCAAAGCAGCTAGCCGGCTACCCGAGCCTTCTAGCGGATTGGGTGGTGGCCACTGGATCCGATTTGACCAGGGCACTGAGGCCTGTGGCTTGGGCGCCTATTGTACTGTACATGTCACTCGTTCTAAGTCGATGCCTCTACGGTAGAGGTTGATTCATCTTGTATCTCGAAAGAATTGAGCACAAATCATTGGTTTAGTAGAAGGATTCCAGTAGACTGAACATATGATAGCACATGGAATTAGACTCAATATATCATTGTTCAAGGGATTTATTAACCAGCAACCCAGATTCATTATCCAGCACCCTAGAATTTTAGTGAGAGATACCTCCAAGTACAATCGCCTACACTAAGTCTCTGGAGTTCCTCAGCGCAGAAAAGGAGCTGCAAATTGATTTCTTCACTCCGAGAGCTCTGAAGTTCTGATAAGCCTATTCGATCTTTTTTTCCTCATTTAATCTGAGGTGTTGCTGATTGTTTGAGGTTCTTGACACCAAGCTTGAAGTAGTGGTACTTGCTGCAAGAGCGCTGAGTCAGCTCACTTATGGATTGGTAAGGTACTTTCATCTGTATGGGCGTTGCCATAGTGTGCAAAGTAGCACGGGGTGCTGGATAATGATTCTGGGTTGCTGGTTAATAAATCCCTTGTTCAACGTCAAGCTCTCATTGCACTATTAAGTAACCTTTAAGTTGAATGGCAACAGCTGGAAACGCCAAACTTCAGCGTCGTCACCCACAATGGCAAGTGCCTGCGCCACAGGCGGGGTACCTGGAGCAGCGTCCCATCCAGGAAGGAAGGCATGGCGGGGTTGAGGGGTAATATGCAGCAGACACGAAAAAAGATGGGATTTCTGAGGATCTTTTGCCAGAGCTGTTGATGCTCATGAAAGCTCAGCCAGTTCCTTTGCTATGAGAACTGCACGGGGTTGAAATCAGCAGAGCTCATACATACAATTTCAATTGACGCCCAGGCAGATTCTGGTGCAAAGGTTATGTACTGGGTATCGCAATGATGCCGCAGCTATGAGAAGTGAGGCAGGACCGCCGTTGTTCTCGTGAGATCACGAAGCCGAATTGAGTCCTAGAAGTTGCAAGGCCAAGCACCCCCGAGAGTATTTTGCCCAGCAATCCCCTTTCGTGATGAAACATCATGGTGATGCTCCAAAACAGAGTCACACGACCACCCTTGTCGCTATGTGGCATAGACCACGGAGAGCACCTTTCAATGCCTGCGATGAAACAAACAACTCCATATGCATGACAACCTCTCTACGAACTCAGGGGTAACAACAGAAAAGAACCAAAGCACATGGCAAGGAGACCTAAGAAAGAGTGGCAAACCAAGAACGGCAGCGCGCGTGATGAGAGGGAGCCCAGCTGCGCAGAGAGATTGGTCGAAAGGGCTCGTGCGGGTAAAGACCTTTAATTTACCACGTTTCCCCATCGCCAGCCCGTTCCCGTCTGTGAATAGGCTCTTGTTCAACTCTATGTGAAACTTTTACCCAGCTGCTGACATATCAAACTGTGACTTCGAAGGCATTGGTTCCTCAGCTACCTTCGGCTTCGTTGCCCCCTTTTGATCTGTTGTGCTGTATGTATGTGAAACTGCTAGTGCTGTTTAATGCCCAATGACTCTCATTCTAAACCGTAGCGTCCTTACTCAGAGTTCAACGGGTTGGTTATCCGCAATTCCGGAATGCCATCATTCGAAAGCAACGCGAGTTAAAGCGCCTAAAAGCCTAGGCCAGCCGGGCACTAGGAAGGGGCAATCCGCAGAAGCTTGCGGGATAGGATGCCGGCAGTTTGGGTCCATATCCAAGTCGAAAGAAGCTTCCCATTGTTTGCTTGTTGGGTGGACTTTGTCAAACATATAGACCAGGGATAATACTAGATACAGTGCCTACGAGAAAGGGCTCAGTTTGCTGCCGTTCATCAGCGGCTTTTCTCCGTATTGTACGTAATCCGACTGGTGGAGCTCAATTTTCCGACCAGAGATGCTGCTGTACGAGTACGTATTGCGTATGCTATCCCGACTGAAGACGACGCTGCAGTGAGCTCACCCATCCCCCTCCAGCCCAGAACTGAACCTCCTCGACCCCCCGTCGCACCTCAGCCGAAGAAAATTTTTCTGAAGAACAATCCGGGCCATAGAAGCACGGCTACCCAACCGCCGATGTACGGTTGCTTTGCATGGCAGCGCATGTGCCTAATGCTCCGTTCCGCGCATATATCAGTCGCATGAGAATGGGTTCCTATCCCTATCCATGCCGATACACACACATACGCGCGCTTCGGCCCCCTGCGGCCCTTTCATCTAGGATCGCTTAATACATCTTCCTAGGGTTACTCACCGGGGCAGTAAATCCAAGAATACCCCCCATCTGATCTGTTTTTCTTTTTCCCTCGATTTTTTTCAGCTTGAAACCCTCTTTTCGCGACGTCGTAGTGCAGTGAAGCGTGGGGATTTGCGCAGCTAGCCGGCGGATCATGACCCCCACGGCTTCCACGCGCACACATGCGCACACTGACAAGCCCGAAGAATAGCAGCAAAGAGGGGGAAGAAGAAGGGCAAAATAGGCCAGACAAGGCGGGCAATAGTCGGCCGATTCTTCCCCTCTCCCACTCCCGATGATGGGGCTGAGATGCATCGAAATGGTTCTGAGACTTGCTTCCCACGCTTAGGTTTTTAGTGACCTTGTGGGCTGGGTTCCGCTTGACTCGCCCGGCCGGATGCAGCTTCGAGTCTCCCCGGGTCTCGAGTTGCTTCATTCAAACGAGACACAAGTGGCACCCTCTGGGACACCGGGGCGGCAACAGACGGGGTTCCCAACGTTTTTCTTGTCCTCTAACCCCCTTCGTTTCTTATCCCATTCTCCTTTTGAGCTCGCCTTGTCTTACAAGCAAGCACAGCCGTATCACTCTCGCTCGGCTATAGTTGCAAAAGTAAGAAGCAAAGCTGGCCAAGCCGGGCGTCACATGGCCAATATTGTCCAGTTGCTGTCTTATCCCGCGCTGCCCGTCACGCATCGGAGATGTGATCGTCACAGTCATCCTTACCTGCGAGGTAGCATCATCGCCCAGGATCATTACTCGACGCCTGCGATGTTTGCAGTTGCAGCAACAGTCAAGTACGAGTACAAAGTTGCTCGCTTGTATGCGGTCTTCTCTCCCACTCTCTCCGCATCGTGGAGATGCTGCTGTTGCTTTGCGCGGCCCACCGGGTAGCAGGGCCGACTCCGGGCCATGGCCAGCTGTATACGATTCTTGAGAGAGCATCGTAAATCTTTTTTACGTGGCTCGACCCGGTATTCTGGGACACCGTCGATATCGAGCGTAGCGTAGTGCAACCCTAGGGGAGAAACGGAATGAACAAGTGCATGCATACTAGGAGTATAATGTACGGATACAGGCAGCGGATAGGTATCGGTTGTGTAAGGTATTGACTTCCAGCCGGAACGACCTCCGACAACTCGAGCTCACCTGTACTACCGAGCATGACGTGGTGGGAGGTGGCATGAAGTCGTAGGTAGTACTCATACATGATGCTGCAGGTAGCATACATGTACGAGTAGCCCGTGGCTTTGCCTTATCCGAGATATCCTGACCATCGTGTGGGTGGCATCACCACCGGCTTCTCCCAAGCGAACGAAACAAAACGGTTCGAGTTGCACAGGATCCCTCGCTCAGCACACTTGCGCACTGCAGGGAGCCCGGCCGGGCTGGTGCATGCTGCTGCGCGGCCTGAGTCGGTGTGACACGGACGGCGTCGGCGGGCAACTGGAGCCGCAAGACAAAGACAAGGGAGTGTGCTGTATGTACCTAGACACCGATGCAAGGCCAAGCAAGCAAGCAAGCAAGCATCAGCCCAAGTGTTGCGCATCACTTTGTTCAGAACAACCTGGAACACAGGCGCAGGCGCAGGTGCAGGTGATGGTGCCGGTGGTTCGTCAACAGGCGAGATTGCCCAGCACGAAGACATCATCCCCGTCGGCACGCGGCCACGCAGCACGGCCCAAATGGATCGACGGGCCTGACCCGGCTCATACTTGTACAGTACAAGCCTTACACGGGGGCCTGTATCGGAACATGACGACGTTGAACAGCAGGTAGGTACAAGCTGGTACGATGGGACAGTTTGAGGCGGGCAGAAATGCTTGCGAATGGCTTCATGCCCGGAGAATGGATGGGACGATGTCGGTGCGCTGAATGGCCAGCGACCCCCAACTTTCAGCAATGGCGTAGGCCTAGCAAGGACCAGACTTGCAGCGGACGGCACAGCACGCTCCAGCTTCGACACCAGCTCCAGCTAACACTGCACGACCTTGGGACGGTTTGCTTCCCCGGACGGCGCTGGTAGTGCTCACCTGGACTGGCGAGCTAGAGATAGCGGCCCTGGTACTCACTAAAACATTTGGCTGAACTCAATTGAACAAGCTCCAAGCTGTCACCGAGGCCGTCAATATTTACGAGTCTCATGAGGAGGAGAATGGACAGGGCAAGGCGGTTGATGTGATGTGACGCATGCGGTGCCTGTACTCTTTACCCCCGTCTGTACTATATCGTCAAACGTATCGCTTTGAATGACCAATCCCGCAGACGTCAAGTGCAATAGCCGACGGTCAAAAGTAACTATCGACTCTTTCCTTTCTTTTGCTTCGTTTTGACCATTCAAGTTCTCCGTTTGGCGGCCCAGCCTCGCCGGTGGAGCTGATTGGCCTCCTTGCAGCAGGTTTTCAGCCAGCCTGAGCTGCCTCCAGTCTTCGCCGGGCTCACACTCAACCCTCAGCCTACTAGTATTCCACACCTTTTCCCTCTCCCATATTCCTCGGTCCCCCATTCGCCCGTTCACCATCCGGTTTCCCCTTTCCCACCACTTCCATCTTCTCTCATTTGTTTCGCCTCCATTGCCCTCCACGCACTAAGACACAGGCGTTCCTTGACGTGTATCTCGGCACCTCGACGCCACGAAACGAAAAAAAAAAAAAAGAAAAGCCAATCGAAATGCCAGCCCGCCTGCTGTGTCCCGTCGACGTCATCCCGCGCTCTGCTTCTGCCTCTTCTTCCTCTTTTTTTTTTTCACCCCCGACAATCGGCCACGCCCACTTTGTCGCAGGGCCCCCTGATCTCACCTGCTCGCATGACTGGCCGGCAGGGGACACCCATGGCAGCATCTAGAAAAAAGGAAGCAAAATGGAAGCAGAGAGGCCACCGGGGCAAGGGGGGGGGCGCTGGCATGGAACGGGGAGCCCCCGACGTGTTCGAGCGCCCGAACCGAGTCGCCGGCACGCCGGGCTAGACAGCTAAACAGCTTAGAGAGGGCCACAAGAGGGCCACGGTTCCAGCCCGACTGGCCCAGGCGGTAATTTATAGGGAATCCAAGGGGAGCCCACTCCCACACTCCCCCTCCCCAGACTGGAGTCTCAGAGGGAGGGTCTGGACGGCGCTCGTAATGACCCCAGTATTGTGTCACCGTTGGGACGGAAAAAAAGTCTTTCTTTTTTCTGCCTTGCCTTCCCTTGCCTTTGCCCTTCTCCCACTTGGAAACCGGCGCTTTGGTTTGGGCTCTGCTGCTTCCCACCCCGGCCCTTTTCCCAAGCCTGTCCCCTTGCCCTCCACTCCCTTTTTCTTCATGCACTTTAGCTCATGCCTGTAACACCTTGTAGATGTACATGTACTTGCCTGTACAGCCTGCCGGCCCCGGTGTACCCCCATCATACCGACTCACCACTGGCTGACTTTGTCTGAGATCCAAGGGGGCCACCTTGCTGTAGTTGTACAGTAGGAGGTACCTTAGGAGATTACTCCAGCCGGGCTCCATCCGGCAGTACGTAGCAATACATACCTGACAGTAGGTACCTTCTCGGCCTCGTGGAGTGGTGCTTCCTTTGCGGGAGTGGCACTCTCGGCACGAAGGGTATTAAAAGGTGCTCGCCTCCTCCGAGCCGGCCTTGGATCAAAAGACTCTCCTGTCTCTCTTGTCAAGATTTCTCTTTACTTTACCCGCAGAAACCCGGAAAAGCCTCCCTTCCTCTTACAGTATACACCTGTACATACGTGGTACTCGTTTCCTCACGCCAACAACTCACCTTACCTTACATCTCGTGTTATTCTGCTGCGTTCAGCAAGTCCCACCTCTTTAGACTTCTGCTAGGCTGCACTACCAGACTCTCTGCCAAACATCCACATACAACCCTTTTGGCGTCTATTTGTTTGCTCTCTTCCGTCAGACATAGATCTCTAAACTCTATCGGCCGGCTCTCCTAATCCTCGGTCGATTCCGATTGCAACCATATCTCTCCTTCCGCCTCTTTTATAGAATCGGCTCCAGTCTTCTCCCTACTCGCCACGATGATGTCCGTTGATACCACATATACCGTCCCCCAGGGACAAAAGGCGCCCTCTTCGGCTGCTCTACCCTCCATCCAGCCCACAACAAACGGCACCTCTCTTCAGGCGGCAAACGCGAGCAAGATGGCCGGACAAGCCGGCGGACACACGCACATCTTCCTGGTCACTGGCCCTGCCGGGTGCGGCAAGAGCAGCGTCGCCGAGTACCTGGCAAACGCACTCAACATGCCCTACATTGAGGGCGACTCGGTATGCAATGCCCTTCTTTGCAGCTGTGATGCTGACAACTGCCCCCGTCCAATATACATCCCTGAGAGAATGCGCTGCTAACATGACAATACCGGCAGTTCCACACCCCGGCCAACATTGAAAAGATGAGGAACGGAATTCCGCTGACCGATGCGGACCGCTGGGACTGGCTGACGGCTCTCCGCGAGGAGTCGATGCGCCAGATCAAGGAGGGCCAGACGGGCGTCGTCATGACCTGCTCGGCGCTGAAGCGCAAGTACCGAGACGTGATCCGCGTCGCCGCCTACTACGACCACCGCCTGCTCATCCACTTCATCTACCTCGACGCCTCGGAGGAGCTGCTGATGCGCCGCGTCGCCCAGCGCCAGAACCACTACATGGGCGCCAACATGGTGCACAGCCAGTTCGACATCCTGGAGCGACCTTCTGAAAGCGAGACAGACGTCATCACCATCGATGTCAGCCGAACCCTGGCCGAGGTGCAGCAGGAGGCTCTGGCTAGGGCCATTGAGACCATCAAGGAGGACCAGGAGAGCCAATAGAGCGTCGTCGCTTGATTGACCATGATGGGCCCTCAGCCGTCTTGGCCCTACCTCACTTTCCTCTTTTCATTCACACCCCGGAGGGAATCTTTGCTTTTCCCCTCGATCCTCAACATCATGACCTCCGGTGGTTATCCAGGTATGCGACATCGGAGTCATATGACCGCTTCCTTTGATTACCTCCAACACCAACTTCCTTTTTTTCTCTCGAAAATTTCGGCAGCCCAACCTGTTTTTTTCCCTTTTCTTTTTGCTTTCTCGGTCTAGATCTTTGTTTCGGTACATCAACTGCGGGCTCTGGAGGAAACGGACGGGCCAGCAATGGCACCAAATCTCTTTTGCATCATTTCGTTTTTTCGGCTATTTCCTTTTGGGCATTTTTTTCATCCTTTTTTCTTTGACGGCGCAGGAAATTATTGGTTCACTTCGGATGTGTGGAGTTGGGACTCAACAGAGCCGAGACTAACAAGCAAGGCTCGGTCAGCCGGCAAATGGGGGGTTGGACTGGATGGGGGTGGAAAAGAAAAAGCTGTGCTGTCTGTTGGACATAGAAGTTGGGCACGAAGTTGTCTGACAAGCATCAAGCTGTGGAACAGGGTTCGCGCAGAGGGAGGTTTATGCATGTGGCTGTGCGCGCGCAGATGGTCCTGTTTTGTCATTCTGTTCTATTGCTTATTCGAGTCTTTTTTGCCGTGTGTATCGTCTGATTTCTTTCATGACATTGCTCTATTTCTTTCCTTTTGCGGGCAAAGGGGGAATGAGACGGCTGGATGACTTGCATCCTTCGTGGGCGTGGCAGCATAGGGTATTTCTTAGGCAACAAATAGATGAGGACTGTGCTACGCATGAACGTAAAAGCATTGGTGCGATTAATCGACTCCGTGATGGTTATTCTGCCGTGCCCGACTACATGTATTTCACTTCATATGTGTGCTCGGTATCACGCTACAGCTTTGGTTGTGTCTTGATACTGTATCTCGCCCTGCTTTCACCCCACACATGATATCAAAGGATCGGATCAAGGTCGCAGCAATAACTGTACTCGGACGCACAAGCCAGAAACTGGAAGAAGAAAGTGAAAGTCCTTTCCCTATCCTCCACTCGCGCCCCCAAACAACTCCAGACGCCTTGCAGGGGGGTAGAATTTCGACGAGGTAGAATATTCCACTCAATATCAACCCACAACCGCTAGTAATGGCTGAGGACCCAGTTTATCCATAGAAGCTGGGGAGAGGAAAGCTGGGGAGGGTGTGTGTGTGTGAGTTGGGCGTCAGAGCGTCATAGGAGTGCTTCTGGATCTATTTACATGTACTATATGTATGTAGCTACATTGGCAAGGTAAGGCAAGGTCAACAAGCATGTATGTAAAGTGACGAAACCGGGTGGGAGCCAAGGGCTCGGTTGTCCATTGTTGGGGGGTTGGTGGAAAGATGGGATCATTGTCAGGACGTGGGGATGCCAGGGAAAAAAAAAGATTCGATCGGTCACGAGGACAAGGGGAGAAATGGAGAAATGGTGTAGGTACGTAGTGGTATTGGCTGAGGGATGGGGATCCTCTTTTGCTTTTGATGATGAATGTTGTTGTTGGATTCGTTCTGTTTGCTGTAATAGTCATGGATGCTTGGATATAATCTTGCTGCTTTTTTCCTATATTGTTTTGCGCGTGCGTTGCATGTATGTCGCTCTGCGTAAAGGAGTGAGATTGGGCTGGAACGCCACAGCAGTAGCCATAAGCAGGGAGAACTTTTTTGCAAAGGATTCGATATAATTATATGCAGATTTCGGATGCTGATTGCGGATGCGGGATGCTAACCAGCTACTAGAACATTTGGGGGGAGGGGAGGATCTGGAAGAAGGCGGAAGAAATAAAAGAGGACACAGGGAACAATGTCGTCATCTTGCATCCCCAGCTTCTTCCCCCTGCCGCGAAACAAGGGGGCCGGGCATTGTTGGAGACCATGCAGACTCTTTGTAGTAGTAGGTGGCTTTTGCGTTTGGGACAATTGAGATCGTGGGTACCGACTGTGTCTCTGTACTTGTGCGGAATGCGGATGATGTCTCTTGGGATGGAGACAGTAGGTAGGTAGGGCGGGAGGGGGTCTCCGTATCATGCAGTAAGGTTGTCGTGTAAGTCGATTTGGAAGTGTAGGTCTTGTTGCATAGATAGATACTGGGGGATACGCAAACTATATACAAAACAGCTTTTCGCAAATCGAACCAATCTCTGCATGGCACATGAACAATATCTACATGCTCTACACGTACACCTTTCTCTCTCTCTAATTCGTTTCACTCTAATACTGGCATTATCGCAGGTGCATGACCATGACGTCCGGCTCCTCGGCCACCCGGCGAACCACCTCGGCGGCCCGCGCCATGGTCGCTCCGTCGACGACGCGGTGATCGGCGCTCCACGAGAAGTTGCACACGTGCTTCTTCACCACGTTGTCGTTCTCGTCAAAGGCCGGCACGGTGCGCATGCGGCCGATGCCCAGGATGGCCACCTCGCGCTCGACGATGACGGGGCTGAGGTACGTGCCGCCAATGTTGCCAATGTTGGAGACGGTGATGGTGCCGCCCGAGAAGTCGGCCGGCGTCAGCTTGCCCTGGACGGCGAGGCCCTGCAGGCGGGTGAGCTCCGCGGCAATGGACAGGATGTTGAGCGAGCCGACGTCCTTGATGACCGGCACGAGCAGGCCCTGCGGGGTGTCCATGGCCACGCCGATGTTGTGCAGGGAGCGCATGATGAGCGACGGCTTGTTGGTGGCCGGGTCGATCTCGACGCGCGAGTTGAGGATGGGGAACTGGTATAGCGCCATGGAAACGGCCTTGATGATGAAGGGGAGGTAGGAGAGCTTGGCCACCTGGCCGGCGGCGGCCGGCGTCTGGGCGAGGACCTTGTTGAGGCGGGCGCGGAGGTGAACCAGGTCCGTGAAGTCGACCTCGTCCGAGTAGAGGAAGTGGGGGATGCTGAGCGACCGCGTCATCGTCTTGAACATCTGGTGCTGCGTGTTGGTGAGCTGGACTCGCGTCTCCGTCTGCACCGAGGGCTGGCCGCTGGGAGTTTGTTGTGGTGGTGATGGCTGCTGCGGCAGCGCGGATGCGGACTGTGAGGCGGCCGTTGCGCTGGCGCTGGCGTCTCTCTGCTGCACGAACTTGTAAATGTCCTCCTTCGTCACCCTGCCGTCCTTGCCCGTCCCGTCAATGTCGGCGATGTCGACCTTGAGCTCCTTGGACAGATGCCGGACCGCAGGCGTCGCCAGTGCCGCAGCCTTGCCCTTGGGCTTCGGAGCCTGGCTCTGATCCTGCGCCGCCATGCCAGCTTCAGCCTGCTGCAGCGGTTGTGATACTGGCGCTGGCGTTGAAGATGAGGCTGCCTCCTGGCTTGCATCCGCCGCCTTGGGCGCACCGGCGTCCTCGGCCTCAGCCCCGCCCTGGATGTCGATGTCGACAAACGGCTTGCCCACCTTGGCCATCTCGCCCGTCTCGTAGTACAGCTTCTTGACGACGCCAGAGAAGCGGCTCGTGATTTCCACAGAGGCCTTGTCGCTCTGCACCTCGCACAGAGGCGAAAACTCCTCGACGTGCGCACCGGGCTCGACGAACCACTGGATCACCTCACACTCGACAATGCCTGTCATCTCCAAATGTCAGCGTCACCCGGTCTCCCGAGGCCAGTAGTCACCAAATCTCACCTTCGCCGATATCAGCCAGCAGCACCGGCTTCACGGCGTATAGCCTCCTCGACTCTGAGAACCACCGCGGGGCGCCCGGCACGGCGTTCTTGTTCCCCAGGGCCATCTTGCCCATGGCCTTGGAAGCCCCCCATTGCCGTCGCAGCACTCTTGATCCTCGCTGCAGAAACATGGTGTCTGGATGGTTCCAATTGAGCGGCACGACGGTTGCAAAGCCAAGGAGCAGAGAAGATGCGACGTTTATCAAGGAGTGCCGACGTAAACTCTTCTTAAACAAGGGGAAACTCGACGTGCTTTGGCCGACTCTAAACCGGGATGCTCCAGGCCAGCCGTGGCTTCAGTCGGCATTGCGGTTGAGGCTGTCCAAAGGCCCCGCGGATAGCCGAATCTGGGGGTGATGGAGGCTTCCCAGTGCGGGTGACACGGGAGCTGGGGTTGCTGCTTGCCTGCTAGTACTTGCTGAGCTGAGCAGACGGGCGCTTTTTAGTGGGCTTTCAGTGCTGGAGCCGCTGTATTATTCAGTGGACCGCCATCGAGCCAATGGCCGTTCGAGAGCTGCCGATGCTCCAACCCGGAGGCCGTTGCGTCCGGGGCCGTAAATAATGGAGCCCTTGTACTTGACGTCTCTAAGGCCAAATTTTTCCGGCGTCATCGCGACAAGGGCCCAAGCTACCAATTCAGCAATTCATCTTCGCTCATCGTTTCTCCCCCTTCTCTCCTCCCTCCCCCAGGCCGGCCATGCCATCGCCACGAACGCTGGAGCTGGCCCTCGGCGGCCTCCTCCGCTCGACCTCGAGGTCCGCATGCGCCCGCTGCCAATGGCGCGCGTTTACCGCCTCCGCCGCGCCGGCCGCCAGGGCTGAGAAGCCGGCCTCGGGCACCGCCATGGACCCCAAGGCCGCCGTCGCCGGGACGCCCATCGAGGCGCCGCGCAGCTACGGGAAGCGCGTCGAGGGCGGCTTCACGCCCAAGCCGCTGCCCCGGCCGATCGGCATGGCGCTGCCCCCGCTGCCGGGCGAGAACACGGGCATCGACAGCCGCTCGCTGCAGCAGCGGAAGGAGGATTTCGTCAACTACGACAAGCATCTGCAGAGGCGCAAGGAGCTGTATGGGGAACCAATTGATGGAGCGCAATGGTTTGATTGAGGCTTGCTGACACATCGACTTCAAGGACGGCCAAGATATCGAGACCCTACTTCCGCGACTGGGGCAACCTGCAGTACCACGAGGGCAAGTCCTTCATTGCGCCGCCCCGACTCTTCAAGGCCGAGCTCTCCCTCTTCTTCCCCAACCTCTACGGCCAGACGATCCTCAAGAACGACACGACACCCCGCGACACGACCCCTTTACTCTCCGGCAGAGCGTCCGTCGTGTCCATCTTCAGCAGCCAGTGGGCGGAGCGGCAGGTCGAGAGCTTCGTATCGAAAGAGGCTAACCCTCAACTTCACGAGGTGCTCGAACGCAGCGGCGAGACGGCGCAGCTCGTAAGAATCAACTACGAGGACAACAAGGGCAAGGCTCTCCTGGTGAAGCTCTTCATGGGGTCGCTGCGCAAGCGGTTTGCGGAGAAAGACTGGGACAAGTATTTCCTCGTGCAGAGGGGCATTACGGACGAGATCCGCGAATCGATAGGCCTGCTCAACAGCAAGGTCGGCTACACATATTTGGTGGACCACCACTGCAGGATACGCTGGGCTGGCAGCGGGTCGAGCCACCCAGATGAGGTAGAGAGCTTGACCAAGGGGCTGGCCAAGCTCGTTGACGACATCAAGAAGGAAGCTTCGCTGCCTGCCACAGCGCGAGAGAAGCTTCCCGGTAAGCCTCACTTGGAAAAAGCAAAGGACACGGTGTAGATGTTTTGATGTCTCTCCACAAACTCCTCCGCCTGTATTATTAGAGCGACAAGAAGCCCGTAATGTTATGGATCCTGCCATATAGTACAAATAGACAAAAACCGCTGATACCCCCCTTTTAACGCCAAGATGTCATATACTGGAACCAATGAACGTGGACATGGAGTCCTTTACCTGAGCCAAAAGAAGACAATGAAGCACATCGCGATAAAAGTCCCCATGATGATCCCGTCCCTCCTCTTCCTGCTTGTAATGCGCCCAATGATGGAGTTGATGCCCGGCACTTTACTGGCGGCCATTGTTATCCTTCGATTGATGCTCGCCAATGTCTCTCTCTGCACAATGAAGCTCTCGTTGATGGCATACGCCTGGCTGAGGACACTGTCCGTCACATCGTTGCTCCTGTCGATGCGATTGCGCTCATCCAGCATGTAGTCGGCCTCGGCGGCCTCGGGGTTGTTCGCTCGGTACTCGTCAATGTCAGACCGGACGTTGCTCAGGAGGTTGGCGCGATTGCGGGCTTGCTGCAGCGTGGACTTGAGGCGGGAGAAATCGCGGCGGTGGGAGGCGAGCTTCTCTCGGAGGAGGGCCAGGTTGTTTTGCTTGAGGGCGGAGGTGTTGAGGGATGCTTCTGAATCCAGGAGTCGGCCGAGCTGAGCGATGACATTCTCGCGCTACGGTCGCAAAATCAGCTTGCAGGACCTCGCAGCAATGTGCAATTCAACGGTTGCTGTGGACGTACCTTGTTGAGCACATCCTCCAGTTTCGCTTCTACTTCGCGCTCCTCTGGTGAGGGTTTGGGCGGGATATTGGAGCCGGTAGAGAACTGAGAATACGTGTGGAAGAGACTCTCTGTCTAGAAGCCGGTCGGGCAAGGTCAGCTAACGGAGACAGAGTATCCCTATGTTTGACGCTCTCACCTGGTTTTCTAATGAGCGTGCCTGCTGGCGCAGCTGGGCCCAGCCTCCGCTTCCTGATGGTGCGGCCATGGCTGCGAAGATACGGGCGGCAAACGTAGGCAATTTCAGGGTGCTTCTGATGACGATATTGGAAACGAGGCCCCGGGCCGCGGATTGCCTTGACGCCGTCTCCGTCTCCGTCCGTCTGCAGGCGAACGGCAGAATCGCTCACCGCTTTTCTCTAGCGCCAAGACTGAAGCACGAGACTGTCCACGTGATAGCTGCTTTCGCTACCCACTTGCTCCAGAATTACTGGCCAATGAAAAATTCCAACTGGCTGCAATCTGGTGCACGCACACCACAAACCCTAGGGCAATTTTTCACCGACTCGGCAAACCCTCGACTAAATTCTTTTGAGAGTTACGAGCCATCGCGACATTGAGACGGGTCACGGTCGAGGAAGACTTTTACTAACGCAACTCTCGCAAATCACATCGAAACTTCAAGATGGTGAGTAGATACGGTCGTTGCTCCGAACGATGAATATGCCCTCTTTCTAGGCCTCCAGGACACACGTTCCCACCCCTTTTGTGCCAGCATGCTGTCCCCCGAATCTCGAATTTTATTGCGCTGTCGTCCGAAAGAAAAGAATGCGACCCAACGAAGTCGTCGAAATGCTCCCCCCCTCAGCCAACTCGTCTATCCGGCATCGATACAGCACTCGTCATACTTCTACAGATTGCGTCAGGGAATCGGGTTGCTGATCCTTTGTGTGTGATATAGTCGTCGGGAAAAGTCAAGACTGCCCAGCTCTGGGGCAAGAACAAGGAGGAGTTGGCCAAGCAGCTCTCTGAGCTCAAGGCTGAACTCGGCCAGCTCCGCATCCAGAAGGTTGCCTCCTCCGGCTCCAAGCTGAACAAGATGTAAGGATCCGACAAGACGCCTTGATGCGCGAACCCAACAACACGGGATGACGAGGAATTGTTGCGGCTAACGCTTGCTGTGTTTTTCCTCAAACTATAGCCACGACCTGCGAAAGTCCATCGCTCGTGTCTTGACCGTCACCAACGCCACTCAGCGAAACCAGCTCCGCCTCTTCTACAAGAAGGCCAAGTACCTGCCCCTCGACCTCCGCCCCAAGCAGACCCGTGCCATCCGCCGCCGATTATCACCTGAGGACAAGGCCCGTGTTCTGGAGAAGACTAAGAAGCGCAACACCCACTTCCCTCAGCGCAAGTTCGCCATCAAGGTACGGCATCTTTGAGAGACTTGGACGGTTCAATATACCACGTCCGAGCCACTCCAGTTCCAGCGAGGGACTGAAGGATTCTCGAAGATTGTTTTGGCTAACAAAGTCTTCTCACAGGCCTAAATGTTTTAATTGTGCTTTGGAATGCGAAGGGACGTCTGGGTAGAATGGGGCATTGAGGCGCAGCATGCTTTTTCCACTTGAACAACAGGGCTCGAATTGCATCGCATGGCTCAGGGAGGAATCCGGTCTGAATTGGACTTGATTTTTTCCCGGTTTGGGCCTCGGTCTGGGACGGGAGGCGTCCTGGATGGGCTGGCTAGGTCGACAGTCTATACCAACAAAAAAAATGAGGTCACGATCTACAAAAGAAATATTCGAGGCACAAGCGGTGTTCAGGCTCTAATTCGACTGATTTCGGACACGTCTTTCCATGCCGGTGATGTGCCGCAGTGTGTGATTCTTGGATTCTCTGCTTGCCCAAGGCAGGTGATGCTGGCTGCTAGCAATTCCTTTGATCTCGAATGAATTGTCAAACGTTGTCCTTCGAGCCCTAACAGCATTTGCTGTTGCTATCGAGTTCGGACCAGACTTGGCGAGTCAAATATTGGCTCCCTGGATAATCAAGGCGAGGATCGAGTGAGTCGTGTCAAGGAGCAATCTGATTCTTCTCTTATCATTCCTACTTTACCTTGTCAACCTTGTTCCAGCATTGTTAGTACTTGGTAGCCGGCGTAATTGGTCCAGGACTAGTGTGTACCGACAAGGGTGTGCTGACCGGGGCCTCGATGTACCTCGAAAAATCACAGTAATATCACGATTCTCTCATTTTTCAAGCGTTTCAGCAAGGCCTTCTCCCCCATAATGGCTCGGCCATGAAGAGCTGAATGCTGCGACATATACTGACGTGGCTATACATCAACTAGGCCTCACGCTCTTGGAGTTGCAAGTTCAATATGCGATCGCATATAACAAGACTTGCTACCCCCCTGTATAAACCCCCTGCTGCTACTAGACCCTCCTGGACCACTTACCCTGAACACCATAGTAGCTTCCAGAAAAGCCACAGCATGCGCCTGATACAGCCCATAGCCAAAACCACGCGAATCCTTACGAAAGCGGTTAACACATGATACAGAGTTTGATGCTGCTGCTAGGCATGTAGATCAGCTTATCTTGTTGTCGGGTGGCTTGACAGACAGAACCAAGGAGTACTATATAAATTGCAACAGTCCAGTCACACCAATCATGATTCTTACCCTTGAAAATATTCAGACAGACAAGAGAAGCAAAACTGCGAGCATACAGATCCAAGCCTGCTTCCAATCTTCATGTAAGCTGTTCTTGGTCGTCCTCGCGGTTATTCAACAAATTTACCAAATTTTTCTTCCTCTTATCCCAGAATCCACTCTAACGTGCCATGTCCCTCTAATTAAGTGCCTCACAGCTCCAGCTCACAATCGCCGTCCAATCAGTCCGCTAAGTCGTCACCATTACAGCGCCAGCGCGCAAATCATTCCCCTCAACACCCCACCAAGCAAGGGAAGGGATCCTGCGCTGCTACCCCGCCAACAGCAACTTTTTTTTTCCCTTTATCGTTCCTAACATCGGCTCTTCTTTTTTGTTCCTCTTATCTCTTTCTTGTATAAGAGACAAGGAGGGAATTGCTTCTTCTTCTATCTCGAACTCGTTTCTTCTTGGTGTTCTTCTTGCTTCTCTCTCTCCAGTTGTGCTAAAGCATAGTTGCCGCCATCATGTCCGACCAGAAGATCGCCATCGTCTCCGTCTACGACAAGACGGGCCTGCTGGATCTTGCTAAAGGTCTTGCCCAGCACAATGTCCGCATTCTGGCCTCGGGCGGCACAGCTCGCATGATCCGCGAGTCTGGATTTCCTGTTGAGTATGAATAACCCCAATTCTCATGCTTGGAACGGAAAGGAAGATTGTCAGTCGTGGTTGGAAGAACGGATGGATATGTGGCCAGGAGGAAGCTCTCGAGAAGCTTTACACGAAGACGTGGAAAACTAATGCGCCGCGGCGTATAGGGACGTCAGCGCCATCACCAAGGCGCCCGAGATGCTCGCCGGCCGTGTCAAGACGCTTCACCCTGCCGTCCACGCCGGCATCCTCGCCCGCAACCTCGAGTCCGACGAGAAGGACCTGGCGGACCAGAACATCAACAAGGTCGACTTTGTCATCTGCAACCTGTACCCCTTCAAGGACACCGTCGCAAAGGTCAACGTCAGCATCCCCGAGGCCGTCGAGGAGATTGACATTGGCGGCGTGACGCTCATCCGCGCTGCCGCCAAGAACCACAAGAGGGTCACCATCCTCAGCGACCCCAACGACTACGCCGGCTTCCTGGGCGAGCTGGAGAAGGGCGAGATCAGCGAGACCAGCCGCAACCGCTACGCCCTCAAGGCCTTTGAGCACACTGCCGACTACGACACCGCTATCTCAGAGTTCTTCCGCAAGGAGTACGCCGGCGCCGGCGACCAGTACCTTGCCCTCCGCTACGGCGCCAACCCCCACCAGAAGCCCGCTGCCGCCTTTACTGCTCACCAGCAGCTCCCCTTCAAGGTCCTGTGCGGCTCCCCCGGATACATCAACCTGCTCGACTCTCTCAACGCCTGGCCCCTCGTCAAGGAGCTCAAGGAGGCCCTGGGTAAGCCCGCTGCCGCCAGCTTCAAGCACGTCTCTCCCGCGGGCGCCGCCATTGGCCTCCCCCTTACCGAGGATGAGAAGAAGGTCTACTTCGTCAACGACATTGAGGGCATCGACAGCTCGCCCCTTGCCCAGGCCTACGCCCGTGCCCGTGGCGCCGACCGCATGAGCAGCTTCGGCGACGTCATCGCCCTCAGCGACATCGTCGACGTGCCCACCGCCAGCATCATCTCCAAGGAGGTTTCCGACGGTGTCATCGCCCCCGGCTACGAGGACGCCGCCCTCGAGATCCTCAAGAAGAAGAAGGGAGGCAAG
Organism: Trichoderma gracile; assembly: GCA_020002365.1. Taxonomy (NCBI): domain Eukaryota; kingdom Fungi; phylum Ascomycota; class Sordariomycetes; order Hypocreales; family Hypocreaceae; genus Trichoderma; species Trichoderma gracile. The sequence continues at coordinate 1,424,556 of JAINEY010000006.1, forward strand.
TACCTCGTCCTCCAGATCGACCCCGACTACACCCCCGGCCCCATCGAGACCCGCACCGTCTACGGCGTCACCCTCCAGCAGCACCGCAACGACGCCGAGATCTCGCCCAAGTCCTTCACCACCATCATCACCCCCAAGGACGCCGGCGCCCTGCCCGAGAACGCCTCCCGCGACCTGACCGTCGCCACCATCACCCTCAAGTACACCCAGAGCAACTCCGTCTGCTACGCCGTCAACGGCCAGGTCGTCGGCCTCGGCGCCGGCCAGCAGTCGCGCATCCACTGCACCCGCCTGGCCGGCGACAAGGCCGACAACTGGTGGATGCGCTTCCACGAGCGCGTCCTCGGCATCAAGTGGAAGAAGGGCACCAAGCGCCCCGACAAGAGCAACGCCATTGACCTCCTCGTCAGCGGCCAGCTCCCCAAGGACGGCGCCGAGAAGGAGGCCTTTGAGGCCGTCTTCGAGGAGGTTCCTCCTGCGTTTACTTCCGAGGAGCGCGAGGCCTGGATGAAGCAGCTCAAGGACGTTTGCGTCTCCAGCGACGCCTTTGTAAGTGAACCCCCCTGAATTTCACACATATTACCAGTATCCACTCTTCGTATAATCAGGACGGTTGCTAATCTCAGTCACTTCTAGTTCCCCTTCATCGACAACGTCTTCCGCGCCGCCCGCTCAGGCGTCAAGTACATTGCCGCCCCCAGCGGCAGCCAAAACGACAGCGCCGTCTTTGAGACGGCCGAGAAGCTGGGCATCACCTTTGTCCAGCAAAACACCCGTCTGTTCCACCACTAAAGCGAGGGGACCACACGTTGGAAACAATGAAATAAAATATGAGAAAATCAAAGAACAAAAATCTAGAAAGGCGAGGAAGGGGAAGTAAAACCCACAGCAAATGGGTTGGCATGTATGTTTGACTAGGTATGAAAAAGGGAAAGGGAAAAGAAAAATTCAAGGGAGCGATCAAAACCGGTTCTTAGTAGTTGCTCAACATCACTTAGATGTAGTTTCGGACTGTTTCAATACCATTACAATAACAGCGGTTATTCAAGCAGGTTGGCGTTTCGTTTGTATAACAGGGCCATCAAAGGGTATTCCAAGCACGCAGAATACCTAGTGCTCCTGACTTGTCTGTCATAATTGGATGCAGTCACCAGATTGTTCATCTCTGACTGGTTGCACTGCCCAATATTAAGCAAGAGAGTACCTGAAGAGATATGTACACGCTCATACCTTGAGCATTGTAAATGTCGCAGTTACTTTTAACTATCGCAGTTCCTATACATTCCGCCCTACCCAAATCGTCATCTATCCGGACGATTGGAAACTCCAGGGCTGCAACTAACCAGCATTAGCCTGCTAAGAATCAACACCTGGTCACTATATTCCAAGGCTGAGTGGCCTCATGTCGAATAAGTTCCCGCGGCTTATGCTGGCCTTCTATGGAACAGAAACTGTACTCTATGTCAGATTTGGGCCGTCCTCTTCGCCCTTGAAGGGATATCAAAGCTCCAATGGCATGTCGAGCGAGTATGTACTCCCAAGGTTCAACCTGTTCTTACGCTTGGCGTAAATAGCGTTTCAAGTCTTTTGAAACGCAAACGGCCGTATGCATCATGCAGGTACGCACCCGCGACCGGTGCGCCGCTCCTCTTCTTCCTTTTTTGTTTCCTTTTTATATCTTCTTCCTTTCTTCACTCGTTCTCTCTTCTTTTTGGGGGGGATATCATCCGCTGGTACTTTACCTCGGTCCCTTGCCTAACTTGACCCTGTTCGCCTTTGCAATAGACTCCGCCTCGTCCGGCTTGCATTTATGGTTGCTGTATAAGTGGCGTCTCAGCTGGTCCAGGCGGTTAAAGTCCTTGTTGCAGATAGGACAGGAGTGTTCGCCCCTCTCATTATGAGTCCGTCGATGCTTCGAAAGATTTGACGACTCTCCAAACGATTTGCCGCATATGTCGCATCTCAGGGGCTTGTATCCAGTGTGTGTTCGCTCGTGCATGGCTACAGTATGTCAGAAATTTCAAGCATGCTGGATGAGACAGCGTAGCTACTTACTGAGTGCGCTCTGTTGCTTGAATGCATGTGAGCATCCCGGAAACTTGCATTTCCAGGGCTTCTCGCCGGTGTGTACTCTCATGTGCTGGTCAAGCGACTGCTTTGCCGACAGCTGCAGGCCGCAAATGGAACATTTCACAGGCTTATCTAGGCTTGTTGTCAGAACACTGGAGAATCTCGAAAAAAGCAGGACATTTGCACTTACACCCTGTGTGAGTTTGTATGTGGCGTTCCAACTTGCTCTTCTGGCCGAACACTGTTGCTCTGGTACAATTCTCCCATTGGCAGCAGAATCCTGGGTGTTGCCGAGTCATGTCCTTCAAATGATCATTCTTCGTGTGATTATGCAAGTCATCGGCATCTTTGAACTGCATGTGACAGACTTTGCCGTCCGATGACTTCCAAAGACAAGTGTGTTCGACCGCGGGTTCCAGATCCGGTGGTGAGATGGGAGTCAACTCGGATGGCATGGACTCCGCTTGTGACTCCGCTTGTGACTCCGTAAGCGATTCCTCGGGCTGTGTGGGAGGACTCGTCGTCTGTGATGTTGGGGGAGGTGAAAGTGGTGAGACTACTGGCAGGCTCTGCAAGGACGAGTCGGACGCTGTGAGCTGCGTGTCATTCGATGAAGGTACGTTTGGAGAGTATGATGGTGGGAGACTCGGTCGGTTGGGTATCAAGGAGAAGTTGTCCTCTATGTGCGGGGGCTGGGAAGGGTTACCGAAATACGGGTTCGGCATGTGCATGTACCAGTGGTCTTCGAAGATGTGATTCGCAAATTGGTCAAGTGTGTTGACCTCAAACCCACACGCATAATCGTGTGAGTTCTGTTCCAGGCCATGGTTGAGAAACTCGCCGTTAGCGGTTTTGGGCAGGGCACACTTTGGAATGGTGAGGTTGGGATTATCTGCAATGCATGGACGAGCATGGTCAACGACATGCCTAGGGTCGTGATATTGCAAGATGTGAGTCGTGAGAGGGTCTTCCTGACTCAGATGCTCCCAAAACTGACTGGTCATACCATCGTCGGTTGAGGTCTGAAAAGCAGTATGCGGGAAAGTGTGACTGCATGTCGCGCCTGAGAAACAAGAGTGAGTTCCAAAGGTCGAGTCTGCAGTGAACTGCGGAAACGTGCTAGGCATGAGGTCCAGCTGCGTGTCTCCAATGGAGGCGAGAGCAGCTGCAGCCTGCTTGTCGCCGTCTGAGAAGCCAGGCTCGAGAGGCAGTTGCCCGAGCTTGGCGAGGCCTGAGCAGTTGGCGTCCGTACAAGGGGTGACTGCATCCTCGCACATCTCATCGAGACAGAGCTCTTGATCGTCGCACGCATCATCATCGCAACACATTCCTTGGCCCGTGTCTCCGCATTGACTCGGGCAGCTTATGCCGCAGGCAGATGTGCACGACAGCATTGACCTGCAGTCATCGTCGCAGTCTTTATCCGTCGGAGGCTGGGCGTCTTTGCCCAAACGAACAGAATGGGAAGTGTCGGCAAGGGTATCATTGAAGTAGGTGTCCCAGGAAAAGGAGAAGTGAGGTTCGGCAACTGAGGGGGACTCGGCCGGGGTGGCATTGCCATGTCGAGCTTGCGACTGTGGCTGAACGGCGTACCCCATCAGAGAAGCCATGGCGTAGGTACTTGGCGATGATGTCTTGAAAGCATTAGACGGCATCTTCAACGGCTTGAGGGAATCGGCAGAGTAGACCGATGCGTGAGCGTCCAGGCAGAGATCGTCGTGGGGTAGATGATCACCCGCGGGGTCTATCGCATGAGGAAATCGATGGCTCGAATCCATCAGTTCGCAGAAATCGGGAGGCGTGGCGACAGAGGAGTCATGGGAAAGTTGGCGAGTGAGTTCCATGAATCTGCTGGAAGGCAGACGATGGGCGTCCATGCTCTGTCAGGCACGGCTTCTGCGGGCTGTCTGTATGAAGCATTAGCAATTCTGCAGGTCCGCCGTGCTAGCAAGAGCCATATCGAGTCTTACCGGTATCGAGAATCGCCTCGCTCAAAGCTCATAGCAGAACGAAGGTGAAAGTAGCTGCGGATGGCTGCAGAAATGGCTTGGTAAAAGGCTGAGAAGGCGTCGAGGCGCAATTGCTGCAGCCGGGGAAGATGTTGAGAGGTTTCAGATGCCGAGAGGCTGAAGAGAAAAAGAGTGAAAAATAGAACAAGAAAATCAATCCCGGTCAGCCTCGAGTCCGCGAACGAGAAAACGGCAGGAACAGGAAAAGCACAAGCACGGGCACAAGCGCAGGTGCAGGCCAGGCGCAGGCGCGGACGTGGGAAGGAGCGCCCGCCTGCGGTTGGCCCTGGCTGACAAAGGCAAGAAAACGAGAACCTTGATGGTCTGCAGCCTCGAGAGCTGTTGCAACATTTGCCGTATTTATGTCTTTTTTGCTCGCGGCTGAGCCCCACATTGCCGTTGAAGGCCTAGTTGGCGGGGCCCTTTGGCGACTTCCAGTTGGTCCCCACAGCTTCCAGCAGACAGCCTGAAGCTGCTGCATACCGGCAAGGTACTTGTTGCGCACACCTGGCAGCTGCTGTTGCCATGTAGAGTCAGGTACCGCAAAGAGGCTCTTCGTTTTTCTTATTTCTCTCGTCACACATTGGACCAATTCCAGTGCAGTGGATGACTGCCGGGCTGATGCAAGGCTCTAGAACACAATACTAGAGCAGCCTTAGACTACCTTGACTCGTTGACGGTGAGCTACGACACGGCAGACATGCGTTGTCAAGTGCTCGAATGTGCATTTCTGCTTTGATCGATAGGTAGGTAGTATGAGGCACAAAATAATTCAGTGTTCAAATAGTGCTTTAGGGTCACGCTTTTCACGTGGCATTCGAACGAGAAACTCTCTCTGTTGCTTCTCCCCGCATTGCATCATGGTTGACTCTGTTTGGAACAAGCACAATTCCAATACCTTACCCACACCTCCTGTGGAAGCAAACTTCCAGGATTTTCAATCTATAGAGTAGGAATCACTTGCAATGAAATATCACCCTACCGAAGCATAACCTTCTACTGTTGAGCAGTCGTGATAAACCAGCACCTCGCGCCCAGGCTCTTCTCCAAAACTCCAGGGTAGCGCTGCATCATCCCATCAGCTTCAAGTCTGCCCATCTCATTAATAAGCCCCGCCCCGAGGACCCTGTCAGTGCATGCATTAAGCCCGCCTGCAGCAGCCACTCATAAGGCCATGATCTAGAATAGCTGATCAGCCAGCCTAACTGATTAGTTAGTATATATTTAACTAGTAAATTAAGTAAATACATTACCACTTATACCTAAGGATCCTAGTCTAGACGCTTAACTAAAACTATTAGTAGGCTTTTTACTGCCTTTATAAGGCTATAATATAAAAATCTTATTACCTTATAAGGCTAATGCTTTAATATATCTCTTTTTCTTTAAAAAACATACTTATTATTAAGTTATTATAAGCTAAATATTTAAGACTATATTATAAACTAACTTATAAAGGCCTTTAAGCTAATAAATAAATAACTAAATACTACTATACTTTAGTTATTTTATTAAGGTAAAGGTTATTAATAACCTAAATTTAAATAAAAGCTTAATACTTTAAGATACTTAAAAGAAGATTTTAAAAAGTATAAAAATATATTACTTAAAGTATACCTAGGAATTAAAGATATTAAAAAATAAGTACTAGGATTTTAAAAAGTTTTAGTAAGTATTTAAAAAAACTAAAGCCTTATTAAGTATAACTTATAATTTTAAAACTAGCTAACTTTTAATAAATAAGTAAAATAAAGATATAATAATTATAAAGTATTATTTTTATAACTATAAGGTTATTTAAAATAGCCTTTTTATTAATAAGTATATAATAATTAATAACTAAAAGATAATTTTTATAAGTAACCTTCTTACTGCTTAAAATATTTAAAAACTAGATAACTTTAATAATTTTAGTATAGCTAGCTAAAATAATAACTTAAAAAGTATTAGTATTTTAAAGCCTTTTAATAAAAAGAATAATAATATACCTTTAATATTAAATAAAAATACTAGTATTATTAGCATTAATAATAATTTACTAATTATAAATCTTTTTAATAATAATAATATATTATAAATAATAGCATTAGCTATATAATAGCTATTTTTATTATTATTTATATTATTACTAGTGCTATTATTACTATTACTAATGCTATTACTAGTATTATTATTTATAGTAAAAAGTGCAGTAATAAAAAAGAGAAGGCTTATAAAAAAAGATAATAAAGTTAATAAGTTAAATAAGCTTATAGCTGCCTTAGCAGCCTAGAATTTAAGGCCTTATAAATATATTATTATTATATACCTAGTAGTTAGCCTAAAAATAATTAAAAACGCTTTTAAAAATATATACACTTTTACTAATAATTATAGTATAGAATTTATACTTAAAATAGTATAATAAATAGCCTATAATTTAATAAACATATTAATATAAAATTTATTACTATTAAAAAAAGTAAAGAATATATTTTTAGCTAAAAACTTTAAGCTAAATTCTTAATATTTTTTATAAATAGCTTTAAGATATAAAATTAAAATATAAAGCTATTTTTTTTTTAAAAAAGTAATAATATATTTACTTTATTTTATATAAAAAGTCCTTTTTAAAAGCTATTTTTATTACCCTTAATACTAATACTATTATTATTATCTTCTTTTTTATTACTACTATTATTAATATAATCTTAATATACTTTCTAAGCCTTTTTTATAATAAGATTTTACTATTAAATACTATTTAATAATAGTAAAATAAAATTTATATACTAGCAGGCTTAAGTAAAGTAAAGTTATTCTCTTTTTATTAATTTAGATTTATTTAGCTAATACTAGTTTTTAAAAAGCATGCCTTTAAGCCTAATAAAGTTAAAAAGTTTAGTAATTATATAAATAATTAAAATTTATATTATAAACTTATATTTAGTAGTGCTATAGTAAATTATTTTTTATTTATACTTATACTAGCTAAAAACTTACTTAACTTTAGTTTAAAGTTAGGAATACTATAAGTTATAAAGTTCTTTTATTATTATTAGCTTTTAGCTTATATCTTTTTAATTATTAAAATAATAATAAGTCTAGTTATAAAATATTATAATTTTAAATTCTAATATAAAGCTAGTATTACTAAAATAATATTTATTAATTAAAATCCTAAAAGATTTTATTATTACTTATAATAAAAGTAATAAATTTAAAATAAAACCCTTAGTGTTAGTAAGTATATAATAAAATAAGCTATTAAAAGTAATATAAGTAAGTATATTTTAGGCTATATTATTTTTTTAAGACTAATATCTTTACTAATTAGTAAAAGGAATATATACTAAAATTAAGGTGCTATTAATTATACCTATTATACTATTAAAGCCCTTATTCTTCTTTTTAAGCTTAATAATTAAGGAGATATATAATAAATTTAATAACTAAATAAAAGCTATATATAAATACTATATAAAATAAATTAACTTATAAAATAACTATAATATACTTAATTATAATATATAAAAGCAGAAGGTAATATTCTTTTATAGCTTATTAAATATATAAATTTAAAAAAATACTATAACCTTATACTTAAGAGGTTATTACTAACTTTTATTAATTTTTATATTTATATAAAGCTAATAGTAAAGGCTAAAAAATATACCCTTTTTTATATAAAATAGATTATAAAATATTATTTTAAAAAGCTTAAGGAGTTTTTTATAATAAAGCTATAAATTTAATTAAGTAAGAAGCTAGCTTCCTTTAGCTAAATAAGCTGCCTTATACTCCTTAACTTTTATAAAAATATATACTTATATAATAATAATAGTATTAAAGTTATTATTATTATTATTATTTTTATAAATAATATCCTTTAATAGCTATTAGGCTATAGCTAGTAGTAAGTTATTTAAAGTTATTATTTTAATAAACTAGCTAGTATTAATTAATTTAAATTAGACTATATTAGCTAGCTTATTAAAAATTAGTTAATATTAGTAAAATTCCCTTATTTAATTAGTAACTATATTTATTATAGGTATTTTAATAGCCTTTATAAGTATAATATATTATAAACTAGGGTTATAGCTAGTTTATTATCCTTAAACTTAAATTATGTAATTTACTATACTAAAAACAGGATAGTGGTTCTTTTTATACTAGCTGATCAGCCAGCTGGTTTTAAATCAGCCGTTCTAGATCACAGCCTAAGCAAGTCCCGTCTTTATCTCAATCCCTTCCCCATTTTCTTCCACTCTGCCCTCCAGGCGTTTGCATCATGCAAGCCGGCGCGCGTCGCTGAAAAAGACGTGGGAATTAACCTTATCGGTGCTTATCGCATTCGGCTGGACGCCTTCTTTGATGCGAAACTGCGATACTTACCACCCAAGAAGCGCCATTAGACGATTGTCTTCCATTATGAGGATTCAACTCGCTTGAAACTTTGCGCTCACCTGCTCCCCTCCTCCGTTGTTCACCATTGATAGAACCGCTTCGATTTCCTCTTCCCATCCTACGCGACCCCAATCTCTACCTCTCCGTCAGACGCTCTTCTCACCTACGTCTCACCAAGCTCGTGTCATACCCAGCGCAACCCCAACATCCCCATACCTCGCCAGAAGCACATACATCGCCGCGCGTCCTCCAAATCCCCCCCCTACCAACCCTCTCCACGGGAAAAAAGCAATGGGCAACATCTGCGGCAAGACCGAATCAGAGCCCGACGCTCGCGCCGGCCGCCGCCTCGGTTCCGCTCCGCCCCAAGGCCCCAAGTCCGCCCCCGTCCCCCGGAAAGTCGGCGGCCCTCCGCGAACCCTTGGCTCAAGCGGCGGAGGTGACTCTGGCAGCGATCCGGGCGATGCGCGGAGGAAGGCTGCCGAAGCTGCTGAGGTGAGTTATCTTACCTCCACTTGTCCTCCTGACTCCGTTTTGCTCTATGCGACAACACTACTAGAGTCCGAGGCCTCTGGGCTGAGCATGTGTGCTGACTGGATATATCATACTTTGTAACAGGCCCGCGCAAAGGCGTCTTCCAAAGGCGGCAGGCTCCAGTCGCAGCTCAACGCGCAAAAGAAGCAGAACCTATCGAGCGCCCTCGCAGAGGCGAGCAACCAGGAGCTCCTCGCCAGGGAAGCTGACGCGGCTGCCCAGGCGCGCAACTGGGAGTAAAACATTGCCACATTCGATTCGCCCTGGAACAAAACCCATTTTCTACCTACCAAGCTACCGCGATTGCACATACATTTCGATATATATATTCACAAGGGCCAGAGGACAACATCAGAGACAACGTGCTCGACTAGGAGCTGTATCGATGCACGACGACGCTAAACGCCTATATGCTTCTGCGAGAGAAGCCTTCAAGGAGCTTGACAAGTGATTGCCATGGGATTACAGCTGATTGTTCTTTGGGAACCCTTCCTCTTCGTTGATACAGTCTTTGGGCGTGTCCACCTCAGCTGCCACTTTGCTTTCCCCCTTTTGCCTGGACGATTGAGTATATAAGTTGGATTAGATACCTACCCTACCTTGCACCTCGTACATCCATGTACTCTTAGCACCAGCATGCGAATTCATCATTCTTACAAGTCACGCTATGAAGACCGACCAACACCAAGTGAAACAACTCATACATTGATGCCTACAATAACCTAGACGCCTATCTTGTCATACTGCAAATAATCCCTAGCGAGAGATGAAAGGACAACCTTGCCCCCTTGCGCCTTTCCGTTGCCTGAAGTATAAACCTTTCACACTCGGCAAGGGAGAGTGATGTAATAGACAGACCTGTACCGACCCTAGCAAGCGTATTGTCTTCAAGTACCAATTACCTCTCGCTCTCTCAACTGCCTTCTTTCAACCGATGTATATAACAAGCAAACGGTCCCAACTTCCGTCTAAGTAACGGTATATCTTCCGCTGGCCGGAGCCCTGCTATCCGCGTCCGCCGCAGCAATGGTCCCCTCTCTCAGGAGTCTCGTCATCTCGTTCAAAGCAGCAGACACCACCAGCTCAGTATCACCCTCAATAAGGATGTACAGCTTGGGCTCTCCTCCAGGCGGCACTTCCTTTCCAGGGGGGTAAAAGCTGCCCTTGGTGGTAATGGATGTCCCGGTCGCCTCGAGAATCTTGGCCACGTTGGTGCGGTTGGTGACGGCCCATCTGGCCTTCTGAGGGAAGTCGTTGATCTCCAGCGTGGCGTGGTAAGCGCCGGCATCCGGGCCCTTGTTGTCGATGGGTTGGCCGGAGCGAAGCTGGCCGGCCTTGCCAAGACGGCTGTTGATGGCACTGACAGCAGAGCTGACCTTGTCCAGAGGATCTTTCGACTTGTCGCCTGTACCGTGACCGGACTGAGCCGCCTTGCTGTCTCCTGCCTCGGCTCGTGTGGTTTCGCGCGCCTGGATTGATGAGGCCGCGGCTCTGATGGCGCTGAGTGTCTTGTCAACCTTCTTGTCGTCTTCCTCTTTCTTGGCCCCTTCCTCCTTGACTTCTTCTTCTTCACCCTCAGCTCTATGCGTCTTGCGCTCACGGAGACGGGCCGCTTCACGTTCCTGATCCAGACGGTCCAAGCCCTTGCCACCGAATCCAGACGAGTCCTTGGCCTTGCCCGACTTGACCTTTTCGCGATGAGACTTGCGCATCTCGTTCAGTCGTTCGGGGACAGGCTGGTCGCTCTGCTCCAAGGCTTTGGCGATGCCAGGAGCACAGTTCTCCTGTTCCGGAGTGACAAAGGTGACGGCGGTTCCCGTGTTTCCGGCGCGTCCTGTTCGTCCGGCTCGGTGAACATAGTCTTCCAAGTGGTTGGGTGCGTCGTAGTTGATGACGAGCTTGAGTTGTTTCACATCCAAGCCACGAGCAGCAACAGACGTGGCAATCAGAATTGGCACGACACCCTTCTTGAAGTCTGAAATGGTAGAATCGCGATCGACTTGGTCTTTGCCTCCATGAATGGACATGCAAGGGTAGCCCTTCTGCATCAGCTCTTTCAGGAGGTCGTCAGCCTTTTCCTGTCGCTCGACGAAAATTAACGTTCGGGCATCTTCGTCCTTATCATAGAGCTCGCCCAGCAACTCCAGAACTCGGAGGAACTTCGTATTCTCCTCCCTGACTTCCACGATCTGCGTGATTTCCTTCGCAACAACACTGCGGCCGCCGACGGTAATCTCAATCGGACTCTTGAGCACTTTCTTCGTGAGCGAGTCGATGAGCCGTGGCATAGTGGCCGAAAATAGAATGGTTTGCCTGTCAGGCCGCATATTGGCGAAGATCTTCATCACCTGAGGCTCGAAGCCCATGTCAAACATGCGGTCGGCTTCGTCAAGAACAACGTAGGTGACCCTCCTGAGGTTGGTGACCCGACCCTGGTTGGCGGCGAGGAGATCAATCATGCGACCAGGAGTGCAAACAATGATCTCGGCACCACGCTTCAGCTCGGCAATCTGTTCTCTGATGGGTGCTCCTCCGTACGCGCAAACAGCTCGTAGGTTCATCATCTTCAAGAAAGGCTTGCAGTCTCTGTGAATCTGGGTGGCCAACTCACGGGTCGGTGTCATGATCAGTCCGATGGGGCCATCCGTATCCTTGAGCGGCTCCTGGTCCTTGATATGGCGGAACATGGGAAGCAAGAAAGCCATGGTCTTGCCGGATCCAGTCTTGGCCACGCCGACGACGTCTCGGCCAGACATCAACGCGGGAAGGGCTTGCATCTGAATTGGCGTGGGTTTGTCAAACCCGAGAGAACTTATCACATCGAGGGTTTGGCGAGTGAGACCGCACTGAGACCATTTCTGAACGGGCTTGGGGACGTCCTTGCCGTTGACCTTGATTCCGTCTAGCTCCATTCGCAGGTCCGCGACCTCGGCTTCGGAGAGGTTGCTCAACTCTGCTGGCTCAACCCAGAAATTCTTGCGAATGGGCTGCAGGTCAAGTTTTGAATAGTCGACGGTTGGGATATCCTTCTTCTTGCGCTTGTTGGCGATTGCAAGCAGCGCCGCGTCTGCTTCCTGATCGCCCTGGTCGTTGAAGGCATAATCATCGTCAGAGAAATAGGCCTCAGGCTCCTGCTTCTTTTTCGGGACAGAGGTGGTCTTGACAGGGTTCTTCACCGCCTCTATCTGTTGAAGACCATCCATGAATGCGTCCAGAGGATCGATATCGTCGTCCTCTCCGTCAACATCCATGGTATCTGCAGGAGCCTCCTTGGCCGTTTCTTCTCCGTTGGTGACATGCTCACCGTTGACTTCCTTCGCGACTTGAGGTTCGGCATCTTCCATCTCCTCATCAGCCTGGTTCTCAGTCTGATTGTCGGCTTGCTTTTCGGCTTGGTTCTCAGTCGGGTTCTCAACTTGAGTTTCAGCCTCAGTCTGGTTTTCAGCTTGGAGACGCCTCTCATGCGCAGCACGAGCGGCCGCAGCGGCCTCTTCTTCGTTTTCTGCAAAGTTGTCGCCGTCTGATTCATCGTCCTCATCCTGGTCAGCATAAGGCGTGTCGTCAGTCTCTATCGGGAGACTGGGAAGCTTGGTAAGCTGCCGTTTGGTTATGACTTCTTCGTCCATGTCAAGCTTTCGCTTGTTAGGAAGCTTGTCGCCGTCCGCATGAGATTTGCCAAATCCGAAACTGCTGGCCTTGGCACGGTTCGTCGGCAGCGCGGAAGCTATATGATGATTGTCAGCAATGGCCATGTATGGAATCGTGGATGGAGGTATCTCACCAGTAGGCCCCTTCTTAACAGGCAAGGAAATGTTCGGCGGCTGGACATCGATAGATCCAAGAGCTCCTTTGGCGGGCTCATTTGATCTTTGAACGGCAGACTTCTTTGCAATCGTCTTCGGATCAAACTTGCCGGTATAAGGCTTCGCTGGAGAGACGCTGCCGGACTCGACAGGGGCAGGGGAAGCTGCAGACGACACAACGGGCGACGAGAGAGCTGTTGAGCCCTCTTTGGCCCTCTTGTCCATCTCCGCAAGCAGACTCCTGGTTTGGCTAGCGTTCACCTCCTTTTGTTTCTGGCCCTCGAGCTCCTTCTTTCTCTTCCATGCTTCAAGCTTCGCCAGTCGCTCTGCCTTTTTATCGGCCTCGGATTGCGCCGCGTTCGGCTTGGCCTTTTGGGCCTGGGACATGTCATGAGCTCTAGTTCATTCAAACGGGGGGCGGAATACGTACCTCGTCAACTCCATTTCTGCCACTGTCGCCCAGTGGCGTCTTGCGGGATCGGCTGTCAGCGCGACTGCTGCGAGCTTGGGAGTCGGCCGTACCCTCGCGTCGGCCTCTGTTCCTAGAATCGTCCCGTCTCCGGTAATCGTCTCGGCTACGATCGCGACGTCGGTCAGGCGAGCGAGGTCTGGGCGGGTACCTCTCTCTCGATCTCGGGCCGCGGCGGTCACGGGGGCCTCCACGGTAGAAGTCATCGTCTCGGCGGTCTAGGGAGCGGTCTCGTCGGCGGAAGTTGTCGCGGTCACGGCCACCACGATCTCTCATGTCTCTGCCTCGGTCACGGTCGCGGTATCGATACTGTTGGAAGTTCATATTTCTGTCAGACACTGGTCCGGGCGTGTAGGAGTTGCTGAAGCTGGAGTGGCGTTGGTCAAATCTCACATCCGGGCTGCGCGACCTTGAGCGGCGGCGAGCGTCCCTTCCATCGTCGCGGCGGTCTCTGGCATCCCGCCGGTCGTCATCTTTGCGGTGGCGGCGCGAGTTGTAATGGCTGCCTGCAGGACTTGGTGAGCGCGAGTCTCTTGGCCGAGCCATTGTTGTGGTCTCGCAGGCTCAGCAAGACACTACTGTAAGAACTACTTTTTCAGAGGCTCGGAGCCGATGCAGTTATGTTTTTTTCTTTCTTTCGTGTCGTAATGATGGTGCCTTGTGAGAAACGCGGAATCGAGATCGAGGCCGGTCCAGGAAACGGAATGAGCTTGGTTTGTCTGTATTGAAGTCGGTCACACGCTACCCCCGGAGCAGATCAATCTTCCTATTCGCAGTCAAAGGACACAGAGTCAGAAGTGCAAGCGGGACGATCAAAGGACGTCGGCTGATAATGGGGATGCTGGGCGATGCCAAACGGGAGACGACGCTGGGCAAGTTTTGGCGGAGGGGCCGTTTGTTGTCACGAAAAAGAACCACTGGGGTTGAAGGCGGCTGAAAAGTCATCTCCATGCGTCGGGATAGCCGAGCTTTAGCCGACAACAAATTCAGAGCGCGATGACTTGACGGCGCTAAGCCCCATCTGGCCTCAGCAGCACTCGTCGCGCTCACTCTCACTCACTCTCGAACTGCGCTCTGTTCACCCTTTCTCATCATCTTAGTAAACCTCAATATACCGTGTTGCAATGGCTGGGCTTGTGGGATATGCAAGCTCAGATGAAGAAGGAGAAGATGAACAGCCTCAATTGCAAGAGGCATCTCCGCAGGTATGAAGCATTCCCGGCCACGTCTACGTGATTGCATTTCACTAACACCCTTGACAGGTCGCCACACAGGCAGCAGCGCTCGAAGCTGATGAGGCTGAGAACGAGAAGCCTCAAATAAGTATGCTCACCACAATTGTGTCTCCATAACACCTATGGATTGGCAGTGGCTAAGACTCGAGCAGAGAACCCAGAAGAAACACCATCTTCACATAAACAAGACGCCGAGAGGCAAACAGACCCAGCTACCATAGGCCCCATCCTCCCAGACGCAGTTCCTCTAGGCCCATCTCTTCCACCCATCGATGCGTCCGTCACCACCCTTCCAGAACCCGACGAGCCCAATGACACACCATCATCACCATATTCCTCCAACCGCGGGCTGATTCACCACCTCACCCTCCCCTCTGTTCCAAACCTTGACATCCCGCCTTCGCCACCGGGTTCCCCTCCCCTTGAAGCCAACAAAAAGGTCGAACAGTTCCTGCAACTCAAGAAGAAAGGCGTTCACTTCAACTCCAAACTCGAACAGTCCGCGGCACTGAAAAATCCATCGTTGATGGATAAGCTGTTAGACTTTGTCGGCATCGACGATGCGGCCCAGTATGAAACGACGCTTCCAAAGGAGCTGTGGGATCCTAGGGGCTTTCCAGAATGGGCTTTTAGGGACAGATTAAGCAAAAGCAGAGAGAAGATAGCAAAGGAGAAGGAGTCGGAGAGAACCAGTGGTGGTCGAACAGCCGTCGAATTTGCACCGTCAACCTCTTCGTCGTCAGGCGGAGGACCAGCTGCCCGGCCGGGAGGGATAAGTTCAAGGGGCGAGAAGCGCAAGGGTGGTTGGAAGTAAAAGTCTCCTACTAATACTGCGTGGCGATGAAGCAAACTATCTTAGGATGGATAAGAATTGGTAACAGACACTGGACGGAAAGACAAGACTTGAACATTAATGAATTGCGAGGCCATACGTGGCCCCATTACTATCAAAATACAGACGTCTACAAGGAGGTATCATGAATCAGAACGCACTGCGACCGGAGGCTTCATCACACATATTCCTGTTGGTTCCCATTCTCTTTGAAGACAAAGGAGATCACTCATTGAGTGAAGTGGTATCTGCCCTTCTGCGTCGAGTCACCCGATAGCGCACATCATCCCTCGGAAAGAAAAAGTGGGGTTTTCCCCCTGGCAAAATCCAACATAGGTTCAAATCAAAGATTCCTCCTTCACCGGACACCATCCACAGACGGAACGAAGAAAAAGAAGAGAAAAAATATTGTCATAGGCATCTTGTCAATTGGTATGACTCTCGTGATTTAGCTGGAGCTGGAGCAGCCGACGGAGGTGCCGAGAGAGTTCTTGATGATCTTGCCAATGTCGAGAGTAAGTGTCTGGTTGTTGGCAGAGAGAGCGTCGAGGAAATACTGGAGCGTCTGGCCGTCATTGCGAACGGCGGAGCCCCGGAGCTTGATGTCGACGATTCCAGTCTTGCAGTACTTGGGACTTCGGACGGCGTCGAGGACCTTGACCTGGTCCAGAACAGCACTGATGGGAACCTTGTTGCTGCCAGGGACAAGGAGAAGGTTGGGGATGGTGAAGTTGCCAATGTCGGTGCCGTCAATGAAGTTGGTGAAGGTAGCGTTGCCCTAGAAAGGAACGTCAGCATGTATAACGACTAATATGCGATAAGACGCTCGAGCGGCGCCGTGCCTGGAGTCGACTTACAATATCGAGAGTGAAGTAGGAGGCGTTGGGAATATCTGAAAGCCCAGTAAAGTTTGGCTGGCCCTTCTTAGCAGCCATGTTGATCTTGGCGTTGTCGACCGAGAGGCCATCGAACAAGTTGAGGCCGTTCATGGTAATTGTCTTCTTGAAGGTAACGCTAGACTTGGTAGACAGGCCAGACGGCTTAACCTTGGTTCGGCCCTCAATGGTAACGTTAAGGGTCTTGTTGGCAGCGAACCAGATATTGAAGGTGTTGAAAGCATCGGGGTTCTGGATCTGAATCTCCTGGCTGATGTTGACCTGCTGGTGCTTGTCGCCGTTGGTGGCGGG
Source organism: Trichoderma gracile (assembly GCA_020002365.1). Taxonomy (NCBI): domain Eukaryota; kingdom Fungi; phylum Ascomycota; class Sordariomycetes; order Hypocreales; family Hypocreaceae; genus Trichoderma; species Trichoderma gracile. The sequence goes on from JAINEY010000006.1 coordinate 1,441,084, forward strand.
GAAGGAGATGTTGAGGAACGGCGTGTGATCGGGGAGATCCTCGAGGTACATGACGCCGTCAAAGGGGTCAATCTTTGCGCTGATGGAGCCATCGGTGGTGATGGTAGAGTTGATCTCCAGCTTGATGCTGTCAGGCTTGGTGTTGAGGACGTTCACGCCCTGGACTTCCAGCTTGGCATCGTTGACCTTGCTCTGAGCAATCTTGGGAACACCAACAAAGATGCTGGACGAAGAAGGGTTAGTGGGACTCTCACATCGATATACAGCCGGTATGCCCAGCCCTGTCAAGATGACCACTTACACTAAACAGACAACGAGAACGACGATGCAGATGAAGACAATCAGATACGCCCACCAGAAACGCTTGCAATGACGGGCGACCGTATGCTTCTTGGTCTTGGGCGCGGTCTCCGGATAGGTTCTGCTCTCGGTCTGAGCGATATCAACGCCGTCGGCCTCCTGCTTGTCAGACATCTTTTCTGCCTTTTGTCGGTCTGCAGAATTTTCAGATGTTGGAGGTTGTATTTCGCGCGTGTCCGTAGCAAAGGTCAAATCCTCCGTATAGTGGCTCGTGCTTATTAGTGGACGAGGAGGAGCGAGGATCACACAGGAAAAGTTCCAAAATCGTTTCCTCTCAGGTTGGTAGATAGATATACTGTAAGAGCCTGGCGGCAAGATTCTCGTTCCAGTCGTCGCAGAATTAAACAGAGTTCAGTCAATTACAGACTCTCCGAAGCCCTTCTGAACCTATCGGCGTGCTTAGTTTCGTCGATGGCGTTGGCGGCGGCCGGTAGATGGATCGGAGGCGCTCGCAAACCTCCACAGACAAGACGTTGCGAAGAAGAAAAAAACAGGGCCGGGGGGTGCGCCAACGAGATCGAATATGGAGCTGGCGATGCTTAAGTATGAACAGCGTGCAAGGCCTGAGAGAAGACAAGACAAGGAACCTCAGCGCGACATGGGAGAAGCGGAAGGACAAAAGACGAGCAGGGGCAAGATTGGCGGACAGGGAGGGTCATGGACCGGGTGCTAGACTGCTAGTACTTGCCGCTGTTGGCAGCAATTGCTGGCGATGGCTGCGCTTTCCATGTACCTGATGTCCGGGGGATCACTGCCATATTACTGTACCAGGTTCGCGCTGTCAGTCCTCACGCAGTCTTTTCTTGTTTGCATCGAGTCTTGTGATGGTGACGCCCCTCCCCTCCATCTCTCGTCCCTTTCCTCCTCCGGCTCTAGTCGACGCCATCATGCATCATCGAAGCCATCTGCAGCCCTCCAGCCTCGACGGGGACGAACAACACCACAAGCTTCTCGTGCTGTCCTCCCATGTTTTGGTGCTAGCCCGGCGCCCCCCCCAAAGCCCTCCCAAGCCCTGCTGCTAATATCCCAAGTGCCCTCAAGCGTCGCCCTCCTTCGAAAAAAACGTCCGTCGCCCCAACCCTTGGCTCCGCGCTGGCTCCGGTTTGTCCTGGGGCCTGTTCCCTGTTCATCTGCGTCTAGTGTGAAGCCACTCTCGGCCGCCAATCTCCACCATCCCCTGCAAACGTGCAGCGATTTGCAGCCAGCCAGACTCGGTACGCGGCGGGGGAGGCATCGCGCCATTCCCGGTATGGCAGTGCCCCGAGGCTGCCTTTTTCCCGCCCTGGTCGCCAGAGCCTCCCCGCAAAACGCACTGGACAGAACCGCTGGTCAGTGACAGATAGGTAGTAGCTGAAGTACCTACATGAGCAAGATGAGGTACAACAAGCTACCTTGATAGCGTTGATGATAGGTACGGTACTAGCAGTCGAGCTGCAAAGCACAGAATACCTAGGTAAAATAGCTGCTGCAGTGGCAGTTGGGCTGCTGGTCACTGTACACTGCAGGTTGCCGGATACCACTCGTGAGGTTCCTTTGCGCTGCAAGTCTGGGGCTCGGATAAATCGCCGCGGCGCCTTCCCTTCCTGAGACCGTGCAAACCAGACAAGAACTGGGACCTGGAAAGCAAGAAGTACCTTCCCTGCTAGCTGTGGCACGGTGGTACCAATCTGCGCCACTCTTCCTTCTCCCTCCCCTCCCAACAGCTTCCTCTGCCACCATCATCTGTTTGACGATTGACGCCTGCATGGCCCCCAGAGACAACGAGAACGCCTTTCCAGGTGCATGGATGGTGTTCACCAAGCCGCTAACGTGAAGATCCCTCGGCATCTCTTTTTGTGAGGGTAACACGTGAAAGTCGACGTTGACGCATCCAGCTGGCAAGAGGAGGATGCAAGAGACAAATGTTCAGGCTACGAGACAAGGTGGTTTGTTTGACAGCTGCCAAAAGCCATACTGCAGCCGTTTCGAAGAACATCTCATTAGCAGAATTGGTCTAATTGCTACTACAGTTAATGGGACGGGGACGAGCCAAATGTCTTCTTGCACGCGACCCTCCCGACCCGTCAAAGGCTGGGTGGTGGACTCCGCTTGACTCGACGACAAGCCGAACCTCAATACAAGCACTACGAAGGTACGAAGCACGACCTCGACAGTACTGTACTGTATAGAGCAAGCATCATGCCATCTTTTCAGTGATGCGACAAATACGTACTAGCCTTCGATTGCAGGCTTCAATCATCACAGGTGAAACATAGCAGTCCTACCTCATCACCAGACAACGAGCCAGACATCCGCTTGCAGACATCTCGCATGACGGAAGGTGACCCACCAAGCGCCGCATGTTGGACAAGCAGTACAGCTCCAGCTGCGCCCTCGAAAAGGCATCTTCTGCTCGTCAATCCCTCTCATACAGTTCCGACACGGCCAGTGGCAACCGCGAAAAGGGGCCCCAAGCAGACCGAGCCAAGCTAGGCGAAAGGGCCGAGTATGAGAAACATAGCCAATCTGCGCCAGAAAACGAGGGCCGGCCTTTGACTGCTCTCCATGCAACCATGCAGGAGGGTCTCCACAGCTTCCCACACAACCTTTGCAGAGCTTGCAGGAGATGCTTTCCTGACTGGGAACCGTTCCGGCGAGCCACCGGGCCGCACTTGAAGACGCCACCGCATCTCATCATCTCTCAAATTGCACTACGGACTGATTACTGCTGTTACAAGATCTTTGTATCGACAAGCACGAGTATCATTACAATGCTGCGAGTTGAACTCGGAGACTGCTACGAGGATCACACAGTACATCTGAGCCTAAGGTAGTGCGTGGTATCTCAAGGTGGCAGCCCCTGGACCTATCACTCAGACGCACGGACAGAGTGGCAGCCAGCTGGAGAAAAAAACAAGCAAAAACTCATTCAGCCCGCCTGCAGGCCTTATGTAATTGGGGTAACGTCGTCTCGTCAGCTTGACACCGTTACCTCGCACATCAGGACCGAAATCTTTGTCCCTTGTCTGCCGGCCATTAGTACCTGATCTTGGCCTGGCCCCGGCTGATGCGATTCATGCAATGACAGGCGGCCGCTTCGAGACAACGGCACCTAGCGAACACGATTGGCAGAGCGGAAATAAACGACCTCCACTTTCCTCTGATGAGACGCTTGTCGGAGGAAAGAGAAACTCCAATCAGTCAAAAGGACCTCGAGTTCGCTATGTGAGGCAATGAAACAAGCGCGTTCGACGAAATCCTCCGCCGCTCGGCACGATGCGACGAGGCTCAGCTTGCGAGGGCGATGGCCATGTCACCCGTGTCGGAGAGGAACTGAGGCCGCGACTTTTAGATTCTTACGACACAGGTTGACTGCATCCTAACAACTGCGGGCTCCACACCATCAAGTTGCGTCGGTAGACCCGGCGTCGTGGGCTTGAATGTCGCCGTTCAACTAGTCGCAAGCGGTCGATACTTTCCAGATTCCTTGCCACGAAAGTCTGGCTCGAGGTTTTGCCGCGACAAGTCTGATTGCATGGCACCAGCTGTACACGATAGGCTTCCTCGCTGTGGCGCGGCCTCTACCAAGTTATTCGCCCGTCTGCTCTCTACTGGTAACCCCGGAAGGCCGGGTATTGGACATTACTATTGAAGAAGCGAATGTTTCCTTGCGGATTCTAGATGCGTTCCCAGGAGGTGTGGCAGCCAGCTGTTTCGTGGCGCTAGCAAACAAGCTTCGAGAGCACGGTCGATGCAAATACGAAGAGTCGCTGAGACATGCGTCTAACATGAAGGATTCTACCAGTCCAGCGGCCAGGCTACAAACGGGTTGAAACACCAACGGCCGCAAAAGACATTACGTTATGGGCACGAGCTCGACTTCATATCATCCTCTGAGCCGAGGCACCCTGGGCTCTTGCTCACGCATTCTTCTCATAACTGTGTGTGTTGCGATGCTGCGCCTACGCGGAGACTATCGTATTACGGACTTGGCCAGGTCCAAGGCGCAAGCATATGCCCGTGATGCTTTTTACCATACAAAGCGATGTTCTTCCAGGTTGTGCGGCCAATCTCTGGGATTGTGACCTGTTGAGGATTTGTCAAATGGAAGGAGGGTCAGCCCAGGAGCAGGTGGGATTCTGGCGTCTGAGCTGCTACAAGGTTGTACGACTCAAATCGCAGCTCCATCATGCATGGCAACATGGGAATCCAGTGACAGGCTAGCCAGCTCAGAAAGAGCGGTGCGCCCGTCTCCTCATCCTGTTGATCTAGATCATCGCGACCGCTGCTGAAGAACTTCTGTACAGCATGGGTCACTCTGCTGGGATACGGAACATGGACATGTCGAAATGCTGTCAACACCCACCAATCTGTCACGCGAGGGCTCCAACTCGGCAACCTGAACGACGCTCTTGTGCATCTATTACTGGACGAGACAATGAATCTACAGGTCTAGGCTCTTTCAGCTGTACATCTCGCTTGCTCGCTGTCTGTTCTAGCCAAGCAAAAGCCTTGGCAACCATGCGAGAACCCCATCAAATGACATTTACTGGAACCAAGCATCGCCGTCTTCCCCAGCTTTTGATCGCTCGCAGGTGCAGAGCGCTAGTGGTTGTGCTACCCACCCCAGCCCACCAAACCCCGCCTGCGGTGTGTGAGAGCCATCACGAGCAGCCGAGGAAGCATATGATAAACGAAAGACGCATCACAGCTTGGGCTTTGCCCACAGCCCCGGCTGGCCCAGCTCCGCAGGTCCGTCATAAATGTCTCTCTCCACACGGCGCGTGTTGATCTGGGGCCCCAGAGTCAGCTATATTGGATCACAGATCGCCCAAGATGGAAATCTGGGGGCGTCATTTTCCTTCACCTCTAGTCTCCGGATACGCTCCGGAGACGCGGGGAAGACGACAAAGGAGGGCGACTTACAAATCTTGGACCGAGCTCCTGTATGTTCTTCACTCCGAGGAGTCTCATACATGTGGCCGTCTCCGCTTCGAGAACTAATCCAGGACCGAAATCGCCCGAATCGTCAGAAAAGCTTTCTTTGTTTGTGAAATATGACGTGTAGGGGAGGAAAAGAGGCATGGAGGTTGGCACAGGCGGTGACGATAGTCACTCCCCAGACAGGCGCGCCAGGACATCACACCGCCATCGCCATGGCGATCAAGGTCAAGTCATCATACATATCGGCAATTGACACGGAGAGGCATTGTGCTTGTTTGGATGTTGGGGGATAAACTCACTTTCCAGTGTCCGCTCCACACCAGCTTCGCCCCCGGCTCCGAGGCCAAACAGGGCCGCACGGCCAATACCCACGGCTTTGGCGCCGAGACAGAGAGCTTTAACAACGTCGGTGCCTCTCTTGATGCCGCCGTCGATCCAAACCTCGATCTTGTCGAACACCTCAGGACAATACTTTCTGATTTCGAGAAGAACGTGTACTGGGGGCGAGGCTGTATCCAGCGCCCTGCCGCCGTGGTTTGAGAGGATGATGGCCTTGACCTGGGGCGCGTACTTGGCAGCAAGGTAAGCGTCCTCAAATGTGTGAATGCCCTTGAGCACGATGGGCAAATCTGTGTGCTTCGTCAGCCACGGCAGCGTCGTCTGCCACGTCAAGTCGCTGGCTGTGCCAAAGAAAAGCTGCTGGCCGACGCCGCCACCGCCAGGCCGCTTCTCCTGGCCGCCCTTGACTCCTGGTTCGACCACAAAGCCTTTGTCGAGGTTTTGTTTTTCGTCAATCTCGCGTTTGCCAGGCACGGGAGCGTCTAGCGTCAGGCAGATGAGCTTGAACCGGTCCTTCATCTTGTTGATGCGTTGCAGCATTTCTTCACTCCGCTCGCGGCGGTTCTGCACGTACAACTGCCACCCAAAAATCTGTCCCGGCTTTGCTTCAGAAGAAATCTCCTCTGGCGTCATTGAGGAGTTATTGGAGACGAGCTGAAGGGCGCCAAACTTGGCTGCCGCTCTGGCGATACCAAGCTCGCCGTCTGGGTGGGCTAGCCTGGCCATGGCGGCCGGGCTGACGTATATGGGGAGGCCAACCTTGCGGCCGAGGAGAGACGTCGACAAGTCGCATTGCGTGCAGTCGACAAAGACACGAGGCCGTAGCAGGATGTCTCGGAAAACTGTATTGTTGAATGTCTTTGTGATCATGTCGTCGCTGGCGGAGTAGTAGTAGGCCCATGCCTTTTTCGAGATGCGCTTGGTGGCCTCGGCCTCTATCTCGTCGAGGTTGAGGAGCGTCTCGAGGGGCGCGGGAGCGTCGTCGTCCTTCTTGACCGGCGCCGGCTTCGTGTCGATCATGCTGGCAGGATCAATCTTGCCCAGCTTGGCCTCGGGCTTGAGCTCGTCCAGCGTGCCGGACGGGTGGATGGGGTCGAACTCCTCGGTGGCATCTTGGCCGGCCAGCTGGAGGATCACCTTTGCGCCGCCCGGGTGCGAGGAGAGGAAGTCGGTCACGTCGTACACATGGCCGTAGAGGATGACCCAGCAGCTGTCGGCAGTGTTGTGCTTTGCGACTGCAAGACGTTCGAATCAGTTACGTGGGGGACAGCCGCAGCAGGGCGACGACGGAGCGTACCTTCGGCGGCATCGAATACCTTGGCCATTGCTTAGTCGATTGTTGTCTCGATGTCTTGACGACGGGGTACTGTGGAAGGACCGGAGGTGACATGGTCACAATTCTGCCAGGTCGATCCGACAGCACGTCGTCTCTATTTGAACGACGGATCATTCGCCGAGTTCGCCCATTGCCGGACGCAAACAAGGGGGGGGAGGTTTTAGCCTTGTGTGGGGAAGGGGAGCTATTTGCGCCTCACCGAGCCTTAACTTCCCACCAATGAGCATGGCGCTTTCGGTAATACTCTGTTGCCTTGGGTTGGATCTGTACATATCAGTTGGGCACGGGAGCTTTGGCTGTAGTACTACATTGTTGCCCAGCACGGTGAGTCTCTTGATGTTTGGCCTGGTGGTCTACTCAGTGTCGGTTCATGGCATGAGCGGTGTGGGTTTTATTGCATGTCCAGTCTTGTTTGTCCATGCAGTGCTGCCACCATGATTCGGGCGAGTCTCAGTATTAGCAGAGGGCATACAGGTTCGCAATGCTTGCTGTAGCACCTACCTAGGAACGGGAAACTTGCAGCATATCGTAGACCTACATTATGAAGGCCTTATCAAGGAATCAAAGCCAGAGATCAGACGAATCATCTCACTTCCCGTTGGAGTAATTCCACCACACCAGCAATTGTCCGGCATATCTCCGCCAACGGCCGACCCGCTCCGGCGTCCATCGGGCCCGGTTTCGGGGGGCCTTGACCCCCAAATGAAGCAGTAGCAAACAGCCACGGGGATTTGGCTGGGCCGACGGGACAGACAAGGCCGAACCTGGACCTGACTCGACAAAAACAGCCACGCAATTTGCGGCCACTGCGGCGTTCTATTTCAGCTTGAAAGAGGTGCCGGCTTTTAGCCCGTCTTTAGCCGACCGTTGCCTTTCACGGCGCGGAGACGGAGCTTCGGTGACCTCATAGCTTGTGCCGGGATATCTCCGTGCAAATTGTTCCTGGGAGAAGCATCATATTTAGCATCGTTCAATCTTCTTTAGAACGAAGAAGCTACTGCAGTGCCACGTTACCGCGTTTTACAGATCCGGCAGACAAGATTGACACATTGTCTCTATTCATTACGTCCCTTAAGGCAGACGAAGCATCACGAATTCCATGCGCTCGACAGCTTCCGCAGCGAGGGCCATCGCCGAGGCGTCTCGGCCTTGCGCACGATGTCGCCTCCAAGCATCGCGATCCGTCATGCCCCTGACGAGGCCGAGTCGAGCGTCGCATAGCATCGCGGCCTATGCTACCAGCTTCAGGGCGCTGCCGCGGGGATACGGCAACGCTTCGTTCTTCAGCAGCAGCGCCAGCGCGTCCGCGACATCCGAGCCCTCGCAGACATCACCACCACCGACAGAAGAAGAAGCATCGTCCACGGAATCTTCAGCCCCCAAGCCATCATCATCATCATCATCACCGCCGCTGACCCACTACGACATCTTCCCTGAGACGCTTCCCCTCGGCCCTCCTCCCTCGGGCCACTTCCCCATCGACACGCGCGCCCTCCGCCGGGAATTCCTCCGCCTCCAGGCCCGCCACCACCCGGACATGCAGTATCATCAGCACCAGCACCAGCACGCCTCGCCCAAGGCCAAGGCCCGCGCGGAGGCGACCTCTGCGCTCATCAACGAGGCCTACAAGACGCTCTCGAACCCGCTCCTGCGCGCGCAGTACCTGCTCTCCCTGCGGGGCGTCGACGTGGCCACGGACGAGACGATGCAGGTCGACGACCCGAGCCTGCTGGCGCTCGTGCTGGAGGCGCACGAGGAGATTTCCGAGGCGCAGCGCGAGGAGGACCTCGCGGAGCTGATGAGGACGAATGACGAGCGCATCAGGGAGAGCGAGGAGGTGCTCGAGCGGGCGTTTCGGGACGACGACGTGCAGGCTGCCAAGAGGGAGGCTGTGCGGTTGCGGTATTGGGTGAATATCAAGGAGAGCTTGGATAATTGGGAGGAGGGGCGGCCTGTTGTGCTGCAGCATTGATACTCATATACGCGTTCATGTTGCTCCTTGGGCGTTCATGGGGGCTGTGTATGGGAGGGTAGAGGGGAGGTGTCATGAGGAGGGCTTTGATTTAGATAGGGGCAAATGATAGACTATGTGGTATACTTCTACTCGACTCAAGTCTGTAGTATATAGGACTACTCTTCCATCAATTTAGAAGCAAACAATGAGAGTGCACAATATGACACAGACCAGTGAAAGTTGTCAATAGGGACGAAGTGAACGCCCATCGGCATATATACAATTACATATTGTAAACAATCAACCAATCCCTAAATGTGAGCGTGCCTAAACCACGACCACATCCATTATAAACCCCTCATCCATCCCATTTCCCGTTTCCGTTCGCGGCCCCAACGCCAGCCATGCATGTTCCCATGATTCGTATAAGGGAAAATTGACAAGATTACAAAGAGTAAAATCAGGACATGAAGGTGAATCATGTGCAGAGAAAGCAAGAATTGACAAAGAATCATGTGCATGAAGAAGACAAAAATCCCAATTGCTCCTTTTGAACCCCCTTGTTTTTCAATGTACTCCGTATGCACCGTGGATATCGCCCCTTCATCGTTGATACGCCGGTAATTGCTCCCCGTCATCATGGTCGCGTGTTCCGTCTGTACGCGCACTCCCGGATGGCCCTGCGCCGGCTCCATATCCCACAGAATGGTCGTCGTCTTCATCCAGCACGGGCGCAGTCGGTTCAGCATCCGCGCTCGGGTCCTCTTCACGAGGAGCTCGACCGGGAACGCCCCTTCGAACCATGTCCTCGGGAAATTCAGGCGGCGCGCTGGCCTCCTGCATCAGTCGCCTCCGTTCTAGTTCCTGTTTATCCTCCCCGGCTTCTGCCAGCGGGCTGATGGCCGCCGCAAGCTCTTCTTCTGTCGGAGCCGAGGGGCCGGGGTTATCCTCTTCCCCTGAATTACCTGCATAGGGTGGGCGAGGCGTGGCTTGGGCGTCGTAAATGTCGTCTTCGTCGGGTGAAGACGGTCCGGCAGGCGGCCGGCTAGGCAGCAGTCTTTGCTCTGCTTGTCGTATGCGATCTTTCTCTGAGAGGTTGCTCTGGTCAAGCAACTGAGGAGGAGGAGGTGTGTATGATGGCGCAAGCCCGTGACCATGTAATTGTGTATAGTTAGGGTGAGAAGGGGTGGGAGGAGAGTAGGATGGTCGTCGTTGGTTTGTATGTGAAGAGAAGTATCCTTGTGGTGGTGGTCCATGGGGGTGAGACTCATGTCGATCGATCTCGTCGTAACGGGTTGGCGTTGGCATAAAGCCGAGTTCGTCGTCACTCTCCCCGTTGTCGAGCGTCTTTGATGACGAGGAAAGCTTGATTAGCCTCCGTGCCCCCGAAGAGTCCACGGTGCCGACAATGGACTCGATCGTGACGCAAACAATGCCCTTTTGCCTTCGCAGAGGAGCCGTGTCCATGATTTCTATCTGTGCCCCTCGCCTTTGCGAGAACATGCTGATGCTCTGGTCTGTAGCGCTGCTGCTAAAGGTGCCAAATCTCGACGTCTTGCGCGACGGGAAATGACCAGACAATCTCCCACCCAGATCGACAATGACTTCCACCTGGTATTTGAAGGATATCATATCACCAGGCACCCCCTTGATGGTCGGAAACGAGTCGTCGGGGATTTTGACCGGCACCGTGACCGACGCCTGCATGGTGTTCGGGTCAATGATGAGCGGCGCCGTTGTCTGATCGAGATCCTTGCGGAACACGCTGATAGAGCCGGCAGAGGAGAGGGATAGGCCACCCAATCCCGTGCGCGACCTAGGGTATATATCTTCCCTCTGTAATCGACGAGCATCTTCCCTAGTAAGCATGTCCTTGAACAGCTGCGACGGCGGCGAGGAGTCAATCTTGCCCTGGCGGAAAAGCGTCACTATGACACCAGTCATGCTCTTGACCTGCTTGATGTGCTGCACTGTAACGCGCACCGACACGGCGTCGCCCGGCAGGCAGCCACCCCTAAGAAGCTCAATGCTGGCGGTGATGGTCTTGTCGTTTACGGCCTGCTGCGCCGTCGTGAGGCCGGTGCTGCCGACCTGCGTTAGCTGAGCCGTGTCGCTTCGACTCATGGCAGTGCTGATGCTGCGTCCACTCTCGCCACTAATCTCGCTCTGCACGTCGCTCGACGCTGCTGCCCCTCTCCGTTCGCTCTGCTGGTCGCTGGGTGGGCTCTCACGTGCAGGAACGTCCTCCGTAACGGTCGGAGTCGGATACGACTCTGCCGTATCGGGCTCGGGAATGACATCCACGGGCTCTGGCGTAGCAAGGGGGTTCTTGTCCAGCGCCATTGACGACTTTTTCCTCTTTGTCCTCTTGGATATAGGTTCTAGGAATATCGTTCTCGGCGGCGGCGGCGGCAGGAGGCCGACGTCAATCCTCTCGGCCAGCATGACCTTTCTCTCGCAAGTCATCGTCGCCGCCATGGAGACCGGCCGCGTGAGGGTTGCCGTGACCATGTACGATATCGTTCCGCGCTCGAACTAGATCAGGAAGCAAGTGTGTCAGCAGCCGCTTCGTGATTCTGATTTTGCCTTCAAGATACATGTCAAGGCATCAATGGCGCTCTATGCGACCGGGAACTCACGTCAATGCTACTCGGCAGTCCCTTGTCGGGGAACACCAGGTCGAAGCCAAACTCATATCTGCCGGGATCAAGCCTGCCCTCGCCGCTCAGCACCTGCTCGTCCTGGAAGAGGCTTGCGAAGCCGTTGCCGTGATACTGCGGCCGCGACGAGCTGCCTCCCTGCGGCAGCGTAACGGTGTTGCGGACCTTGGCAGCGCCTGCGGGATCCCTCAGTACGCGCACGAAGCCGTGCAGGGTGACGACCAGGTGGGTGATGCGCACCGGCTTGATGACCACGAGAATGACAGTGCCGTGGACATGGTCGCCGGCGCTATATTTCCGGTGCGGCTCGTCGCAGAGAACGTGGAAGTCGGTTACGCTGCGATTGCGATTGCGCAAGGGGAGCGGCAGCGGCAGGTTGAGTGAGCTGCCCAGCCGCGCCAGCAGGCCAGGGCGCGGCAGGGTCCCGGAGGAGGAGGTCGATGCTGGAGCTGTCGTAAGGACGGGAGGAAGCGGGGAGGTCGGCGTAGAGGTCGAGGTAGATGTTGGGGAGGCGGATGTTGAGGCGGTCGTGGAGGCTCTTGGTGCGGATTGGGATGCTGCGGTGACGACAGACGGGCGCTGCGGCTCGGCGTCGGCAGGGGACGGAGACGGCGAAGCTGGAGTCGGCGCTGGCGATGACGGCGACGGCGGTGCGCCATCTCTTGTCTCTCTTCCCGCTGGTGCTGGTGCCGGTGCTGGTGCGGGTGTTGCTGGTGGTGTCGCTGCTGTCGAGGCGCCAGGAAGCCATGGCAGCGACACGGACGCCGAGGCCGACGATGTCGACACGCCGCCGCTGCCCCGAGATGCTGGCATGGGCGAGGGCGAGACGAGGCGGGCTCGCGGAGTCGCCGGTCGCTGCTACGGCCGTGGGGACGCTGGGGCTGGGTCGAGGATGTCGCTGCTTTGCTTCGTTCGTGGCGGGAGACAAGGACCAAGTACGGGGTCGTGAGAGAGTCGTAGGATTCGCGGATCGTGGTGTTAGCGCTGCTCGAAAGCCCCCCAAAACCGGCAACGGGTATCCAAAGACAGCGCTCGAGTGAGAAAGGACCTGTAAGAGGGGACCAGGCAAGGCAAGACAATGAAGTAGTAGAAACCAGACAAAGCCGGAGAATCAAGAGACAGACCGAGCCAGAATGGGATGATAGAACAGAAGAAAGAACCACAATAATTAGACTCGGCGTCGGGTGGAATATTATCTCTCCCTACTTGTCCCTCTCCTCTCGCCGCGTCTCTCTCTCTCTCTCTCTCTCTCTCTCTATTTTCCTCTTTCGCTGTTTCTCTCTGTCTCTCTCTTTCGTCCCGTTTCTGCAGATGCTCGATATTAAATAATTGGATCGCAAACCACCCCCCCAATCATGTCCCTAATCTTAACCTGCACAGCAGCCTTGCTCCAGCGAGCGGCAGACCGGCACGGTGGAGGGGGGGACCAGAGGTGTTGAAAGAGGTAAAGTTCGGCAAGCCGCGCTGGATTGCGTCGCTGCGAGGCTAGCACCGGACATTCCTGTGCGATGACGAGGCCCTGCTTGAGATGCTGGTTCGAGGAGGGAAAAGGCGACAAAACTAGGTATTGATAAGAGAAGAAGAAGATGATGATGAGGGAATTGAGAAGAGCCTTGAGAAGAGCGAAGAAGGAGCAGCAGCGTCGCATGGGAATAATTGAGAACGGCAACCACCCCCTCCAGGGATTCCTTCCATCAACCACGGCAGCAGGTTGGGTTACAGACCAGACACACAACAGACGCAGTCGCAGAACGGAGGCCAGACCAGGCCAGACCAGACCAGACCAGACCACAACCCCCCAAACGGAATGGGATATTATATTGATGGGAAAGCGTTGAGAACAGCACCGTTCAGCCAGCATCCATCCATCCATCCAAGTAATATCCTGCCTCTTTTGGTTGGCGCGCGTCTACCGTCTGGGGGACATTTTGCCTGCATCCCGAGTCCGCTTTTGGACCAAATTGCAGTTGCAGTTGCAGTTGCGGCGAGGCAAGGCGGCCAACAGCAGCAATCCATTCGAGGTCCTTTGTTTTTCTTTCTTCTTAGCCGTAGGCCGCTGCAAAAGCCCTTCACTCTCTGTACGAAGCCAAGAGGACCAAGCTAAGAAGGGTTACATGGCCCTGGACCTGACAGGACATGCAACACAACTGCCCACCTTCATCCTAGATGTTATACTACCTTATACCTTGCAGCACGCATCTCATCTGTAGTGAGTATTGATGGTCAAACTGGCCATGTGCAAGATAGTCGACAACAATCAGCATCATTGCATCAATCGACATCATCAAAAAGGACCCCAAATCAAGACCCCCTGGACCACCCCTGGATTTCCCCTCCAACCCTCCTCCGGCCCTGCTCCAGGCACCACCACCACCTGAGCTTACGAGCTTACCCGCCCAGATCCACCAATGTTAGAAGGCCATCAATCAATCAGTTTTCTTCCACCTGATCCATCGACAAGTAATACTCCGTGCTTATTCATAGACTACCTCGTTGCCCCTCGCCATCGAAGTCGCAATCGGTATCCCAATTCCTGTGTTTCACGCTCTATCCTCATTACCCGTCGGGAGCTTGGACCATCCACCTTCAAAACATGGGTTCCCACTCCTCCTCTTCTCTTGCCCCTTCCCCGTAATACATCTCGGGTCCTTCGGAGGGATCGTCCTTGTTCAAGGGACCGGCACTTGAAGAGAAGCCAAGACAAAAGCTTGGTTGCTGAGATCTCATTTATCGGATCATCATCATTTCTTCCATACCTTAAGAACAAGAACAACAACGTATCGTACCTACTATATACATGTAATATCACGAAGGCCCTATTATATGTTCGTTTGCTTCTAGATGCGCCCACCCGGCCCCGGCCGTCCACGATGGCAAGATTCGTCACACAGAGCAGTCTAGGCCCTCTCGAGCTGTCATCCCTGTCCTTCCCCGACATTCAAAATTGTGTACGGCGTCGAACTCGGGGAGGCCATCAACCAAAAGTTCGCCGGGGAAGCACCGACACGAGGCAAGTAGTATACTGGGGCAATATACGCGGACAGCTTCCCTGTGTGACCATGTGCATCTTGTCGAGTCCGTCCAAATCCGCCATGGACCGAGCCAGCCGAGTGAACGACTGCCTTGGCTGTAGTTGTGGCTGCAGTTATGGCGACAAGACATGCATTCAGCATTGCCATCTACAACATCGCTACTAGTAAAGATATCACAAGATGCCGTAGCCAATGCGCTAAACATACAATGGACTGTCGTCCTTCATTTTATCTCTGCCAATGGCATCTCTCGTCTATCTATAACTGCGTACAATCAGTAAAGCACGGTTGAATCGTCATGCTCATCATGCTCTGCTCGCCGTTTTATGCAACATTACAACAAGCTTGCTCGCAAATCGTGCCCAATGCTGAAACAAAATCAAAAGCCAATCCCAAACGCCAATGCATGCTGTCGATCGCCGCAATCCAAATCCCATGTGCGCCAATAACAATGCCGGTCAAACAAATATGCCTTCGTACACCAATCTTTGTCGCTCTTCTCATCATGATTCTTACTCCAATGCCTCGCCTGACAGGATGCTTCTCAAAATGTCAGCGCCGACGCCCTCGGCAATCGACTCCATCTCCTTGTCTCCCACGCAGCTGGCAATTCGCTTCTCATCGCCGCTGGCGGCCGCCACCTTTCGGCCTCTTTTGCTAGGCGTTTGTGGCATCATGAAGCTGCCCGCCTTTCCTTCCACAGCATTGACGAGTCCGAGGGTCTCGAGGCTGCCCACCACCTCGCGGAACTCGGAGCTGGACAGAGGATGGAGTACAGAATCCTGAAGACAAAGCTTGCAATACTTGTCAAAGAGGACCTTGATCGTGGGTGCCAGCGTCTGCGTCTTGCTAGGGGTGAGAGCCGTGCCAGGTGCCTTGGCCATTGTCCGAATGTGGTTCTCGTAGGCCACCAACGAGCACAAGGCAGCCTTCTGCTGTAAATTGAGGGCCTTGAGACGCTGGGTGGTTCCATTGCTAAAGGCGGCAGCTGTGACCTTGTTGAGGTGGCCGATCGAAGCGCGCGGAGCCGTCTCCGCAGTCAATGCCTTGAGTGATGCAGTTGTAATCTGGTAGACACTTCGAGGAGTAGTACTGCCGGTCGTGTTGTTGCCGTTGATACTTTCTCCCAGGGGTTTCTTCGTAGGCGTCAGCTGCAGAAACTTCTCCCTTGCCGCTTCCTCATGCTTTGACCGGGTCTCTGCTTCGACGAGGTCCAGGGCCCGACGGCATATCTCGAATGCCTTGCGTAAATCTCCAGTCTGGCTTGAAACCTTTCGCGAGCAGAGCTCGATGGCGGCGGGGTGGATAAAGGGAACAAAGGCCTCCTTCCCTTCGGGCATCAGCGACTTCAGACGTGTGATGATGATGTTCTTGACTTGAGCCGCAGTGTACGGCAGGAAGGGAAGCAGCTCCGGCTTCAGATTCTTCGACTTGAGCCGTGGCAGAAACCGGTCAGTGAGATCCAGAGCATTGGCGATGCCAAGAAGTAACAGTTTCGACGATTTTGCCAGAGACCATTCGAATACTCGATAAAGGCTCTCCAGATCCAGGGTGAGAATGTGGTCAATCTCGTCCAGCGTGACGAGATACTTGGCGGCCGACTTGGCCTTGGAAGAGAACATCTTCTGCAGAGCCGAGATGGCTTCCGCTTCTGACAGATCGCTGCTATCTTCACCCAGAGCCGCCAGCAGAGTGTGATAGAGGTCCTTTGACGACTTGATGCTCATGCAGTTGACGTAGGCGCTGCGAACCCCATCCACCTCGGAATACTTCTTCGTCAAGCTGGTGATCATAGCGCTCTTTCCGGTGCCCGGCGGACCGCTAATGTAGATGCAGCCTCCGGGAGATGATGTTGAAATGCGGTCCAGGAACGACGTCAGCTGTTCTCGCTCGGCTTCCCTTCCCACCAGCTGACCGGGCTCGGCTCCTCTGGCGAAGAGCTGTCGGGCTTGGTGGTAAATGGTCTGGATGTTGGTTGGCGTGAGGGGCGTCTGGGGTGTCATTCGCTTGAAGAGCTTGCCCGCCGACATGACAGCATGCCGCGGAGTGCTGGGATAAGAGCCAAACGCATCGCGGTGTCGAGGCGTCGAGGGCGTGACGGGGTTAGGTTTAGATGGGGTTTGAGACTGATTTCGCCTATGCCTCCGTGATGGCAGCTCGTTCAACTCGTCCTCGACCTCATCATCCTCGGCAATCTCGTCATTTGCGGCGCCATCATAATCGGGATCCTGATTCTCGTCATTGTATGAGATGTCCACCAGCCGGCATCGACGAAGCCTTTTGCTAGGAGTGGGAGAGTCTATGGCTACGAGAGGTGCATATTAGGATGACAAGCCGACAAAGGCAAGATGAAGAAGCAAGGCTGCTCGGTTGGACTTACCAGCATCCACAGCACTGAGCGCCCTCTTTCTCACTTCAGATCGAGCCATTGCACCTGACGCTGGAAGGCCACAAAAAACCGGGGAAGCTCCAAGGCGCGCCTTCCGATATCTGTGTATCCAGAATAAGTGGAAGGAAGGACCTCGATGCTTTTCAGAGTATGGTGATGAGCACAGATTGCAGTTGCTGTTTGTAGATGCAGGTTAGGAAGGAAAACGCAGGTGCACATGGATTATGAGGGAAGGAAAAGCCGTGCCCCCCATGTCTGCAAAGGAAGGAAAAAAGGGCGATTTTGGCGTGTGAACCAGGGTGTCCGTTCTGGTGCGGCAGCCGCGAGGCAGCTTGGCGCGTTGATGCGCGTTTGCAGACCGCGTTTATTAGCGTTTTTGGCACCGCGGACGCGAGAATTTCCAGCTCGACCACCAATCTCGACAGTGGCGGGCCGTGCAGCGCTCTCCAGCCACTAGCATTTAGCGGTTACAGAGGGGTTGCTGCATGCTCTACAGGCGGCACGCGTTCGAGCAGGGCCTGAACCTACGGGGTTGGATACTACAATCGAATGAGACTTGATGGTTTGCGCAGCTTGATGACGTGCAGCATGCGTGTCTTTACTTGTATGCGGACGAGGCAACAAGCTGAACGGTCAATGCCGCTTTATGTGTTGCAAAAGATCGATGCTCGCTGCGTCGCCTTTTCTCCGGATCACTGCGTTGCACTTGATTAATACTGAATAAGTATTAAGTACTTACAGGGCGGGGTGGTTTTTTAGTAAGAGGTATAGTAATAGCCACCTGTGTAAATAATAGTTATTTAATATAGTTAAAGCGCTATACTTCTATTATAGTATATAATGCTCTCCTATATTATAAAGCTTTTATAAACTAAAAATGCTTTTTAAATTTATATATATATTATACCTAAATATTATTTTTTTCTTAAACTTTATATTATTAGTTATTATAACCTTTTTATAGTATAGCTTATTAAGCGCTATATAACTATTATAAATAGTATTTAATAATTATAAACTATTTTTTTTTAAAATATAAATAAGTTTATAAATTATTATATTAAGTATTACTATTTTTAAAATATAGTAAATTATAAAATTAAAAATAGCTTTTATATAAAATTATAGTCTTTATATTTATAAATAATTATTAAGTAATATAATTTTATTATATAAGTATAAGCTATTAGTAAAAGCTATAATAAGAAAATTATTTATATTTTAAAAGTATTTTTATAATATTATAAGTCTTTTTAATTTAGTAATTATATTAAGAATATATTATATATAGCTTTTTATAATTATAATAATAATATATAGTAAAGTATATAATTTAATAATAGTATATTATTATATAGCTAAGTTAGCTAATAAATTATTAAATAAGCATTTTATAATATATATATTTATATAGTTTAATAAAAGTTAAAGTTTTTATTTAAAATAGTGCTTATAGTAAAACTTAATAAAATACTTTAATATTACTTAGCCTAAGTGCTAATAATTACCCCTTTTTTTAATAACTTTATTTAATAATATTTATATATATAATATAACTAAGCTTTATTTATTAACTTTTTATAAATTAAATTCCTTTTCTTTACTAAAAAAAGACTTCTTACTTATTAAAGTTTTATTTAATATAGTTTTATTTAGTAAAAAGTTTATAGTATTATTATTATTTTCTTTAGCTAGGCTATTAATATTATTATTATTAAGGGCTTTAGTATTATTAATAGTTTAAGTAATAATAAGTAGTTAGTATATAAGTAAATTATAAAAGTTTATATAAATTATAAGTTAAATTACTATATTCTTTTAATTATTAGCTAGGATTAACTTTTAAGTATAGTATAACTTACTAGCTTAGTTTAATAAATAGTCTTTTATACTTTATATAATATAAAGATATACTAAAGTAAATAAATATTTTTAATAAAAATATAAATATTAATAAGAATAGGTAAATAAATATAAAAGATTAAAAGACTTACTCTTATTTATAAGGTTAATTTCTTTTAAAAGCTTATTTATAATTATAATTAGTATTATATAGTTATACTTTTATTATATAGTTATTTTAATAATAAAGTATATAAAGTAAAACACTATTTAAGGTATATATATATAAAAAGATAATAAGTTATTTAGATTTATTATAAAAAAAAAGTAAAAAAGAGGAGAAAAATAAGTAGTTAGTAAAAAAAAAAATATTATTTATTTATAAAAATAGCAAACTGCTTAATAAAACTATTTACTTATAAATTATATAATATAGTAATACTTTATAATAATTATAAATAATATAAATAGGTTTATTATAAAGGAAAGAATTAATTAAGGTAATATTATATTAAATTCTTTACTTAGTCTACTTTAATATTCTCTTTAATATAAATAATTATATATTTTTAAAAGTATTAATACTTTACTACTATCTTAATTTAGTTTATACCTTTTACTATTTTTATTATTTATTAATACTACCTTCTTTTATAATATTAAGATTCTAGTACTTTAATTATTAAAGCTATATATTTAAAAAAAAAGAGCTTAAAAACTGCAGTATTAATAAGCTGCTTTTTATATATAAATACTAGCTAAGATAGTATATTTCTTATTTTTAATAGCTTTAATAATACTGCTATTATTTTTTTTAAAAGTAGTACTCTTTTTATATTTCTTAAATATTTACTTTATCTTTTTAACTATATAAAAGCTATTACCTTTTAATAGCTTACTGCTTATATATATAAAATTATATATATAAAATAAAACTTTTAATTTTTTATATTTTTAAAAAGTAAAAAAACTAAATTATTTATTTTCTTTTATATAAAAACCCTAGTAGTTTACTTTAAGATTATTTATAATATTTAAATAGGCATTTATAAATACTATTTATAATTTAAAAAGCCTTACTTTTAAATATTTAAGATAGTATATAAAAGCTTTTAAAAACTTATAAATCCTTAGCCTTTTAGTTAAATTAGTAATGCCTTTTTTATATAATTTACTAAATATATAATAAAGTATGTTTTATTATATAATATAATTAGTACTAAATACTATACTGCTTTTTTTAAAGGTTTAAAGTTAGTAATTATAAAATATTAAAGTTATAAAGACTAAATATTAAATAAACCTTAATAAAGTATAAATAAAAAGTAAAAAAAAGCTTAAGTAATATAAATAGTTAGAATAATAAATAATAAGGTAAATAAATAATAAATAATAAAAATAAGAGTTAAAGAATAAAAGAGAGTTAAAAGAGAAAAGAGTTAAAAGAGAAGAGAGTTAAAGAAAAAGAGAGTTAAAAAAAAAGAAAAAAAAGCATATACTTATAAGCATAAACCTTAAATTTAAAGTAGTATAAATTATTTAAAAGTATTATAAGTTATTCTAGTATAATATAAGTAAATAGTATTACTTTAACTTATAAAAATAGTATATATACTTTACTAATTAAAGTATATTTAAAAAAAAGACTATTTATATTATAAAAACTATAATTATATTACTTTACCTTATAATTAATAAGTAGTTTAAAATATTTTATAATTTATAAAGGTAATATAATACTATAGTAATATAAATAAAAATTATACTAAAATATATATTTCTTACTTAAATAAGAAGGTTAGCTATTTAATAAAAAGCTATTATACTATATTATAATTTAATAGTTTATAATATTTTATAAAGTATATTATAAATTAAAAAAATACTTATTTTATTATAAATATTAACTATTTTAAAATAATTAATATTAACTAGTATTAAGCACTATATTATTATAATTAGTTTATTTATATTATACTTATAATTTATATTAAATACCTTAGGAAATAAAATACTAGTATAACTATTATAAGTAGGCAGGCCTTATAAAAAGAGGGATGCTTTTAAAATGCTATTTTAAAAAGTATAAAGTTATATAAAACTATATAAAATTAGTATAAGTATAAAATATAAGCTAGTAGTATAATAAAAATAGCAGACTTTAAAAGCTTAATACTATTTACTATTTAGCCTTTTTATTAAATAACTTATTTAGGATATATATATTAATTATAGCCTAGATTTTAAGCTAGCTTAGGCCTAGTATAGTTTTACTTTATAAAACTTTTTAATACTTAATATACTTAATTTTAATAAAATTAAAATAGAATTTATTATAAGTAGCTGCTTTATTATATTAATAATATCTTATTAAAAAAAAGAGCTATTTATATAGTATATTAGCTATATTATAATTTTTAATACTATTCTTTATATTTTATTTTATTTTTAAGTAAGTGCCTAGGTTTACTTATAGTATTAAGCTATTAAGGTTAAGTATATATATTTTATAAAAGTAATAATAAAAATACTAATGCTTATATTATTAATATACTTACTTTATAAACTTTAAAATCTTAATAAACTTTTAATAAAAGTTAAAAATATAAATAAAATTATTTATTAAGTAATATTTTTTAAGCTACTTTTAGTATATTTTAAAAGTATTAGTCTTTTTAAATTTACTATTATTAATTATTTAATTATAAATAAACTTCTTAAAAGGTATATTTATTAATAGTAAATAAAAAGGTAAAGCTTAATATAATAAAATTTACTTACTTAATAGTTATTTATAATCTTATACTTTTAAAAATTAGCTAGTTATTAGAATTTTTTATATTTATAATTAAAGTAGTAATCTTTTTATATATTATTTAATTTACTAAAGTAATAAGCTATAATAATACCTTTATATATATAATTTAAAAATAATAAGTATATAATATAATAAGTAACCTTATATTTATTAAAAAGATTTTTAATTTTATTAATTTACTTTTTATTTTTAAATTTATATAATTTAAAAAGGTTTAAAAAATAAAGTACCTTTTATACTTAAGTAGGCATAAGACTTATACTAATAGCTGCTTATAAAAACATTAGCTAAATTAGTAATAAAGTATATAAAAGAACTTACCTAAACCTTTAATTAAAATTAAGTAAAGGTCTTATTATATTTAAAGGCTAGAGATAAGTTATTTAAGGGGGTTTTAAATATATTTACTACTTTTTTATTTATAAATAGCTATATAGTTTTATAGCCTAATTATTATATTACTTTTAGTTTAAAGTCTTAAATTAGTGCTTATATATTATTTTTTTAAATACTAGTATAGCTTAAAGTAAGCGCTACTTTTATTAATAAAAAATTATTTTATTTTTATAAAACTATTATATACTATAACTAAAGGTTAAAATAAATATCTTAAAAATAAAATTATAATACTAAAAGCTATATTATAATAGTTATAAAAAGGAAAAAAGTATAAAGTTTAAAAAAAGCAAGATATTAAAAAAAGTAAAAAAAAAAAAAAAGAAAAAGAAAAGAAAATTATTTAATTAAACTTATAATAGTAATATAAAAAAAAATAAAAAGAATATAATAAATAATAAGGAATATTATAAAAAAGGTAAAAGAGAGAGTTTAAAAAAAAGCTTATTTTATATTTAATATTTAATATAAAAGAGAAATAAAATTAATACTAGCGCTATATACTAAATTAATAATAACTATATTAGCTATATAATTAATATAAATATAATCTAGTATATAAACTTTTTAAATTAATAAAACCTAATAAGTAAAATTTAGGCCTTATATAAATTTACTATAAAAGAGATATTATATATAACTTAATAATAAATATAATATATCTTTATTTAATAATATTTTATTAAACTTTTAAATTTTTTAATATAAGCTGCCTATTATGCCTTAAATTTAATTATTTTTAATATTAAAGTAATAAAGTACTAGTATTTAATAAAGTAATTAATTAAGCTTTTTTTTATAATAAATATAATAGTAATAAGTATAAAAATAAGAATTAATATAAGCCTTTATAAAAGAGAAGATAATATTATAAATATAAAAGTTAAGTTTATATCTTAATAAAGTTATATAGTTAAATAACTAGCTTAATAAACTTAATAATAAGGATTTTAAAATAATAATAGTAAATATAATAGCTAAGCTACTAAATAATACTATTATAAAGCTGCTTTAATTTTAAGGATTATAAAAGTATATAAATATTATAAATATTAAGATTATACTTAATATAGTTAATTATATTTTAGTAAATTAAAATACTAATTTAGTAAATAATATTATATTAAAAAAGGCTAATAATAATAAAGTTAAATTTATAAAATAAAATAAGTATTTTAATAATTATAACTTTAATAAAAATATAGCTAGTAAAAAAAAGAAAGTAAATTATAAAAGTTAAATTATATTAATATATATATTAAAAGTAATACTAAATATATTACTTTTTTAAATCTTTTAAGTAATATATAATCTTATAAAAAAAGTTAAATATATTATAAAACTTCTTTAATTATTAGCCTTTATAACTGCCTTAATACTATAAAAGTAATAGTATAATATTACTTAAAAAGGCTATTAGCAGCTTTAAAAGGTTTTTTAATTAATTTAAAGCCTTAAAGATCTTTATATTATACCTTTTTAAAAAGATATATTATAAAATAAACTTTAATAAAGCATACTACTACTTACTTTTTAAAAGTAAAAGCTAAAACTTAATAAGACCTTAATACTATCTTATATATCTTTAATAAAAAATATATTAGTCTTTAATATAAGATTAGTTTTATAAGCTTATTTAAGCTTAAAGGCTAATTTATAAAATCTTTATTAAGGCATAAGGCATTTAATAAATAGTAATATAGTAAAACTTTAAGAGTTTTATTAATAAGGTAAATTAATATAAATAATATTTAAATAATATACTTATAATAAAAGTAATAAGTTATTATAGCTATTAGATTTTATTTTATAAAATTATATTAAAAAAAACTATAATATATATTATATTAGTTAAATTACTTACTATAGCCTAAATTATTAAAAATAGGTTATTATTTTTAAAAGTATAAGTAAGTATATTTTTAAGGTCTAGGATATTTATAATATTATTAATTTACTATCTGCTATTTTATAATTCTTTTATAAAATATATTTTTTATAATTATTAATAGTATATTAAAAGCTTATTATTATATTAAATTTCTACTATTTACTTTAACCTAGTTAAGTTAAAGGCTAACTAATTAATATTTAAATAAATTATTATTTTAATCTTACCTTATTAATATATAAACTGCTTACTTTAGTATATATTATAAAATACTTTTTTAATATAGCTAGGGTAGATTTTTAATTAATATAGCTAACTACTTTACTATATAATAAAAAAAAGATTATAATATATAATAAGAATTATTTTAAAAAGCATTTTATAAATTTAAAAATACTATTTTTATTATTTTTTTTATTTACTAATATATTTAAATTATATTAAAATATATACTGCTTATTTAAGGGCATTTATATAATCTTATAATACTTAAACTAAAATATATACTTAAAATAAAGCAGTTTTATCTCTCTTACCCTAGGCCTTTTTATATTTAATATTATTAATATATTTAAGTCTTTATATTATATTTATAAGCTTAATGCTAGTATAAAGCTTATTATAAATAGTAAATAAATATTTATTTATTTATTTATTAGTATAATTATAAATAATATGCCTTTATAATAAAAGCTAGTAAGCTATCTTTTTTATAAAGTAAATAAGCCTTATAAATACTACTTTATTTTTAATAATAGTTAAGTAAACCTTAACTTTAATATTATTAGGTTTAGTAAATATAAAAAGCAGCTATTATTAAACTTAAAGAAGATATAAGTAATAGTAAGTAAAATAAAGTAAGTAAAAGTAGCTTTAGGTCTTAAAATATATAATTAATAATAATTAATAAAAATTCTTAATATAATTATATTATTACTTAATAATATTAATATTTTTAACTTTTAATTTTAAATAACCTCTTTCTTACTTTTAATTAAGTTTAAAGCTATTTTATTAATACTGCTTACTTTAAATACTAAGGTTTTTTAAAAGTTATTATTTTATTAATTTTTAATAAGATTCTTATATTTACTAGTATAAAAAGCATAAATAAAGCCTTTTATATAATACTATTCCTGCTTATATAAAAATAACTTTAATTTTTATTATAATATTTAGATTTTTAATAAATATAAAAATTTATATATAGCTATATAATCCTACTAGTAGTTTTATACTATTAGCTAAAGAAAGAATATATTAAATTAAATATTTATCCTTTATTTTTAACCTTAGTATTAGCCTTTTTTAACTTTAGTTTATTTTTATTATATTTTATTAGTTTATTTTACTATATAAAGTAGGTTATTATAACTATATAAACTTATACTTAATTACTACTTTATACTTATAGCCTATACTCTTTTATAAAGTAAGGTTTAATATTAAAGGTTATTTAAAATAGCTATAAGGCTATTTAATTCTTACTTTAAGCTTATATAACTATAGCAGTAAGATATAAGTTAAATTTCTATTTAATAATAGTCCTTTTTTAATATTTATTTAGTATTTAAAGCATATAGTAATACTATATTTAAGTATAAATATTTTTAATCTTGCCTTACTATATTATTAAAAGCAGGCTTTAGTTAAGTATTTTAAGCTTTTAGTATTATATTTATTTAAAATATACTTATAAAAGGTAATAACTTTATAATAGCTTTAGTTTTAGCTAAAAAAATAAAAGTATTTAAAAATAAAATAAAGCTGCTAAATATTTATATAAGACTATATTTTATTAAGGTAGTAAAAAAATATAATAGCTATTATTAGGCATTTATACTTTAAAAAGAAAATAAATATAAATATATACTTTACTTATAATAGTAATTTATTTAATAAGGAGATAAAGAATATAAATTTAATATTTTATTTATAAATTTTTAAAATATAGCTATTACCTTTATTAATTAAGAGAATTATTATTTTATTATTATATTCCTTTTTAATAACTGCTTTTTATATATATATTATTAAATATAAGCTATTTTTATACTTATTAAAATAAAATGCCTTAATTTTATAAAAAGCTTAAACTTAAAAATTAATAATAACCTATATTTTAAAAGTAAAGACTATTTAAAGCTTTAAATTTTTAATAATACTTATTACTAAAAGCTACTTACTTTTTACTAAGTAAAAAATAAGGTATTTTTTAGTAAATATAATAGTTTTTTATTTATTATAAAGTTATAAGGCCTAGGTTATAAGTATAAGTTTATTTAGTAAATAAAGTTAGTATATTTTTATAAGTATAAAAAAGTGCTAATTATAAACTTTAATTCTTATTTAATTTAATAATATAATAAAGTTACTTTTATATTAAAGTATATATATTTACTAACTTACTTATTTACTAAGTACTATTTAATATATTAAATTATTAATTATATTATACTAGTATTAATAAGTATATTTATTTCTTAATAAAAAGCTTTATATTAATATAGCTTATTATAAGCATTTAAAAATATATTAAGCTTTTTAGCCTTTTTATTTATATATAAGTTATAAATAAATATTTATTTATAATAGTAAATTTTATAAAAAGGTATTTTTAAAAAGAAATAAAAAAGCTAGTATTAAAGTGTTTAATTTATAACCTAGCTAGTATTAAGACTATAATTAAACTACCTTATATTTAAAAGGAGAAGATATAAATTATACCTTAATATAATAAAAGCCTCTTATTCCTTAATTTTAATATTTACTTTATATAAGGTAATAATTTAAAAAATAATACTAGTAAAATATAAGTATTAAAATATAATATTATAATTAGAATTTTCCTAATATATATAACTTTATTAATATTATATAAAAGTAATTTCTTTATTAAAGAGAATTTTTATATATACCTATATATATTAAATAATTATATAATAGTATAAAGTAATTACTTATAAAAAGTAAATATAGCTAAAAAAAAAAGCAGTTACTAATTAAATAAAAAAAGAGCTTATACTTTTTAAAGCACTTATTATATATATAACTACTAACTTTTAATATTAACTTTTTCCCTTTTTTAATATTCCTTAACTCTTTTTTTTTATATTTATTTTTATATTATTTTATATTAGCAGCTTTATATTAACTGCTAAAAGTTTTAACTTTTAAATAAATAGTAAATATTTAGTATTAATACTATATTATTTACTAAATATTTATACTCTTTTTTACCTTAAATATATATATATTTTTTATTTATAGCTATTAATATTTTATATTAAAATATATTACTTACTTTATAAATTTCTTTTTTTAATAATAAGTAAGTATATTATAGTATTATAAAATTAAGGCTTAATATAACCTTTATACTAAACCTAATATAAAAGTTAAGTATTTTAATATTATTATTTCTTATAAAAAGAAAACTATAAGTTATTTTTTATTTTAATTCCTTTTTTCTTTAATAAAAATATCTTTTTAATATTAGCAGCTAATATATAATACTTATCTTCTCTTTTTTAACTTTATTATTAACACTTTAAAACTATTTATTCTTTACTATTAAAGTATAAGTAAATATTTATTCTTATTAATATATACTAACTTATTAGACTTATATATTTATTATTATTAACTAAATTATATTTAAAAGCTTTTATATAAAAGCCTTATTTAAGTTTTAATACCTAGGCTAATATTAAGTAAATATATAAATTATATATATACTAAAAGATAGTTAAATACTTATTATATACTTTTTTTACTTACTTTTTATTATTATAATCTTAATAATATTCTTAATATAAAGAAGAACTAATACTAGTATTAGTTAAGTTAAAGTAACTCTTATACTTATAAAATATAACCTATAATATAAATAAGTAACTGTTTATACTAAACTAAATAGCTTATATACTAAATATTTAAAAAATACCTAATAAGTTATAAATAACTTAATAACTTTATACTTAATATACTAATTAATTAAGTTAGTTTATTATAGGTTTTTTTACTACCTTTTTTTATATATTATAAAATAGAAGTTAATATTTATATACTTATTTAAGTAAGCTAAAATAAGGTAAAAAAAAGAGTAGTTTTTACTTACTTTTTATATATTATTTATTTATTCTTAAAGCTAAGTATAGCCTTATAATATTACCTTTAGGTATATACCTTTATTAATTAGTTTAGTATATTATAAATAAATAAGTTAAAATATATTAGCTATAAGTAATTACTTTAAGATAGTTTTTAATAATTACTATTTATAATATAATTAATTTATATATTAAAAAGTAAGTTTTTTATTATTTAAAAATTACTTTAATAATAATATTTATATTAAATTAAAGAATACTAATATATTAAATAAGTAAATTTTATATTTAGCTTTATACTGCCTAAGTAATATATTAAATATAAAAAAAAGAAAACTCTTTTATAATTAAAAAGCTTTCTTAATAACTTTTTTTATTTTTAAAAATAAATATACTTATATAATATAACCTATATCCTTTAATAATATTAAAATTCTAGTATTATAATATAAGTTTATACCTTATTTTATTAAAAATATTATTATTATATTTTTATATTATAGCTATATTATATATATTTTAAAATATATTTTTTAATATCTTTTTATTTTTATAGTTATATTTAGCTAATTTTTATTATATTATAATTATATTTTTATATTAATTATATTTTAATATTTTAAAATACTAAGTTTTCTTTTTATAATAGTTTTATAATATTATTATTTAATACCTTAAGTAAGTATTATATAAGTATTATAATTAATATTAATAGTAAAGCACTTTTATATTAATAAAAAATTTTATATTTATATAATATTACTTTATAATTTAATAAAACTAAATAAAATTAAATACCTAGTAAGTATAAGAAAGGTATAAGACTATATAGCATACTAATTAAAGTATAATAGCTATAAGTAATAAATAAAAATATAAAATAAAAGATTATTATAAAATATAAAATAGTTATTTTTATATAAAGAGTTATTATATAAAGCCTATTATATATATATAGCCTTTAATTACTATTAAAGAGTTTTTATACTTATTATAGCTATAATAATTAATATAATAATAACTTACTTATAATAATTATAATAAAATAGTTACTAGCTTAATTAAAGCTTTAGTATAAAACCTATATTAAAAAATAAAGCTTTATTCTTAATAATAACTACTAGGCTATTTTAAATTATTTTTAATTAAAATAGATTTTTTATTAAAACTGTTTATAATTATATAATAGTTTTTATTAAAAATACTTTTTAAAAAAAAGTTTATATATATATATATTTATTTTAAAGTAGTATTATTTTTTATTAATTATAATATAAACTTATATAATAGTATATAAAAATAAGTACCTTATTAAAAAAACTGTATTTATATAGTAATTATATATATAGCACTTATTATAATAAAACTATTTCTTTTAGTAAGCATAAGTAAAAGCATATATAAGAGAAAACTATTTTTATGCCCCTAACTCTTATTAGACCTCTTACTAAAACCCCCCCCGGCGCCTGAAGGTACTAAGCCGTGCTAACGTGCACTCTAGCCCGACCAGAGCTTAATCGTTAAGGTAGCGCTGTGCTCCATCTCCCTCAGATCCCGATCCTCCCACTCGGATCCGAGCCAGCCAATCGGGACATTGCGTCATGCAATCATACAAGAGACGAAACTCATACGTTAAAGACCTCCAATTCCCTTCCAATCCCATCCATCACGACCCTCTCCCTTGATACTCCTCCCAACCTCCAATTCGAATATACTGTATATCCCGTAATTCAAGATGACTACTTACATTCCTGCCATCACCCTCCCATCGGCCGTGTTCCTGAATCCGGCCGCCTCGATTCTTTTGCCCATAGGATTGGGCACTGCCGTTGGCTTTGGGACTCGACGTAAGCTGGTCCTTCATCAGTGGATATGAGGTAGCCACTGGGCGATATTTGATGAGCTGACAATGGGGGCAATCGTAAAACATGACGCAGCGTCCAAAACGCAAAAGACATATCTTGCTCTGAAGCAACCTCCTCTACACCCCCCGCCATGGGTCTTCGGCCCCGTCTGGACTGTCCTCTACGGGTACATCTCCTCCCTTGAAAACCCCCCGTGATGAATACTCACATAACTCTCATCTCCCAAGTCGAAGTATTATGTGATGATCAGCTAACGCCATGTTCAAGCCTAATGGGCTACGCCGCCTACCGCGCGACTTTCAACGGCCTCTCGCCCTTCTCATCCCCCCAAACCATCCAAACGACCAGACACAGCATGACCGTCTACTCCATCCAGCTCGGCCTGAACCTCATCTGGATGCCGCTCTTCTTCGTCGCAAAGCGCCCCGTTGAGGCAACCGTCGACATCGTGGCCCTGTTGGGCCTCAATGGCTACTTGGCGTATCTGTGGGGATCCATCGACTCGGTTTCTGGCTGGTGCCAGGCGCCGTATCTGGCGTGGCTGGGCTTTGCGACGTATCTGAGCGCGGGAGCGGGATATCTGAATGACTGGAACTTGCAGGATAAAGAGATTGATGATACCGAGGCGGAAAAGAAGCAGCAAAACTAACAGGCTGTTCATCGCTTCACCAGCGGTTATGCCGCAATGTCATTTCGAACTCATGCCCAGTGTGCAATGCAAAGTGCGATATTCAAATCATCTATCGCTAGATAAACCGTCTGTAAAATATCTATCACGACTCCTTGTCCATATAATGACCCAAAAACCACCTTTTTGAATATCCGACATCCAGTCGTTGCGCGAAAAACTCGAAGCAATTGAAACAGAAAATACATAGAAACGCTGCAGCGACCTCAAACTTGGCGCGCCACTATACATGATGGTTCCGCCATATAAATGACTCAAATATGGTATCAGAGAAGATAAAAACAGTTGTAGCTGAAAGATACACTGCTGAATGTCCATGCAACAACTACTGCATAGGAAGGTGTCGCTTCAGCCCGTCATAGACGATGAAGATGAATGCCGAGCTGGGCGCCGCCCTAGCACAGGTGATGCCACACCCGCGATACAGCCCTCGCAGGCCGTGGTGCCTCCAGATGGCCATGCCCTCGCTCCAGAAATCCCGGCGCTGCTGGGCGCCACCCACGGGCGACGTCTGCATGCGAGACTTGATGGTATCGGCGGGGAAGAACAAGAAATTGTACGAAACGCCTCCTGATGCGCCGGCAATAGCCTGTTGCCAGAGGGGGAGAGGCTTCGACCGGATCGCCTCCTGCTCCGCCTCGGAGGTGGCAGACCGAAGTCTCATTTTGTAGAACGCCTTGGTGACTGTCTCTTTGGCTCCGAACCAGGCTGAGCAGCCACCAGCCTCCCTGATCAGCGTGCCGAGCTGGCCATGCCAGAAGCCCCTGATGCCCTCGTGCCGATATACCTCGCGGATGACAGCTAGAGGTCGCAGCTGGGAAACTTGCGCTCCCTCGGACAGGGCTGGCGCCTGAATCCTGCACTTGACAAGTTCAATCGGTGTGAGGACAAAGGACGTGAAGACACCAGAGATGGCACCAGTCAGCCATAGCAAAGGCAACGTCAGCTCATTGCCTCGAGGAGCCACCCTGGTCTGGTATAGAAGCTCTCGCCCTACACTCTCAAAGAGAAAGAGGCTGCTGGTTTCCGCCGCGGCGCCAAACAAGGGAGCGCTGATTCCTCTGTATAGACCACGCAGGCCATCGGATTTGATAGACTGTCGAAAGCAGTCCAAGGGGCCAGTGTACCGCAGCGGCAGGTGGTCGGGCTGGCTCTGGAGTCGGACCTTGACGGTATCGAAGGGATATTCGATGTATTTGCCCGCAATGCCGGCGACCTATGTTTCACACTCAGTCAGCTATGCCCCCTCACATCGCAACGTCGCCAATCACTTTGGGAGGACTTACCGATCCGTAGATGATATCCTCCACAGCATCCATAGTAGCCGTTCGGCTTTTTGCTCGAAATGCCAACTCAGGTTGGGCGGCAACCGAGGTGGTCATGTCAAGAGTGGCCTGGGCCATTCCGGGGGATTGGGTGATTTGCGCGCTCAAGAGACGACAGCTAGAACAGCAGAACGGGCTCTATCGGTCTCTTCTTCTTCCCTCAGCGCACTTCTTTCAGTCCCTAGCTTTGCCCCCTCTCCTGTGGGAGCGGGGGTTGAAAGCAGGTATGAAAGAATAACGGCGAGCAGACAATCGGGCGGCCGAGAGGACTGCGAAAAGGAGGGCCAAGTGTCCCTAGTATAAGGTAGATGAAGAGAATGAAGTTGGGAGGCTTTGTCGGCAGCGGCGCAAAACGAGGGACGATTCAAAAAGCTTTAAATTTGAAGAGCGACTGGACTCCCGCTGTGGGGGACCTTGTTCGAGCTGGCAATGCTAGGAGAGCCCACACCGACGTCGCCCTAGGGATGCAGAGGATGCAAGGATTGCGCAAGAGAAAGTGACACAAAGGCGACGCAGGCGGAGTTTGTCCCAGGCCTAGAGCAGTCGCGGGATTTTCTCTCTCTTTGTTTGCTCGCGGTAGCAGAGGTTCAGGAATAGGGGGCGAGAGAGAAGGGGAGAGGATCAGGTAAGGGCTGGTGCTACATTGTAAAGGCGTGGCTCAGCTGCAGGGAGAGGCAAGGTGACATAGCATATGGGAATATGCTCGTAGTATGAGTTCTATTTCTCGAGCTCGCAGCAGAGCCTAAGCCAACCTTTTCTTATGACTCCCACTAAGAAGGCGTGACGGTAAAATTTCGATCTTATCGCTGCTTATCGATAGGGTGGAACGACCCGCCTTTGGGTGCGATTGGATGCTCTGATTCGTGTACCTGCCGGGATCGGCTCAGAACGTTCACACACCCCGGCACTTGCATGTGCTGCCTGTAAGTGCCTTGGTGAGAACTTGGCTGTACCTCATGGGAGCCTGACAGGGGCTTGTTCTTGGTAATATGTAATGATCGTACATACGCCTCGAGATCCACGTTCCCTTGGCACAATAGGCGCCATCCTATGGATACTTGGTAGGACCGGAAAACCGCTCAGCTGCATGGTGCCTTGCCGGGAGGTAGCCAGGCACCGCGGTTGGTTGGGTTGACTACCTACCGTACGTACCGGATGAACTGCTGTTGCTGTTGTAGTCCAGATGGACGGAAGCTGTTCTTATCCAGGCAGACCAATTGTCGGGAGTTGCCAACTCGCGAGGGAGTTTCGCAAAGACTACATAGTGAAAATGAGACCAAGCAGGTTTCCATTGATAGCAACTGATGAATTCAAATCATATGCGAACGGCCCAGCATAACGTCCAAGCAATGTCTTACCTTCGAGTTCCCATCGTCACCAAAACCACCTTCTGCATTAGCGTTCATGGCGGGCTCTCTTCTTTTGTGGAAACAAAAAGCTCGGATTCTTGGCCCATCCACTTGCTTCATGATCATATCTTCGTCCCAGCTTCTCGATCCAAACCTCAAAACCCCCCAACAGGCTCAATACATCCGGACAGGAGCCACACCTTGGTACACAGACAAATGGGTTTCATCCCCAAACTTCTCACATAATCTGGCATCCATTGATAATATACGGCAACAGATATAGAGTTCCTTTTCGTATGAGAGGGATTCCCTCTGCAACTGACGAGTCCAGAGCCGGAACGAGGTACATAAGTTTAGTCTATATGCAGGCCTGGCTAGCGCCTTGTCTGGGCCCGCCCGGTTGCGATGCAAATTTGTTATCAGATGATCAGATAATTTTTCGCGGCCAAGATGGTGAAGCGATATCCACCTGGGAGGGAGAATATCCGTATTGCCATCCACATTAGTACGTCACTACTATAGGGTTCTGACTCTCAACGTAAAGGAAGTCTTTCACGAGGAAAAAGGGCTCTGGGAACCTGTTGATCTTCATTTCTGGCGTGGAGTAGGTTGGAGCCGTTTGTTCCCAATAGTGAGATATTGATATGGGACTGGGCCATTCTCTGTCCTACTCGGTAAGACTACAGACAGACCACCAGGAGGTATGTATATAATAGGTACATACAGCTGGTCTTTGTCCACCCCTCAAGGCTTCCAAGCTTGTGTCTACTAGTGTGATATTACTACATATAACGGCCCGCCATCAAGGCATCATTCGGCCATACGAGCGATTTATACTATCCAACCTCACGGAGATCCGGTAAGCCCGATGCTACAAATACACCACATTATCGTGATACATAACACCATGCGCAAGTCGTCTCGCCCGTCTGCACGGTCCAAACATCGTCCCAGTATCACACAGTCCCGTCGCATTCACTGCTTCTTCTTAGCCTCCTTCTTCGCCACCTCCTTCTCGTCGTCCCAGTCCCTCTTCTCGGCATACCACTGCCCGGCCTGCAGCACCAGGATCCCCACCAAGACCAGCGCCAGAATCGTGTTGCTCGCCGCCAGCACCTTGAGGCTGTCCTC
Source organism: Trichoderma gracile (assembly GCA_020002365.1). Lineage (NCBI taxonomy): Eukaryota > Fungi > Ascomycota > Sordariomycetes > Hypocreales > Hypocreaceae > Trichoderma > Trichoderma gracile. The sequence continues at coordinate 1,475,494 of JAINEY010000006.1, forward strand.
CCTGCCGAGGACAATCTCGCCGTCGAAGCGGCCCTTGGACGCGGCAAACTCCTCCGAGTGCCAGAAGCCGGAGCTGACGGTGCGCAGGCCCTTGACAATGTTTGAGACGTAGACGGCGACGCCGATGAGGTACAGGATCAGCGAGGCGCCGTCAAACAGGAAGTTGGCCTCGCTGGGGCGGAATAGCTTGATGAAGAGGCCGAGGAAGCCCACGCTCATGATGATGTTGAGGAGACGGCCGATGAGCGGCGGCGACTGGTGGACGAACTTGAGGTGCGTCTCGAGCTGGTCGTAGTAGTCGGCGGCGACGGGTTCTTTCGTCCACAGGAGGGGGAAGTCGTACGGGAACGACGCGAAGAGGATGCCCAGGAAGAAGCATGTCGCTGGAGCCAGTGTTAGCACAATGACACTATAGCCATCCTCCTCACTCAGCTACGGTTGAGCGAGGCATAGTCAGAAGCTCAAAGGGGAAGCGTACGGCCGATGATGAGAAAAGTCGCAAAGGACGTCGATCCGCGGTAGTCCTTGGACTTTGTGGTCTTGGACCAATCAATGTAGGATGACGAGCTCATGGTAGCTTCGGCGAGAGAAGAAGCGCTGCTCTGTCTGTCTCCGTAGGTATGCGCAAGCTGTGCGTGAGATTGCAAGAGATTGTCCCAAAGACAAGGTCACGGAAGTCGTTGCGCAGGGTTCGTCGAGACCATGTGATGCGTGGGAGAAAGAAAAAAATAGAGGACAGAAGAGGTTATCGTGTCCGTCAATTGAACCAACCTGCAGTGCGTGGGGGAGCTGAGAGTCTAAGGTAAATTTGCGGAGGGACCAGCATTGACGAGGTACCGGTACTTTTGCGGGTTAACTCACTGGGTTGATTTCAGCAGAAACAGTACGCTTGATTCTGCGCCCCTAACAGACTTAAAGTCGTGGTACTGAAGATGTGTATGGCGGCATTGGCCCCTACATCACCGTATCAGATACCCGGAGCTTGGGGAAGGTTCGTTATCGCTGCAGCTTACAGCTTACAGGCACTGCTGCAAAGCCTGCCTTTCAGCTGCATGCCAACATTCTTCACCCTTTCAATCCAATTCCTTTCTCTTTGTTCTGCCTTTGCGACTTGTTTCCTCCTTTAGCCTGATTAAGACTCTCTTATCCTGCTGCACAGCGTGCCTTGATCCTTTTTGCTGGCGATACAGTTGTCCTCCTGCATGTTTCAAGCCAAAGCGATTTGTACAATAGCAACAGAACAACACTCTCGTATCATAATACCGCGTTGCTGTCTGCGGAAACGCCTCGCATCAGAATCCTCACAATAATACACTCATCAAAAACCATCACCAGAGCCTTCAAAAATGAACCCCCCACTGCTGCAGCTCCTCCTCCTGCTCTTCATCCCTCTCGTCAGGGCCGCCGACGCCACCGTCTCCATATACGACGACTCAGACAAATACATATACTACGGATGCTACAACGAAACGACCCAAGTCGCCGGTTCGGCCGAGACGCGCGCGTTGGGCGGCGGCATCGACGAGAGCCTGCCGGGGGAGATGACGGTGCCGAAATGCCTTGCTTTTTGCGGCAACGGGAGTACGGAGTATCGGTATGCTGGGCTGGAGTGGTCGAGGTATGTTTTTCACTTGATTGGTGATGCATATATAGTGTGTTGATGGCTGATTCTTGATGGCCTCTTTTTTTTTTTTTTTAAGGGAATGCTGGTGCGCTCAGACACTCTCTGGAATAGCTGAGAGGCTTGATGATTCGGCGTGCAACTATCCCTGCGAGGGCGACAATACGACCGCCTGTGGTGGTTCTTTGAAGTTGTCCGTCTACCGCGCTTCTTTTGCGAGTCGAATGTCTAGTTCGAGCTTGTTTTGTGTGGCGATTGCTGGGCTGGTGATGATGATGGTGTGGTAATGGGTTACGCGATACGATAATGACCGTATATTGGACTTTTAGACTAACACGTAAATTGGGATCTCCTTCTGTACTGAGATATGACGGATACAGCGTGTTTGATTCGTATGATTGATGATGTTTATATATCTAGATGGAAGTTACATGAGTTGTTGTTCATGTATTCAGATGACTTACTCGCGGCATTCGTTAGGGCCTTCTAACCATTATGCTGCAGAGAAACCGTGCCATCCTCCTCCTTTTGACTTATTTACGGCTATATCATATCTGCAGGGGCGCCAGGCCCCTTTCTTCAACAGCAGCCTGCATCGTCGTCTTGATGCCATTCACAGCCAGTTTCCAGGCCCGACGGCCCCTACTATCGACGCCATCCTGATCAACCACAACATCCAACCACTTAATCAAAGTCACTGCCTTACTCAGATCCCGTTCCTCCTTGATGACTTTGACCAGGTACCTTTCCAAAACATCCACATCTCGCTTGTGTGGCCCGGCCTTCCTAGTCTGGGCATGCCACGCATCAATCATGTCCTTGACCTCTGATGCAGAAGTGACAGAGCCGGAAAACGCAATGACTGGCGGCAATATGGGAAACTCTATCGTTTTCTGCCCGCCGGGGAGCACATTGGTCTCGTGATGGCTTCTCGTAACTGGCACCTCTAATCCTGATTGCAGTGCCAGTACTCGGCGTCTGTGGTCGGCAATGACTTCTTTTCTGACGTCTTCCGGAAGCTCAGCAAGGAATTCGGGATCCAATTCTTCCACCCCCTCGGGTCGAGCCTCGGCGGCGGCCGGCATCCGAAAGTTGGTTTGGATTACTCCCGCTTGAGCGTCTCGCTGGCGAGACATCTTGCCAAATATCCCACGGGACGTGCTAGGCTTCGTAGGAGTTGCAGGCCTCCTGGATCGAGCCGTTTCGGGTTTCCTAGGTGAGGGCTGAGGTAGAGGCTCTGTCGGCTTTCGTCCGTAAAGCGCCAGCACCTCTGCTTTCATATCATCCGGCAACGCATTGAACACCTCCAAATCGACCTGGGAAGACAGCAAGTCTGCTCCTATGGGACTCTGTGATCTTGACTTGGGAGCCTTCTTCTGAAGTTCGGAGGCAGCTCCTTTGGGACGCTGGGCCATAAGCTTGGCACGAATGTCTTGGGGCAGCTCGGCCAATACCGCCGGATCAGGGCTGCTCGGTAACAAGAACTGGGTGCCCGAGACCTTGCGTTGAGTATGCGCACTTCTTGAACCACCTGAACCGGGCGCGTTGAAATCATGTGCTGGCTTGGGTTTCTGAGGTGTGACAGGCTCATCTGCTCGAGATTTGTGCTCGGAGCCATCCGTTTGCTCGTTGTTCGCATTGTCTGGCTGTTGGATGACTTCAGCTGAAACTGCCCTCGACTGCGGCTTCTGAGGCTGTTGTTCGACGAATGGAGCAAATGCTATCCTCCTCTGGCTGCCATCCATGGCGAAGGCATTCAGTTTGACCGGTTCCAACTTTGTCATCTGGACGCCGATTCCACGGAGGTCTCCGGGGCTGAACTTGAACGAACGCAGAATCGAAACTGCTTCCTTACCAATGGTCTGATAATCATGCGTCGCAACACCAAAAGCCGCGCTTTTGTTGAAGGAGTCGCAGTTTCCATGCCCTAGATGCTTCGTCGGGTCAAGCGGGGCATCAAGAGCGCGCCTCATGATTTTCACTGTGAGGTGCTTCCCCTTAACCTGCTCATTGACCAAACGTTTCTCCAGTTCCTTACAAAGGTTGTAGACGAACTCTTCGGCTTCAGCTTGGTTGATGAAACGAATCCCCCAGTTGACCTCTGCCGACACAGACTTCCTGGGAGGCTGCTCTCCAACCTCCGTCCGATCGATGCCGCGGGCGTAGTCATGCAGTTTCTCACTGGTCTTGGGGCCCAAGACCGCAACGAGACGTTCTCTGGAGATGTCTCTGAGATCCTTGACGAGTTTGACGCCCAAATCTTCCAGCTTGCCACCAATGCTGTACGCCACCCCCGGCAACTCTTCGACTTTGAGGTCGCCGATGATGTCCAAGACTTGCTCTGGTCGTAGCTGAAACTGTCCGTCAGGCTTTGCTTTCCTCAGGGCAATCTTGGCCTGCAGGATATTTCCGCCGATACCGACTGAGACGGAACAGTTGGTTTGCTCTTTGATCTTAGTGCGTAAGGCCAGTGCCATCTCATCAACCTTTGCCTGCTCTCTCCAGAGACTGCCCTCGCTCACGCCAACGCCGCGGGATTGGGCCGCCGCAAGCACAACATCGGTGACATCAACCAAGGCCTCGTCAACGCTCACACTCTGAACAATGCCGCCCGTTTCCAGAATGGCCTCGTAAAACTGACGACTGACCTCTTCGTACGCGGGGAAATCGTAGGGCAAGACTTTGAGATCAGGACAAAGTTCAAGAGCTCTCTTCATCCACATGCCGTTCTTGACTCCGAATTTTCGAGCAACGTAATTGCAGCTCGCGATTTCCGATCCGGCACCCGTGCTGTGAGCCACAACAGAGGGCTTGTCCACGTATTCAGGGTGACGCTTCAACGACACTGTGCAGAAGAAACTGTCAAAGTCGACGTGCATAATGTACTTTCTCAAGCCAGGCCGGTTCTTGGTCTTTCTGTTTGAGAGGCCTTTTTCGGCTGCTAGTCGTTGCATCGACGACTTCAGGCTGGCCTTCCACGTGGAGAGATGATGCAACCTGCTCTCGGAATAGAACTGCTTTAGAAAGTCAGGATTAGCGGTAGATGACTTTCTTATCTTGGGATCTGACAAGAGCCAAGCATTGTGCTCTTCCGAAGTCATCTGCTTAGACGGCGATGTCGATGCGTCCGCCTGATCCATCGGCTCTCCCGCTGCATGCTGGTCCAATCCGATACTTTCTTCCTTGAGATCTTCATCGGCTGCGTCGATTGGCAACTGTCCATCATATGCTGTTGTAGCGATGCTCTGCGCGCCTCGCGGCAGGGTATCGGAGATGTCGTTTTGCCATCGGCTAGACAAAACCGACTGTTCTGGAAGCTGAATGGCTAGCTGGCTTTGCGATTCAGCTCTGATCTGGCCTGTGTAGAAGCTATTGTCCGTCTGCTCCTTGTATCCAGGCCGAGCCGCTGGGCTTGATTGGGTAAGCCCTCTGTCGGTATCAAACTTCAAAATCTTCTGGCTAGGGCTTTCGCTCGATACTCTGTAGTCGGTCCAAGGCAAGAGTCTTCCGGCCTTGACTGAATCAACGACCCACGCAGGCTTCACGATCCTGTACCGGCTGAATTCGATGGCCTTCTTTGGGGGTAGGGTCGCTGTGATGATGTGCGTGGCCATGGTTTTCGAGTCCAGATACTGTAGAAAGCCGCCTCCATGTTGAACAATCTCGTGGTGAATGCTATCGAAGTCTGTGTCAGCGGTTTAAGGAGCAATGGCCGTGAAAAAACCCACTTACACATGTAGAGGCGGCTGGGTGTAACCATTTACATGAGCAACCACCCCCTTGAATATCGGTGGCTTATCGGATGTTGCGCGTATGTCGGCATCTAGGTTCTGGAGCTTGATCTTCTTTCGACGGAAATAGTCGCCAAAGCCATTGAACTCGCTGCCCTCGTACTCTTCGCCTTCCTCATCCTCAAAGGTATGATTCTCGATGCGCTTCCTCACCGAAGAGGAATTCTTTTCCAGAACGGTATTCATTTTGTCCGCTAGAAGTAAAGCAGAAATAATTCCAAGGGTCCGGACATTGATCGGCGCGAGATATTGGTTGATGAACGGTCGCCCATATCAAGAGCAACGCCTGTCCGTGAAGCCCCAGTTTCAGTCAATGAAGCATGGAAAGGGTGTCGTTCGACACGTGAGAATCAACATTGTCTGGACGTCCGATGCCATGCGACTCGTGTCATGAACCCTTCGTGCAAGGCTGCTGATAGTTGCCAGACGGCGACTCGTCTTTGGCGCTGATGGAAAATTTGTAAGAAGTGACAGGCAGCTGTTCGGCGAGGTGACGTGATGAGTCGGAAAGTTGCCGCGTTGGGTGGAGCATGTATTGCGCGCCTCTCACACGCTGTCCCGTGACCTCGAACTTTCCGGCGCTACACCTCCAGCCTTGGAAGACGAGGCTGCGCTCCCGCTCCCAATCCTGCTCTGTTCGTTGTATTTCCTGCTCCTTGTTGAATCTTGAGCATAGCAGCAATCATGAATAATGAACAATTCCGGAAGCTGATGCTCGCCAAGCCGGGAGCGACGTCGAAAGATGGCGCTTCTCCCAAAGGCACGAGCCCTGGCGCAAATACGGGCTCACTCGGCTCTCGACAGCGAAACAGCATCCCAATGACACCGTAAGTAGCTGCCTCAATTGCAATGAGTGTGCCCGACTCTGCTGACGCGCTCTCTTCAGACGATCCCTAGGAGGCGCGCAGGCCGATTTCGCGAGACAATTAGCAGAACGAAATCAAGCACTCCATCCCGCAAAGAAGTTCAAGACATCCACGCCAAAGGGGGTGAAACTGGGGGAAGGCTACGTCGACAGAGCGAGAACCCGAGAGAGCGAAGAAGACGACCGAGAAGAGAGGCTCAAGGCGCTAGAAAAGGCCCTCAAGGACGAAGAAATCGACCAGGCAACCTACGAAAAGCTACGATTTCAAATTGCAGGCGGAGATCTTTCAAGCACCCATCTGGTGAAGGGGCTCGATTTCAAGCTTCTCGAAAGGATACGCAAAGGAGAGGATGTCTACGGGAACAAGCCAACGACGGAAGATGGCGCGCAAGAAGCCGCAGAAGCAGAAGAAGACGTGGAGGACGAGCTCGATCGAATCCAGGAACAAGAGGTACAAGCCATTGCACGGGAAAAAGAAAAGAAGAAGGGCACTCTGGCAACTGTGCCCGTGGCACCAGGCAAGAAGAGGACACGCGACCAGATCTTGGCAGAGCTCAAGGCCGCCCGACTAGCCGCACAGCAACAGAAGGAATCAACCCTTGGAGACCGGTTCAAGAAGATTGGAGCAAAGCAAAAGCCCGGGACACGGATCGAGAGGGACAGCAAAGGGAGGGAAGTCATGATCATTGTGGACGAAGATGGGCATGAGAAGCGCAAAGTCCGCAAATTACAACCCGAAGAGGAGGACGCTCGAAAGGGTCTTCTTATGCCAGACAAGAGCGCCAAGCCACTGGGGATGGAAGTCCCCGAGCAGTATCGAAAGAAGGAGGAACCAGAAGAAGTTGACGGCGATGTGGACATTTTCGAGGACGCTGGCGATGACTACGATCCGCTGGCTGGAATCGACGCGTCAGATTCTGACTCGGATGAGGAGGAGAAGAGCAGCGACAGCAAGCAGGAGGCAGTTAAAGATGCGGAGGCAAACGAGGCTATGCCGCCGCCACCAAAACCACCGCTGGCGCAACCAGAGCGGCGGAATTACTTCAAGGACTCAAAAACAGGCCTCATCTCCGAAGAGGCGGGCAGAGCGCCATCCATGTCTGATCCCGCCATCTTGGCAGCGATCAAGAAGGCAGCGTCTCTCAAACCCATCGAGCAAGATGAGGAGGATGACAAGGCCAAGGAAGCAGCCAAGGCGCTGGAAGAACGACGAAGGAAGCTCCTCGAGATGCAGAGCCGGGATGACGAGGATATCGACATGGGCTTCGGCACCAGCAGATTTGAAGACGAGGAGGACTTTGAAGACAAGAAGATCAAACTGTCGAGGTGGGGCGACGATGCTGGAGAGGAAGGGTCCGGCAGAGGCGACAAGTCGAAGCGGAAGAGAGGGCCGAAGAAACGAAAGGGCGACGTCAACAGCGCCGCCGATATTCTGCGGGTTGTCGAGCAGCGCAAGAAGTCGGCGTGAGAGGGTCCGGCAAGCCTCAGCTTTGCTTGAATTAGCAACCCACAATGCTCGACTCGACGTTCCCCGGATTATCTGCGCCATGATGGATGACGAGCAAGAAAGACCATACGTACAACCTATGTACTACTTAGATACCCCAATTTTCACTGTTCGGCTCCGGGCACTTGGGCCGTCCATCGCGGAGCTCCGCGATCTTTAGGAGTCTTAGTTCCATTGATATCGACGATAGTCCGTCACGTGTAGGCTCAAACGCCGATGATTTCCAGAGTCCCTTGAAGTTCCCTCGGAGTGGAGGCTAGTGGCCCGGATTAACCGCTTCGATTATCAAATTCCAGCCGCCAATGACACAGACTTTTGGTTCCTGGCGATGCTAGTCGTGCCTTAGCATCGAAAAGTGTGTGAGGGGTCAGCCGTACGAAGCGGTCGCTGATGGATTTCCCCCACTCTGAGGCTTGTGACTGCGGAGAAAAAAAAAGTAGAAGCGGGTTCCCATGGAGCATCAACTTGTCACCGGACGGCCTTGAGATTCCTTGCCCTGAAAGTGTGTCTGATCCGAGGCTCGCCGTCAATTGAATGGGCGGTGGCTGAATGAACCCCCCAGGCTTGATCTTCTGGGGCTGTGAGTGAACGGCGATTACGGAATGCGACTGCGAATGCCTGGCTTTGATTCTTGAGCCCTTTCCTGTGCGCCCGTCCGAGACTCTTTGATTTCCAGCTATAAGAGAACCTTCATCGCTTCTTCATGACATAGAGAACATATTCAATTATTTCGTTTGGCGTCGTTTCTGTTTTTGGCTCCGAGCCCGCTTCCTCCTTAGCTACCTACCATCAAGATGTCATCCGACCAAGTGCCTGTATGGCTGGATTGCGATCCGGGCCACGATGTGAGTCTCCCGACCCGTTCGAAGTCTGTCAAACTCCAGACGCAAGCCTTATGCAGGGTCGCATTGCATGAAGCCAGCGGCCGAGCTTGATCGGAGGCGGACGAGCTAACCCAAGGTCTTTTCCGCAAAAGGACGCCTTCGCCATCCTGCTGGCCGCTCACCATCCGCGAATCAACCTCCTGGGCATCTCGACAGTCTTTGGAAACTCTTCCCTCGAGTACGTGCTATAAGATACATGGGAGAGGGAGCCTTGACGAGGCTGCTCCGACGACGCGAAAGCCGGGCAACTCGCAGCTGACTTGCTGAAAAACGTACCAGACACACGACGTACAATGCCGCCTCTCTTCTGACGGCCTTTGGCAAGCACAACGACATTCCCCTCTACGTCGGCCTCGACAGGCCGCTCGAGCGACCTCCGCTCCACGCGCCGACCGACATCCACGGCGACAGCGGCCTCGACGGCACCGAGCTGCTGCCCGCCCCGAAATGCACACCGAAGCCTGAGCCGGCCATCGAGGCCATGGCCGCCGCCCTCAGGGCCCAACCCGCCGGCACAGCCTGGATCGTGGCCACGGGCACCGTCACCAACGTCGGCGCCCTCTTCCGCAAGTATCCCGATCTGATCCCGCACATCAAGGGCCTGAGCATCATGGGCGGCTCCATCGGCGGCGGCTTCTCGGACGCGCCGCTGGGCAAGGTGGACGGCGAGGAGCGCATCGGCAACACGACGCCGTACGCCGAGTTCAACATCTTTGTCGACCCGGAGGCGGCGGCCGAGCTGTTTGACAACAAGGAGCTCGCGGGCAAGATGTACATGGTGCCGCTGGACCTGAGCCACCAGGTGCTTGCGACGGAGCGGGTGAGGGAGCTGTTGCTGTACGGCAAGGACGCGCCGACGGAGAAGACGGGCAAGGGCAAGACGGAGCTGCGGACGATGCTTGTCGAGCTGCTCTACTTCTTTGCCAAGACATATGCGTAAGTCCATTTCCTGAAGATATTGACTGGGTCATTCTCGGTTGCTCACCAATAACCTCCAACAGCGACGTCTTTGGCATCACCGCCGGCCCGCCGCTCCACGATCCGCTCGCCATGGCCTTTGTCCTGCTCGGCACCCCGGACGAGATCCCCTTCTACGACTGGGACGAGAAGAAGAGCCAGGGCCCGAAGCACCACGAGCGCTTCAACGTCACCGTCATCACGGAGGGCACCACCGAGGAGGCCAAGCGCGGGGAGAAGCAGACCGGCCGGACCATTGCCAAGGCGCTGCCCGCGGGCGAGGCGGGCGTCATGATACCCAGGGGGGTGGACGTCGAGCGCTTCTGGCAGGTGATTGAGGGGTGCATGGAGAGGGCGGACGAGACGAATCGGCGGCTGAGCAATTGAGCGTCTTTTGCTGCTTCTTCTCGTTTACTTTGGATACATGCGCTTTTGCTGGATAAAGTTATACACTGTTGGGCACCAAAACAGGATAGAGAGAATTGGTTTTGGTTTTCCGCCCTCGTGGCTGCCGCCTTGAAGATTACATAGAAGAGTCTAGACAAAACCATTTTATTCATACAAAAAGCCGAAAGAACCCCATAACTACATTGGGGCATGCTACTCATATCATATTGACGCCTCCCCCTCATCCTTGTCAAAGCTCATCAAGAGCTTCAAACTCCGCTCATACGTCCAAAGCGTCACCGCGCTCGCAGGCGCAGCCTTGATCAAGCTGATCGGCAACCCCTTGTACAAGCCGCGGAACCCCTCCGTCACATAGATGGCCCGCAGCGCCCGGACGGCGGACGTGTAGACGGGGATGTCGCTGTAGACGTAGCGGCTCCGCGTGGGGCCCTGGACCTGGATGCGCTTGCGGACGAGGTCGAGCGGGAAGACGGCCGTCTTGGCGAGGACGCTGGCGGCGATGCCGGCGGTGGCGTCGCCGCTGCCCCAGGGGAGGTGCAGGTGGCCGAGGCGCGTGCGGAGCCCCTCGTACGAGGCGAAGAAGATGCCCATGAAGGGCACGATCTGGCCCAAGGCGGGCGCCAGGCCGCGGAAGAAGCCGCGGAGGCCCTCGTCGCGGCGGATGTCCCACAGGGCGCCGCGCAGCGACGAGTAGACGCGCTGGCGGCCCTGGGCGGCGAAGCGCGTCCTCAGCAGGTCGAGCGGGTACGTCGCGCCCGTGGCGGCCGCGCCCGAGACGGCGCCGGCGATGAAGGTCTCGGCCGAGTCGGGCAGCCGGCGGTTGTTGGGGAGGGCCGTCTGCAGGAAGACGGTCGTGGAGCGGTAGGCGGTGAACTGCACGGCGGAGTAGCAGACGTACATGAGCTCCGCGGGGACGTTGCCCTTCCAGAGGCCCGTGATGCCCTCATGCTTGAGGATGTGCTTGATCGTGTGGACGGTGCCGCGGTAGGCGGGTGCTTCGCGCAGGGGGGCGAGAGGGTCGGAGAGGGAGTATGGCTGGAGCTGGAGGCGGATCTTGACGACGTCGAGGGGGGCGACGACGAATCTGCAAAGGAGACGGCTTGTTAGCTGCGTTCAAGAAGAGGAGGAAGAATTGCGCAGGATCCGTTGCTCCTGTTGAGAGGTGGGTAGTTTCGTTTACCGTGAGACGAGCCCGGCTATGGCGCCAGCGGTTACGACTTGAAGTTTGGAGCCCTGTAAAGGAGACGCGAAGAAGGAGGTTTCAGCATCGGGGCTCGCAGTGTAGAATGATCGGACGCGATCTGTTTGTGGGAGGTCAAGGGGGGACGGACCTCATCTTTGAGGTGGCCGCCTTTGGGCGACATGCAGGAGTTTTGCGCCTCAGAGTGGGTTGGCGATGCGCAGAATTGTGGCTATGAGTACGATAGATGAGTTGAATCGTTGAGGTTATCGTGAATGTAATTGGAGATCGGACTATCGGGACGGGGAGGTTCGCTTATGTGTTGACTTTGATGTTGTTTGGTGAGGTAAGGTGAGGTGATGGATGTAGTGTTTTTGCCGGCGAGATAACAGTTGAAGTTTGCGATAGAGGCCCTGGAATGATACGGAAGATCGGAGCCGATGGAATGCGCGTTTGAGCGGGATGCCGCATCCGAGAGCAATGCGGCGTTTTAAGAGACGGCAAAATCAAAACTCAATTGAATCGTTACTGTGATGTCGGCATTGACCTTGTCTGGAAGCTCATGGTGATGCCATCGTGTACTTTCTCTTCTGGTGTTTTTTCCTGATTCACCAACGCAAGTTCAACAGCGAAATGTGACGCCATTGCCGTGGCGCTGAATCGGGAAGCCAATGACATCAAATCGACCAGGTACGGGGATCAGGGTCGGCGTCTGTCGCTCAGGTACATCGTCCATTGTGTTTCGGTACGCCGGATTTGAGGTAGCGCCTAGCATGGAGGGAGCAGGTACCTGCCCCTGGTAAGATGTCATTGAAGTATTAACACGAGGTGCTGGATAAGGTATCTTGGTAGGTACTTATGTAGGTCGAAAGACACTGAAATATGCGTATGGTTGAGCGCTTATGTGTGCGTGTGATCAATTGCTTAACATCTTGTCATGCACTAGTAGGGTGAAAAGGGCGCTGATAAGTGCGTATTGTTGAACGCTCATGTGTGCGTGTGTTTGGATTGCCCAATATCCTGTCGTGCCATAATACCTGTGTCTAAAGGCCTGGGAATGTGCGTATGGTTGAACACTTGTGTATGTGTATGTTTGGTTGCCGACTCCAGTAGTATGTGTGGAGGCGCTTATGTGTGCGTATCGTTGAACGCACATATATGTGTATATTTGTTTTCCCAGGACATATCCCGTCGTGCCATTTGTCTGGCTTTATTTTGAATGCTGGAGTGCGGCAGGGCGGTAATACCAGCTGAGAAATGTATGGCCCTGGAGTCAATGCAAGCCCCTGGTCTAATGCTCTGTGCGCCAGAAGCAGTTATATCAGAGAAACTATGCTTTTCACATGTCATGGGGAGCGCCCCGAACTGCCCAGACCCAGCAATTGGGCTCAAAAGCTCCGAATCGAATATCCCGTCTTTAGTTGAGTTGTCGGTTCATACTTCCGCCTACAAGCGTCAAAGCCTCCGTGTGCATGCAAGTAGAATAGACCATGCAACGAAATGATACCACCTACCAATGTCGTCGTGCTACCTAGTATGTATTGATTTCCATTCCCCCCAAGGCTGGCGATGCCGGAGATCCCCTTTGGCGGGTCGGTGAGCGTGTCCCCATGTCCAAGCGACGGGCAGAAGGAAGTCCGTCCATTATTATCTATCCATCCAAACTAATCTCAGGAAATGCCATCATGGTGGGACCCAAGACGATCTTGCATGCGACGAGGCTCGGGGCGGAAAAGGCATGGAACGGTCAAGGAAGCTCCGGTGAGGCTCCGGCAGGGGTTGCCGATCCCTGCGTTGAGCGGTGCCTTGACCGGCAGGTTGTTTGTCTAGGTGAGTTGTTGCTTGTCGACATGATGCAACAGGCACAATAATAAGCAGCAGGGACAGATCCTTACAACCTAACAAACCGATGGGACTAGTACTACAAAGAGATAGATAGTCGGGGTTGTGATGTCTGCCCTACACGCAGCATCTACACCAACTCGAACGTGCAACCATCGTCAACTCCCCTTCCCCTTATTAAACACCGCCAGCTCATTGGAATAAAACGTTACCCCAAACTAATAACCCGCCTCCCCCACCGGCCACTACTGCACCGTCCTTCTGCAGATTAAACCATTCCCCCATCTCCCCGTGACTCCAGAAGTGCAGTACTAATAATCGCTCTCCCTCTTTGCCCTTCCTTTCCCCCGGAGAGCCACAATCGCAGCCCACTCTCTCCGCCCCATTGGCCGGCCGCACGCCATCCAGCAGCTGTGTCTACGCCCCGTACCCGTCCGTCCCTGAAATGGGGGGGCTTCCGAGTGCCCATTACGTAGATGCTACGGGAACAACCCCTCCCTCCGACTGCTAAATGTCTGCCGGGCTGTCCGATTACAGAAGGTAAGCAGTACTTTTGGGGGACCTTGCCGCGACGTTGCTTCCGGGTCGGCGGATACCCGAGCGGTACCTACTTGACGCTGCCCAAAAGAGGTAAGCCTGGCCCCGGCTTCCAGCCCACGATGTCTCGAGCAGAGCTGCATGTGAGCTTCTGAGACGGGCGTGTAGTAATATATGAACGTCACTCTGTCGCCCTCACACACACCCTCCTCCTCCCTCTTCCCTCCTCCCTCCCGCTTCTTTGTCTCATTTCCCTACTTTTCTTCTTCTCTAACAATTCAATCATCTTCATCCATCTCCCTCTTCTTCCTTAAGTCATCAGTACTTGGCCAGCGCACTTGCACGACCCTGAGCCAATCCACTGCAGACAAAGGTACTTTAGTCCGACGCAACTGAGCGGCGCATGTGACACTTGCCACAAAATTCCAGACCTCAGGAACCAAAGCCCAAACACCAAAAGCTCTGCTCGTTCTCTTTCTCCCCCAGACGCCTTCGCCAGCCATCATTCCAGTAGATCTTAGCGAAACCCCCCCATTTACGACAAAGAAAACGAAACCCCCTCCATCAATCGAACCCGCCCATTCCCCATTCGCCCTTTGCAAAACAAGGGCTCTCTTCCAATCTTGGATCATAAAAAGAAAAGAGAAGAGCCTACCATGGCCAGCATCGCACCCCCAGACCTCGCCAATCTGCTGGCCCCGATCCTCCCAGCCCTCCCCGCCGCCGCCGTATCAACCGAGCCCGCAGTGGGCATCCTGCCCCTCCTCTCGCCCATCCTCAGACAGAGGGTCAACCTCTTCTCCTCCTCCAGCACAGAGCCCTGGCTGAAGCTGCTGTGCTACGACCCGGCCAAGGCGGCCAAGCTGGTCGAGCTCGTGCAGGGCGGCAGCCTGGAGCCCCATCCCGTCTCGGGCGAGGTCGAGGTCGACTGGAGCTACGACGCCCAGACGCGGTTCCGGCGGCTGGACCCGGAGACGCTGCAGGCGCTGACCGTCCTGGCCGACCTGGGGCTCGCCTTCCAGCTGGTCTACTGCGTCAACGATGCCGCGGGCGGCGGCGACGGCTGGAGGGTCGGCGAGCTCACGCCCGCCGACAGGGCCGCTCCCTTTGCGCAGTTCGGCGGCCTGCCGACCGTCGCCGAGGCCGAGGCCAAGTTCAAGGAGCCTAAAGCGCCTAACCCTACGGCGGCCTACACCACCAACAACAACGGATCGACCACCAGCAGCGAGGACCTGATGGACGACGATGACGACGACGACGGATACTGGGACCGCTACGATGCAACTCCCGCCCGCACCCCCGCCAACAACCGCTCTCCAGCCCCTCGAGCCGGTGCTGGCGTTGCCGCTTCCGCAGCGCCATTGGGTGCCTACGGCGCTCAGGCTGCCGCGGACGATGACGACGACGATGACTACTATGCGCAGTACGACGACGTCCAGCCCGCCATGGACAACCACGATCCAGACGAGGAAGCCCTGCTGCGCGCCCACATCCAGCCACCCCTCGGCCTCGGCCGCGCCAGCAACGCAGCCGACTCCCGCGGCTCCTGGTCCTCCGCCGAAGCAGACACCACCAACAAAACCAACAACGACAACAACAACAACGACAGCTTCAGCAGCAGCCCAAAGAAATCCGACCACCTGTCCGCCCAAGACCTCGCCCTCCTCCACCCGCGCCCCGAATCCAGCGCCAGCTCAAACGGCTCCAACACCGTCGCCCGCCTGGAAGCCTCCGCCGGCAAGCTGGAGCAGAACGAGTTTGGCGTCAAGCAGCACGTTTCGCGGAGCATCCGCAGCTTGTACCTGCTTGCCCGGTCGTCGGGCATCGAGAGGGACGAGTTTGAGAGCCTGGTCAAGTCGGAGCTGGATATCCTCTCGTTGATTGAGGATCAGGAGTGAATGGGAGCATCAAGATTGGAATGTGCATTTGGTCCGAGGAATCAACGCCTGGATGCTGATCCCGTATGAAGGATAGCGTAACGAGCGGAAAGGGGGTAATGATACCACAAAGCATAAAAAGAAAGAGTGAGGAGGATATTGGACCTCGCCTGAGTGAGGAGGAGATTTTTACTTCGACTTTGTTTATTCTTTCTTCTTTTTGGATTACAGCATTCACAGCAGCACAGCGAAATGGCTGGAAAGGGGGGATGGAGTAAACGGGAAGCCGGTTTGACTGGTTGAGGCTGGCGTTGTATCGTTTTTTTCTTTCATCCTGGGAATGTCGAGGGTTTTGCGCTTTACACAGACTGGACGCAAGAAGCTTTGGACTGCCGAAAACTGCATTGGCTGGCGGAGTTTTCATTGAGTACATGGGCCTCTATACCCTCTCTTCCTTCTTTGTTGCCCTGTGACCTAGTACCTAACGGAAATTATTATACACACCTTGCATACGTTAATCGCAAGTCTATCCTGTATGAGAAATGATTCCTATTGAGCTTCTCTAGCAGTACAAATGCAATGATGACGGAAAAGAAACAGAAAGAAAAAAAAACTGCCAGTAAGCATACCTCAATCTTTCCAAGGGGGCTAAACCTCCATGGAAAGTAGCCAGACCTTGCTCAGTGATATCCAGCACTGCATCTTTTGGATACCACTGGCCTGGCACATGCAATATGTCCGTACGCCATATACCCAAGTCATGTAGAACATAACGATTCAATGCGCTTGCTCATCCGTTAAATTGATGCCATTTCATCCAGTTGATAGTCCTTCGTGTGCCGGGCTTTCGCCCCGGTAACCCAAAACGCCGACTCCCAATTCCTTCACGCATGCCCAATGCCCAAATATGTAGAAAGGTTGAAAAAAGAAAAGGAAGAAAGGAAGGAACCCGCGAAATGCAAATGACGAGAATAACGATGGGAGAATCTAGGAGGAGGAATGGCTCCGGTTGGTTGATGAGAAATCACAAAGCCGGCAAAGCCCTTTCCATGCTCAAAAGTCAAGAACGCTCCAGTCACAGTCCGCCTATGATATAACCAAGCTGTTCAGTGCCATTCTCGCTTGGTCAAGCATAGACACGCAATGTCTCTGCGGCCGGCGCTGGCATGACATTGGTTGCGCCGCGTGGCCATAGCACGCCTGCATCAACGACTCCGCCATGTCGTGGCGTTTGTTGTTCCTCTCGTCGAGCAACAGGACGACATCATTCAGCCCCCGATAGAGGGAAACGTGCGAGGGTATGCTGCGGTCCAGCCAGCCAAATGTTGCCAAATGGTTGGATCCATAAACGTCAACCTTGATGATGGCTCGCATGTTGGTCCGCCAATCGTCCGGCTTCAGCGCCTTGTTGTTGTAGCATTTGAGCCGTGCGTATTCGACAGAGGTGCAAGTCCTGCCCTCGTTCATGAAGCGCGCCAATATCCCACCAACTTCCTGAAGGCTAAAGTGGATGAGCCTCCCGTCTTCCTTGGCCTGCTCCACGTCACTGTCAACCTTTGCTAAGATGGACTTGTAGGCGTTGCAGGCCGCGGGAATGAAAACGCCCAGGTACACCGAACTCTGAACGCGAGAGGAAGGTACCGCCTTTGAGAGGTCGTACATTTCCGAATAGCATTGACGGCAGTTGAGAGTATCGTGAGCCAAACCTGCGGCCTCGCGTGCGGCGCGTATCGCGGACAAGGTGTCTGAGGGGAGTGACATCAGAGAGGCCATTGCTGTAGTGATCAAGGAGACACAAGTGCAGGGGGCGGATGTTGATTCCAAATCTGGGGGGGTCGTATCCGCACTGATAGGGTCTGAAGACTCGAAGCAGTTGGAGGAATGGGTGCTGGGGCTGGAGTCGCTAGGTGCTGAGAGCTGCTCATATCGAGCAGTCCAACTCTGCTGATAGTCGTCTGGGCCATTGGGCAAGGCGGCAATGGCCTCGCTAGTATCTCCAAAGTCAGGGCCCTGGAAGAAACCAGGCTGTCTCAGAGCCATGGCAGACGCCACCCCGCTATCGAATAGTCCTCGACTCCCTGGCTGCAAGCGGGTGGCTGATACATTGGGATTCATGCCGATTGAATTAAGACTGGCCAGGCTCTGCTCGGGCAGCAGCAGGTCGCTAAGGTCGCCAAGGTCAAGCGTGTCCAACTGTAGGGACTGGCCCATGAGGTCAGAAACAGGAAACTGCGACGGTGCTGGGTGCTGATGGTTGTGATGGTGGTTATGATGATGAGCAGTGGCGTTGTGAAGGTGATGTTGACTATGATAATGGCCAGCATCACCAAGTAGTTGTAACGCGGATTCATCGTGGTTCGCAGCGGCAAAGAGAGGAAACGAATGAAGAGTTGAAGTCGAAGCGGAAATCGAAACGGAAGGCGAATGAGAAAGAGCAGCAGTGATAGCAGGAGCAGAAGCAGCAGCAGTCAGAGCCGGTGGACCTGGAGCAAAGGATGAAACGAAGCTCGGGACGGACCCGGTTAGGGACACTGGCTGCGAGGAGGGAGTGGTAGCCGGCGCACAACCCGGAAGACGAACGGAAAACGCCGTCGAGGGGCCGTCCGTGTCTGCGTGACGCCGCTTTCGGGGCCGTCCCATGGGCTTCTGGGCCGAGTATACGCACGGGTGGCCATCTTTGAGGCAGCGATCGCAGCCGTTGGGCTCCTTGGAGCAGGCGATCTTGCGGGATCCTACACGGCAAACGCAGTCAGTACCAAAGTCTCCGGGGCCCGGCCTCATCTCCCGCACCCGCGGACTCGGGGGAGCGTGCTCCCTCTCTCGCTGTTTGTCTCTTGTCTCCTCCCTCTCGCTCCCTCTCTCACAGGTACACACAGTCTCTCTCTCTCTCTCTCACGGGGACTTACGGCACTCATCACAGGCCCGATGCTTCTGTGGGCCAGCCAGTGCGGCCTGGGTCACGCTGAGAGCCATGGCCGGCATGGCGAGAGAAGGCAGAGGCGAGCACAAGGGCGCGCACAAACGCAGTACGACTCTGGCTTCAGCGTCGAGTTCTGCCAGCCGGATCTGATAGGCAGGGCCTTGGAAGAGGGGCGCGAAGGAAAGGATGAATCGAAGGCGGTCCGGCACCTGGTGCAAAAAGTCTCCGAGAGGCTACGCAGAGATGCAGGTTGGGGCGCACGAGACGGACAAACAAAGAGCTGGGTCGAGGCACGAAGGCACGAGGCTGTGACTGGAGTGAGGAGTAAGAGCAAAGCTTCGCTCAGGACGGCGGAATGTTTGATGCAGGTGTGAGGGAGAGAGGCGACGAGGCGAGGCTGTGAGGAGACCGAAGCAGAGCAGACAGAGCAGGAGCAGGAGCCGGAGCAGGAGCAAGAAACTTGCAGGCTCGACTCGACTGATGGCTTGAGGCTTGGCCAACGGCCTGCCAGGGAAAGCACCGTAGGGTACCCAGGCAGAGTACCATCAGGGTACTGGCCGAGGTATCGAATCATCTCCGCGAGGCGGCGCCTCATCCTCTCCACAGGCCACGAGTACCTGAGGTGAAACCGGACGGGCCAAGGCTGGGGGTACCGGGCAGGTATCCAGCAGCTGGCGTGGGTTCCACGCGACAACTTCCAGGAACTTGAAGGAACTTGAAGACCCCAGCAGGTACCGAGAGGCAAGGTATCAGGTAGTACTACCTCCTCGTATCTTGGGCAGAGCTGCTTCGCTCAGTCTCGTCTCTTCTGGAATGATTCAGACCCAACCACCGCATCCGTGCTCAGCTGCTGCGGCGACAAGAGCCCAAGGTAAGGCCGAGAGCGTGGGATCGTGCAGACGCGCTGCCTCAGCTCGCAGGTACCAGGTTGGTACTTCAAACCGGGCATTGTCTTGTGCCCAACCAACGGACAGAGCAGAATTTCATGGCCCGATGCTGGTTTGTCAGCGGGGAGCATGGACGAGAATCGTTTATTCACTTGAGTAGTACTCTGTACGTACCGCCAGGTACCGATGGTCCATGCCATTGGGCTCTGACTTTGAAATATCCTCTCAAAATCTCGCGCGGAAATACGGAGGCGTCGGACAGCGCGCAGCTTGTCGAGCCCGAGGGTCCAGAGCTGGACCATGAGGGATTCGAGGAAATCACATAAACAAGGGGCAGGATTGAGAGCCACTGGAGTTCGACTCATAAGGTAAGCGTCCGAAGCCTATCGCGAGTAGGCCGATCGCGATAGACTTGCCCGAAGTGCGTCCAAGGTAGGTACAACTAATACAACCACAACCTCAAGGTAGCGTCGAGGAGGAGTTGGCCGAGGAGATACATCCGGGGTCCTCGTGGCGTGAGAGCAATTTAGGGCTGTTGGCTCGGCCACTTGGTGCCACTGCTAGGGAGATCTGACCCATAATATGCCGCTGATCAGCGACCTGGGGCTAGACGGAGGAGCTGGTGTTGTGCTTGAGCTGGGTAGGGCAGAGCTAGTCGAGATGGACCAGGCACTTGATCGTGTATGTATGTAAGATACGGTACATGTAGGTAAGACAACGGTTAGATTGGCGTGGGTGATGGGGATGGAGGAGGATCTGGATAGTAGATACATGAGATGGACGCGGCCCTGATGAGATGACAAAGGTAGTTACCCAGCCTGATGCTGAGTGACGCTTATCGTGCTGTTGTTTTGAGTCTATAGACGTCGTGAATTGACGGAGCAACCCTGTCTAGAAGCTCTGCCTTGTAGGTACCTTCTAACCAGGCACTCGGCGTTTTCCATGGAAGCATGGACGGTATCAGTTGAAACAGACCATAGACAATACTGTAAGTCTTTAACCGGTAACCCTTCATGTAGATGATCTTGATCATGGCCAGTGTGAACCAGATAAGACGTTCAAGAAGGTACATGTATATGCTGTTCCCATTGTTCCCAATGCTCCCGTTGGCATCTATTTGAAACGCATGATGATGTCCAGCCTGACGTGTTATACACTGCTCTCCATTAAATCGAATGCACAACGCATTAGGACAGCTCATAAGCAGGAAATACAAACAAGTCTGAGCCTTTTAGACGCCGGGCTGCAGCAGGGCGTATGCAGCCTCCCTCGCCGCCCCCCACGCCTCACCTATCAGCAGCCTCACCACCGTCGCACAAGCAAACGTCCAAGCTGCGGCCAGCTGCCAGCTGCCAGCTCACCCACGCCTCCCGGCCTATGTACTCTCTCCTATCAAGGCACGGCCAGCACAGCAACAGCACAGCACCTTGATGAGCTTCCTTTATAAGCTGCAATACAAACAATTGCTTGCAACTCGGACGTGGGGTAGTAGTGAACCTGCTCCCCTCCCAAGGGAGAGAGTGAGTGCCGCAGCTGTCAACCGCTCAGATAATATGCCTGCTAACAGATGCCAACAGCCCGGGTGCAAATCCCGGCGTTCGAAATGCGAATGCGACTTGATTTTTTTGCAGTTTTTTTTGTCTTTTTTCTGGTTGTTTTAACGATGACAGCAGGTGGGCTGAACATGCGTTGTGAATGAAGCTGGTGATGGCATCGCGAAATAACCACCACGTCTGAAATGGTTCATGGCAGGTATATCTGGGATGTTCAGGCAATTCAGCTTCAATTTTAGATTTGCAACTTCTAATCCCTATTATTGTAACTGGAAAGACCGATCTTGCCATACTTTATTTCGCTCACTTCTGAAGAGAAGTTGTTGCATTAATCGGCTTCTCGTTCTCAGCCTCACGTCTAGATATCAGCCTTGAGCAAAATAAACTATCACTCGATTCAGTTCAATAGTTCCGAGGTGCATTTAGTTGACACAGTAGCGTATCTGCATCTAGCCAAAGGAAAGCAACAGACTACGAATGCGTCTCATTGCAATCTATGTCATCTCCAAAGGCGTGATAAATACCAAGAAATGTCGACCCCGGGTAAGTCAGCTTCATCGTAGCCGGAGATTAGCTCACCGAGATCGACTGCTACTGTACCTACGTAGCGCCGCCACCCTTGTCCCTCAGCCGCAATGCTTCCATGTCTAAACCGTGCAAAATCGGCTGCCCTGTCCCGATAGGCCGACTATACCTTACTGTATTTTACTTTAGGTATCCTCCGTTCGAGAATCGGCCAGCACAGCGATTCACGACGCCGCGCCGTGTCTCCACGCCTTTCTTCACCTTGAGCGACGTCACGGTGGACTTGGAGATCAAAGGGGGCAAAATCGATCAGAAGTCAATGGTGTCACCGGACTAGACCGCCTGTTTCTGCGTGTCTTAAAGACGCCACTAAGACAACGCGGCGCATGGCTTGAGCAGACTCTCCTACCTTACCCTTCGTCTCCTTGCTTTGGTGCAAACAACATCATATAAGAACGTGGCCGGGCTAAAGTCTCACATCACATGCGGCTGGGCGGAAACAGAACACTCGTGCTTTTTGAGACGCATCATGACCGGGTCAAGGAAAGATTCTGGCTGATCAGAGACAAAATCTTCACCATTGGCGCTGTTTGCTCTGCATTCACGGAGTTGCCACGCGACCAAAGAAGGGGTAGAGTCAAGACAAAGAAGTGAAAGATAACCCCCCGACAACAAGAAGAAGAAGAAGCCATTCATCTAGAAAGAAGCCAAATGCCCACCATGGAGCCGCCGGATCTCGGCCCCATCATCGCCAAGATGCCTCTCCAAGGCCTCGCATACGCCGTGCGGACCGCCTACGGCGACACCTTCAAGCTTGCCCTCGCCAGCGGCGCCGCGAAACCCCTGCTGCTCCCCTGGTGCCTGCTGGGCCCGTTCGTCGCGCCCGCGCTGTGGCTGGCCGTGCCGCACCGCCGCCGGACGTGGTTCTATCGCACGCGGTGGCTGGCCATGGCCTTCGTCGTCTGGTCCAACGTCTACCATCTGCGGTACGTGTCGAGCGCGAACATGGCGTGTGCGTATGCGGCGGGTTTGGCGTCGACATGGGGGACCATCTTGAGCTTGAATCTGCTCGTCTGGACAAGGCCGCAGTTTGACGCCGCGAGAGTGCGGAGGGTCAAGAAGGGGGTTGGTTTGGCGAGGGCGGCAAGCGGTGATGCTGACGGCAGTCATGGACAGGGCCAGCTAGAAGATACAGGAGTTGAATCCAATAGCCGTGATGGAGGGAAGGGGACTGCAAATGGACATGGAAATGGCAGTGCAACTGGACTTCGAACACGAAAGATACGCTCCAAAAGCTTGGAGAAGCATACCAGTCCACAGCAGGAAGAATACGAGTACATCTGGGAGCCATATCCTGCAGACGGCGGTTTTCTAGAGCGGCTGGGATGGGCTACCGACCTGATTCTCAGTTTCCGAGGAGCCGGTGAGTAGCACCCACTTGAAGTTGATTTGAGCATGTGTGAAAGGATGACTAGCTGACTGACCTGCCTGGTCCTTCAAGGCTGGAACTGGTCCGTCTCCTCCCTCCCTCGCCCTCAAATCCCCCTCCAGATTTCCCACGGCGACAAAGTCGACATCGTCTCCATCCCAAAAGTCAGCAGAAGCGGCTACAAGCGCCACCACACGACCGGCGAATTCGTCCGCGACCGGCTCGCCAAGGTCGTCTTCCTCTACCTCGTCCTCGACTTCCTCTCCGTGTACATGGTAAAAGACCCGTACTTCATCCTCGGACCCGATCACAAGGGCTACCCACTCCCGCCCCATCTCCGCAACCTGCCCCCCTGGCTGCTCCTCGCCTACAGAGAAGCCTTTTGCCTCGCGGGCGTCTACTCCGCCATCGAGGCCGTCTTCGCCGTCTCCGACCTGGCCCAGTACTGGCTCGCTAGCCGCTTCTACCCTTCCCGCGCCGCGCTCTTCCAGTTCGCCTCGACGTTTGGCTCCTTCGGGCAGGTCCTCGACCGCGGGCTCGCCGGCTGGTGGGGCGGCCTCTGGCATCAGACGTTCCGCATGCAGTTCTCCGCGCCGGCGACGTACCTCGTCCGCGAGGGCTACCTCAGGCGCGGCACCCCGCTGGCCGCTGTCGTGGCCGCCCTCGTTTCCTTTGCGCAGTCGGGCGTCCTGCATGCCTCGGGGAGCTTCACGTCCGTGCCGGAGACGAAGCCTTGGAGGGCGCCGGCATTCTTCTTCCTGCAGATGGTCGGTATCCTACTTCAGGGGGTGGCGGCGTGGCTCTTAAGGCGGTATGTGCGGGAGATGCCGCGGGTGGTGCGTCGGACTGGGAATCTGGTGTTTGCGCTGGGTTGGTTGTACTTTACGGCGGGACTGTTCATGGATGATCTTTCGTCGACGGGGTTGTGGACGGTTGAGCCGGTTCCTGTCTCTTTGTTTCGGTTCTTGGGGTTTGGATTCGAGGGGGATCATTGGTGGCGTTGGGATAGGGATCATTTGCCCAAGGTGTATATTGGAAAGACGTGGTGGCAGACTGGGATAGCTTTGTAGATTAGCATTGTTTGGTTATAGTTCTGATCACTTTGGGAGGGACCTTAGACACAAGCGATAGACGGTGTTATGGGGGATTTGACTGCTTCCAAAATGTTGAGAAATTATGCACCTCTCACCATCCACTTCTGTATCTGCATTCGTCGAGAACCTCATTTCGCCGTGGCCAGCCGGGTAGTCTCGTCCTTCAACCAGGCAATAACCTCGCCATATCCAGTCTGTCTGCGGCCAAGCACTTCTAAAAAGGCAGAATACCCAGTTCTTCAAGCAGTTAGCCAGCCAATTCACCTTTCATTTATACCAGTTTTTTCAGGCACCGTTCTTGACTTACGCCATGACCTGTGCCTTGCGAATCTCGCAGGTGTAATTCTTGAACCGCATCTTTCTCCATTTGCTCGTCAATATGAGGAACGCGATGTCCACGACCTTCTTTATTGTCCCTTACGGCAGATAGACAAGTCAGTAACCTAGTGGCAACCGGTTCAAGTTCAAAGAATATGGCTTACCGATGACAACGTTCACCGAGAGCCGCGTGGAAGCGGATAGACACCGGAGGTAAGCCCACATCTTGAGCGCAGTCTCGGCGAAGGCGCCGCGCAGGGAGCCCAGGACAGTATCGACCGAGTTGTGCTCTGTGTCGAAAAACATGAGATGGGATTGGTATTTGAACGAGTCTGTAACACGATTGCTACATGTAAGCTAAACCATGAGAAGCACGGACAAAAAGGAGTTGATAGTCACTGACTGAGCACTTTTCGCTGGAAGTTCTGGCCTGGTGAACGCCCAAAGTCGACAGTCATGGATGTCGAGACATCTAGAGAGGATATTGCAGTCAGTCTAGCTCCACGCACGTATGGTCAGTTTGGGGCCTTTACGAGTAGACATACCAATGCCCTTGCTTGACCGTCGGTCTTTCGTAATCTCCAATGACTTGCAGTCAATAAATGTGCCACAATAGGGAAACTTGCTGCCCCTGTCCAACTTTCTCACGCTCTCACCCTCATAATCCATGTCAAAGTTGACGAGGGTTTTGTCACGGCCAACTTCAACACCGTACTCAGGGATGCCACGGTGCATGGTCTCAACAAACTGAATTGCTTTGTCCTTGTCTAGCGTGATGAGCAAGAAGTCGTCAACGAGCCTCATGAGAAGAGAATCCGGTTCGTCCAGAAAGCTCAAGTGCCGGGCCTCCAGGTCGGCGTAAAAGTAATGGCACAGAAATGTTGACAGGATAGAGCCCTGAGGGATACCCTTCTTTTGCCGATAGTACTTCTTCCCAATCTTGACAATGTTTCGCTCTACATGCTCGGACAGGAGAGCCAAAAGGCCGCTGGTCTCTTGAACCTGCAGGACGGCGCTGTCAACGAAGACGGTGTTCTTCTTCATGCTCCCCATGCCGCTTTCGAGGCGTTCAAGAAATGGGACCGGTTCGCTCACGGGCATGGCCGTAGAGTGCCAACGGCGAACTGGCTTAGTGGCCTGCCCTTCTGCCAGACCCAATCGCTCGCCTGGTTTTACCTCTGAGTGTTTCGTCAAAAGGTATCGTTTCTGACTGGGAACTGATGCCATCAGACTCAGAACTGACGACTGGGGGATAGTGTCAAAGGACGCGCGGACGTCCAACTTGACGAAATAGAATGTTTGTTGACCATTTGGCGTCAACGTCTTTTTAAACGCTCTAAGGCGTTCGTAAATGTCTCCTACAGCGAAGAGCGCTGATCCCAACTTGGATGAATTGGCAATCTGTAATTGGTCAGCGGTACTCAGAGAGCGAGAAACAATCCGTCGCGAAACATACCCTCTCAAATTTGAGTGCCGTGTGAATAGGCTTGAGGATTGAGTTGATGCTGGGCCCCAGCACTTTGGTCGTCTTATTGTGCAACATTTGCCTGCGCCTGAGGTTCATGATCGGACGTAGCTTCGTGCCTTTGGGCAGTAGTCTTAGCTGACTGAAGCCGAGACGTCTGGAATCCAGAATTCGCCTGGCTTCATTTGGGTTGACTTCTTCGAACATGCCTTCTTTGAGATTGGACATTGAAGGCTCTGCAACTAGCCTCCAGACATCATGACGAAAGTAAAAGACCTGAAACCGATGCGTATTCGATTCCGTAACGTAGAAGTTGGTCCTTATGAGGGGTACCAAAAGCGAATCAAAAACATAATAGATGAATTCGTAAAACAGTTCGTATCGTTTATTCATATCCGTTTGGCTGGTCTTTTGCCCTTCGCAGACGGGGGGCACCAGCCAGGCAAGTTCTGTGACCTGTAACCCGTAATGAGTACCAAGACATCTTCACCCTTTTCTCGCTCCGCTTAAGACCAATGCGTACCTTGAAGTCCTGCGTGATCTCGTGCAGTGAAATCATCTCGAACCGCCGAAGCTTGATGAAACGGTCTACTTTGCGGAGAAACACAGCTTTGTTATGGCAGTTCTTTTCGCTGCCCCAAAAGCTGTCTGGGATAATCTTCGAAAGCGCCGCCTGACAGAACGCTGAGACGCATGCCTCTGGGCAGGCAAGTTCCACCACAGAGTTATACTCCGGGAGTGCCGAATTGTTTGCAGGTTGCCGGCGCGTGCGCCGCTTGGACTGAGACTCGGCTTGCGTTGCCCGACTCGGAGTGGGTGCTGAGAGGGCTGGCGGCTTCTGATCGCCGTTCTTTTCCCTGCCTCCATGAGGCTCGTCGAGAAACGTTGGACAGTAGTGTGTCAGCAGCTCAAAGTACGAACACCGACCATGTAGAATCTGCAAGCGCCGCACAAGTTCTTTCGTTGAGCCTCTCAGTCGTCTGGGCAGCTTCGGCAGTCCCTTCTCAGTAGACTGTCTACCAAACCCCATCTTCTTCTTGATCTCATCTTCGCGGAAAGTATAATCTTGGAACTTTTGGGCCGTTTGCGTCTTATCGACAGCGGAAGTGAAGACGTTGTGCAGACCGAATTGGCGCGGAAAGATGTGCATCATGAGTTTGATCGTATTTGCCTCGTTCTTCTGCCGGAGCTCTGTCGATTGCTGACTATCTGCGCCGGTACTGGCAACCTCACGGGCGTAGGGGTATCGGTTCAAAGCGTCTAGTCTGTTTAGCAGTTCAATTCATCCCAGGCTTGCATAGCTCAAGAAAGAAAGGGGGGCTCAACGTACGGATATGCTTGAAACCTGCATGAACCAAGCCCTTTGCGGTTGTAGTCGGCTTTGCATAGAATATCCTACTGCGAACAAGCGTGATCTCTGAGGGCTTGCGGACCCGAGAATCTGGAACATCATCTGGCGTCTTGGTATCCAGCTCAGACAATGGGACACCTGACAAGCACGGTCAGAAAATTCACTCAAGACGCCAAATTGCTGCACCAACCGGTAATCTGGATGTAATTGTCCAGGCCTGCATCGACTTTGAGAAATACTGAGCACTTCGACAGCAAGTCAATCATCACCTTCTCGCCAGCTTGGCCGAGGAGGGCCAGAAGGTGTGGCCACGGAGCCTCTCTCAGTGCCTTTTCATGAAAGTTGGGATAGTAAGAGTATATCCCGGGAATGGTCGACCTGGCAGACTGATCTTCTCTGGCACTTTTACGGAAGCCATCACAAAGGACGTGCTTAGGCCACGGCCCAGCTTTCTCTCGCGAAAACAGCAGCCAGATGACGAAGTCGACAATCTACATTCGGGCCACTTAGCCTGGTTCGAGCTACGGGATGCGCACTGGGTAGAGCATAGACAGACCTCGGATTGTTTGCCAAACGATGAGGCTATCCCCTTAGATATAGTCACATACGATTCGTCTGCCTTCTGGGAGAAGGACACCCATTGCTCCCATGTGGAAGCCCCTGTGTCGGACTTTGGAGTCGACGGGCCACTACCGACCAGGGCAGTGTCGAGCAGATGCGCCAGCCGTGTCTCGACTTCACTGACATCTGGGCCGGACCCCAAGGCCGCGATCTTCTTGCGCCTGATCCTCGAGGTGTCCGGGAGCTCAGAGAGGACGTGTTCCCTTAGTGTGCACACCAGAGGATAGTGCTGCTGCAGTATGTCCTTCTTCACGGGCGTGTAATGCTTGGACGAGGCGGAAGTCGGATTGGGCGACGCGTCATTTGCGCCGCGCTTCCTTTTCTTGCCTCGAGGCATCTCGCTGACATGCCGAGATGCTGAACCTCAAGTTGTTTGCTTGGGTTGAAGCCGTCGAGGTCGCGTTTGCTAAAGGCGGCAGTACGAGAAACAGCTGGTGGGTACCAGTACCGGTACGTTGTGCCTGGCGCTATCAGAGATCGTGGCTGGTATGGCGCTGCTGTGGCTGAGACCGGATGTCGTCAAATGTATGTGGCTTGAACATGTGCGATTTTCCAAACCTCGACACCACTCTCAAACGCTTCATCTCAGAGCACCTTAGTAATATCAGTATCACTAGGTTTTCTAGGGGCCAAACTATGCCTGTAATTGCAGCTGCTTAGAGCCGTCCAAAGGATCAATTTGCCTAGGCAAGGATCAGCCGTGTCCGCGTCCGCGTCCGACAATCGCGATCGCGATCGGAGAGGGCAGGCGGAACGTGGACACCTGGTCGCTGGCCTGGATACCGACATTGAAGCAATTTCAACTGATGCGGATAACGAGCAAAACAGATGGACAGCTGGTGGCACAGTCGAGCCGTTGTCAGTCTCTGTAGCCGACGGCGTGTTGCGCTGTCAGATGGCAAACAAACGGCCATTGCTCTCGAGGGCCGCCGTCCGACGCTGTTCTACTGCGACGACAACAGTCGCAACAATCAGTCACAGAGAGCCGACAAGGATCGGGAGCATTCTGTCACAAACTTCGAGGTGCCTGGCTGGTGACAGGGCTAGTGCTAGATAGTAGGAGCTGGGACTTTAGGCTCTCGGCAGCATTCGCACGAAGCAGCTCCCGTCGCCTTTGTCTGGTACCTGCGAGTACCTCCGGCTCACCTGCAGGTTAAATTTCAGTGGGAGCAAAAGGGTCTCAGGATACGGTACGGAGCAGATCGAGCGCGCCGCCAATACCGATCCACCGATTGATGAGAGCTAGCAGAGAAGCCGAGTTGCATTCGGCGCAATCAAGGCGGCCTTTGGATCGGGACTAGAGCGCCGATTCCTCGCCAAGATGGCGGCGCCTGTGCGATCCTGCTCGTGCAATTGTAGACTCTTGTCCGAGTACAATGAAGTGAGGAGCGACGGTTACCTGGTAGTGCTGTGAGTAACAGTCAGGGCGAAGATGCTGTAGACACAGCTACCAGTCATGGAACAAGAGCTGATTGAATGGATGGGTGAACAGACGTCTCATTCAAGCCACATCACTAGATTATGAGGCGAGGCGTTGATTGTCAGACCTCCTTCAGCAGGCCAGCCTGCATGTGCCCCTGGATTTTCAGATAGACAAGGTCTGGTGCAACTCGTAGACACATGTACTTCTTGATACGATAAGACGTCGCCAGGAACCTGCGGGACAAGCCGTGCAGGACGTGGGAGCTCATGAGGCCTTCTCTTATATCGAGGTATTATACTGTCGTCCAGGGATTTTCGCGGGCTGGTGGGAACGCATCAGACGATAGGGAGAAATCTGCATCTCTATCATTTCCTCTTCGCCGCCGGATCTAGTAAAGCATTCTCCGAGGTATAATGGACCAGACGGCATCGCGTAAATGGAACAGGAGGTGATGGGGGGGAAAGGGAAGAAGAAAGGAAGAAGAAGCAACAAAGGAACCCATCAAGATGAAACATGGCCGTTTTTTCTTCTTTTCTTTTTTCTTCGTCCTTTTGGGACCCTTACCTGAAAAGAAGCCCCAAGATGCCACCTATTTTAGCGGCAGTCACACACAGAAATCGAGACGACGACCAGAAGCCCCATCCAGCCTCTAACGGCGGAGACTAAACAGCCCCGTCCACGTCTAACGCGTCCCGCCCTCCATTTGCTACTTTGATAGACGTTAGTCGTCGAATGCGATACCTGCATGCCACGGAGTCGACGCCTGGAGCACCACCTCACGGAGACGGTTGGGCGGTACCTCGGTGTACCTCGCCTGGTCTGGCGCCTCTTGGCCGCGGAAGTGGGAGCGCAGCAGTGACATGCCCTCGGTGGGCTGAACAGGCCCTGAGAGGGCCCCCAAGGCCAGCGCGGGCCAGTGAGAGCCAGTGAGGCGGACCGCTACAGGGGCCCCAGGCCGTAAATGCGCAGGCCTCGACTGCAGCGGTTGGATCACCCACCTCCCTGGGCGTCGTATCCGGCCTGCAGCTGCAGCTCCTCGATTCCCATCTCCCCGTCGCCTTCCAATCACCACCCCCCCAAATCTCCTCGCCCACGTCTCACAGAAGCCGGCCAGGGCCAAGCAGCAGCTTCGAAAGCCGCCCGTCTCCCAGGGGGGAAAAACAAACGAGGGTGCCGCCACCGGGAGAGACACCAGGAGGTCGAGAGACACGCAGCAGAGGCGGATCGATGCTCGGGGCCTCTCCTCTCTCGACGTTGCCCCCGGCCATTCGTTGCCCAGTCGAGTATCAGCACCCGCCAGATCGAGTGATGCTGCAACTATGGACCCGGACCCGGACCTGCACCAGCCAGCACGAGTAGAGCGCGCGAGCCTGGATGATAGCGTGTTTGTAGCCCACGATGCGCATCCGCCGGCTCGCCATCTGCCCCATCTCCATGTCCCCCATCTGGCCCATCCAGCCTCAAACTCAACCTCCAACCTCACCTCCCGCTCGCACTCGCCCGCTGCCGGCGACGTCGTCCTGCCCGCCTCAACCACCAATGCCCAAGTCCTCGCCCACCATGCAGCTGCCACCCTAGATCCTGACGACTACTACAGGAGCTACGAGACAGCCTCCAGCCCCGGCGGCGAGCCACAATCGCTCCCAATGACCTCGCCAGTCCCGCCTCCCACCGCGGATGGGGCTGCTGCAAGACACCTGCAGCCGCCTGCAAATCGCAGTGCTGGCCGTCAGGGTACCAGTACCGCCATGCGCTCCGCCTCGAGCCCCCTCGACCGCAGGCCAGCCGCGGCCTCGTCGAGATCCCCCTCGGCCAGCGCCCCCAGCGTGAGGGATCTGAAGAAGCGCTTCGATCAGAACGGCGGCCCCAACTCCATCCCAAGAGCTCCTCCACGCCAGGCTGCACCGGTGGCCCGGGTCAGCAAGCAAGATCTCAGCAAGCCCAAGCCCAAGCCCAAGCCCAGCCTGTCGGGCCCTTCGTCCTCGCACCCAGGCTCTCGCTCGGCGCTCCCCGCTTCGAACTCGTCCAAGCAGTCTCGGTCGTCGTCGTCCAACTCAGCCTCGACATCGCGCTCGACCTCGACGCCGGCCCCGTCAGCCCGCTCGCAAAAGCCGCGGCACGTTGAACGCGAGCAGGCGGCGGGAAGCTCGCGGTCGTTTGCAAACCGTATTGGGAACCATCAGCCTGAGACATCCACTACTAACGGGAACTCAACCGCCTCCAGCTCTATGACACCACGCCCACACAAGTCCCCACCCTCAGCCTCCCAGCCGTCGCCGCCATCTCCAAAGTCTAATCCTCAGTTCCCCGGCCTCCTGTTCGGCGAAATCCCCCCGGGCCAGCTCGACGTTGCCGCTCCAGGCTTTGGCATCGACAACATCCGCCCGCGACGAACGTCCGAATCCAACGTGCACGGCCTCGTGGGGCGTCAACGCAGCCTCTCCGACATCGAAGCCGAGCCCGCGTCCCCGTCCAGCTGGTACAGGGACCTCCACATGTCCCGAGGGAGCACGCCGAAAACCCACGCGCGATCTCGCAGCGATCTCTCGGCGCTGAAGCCCATCCTCACAACCTTGAATCCCAAATCGCCTGCGCCTGCATCGACGTCGGCGTCGACAAAGACAAGGGCGAAATCACCAACAGTAGCTGCTTTCGCGGCAGCCACGGTAACGGCAACGGCCGTCGCAGCAGGGGCCGCAGCCGCCACCCCTTCAGTCTCGCACGCGTCGGCAGCCGCCAGCTCCAAACTCCCCGTTTCCATCAGCAGGAGGCTTGCGAGCCCGACCAACTCTAGTCCTACCTCTTCGCGATCGACCTCGCCCTCTGCGCTTCGCAGACTGCCAGTCAATGGTCGTAGCAATAGCAGACAGGCCAAACCGATCGCCCCCACGAACCGAGCGAAAACGCCCACGCAGACGGGTCGGAAACAGCCTCCCCAGGGGCTCGTTACACCGAGTAATAGCAACAACCGGCTCCAAGCGTACGTGTCCACCGCGCCACCCAAGCTCTCACCGCCATTAAGGAGCTCTCGACCACGACAGCCAGTCTCCGTAGCGACAACAGCAAGCTCCCGGATGAAAGAGGCGGCCAAGGCGAAGCCCCCTGCACGGCCAAATGCACGGGACGGCCCTTCTTCGTCCAAGACGTACGATCCGGCGAAGCGTAAGATCATAGTTGGGCCTATAGATTTCGAGCAGCGTCGAGAACACATTCGACTGGCATACACCAAGACCATTCGCGAAAGCCAGGCCTTTGAGGTGCGCCAGAAGGCGGTGGAGAGGCGGCGGAAGCAGATGGAGGAGGCCACCAAGTCGGAAGCCGCAGCCACCGAAGCCTCAGCGACAAATAGTACAGCTACAGGTCCATCTACATCTACGGATTCACCGACCACGGTGACTGCTGGAGATGACGAGGCGACGAATAAGGGGTCCCCGGACGGCCATGCACGAGCAATTCCAGAAGTAATAGCGGCAGAGACAGGGCTGGGCGAGAGCCCCTCGGCGAAAGAGCCGGCTGTGGAACTCCCAGCTGATCATGGCTTTCGCGCTGCTGTGGAGAACCAGGGAACCCTTCTAGAAATCCCGACAGATGCAGCCTCGCACCCGGCATCTGGCAAGGGTGATGATTCGCCGACGCTGGGCATCCCCGGGGGCTTCCCTGAACCCTCACCGTCCTCCACCGCAGCCAGAACGCAGCGGCCTCTGTCGACCATTTCCATCCTTTCAGCCACGTCTGCTGTTACGGAGTTTGACACAGAGCCCCAGGCGGAGCTTGCCGACCTGGCTATGTCCGATCGGCCGCTCAGCCCACAGATTATCGTGCCGACCAGGGAGCGCTCTCAGTATCGAAGCCCCTTTGAGGACGACGACTTTCCATCATCGCCGCCTCGGCCGCGTCCTGCGGCCCATCCCATCAGCCAAGATCGACACCATATCGACCAGCCGTTCATCCCTGACGCTTATTACGACAATGAGCATCGGGAGCACCCCCTGGAGACCCATGCCCAGCAAGATTACCAAACCATTGTGACGATTCTGCCGCAGCCCTCACGCGAGCCCCCTGCTGCCGAGGAGACTGCGCAGGCGGCGACTTTTCCCCGACTGGACATTCAAGATGAGTCTGACTGCCACTCGGATCTAGAAAGCGTTCCGGCAATGGCTCGTCGCATGCGTAGTGATGTCGACGATACCGCCACTGATGCCTGCACTGAAGAGACAGACGATCGCGATGGCATGGAGGACGAGCGGTCTCCGTACCGCTACGGCGGAACTCTCTCGTCGAACAGGGCCTCTACATGCGCATCATCTGATATAGAAACGTTTGACGACCTTTTGTACCCTTCGCATGACGAGCAGCTGGATGCGGGCCCACCAAACAGACTACTGGCGCCGCCCTCGATCTCTCGGGCCGACAGATCAAGCCATCAGACCGCATGGACGAATGTCTCCGTCGACAGCATTACACGCTCCGAAGCCTCAGACTCTCCTGGTCTGCGAGCCAACTCATGGAAGATGTCCGGCTCGTCCGGGCGAGACGACTCTTCCCTCAGAAGCCTCCCTTATAGCGGAGTCGGCGTCCGCCCTTCTGTCGACTCGACGCGGTCGTCGATTCAGCTTGGCCAGCAGCTCCCGGAGCTAGACACGGGCGAAGGCTTCTCCATCCCGTATTTGTCCGCTGAGGCAACCTCTGACTTTTCCTATCTCTCTTCGCCCGGGAAACACGAGCCAGCACCTCACCCGCGCTCCGGACGGAACTCGGCCATCGACTCGCAAACATCAAGTGTATTTTATGAGCAGTCCCAATATGGGAGCACTCTGGTCAACTCTGAGCGCGGGAGCGGAGAGTATGTCTCCCGCCACTCGGAAACTCCTCCGTCAATGATGGACTTGACATCGATGGAAACCATGGATCGGTACTATGACGGTCGCACCCAGGTGGACAGCGATGCCAAGTCATTTATACAGGAATCTGAGGGCCTGAGCAGCGAAGAGCGGCACCGCCTGATCCAGAGGCGCAACGTCATCAAGGAGCTTGTGGATACCGAAGCAATCTTTGTGAGAGACATGAACATTGTGGAGGAAATCTACAAGGGAACCGCAGAGGCGTGCCCTAAGCTGGACGCCAAGATTGTCAAGCTCATCTTCAGGAACAGCGACGAGATCATCGAGTTTCATACCTCGTTCCTCGTCCTCCTCAAAGAGGCGGTAGCCAGCATTTACGTACCAAAAGGCGGCCGGTCTCTCGTCGCGAGAGAAGACTCGATCTATTCGGAACAGGGCCAGACTTCCATCGTCGACCTGAGTGATGCCAAGGACAGGGAGACGTCGCTTGGTCCAACGTTCCAAGCGAACATGGAGAAGATGAAGCTTGCTCACGAAGGCTTCCTGAGGAACAGCGACCAAGCAGCAAAGAAACTTATCCAGATCCAGCAGGACCCGACGGTGCAGATATGGCTGAACGAGTGTAACGAGGTAGCCAAGGACCTGACGGCCGCCTGGGACCTGGACTCCCTCCTCATCAAGCCGATGCAACGAATCACAAAGTATCCGAATCTGATCATGACGCTCCTCCAGCACACACCCCAGGATCACCCCGATCGGGAGGCCCTTGTGGTGGCCAAAGAAGCCCTCGAAGAGGCCATCATCGAGATCAACAAGACGAAGAAGAACTTTGAGCTGGTCGGACAAATCGTCGGTAGAAAACGTAAGGAGTCCGACGTGAAGGCCGGACTTGCTCGTGCTTTTGGCAAGAAGGTGGACAAGCTGCAAGGCGGAACTCGGCCACCGGAGGATCCCGAGTATCTCAAGCTGGAGGAAAGGTTTAGCGACGATTACCTGCGGCTACAGGTCGTCTTGCGCGATGTCGAGTTCTACACCAGGCAGGTTTCATCATATGTGCACGAGTTTCTGCAATATCTATCAGCCATCGAGCTGGTCATGCGTCTCCAGCCGGGCAGCTTTCCCGAGCTAGAGAGCAAGTGGGTGCGCTTCAACATCTCGATTCGCGACATTGAGAAGGTTGCGCTCGAGCAGCATGTAAGCTTCGCAATCCCCCCATTCTTTCCCTTACCAGGTTTTCCGGAAATTGGTGTACTGACTTTGTATTTTTGCAATAGCTGTCACAGATTCGAAAGCATGTAATTGAACCTTTTGAGCAAGTCATCAAGTCTTACGGTAACCCCTCGTTGGCTATGAAGAAGAGACAGAAGCGCCGGGTGGTGTGGGAGCGCGCAGAGCAGCTGAAGAAGGCGGGCAAAAGCGTCGACCCCAAGCTTAAGGAGCTGGTGGAGCAGTACGAAGCTCTCAACGATACGCTGATCAAGGAGCTTCCCAAGCTTTCAGCGCTGACGGAGAAGGTGGGAAACATCTGCCTGGGCAACCTCATCAACATCCAGGCCAACTGGTATTTCATTTGGAGGGAGAAGATGAGAGCCGTGCTGCCGGACTCGCCGACGATGCCAGACATTGAGGAAATAGTGTCGACTTTCCAGCGAGACTTCCCCTATGCCAACGAGATGATGGCCAGCATCAGCATCATCAACCCAGCTTACCGCGGAAGGACGTCGCAGTCAACGAATCACGGAGACGACGCCAGCCTGCCCAGAACTAGAGGCCGGACGTCAGAGTCGGTAGACAGGGGATGGAGTCAGTCTTTCAACGGCGAAGCTGCACCAAGCCTACCGCCTCCCGACTTTGGCAAACGGCATAGCGGCTCGTTTACTCTCTCCCCGATCAGCGCCGGCCCGTCCTCCTCTGGTTTCGGGACGTCAGCTCCCAGTCCTCACCAATACTATTATCGGGACTTTTATGCCGGCCTGTCAAGCAACCAGGCGGGAATGACATCCCCGCGATCGGCCGATGTACCAGCAACCTCTCGATCGCTCGGAGGCACGCGGCCGAGTACGGGCAAAAGCTACGATTCGTCAGCAGTCTCCATGCCGAGGCAGAGCACGGAGTCGGCGCCTCACATCCGACGAGACTCGGGCACGGCGTACTATTCCAGCTACCACCAGCACGACAGCCGTAGATTCTCGAATCTGTTCCACTCCGCCCTGCCTCTACCGGACGGCCCCGAGGAGAGTCAGCGGTCCTCTAGAGCATCATCGCGGGAGCGAGCGCATGCTTCTGACGGATACAACATCCTGTGGCTGGCGGCGTCGCTCTTTGAGTTTAACATCTCGACAACAAAGCACGAGGCCGGTTATCCTTATCTGACGTATCAGGCCGGCGAGGTAAGTTTTCCAGTGTCCCAATGCATTGTCAATCGTGTAAGCAGACATGCTAACAATGAGATTTTGACAGATATTTGATGTGATTGCTGAAAAAGGCGAGCTTTGGCTTGCAAAGAATCAAGACGACCCAACGGACCAGGTGGGCTGGATCTGGTCCAAACATTTTGCCAAATTGGCCGACTCATAGAGAGAGGTGTAAGTGACTCATTTGACCACGGCGTTGGCGCAAGGCAGACAAAACAACCCACACGAAGCGACGGATCTTGCCTTTTACTTTACAATTACTACAGTTTCATGGAAACCGGGATAGCATCGAGGAGATGCGCGTGTACACAATAAGCAAGGCATCGAGGAGGGACAGGCAAGCAACCAGGCGTTTCTATTCTTTTCCTCGTTTTTCTCGTCCTCTTTTGGTTTCCTTTGTTTCATGAAGCCCCTTGTCTTACGTTCTCTTCTCTTCTCTTTCCTGTGTCAAATTCTGCCTTGCAAGATCTCGAATCGGCTTTTGCGATGAAGCTTGAGCTAGGGAATGCATTGGTTGGAAGAAGACTTTGACTGTGGCTCTTTCAGCAGGCGACAAAACAGTCATGCTGTTGTCATTTCTGGTCGCTGATTTGCCTTGTCGGATTACGAAGGCGTTGGGCAACGAGGCCCGGTGTAAGGCGTGAGAGCAAGCGGCTTAATGGAAGAGATGCGACATTGTAAAGGTCGAACATGTCCTACCATATCAGAGCACGGAGTAGACAAATCTGAGCCGAAAGATACCACGACATGATTTTATTTCTGTACGAATATGGCTCGAGCTTGAAGGGTTGGTAGTAATTGACTATAACATGACGTGCTTTAACAGGCTGTCCGCTGATGAAGGAGTAACAAAAGATGGACAAGTAGATAATTGATCAGAACACCTTGCAGTTTTGTAGAGGTAAGCCTGAAGCAGGATGAAATGAAACATGCAACCTCAGATCTGGTTGGATCTGTGCCACGAGGCTTTTTCCACAGTCATGCTGGCCAGCAGAAGAAGGGAGGGGGAAATTGGTGCAAATACGAGAATCTGTGAGACCCCTTGTTTTGGCTGTTTCGAGTCTAGAACGAGACCGTGAGCGAAGTTGGTCTGGGGGTCTCACCAGGGTCAACTAATAATAGGTACTATGTATGTAGGCCAAGCAACACGGGGGGGGATTAAGCAGAAGAACGCGACATGACATTAAGCGGGAGATTTGGCCCCCCCTTTCTCCAGGGCCATTTTTTACGCTCAGGCACGCAGAGAGTGAGTGAGAGAGAAAGTGGGAGAGATAGAGAGAGAGAACAAAGGGGACGACGAAACACAACACGAACACCAAAACAACAGAAAATAAACACAGCGAAGAGGGGGTTGCCAGTGATTGTAGCGATGATTTAATAGCGAGAGCCCGATTTTTACGAGGGATTTTGAGAAAAGCAGAGAGGCGATTCTTCAATTCATATATCTTAGGTATTTTATTTTATTCCACCGTCGTCTTTGAATTGGTGGTCAAAAGGGGGGGGGATTCGCAGAGTTCAGAGTAAACAGGGAAAGAGACGCCCGCGATGGCGGCTTCCTTGGTCGGACGGGCGTCAATTCGGGGAGGTTCGGAGACGGTGCAGATGGTGCTCTTGACGTTTTGCACGATTGGGATTACGTGAGTCTTTTTTTTTTTTTTCTTCTATCTTCTCTTCTTCTTCATCTTCTGATGTCTCGCCAATCCGGACCTACCCACGAAGAGGATGGGATAGAGGCAATTGATATGGGGTGAGAGATGCGCTTGATTGCTGACGCGTCGGTGGCAGGTTTACATGGGGGATTGAAATGACGTGTGAGTTTGTCCTCTCCAGCTCTCAATGAGGATCAACTGCAGATGCTTCAGTGAACCTCAACAATAATGATGATGAGGATGATGATCAGCATCTCCATGTGAGGCCTCATATCGGCCATCAAGCACTAGCTAACACGCCACCGTGTCTCAACAGACTGCACGCCCTACCTCCTCAACCTGGGCCTCACCAAGAGCAACACCTCCCTCGTCTGGATCGCCGGCCCGCTGTCCGGCCTCATCGTGCAGCCCATCGTCGGCGTCATCGCGGACGAGAGCACGTCGCGTTGGGGCAGGAGGCGTCCGCTCATGCTGGTCGGGGCCGTCATTGTGTCGGCGAGCCTGCTGGTGCTGGGCTTCACGCGCGAGATTGTGGCGGCGCTGGGGGGCGGCGATGGCAAGGATGCGGCGACGATGAGGGCGACGGTCGTGTTGGCTGTGGGCGCGATTTACGCCGTCGACTTTGCCATCAACGCGAGTATGTCTTTGCTTTTCCGAGTGCTTGGTTTCAGAGGATTCTGGCTGATGGATGATGCTGCTCGGTTCTAGTCATGTCGTGTGCGAGGAGTCTCGTGGTTGATACGCTGCCTATCGAGAAGCAGCAGACGGGAGCCGCTTGGGGTGAGTAGCTGACGAGAACAATTCTCTCCCTCTGTCAGATGATGCGACTAACGCCTCCCCTCTTCATTCTCATCCATCAGGCAGCCGGATGAATGCCATCGGCCATATGATCGGGTACGGCGCCGGGTCCATTGATCTCGTCCGCCTCCTGGGACCTGGCTTTGGCGACACGCAGTTCAAGCAGCTGACCGTCATCGCCGCCATGGCCATTCTCGGCACCACGGCGGTGACGTGCTGGGCAGTGACGGAGCGTGTACTGGTCGCCAGCAAGGGTCCGACCAAGAAGCAGAACGACGACAGCCCCTTCAGCGTCTTGCGCCAGATCCGCTCTACGCTGATGACGCTGCCGCCTCGCGTCCAGGCCATTTGCTGGGCCCAGTTCTGGTCCTGGATAGGCTGGTTCCCCTTTCTCTTCTACAGCACCACCTGGGTGGGCGAGACCTACTTCCGCTATGATCTCCCGCCCGGCGCTGCAAAGTCGGCGGACACGCTGGGGGAGATTGGACGCATTGGCAGCGCGGCCCTGATGCTGTACTCGACCGTCAGCTTCGTCGGCGCCTTCGTGCTGCCCATGGTGATTCGCTCGCCTGCTGATGACAGCTACACGCACCGTCCGCCACGAGCCATGGCCGGCTTCCTCGAGAAGCTCAACAGCGCCAAGCCCGACCTGCTGACGGCCTGGATCTGTGGCCACTTGATGTTTTCGGCGGCCATGTTTATGGCTCCCCTGGCGAGGAGCTTGGTGTCGGCCACGTTCCTCATGTGTCTTTGCGGCATGTAAGTAGTGAGATTCGAAACCACACTGCTGGAAGAGCATTCGTATACTTGCACAGCTTCTATGGGAACTTCTGCTCACATCTTGTCTTATAGACCATGGGCCATCGCCATGTGGGCGCCCACAGCTTTCCTCGGCATCGAAGTCAACAAGCTCAGCGGCGCACAGGATCCCTCTGTCCTCCCTTCATCGCGTCAATCGTCGCGGCCCTCGTCTTCTTCATCGTCCTCCTCGTCAGGTGAGCTATCGGGCATCTACTTTGGCATCCTCAACATATATACCACGCTGCCGCAGTTCATCGGCACCTTTATCTCCACCATTGTCTTTGCCCTGCTCGAGCCCGGCAAGAGTCCCGAGCTGCATGATGCTACTGAGGAAGTGCCCGGCGGCAAGGAGGGCACCAACGCCATTGCTGTTTGTCTGTTCATTGGCGCCATGAGCACACTGGTTGCCGCCCGGATGACGCACAAGCTGCGGAGGTTGCCATGAGGAAGGCGTTGTAGGTCATTGCATAAGTTGGTTTGGTGTCGACTGAGTATAAGAAGGAAAAGGTGACGGTGTGGGAGGCTGTGATTTTATGCTTTTGGTGTTTAGGAGCGTGGAGAAAGAAACGGTGATGCCACAGTTATTCTGTTTTCGTTGATATCCTGTCATGTATAGCCGCTGTCTTTTGTTTGCAGATGACCTTTGAGAAGTTGGGATATAGTAGAGCATAGAGATTAGACCGAGATCGATATGTCAAGGAAATGGAAGCAATTTGCCTCCAGAAGCAAGTCTTGATGATCTTGATATGGAATTTGAGGCAGCTCGTCGGACATGGTGGGACATTAAATTTCAGGCTCATCCACCTTCATGACGAGTTGTATATGTATTTACACAACGACGTGGCAGCTTGAAGTAGATACACAAGAGGAAGATGCGCACGCCCAGAGATTCTTCTTCTACACTACGTAACCACCCCAGATCAGAAGCGCGCCATATGTCTGTCGACGCCCATCATCGCCCCCCTTATCCATGACATGTCCATCTTCGTCCAAAAATCATTTCTCCTTCTCCCTCTCGTTCTCAGAAACCCGCTCCCACTCGTCCTCGGTACTCACACTCGACACCGAGTCCGCCAACGACCGCTGCTTCAACTCCCCCTTCTTCTCCACCGGCTCAACATCCGCCTTGACCGCGCCCGCACCGCCACTCCTCTTATTCCTCGCACTCCGCCTCCTCCTCGGCACCCGTCCCTCAACCTCTGTATCGCTCGACCCGGAAACATCTCCCGCACTCGCATCCGCAGCAGCCCCGCTCAACGAAGCCGGCACCCCAAGCTTCTTCTGCTGCTGCTCCTCCTCCTGGGCGGCGGCCTGCGCGACGCGGAGCTCCCTCGCGAACCAGTTGACGGACCACCAGAGCCCGCCGCAGAGCACGGACAGGACGACAAAGTGCACGCTGTGGGTCGCGAGCAGGAGGGCGCCGAGGACGAGCTGCAGGGCGGCGAAGGTGATGTTTGTGGCTTTGAGGATGGTCGGGGTCGGGCCGGGGGTGAAGATGCCTTCCCAGAGCTCGACGAAGAAGGAGGCCATTTTTGAGTGTTTCGGGGTTTGTTGGTTTGGATTGGGCGGGAACAGGTTGTTTGTGATGGGAGTTGGGAAGAGAGGAGGGTATTATGACGTCGGGAGAAGCTTGGTATTTTGGGCTCGCTGTCGTCGATGTATTGGGAGAGGTTTCGTCTTGTGCTCGACTCCGTCGACTTCGTTCGGCCGTAATCGGTATTTTGATGTGATGTTGGATAAAAAAGGAAGCGTGACGGAAGGAGACAAGTAAAATTGACGTTGAAGCTCAAAGTTCAAAAGCAAACAACCCCGCAACAACCACGACAAAAATGACAGCAAAAGAACCACAAGAAGACGATGCCACCTGTCGCTCAGGCAATACTCTGCATCTGGCCACGTTGCGCTTTCAGGCTTCTTCTTCGTCTTTTTCTCGTCAAAAATGCCTCTTGAGCTTTTGTGAGCAGAAGTGTCCAAGCTGAGCTTGTCCACAGAGAGAGAGCAAGCTGGCAATGCCGCTGAGGGGCAAACCCCATTTGCGGGATACCCGCCCGCCGCGCCTTTAGCCTCTTTTTTCTTTGCCAGCTTTCCCCCGCCTTTTTTTTCCCTCTCCTTTGGTGACATCGTCAAGATTATTAACACGCTTCATCACTTGATTTAACCACGCTTGTTTATCACAACCACTTATTAAATACCAAAGGCACCTAACGGTAACGTAAGAGGAAGCGTCGTCGTGATCATACAGGCAAGGCCCGCATCTCACATGCCAGGATACAAGGGGAAAATACATAGAAGGGGCAACACAGAGAATATCTGCAATGACGTAGATGCCCAGAAACACGCGATGCAACAAATCGAGTCATGAGGACACGGCCCTTCATCTGGGGAACGTGATGGGCGGCGCAGCAACTGGAAAGCATTGCCCTGCACGCTGCCTGGAACGCTGTGTCACGGCATAGCCCCCCCGGATAGTGACCTGTAATATTCTCTCGTGACTTGGGCCCTGTCCTGTATTTAACCTCTTGGTTCCATTCTCGCTTTTGCCTCAACTTCTGACGTACAATTGTCTATCCCGCACACGTTGACATGAAATGGCCATGGCTTTGGACTGGAGAAGAATGTCAAGAAAGAGAACCAGGAGAAACAAAAAGGGCAAAAAAAAATCAAAAAGAAACTGCCCACTATCAGAGTCGAACTGATCACCTTGTCATGTCAAGTATTTTACTAGTGACACGCTATACCGCTTAGCCAAGCGGGCTTGAGGACTTGGTTAGGTCTTTCAAACTTAAAACTATATACTGTTATTGTTACTCTACCGTCGACACCCGGACTCTTTTGCAGATTCTTACGACTCTAGCACCTCCAAAGTCCAGTTCACAGTCAAGCACAGCGTTCCACGTCCATATCTCCAACTCTACAATAACACATTACTTGCCGAGCCTTTGTTTTCCCCCCTCCTAGACATTTTCCATGTAGGAATACACTGGTCTACAGGCCAACACCGAAAGCCGCGTCAAAGCAACCACAGAAATGAAAACCGGGTCTCGCAAACAGCCTCATTACAAACCCGCCTCGGATCGGATATACAAAACGGAGAAAGAAAAGAGTCCATTCGAATTTCTAACATGGGCTTGCATGCTCACATTTGTAAAGGAAGTTTCGCATTAGTAACCGCAGCTCCATCAATCAGCCTCGCAATCGCATCCCAGTACGGGCCTGATCCAAATGGGGGTGCAAGGGGGAGGAGAGTTGTAGGGTACCCTTTCCGTTGTCTCGTCATATCTGTTCAGCAGCATTTCTTACCACATCTGCCATACATGCTGAGATGCCTATCAGGTATCTTCATTTTGCCATACACGTGGTGTCATGGCACATAATACCTACCTACCTAATACTGGTATGTGCTATGTAGCCGTATTATCATATCATGCAGGTACCTATATGTAACGAGGCCAGATGTTGCATCGAAAGCTCACCCCTTCGCCCAAGCAAAAGAACAGAATCACCATGTCGCGGCAAAGGAGAACGCCCCAAATCACCCCCTGTCCTGTCACATGTCTCCCATGGATACCTCTACTTCCCTCTTTGCGGCTCACCGACGCACCTTAAAAACGCAGCGACGCAACATGCGAGCAGTCTCCCACCTTTCCGTGTCAGCCAATTGTTCCACAACCCCTATGCCAATTGCTAATGGAAACGGGGCGGGGGTGAGTCGAAGAAGGAGAAAAGAGCACAGTAGAGACGCACAAGGAGATACCTATTTGTACTCGTACATCCCTCATCGGGCTAATGAGAATATTACAACCTAGAGACAGATGATGCGCCAGAGATCGAAAAAGAAAAAAGGGACCACGTACACAGTACTCAGCCCGAAGGCCCTGCAAGGGAGAATGAAAGAAGCCACTTTATTTCCCACAACAGCGTACCCTCCCCCGATGTGACCCGTTCGTTAATGCGAGACCGCATTGTTGCCTTATCTATCGACCGCTCTTGTGACTCGCAAGACAGCCTCTCGCCATACAGAAATGTCGGGGTTTTTGTTTTCGAACGAAGTCGTTCAAGGCTGTGACAAAATGAGACGCGGCCGACGAGTCGAATCAGAATGCCTCACTTCCCACAAGAAAAAGCACCCCCCCGCTCGGCCCGGCTGTATGTACGTTGGTAATTCGCAGAGCTACTCCCACAGAGCAATACTCGCTAGAGCGTGATCGGTTGAAGTCAAAGAAAAAGAAATGCTCGACGCTGTTGCATTCGGCCCTTTGACAAACCGCATCTCGGCCACAGGCGTTCAAGGATAGTATCGCTTGCTCTCCGATACTATCTCCTTTGCCTTGGCCTCTCCGCAAACTCCGGCTATAGCCTTGCGCCGAGCTGTCAGCTGTTAGCTGTTCGCTGCTTCGCACACGCGTGAACGTACGTCGTCGTTT
This sequence comes from Trichoderma gracile, assembly GCA_020002365.1. Classification (NCBI taxonomy): domain Eukaryota; kingdom Fungi; phylum Ascomycota; class Sordariomycetes; order Hypocreales; family Hypocreaceae; genus Trichoderma; species Trichoderma gracile. Next base: position 1,519,476 of record JAINEY010000006.1, read on the forward strand.
CATAACCGCCTCCTGTCTCCTGGCCCAAAAGACCCCAGGCTCCCAACGTTGTGAGTCTTCAGAGACTCGGCCATTTCCTCTTTGGGACGGCCACGAAAACGAAGCCGAAGCTTCGTGCCACCCGAGAGCCATACCCTGTCTAGCTGCATACGGATAGGACCAGATGTCTGTGGCGTCCAGGCCAGCCAGGGCTCTGCCGCGATCTGGATATTCTTGTAAGCGTAAAACTCGCTTTACTTACGTGCCTCACTCCCCGGGGCAATGCGTCAACACCTGATACTTGCACACCCTGCCTCCTGGATCCCCGAAGTCCCTGTCCCCCCTGTCTCAGACCTTTCCTTCTCATCCATCCCGCACATCAATCAACTCGTACGAGTACATCACAGGTACCCGCACTTCGTACTTGTACTCGTACGTGTAAGCTGCAGAAGTCCTGTTTCTCATGCTTGTTGAATTGCATGCTCTCTTGATGTCACGAAATCATCCTCATTCTGCGCCGCCCAGCACCTTGAGCTCACCATTGCGTCCCTTTGCTGAGTCAACCAAGGCTTGTTTGGTAAATCTCTCCTTGATAGATGGCCCATAGTACTGCCGAGTTTCGGGGTCTAGCCATCACCTACTCCTGAACACAGCCGATACTCCTAGTCCAGGCTCGCGGCAAGTGGCTGTCTCCCGCAAGTCTCGTTGGATTCCCCCATGGTCAAGGTACAAGGACTAATCGCGATTGTGGGGGACTGCCATCTTGCGGTAAGGCTGTCCAAGCGACGATGCGAGTCCTCCCCCAGACAATCTGAACTGAATCGTGACACGAAGTGCCTAGGGTACCAAGTCCGGAGTAGGATGCGGTAGCCCATTCACAGCCACGTGGCTCGAGATCATGAATTGAGAGAGTTGACGAGCAAAGCCGACCGTCTCTTTGGCCTACTCCTAAAATAGAGAGGCCGCGTTCTCCAGAGTGGACAGAAGCGTTACCTCGTAGACTTACATTGCTTCCATGGGGAAAGTCTTTCGAGGCTTTGAACCCGTCGTTTCCCTGGGTCCCAGGTAATAGAGTTGCTTAGTTCAAGAGGGAGTGATTGCCCACCTTTCCGAGCCACTACACAGAGTGTGCCTAGTACTTCTGAAAGCGAACTCGTGTCATGATGCCCCGATAAAGGTATGACGTTGGTACCTACTTTCAAGGGATGATGTGCGATCTGGGCTGGTCAGAAACAAGTCTTGCACTAGCCTCTGATCATCGACGGAGGCGCGTGTAAGCGCCATCTCGTCCCAGCGGAGCACACAGCTCGCAGGTGGGCGAAGCAATGCGGCCATGCGTAACTGCCCATGCAGTCCTGCATAGGAAGTACGAGGCTGCGACGCCAAGGGGAAACGGGCGAGAGGCGACACGGGACAGCACGAGACATGGGGCTCATGGAGGTTTGGTCGTCCGTAGGGAAGCCGCCGAACCAAAGCCCAGCAAGTGGCATTGCATGCCCGAAATCTCGCGCCATCAAGCTGGGGGTCACGGCGAGGCGGAATCATGCTCGCCGCCGGGAGCATTGGAGCCAAGTTCTTCGTACGCCGGGAAAGATGCGATACCCGCCTCGAGTGGGATGTGGAGGTGGGCCGCTGGCGTTTACCCATCCACTCATCAAGTCTTGAAGCAGGCGGTAGCTGCGGTTGCACCAACTCTTCTGTCGTCTGTGTTATGGTACTGTAGTGCCCCGTATTAGTAGCTGGCGTGCGAGCCTGCTAGTACATAGGATGAAGCGACATGCACCGGCGCCGCCCCTAAGTCATCTAGTCCGCGGCCCGAAAGGAGGACTTGAAGTGGCTGGACCTGCCTGGCCTCGTTGGCTCCTTTGCCAAAAGTTCAGTGGCCTTGCGACCTATGGCGGGCGACGCCTCTGCTGTCAGAGCAGAGCGGCGTATGGCGCTGTCTCCAGAAACCCGGTTGTTGAGCCCCCTGCGGTGCTCCGGATCCCGCGGTCTGACGGGGCATCTCATGCGATGGCATACCTGATCGGCGGGGGCCACATTCCGAAGTCCGGGCGGGTTTGCTTGCCTTCGGCCAGCAACTGCCTCTTCAAACGCGGACTTTGCCAATGCCACACAATAAGGGCATGGACTGAGACTAAGACGGCCTAATCTGCAACCGATGAGTCTTGTCCGTTCCGCGTCCTGACAAATTGCAAGCACCAAGTTGTCCCGACTTGTATCATCATGCCATGCGAGCAGTGCAAGCCGTTCTCCTCTTGTTAGCGTGGCTGCTATGGTGAATGGACCGCCTTCGGGGAAATGCTAGAAAGGGAAAACGGATTGGCAGCTCCTAGGACCCAGCAAAGGACAGGGCTGATAGAAGCGCGGTATGCCATGACGCACGGGGAGGCCCCGGTCCTTCTCTCAGCCATAGCCGAGTACTAATTCTTTGCTGCTGGTTCCTAGAAATGTCCAGCGTCAGGAATACGTGTATCCGGGGCCACACTGGAAGTTTTGATCAAACGCTCGAATGCCCATGAGGATCTCTTTGCTGAACATCCACAGACAATAAGTCGAATCTTGGTGTAGATTCAAAGGAGGTGTGCCTGTTCGATAATTCGTGGTCCAAAGCCCGGGGAATGCCCGTTCGGAAATGTCCACAGCACCAATAGATCGTAAAGGTCTAACAGCGTCCGAGCTCAATGTTGTGGCGGAGAATTGTCGAGTATCCCCGCCGAGTCCCTGCCGCTGTGCCCTGCAAGAATGACAAAACCGACCAAGCATTACAAATGCGTTGCTGTCGCTGTTCTGATTATGAACCTTGTCCTGTCCGTTACCAGTCAACGATTCGAAAAAGTGAACTGACGAGTAATGCCGGCGCCTGTATGGCCAGAGTTACGAGCGAATCCCGAGCGACCAGGAGCTGGCCAGTGAATCCTTACCTTGCCTCAGCCTACTTCTCCTCGAGCATGCCGTCTAACCTTGTTTCGTATAGAGGCATGCCATTTTCGTCGACGTGCAGCAAGCGGTCATGGTGTAACAGCGACAGCCGGCCTATTCCCCTTCCCTCCGCGACCAGGATACAAACCGGACCAGGGCCTGGCGAGTCCACGAGATGATGTTGCATGTGGCACGTTCTCAAAAAGCACGCGAGGGCGTGGTAGGAGGAGTGAAGAGGGGTGTGTGTTGAGTCATCGCCCGGTTGGGGTCCCCCTAGTCGTCGATCAAAGTTGGATAACCGCAGTGGCCTTACCCAGTTGCCACCCCCTCAACCCGAACTTCCTTCTCATCGCATGGAAGGGGATTGATAGAAGCATGCCGGGTATGAAGTAACTTATGAAGTACCGCCTGACCCAGTCGATATGTGCCCCGTACCTATGTATGGCTCTACTTCTGCGAGCCAAATTAGCTGTGGATCTGTCCTCAGAATCGCCTTTTGCTGCATGTCCGACGCGGGCTGGTACATGCATGCAGTTGTCGATACACCTTGTACACGAATGCCCTTTTCTTTCACAAGATCCAGTCTTGAGGCCGCGGTCATTGGCCAAGAAATATGTCGCAGTGTCCAATCTGTCCGCCTGTTCACTTACCTCCTTCTTTCAAGTTTCGGCTCTCTCTGCCACCCCTGGTGTAGCCCATTGCGACGCGATTGAATGATCGTCGTTGCCCTGTGGCCCTCCAAGTGATGGATCGAGGCGATGTTTCGAACAGAGCCTTTGGGCTTCCCGGATTTCCAACCTCATCGTGTCCGGGTCGGAGAGCGGCGGGCACGCATTACCCTGTCCTCGGGACCGAGGAAAAAACGTGGTTTTCAACAAACCCCACACCAACAGCAAAATGAAACACAGTGCCAGCGGTCCTTATTCCAACATCCATGGAACAGAGCTGCGTAAGAACGCATAGGCAGATTTGAAGCCCAAAAGTAAGACCAAGGATATAGGGGGGAAACCCGTTCTTTGAGGCGAATGCAACCCCAGAGTAACAATATGATTCGACCCTGGACCAGGACTGTATCTTGTTAGGTCACGGAACATGCAATTCTTACCTATCAACAGCGTGCCGCGATGCAGGGTGGGAACTTGCGTTGCGACAGAAGCCAGAATTGGATTAGAGACGATCTGAGGTGACGGCTAGACTGACCTCTCCGCATGATGCCATCACAATATCAGTGTAGACGCCCAGTCCGATGGAAGGGGTTGTTGTTGATGCTTGTCTAGGTTGACAACCTCTCTTAGCCTGGCCAAAGGATGCTATTGCAGTTGCTCGGCTGTAACAGCAAGACCATCTTGGCATTATAGCGCGAGATCCACGAGTATACCCGGCAGTGCTGGCAAGGGATGCAATAAGACCCAGCTGTTTCGTAGGTTGGCGGTGGCCATGACAGCAATTACACGAGTGCCTGTAAACGTATGGATCCTTCGTCTTCGCAAGGTGATATTCGCGGCTCGTGCTTGCTTAGAAGGGTGGCTCATGGCTCTGTTGTGAGCCAGGATGGACCACTTCAAGGCTGGCAACTGTAACACAGATGCACAAGCTGACCTCATTTCCTCGCAAGGGGCTAGCCGCGGAGTCGGTTGCGACGGCGAGTGAAGATCTAACATTGACGCTGTCCTGTCTTGCCAAGCTCGTTATGACGCCGTACGTGATGAGAACATACTAGCTGGAGCATGACCTGTTGTCAATTTGCCACAAGTCGCGACTCGCTGAAGCAAGTCGCTTACAGAATGCTGCTCACAAATTGGTTGAGGGGTAGAGCCTAAGCAGGAAGTCTGCCTTCTCCTTTTTTGCGTCGACTAGTTCTTCAACTTCGTGAGGCATTCTTTCGCAGATGCAGGTCACGGTTTGGTCAGCGACTCTTCGCTAGGAGCCAGGTCCTAGCCGCTGAAGCAAAGGGAATAAACGACTCCATATCGATCTTGCTTATTCCTGTCGTCATCTAGCGCCGGCACCTTGCTGGGTCCAGATAGCACGCGAACTGCTCGGGGAAGATAAGAGGCGAGGGGGAGTCCAGGGACAGGCGGGACGTTTACCGCCTTGGTATAGAAACTGACGAGTTTGTACTAGCATTCGGCAGGCATCCAGCACCCAGCATGCAGAAGCCAGTATGAAAACATCAGAGCATAAGTTGGGGGCCGTAAGGGTGGACTGACGGGACTGGCTGGGCGCTCCAGCAGAGGGGGGGGGCCTGTCGACTGAGCAGAGGCGTGCGTGTCGAGAAGGGGTCATCCGATGTCACGATGTCATCTTCCGATTGGGGGCCATGCAAAGAAGACAGTCATCAGTCGAGAGCCGTTGATCAGAGGGCTGTGGCTGGCACCGCTGTTTGCCAATGATCTTTTGTCGTGACCTGGGGCTAGCCTGAGGCGGGGAGCAGCCCCAGCGTGCGGTGCCCCGACTCGATTGGGTTGAATAGACGCCGACCTCGTCTTGCGACGCAGGGCTGAGGGTGGCCGTGGCAGTGGGAGTGCTGCCAGAATCCCTCTCGATCGAGGCGTGTGATTGGCGCTGGACCTGCGCGACCTGCACCCGCAGGCAGAGCTGAAGACACCTGAGGCTGGGTTTGTGCTTCGAATCGGCGGCAGTGGTCGCCGATAGGCCGCTGCCTCGTGGACGGGCGACCAACGGACGGGTAATTTTAGGAGGGCAGAGCCACTAGGGGCGTGCCGGGGCGCTGGCACTGGGTCGTTTCGCATAAGGTGGTCGATGGGCCAGGCGAGAGGCTGCAGACGACAACGTCAACCAGCACCCGGCGTCTGGCGTTGGTGTCGAGGTTTGCAGGTGGTGTTGTGCTCGCCTCTGGGCCTGGGTGCTGGTAACGCTGTTGGAGGTGACAGTGCATCTCAGTTAGCAGCCCGCCAACTCGCCTAACAGCTAACAGGCCACTCACTAGCCCTGACTCACCAGATGCAGGCAAGGAGCGATCGACCAGAACGGCAAGTACGAGATACCCGGGGCCGCGCTTCATCTTGCCCAAAAAGGAAAGACAACGTACTCGGTACCTCTCGCGCTCGCGGATCGTTGGTCGGCCGCCAGCGAAGAAGCTGGCCGAGGCCCGATTTGGGCAGTGTCCGAAGCACGCACTGCGGTACTCGTACCGTTCATTTGGCGCGTCAGTCAACCAAGTCAAGGGTAATAAGGATATGACCCGATCCAATGCGGAAGAACGGCTGCTGACAGTCAACCAGCTGCACCGCGTCTGTTTAGCGGGTTGAGCGCTTGTGCTGGTCGGCACGCTGTCATTGGCTCAGCATACGAAATCCTTTGCGGCTGTTTGGAGGTGACTGTATCGTAATGCCGAAAGCGCGGAGCCCCAGCAATGGGCCGAGCACGAAGCTTGCTAGGTCCAGGATTACGGAGATTCAGATGAGAGGTCCCAGCCAGCTCTGGTTCTTGAAGAGGCCTGAGACTTTGGTATGTTTTACTTGACTTTTACTCTCTCGGTGCTTGTCCGCGTGAGCGTAGCATCGCCACTATGATTTGCTACAATAGTACCTTTCGATATAGTAGGGAGTACCTAGCTTCCAACAAACGACTGTCAACATACAAGGGAGATTCGTACGAGATGTTGTCAAAACCTTCTCACCTTACCTCGATGGGCACTACCTACTTACCTGGGATATACAGATGAATCAACTGTTAGACAACCAACATCATGGATGTCTCAAGTTCTGGTAGGATTCAGCCGTTGGACAGTGGCTGTTTCTAGAAGCGGTGCGTCCCGAAGCCACCGCTTCCATTTCCAAGTGGGCGCAGCGGCAAGTTGAGACACACAGCGGTTGTACTGCGTACCTTGCAGCACCTCCTCCCGTCCGCCAAATGGCAGGTACACTGGAACCTGCATCTGCCGACACCAACTTCATGTTCTGAAGCTGATGCCTCAGGCTGTCGCGTCTCGGCCATGCTAGGTCTAGGTGGTATCGTATCTCCAGAGAATCGAGGACTCGGCTACGATGGCTTTCTTTTCCCTCAACCCCTGCTTCTCAGGTTGCTCCACACGCGGCCAGCACTGTGCAGCATGCCACGAAGGTACGATGCTACCTTACTGCGAATATACGAAGTACGAGCTACTCTATCGGTCCCTGTTGTGCGACTACCTACAACGATGCTACCTGGTACTGTAATGTCCTCTCCACGCAGGCCCTTGTTTTTGTTGCTGTCCGTCTGACCCTACAAAGACCAGCAACAGTCTACCACGCTGAGTCGATGGTGAGCTCTGTGTGTATTTGTCCGACATCCTACTCGAGATTGGGGGAGTGGGAGAGACCCAGGTAGGTAGAGGCAGGCACCTTCTCAGCAGCCCTGGCTGCGTATCTACAGCATACCTATGGTACCTAGGTAGGTATGTAGGTATGAGGCACCATCCGCGAACACCCCCCTATACAGTTCGAACTTGTACATGCACGAAGCACAGCTAACCTACCTCTACCTAGCATCGTGAAAGCGTGGTGTCGGCACATAATAGCAGGGTTGCATTCGTGGACATCCGCCATCCCAACCTTGCGCCAGACACGGGAGTGCTTACTGACACAACCTACTACGAGCTCCAGCAATTAATTGTACAGCAACCCCCCCAACCGCACAGATCTCACGCAGGGGGATGCAGCCAGAGGTTGCTTCCAAGGACGAGTATGCACCTATCTTGATGAACATCTAGAAGATGATTCTGGAATTGTCCTTGGCCATGCCTCAAACGCGTACTGGCTGCTTACTCGGTGCCGCAAAACTGGCCAAATGGCCGGGGAGCGTCCGGTACATGAACGACTACGACGTCGGGTAGGCAACTCTGATCCGGCTTACCTGCACGAAGCACAGATGCGACCCAATGTCACCCAGAGTGCTCTCTGAATGATCTGCCGTCCTATACCCTAACATGCGCAGATACTATGTTCCGTAACAAGCTCCATGCCTTAAGACTCTGTACCTGTCCTCGGAGGCTTGGGCAACATGGGGTGGCCAGCTCGCGAATAGCAGGATAGGTAGATCTCTGTCTGGCACTGAGGCGAAGCACAATTTACTTACTCGTACTGGACTCGCAGCTGGAATGTACCTAGCGAGCTGGATGAGGACCAGACTTTGCCGTCTGTCTGGGTAATGGCCGTGCACACTATTACCATGTACGACTTGGGAAAGTGATGCCCTGAACCGACATGCGATACATACACGCTTGGATCTACATGCAACACACACTCCCAACCCATCTGCCTGCCTGTGCCTACATCTGCGCCTGTGCTCGCGCTGGTGCTGGTGCTGGGGCTTGCCTGTGCCTGTGCTTCCACAGAGCCTTGTGCCGACTGGTTCCATGGATCTGAGCATGATGGCATCCATGGATGTGGTATTTTTGAGAACGAAGCATTCCTGCAACTCTACCAAAGCACTCGCCTTGTTCTAAAATATTTGAGGCTTGCATTAGCGATTTGCGCAGCGGCTATGTCGAGTATCGCCAATCAATGCTGTGGGTGGCTCCTCGGGCTCCATGAGTGTGCTCGGCTCCGCCCAGCTCGAGTTGGCCTATCGCTCATGCATCAGACAGACAGACAGACAAGACGGCGACCAGGATCTTCCAAGGCTCTTGGCTTGCACTTGTACGTCCGGAGTACTGTACGAGCGCGAATGCTTCTTGTACGCAGGTAGGTACTTGAGCTCCAGCGCGGAGTCCAGCACCGCGACAAGTACCGGCACCCACTCACGGCTCCCGTGCCTCTGGGTTGCTTGCCTGCCCATGCCAACCCCAAATTCAACCCCAATTCCGTGCCCATGGCTCAATGCCTGCACCTGCATTTGCGTATCGCCCATTTTGTGGCCTCTTGTGGTCTTTTTTTGTGGGTTATAAGGAGATAGGCAATGCTTATATGCGTCGGCCTGACGAAGACGAGTCGCATCTCACAAGCATACCTTACCTACTTATCCACAAAGAGTGCAGGTATCCAATGCCTTTCGCTCCGAACGTTCTCAGAGGATACAGCGCGAGGGCCGGGTCCCCGAGAGAAGAGCAGACACGAGACGACCGCCCAACTACCTCCATCTGGCTTCAATCCTCATTCGAAGGCGCTTATGCTGGCACAAGCACCGCGGGCTGGTTCCAATCAGGTACCATGAAGGCATCTGGTAGGGCAGGCCTTGTGAGCCTAGCCTTGAAGATGCCACAACGGCGCCGCCAAGCCGCCCGTCAGCATCCACACACCCAATTTTCTTCATCAACCACAGCGTGCAGAACGGGATGCAGATGAGCTTGACCCCACGCCGGTCCCAGCGAACAAGGCTCTCCTATTCTCACACCCCTCCGGCTTCGCGTACTTGTACGCCTCGCTGTCCCGAAGACTGACGCTTGCGCTCAAGCTTGCATGCAACTTGCAGGGTACTCCAAGCCCCCTCGAGGCCGGGTTGTGTGAAGTGTGCAACTAGGCGATATGCACTTACAAATTCGAACTTTCAGAGAAAATTGGCGGCTTTGGCAATATGCAGAATCTGCAGCTTATGCAAGAAGTGCAGCCTGCGTCCACTGCCCAAGCCGCGTTGTCGAAGTGTCGTAATGCCATTCATCAGATGCGTCCTCTCTCGCCATTTCGTACCCAAAACCAGAAGCCAGCTTTGCAGGATGAAATGCCTTTACAGCGCTGCCATCAGAGCCCATTGAGCTTTTTTGTCGGTCATCAGCCCAGGGAACATCATGAAGCTCTGCTTCCATACCTTACTTAAGTAATACCTAGGTGCCTAATTATACCTGGGCTCGTTTACCGTATCTCGAGCTCGTCCCGCCTTGCCTCGAAACCCCTGTTGCATCCCGATTATTGCATATCGCATACCGCGCAGTGTGCCCTACGGCCAACTCCCCTCATGCCTGTCCTGGTCCAAGCTCGTCCACACACAACTCCAAGACCCTGCAAGGCATGGCGTCGGGATGTCCACAGCCTCCGCACACCCCCAATGCCAGGGCTTGTCTGCCTGCACGCCTCTCCTGCCTCTCACTCCCCCTCGCCAGACAGCTGCTCTGTACACACTCGTACCTTGCGTGGTTCTCGACAATCCTGGCAAGCAACACGCCTTGGAGCTAGTCCGCTCGCTCAGCCATGGAGAGCCCTCAATCTCATCTGTCTAGATGGGCGGCCAGGCCACACGCCCCTCTCCCCTTCTTCGTCATGCACCTTTGCGAGCTCGACAGTACTCGTACAGGCATCTCCACCCTCTTCTGCCATGGCGCTTTGTTCTTATAAGCCGCCGTCCGGTCCTTGCTGGAACCATCAACCTTCAGTCGAACCTCAGATCATTCTTTCAGATACAGACTTGTTCGAGAAATCTTCGTTTTCCCCCAAGTACATACAGTACAGTCGGTTTGTGTGAAAGACGGGACGCTGTATCCAAAAGCTGCCGTCAAGAAGCACCAGCTTGCTCACCCCCGGTCTTCTACCTCTTTCTTTTACTTGGCCATTTGCACTCCTGCTCTCCGGGGCTGCAACTGACTCCTGAGTCTCCCTCGACCGTCTTATTCCTTCGAGGCCCCATTCCCAGGACTAGCTTATTACTGCCGCTTCTTCGGTCTTTGCCTTCTTAGCTGCCAGTGTCCCTGGCAAACGCTCTTCTACATTAGCGAGCGGCTCGCCCCTTGATCGGAGCACTTACAACGAGATTCGCAGCTCAACAAAGCGCCGGCCTTCAGAGCCTTCTCCAATTCTGACAATTAGTGGGAGTCATCATATTCTCGTGTTTCCCACCCCCGAATCTGCGTGTTACAGCACACGCCACCACAGCCTGCTGCTTATGCAAAGGCACGGAAGCTGCTTCAGCCTTACTCTGTCTCACTTGAACTCGATACTCTATAAAACCAGGCCAATTCTCAGCTCGGCCTCTACTTCTTCATACCTCCCTCCAACTACTTGACGACCTTCCCGATATAAGAGCTCAGGTTGCCCCCCAAAAAGAGGCATCTGACCCCAAAGTTCCAACTTCTCCCTCGTCAACCAGCATGAGGTTAGCAGGCTGCACTCCAATAAGCTGTTAAATCACGCCTGACCAAGCTGTCTTAGTGCCGTTGCCATCCCGTACGAGATGAGCGCCATCAGGTCGAGATCACCACTTTGGCCACGTACGGGGACCCTTATGCTTGGCTTGAAGTCTATAGCAATACTGACATACTATAATAGACTCTACTCACCAAGACATGTTCGAGTCCGTCAACACACCGACCACCATGGTAGGGCCTGATTTCGCATCGATCCTCCACCCTGTGTCGGAACCCAGCGTTTCCCCCCAGAGCGTTCCGAGGACCCTTCACGCAAGCACCCCCAAGAGCGTGCTCACCGCCGAGCACCGAGTCCTCAAGAAGCAACGGGAGAAAGTCCGGCGTGACTCTAAGGTCCATTCGCGAGTACAACGAACGAGCGACACCAGTGACCACCCGTTCATGCAAGCGTCTCTGTCCGCGATTACTAGCACCATGGCCCTTCCTGTCTACGCGACCGCTGCGCCGACCACCATCTCTCTCCTCAGCGAGCCTGCTCCAGCACTCAGCGAGCCGCAGTACCTCCCACCCTATAGCCCCCATATGTCAGAGCCAGCATTCAGTACTCAATATCAACAGCAGATGTGAGTGACGATGCATCCATTCCTTCCATCTGAACGGTCACTGATGATTGGCATGAGTACAGGCCATCAAACTACTCCATGTCGATGGATTACCAGCCAACTTATGCTACTGCCGGTGCATACAGGTACGAACCCCAACGTCGGTGATACTGGTCGCGTTCGAGCAAGAAATACTCACAAGGTACAGCATCCCTCACGCTCCCATCCCGGGACAAGACAGCGGTATGGTGTACCGCATGCCCGCCATGCACTCAAACGGCCCAGCGTCCTCCGCCACCAGCACTGGCACTGGCAGCCCAGATAGCACTGGGCATGTCCGTGTGGTTCAGAACCGGCCAAAGCCACGATGCTGGGAGCATGGATGCAACGGACGGCAGTTCTCGACTTTCAGCAACCTCCTCCGGCACCAGCGAGAGAAATCCGGCCAGGCAGCCAAAGCCACGTGTCCCAACTGCGGCGCAGAATTTACCAGAACAACGGCACGCAACGGTCACCTCATGCACGACAAGTGCAAGCAACGCAGGAACACCTGAGCTGGGTGTTTCTGAAGGTCTCGCGTTGAGGCTGTGACTCATTCGCTTTCACCTACGAGGAGGGAGGAGATACATGATCGCCGCCCGTATTGCGAACTCCCACTTGGCTTTGATAAGGTCGTCAGTGGGGTTTCTGGTGTCATAGCGATGATTCGCGGACATATCGTTTGGTGATGGGGAGTCTCGATTGCGATCCTCGACGTGCCACAAAGTGGCGAGGCATCGTCTACTCCTTGCCCGTCCACGCCTCTCTTTCTCTTATATGTTTTTGATTGTTGGCTTTTGTATACTATGGCGATATATTCCCTTTCACTTTATGTTGTTGGTATAACCTGGGTGTTTTTTCTTCGGATTGGATGGATTATGAATTACGGGCAAAGCGTTGGGCAAACCTTGGGACAGTGATACCAGGGTGCAAGAGGGACGGAACCGATTGATCAATTTTTTAGAGCACACAAACGACTATTAGAGATACATAGACGACGGGATGGAACTGTTCGCAACGTTGCAGAAGGATTACTTGCGTAGGTCAGAGACTGGGGTTTACTAAACCGGTCTAGATACTAGTATAGTAACTGTTCATTTTGCTTCCTTTTTCTTCATCTGATCATTCTATGCCTTGGGACTCTCTTGTGTCACATGGGTGCAGGCGGGCTTTCGTCGAGCCTAAAAGGGGCGACGCTCAGCGAAGCGATACAACTTTCAGGTCCTGTCTTACCCCTGGAGGGGAGGAGACGCCAATCCCGCCATCGGGAGTTTGAAGGCTTTTAGGATCACTCGTCAATCTACGTAGGAGCGCGCTTCTAGGCGCTTGCTGCCAAGTTGACCCTGATATCTACGGTAGAATGAATCAGTGAAAGTCTGTGTCTCGCGCGCAGCTACGGCGTTATGTCCGATGAGATGCTTCTCGGAATCGGATTGCGCTGTCTCCGTTCCGAGAACTATCAACTCCATCCCTTTGTTACCGCACCCTTACCAGCCCTCTATCAAACCCACTTAGAGAGGGTCCCAGAGCTCAAAGTTCAAGGTTCCTGTCGAACCTCGATAAGGCACATCGTGGGGCCGCAGGAGCGGGCTGAGGTGGGCAGGCGGTACTTTATCTCCACCCTGCAGATGGCTGGACAGGACAGGTACCAGTGGGCGTAGGTAGGTGGGCGTCTGTGCATTTTGCAGACCGGGGATATAGGTAGGTATCCTTGTCCGAGTACCTGAGGAAAGATACTAGCGCCAGCTTGCTGCTCGCAAACACGTATGTACTCGACTAGCGAGGACGAGACAGAGAGAGAGAGAGAGAGAGGACAAGGGGATCCAAGGACGGGGAAGAGGCGTGGGCGAGGAGTTCAGATGTTCCCACTTTTTCCAAGAGAAATCCTTTGGCCGTCAGCGGCGTGTCTATACGATAGGGCCAGTGAGTGATCGACGGCCGGCCGGCAGGCTAGAGCAAAGAGCGCCTACAGGGCATATTTCGAGGCCTTGAGAGGAGGAGACTTGGAGGGGAAGCGGAGGTGCTACAGGTCGAAATGCGGCACAGCCTCGTTGCAAATAGCAGCTTTGTAGGTAGGTGCTACAAGTGCCTGAGGAAAGGTATCCAACAGTAAGGTAGGTGGGTTGAGGTTACACCAGGAAGGAAGGAAAAAGAAGACGGATTTGCTTTTCTAGAAGTTGCTGTAGAATCATATGCATCGAGATGAATGGCACTGCGTTTGGAGAGCCCGTGCTTCCGGACGGAGGGAGAGGCTTACAAACAGAGCCATACTGTAAGGTCTCTGGATGACTTTGGTGTATTCGGGATCAGGGAATAACCGATTGCGAAACGAGCAAGCCAGAAATGGAGCACGGCAATTGGATATCCATGATACCACGACCTACTCGTACTCAAACTTGGCAGGTCAGCCCAGACCAGCTCAAGCTCGAGGCACGTTCCGTCGGCATGCGTTTTGGTCGAGCCTGGCCCTCGACTGCCAGAACAGACCAAAGGTAGAGGCAGCTGGCTTCACGGCACAGCCAGGTGTCTTGACAGTGCGCTGCATATTCTCATTACGGACGGGATAACATGAAACGACCTACCTGGTCGCTAGCTGTTCGGTGCGTGACGTGCATTCGTCACAGGGTGAGAAGAAAACAAGACTGCAGAACCCTGCGGATTCGGGGGCTGAAAAAACTGGGAGGAGAGAGGCAAGTGGGAGAACCTTGGTACCTGTCCGCATCGTTGACTTGATCAGGAGTGGCTGATTCGTCTGAGGCGGCATGTTAGATGTTTACATGGTGTGTCTGTGTGTTTTCATTTGCTGGCGATGCGGAAAGGGGCGGAAGTAGTCGATGTGAGACCGGGATAGGCTAAGGAGGAGGAGGTGATACGGGAGGTCGCCATGCCAAAGATGCTGAGCTTCTAGGCAGGTCCCGAGAGAATAGGGAAGACGCCCGAGTCAATAGCTGGCTCAACCTTAGTTCCAGTCAATGGCAATGACAGTAGAAGCTGGGCATAGGCAGTCGACAGCGGGAGAGCTTCGGTGCTGGGATTTTGCTCGCGCTTTGCAACAAACGCCAACAAACGTCAGAGAAGGCAGTTTGGGGAGAAGACGGTCTGGTGTGGAAAGCAGAGCAGATGGAGACCGGGGAGGGGTGTCAAGCGGCAGGTGCCCGAGAAGACCAGGAAGTACCTGGGAGAACCTCAAGAGCTACTTACAAGCTGTACTAGCAGAGCATCGCATCCCTGTCTGCTCGGGAACACAAGATAGTACTTGTACATTCGTACTGGCGGTGGGACGAGCATGTGCTCTTGATGAAGAGCCACGCCCCCGGGGCTGAATATGCAGATATGCGGTTGCATATTGCAGTAGCAGCATGGAGTCCAGCCTAAGCGAATGGGCGATGCTACTCCGCACCACAGCCCTGTAGGACTCCACAACGCAAATGCTCCCCTGCTCGCTACCTTTCAAACCAAGTCCGTTGTTGCGAGTGCGTCCTCTTGCAGGCACTTTCTCTTCGGGAGCGCACAGATGCTGCATCGTGCTTGTGCTGTACAGTACGTTACAAGTGCAGAATCGCCATCAGAAGGACATGCGAGATCATCTCATCCAGGTGAGGCGCCAAGAGCAGGTGTGCTGCTCTGCTGCTCGTCTGCTCGTCTGCTGCTACCCAAACAGCCCCACACCTTCGCACAGCAATCCCTCACCTAGGTGCAGAATCCGCACCAGCACCAGCACCAGCACCAGCGGAGCAGCAGACGGGATGGTGGGCCGATGGACGGCCCTGGCTGATCCGCATCCCATTCCAAATTGCTGGTCTTCCCTCTCTGACCGGCCAACCAACGCAGAGCAAGGGTGCTTGCTCAGATGGCATAGGCCCTGCGTCAGATGTGCCGAGACAATGAAGAGGAAAGGCGACGATGGCCGTTCGGTTGCGAGGCACGCCGAATGGGAGATGAGATGGCGACCCGACCGTCTCCCCTACGAGTCCTGACCGGCCCTTGATCACACTTGTGGCTGCTGCTTGCGAATGCGAAGACAGCCAGATTGCCTTGTCCCCTGTTCTTGTTTCCTTCTCTTCCCCGTGCATCATACCCCCACCCTCAAGACCCCCCCTTTCCCCTCTCCTCCCCCTCCACCTCTTTGTCTGACAATGGCATCCCGCACGTCTATTTGGGCATCATGCTACGAGGACGCTCTAACGACCCAGCAACCAATAGGACCCGTTCAGCCGCCACAACGAGTACGAGGCCTATACTGTATGCCTCGCCCAAGCTCGCCCCTCCCTTTGCTCGTACAGATATGGCCTACATGAGCTTTCCCCGAGCATCTTGGGGGCCGTTGATGATTCTTAGGCGGGACTAGACATTGCCGACCGGACGTGTGGCTTACTGGCATCGATGCTTGCACGCTAGACTGGGCCAATGGTCAAAAGACACCCTGGAACAGCCATCCCGTGCAGAGTGCGTTGTCTACACAATTTGTCACGGTCGAGTTCGACAAGGGGCTCTGAGACACAATGCTCTGGAGCATACTATACAAAGTGGCACCATCAGCACTCGCTATCACTTTTACTCCCCACGTCGCGAGAGACACAAAGCGCGAGGAGCGAATGCCAGATGAGAGTGCTGACGGGAACGCCACTGGTCCCGCAATCAAGGCCAGCAGCGACAGGCATCTGCAATAAACGCAACATCTAAATTACCTAGCGTCCCAGGGCTCGAGCTCTCTCCTGGGATATTGGACCTTTGGGTCACTCGACCTGGTGTGGGTTCAACCCCCCTACAACTCCCTTGTCAACCAAGCCGGGGGATGCGCAATCAGGCACTACGGCTGTCGCTGGCCTTGTCGCCCGACTGGGGCTTCCGTTGGTGGCTTCGGCCTGGAGCGCGAACCACGAGCCGCGAGCCGTGAGAGAGGTACGAGTACTGTCACTGAATCTTCGGGGCGTGCACCAGGTACCAGCCTCCCGAGGCATGCCTGTACTTGGTCGCCGGGACGTATACAACTAGGTACGGTACGGTGTACTACTGTGCTTCGTACCTCCGCACGGGACGACACAATCAAAACCCTGAGCTGGCCTATCCCTGCCCGCCACTGCTACACAACAGCCGTCATGGGCTTCGGAGGCACTTTTGGGCAGGTTTAGTGCCGCTGTGCCGCTTGCACGGCGTATGGGTGTGTCTCTCAGTCTCTGAGCCTTGGAACGACGGATTCCAGTCTGCCACCAGAGAGCTAAGGTACAGTACTGGCCTTGGGCGGCTCCCGGCCCCGAGTGACATGTCTTGTCTCCGGCCGATCGTCTGCCGAAACTATTTCGAAAACCGGACGGTATCAGGTTGACATCCCGGCGTGTGCAAAACGGCTGTACAGGCAGCCAGGTATTATCCTGTGTGCGAGTACGAAGCAAGACTGCTGGGTATGCAGCTTTGCTAGCGTGGGCAGATCGGCGACCTTTCCTCGCATTTCTCGCATCGTTACTCAGTACTGCGTACTTTCAGGCTTCAGACGAGAGCGCTGCCACAACATGTCCATCGAAGGAGGTAGGTTGGTGCTGGAAATAGTAGCAACACAGCGGTGCCCCAAGAGGCCTTTTCTTCTGTCATCTTCTCTTGTGTTTTGCTTCCTTCTATCAGAACAAGGTAAGCAACTTGCCATTCTCCCACACCCTTTGCCGTTCTTCCTAACTCTTCCGAGACTAGAAAACCGTACCTAGGTATGTATCCCTTGATCAGTGTCCTCAGTGCGAGGTCTAAATCTGCGCCCGACGCCTTTTAACCATAGACGTGTCTCTCTCCCTTCCCCCCTATTCATCACCAGAAGGAAGTCCAGTGTTTGCTGCGTATGGACAGCCCTGCTCAGTCATAAGCCTACAAGTCAAGCAGCCATCCCGTCTTGTCGGATGAATAGTGGCACTAGCCGGGGCACATACAGGTAAGCGATGTGCTTTCCTCGGGTTAGAGGACGACTATCATAGCCAGAGATAGAGCCAGGTGAGTAAATCGGCGGACGAGCAAGGATCCTCGCGAAATATCAGGTCGGTGTCATACGCTTCAATTGTCATGCAAGGACTCTCGATTATGGATTGGTGCCTGTGTGTACTACTGCATGTTAGGTAGGGGCTGCCGTTCGCTAGCACACATGCTGGTGATATGGTGGCAGTGAGCTTCGTGCTTTGTACGAAGCTGATGCTGCATTCTTCTGCCTGCATTTGCTACCTAATTTAGTCCTCTCTAGTCCTCTCTTCGTTCCTCAGCGTTGTGATTTCTCCCCCCTATTCTGTCTGCCTGTCGCAGCTTGAGTACTACACCCTCTTATCACATACGCTTCATCTGTCGTCTGTCCCTCTTCTCTCCCCCATTGGTGACACGGGCCCCCAATCGACATGACAGTAACTGCACCACCTCGGGTGGCTAAGTACTAGGTAGAAGGACATCTACCTTAGCTTCCAAGCTCAGTCGGGCTCCCCTCTTCCCCCGTTTCCTCTGAGGGGCGTGCTGAATGAAGTACACGTACCCGCCTGTATCTCCGTTCCAAAGGTTGCGTCTAAGGGGCGCGTCGCTTAGCGCACTTAAGCGCTGCATGTCGCTTACTGCAGCGAGCGACGGGGCCTGAGCGGCTCGGGCTGCTTCGAGGCCCCCCTTCTTCTGCTGCTCGATGTACGACGAGGGGCCCCTGGCAGCGTCGAGGTGCAAGAGAGCAAACATGACCTGATTCGGCTTTATCTGTTGCTATCAATGCATATGTCGTGTAATCAGCATTGACGACTCCGGTCTCTATTTGAATAGGTACTTACGACACATTGCCAGGTTCTGCCATCGGCAGTACCTCTGGGGTACCTGGACCGCTTGCCCGGAGCTCCGTGCTTGTGGATGCCTCCGGTAGCCGTACCCAGACAAGGTAAGTCATGTGTACCTCGGCCACTGTACGACCATACGTACTGCACGCAGGTACTGAGTACTGAGCTAAGTCGCGGAAGGCACCTTGGGGCCGCTCAACCAATCACAAGTCTTGATTCACCCCCCAGCAAGGCGCCGCTTGTTTCTAGCACGGGCTTCTTCGTCTCTTGCTCTCTTCTGCTTCATCCACCCCACTCGCCTGTTTATGACCACCAACTATTTACTTGGTCAGACGAACCGCGACGTGACAGCCTCGCCTCGGCCTCGGAGAAAAGGGCTGCCAATTACAGCCTGCTGCAGAGTACCTCACCAGCCAGCATACCGATACCGAGTGCTCTGGCAGGGCAATGGATCGCAGGGTTCTGGCGGCAATCTGAGCCTCGTCTGCTGAGTCTGCCGCAAGTTCCAGGCGCCGCTTTCTGCATCCCAGGACTCGACGGCCAGCAAACAGCACGTGTATCAGAGTCCAGACGTGTCGGTCGTGAGCTGACGGTGCCCATGCAACGACAATGGCCATGACCACCACGGCCGCCAGGGTCCGCACCCGTAAGCAAAACGTCTTTCGCTCCGTCTTCCCGCCCGATGCCTCGCAGCCGGCTCCTCTGGCGTCTGCCTTCCCCGAGGCCGGCGAGCCAATCCGGAGCCAGGGCGCGCCTTTGCCATCGGCATCGTCATCAGCATCGTCATCATCGTCACGTCCCAGAAGGCACGCTGCCACTCACGGCTCTGGCAGTGCCCACGGTTCTGCTTCTGCAACTGGTCGGCGGACGCGTGGCAACCAGTCGACGCAGCAATCTTCGTCGACCGGCGTCAGCGATCAGGTGCGGTGGGATCGTGCCTGGCACGTAGTCACTTCCCGCATCCAACTGCCCACCTCGGTGGCCGTTGAGGATTCCTTTGGTGCTCTGGTCCCCGAGTCGCAGGATCTCGATGTAACTTTCTACGACTCTCTGGCCCTGGTCCTGGATCCTGCTGCCCTCGCCCCGCAGGCCGCTCATACTGAGGACATCTTGTTGTGGCATTCTCGACAGGTCCGTCAGCACTTCCTCCACCAGGTGCTCCCTTTGCTGGCCGCATGTACCTCCAGCCATCAACGGGGCCACTCCCAGGTTCTCCTGAGCATCATTGGCACTCTGGAGGCTGCCCACAGACAGTATCTGTATGGGCTGATGCTCATTGTTCGAGGCTTCCGCGATGAGACGTCAGCAGAAGCGGCCATGGCCAAGTTCAGACGAGACGTACACGCCATTGTTGGTAACTCATGGACCCCGGAGTTAATAGCCGTTCTCCGCAACGTCTTGCACCATAGTCTGCGCAGCATACTGGGCTCGAATAGTCGCGACAGTGGCCTTGGACCGGGATGGAGCCGAGAAGCCGACGTTTCCAAGGCACGGGGCGAACTTCTCGGCCTCCTTGAATCCTTGCATCAGGTAGGACTGGGTGGCGACAAGTTTCAAGTCCTGTTTGCTGAGATGATGGATGCCTGCATGCAAGACTTCATCAAGGAATCCTATAGCAGAGTATGGAAGGTGTCTGATGGCCGACGCAAGTCTCGAGCGGTGACGGGGCCTCTCTGCCTGAATCACTTGTGTAACTGGATTGAAAATCGCTACGGCCGGTTGGCAGTCGAGGTCCTCAGTCGCCTTGGCGGCCAAGTGGCCTGGAACGATGTTGAGCGGTGGAGGGAGGTGGCAACTGGGCGGCTCGCGACGCTGCGGATGCACGAGCTCTTTGATATCGTCCTACACTGGCCAGACAGCAAGGGAGGTCTCGACGACTTGGCGTCCTCTGTGACCACGCCCCAGCGCCGCCTTCAGCTCACAGACGCCTTCTCGGCCACCCTCCAGGCGAGGCTGTTACACCCCGGCCGCTCCACGCTGGATATCCTACAGACCTACATCTCCATGATCCGAACATTCCACGCGCTGGACCACTCCAAAGTCCTGCTAGACAGAGTTGTGCCAGCGCTGAAGCTCTGCCTGTGGAACAGGGATGATGCCATTGGCATTGTCGTTACAGGGCTCTTAGCCAACCCAAACACTGCAAATGCCGAGGAGAATGACGGGAAACTGGTGGAGCTTGCAGTCATTCTAAACGAAACGTCGCAGCAACACCAGGGCCGCGTCGATGAGGAGGATCTCGGCTGGAACGACATGAGTTGGGTTCCAGATCCCGTGGATGCAGGTGTCAACTACAAGCGGCCCAAGAATGAGGACATTATAGGCACACTGATAAGTGCTCTTGGCTTACAAGACGTCTTCATCAAGGAGTTCCAGTCTATTGTCGCGGAACGGCTGCTCTCCAGGCAGACCAGCTTCCAGCAGGAGATTAAGGTCCTCGGCCTGCTGAAGAAGCGCTTTGGAGAAGCTGCTCTTCAGAATTGCGATGTGATGATACGGGACATTGTGGACTCCAAACGCGTGGACACGGTCCTTCGTCGGAACTTGAAAAATGATGGCGCCTTGGGGGCAAGTTCGCTCTCATATCACTCCAAGATCCTGTCGCGGCTATTCTGGCCCAGTCTGCCTAAAGACCCCTTCACCGTGCCTTTACCGGTAGCTCAAGTTCAGAAGAAGTACGAAGCTGGGTTTGAACAGCTCAAGTCATCACGAAAGCTCAACTGGCTAGACCATCTGGGGTCGGCAACGGTCAAACTGGACTTTGTTGACCGCTCCATCGACGTAGAATGCAAGACGTACGAGGCGGCTGTCATTTACGAATTCCACGATGACGGCGATGGATCAGGGGCATCCGGCCCGGTGCAACGCAGCTTCAACGAGCTATGGGAGAAGCTCATGATGGACGAGGATCTCCTGGAGAGCGCCCTCAAGTTCTGGGTAGCCCAGCGAGTCTTGCGCGACGTCGGAAACAAGACGTACGTGGTGCTGGAGACGCTCGACAGCGACGTGGGCGACAAGGACGCGATGGAGGCCGAAGTCGCGACGGGCGGCGATGAGGCACACGAGCAGCCGTCGCCGAAGAAGCCCAAGAACATAGGTGCAAAGGAGAGAGAGCAGAGGAGCATGTACTGGCAGTTCATCGTCGGCATGCTGACGAATTCAAGCCCGGCGATGCCCCTTGGGCAGATCGCTATGATGATGAAGATGCTCATTCCCGATGGATATCCCTGGAGCAATGAGGAACTGCAAGAATTTCTCGGCGAGAAAATCGCAGAGGGCGAGCTGGAGCTCGTTGGAGGAAAATACCGGCTCATCAAGAAGTGAATTCTGTTGAGCTCTCTGCCTCGACTTGAGAGGAAAAGCAGGCATGGCAACGCTGCGCTGTCACGACCATGGCCGTCGCCGCAGGGTCGGTGAGGGAGAAATTTCTCATTTTCTCCTCATAAACATTCCATAAAGCCGTCGGGAAATGCAGCCGCCGCCTGTCATCACCATCATCACCGTCGTCATGATCGCTGCAATCTGTTTCACACAAGGTACGAGCAGAAGCGCCTCGAGGAGGAAATCACAACGCCGGTCTTGCGTGTCGGCTTGTCATCGGAGGAAGAAACAAACGATTTAAGCCCGCAAATCAAGCCAAGAGAGAGGCTCCAGGTCCATCGATCCAAGGGAGAGACTGAGACTAGCTGCAGTCATGCTGCGACATTTTGGGTGGCGGGATGCGGTTGGCTTTTTTCCCCCCTTCTTCTTCTCGCATCCTTGGTCTCGGCGCTTCGGTTGGAGATGGATGCGCCCATGTACGTCTCCATTTGATGATAACACTTAATATCCACAGCGGCAAACCTTCCAAGACCTGGCTTCCAACGCCGGCATCATCGGTAGCCTCGGCCATGCTATCATTATACGAATGGATACGAGGGTGGCGGATGCAAAGACGACATTCTATCCTACAAACAAAAGAGGATGAGTTTGAGGATAGAGGGTCTGGGAGGTAGTGGGTTGAGATGAATATGTAATTCTCAGTACGGAATGGGCTCTCCGAATCGAAGAAGTCAGGCGGCGCACGATGTCAATTAAAGTCCAAAGCCAATGGTGCACCGTGATGCCTTTTGAAGCCCATCGCGCATCGTCGGTGTAAAGGGAGTCATCACGGAATAGCCCCTTGAGGTTTGCATCTCATATGATGGTTAGCAGACTGAACCGGTCCAGCAAGTAATAGCAGTAAGGAAACGCTGCGCCCGATGTCATCATCAAGTCAAATCAGAGGCGTTGTCGATGGGCAAATTATGTAGGTAGTCGCACGGGAACGTTGCAAAGGGAACAGGCATCCACTACCTAGGTAGTACTCGACTGTGATTCGACAGTCATATCCAGCGGCTGTTGGATATCATCCGAAGGGCATGACAACGTCGGGCAGCATCCAAAAAGTCAAAATATAATAAGCCGAGAAATCCTGCACGACCTGGGTAGTAACGGCAGCCAAGACGGAGGTTCCGCTTTCAGTGTTTTTATCTTGGAGAAATTGGCAGCCGGCGTCGGTGATGTCAATGTGTGGTCAATCTTGCTGCAAGGGTTGGAGAAGGGGTTAAAAAAAGACAAAAAGAACGGGATTGAAGCGAAGGGAAAATCTTATATTACCGCAGCAGCCGCTTGGATTTGAGACCATTTGCGGCGGCGGGGAACTTGGGATTTCAGGTTTCCAGTTTCGGGCTTGGGTGAAGACAGGGCCATGGGAGCGTCACGGTTGAGATGGAAAAATCGGTAAGTCGATCAACAGGCCCAAATTATGTTCGTTATCAGTCCCTACCACGCTCCCATGTAAGTCGTCTGTAGTACAGGTAGCACTCCGTAGTGAAAGCAGCATATGCTCCGCGGGCTTAGGGGGGGAGAAACTGAGACACACCATCACGGAATCAAGAAAGCAGGACCAAGCGAAGTGCGAGGACGGGCGCCAGATGAAGCGGGCGACAGGTCAGACGGCTGGCCGCATGGGAGGGAAATTGTGGACGTCGATGAGCCATTCATGGAGGCGGCGATGTGAAATAATTGGCTCGTCATGGCTGCTGTGCTGAGCTCCGGCGTATTCAGGCATGCGGCTGATGTTCCCTTGCTTGAGGAGACGACGGTAGTAAAGCAGCCCGAGGAATGACGTTCGGGCTCTAAACGAGTCGTGCGTGCAATAGTCTGTAGATTGAATCAAGAGCCGAAAACGGCGTTCTCGGTGCTCGATCTAAACCTCCGCCGTAGCGCGTAATGGTTAGAGAATCGATTCCAGAACTTTGGCGAAAGTAGTGCCTGGCCCGTACTGACCAGCGAGGGGCTGAATTTCGAATAACCAAGGTGCCTCGCCACAGAGCATAGTGTAGCCCCCCTCGAGGTCCATACGAAGCATCATATCATCCTTACTTCGTCCGTCGCCCGTCTTACCCCTCACGGCCATGATGGAGCCACCACCCCCAGTGGCTGCATCGACAGTAGTGCGGATGCTTGGGAAAGAAACAAGAAGCCCTGCAGGAGGTTTTTATTTGAAAAGCGAAGGCAGCCAGCAAGGGGAGCTTCAAGTATAACCCGGTGCATAAAGGCCAGATGAAGGAGTGATATATGTAGTAAGTTCCCAGTCATAGCAGTGTAGATGCTTGCAACACGACCGGATCGGGAAGGTCTCCGGAGGCTCGGACAGGTCCTCCGGCGCTGGCCCGATGAGTGGCTCCGAGATGTCTCGCCCTGTCGTCGTCATAGCGTTCGTATGATGGACTGCGCTTTTGTTGCGTGTTAGTATGTTGCAGAGCGAGAAAGGAAGAGAAAAAACTGATCCGTCATATATGGCCAATTCTAACGAGCTTAACACCTCGTCTCACCGCGAGAGAGAGAGAGAGAGAAAAAGGCGCCGACTTGGCCTGAGCTTGAACCCGACTGGCTGCCACACAGGAGCAAGAGGCGTGAGCACGGTGCGACACACGCAATATTGGAACCCCAATCACGAGGTCTGTAGCTGACGGGGTTTTCTGATTGTTTCGAGCTGACTGATCGCCAGTCCCTTACTCTGGCTGGCGCCATTTCATTTCCCGCAAGGCCCCCTCGGGCAGAGACGACTCATGTGATGACCACGCACATGAGTGAATGGGATTCCAAGAGCCGCTTCTTGGCTTCTTGTGCTTGTTTCTGTGACGCGTAGACTTGGTGACTGCAGGGCAGCCGGCTGTGTACGAGGTTATACCGCTCGTCAAGGGATTTGGGCTCTGAAAGACTGAGGAGCCCGAGAACTTTGCACACAAGTCTGATTGTCCGAAAGCTGGAAGGTTGGCTGGCTCCACGGGCTGGGCGTTAGGCATAACATGCAGCTTATCAGGTGAGAAGCCCAAGTTGCCCTTCCACGCTTGCGTCGGGCTAGATGGTTTCAAGGCTCCCCAGCCCGCAGCCGAGCTGGGTTTTGGCTTCCAGTCGCTTTTTGTTGCCATCATGCCGAGTCCTCATCATGGCTGGCCGGTTGGCGTGAGTGATGGAGGTCCACAGGCGGTGCATTTCTGCGCCCCGCGCCAAAAGGTGATGCATGCAAAGGGCCGTATTCGTCGTCCAAGGCCTTTTTGCAAACACGGGCTCGGCATGCACCGCGCATTTGCAACCCAACTTGATCCATGGCTGGCGAGGTGAATGACTGACGGCCTAGTCCTGTGCTGTTGGTCGGGGCGCCGAGCGAGAATGCCAGCTTGTTTGCGGCTGTGGTGCCCTCCAGCTCCTTGCCTCCCTCGCCAACCCGCCAACCTGCCAACCTGCCCGCTGGCGCCGTCGTCCATCCGCCACCTTTTTGCCGATGATCTGGCCGTCCAATGCATTTCCCGTCTGGCAGCCGAGTTGGAGCCGGACTGGAGCGCGATGCAGGGCCAACCGGGACGGCCTGACTGGTGATGGCTTGACGCAAGTGCCCATGCCATGCCATGCCATGCCCGTCTCTCCTCTCCGCACCAGGGCCATGCCAATGCCGTGACATGCCAATCAAGCAGTCAGTCAATCAATCAATGCCTTAGCATGCGATTCATGACTGGGCGCCTTTCTGGACCGTCCGTCTCCCATTCCCTGTCATCCATCCGCGTGCTTGCCAGGTTCAAGTCCGGTGCAGCCCAGCAGGAAAGCTTGACCTGCCGTACTCAGTCGTCACAGCTCCTCTTTCCTCTCCTCTCCTCCCGGGATCTTTCCTCCCTTCCTTCTTTTCTCTCTTGCCTTCTTGCTTCCTTTTTTCGTCTTGGTCGTGCTGTTGCTCTTGCCATTTTTTTGTTGCTCGGCTCAGCCCAATCCATCTCTGCTGAACTTCCTCCCTCTCTTCAGGTCTCCTGCTCTATCATACCTGCTCCCTTGCTCCTGCTCTCGGTCGTGCTCGTGCTTCTTCCGACGTGCATCTGTGCTCCTGCCTCAGTTGCTCCTGCTCTGGCCTCATCACCTCAAGCCTTGGTCAGCCGCTGCCGCTCTTGCTCCTGCTCTCTTCTCTTTTCCTCCGGCTCTTCCTTCCTTCCTCTATCCCTGCCTTCCGCCGCTCCCTACTCTTCGATCGCGCCTCCCTCGTCGCTTTCTTTCCGCTCCGCTGTGCGTCCACTTTGCCTCCGACTCCCTCGCGCCTTCTCTCTCCGCCGCCGTCGCACTCAACCCTCAGGAGCCTTTGGTCTCGCACTGCCAAGCACTCGAGCTGCCGTGCATCGCCTGCCTCGGTCTTACTAATAGCTTAGAACTGGTAATAACTGGTCAATACCTACCTACCTAAGCTGCTGATCCGGCAGCACTCAAGTTGGACTGGCTGCCAAATTGTCCGTACTGCGGCTCACGGATAAAGACATCGCTTATCCCTCTCGCGTGGTCCAAGGGTCCAAAAAGAGGCTTCCATAGGTATTCGATATACCTCTGCCACCACAGGATATCTCGGATCTTGTGCAAAAGACTGCCTCTCATATGCCGTCGGTACTGGGCAGAGATATAACAGGGCCAACCAATCCCTGTGTTTACTTCGCTTACCCATCTGCGAGGCATATCTCTCTCATACCTAGGCAGGTCATATCGAGACGCAGTATATCCTACTAGGGTTCCCAAGGTGTTGGATCTCTCATCTTTCGCTTGTCCTTGCCGTCTTACTTGCCTGCTCCGACTTGCTCTGTCGGCTCTTTTATCCCAGACCTTTATTTATCCCGGGTTTCTCCAGGCAAGCTCCTGAAGCCACAGCCGAGCTTGGATAGGCGTTACCCTTGTCTCCTCTTGAGCGAACGTTGATGAGACTTCCAGCCCGTGGTCTTGGACAGCGACCTTGGGGCCGACTTTCTGGTTGATAGACCGCCGCAGCGTGAACCAAAGTTCCTTCTACACCAAGATCATCACGGCCAGGTCTCCCCTTGGATATCTCATACCTCGAAAACATCCCTATTTTACGACCCTGATAGGCCGACTTCTGCAGACCGCTTCCTTCATTATTGCTAGGATTATCGTTCGCTATTTTGAGCATTATAATCATTATCCCAACTCGAACCTTTACGTTATCCCACATCTAGCGCATAACGCTGCGCCCTTGTGATACGATACCGAGGAGCCTTGACAACATTGGCCATCCGGGCTCATTTGGATAGTTTGAGAATCGCGGACTGGGACCGGGTCTGGCACAGGCCGCGACTGAATCATGGACCCGACAAACAACGGGCGGCCGCCCTATCCCGCTTTCTATGATGCTACATTCTCACCCCCCGATCCGCGACGCGAACTTGGCCATCATGCACCAGTACCACCCATGTATTGGCCGCAAAATCAGACTGCCGTCCCTCCGCTCTACTCCATGTACAGCCCGTATCCGCCAAACCTCGATCCACCTCATCAGATGCGCCTATCGAGCGGGCCTCCGTTGCCCGATCCCACGCCTCGAGGCTACCTGCCATACCCTCACCATGTGCCGATGCCACAGCATCCTGCACCGTGGAGCGACTCCTTCTCACATATGCCAGGTCCGATTCAAACGATCCGTGGGGGCATGCCTCCCGGGCAAGCCAGGCCCGCGTTTGGACCGCCCACGTCTGTTGCTCCAGCAGACAATGAGCTAGGGCAGAGCGGCCTGGCAATGTCATCGGATGTACCTCCTCGTGGCATGTATACATCACAGCATCACGTGGCCATTCATCCAGACCACGTCGTTGGGCACTCAACGACGTCTCTGCAAAGCCCCAACTCGTCCTCGTTCCGCCGTACCAGCTACGCTGCTTTACCAGGGGTCAATGCTCGTGCCTCGCGTCCTCCCTTGCCATCGACTCTCTGTGGGTGCCCCATTATCAGCCATTTCCCTACACTTAATCAACAGAATGAGTTCGAAAGGTCATCATTTTTCCTCTACTGACTTGTTGCCAGATGGGTCTTTACCGCCGCATCAATACGAGCCATCTGGGGTGGCGACACATGCACACCGAAGAGCGACTCAATCAAGAGCTCGGCGATCAATGACCACACGCCCGCCATCCGACTCGATCAGAGAGACCGAGGAAAACGCCACAGGTGCTACAGTCGACCAATTACTGGATCAGGTACTGGACGAGGGCGCGGCGAACAATACCACCAGGCCCAATGCCCGGCAGGCGCAGGCCACGGATAGTATCTCACGGAAGACGGCTTGGAAATTCGCTCACTACGTCCTAAAGAAGGTCGAGATTCAAGATTTGCCCGAAAGTGAGAGGAGTGAGTATTGTAGACGCTTTCCGTCCTAGCAAACTCAGAGCTAACGGGACTAATACAGCTTGTGCCATTTGTTACAATGACTACGGTACAGAGTCTCCGGAGGGATTGTGCGAAGAACCATTGCGACTGCCCACCTGTAAGCATGTATTCGGAGATCATTGCATTTCCAGGTGGTTTGAGGAGTCCGAAAGTTGTCCGTACTGCCGCAGAGACTTGCAATTGTATTCCAAGCGTTATCTCGGCCGTACTCCTGCCCAAACTTTCTTGGCAATGCTAAGGGCCCATGGCCAGATCTCCAGCAGGTTAGTTAATCTCTCCGTTGTTTCTAGTTTCTCTGCCTCTTCCTCTTCATAGTGTCTGTCTGAAAACGTTCTATACGTGGAAGTCTGGTTAACCGTCCGGTCATAGAATGACGGAGGAAGTCTACCTGAATCTCATCGCCAACTTGGAGCAGGAAGACGACGACATGGATGAACCTCGAGAGCCTACCGTGTCGGACAGCGATACACCCCATCCCAGCAGAGACTCCGATCTCCCTCCTAGCAGTGTTTGGGCCGCAGGTCCGTCAGACACCACGAATTGGCCGACACGTAACCCCCTGCGGGAGGCTACGAGGTATCCCCACTGGCTGGCTAGAGCATCGCCGCAGCGAGGCGCATACCCTCCGGTGAGCCAAGAAAGGGAATCTCCTCGGCAGCGCAGGCCGAGATTCGGTCGCTTCAGTGTCATTCCGAGTGCAGGGAATGCGGATGACGATTCGACAAGCCCCATACGGTCACCATTGCAGCCCTTACGACCCGATAGTCAAGCTCAAGGAAGCACAATGATGCCGAATGCGAGGCCTGAAGACAGCGACGGGTCCAGAACGTTAGCAGACGCCCAAGACGGTGCAGGCGCTGAGTATTGGGATCATAACCAGTCACCAACGTCGGCGCCTTCGACTCGGTTGAGGCCTTGGTGAAGAGTTGGCTCTGTCCTACGCTCAAGGAAGTGGTGGTGATAGGCCGGTTGCTACCAGCCGACAAGCACTAGAGGTATACAATGGCCAGTCATTGCTTGCAATATCTTCTTGAAGTATCGGTGCTATTCCTTTGTTTCCTGTCTTCCTTCTTTTCCGGTCGAGCGAGCGAGTTCAGCGATAAGTTGGCTAGTACTACGAGGTACGCTTGGATAGAAGCCTAACAGTATTGGTACTGCATAATTGATCTGTCCAGCGCATCTGATCAAGCGCACATGTGAAGGCAGTAGATGAGGTAAGCGCTTGAAGAATTCCGAGTGAGACAGCTTTGGGTTAGCCCTATGACACTGCCAGCGTTGAAATAAGACCTCAGTCAAACGTAGTGACGTGATGGACTGGATATTCTCGTTCAGCTTGTGTGATTTTTGTTGGATCTACCACAAGGCTCTCTAAGTCGATCATTCTACCAACTCTCGACCCCTCTATACCTATGTCAAGAGGCTCATGTATGCTTTTGAGAAGATACTCAGTATACATTTTGGGCAACCCATTCGACTCAGGACGTGGCTTTTACACACACGACGGAGACCGGGGACTGCCCAAATAGGTGGGAACGGAGACGGAGAGGGGCAAAAGTCGACTGAAAGCCGGTCCCGGCGGGACGATTGCGGCCGACGGAATGATGGGGAATGTATTTCTTTTTTTTATATGTTTCTCTATTCTGTGAGGTGTCCGTTTTTCTTTTTCTTTGCTGGAGGCGGCGGGGGAGGCGGCGGAAAGGTTTTGGTTTTGAATGGAATTCTGCGAGTTGGAGAAGGGCGTATTCGTTGCGTGTGCGGAGTTTGGGCGGTGGCTGCAAGGTGTGATGGTCTTGTGGGACACTGCGAGAGGAGTGCGGTATAAGTGCTAAAAGGGAACTTTGAAAATTGAAGTCCGCCTTATACTAGAGATCCCAAGCTACCTTAGGTACTGGTTGAAGCTTTGGAGATGAAGAGTAGCTGCACAAAGTCGAATCGTCATTTACTTACAGAGATCAATCTAGTATATGGTTGGCGGCGTTAAGAAATAGGCACATACACTGGTAACCCTTCCACCACTTGCCAGCTGCTCGCATTATCATGACCTGAACCACTTATTCAGGTTGCCATTGGTCATTGATAGCGCCCGGGCTTTCTGCAACACAGCCCTATTTAATCCAATAAAAGTCTTCGAGAAGTACAGAGTATCTTGAACCCGCAGCGTAAAACTTCGTAAGAACCTAGATGACCGCTCCGTTGAAGAAGCTGAAAAAGAAGGTTGAGACCGTCGAACGGTTAGAAGGTTGCCGGAATCCCGGTCGTGATAACGTGGCCCCCTCTCCGCCTCTGCGAATGAGAGCTTGCGTGTTTCGGCTGAAGCTACTGTGTCTTTAGTAGGATTGGCTACGTCGTTATGGGGGGAGAGTTTTAGTGAATTCCCGAGATGCTCCAACTTATTTTCGCCTTGGTTTCGCGAACTCCGCTCGGGAACGGCATTCGTGCTTTGGAAGACACCTAGAAGGCCTTCGGCTTGGTGGGCGATGGGGACCGGGGGTGAGGAGGGGGGAATTGCGCGTCTCGTTTCATATCTTTCGACTTTGAGCCATTGTCGTCAATGAGTTTCTTTGCTTCTGGAATTCCGTGCTCTGTATATAAATAGTTTGGTCCATCTCGGTCTCTTGCTTACCTTCATTTTCCACTTGCATACGTACTATTATAGTCTTCGAGATATTAGCGACCCCCCGTTCTAATTACATCAGAGGACAGACTCTAGCCGATTTAGGGAGGCGAACCGGACATCTGGGTTTCATCCAAACCTCGCATGATCTCCGACTTCTTGAGTTTTCGGGTTTGAAGAAGAGCAAAGAGGCGAAGCACGGCAGACGGTCCGCTGATGGTAACAGCTGGACTCCTTTAGCTCTGCACCTTTTCTCCCGTCCCATCATCACTAGATTCTCTCGGGCTTCTAGTTCGTCTTCGATTTCTGTCTGATTCAACCTTTGTCGCTCTCTCTCCCCTTTTCTTTTGAGATTTTGCAAGTTTGCGCTGGCGGAATTGGCTGTTATCGACCTCTGCAATTCGAATACAGTGACGACCCTTCGGCGGCGCATTCGAATGAGCGTCTAGGAGCCATGTCTTTCAAGTTGATGGTTGTCGCGGCCCTCGCCGGCGGCGCGGGATGGACATACGCGACACAGGATGTCTGGACCAGGGCTTCGTTCCTCCAGACGGCGGCAGTCTTGCTCGTGACGCAGTTGGTGGTGTACGGGATTTATGACGTGTTTCTGTATCCCAAGTGGTTCTCACCCTTGCGACATCTGCCCACGGCGTCGGGGAGTCACTGGCTGATGGGCCACGGGTTGAAGATTCTGGCTGATAAGCCTGGCGCGCCGATGAGAGAGTGGTAAGTTTTCACAATCTGTCTGTCCGTCAGCCGAGCATTGGGCGCCCGTACAAACGGGCGATGAGTGACGAATTTACGGCTGACTGCGCCGACTGTGGATGACAGGACTTTGACCATTCCCAATGATGGCCTCATTCGATACTACTGGTTCTTCAACCGCGAGCGTCTGCTCGTCACCTCTCCCAAGGCTCTGGGCGAGGTGCTCACCACAAACAGCTACGCTTTCCAGAAGCCCGAGAACGTCAAAACCTTCCTCGGCCGCATCCTGGGCTACGGCGTATTGGTCGCCGAGGGGGATGAGCACAAGCGCCAGCGGCGCAACTTGATGCCCGCCTTTGCGTTCCGACACATCAAGGACCTGTATCCCGTCTTCTGGGACAAGTCGCGCGAGGTGGTCCAGGCCATGACGCAGGAGTGCGGCGCCCGCGGGCAGGCGGAAATCGAGATTGGCGAGTGGGCATCGAGGGTAACGCTCGACATCATCGGCGTCGCAGGCCTGGGCAGAGACTTCAAGGCCATCCAGGACGAGCACAACGACCTCGTCCAGACGTACCAGTTCCTCTTCAAGCCGAAGCCGCCGGCCAAGATCATGGTCCTTCTGGCCGTGTTGGTGCCGACTTGGGTGCTCTACCGACTGCCGCTGGAGCGGAACAAGGAGGTTGACGACGCGGCCAAGATCATCAGGGCCGTGTGCCGGGACTTGATTCGGGAGAAGAAGCAGAAGATGATGGCCAACAAGGAGCGTACCGACGTGGACATTCTCTCCGTCGCCATCGAGAGCGGCCAGTTTACCGACGAGAACCTGGTGGACCAGCTCATGACGTTCCTGGCCGCCGGCCACGAGACGACGGCGACGGCGCTGACCTGGGCCATATACTTCCTCTGCCGCTCGCCCGAGGTGCAGACGCGGCTGCGCAACGAAGTCCGCGAGAGGCTGCCTTCCACGGACGACGTCGGCACCACCATCACAAGCCTGGACATTGACCGCATGCCGTATCTCAACGCGGTGTGCAGCGAGGTCCTGCGGTACTTTAGCCCGGTCCCGATGACGGTGCGCGAGGCCGCCCACGACACCACCATCCAGGGCGTGCGCGTGCCAAAGGGCATCCGCGTCTCCCTGTCGCCCTTTGCCAACAACGTGGACCCCAAGCTCTGGGGCCCGGACGCGGGCGAGTTCAACCCGGACCGCTGGATCTCGGCCGACGGGCTCTCCGACGAGAGCAACCGCAAGGCCGCGAGCGGCGGCGCGGAGAGCAACTATGCCTTTATGACGTTCCTCCACGGGCCGCGCAGCTGCATCGGGGCGAGCTTTGCCAAGGCCGAGTTTGCCTGCCTCTTGGCGGCATGGATCGGGCGGTTCGAGTTTGAGCTTGTCAATGAGGAGGAGAAGGATCTTGACAAGGTTGATATCAAGGGGGGCGTGACGGCGAGGCCGGCGAATGGGTTGCATGTGAGGACTAGGGTGCTGCCGGGCTACTAGAGAGGGGGGAGTGTGAAGTGGGATGAAGCTTGTGTGATGTCGAGAGCTTGCAGTGGCAGTAGGTTTGGGAAAAGTCAATGCGGTGGATCTGTAATGGCGAAAGAAGCCGTTTTGGCAGGGGGGAGATTCCCTTACAAGAGATGGGAACTATGAAAGACATACACATGCCCGTTGCGAGCTGAGTAACAGCTCGTTGTATATGAAGTAACCGTAAGTAGGGCAACTTGAGGTTTGAAGCAAGCGGTTCTATTAGCCTTATAGTGCAATATCTGGTTTGAATAAACTCTGAGATTGGTTGCTTAGTTCAGCACGGATGAGGCGATTCAAGACGCCACCTGCGCAGTTTGGACGTTGGATATGAGGGTTGATTAGAATATGTATTACTAAACGCTCGGTTTTCGAAGATGATATGCTATGCTTCCTTCGGGATGGCAATGTTTCTTTCATAAAAGAGAGGCAATACATGCAGTTGGCACAGATAGATACTGTATGAGACGATATGGACATTTCAATCAGGTATGAGTGTATGAGGCAGTGAGGTCACTTTCTCGGTGGAGTGCGGATGGAAGCATGTCGGGTACTGGATATGATCGAGTCAGGCCTTGGGCATGCATACATGAAGATACAAGGGCTTGTCGCTTGCAGGCTGCAGGACGAGAGGTGTGGTGTCCCTTTCTTCGCTGCTTTCTAGTCTCTTCTCTTTTCTGACATTTTGCTTCAAGGGACATGTGGTCTTTCTATCCTCTCTGCACTTGAGAGTGTGTGAGTACCTCATTAATTGGTCCTCTCGGTTGTATGAAGTTCGTCCGTTTGCCCTTTTCTGAGACAAGGTCTCACGATGGCGACGGGCGGTAGGGATTGAGAAGCACCAAGTACAGTATCTGCTCTGCGAGCATGGCATGATATAAGGTAGTAGGAAAATGGTGCTACACGCGCTCACATTACTAGTGCCATTGTCACACAGCGACACAGCCGAGGCACCTATGCTCATCTGTCTCTACCTATGTCTGTCAATCTGTATGTCTGCAGCACTCGCATAGGCATCAGATTCTTTGCCGATTTGTGTTATGCAGGGTAAGTAAACTCGAGCGCAGCCCGTCTCCCTTATTTTGTCGCCCTGCGTTGTCGATATCCCGATCTGGCGATACACAGATGTAAAGTGCACACACACAAGGGACACCGAAGACAACACAAGCACAAGGTCGTAGTGTGCCAACTGGCAGAGAAGCGGGGTTAGTGGCGGCGAAGAGTGTATCAGAAGCCAATGGCTGCGCAGGTCGTCGTTGCGGTTGTACAAAGCACGATTTGCCATCAATGGGATGGTCAGACAAGAGAGTGAGACATATGGGTGGTGCAAGTACCTCGTGTGTTATGTCAAGGTACTGTACTTTCTCGCCCAACCGGGGGGACTCTGTGCTGTGCTGTATGTACAGCAGTGGCTCTCCCCCCTGTAGCGCCCGAGGGTCTCGAAACGGGCGGCTGTTGGGCGTCTGATTGGCAAGGCCGGGAGAGGGGAGATGCAGATGGGACATGGACGAGTGCAGACAGACAGGGAGGGATGGCGAGATGGAGAGAGGGAGAGGAGCCGCCAGCGCAGCAGATGTGCGACGTTGAGTCAGTGCCGGCCAATGGATGCGTGATGGCAGTGTGTGTGCGTGTGTGTGTAGAGTGAGATGCTGGGAGGCAGTAATTGGAGCTTCAGCATTTGTAGGTGCAGCTGATGAAGAAGAACAAGATTGAAGAGGGAAGTTTTGGTGTATCAAGACACGATGCAGTGGTTATACGAACAAGTACTAAGGTACCTCCGAATGAGTACAAGTGCAGAAGAGCATTGACGCGCTTCTGATGAGCCCCACAGGAGGTGCCTGTGGTGGCTGGAATGCTCGAGCTGTTGTACCCAACCGCCCAGATGCTGCGGGCGAGGTACATTAGCACATGGAAGCAATGTGCACCGCACGCTTGAAGCTCGGCATCCACTTGGCGCCACCCGGTTGCTGCACCCTCGCGCTTCTGCTCCGTTTTGGGTGTAAAAGTCGAGCTTGGAGGTCGAGTCGCCATTGTCTGACAATTGCTGTGTCCTGGTGCTGTCTGTTTGTTGATGATGAGAGTCTAACTTACCTGTGGCTGTAGGACAAGAAAATACTTAAGGTACTAAGGTAGTACTACTCGTTACGCAGGTGCGTGGCTGAACCAGCTCGGCAGCTTCCCTTCCCTTACCTGCCTAAGGCACCCCGGCTCCTTCTTGTGTCCTGCCGCCAGCACAGATCTGCTACCATCAGCATCGCATCTCGATAGCGGCAACCTCGTCCTTCAACAAACTCGCCAAACCCGAGGTGCCCCCTTTTTTCTGTCGGCTCCCCCCCAGCTCCTCCTTGTCATCGCTCATCTGGCTGCTGGCCAGCTGAAGAAGGCCGCTAAAACCCCATGGCGCCGCCGCCTGATTGGGCCGTGCCGTCAGCCACACCGACCAGCCTGGCCCGGGCCACCCTCTTTGTCCTCGACGTTGCAACCTTTTCGAATCGCCTTGTTCTCCTCTTGCCAGCGTCGAGCCCGTCGCCCAGCCACCGCCTGTCCACGGAGCGGGTCGGGTCGACTGGGGTGCGTGAGCGAGCGAGGATTGGCGTCGTGCTTTAGCTGTGCTAGTTGTCGCAGTTCCGTCAGCTCTCGTTTTCCCTTGGGGGGAACCAAAACAGAACAGAGAAAAAAAAACAAACCGGGCTTCGACTCCTTCACACCACCAGATGTACGAGGGAGGGTACTAATCAATATAGAAAAGGAAAAAAAGAGGCAATAGAGAGCATCTCGCTACCGGCTGAGCGACCGCAACGCCACGCCCGGTCCACGATGCCTCATCCCCGCCGCCGGAGCCCGGAGAGCTTCAGGAGGCGGAGGCGCGAGAAGCGACTGTCGCGCGAGGATCCCGCCGGCCTGTACTCGTCGTCGTCGCCCAAGAGCAGCGTCGCGCCTCAACAGACGGCGGGCGGCTACAGCGCCGACAGCCCACGCACGCAGCAGCAGCCGTACGAGTATCCGTCCCAGCAGGACAAGCCGCAGCCTCAACCTCAGCTTTACTCCCAATCACAGCTCCCCTCGCAGCCTCTCCCCCAATTCCAGCCACCGGAGCAACAGCCGCGGTTCCAGCCTCCGCCGCTGCACCACCAGCAGACGGCGTCGTCGCCGTATCCCTCGCCGCAGCAATACCAGCAGCAATACCCGGCCTCGTTCCCCCATCACACGTCGCTGCCGCCAATGTCGCAGCGCCAGACGCCCTCGCAGGATGTCCTGCCCCGGTCCCGGGCCTCGTCCGGCTCGCTGTCGTCGTCGCCGTCGTCCTCATCGTCCTCGTACATGGAAATCTCCCGACAGTATCCCACCTCCCGCTTCGGCGGCTTCTTCAGCACCTTCATCAAGGCCCCTTCAGAGGTGCGGCGGCGGCGCCGCCGCAGGGGCAGCGGCACCAAGAGGCGACGCGGCGTCTTCTTTGGTGGTGGCAGCAACTCGTCCCACTCGTCCATCAATTCCGACATGGCGTACGGCACGGGCTTCGTCAAGAAGGAAAAAGATCGGTCCACCCGCTACAGCAGCTCCGTTGCGGGCTCTGCCGCCTCCAGTTCGCATCCTCAGCAGCAGCAGCCATATTCACAATATCCCGCCGCGCTCCCCAACCGGCCATCTCCTAGGCTACCTAATGAGGGGAAGCGCAACAAGACGGATGAGGAGATCATTGCCATTGGTCGCCAGCTGTCGGATCTGGCTCGGAGGTCCAACGAGGAGGATCTCCGTCACGCGGGAAAGTCTCGACCCAGCGGACTGGCATCGACTGCCGCCGCCATCAGCGCACTGCGAAAAAGCAGAAAGGAGGCAAAGAAGCGAGGCCTTGCCGGCTCCAAGAAGCACCGCAACTCGTCGTCCGACGAATCGGACTGGGAGTCGGCTTCGGACGACGATGACTCATCTTCCGGCAGCTCGTCTAGCGATGACAGTCTTATACATCTGGCCTACGGCGGCGAGGAGTCTTCACGTTCCAACGTCGCCTTGTCTGGGAGCGACACTCACCTCGCTTACGGCGGCGATTCCTCACTTTCCAACGTTGCCCTGCCCGCCTTCGTTGGCGCCGCCGCCGCGGCCGTTGCCTCTCCTGTCGCCGACTCCATCCCTTCACACAGCAGGAAGAGCTCCGTTGTGGATCCTCGGCTGTTCGGTCCATTAAACTCGTTGCGTGGGCTGGTAAACACTCCTTGCGGGTTTGGTAATGAGACACCACTTCCGCCCTCCACGGGCTCGGGCCCCCATCTCTACGATAATGACAGACCAGCCACCGGTGGATCGCAGGCCGATTCCGCTCACCGTCCGGCACCTGTCCCCCTCCAGCAGCCGATCCCCAAGGCCCCGGTCTCTAAAAAGGTCTTCGAGGCCGGTAGGCGAGACTCTCGGAATAGCTACCGCCGCCAGAAATCCAATAGCGGAGTTCTTGACCCTACGCTCGGTGGAGGTGTTGCGGCAGCTGCCGCCGCCGCCGCGGCTCGCATGGCCGATGAAAGGGGGCCTTGGAGCGAGGACCGCATTTACCGCGACGACGTCAAGCTTGCCCGGCCAGACCCGGATGAAGACCATTTCCAGCGCGACCAGGCCCCCTTTGAGGAGTTGGAGCGGCGGCGGGCCAATCCTGAAGTGTACTATAACCGCCGAAATGACGATGTAGACTCCCCTCGGATGGAATCCAACCGCGAAATGCCCGACTACTTCGGCAAGGACTCGCCTGGCCTGGCCAGGGATGGCAGGACCTGGATGGAGCTTCACCCTGAGGAGCGCAAGGAGAGCCTCAAGTATCAAACTACCTATGATGCTCACATGCGGGAGATTGAGACGCGTCAAGCCCAAGAGCGCAGGGATCGACTTCGCAACGCCCAGCAGCAACCGCAACAGACCGCTCGTGCGACAAAGGCAGGTGATCGGAATGCTGACAAGCCGGCTCAGCCCGCCCCGAAACCCAATGTTGACCCTTTTCAATACCAGGTCGCCGACGATGCTTTCGGCACTCCTCAGTTCAACACGCCCCGCCGGCCGCTGACTCCTGAAATCGTCACCGTTGAACGTGTTCCCCACTTCACCGAGTCTAGGTCTGCCACTGCCTCTGCACCCTCTCCTGCGCCTTCAACGCTGGTACGACCGCCCAACGCCGACATTAGGCTTAGTCGAAAGGACTCCCACGAGCTCGAGAAGGCGGCAGAGGAGAGACAAAGGGGGATCCATACGGAATTTCGAGGCCGGGACCCACGAGCTGGGTACGAGTACGAACAGGAGGAAAGGGAAGCACGATCTATCCTAGACGAAGCCAAGCACTCCACCATTCCGGTTGCTGCTGTGGCCATTGCCTCTGCCATTGCTGTTGAGGAGGAACGTTCGCGGGAGCGCAAACGCCGCGAATACTCGGAAGACGGTTCTCGGGATCGATCTAGGCCTCAGAAGGACGTCGTTCAAGAGGATGCCGACAGGTACTACCGCGAGTCTGTGATTGCGCGGAAGATTGCTTCCGACGAGATTCGGTCTCGCAGCAAGTCCCCTGAGGAGTCCGTCGTGGATAAGTGGGAGAACCCGTCCACTAAAGAGTCGTTTGCTATCGTTTCACCTCCTAGCATGGAGGACAGGGAGCATGACGATGACGAGAACCCCTACGCGCCCCCCAATGCCGATGTCAAGGTCGACAACGAGATCTACCCGCATGATACTGGCAGGTTCCGAGTCACCAACGGTGTTGATGTCTCGAGGTTCAGGACCCGCGATGCCTCTCGTGAACGTCCACTTCTCAACATTGTCCGTCCCACTCCGGTGCCCAGCCCTGATCCTACGTCGGGAGCTGGTGAGGCCTTGAAGCAGCCAGCAGAGGTGCCTGCATCTGAAGAACTTTCAAATGACTTGGCTGATTCATCTGAGGATGAAAAGTCTGATCATAAAGAGGAGGCGGCGCACTCATCTCCCAGCGGCAAGTCCGTATCTTGGGGCGAAAACTCGACGAAGCGCTTCGTAGTCGAATCTCCCGAAGCTCGAAGCCGTGCCGAATCCCCAAACGAACCGGCTGAGGCAGAGGAGAAACCCAGACCCCGTCTCAGCAAGATTAGCCAATGGGGCAAGATTGCTGCCATGATGGCCGCGGGCACTGCCGAGCCGACGACTGAGCTCGACAGACATACTGCTAAGCGGAGCGGCGATGCCCCTGCCGATGACGGCGTGGATGGCGCAGCGCCTGTTCCCGGCCCCAAGCCGGTCAGCCCCGAGCCGGAACAGATGCCTGGGGCCTACGCCGACGACCTCGAGTTTGCGGCTACCGTAGCAGCTGGCTTGAAGGAGAGCGGCTTCGACCCTAACATTGTGATTGACGATCCAGCCTTCCGCCGTCGAGACTCTCGTCCGGGGACGAACGAGACCCCCGTCATGGACCACGCTGTTCCTGCGAGACCATCCGAAGACCCTGTATCAGTCCCTCTCAAGAATGACGTCCAAGGAAACGAGCCACTAGTCAATCTGGAAAGAAGCAGAGAACAGGAAGACGAGGAAGACCTCTCTTTGACCGATACGGAGGATGAGGAAGACGAGAAGACACCGAAGCAGGAAAAGCTTGATAGGCTTGAGAAGTATCTCCAAATGAGGCGGTCCGGTGAGATCAAGCCTCCCTCCCCGCCTCAAGAAGAGTCACGCGAGCCGCCGACTACGCAAGTTCGACCAGTCACCCCTCCTCCAAGGGGCAATGAGCGACGTAATATACTCGAGAACTTGCTTCAAAAGAGGCAGTCAGGCGAGATTCAACCTCCCCGGGAGGTCTTGGAAGCGGTAGAGTCGCGCAACCAGGGCAAGGAGCCCCAGACGACGGAGCATGGGACAAGGCGCGATTCCGATGTTGAGCAGCCTCCGGCGGCGCCGCGTGAACCAGAAGCCCTCGCCGATGCGGACGACAGCGCTTCCGACGTTGCTCCTGCTGATAGGCCGAAGAAGACAAAGAGCAAGCTGAAACGACGAGATCGTTTAGACGAGGCGTCAACCATCTCTTCCCGCCTTGATGACGACCAATCTAGGCTGGCCATTCCAGGCGATGAGGGCACTGAGCTCTCACGGATCTCGGTTCCTGGTGACGAGGCCAGCGATCTTCGTACCGTGTACAGCGTCGAAGACTGGGAGGATTGGGATAGCTCGCCAAGATCCATGCGGAAGTCGCTCGTCGGTTCAGAGCTGTCGACCTCTAGCAGGAGGAGCACGCGGGGAAAGCGTCGAAGCGCTACGGAAAGAGACATTCGCGAAAGCCGCGATGAGCATGACGAACGCGGCGCGAGGCCCGAATCCCGCGACGACGAAAGGAAACCCAGAAACAGGGAAGCCCGACATTACCAAGATGAAGATAATAGCGAGAAGCCTGTCGAGAAGCCTGTTCCCTCGCGGCAACGCAAGGACTCCGGTAAGAAGTCGAAATTCTTCTCCGGCATCTTCAAGTCCGGCAACAAAACCGACAACAGCTCCATCAACGAGAAGGGCGAGTCTTTTTTTGAGCAAGCCGGCACTCTTGGCGCGGGTGCCGGC
The DNA here is from genome assembly GCA_020002365.1 of Trichoderma gracile. NCBI lineage: Eukaryota > Fungi > Ascomycota > Sordariomycetes > Hypocreales > Hypocreaceae > Trichoderma > Trichoderma gracile. Next base: position 1,559,938 of record JAINEY010000006.1, read on the forward strand.
CTAGCGAGCATTGCTGCGGCCGCAGCAAAGGCCTTGACTCGCTCCAATGCCGCCGATGTCTCCTCGGACCCGGAGGACATCTCGCGAGATCTCCCAGGCTCGAGCCGGGAGGACGAAGAGGATCACTACCCCGTAATTGCTCCTCGAGCAATTGCGATTGATCCACAGTATGGTGATCTGCTCCCTCTACCGCCCAGCCTACCTGGGACCCCCACAGAGGCCAGCTTCGACGAGCTGCCCGGCCTTCCCGACAGTCGTCCTGGGACGCCGGTTGAGGATCGGAGCCGAAGATTCGAAAAGACGCATCGCCGGCAACGAAGCAGCCAAGAAAACAGCCTGTCAAACTCCCGCAACAGGTCACACAGCAACACCGCTGTTCCCCTGACACTGCTCAGGGGCATCGGGTCCAGACCTTCAAGTCCCGTCACCTATAGGACTTCCCGCACGCCACCCCGGCCGACGTCCTGGGATAGCACCAAAGAATTCATGCCTCTGATGCTTCTTGAGCAAGCCGGCCGTGGATCTGGCGACAGAAGCCCGAAAGGCGGAGATTTACCGCCCCTGCCTCCCAGCGAAGCAACGAGTGAGGCTGAAGGAGGGGCCATGTCCGACCAAGAGGAGCGCCGGGAGGGAAAGCTTTTGCCCGTCCTGCGACCTGAAGATTTCCGAAGCCCCATGCCTCCCAATGACGGCTTCAACCTAGCTGATCGCTCACTTCGGCTCCGAACTCAGATCCCAGCCATGGAGCACGCCGGCACTGACGAGGAATCTCAGGGTTCCACGCCAAAAGCGGACGTGACGTATCAGCTGCCCGTTCAGCCTACTGACAACACTCTAGGAGAAGCTGCGACTGGTGATGACGGCCGACTCCCTGGTCCTCGAACGGCTGGGAACGATAGTCCATCATCAATAGACAACAACTACGACGAAGCTGTCCCCATTGAGTCGACGCCTTCGTCGGGCCACTCGGCCAAGACTGTGGATGCCCAAGCCATACCGAGTCCCCCAACTCCTACTCAGCGCTTCCTCTCGCCCCGCCAGGATATTGTTCGCCATCCCTCCGATGACTTGACATCACCGGACGAACGCTCCGATGCCTTTGAAACGGCCCACACCTCACCTGCTGCCATGCCAGACGATGACCAATATGAGCCGGATCTGCCGCCTATCGAGCCATCAATGCTCGGCGCAATCCCCGAATTTTCAAGACCCGCAAAGTTTTTTGAGGACAAGGTACCGGACCACCCTGAACTGGCATCTATGGACAGGGTGATTGAGACTTTGCCTAGCATTGAGAGTGTCCCAAAGGACCAGGCCCGCACCGCCGCCCTGCAAGAATCTGCTGAGGGGTCATCCGACGAGGGTATGGAACGGGGGAACTGGAAGGAGAACAAGTCCATCTCATCAGGAGCGGAGTTTGACCGCGACTTCTCTGCCCAACCCACGGCTGACGAGACATCGGCTGCGTTTGTCGGGATTCCGGAATCAGCTATCGACAAGGACCATACTCTAGATACCGAATACATTGCTTCACCTGAGTCTTTCCCCAACAAGGTGCTTCCCCCTCAGGCGTTGGAGCCTGCCCGTGATAAGCCGGAGGAACATACCTGGGTCAAGGAGAGCAGGGCACAGCCTGTGATGGTTGAAGATGAGTCGGAGCCGGAGCCGGAACGTTATGCCCCGGAGCTGGAGGTTGAGTGGAAGTCTGAGCCAGTCGCGGGTTTCGAGCCTCTGGACGAGGTTGATGAAGCACCGTCCTCCAACGAGGCCTCGGTCGACATTGTACCTGTGTCTGACGATGTCTCGTCTGCCGTCATCGCAGAGTCAAGTCAGCGCTCAGTCCCCGAGGAAGTCGAAGAAGAAATTGTCATCGGGACGCTACCAACTGCAACTCGCAAGGTCACCGAGGCCGCTCCCGAGCCGATTTTGGAAAAAGCAACGGAAGGCAAAGGACCTGAGCCTGCTCAACATGATGCTCAGGCCCCTGGAGAAGGATATGCAAGGAAGCCTGCGACATCTACCGTCCTTGAAGACTCCGAAGAATCAGAAGAGGAAGATGAGTCCGATGACGAAGAGGACGACTCAGAAGACTCGGAAGACTCTGAGGAATCTGAGGAGGAAGAGGAAGAGAGGGTCAAACGCGCTGAGATGGCGGGCATCGCCAAGCGCGACGGCGAAGAGGAGCACATGGTTCGGGATATGACGGCGTCTATCGAGACTCTTGGGGCTGGGTCTGTGGTGTCAACGAGCTCTAAGAAAAGCAAGAAAAAGAAGAAGAAGAAGAAGAAGAGGAAGAGGAAGAAGAAGAAGAAGAGCAAGTCGGCGGCAGCCGCAGCAGCAGAAGCTTCCCACGATGCCCCCACTCAACAGACTACGGAGGCAACAGAGCAGACTGCTCTGCAAATTGTGGAACCTGCTGCCAAACCCGCCTCAGATGTTGCAGTCGTTCTTCCTGCAGAGCTCGATAAGAAGGAGGGAGAATCCGCAGTTGGATCTGTCCAAACTCCACCCGTTGACGCTGTAGAAGCGGTGGACGAAAACGCTGTTGACCCTCTCAAGAACTCCGCTGTGCCTGAGCCTGCACCTGAGGCTTCAGAACAGGTCACCCGCAAGATCGGAGAAGAGCAGTCTGCTGGAAAAGCACAAGACGCCGTTCCGACTCCTGAACCAACTCCTCACGAAGTCTTAGAACCCGCACCTGAACACACTGCCCTGGCTGATACCGAAGGGCCGCAAACAATTCCTCCAATCACAGTTGAGGAGACAACCCACGATGGAACGCGCGTCGATGACGAGCTTCAGAAGTGGGCTGCTACGGATAGTGAGCCGATTCCGCCTACGGACCATGCTGGCGATGACCAGATGGAGGTGACCTCACCAGGGCTCGGCGACGAACAAGAGGGTGAGAACAGGAGACTCCAAGGCGAAGAGGAGGCTATCGCTACCGAGAAGCCCGAAGTTCTGGCCCCCTTGCCCGAAGAAATGCCCCAGCAAGAAGAGTCACTGCCACAGGAAGACACGTCTGCCCCTACAACCCTGGAACTTCCCGTACCTGCCGAAACGGAAGACCGTGGCTCTCTTGTCCAGGATCGAGAGGCTCTGGTGACGGATGACATTGTTGCTACTACGGAGGAGCTGCCTGTTGAATCTCCCGCCGCGGTTGAAGAGGCCATCGACTCGATGTTCAAGGACCCAGAAGCTCCAGATACCCATGAGCAAGCACCCATCCCATCAGAGGAATCAGTCTCAGCGGATCGTCAATGGGGTGCAACCGAAGATGACAACCGCGAATCCAACGATATGGTAGCTGAACCCGAGTACGAAGAGACTATTCAGCTGCCAACTATCATGGAAGAACCTGGGCTTGAGGACGCAAGTGCTTCCGAGGCTGAGAGCTTTGTGCCATCCGAAGTCGATCAACATGCTCCCATCTACAGTGACCAACTCTCACCCATTCTGGAGGAGTTGATGGAAGATTTGTTGGACGAAGCAGCTCCTGTGGAGAAGTCCGAAGGGAAGCCACAAGACAGCGAATCAAAAGCAGAAGCTGTAGCAGACGAGTCAGCCTGGAACATTGGTCGTTCTGAAGACCAATTCGAGCACCAGGGCAGCGAGGAAGCTAGAGTACTGGAGTCCATTGTCGAAGAACTAGAAGACGACTCACTCGACTCGACACCAAACGAGGGTGTGCGGCGCACCATCGGGGAGACAGCGGATGGCAAAGATGCTAACTGGGCTCCCACTGAGCCCCCGTCATTTGAGCCAGAGATTTCTGAGCCGCTATTCTCCCAGGGCGATGCTCCTTCTGAGTATCCTACTCAGTTCTCTGAATCTGCCGAGCCAACGCAAATCGGCGAGAGCTTTGCGGTTCCAGAGGAGCCTTTGCGACCGCCACCTCCTGTGCCGAACGATGTCAGTGAGACCAGCTCCAAGGCGACCGAAGTCGAACTGCCAGCTCCTATGGAACCAGCAGTTGATGCTCATCCCGACTATCCCAGTGAGCACTACAGCGATCATGCTGAGCCACCGCAGATGGAAGAGAGTGTTGCAGTCCCGGAGGAGCCTATGCGGCCGCCACCTCCTGTACCGAATGCTGCCGATGAAACCGCCGAACGCGAATTTGCAGGCCCAATGGAACCCGCTGTTGATGCTTCTCCTGAGTACCCTAATGAGGAGCATCCTGTCCCTGTTGAGTCAACGTCAACGCAGATGGAAGAGAGTTTTGCGATCCCGGAGGAGCCTGAACGGCCGCCACCTCCTGTACCGGACGCGGCTCATGAAGCCAAGCCTGATGCGATCGAACTCGAATCATCAGTCCCAACGGAACACGTCGTCGACTCTCCCTCTCTAGATGGGTCTGACAAACTCGAGGCAACCACACCGGCAGCTACTGACGCCGCTGATGTCTCCTCGCCTGAAGGCCGTGAGCAAATTAACGAGCAACTCTCTACTCCGGCCCCTGAAACAAGTCTCCAAGACCCTGAACTCAAGGACGTTGATTCTCTAAAAGCAGTAGACGACGATGAAGGACGGAACGACATTCCTACTGAGGAGGGATCCAAGGTACGGGACGATGCGACAGTTGAGCAGCCCTCTAGCACTGATCTGGGCCAAGAAGGTGTGCCTCGGGGAGATCACCCCTCACTGGATTCAAGCCCTTCTGAGGCACGCAAAGAAGATAATGAGCCCGAGCATGACGAATCCAGACCTCGACCAGAGTCTGAGTTCAATCCACCGCAGGAAGCCAGCCGCGAACTGGATCTGGAACCTGAACCGGAGCATGAGGCCGTGGACGATGAATTGAAGCCGTCAACGGGTGACATCGATGTGGAGGCGGAGCACTCTGAAGGAAAGCCAAAGGAACCCCAAGTCCATGTTACCGAGTCCGATGCCCCCCTCGAAACCGAACCCTCTGTGCAACTCCCTCATGAGGAGGAGCATGTGTCCGAACAGGAGCACAACGACAACGTGGCTCCTGGTGCGGAAAAGACAGATGAGAAGGCAGAAACTCCTGGCCAAACTGAAGCTGCCTCGGCTGACACTTTGGAGCCATCGGAGGAAACCAGCCCTGCTCAAGAGCCTGACATGGAACCCCAACAGGATGAAGCCACTGCACCGGAAGCCGAACCAGTTGCTTCACCAGCCATCCCAGCAGATGCGGACGAGAAAGGGGAAGTTGAGCACTCGGTACAGCCTGAAGATTCCGAGCGAATGGATCTCGCTCCGGATGACACTGCCGCTCCCGTAAGCACAGCGCCGCAAGGCTCTGATGCTTCTCCTCAGGCGGACGAGCTACAGACTGAAGACGCCCTTGTTTCACAGGAGGCTCAGACGCCGATGGAGGGGGAGCTTGTTGAGCATGCCAAGGAAGCCCAAGAATCAGCTGTGGCCGAAGATCAGAATGAATTTGAGGCACCCGTCGAGACAATGAAGGAAGACTCGATCAGCGCCACGCCGCCGATTTCTGATCTAGTTATGGATTCTAGGGAGGTATCAAACTTGGACAATGATACCATTGTTGTCGACGAGGCACGCTCTGAGCCTGCAGACGCTCCGGTATCTGATGTTTTCGAGACCCCTCTGGAGGTCACACCGATTGCCAAGGACAAACCTGAAGAGCCCCCCTTGGAACAAGCATTGGACGAACCCCAGCAAGACCAACAGCCCGACGAGCCCAACGAAGAAATGAAGTCCGATGATCCTGAGGCTGCGACGGTAGTTGAAGAGGCCACCAAAGAACCTGAGACTGGCCTTGATGAGGCACAAGTTACACCTACTTCGGAGGAGTCTCAACGGGAACCGACGTCAGAGACGCAAGAACCAACCTCCGAGGTATCGAAGCCACAAGAACTACCTCGCGAGGAAGCAGTGGCTGAGCAGGAGGCTCAGACTGATGTTCAACCTGCCGAGCCTGACACAGCTCCGGAGTCTCAGGTCATGGAGCCAACTCATGACGACAAATTGGATGAGTCTTCAAAGCCAGACACTACTGTTGCAGAAAGCGAACCGCCGTCTACCGAGCGGTCCGATCAGCATGCACTCGAGTCTGCTTCGACAACCGAGGCTTCAGCGGAGGCTTCCCAGGACCGCACGGAGAAACCTCGAGAATCGGTTGAACCTGCTGATTCCGAGGCCCAACAGCCGAAACCTGTGGAGACGAGGTCAAACTCCGTTAGGAGCTCATCAATGCATTTGACTGTCCCTGGGCAAGAAGAGGACTCGGGAAGTGAATACGGCAGTGACGACAGTTACGATGCTTCATCCGTGGCTTCAGACATGTCATACCAACGCGACTTCATGCGATCTGGATCCCTTGGACCGAATGACTCAACGACACGGCTTACCGGTTTCGAGGTGGTGGCGACTCCGCGTGTAGAAGGACATGCTCACAGAGACCGACACCGCAAGAAGAAAAAGAAGAAGAAGGGCAAAAGCAAGCACAAGCGCAAGAAGTCGCGGAGCGGAAGCGATCCGTCATCCTCGCTGACGAGCCTCAGTGAATCGGTTCCGACGACTTCGAATCCCAGCCTCGGAGGCAGCGTGCCAAGCCTCTTCGTAGAGCCCCCTGCCGACCAGCCTCAAGTCCCAGGACAAATGGAAACTGGTTCGCATGCGACTGACAGAAGAGACTCTGGACCTGTACCTGCAGGGTCTGATGGTCCGGTGACTCATCCTTCTACTGAGGATGATCTGTTCTCAAAGTATGCGGACGAGCCTGAGCTATCGCCGTCCGAACAAGAGAAGCCGACTGAGCGCGCCGCTGCTGCATCACCAGACTTGGAAACTATCCTGGAAGAGGTCGTCGGAGAGGAACCACAGCCAAAGAAATCTACAGACTCGCCCGATAACGAGACTGCCGAGGTTCCACCTCCGTCTGAAGACGTCGGGCCGAAGCCAGTAAACGAACCAAACTCGAAAGACCAAGCGGCTCCCGCAACAGAAGCTCCTCAAGAAGCAACTGCTTCCGCACCTCTGGAAGATGACTCGGAAACCAAATGGGACATGTTTACAGGCAACTGGGGCAATTCCTCAGGCAGAAAGGCCGAATCTGGCCTCATGGAGAGTCCTGAGATTACTCGCGGCAGCAGAAAAGTAGCCGAGGACGCGGACGGCAGCTCAATGCATATCATCCAAGACGCACCTCTAGTCGAAGAGCCCTCAGAGATCTCGACACCGCAGCGGATGTCAGTCGACATTCCAGGAACAGCTGCGAGCGATGAGCGCGCAGGATCGCTGTTGCGAAGCGAGAAGCGAGCCTCGTCCGTTCCCGGATCTCAATCGCCAAAGAAGGGCTCGAGGTCTGCTAGTCAAGGCGGCGAAAAGTCCGATCGGTGGTTCGGCTCTTTCTCTGGGGGCATGTCTCTCTTCTCTGACCGGTTCGGCAGTCCCAGGAAAAAGAAGGCAAAGGATAGAGACAAGGACCCTATAGGGGGAGATGACAAGGAAGACCCCAAGGAGGAGTCTTTTTTAGGGAATCCAGCTCTTCGGCAAAGCGGTGACGAGAGGAGCTGGGAATCAAATCAAGAGGACAGAGAGGACATGATTGACGACTTTCTGCACGGAGGTGGTCTCCCTACCACCCCCAAGAAGCGCAGGAAGCGTCACGATCCCTCTGCCGCACCCACTACACCAAAGCGCAGCGAAAGCATTGTGGAATCAGGAGATGGAGAGGGTGCAATTGTGAGGAAGGGTGAGCGTGGAGGTTTGTTTGGAGGAGACTTGGTTGAGAGCCCGGTACTTGAGGCGACGGAACCTCTTGGACCATTTGAGCTGCTGCGGCGGCATTCACAAGCGGAGGATCCTATCGGTGGACTACTTCGGGAGGCATCGGAGATCTCGGTGCTCCCGCCAATGGATATGATGTCTGAGTTATCTGATTACGAGTTGTCTGACTATAGGTTGTCGCCCCCGCGAGGGTTGCCCGCGGTGGAGGAGCAGCCGGAGGCAGAGGCCGAAGCGACAGCCTCTGAAGTTGGCTTCTACAGAGATAGTGGGTTTGCTGGAAGTCCTCCTCCCCACGACCGATCAAGGAGGCATAGCATCAGCACGATACCCCTTGAAGAAGATGAAGAGAAGCAGCGCGACAGCGGGGTCGACGCAGACTGGATAGAAGCAGCCATGGCACAGCTCAAGACGCCCGAGCCGATCAACAGAACACCAGAGCGGCCCCAGAGACGCCTACGACGATCCACGCTGGGTGGCCAAAGACTACGAGATTCCGCTTCTTTGCGGGAAGCGGCGCAAGACCCGGATAGGAAGACAATACCGGGAACGAGGGAGCGAGTGTTGACAGGAACAGGAACGCGACCGGAGACTCCCTCGGGGAGATCCAGTCCTACGAAGAAAGGCTACGGGGCCATCGCCGGCATAGGAATTGCGGCACGGCTTGCGAGCGGCAGAACGTCACCAATGACCACTTCGACAGAACGATCCGACACTCTCCCGGGGCTGCGACGGTCGGTGACCTCGCCGGCGGCGGCAGCGCCGCTTCGAAGCCTGCGACGTGCGGTCAGCGCGCAGATCGGGCCGGGGCTACAACGCCCGGAGTCGCCGTCACTGGCGGTGCTGCCGGTGGTGACGGAGCAGCCGCGAAGCGTCTCAGACAGCCACATCCCGTCAGCCACCAAGCACCAGGCGGGAGAGGCAGCGCGGGCCGACCCTGGTCGAGGGACGCCCAATAGCGGCGTGGCGCGGCAGCGGACCCCTGAGCGGCTGAAGAGCTCGGGCGGCAGCACAGTGCGGTCGTCGTCGAACCCATCGCCGCCGCTGCTGAGGCGGGCAGAGAAGCGCATGTCGCTGCGCCAGGCAAACATCACCAGCAGCGACCACAGCGGCTTCGACAGCAGCAGCAGCGCGCCCCTTGCGACCAAGAACCCGAACCCGAGCACGACGTCGATCCCCAACATCAGCCCCATCCCGACGCCGTCCATCGCGGGCTCGATTGCAGACTCGATCGCGGGCATCCTCGAACCCAGCCCGTTCCCAGCCTCGTCCTCGTCGTCGCCTTCCAAGCCCGCTGCCGCCAAACCGCCATCGAAAGCAGCGTCCGAGCCGCCGGTGGCCAACGAGGGCCGTGTGCGCGCAAAGGACAAGACGGACGTATACGTGAGTGCACAAGAAGATTCCTTGAAGCTCTCGTCACCTGATTAGTGCCCGCAAATGACCTGATCCACCGGCGTGCATGAGCACAGTCTGAGTCTGAGTCTGTGTCTGTCTGAGCGCTGCTGGTGGTCTTTTTTCCCCTCTCTATTTTTCTGCCTCTTGTTCTGCCAGCCCAGCCACCCCAAAAAGGTGTCAGCGCCTCTTTCACCGCCCAGCCTCGTGATTTTCCGCACCCCCAGCAGCTCCGCCCAGCTGCAAAGGCCTCTGCATCTTCCACGGCTCTTCTGGCTCTCTCTCTCACTGTCGCCTGCTGCCGACCGAAAGTGCCTGCATGCCGCGTCTGGTCATTTGCGGGCATCTCTGATACCTTTATTTCTATTTTTGTCTTCTTTTTTTACTGTCACCTATAGCTGTTAATTTTATTCCATTCTTGTCTCTACTTGCCTCGTCTCTCTGCCGGTCTCGTCTGGTCGGCATCGCCTCGTTCTAACACTTCTGGCTTCTTCATAGGATGGGTACGGCGAGGGCCGCATCGGCTCGCCACTCTCTCCCACAAGGCCGCACAGCATGCGTCGACGCCAGAGTATGCAAGTCCTCGAGCTCGAGGCCCGCGTCGAGCAGCTCATAGCCGAGAACCGCCTGCTCTCCGACGCCCGCCACAGCACCGACCAGCACCTGAGCCACCGCGTCGTCACCGCCCTTTCCGACCGCGACACCCAGATTGAGAGCCTCAAGCAGACGCTCAAGTTCCTCCGCGGCGAAGTCTCTCGCCTGACTGAGGTCAACGAGGGGCTGACCAGTGCCAATGCCGAACTAGCCAGCAAAGACAACAGCCGGTACGCAGACCTACAGGTGACCGCTGGTCAGGGCGGCAACCAGGATGCCCTCATCCAGGCCCTGCACGAGAAGGATGCCCAGATTGCCGACCTGACGGCCAAGCTCGATGCTGCTAAGGAGCGCATCCGCGAGCTGCAGCGCCAGATCCTCGAGTCCAAAGCTGCCGACGTGCAGTTCCTCAACATCAAGGACGAGGACTACTTTGACCACCGCTGTCAGCAGCTCTGCTCCCATGTCCAGCAGTGGGTGCTGCGCTTTTCCAAGTTTTCCGACATGCGGGCCTGCCGCCTGACCAGCGAGATCAACGATGAAAAGATCATCGACCGCCTTGACAACGCCGTCCTCGACGGCACTGACGTCGACAGATACCTCAACGACAGGGTCCGCCGGCGGGACATCTTCATGTCCATGACCATGAACATGATTTGGGAGTTTGTCTTTACCCGATACCTGTTTGGCATGGATCGCGAGCAGCGACAGAAGCTGAAATCGCTGGAGAAGCTGCTGACCGAGGTTGGCCCTCCCCAAGCGGTGCGCCAGTGGCGTGCCGTTACCCTTACCCTGCTCTCGAAGCGTGATTCGTTCAAGAGACAACGAGACCTCGACACAGAAGCCGTCGTCCAGGCCATCTACCAGACGCTGTGCAAAGTCCTCCCGCCGCCGTCCAATCTGGAGGCACAGATTCAAGCCCAGCTGCGGAGGGTCATGCACGAGGCCGTCCACCTCTCCATCGAGATGCGCACGCAAAAGGCCGAGTACATGATGCTGCCGCCTCTACAACCGGAGTACGACGCGGACGGCGAGCTTGTGCAGACCGTCCAATTCAATGCGTCCATGATGAACGAGCGCAGCGGAACGCTCAAGATGACCAACGAGGAGCTTGAGGAACGCGGCGCCATCGTGCGCGTTGTCCTCTTCCCTCTGGTCGTCAAGAAGGGAGATGATGACGGTTCAAATGATGAGGAGGTTGTCATCTGTCCCGCCCAGGTGCTCATTGCCCGCAGCAAGCTCACGCGCCAACCCACGCCATCTACTGACGGGGGGAGGGTTTCTACGGGCACAGGCCGTCTGAGCGGTGGCACGACATCTCCTGATACTAGACAAGCCAAAGCTGTCTAAGAAAGCTTACCGCAATGCTTGCGTGAGCGAGTTGATGATGATGACATTATGAATTTCCCTTTCTACTTCGCCTGGTTGGCGACAAAAGTTGAGCGAAGGCGATTTCGCGTTTTCCCTTTTCTCATGATTTCTTTTCTTTTTCGTTTACATATACATTTGTTATCATGACTTTTATCTATGTCATTGGTTCCTTGTTCATCGTCTGTTTTATGGTACTGCTATGGCTTTTTTCTTTCTCTTTTCCTTCTACTATTGGATGAAATGCGGGATAAGAGAACAGCATGTTTAGCATGTTTTGATGATACGATATCTATTGGAGACCCGTTGGGCTCCTGCAGTGATGGATAATGACGATTTTGATACTCTCTGGGTTTTGTACTTAATCTACTGTGTCTTTCGAATCTTCTGTCTCATTTTCACGATTGTCGTTTCGGTTTGCTTGGAATTCATGACCATGTACGACTCTACTGGGGTCAAGATTACGAGATTTGATCAAAGATTATGACTGAACGAATGAGATTAGACATCTTCTCACCAATATACACACTATGAACAAACCCCCCTCTCCTTGCATCCAATCGCCGTGACGTCCGCGTATGACAAGGCAGAATGAAGCAAGGCCACCGCTAGCTAAGGTAGTTCATCTAATAGTATCCTGCAGGTCTGAGCAAATTGGGCTGCTTCCGTCCTACATGAGAGCGGGAAAACTGCATGCATCCAATGGGAGTCTGCATGTACTCTTACAATACCAAGTTCTGCTCGTACGAGTCGAAAAGAGTCACAAAAAAAAGTTGGAGTTACGTTTGGGCATCGATGGGCTCATCTGTGCATTGTCTCCTCACTCCACCGGTTGGGTATGATCCGCCCAATCTGGGCATATTTTCGATGCATACCTAGTCTCATGTTCTAGAGAGAGAGATGGGTGATTCTGATTTGTTCAGTTGATTGATTCTTTCATTCTCTAGATTCTATCGTCCCTTTAGCTGCAGATTAGCATAATGCTACAGTCCGCATAAGGGGTGATCGCAGCCAGGCCCCCTCCTATTCACCCACGTCTCAAAACGCCTTCCGATCAACCATCCGCCTCCACCCCTCCAGCGTCCTCGAGACGTCGCCGGCCTGCTTCTCGCCATGCGTCTGCGCAATGATGCTCAGCAGCCACCGCAGCCGCGTCGTGCGGCCCCAATCCCCCTCTTGCAGGTCCCGCGTCACCACCTCGGCCACGCGCGCCAGCACCTGCGGCGAGACGGCCTTTGCCAGCGCCCGCTGGACGCTCACGCAGCGGTGCAGGCGCCGGAGCAGCTGCCGCTCGTTGAGGTGCGGCGCCTCCATGTACCACTGGCCGATGCGGTCGACGAGCGCCATCTTGGCCTGGATCTCGCGGGCGATGTCCTCGGGGTCTGCGTCCGGCGGGGTTGCGACGCGGGGGAGGTCGAGCAGCTCCCAGTGCACCGGCCGTGTGATTTCGGGGTCTTTGATGATGCGCTCTATGTAGGGGACCCAGGCTTCCCAGCCCCATGGTGTGACTCGTGAGTCTCGGCCAAGGCGGGCTCGAATGCTTTCGTAGAGCTGCAGGGCGAGTCTGTGGTCGTCGCATGCCGTGGCGATGGTCCGAGCTGTGTCGATGGACACTCGAGAAACTGGAAGTGAAGTGACAGCGTGCATGAGGGTGCCTGTCCGATTGATGTCCCTGAAGAAGCCGTAAAGCTCTGACAAGACGTCTGTTGCGTTGGGGAGACCATGAATTGCTGAAAACAAAGCTGCCCATCGTTGTGACGGGGAGCTGTACTTGGTTCGCGTAAGCTCAAAGTGAGTAATAGTACTCATAAGCTCTGCTGATTTGAGTCGGGCGACTATAACCTGCCACAATTGGGCGGATGCAAGGCCCATTCCATGAGACGCGATGAGCTCTCGGTAAGATTGGGCGATTTCCGCGTTTGTTGCTGCGGAGTTGTATGCCTTGAACATCAGCCACGCAAAACGTAGCATTCCGGTCTCCTCTACATCTTGCTCTCGCTCTGAGATGAGAGCATTGATTTCAAGATCCAGATTCTGCAATTGCAAGCGGTCCAAGTTTGACAGCGCTTCTCCGAACTGGGATGCAACGCGGGTCCAGAGTGGGTGAAGATTGCGGCTGCTTGCTTGGGCAACGAGAGAAGACCGTGCTAAGGTCGTTATCTCGTACATGGGAATCTGAGCACGGATGTCTGCCGGCATTATACTCAGCGCTTTTCTGAATATTCTGATGTTCTGATAGCCGCTCCCCGATGAGCACACTATAGAGGCAAACGTAGTCCACAGATCCGGCAAAGTGACGCTCTTGGGAACTCTCGTTTGGGCAATCTCGAGACCAGTCAAGACAGAGCGGCGAATGCGAGCGATGAGCAAGTTAACCAACTTCGGATCTGATATGATATCTCGAGAGGCCTGGTCGAGAGGCTCCATAAGAAAGCGCAGTTCCTCTACAGAGAGGTTTGCAGTTTCCATCCTGAGGAAGTAGTCGCGCTGAAAGGGCTTCAACAGGCCTTCCAATGCTTTTTCGTCTATGGTATCGAGCAGCGATATACTGTATCGCAGCGCTGACAGCTCGCGGGGTACTTTTGCCGGTATGGGGGCATCCTGATAAAAGTGTTCGGAAGTGGTGATTTCTGGAGGAGCTGGGACAGTTGCTTCGCTGGTCGATGCGCTGGAAACGATGTTATCCGCCGGAGGGGGCTGAATGAAGGGCTTGTCTGCATCAGACTTCTCAAGCCAGGAGATGAGGCTCTCGAAGAGCGCCGACGGGCCGATTGATTGTTTCTTTCTCCGCCGTTCCTCCACTGTAGATGGCGGCTCCCACTTGCACTCGCTGGGAACCCAGGCAACGTCAAAGTGCCACAGCGGGGAATACGTGGCCGACGAAGGCATGATGCCCGTCATGTTGCGCTTGCCGAGCTGGCGGCGGCGGCTCTCGAGAGGTCCGGAGTGGGAGCTGATTCGTCGGCATGACGCGGCAGGGGAGAACTGGCGGTGATAGCGGTCAATGGCCTGGCGAAGCATCGCGTCCGTGATCCAGACGGCGGAGGAGGAAGACACGATGCCTCGGGGCGGGCATTGCGCCGCTGACCGCACTGACATGGCAGTGCCGCGGACGGGTGAATTGGATGGATGACAGTGAGAGTTATCGACGAGCCATTGCAGTTGTGACGTCCAGGGGTGAGGAGCTGTCGCCGTCTGAGCAGGCTGAGAGCTGCTGCTGTTTCGCGGGCTTCGCTTGCAAGATGCCTGGAAGCTTCACAAGATTCGATGCTCAATTGCGGGCTGTCGGGAAAAACTGTAGTTCCGGTGGGGGAGCCCTGGAAGTTTGTGGGGTCTTGGTTAGGTAAGCATGTACATATGTGTCCCAAAAGACGAGACGAAGACTGCAGGCGGTCGGTGGAGATTTGCAGCGGAGCACCGGATAGTGGGGAAGTACCTACAGTTTGCACGGGCCCTCACCAAAGTCGCCGTACCCAAGGCCCCCTCATGGCATGTCATGTGCGCCGCGCACCAATCGGATTGCGAGTAGAGTGAGGTACATACAGCCGGTACTGTAAAGGGTAACAACCTGTGAGATGATGCGTCCCTTCCAGAATATCCGAGCCCCCGTCATCAGCATCCAAAGCGGCGGTACAAGCAACCCGTACCTCGACATTTCATTAACATTAACCCATCCGCTCCGCCTCACTCGCTCGCGCAAACCCCCCCGGCCTTCCAATCTCGGGGTCCAAATGAGCTGACGGGGGCCGATCCATGCATGGCCGATCCATCCTTGCATCTGATGCCGAGCAAGCAGCTGCTTCCAGGCCGTTGCTTGCATTCGCTAGCTCGCCAGTTCGCCAACCCGCTTTCGCTTGGCTCCCCTGAGCTTCAATAAGAGACACTCTGCTCTGTTTCACTGAGCTCTCCCTGAAACCAATCCAGACAAAAGACGCAGCCGAGAGAGCCACAGAGGCGAGACAGGGCGAAGCTGCTGAAGAAAAGACATAACAAAGCTCGAGACAAAAACAAACAACAAAGGACGGAGTGATACACCAAGCAGCAGCTCACTCACCGCAGCTCACCGCATCACGCACACCCCCCACGAGAACCACTGGAGCTCGCCCACAGCTCGCCCAGCCTGCCCTCGCATAAGCTCGCCGCATTCATAACCCCGGGCGCATCATCATATCTTCGACCGCCCAGCTCGCTGCGGGCTCCATGGCTCTGCGTGTCCCTTCGTTGTTGCTGTCCAACCTCGAAAGTCGCTTATGAAAGTTGCTGATGGAGCCCGTGGTGTACGAAGAGACGCCTCTAGCCGACTACCTCAGAGGTATGTTGCGGTGCCCGCATTGCTGGCCTGTCTCCCCCTGAGTCGCGCGCATGCTAACAGGTCGACTCTGGCGCTCAAGATGGAGGTAACCTGTCGGAGGCGGAATGGGCTCCCATAGATGGCACTCCCGATCACCGGTCGACGATAACGTCCGATTCCTCGCCGCCTGCGAGCCCGACTCCCTTTGCGCCGTCCGGCCGTCCATTGGTCAAGGCTCGATTCCGCAATGCTACCAGCAGGCCGGAGCCCGTCGAACAGCCACAGGCGCCGCCTTTGTCGCTGCAGTCGCTGAGGAAAAGCTGCTCTGTATGTTGGACCTCGTCTGCTGTTTGAAGCTTCACCGCTTCTGCGGCCACACGGCATCTGCTAACCCGGGCCCGATCCCGTCTGTACAGGCCCTTCTCGCCGCGAGCCTCGATGGCGCAGACAACGCCCGCTTCCTCGAACAGTTCAGATATACAATTATAGCCTCGCAGCTGCTCAGTGGCCACTCTCTGCCCGGATACCGCCCGCCAGCCCTGAAGTCGCCGGGCTCGACCGCGGACAACAATGACCAATCTCTGCTCTCGACCGAAGGTATTATAGTGTCCGTCGTCGGAGCGCTAGCTCTCGCCGTCTTCCTAAGCTGGGCACTGAGTAGTGCGCCATCGCATGTGACGAAACGACGCCTAATATTGGTGCTTATTATTGCTGCAGCGGCGGTGCTGGTAGGACAGGTCTTTGTGCGACGGCAGTGGCTCCGCTACCGCAGAGAGCAGGCCCTGGCGGAGATTTCCACCTTTACCACGAACTCGCAAAACTTTGACAGCGCAACTGAGGCCACGCTCTCTCTTGTCCAGGAAGTCGAGCTTGTCTCGCGTGGATATCGAATGTCAGTCCTGACTTAGCATCCCCCTTCTCCTTGTCGTGGATCTTTCAGCGCGGCTACGTCAAAACAGGCCTTTTGAACTGACACCCTCATAGTAGCGTGCCTCTTGCACCAGTCAGCCGACTCGAGGATCGTACTCAAAGCAGAAAATGCGTTCGACTGCGAAGGGCGCTCAAAAATGCCTTTGCGGATGTTCTTCAGACGTACAACCAAGTGTCCGACGTTGTCAGGGGTTTCGCCGAGCAGGTGGAGTTGGAGAAGTACTACGACATGTACGACGTGAGCGATTTCGACATTTCAGACTCTCGTCTGGGCTTCAACGCTGCCGAGTTTGACGACCTGGAGTCGCTGAGGACTTTGAAGATTCTGGCCGCGCGGTTCCATACTACGCGGAAGATGCTCCTCTGTGCCCTGTTGGCTCTGGATGCGAATGGCGAGGTCAAAGATTTGCTGCGCTGGACGGCTGCGGTAGAGTCGCTGCAGAGCGTCAACATGTTGACCAAGTCCGTGTTTGAGAAGCTGCAAGGGATACTAAGCGAGGAAGAATGTGAGTGGCTATGTCTTGCACTTTGGGTCCTGCCTGGATTCGTGTACTATCCCTGTGTCTTGGACCGCCTTTTCTAACTCATGGTAGCATTTCCCTTGCCACCCACTCCTCAATTGCCTCTGACGCCGGGCAAAGAGCGATGGCGCTCACAGCTGCGCAAGCTCAATTCCATGTCTACGGGCATCCGAGGCTTGCAAGCCAAGCTTCACTTGCTGCGAGAAGAATCCGACCGAGCGCTAGATGACTCCAACGACATTTCCGAAATGGGACCCAATCTCATGTCGCAGTACGACTCTATTGGAGTGGACCTGAGAATGCTTATGGCGGCATGGGAAGAAGGCAGAGCTGCTCTAGCCCAGGGCATTGACAGGAACGAGAAGAGACTCTCGTCCATCAGCACGCTGCTGTCGCCTGCCAGCTCGCTCAGCGGGCTCACAACGATAGGCGAAGGAGGCACAGCAGACGCCTTCAAGGCCCTGACGGGTGAATCGCCGCCGGCTTCAGACTACCACGACGGGGAAGACGACCAGGAGGTGTTCGAAGCGGTGGCCAAGCCGCGACCGCGGAGCATGCTGACGCGAGAGGAGAGAATCGCAAAGGTCAAAGAAGACAGGGAGCAGAGGGCATTGGCACGGCAGCAGATGGAGGCGACCAAGGGCATGCTGAGGGAACTGGAAACAGTCATCAGCCTGCGGCCCCAGAAGCGAGCCAGTGCCCCTGCTGGCCCTCGCGTCTCCCTGTGAGCTCGGGAATCACAAGTCTCGACGATATTACTTTTTCCTACACCTCATGTAACATGTACAGGCGCACGGTACCATACGTCACTCTTTCTCATTCTGCTTTTTCCTTTTCTGTTGTTCCATTATTGCCTTTTTTTCTTGATTTTCTTTTTCCTTGTCTTTTCTTTCTCTTTCAAAGTTTGGGGCAAGACACGGTGTAACGGCTACGGGTCTAGGGCGATTGGCTGTTTGCTTTTGCATTTGTTGCCGCTCTGTTTTTTTGTTATCGTCTTATAGAACCGATCACTTTGATCGCGGCGGAGGCGGTGTCCTTTCTTGTTTCCTTTGTACTGGCTTGACTTGAACTTAGACAAGGCGTCTGATGGGGATCGTCACGCACCGCAATCTCTTGTATATAGCTGGGCATTTTGGCAGGATACCTCATCTCTCAGGCACGCGGCTGTAGGAATGCGATGGATGAGATGATGGGCTACCAAAATTGACTGCGAGGATGCGATATTTCGACGAAGCTGTCTGAATTACTTTCAGGATATTGATCGCGAGTGAACATTGTCACTCTACTGTGTCAATGAATGTCCGTCTTCTTACTCTTGTCTTCCATTCTCCCTCTCCGAGAAGAAGAGCAGTCTTCTGTCATGCTTAATCATACGTAGAATCGAACACTGCTCTACTCTCTCTCTTTGATCCTGTATTAGGTATAATAAGCCTCCAGCAAATGAATGATGAAATAGATTCAAAACGGGGCACGCTACCTCGAGTGTCAGCCTAGCATATATGAGACAGCATGTACCGTTGCCAGCACTTATCAAGGCAAGGGTAGAAAAAAAGTGCTGCCCCGCGTCAAGTTGGCGCCTCGGACCAGCACCAAGACGCGTCTCGACGCCGCCCACAAGCTTCGTGTTAAGTGCTTTTTCTGCCTGCTATTCCCTGGAGCTTCAACTCTCCACCAGACGCCGTGCATTTTGCCTTCTCTTCTTCCTTTCCACCAACAAAACTCAGCCACTCTGACTTGACTCTCTCTCTCTCTCTCTCTCTCTCTCTCTTCTTTCTATATTCGTCTCTGTCCATCAAAGTCTGCTCTCATCTTCTCTCCTCCTTCTTGTCTCTTTTTTCCATTACGATAATCACAACTCTTCTATAGCCAGTACGTTCTGAATCCCTCTATTGCGTGCATTCATTCCCTCGACAACTCGTCATCGAAGGGATCTGACACGGCAGCAGAAATGTTGGAAGCACGGTTGGAACAGGCTAGCATCCTGAAAAAGGTAAACTGACACGATCCCGCGCCCGCCCTCCTCTCTCTCTCTCTCTCTCTCTCTCTCTCTCGCCCCCATTGAGGCTGCTGCTGACGAGGGGACAATGAATCAATCGACAGGTGGTCGACGCCATCAAGGACCTCGTGCAAGACTGCAACTTTGACTGCAACGACTCGGGCATCGCGCTGCAGGCCATGGACAACTCGCACGTCGCCCTCGTGTCCATGATGCTCAAGGCCGAGGGCTTCTCGCCGTACCGATGCGACCGCAACATCGCCCTCGGCGTCAACCTGACGTCCCTGACAAAGGTGCTGCGCGCCGCCCAGGGCGACGACATCCTGACGATCAAGGCCGAGGACGCCCCGGACGTCATGAACCTGCTGTTTGAGAGCAGCGGCGAGGACCGCATCAGCGAGTACGACCTCAAGCTCATGGACATTGACCAGGAGCACCTGGGCATTCCCGAGACGGAGTATGCGGCCACCATTACGATGCCGTCCAACGAGTTCCGGAGGATCTGCACAGATCTGGCCGCCATGTCAGAGTCAGGTACGCAAAAGAATTGGACATTGGAGACTTCTGAATTAGGCTAACATGAAGTCTCTTCTTGCTGGGCAGTCGGCATCGAGGCCTCCAAGGACGGCGTCAAGTTCTCTTGCAACGGCGACATTGGCAACGGCTCCGTCACCCTGAGAAGCCACACGTCCATCGACAAGCCCGAGAACAATGTCGACATTGAGCTGACGGAGCCCGTGTCCCTGACCTTTTCGCTCAAGTACCTGGTCAACTTCTGCAAGGCTGCCGCCCTGTCCAACCAGGTCAAGATCTGCCTGTCCAGCGAGGTGCCGCTCTTGGTCGAGTACAATCTCTCTGGTAGCAGCTACCTGCGCTTCTACCTCGCCCCCAAGGTTTGTCCTCTCTTGCTCTGTACCAGCTTGTCCCCATGCTAACATTATCGGTACAAGATTGGCGATGACGAGTAAAACAAACTGCCACTGCATTCCCCAACTCCAACGACCCCAACATGTAATTCTTTTCGCAAAACACCTTCACCGGACTGTACCTGGACAGCAACCTACGCGGCTTCCAGGGCACGGCTGGTCGACCACCCGACGCTGACAGAGTGAGGAGAGATGGATATCAAAAATAATTGTTTCACAGGCCTCCAGCTTTGTCTATTCTAATCACGATACTATGTAGCAAAAGAGAGAGAAACCAAAAATGAGACGAGCACGCCGCTTGCCTTTGGTCTACCCTACCGAAAATTGATCCCTCCGAGATGTCTCGCCGCGTTGTTCCCGAAAGATTCGGTCTCTGTGCTCCTGTTCGATTATATCTTGCCTCTTCACCTTGACGCCTAAAATGGCCCTTGTCACTTGTGCTTATCCCAACCGAAAGGCTGACGCTTCATCGAAGCGGCTTAGAGCGGATCGTAGCTTCGGTCCTCGGCGGGGCGTTTTTCCTACCCCATACCTACGATGATGTTGTCTCTGGCGCCCTTTTTTGTCAGCCTTTCAAAGTGCGCCCTACTTCTGCTTCCACTTTGTCTCGAAGAAAAGTGAAGAAAAAAGGCGTCGTGATCAAGGGGTAAGTTGTTGTTGCTTTATTTTGTCTTGCTCTCCCATTGCTTTCCCGTGGCTGACGGGGGCCGGTTGTCGCTCACATGGGTCATCCCAGCTATGCCACTATTATTCATCAACTTTTTCTAGGTATTACCTATTGAATCTGAGAGAGTCAGACAACCTTGATGAGATCAAGACGCCTGGACCAGCACTTCCCCTTTCTTTGCCGTTGTTACCTCACTCAATTACTTTCTTGACTTCATAATTCTTCAATTATTGTCTTTATCATCTTTTCTAATACCTGCATTTAGAGCTTTTGCAAGGCAGCTGTTGCTATCCTCCGCATATCGGTGCACGCCAATAGTGTCACTCTCGACGTATTCCTTGAGTTGCACACGATAATACGACACAGGACGCAAAGCCATGTCTTCCGAGTTGCAGCTTGCACCGCGGGTGCTGGCAGTTGCCAGCCATGTAAGTCTCGAATGAGAGCATTTTACCATATGATGAGGCCTTGACTGACGGTGGCTATAGGTCGTCTCAGGGTATGACTTGAAAAAGATCAGAGCAAGCGTGGAAATGGCTTAGTTCCATGAGATTCCATCGCGAGGGTCAGCTTGGGTTAACGTGAGACCTCTTCCAGCAACGTGGGCAACAAGGTCGCCGTCTTCGTGCTCCAGTCATTGGGATTCGACGTTGCCGCTCTGAACACGGTGCAATTCAGTGAGTCCTCATGATCAAGCCCTCCCTTGAGACTGTCAGAGATACAGTGACTCACTCGTGCGATCTCTTCTTTCTACAACCCATCAGGCAACCACACAGGCTACAGGCAATGGACGGGCACGAGGGCCACGGCGCAGGAAATCACCGACCTGTACGCCGGCCTGAAGCAGTCGTGCCTGGACGACTTCGACATGATGCTCTCGGGCTACATCCCCGGCGCCGAGGGCGTCACGGCGGTGGGCAACATTGCAAAGGGCCTCAAGGACAAGTTCCGGGACGTTCCGGGCAAGTTCTTCTGGGTGCTGGATCCCGTCATGGGGGACAACGGGAAGCTGTACGTGGCGCCGGAGGTTGTGCCCGCGTACAAGGCGCTTTTGCCGTATGCGGATTTGATACTGCCGAACCAGTTTGAAGCCGAGTGAGTTTCTCCTCCTCCTCCTCCTCCTCCTCCTCATCATCATCAGAAGGCCTTCCCCAGATATTGAAAGTTGGGGGGATATCATTGCTGACGGTCATCCCATCTACAGGCAGCTCTCCGACGTCAAGATCGTGGACATGGCCAGCCTCACGCAGGCCATCCAGGTGCTGCACGAAAAGTTCCGCATCCCGCACATCATCATCACCTCGGTCAGCTTCACCACGCCCGACCACCCGCCGTCGCACCTCTCCGTCATCGGGTCGACCATGACCTCGGACCGGCGCGCGCGCACCTTCAAGATCACGTTTCCCTCCATCGACTGCTACTTCTGCGGCACGGGCGACATGTTTGGCGCGCTCATCACGAGCCGCGTGCGCGAGGCCGTCGGGGCCGTGCCCGGGCTGATGGCGCGCGAGAGCTGGCTCAGCGACGACGACGTTGCGGCGACGGAGCTGCCGCTCGCGAGGGCCGCGGAGAAGGTGCTCGCGAGCATGCATGAGGTGCTGGCCAAGACGAGGGATGCGATGCCCGCCGTCATGGAGAGGACGTGGGCTTCGATGGGGGATGAGGCGGATAGGAACGATGAGAAGAAGGCGCATTATGTCAAGTCTAAGGCGGCGGAGCTGCAGCTGGTGACCAACTTGGACAGCTTGCGGAGCCCGACGACGACGTTTTCTGCGACCAAAATTTAGAGTGGAAGGGGGGCAAATGCTCGGAGGAGGAGAGAAAGCTGGTGACCTGGGTATAGATGGAAGGGCGAGCGGACGGCGTAGAATGCTTTTTCTTCTTTTTCGTTTGTCTCTTGGTTGCATTCATTTTTATATAGACCTAAATGGGGACTGTTGTCTTTTATCTCGAATGCCCGATTCCCATCCGACCCTTGAATCCGCCCCCATGCCATGTTGTATCATTCCATATTCATATCATATCGTGTGTCACTCCCTTCCCAGTCGTCCTCTAGTTCTTGCCCGTGCTTCCAAAGCCACCGGCACCCCGAACGCTCTCCTCCAGCTCCTCCACCTCCACAACGTCCGGCGTCACAATCCTCTCGAGCACGAGCTGCGCGATCCGATCGCCCTCCTTGATCTCGTAGTCGGCGTCCGCGTGGTTGAACAGGAGAACCTTGACGGGGCCGCGGTAGTCGGCGTCGATGACGCCCGCGCCGGTGTCAATGAAGTGCTTGGAGGCGAGGCCCGAGCGGGGAGCAATGCGGCCGTCTGTTGTTTGTTGTTACACATTAGCCATTCCATTTCCTACTTATTCTGCTTCCTCCAGAGACAATAATCTGAGCGGTGGATGTGATTTATTTGTTCCGACTTACACGTTCCGGCAGGCACAGCAATGCTAATGTCCGTGTCGACAAGCACCTTTCCCCTCGCCGGCACGACCGTGTCCTTGGCAGCGTACAGGTCGTAGCCCGCGGCGAAGGCGCTGCCGCGGGTGGGCAGCCTGGCCTGCGGCGAGAGCTTCTTGACGTGCAGCGGGACGGCGGCCTCCATGACGGACATTGTGGGATTCGTAGTAGTAGTAGCAGCTGGCACTTCTTCTTCTTCTTCTTTCTGTTGTTCTCCTGCTGGTGCTTCTGCGGGAGGAGGTGCAATTGGGGCTTCCTGGGGGGCTTCGGAGGCGACGTCGGTGTTGGTGTCGGTTCTGAGGCGTTTGGCGGGAGGGGAGGTTGTGTCGGTTTCGGGAGCTGCTGAGGACATGGTTGCTTAATTCCACTGGTCGATGCTTTGAGTATGAAGGTCTGAGAAGAAGCTTGGACAAGGGCAATGCGAAGATCAAAAGAGAGTAACGAGTGTAAAAACAGAAGTCAAGGTTGATGCTTCTTGAAGGGGGAAACAGGGCAGTAATGAGTCCAAAGCAAATGCAATGTGCTTTTCAGCTTACCTCTGCTGCAATTGCAAGGATTAGTTGGTATTAGTGGTATGCCAATGGCTGGCTGCAGACGAAGTCGGTGAGAGTTTGTTGGATGGGAGTCGAGATTGATTGGAGGGGCGACGCGACGCGTCTAAGCTTCTGTGGTGGGGGAGAGAAAAAGAGATGGCCAATTGAGGCGGGGCGGCAGACACGACAGTATGCAAGAGATTCGAGTCCCTTGCATTGAGCAGTTGGAGCAGCTGGACATGATTGGGTTGGAAAGACTGTTACGAGATGTCGTGGCTGTAAAATAACTATTGGGTAGTAGCAATTGACCTCGATCACGGCATGGTACAGGAATAGGAGGTGGCAGTGGTTGGTTGCGTTGCATTGATTTCTATCAAACACGGGCTACTAATCGTCCAGCTCTCGCCCAAAATCAACCAGCCGAATCTTGGTCGCATCCCGCGGGTGAAACTGCGCAACATGCGACCGGATCAGGAACCTCGCCGCCGCCGTCTCGTACGGCAGCTTCACGTACGCGTCCGAGCTGCTGCCCTTGGCCTCGACCAGCCGGTTCAGCAGCTCCTCGGTCAGCTGCCGCATCTCCGCGCCGGCAGCCGAAGCCGCGTCCCTCTGCTTCTGCTTCTGCTTCGTCTTTCGACCCTGACCGCTCCCTTCGCCGTCGCCATCGCCGTCGCCCTCGCTGGGGCCCCAGATCTCGTCGATCCGGCGCTGGTTCTTGTCCTTGTTGATCTCGCCCTTTGGCTTCTTCAGCTTGCCCTGCGCGTTGAACCCCGCGGCCAGATCGTCGGCGTCAATGTCCATCATTTCTCCCACCACGGGCCCGCCCAGGGCTTCCGCCGCGAGCATCACCGCTAGGTGGTCGTCGATGAAGCGGTTCAGCGCCTTCATCAGCTTGCTCGTCTCCTTGTTGTAGTATTGCCTCTTCTGCCGTAGCTCGTCGATGCGTTTGCGCGCTTCGTCCTCTGGCCTTGTAGTGGCACCCGAATCGACCTCGTCCTGCAGAGTCTCGATCCTCTGCTTGAGAGCTTCGTTGAGAAGCTGGTGGTCCTTTAGCGCAGCTTCATCGTCCTTCAGCCGCCTCTGCTCGCGCTCGGTTGCCTCCGCCTGCGAAGCCAAGAACGCCTTGGACTCCTCGATCGTTCGGTGCGTCTTGCGCAGCGCCAGCAGCGCCGGCAGAACCGATCCCGGGAACGGCAAAAAGGGCTCGGAGTTGGTGACATCGTCAAACGCCCGCTTGAGGACCTGGGCCTGGCCAGCGGCGGTGCTGGGCGCCTGGTGCTCTGCAGAGCGCAACTGTAAGGTGCTTTGCGTTAAGACGGTGATTCGAGATCTAGTTGCGATGAACGCCTATTGGGCTATAGCTACCTCGTCTAGCTGGGCCTCATATTCGCGGACTTTGCGCTGAAGTTCTTTCAACGTGTGATCGATGTTTGTGGCATGAGCCTGGGCTTCTGAGCTGCTGCGCGGCCTGTCCTCCATTGCCTGGATATTTTTCAATGCGCGCGACTCCTTCGTTGGGCGAGCTTCAACACAAGCTCAGTCCATGTTCCATACGAGCTGCACAGTCTGCGCACTGTGTGATTCTCGCCCTTGCAGCGGCTCCAACCCCACTGCTGATGAGGCTCTCAGAACTCACGAATCGCTTGTCGCAAATCCAGGGGATGTTCCCCAAGCTCCCGCACTGTGCAGCCCGTGCCGCGCCTTGTTCTTGGCAGCGAAAGTGTCGCGCATCCTGTCGCCCAATCGGGGCCATCACGTGATGCTCCAGCGGGCAGCTGCCGCCAGGGAGGCGTGGGCGCTTTTTGCCGACCCCGAACTTTCTTCCTCCAACCGCTGCTTTTCTCCTCTCCATCATCCCTCCTGCGACGCGCCACCTCGTCGCCATCGATCCGACCGCACCAGCGTCTGTGCCCTGAGCCATCGCCAGCATCCGTTTCCGCGCCCCAGCGCCAGTTTCGCACGTGTGCTCGTCCGCGTGTCCCTCTGTCTTGGTCTCACTGTTCCTGTCCCTGTTCCTCTTCGGTCGGGATCAGCCTGGTCTGGAAAGCAGCATTCGCGATCCTTTCGCCTCTTTCCGCCTTCGGTTCCAGCCTCTCTAGCCGGAAGCCGCCACGTCTGGCAACTGCGCGCAGCCCATCGCAATTGTCGAGGAGCCTTTTCAGAGGCACGGCCATCGATCGATACTAACCATCCATTACCGCGCGAGGTGCCGGTTGGTCTTGCGTACGTGAGCGACAACTTCGAGACTCGTCGGGTCTTGCCAGGTGGAATTCAAGGTTTGAGCTGAGCGCATTGTCTCTTCACTCTCTGCTTTCGAGGCACCTGTCCCAGTACCGATCAATCGCTGCACCATCCTCCTCACCGTCCACCACTCCGTCTCCAGCCACTCAGTTGTCATCATCGCCCTTTCTTCCCGTTGGCCATTCGCGCAGTTCACCGAAAGATTCCCAGCAGCTCGACACTGTTTTCTTTACCACAGCTCTGGATCATCTAGACGCGGAAGAAGAGAGAGTTCCAGCCCTTTGAGAACACAGCTCCTCCCACCATCTACTCCGCTACACACAGCCTGGGCAGCGCCCTCCTTGCGACGCCACCAAAAAGTCACATCACGAATCCTGCATACACGAGACAGCCGATCCTCTCTCTCACCACCGATTCCAGCCACTACACCAGCACGTTTTCCTTCGAAAACCCCCTGAGTGTAGATAAGACAAGATCGAAAACAAAGAAAAAAAAATTGAAGAACAAGACGACAAGGACGCAAGGTCTTTGGTCATCGCCAGTTAGACGATTTCTAATTCGTCCCAATATCTCTGTGACCACACTGTTCCCTCCGCCAGCGGAAGAAGGATCAATTCTAAGGACGACGCAATGTCTACCTCACCCCCACAACCGACTCAATCGGCCAAGCGCCCTCTCGAAGAACCCTCCTCGCCCTCCCGAGCGACGGACCAGCCCGAGGCCAAGCGACCAGCTCTGGACAAGGCGTCCAAGAGCGATGAAGAGACGGAAAAGCTAGAGGTCCCGCCCGAGCTGCCTGTCGAGTCCGAGGAGGAACAAAACGGCGAGGACAATGCCAATGGCGTCGCCGCAACGGAGTCGTCTGTCACCGCAACCGAGACGGGCACCGACGTCAAGGCCACTCCTACTGTAGCAATCTCGACGGCGTCTTCCTCCGCCGTGGCCGCCTCGGCTGCCGCTCACGACGAGAGCTCGTGGATCCATATTCGAGCAGTCATCTCTAGTCCGGAGGCTGCCACCATCATCGGCAAGGGCGGCGAGAACGTGTCCAACATTCGGAAAATGTCCAATGCCAAGTGCACCGTCAGCGACTATCAAAAGGGAGCCGTCGAGCGCATTTTGACCGTTAGTGGCATCGTTGATGCAGTTGCCAAGGTATGTCGAACGAGACTACCCCCTCCCTCTTCCCCCTTCTTTCTGCTTTCCCCCCTTCATCCCCGACATGTGGTGAGTGCGAGTCTAACCCTCTGCTTTCTCTTCCTCTTCCCTCCACGATAGGCCTTTGGTTTGATTATCCGAACACTGAACAACGAGCCCCTCACCGAGGCGTCCACTGCCTCTTCCAAGACCTACCCCCTCCGCCTCTTGATCCCTCACATCCTGATCGGTTCCATTATTGGCAAAGGCGGTTCTCGTATTCGAGAGATCCAGGAGGCTTCTGGCGCGCGGCTCAATGCCTCGGACTCTTGCCTTCCCATGTCGAGCGAGCGTTCCCTCGTGGTGATGGGCGTTGCCGACGCCGTGCACATTGCGACGTACTATGTCGGCAGCACTCTGCTCGAGCAGCTCAACGAACGATTCGGCGGACCGGCCGCGTCCGCATATGCGACCAGGAGCGGTGCTCCCGTGGGATCCATCCCCGGCGGGATGCAGGTGGTGCCCTACAGCCCGCAGCCGGCCTCGGGACACTACGGGCGCGCGGAGAACTACGGCCGGCACCAGGAGCGTCGACCTCACCACATGCCTCCGGCACCGTACCCTCAGCCCTACGCTCACGGCGCCCCCCACGGCACTCCGGCGATGCCCATGCAGTACGGAGCGGGCCAGCCTGCCGCCTATGGAGCGGCTGCCCCTCACGTGCAGCCTCACATGGCACCTCACACCGGCCCTCAGGCGCACGGTGCCCCCCAGGGCCAGCCCATGCATGCCGGCATGCCCGGAGGCCCCATCACGCAACAAATCTACATCCCCAACGACATGGTCGGCGCCATCATCGGCAAGGGCGGACAAAAGATCAACGAGATACGGCAGATGAGCGGCAGCGTGATTAAGATTAACGAGCCTCAGGACAACAGCAACGAACGGCTAGTGACGATTACGGGCACGGAAGAGTGCAACCGCATGGCGCTTTACATGCTGTACTCTCGACTTGGTGAGACGCAAAACCGATCCACGGGAGCCTAAGCTTCTAACCAGTGTCGAGCGACAGAATCGGAAAAGCACCGAGTTTAACCACTTGCAGCGGCGACGATGGACGAGGCAAGCCTCTGCAAGGCGAGGCAAGGAAATCTGGGTTGGGCTCGATTGACGCATTGTGAAACTCTTACCAAAGGGGGCCAATGGCTATGCGATATGGCAGCTACGGATACTCGAAACTTTTTCTCTCTCTTTTCTTTTTTATGTTCTCTATCTCTCTTATCTCTCTATTCTGATTTCATTTTGCCTTTTGTCTCCTCAGTCATTTCTTTGGCAGTCTAGAAATGGAAATACTCTATCGTGACAGGGCGGAGTCTGGAGTGAGCGAGGGAGGGGCGGAGAACGTTGAGCTCGGGCTGGTGCCCTATGAGATACTCGGAGGTCCTAAAGATTGATTCGATGTGATTGATGCTATCAGATTTGGGAGTTTCACGAGACTAGTCGTTATAGGAAGGGGGGGTACATCATTTGATACGATGGCCAAGGAAGCAAAGAAAAGTACAAATGCTCATAATCTGCCATTGTTGCTCTACCCTTTTCATCCTCACTTGCTGCACGGGACGTTTTTCCCTTCACGCCTCTGCTGCCTGGGTGTTTGATTTCATTTCCATTTGAACCCGATCTGAACATTTCATCCCGTGATAGCCGATAGCTCTACAGCTTCTTGAAGTTCACATGGAACTGCAAACGTATTATTAGCATGCTTGCTCCCTTGCAAGATATATAAGATCCCGGACTATTAGGAAAGGGCATATCATCCGTACCATGCTAACGGCTTTACGGCCTGACCTGATGAGATGGATATTGTCGTCAATCGCTAATAGTACGGTCAGTTCACTCCATTATCATGGTAAACAAACTCCCTATGAAAGAAAAGGGCTCACCTGTACCCTGGCCCTTCTGAGCCTCGTGATCGGCCTTTGAGTTCCATCCCATCATCAGAACGACCGTCTTGGGCTCCGGCTTCTCAACGCCGACGCACTTCACGGGAACAAACTCTGCCGTGTAGCCGCCAAAGAGGCCCGGCAGACTAGCGCTCGTGATGGCCTTTACGAACGGATTGAGGCGGTTCTCGAGATAATCCTCGTCGGCACCGAAACTGAAGAAGATTTCGGTGCAGGGAGCTCCGAGCGGGATGGCTGCGTCTTGGCCTGCATTTTGCGATGATGGCGATGAGGAGGAAGAAGAAGAGGGCACGCTGGAAAAGACGGAAAGGGTGTCGATGTTTGCGGTAAAGGAAGACTGCCAGGTGGGACTCCGGACGTTGAAGAAGGCGTCGCGGGAGGCCTGGGAGGACCAGCGGGCGACGGAGGTGTACGTCGTCGGGGACTCGATGTGAGGGCCAAAGTAGACGGCGATGAGGCCCGGCGCTGAGGAGAGGAGCTTGAGGCTGGAGATTAGGGTGGGAGGGGGGACGGGGGAGTTGGACTTGAGGGTGAAGGTGGAGATTTCGATGAGTTCAGACATGGTGATGTTTTTTGTGTATGTTATTGTTGTTGCTGATAATGAGAGCGTTGAGATAATCGAATATTGTGGTGATGATGTTGATGTTATGGTGATGAGTTCTACTGTAGTATCGAGAGATGGAGAGTGGCTTCACTTATACGTCGGCGGCCTTCCATGAGCCCCGCAACGGATGCGAAGCCACACTTGGCAATCAATTCGATGTGATGTGATCTAGAGGTAAGGTATGAATGGGACACGAGCATCACGTGAAGTCCTACTAAGTAAGTAAATGATGCATGAATGTTATCCCGAGCTGCAGCATTCCATGACAATGATGCAAGCCGGGCTCTCCTTCCCCGTCAGAAGCTTTCGGCAGTTGAGGAAAGCTGCTGGCTTGGGCGTGCCTGCCCCCAGCTGTCACAAGTTCAGCTCCGTCATCACGTTAGCTAGCGCCTCCGATGAAGTACCTTGTACCGTGCACCTTGGCTTCAACCATTGATAGCCTCAGAGCTCGGAGCTCAATCCAGCTTCGTAAAACTGCCGTCTTCATCATTCATCACCTCGACAGCGCACTTGTCACGAACAGATCATGCAATTGCCAAGCTGACACATTGACTCTCTCTCAATTGGCCGTTGACGAAGCGTTTTGATTTATACCAAGTAATACACCACTTCCACCATATCGATGCAGGGCTGAGCTCTGTCAAGCTGGCCTCAAGACGGTGAACCCGGAGCTCATTACAACTCTCACCCATCACATCACCCAGCCTTGTCATCACTCCCTAGGCAACCAGAAGAACAGCAACGAGAGACCATGGACCCCTCAGCCTCGCAAAACACCAACCCCTCCGTCACCCAGATCCGCCTCCTCACCCTCAACTGCTGGGGCCTCATCTACATCTCGGCCCTCCGCACCCCCCGCCTCGCGGAAATCGGCCGCCAGCTCGCCCTCCTCGACCCTCCCCCGGACATCGTCTGCCTCCAGGAGTGCTGGGCCCAGGCCGACTACCGCGCCATCCGCGACGCCACCGCCGCCGTCCTTCCCCATGGCAAGTTCTACCACAGCGGCGCCTTTGGCGGAGGCCTGGCCCTGCTGAGCCGCTGGCCCATCGAGGCGAGCTCCATGTTTCGCTATCCGCTCAATGGCCGGCCGACGGCCTTTTGGAGAGGCGATTGGTACGTCGGCAAGGGCGTGGCCTGTGCCAGTGTGCGGTTTGGGCCGGGCGAGAATGATGTAATTGAAGTCTTCAACACTCATGTAAGTTCCCTCTCTCACCATCTACTTCTTCCCCCTTTGCATCAAACACTCATACTGACTCATTCTCAGACCCATGCCCCTTATGAGAGGCCCCCAAATGACACCTATCTCTGCCACCGCACGGCCCAGGCATGGGAAATCTCAAAGCTCCTCCGCGCCGCCTCCCTCACGGGCCGCCTCGTCGTCGCCCTGGGCGACTTCAACATGACGCCTCGCTCACTCACCCACCGCATCATCACCGCGCGCACTCCCCTCCGCGACACATGGCGCGTCCTCCATCCCGAGAGCTCCCTGGGCACCGCCAACGATCCCGTGGAGAAGGCTAGAGGCCTTCCCATCCCCACCGCCCACTTCAACCTCACGGTCAACGGGTCGACCAGCGACGGCGTCTACAACACCTGGCGCTGGACAAAGGCTGCCCGCGAGAAGCTCAAGACGGACCCCTGCCCCGTCGACCCCGACAGCCCGGACCCCCGCGGCAAACGCCTCGACTACGTCTTCGCCTCCACCGGGCCCTTCCCTCCTGATGCTCGCAACCCCGGCGCGCCACGCCGAGGCTGGGTCGTCCACTCGGCCTCCGTCGAGATGACCCAGCGCCATCCCCAGCTCAACGTCTCCCTATCCGACCACTTCGCAGCCATGGCCACCCTCAAATGGCACGAATTGTCCCCATCCTCTCCCAACCCCGTCCTAGACGCCCAACTCCTCCCACCGCCGCGCAACGACGACCCCGAAAGCGCCAGCCTCTCCCTCTCCGACTACGACGAGATCCTCGCCATGACGCACGAGTACATGGCCCGCGAAGTCCGCCAGCGCTACTGGCGCGGCATTCACTTCTACGCCTCCGTCATCGTGTGGATAGGCTGCCTCGTTGCCGTGTGGTTTAGCCCCCGCAACTTCGTCGCCTTCATCCTCATGCTCGTCGCGAGCTTGGGCCTCACCACCGGCGTCGTGGACGGCCTGCTTGCCCTGCTCTTCTTCTGGTCCGAGATTCGAGCTTTGAGAGAATTTGAGTGGGAGATTCAAACTGCCAGGACACTTGCTTCGTCAGGACACATTGTCTCCCAAGATCCAGATGCCAAGATAGATTGACTGGCGGTGGATCTGAGGCAATTCCAGGAGCATATCACTACTCTCTAAGGGCCAAGTTCCAAGACGGTTAATCACTCATATATACGATGCATATCTTGGTTGATGTTGGAAAGAGCGAGCGAGCAAAGGAGCTGGAAACAGCTCGCCTGTCCGGCAGCAAAGCGATTACGCTATTACAGGCACGAAATTAGAAGCAAAGGGCAGTTGTAAGATATACCAATTAACTCTGTTGTATCCACTAATCATGTTGTGCGATACTCTTATCGGTATTTTATGCGCTGACTCAACAACATTCCCCCCCCTTTCCTCCCCAAGTCACCAACTTTCGTGCTCCGTCAAGAGATGGAGGCTTCACACTCACCACTCTGCGCCATCAATAGGCCTGTTTCCTCGCGCTGTGCCATGCGTAGCCCATAAAGGCGCTCTGCTTTCTCACCTCCATGGCCGTGCCCTTCATGACCTCGTCTCGTAGAACAATGTCTCTTGGCCGCTTGGGTACTCTTCGCCCGTATTCCCTCATGAATCTCTTCAAAAGCTCCTTCTCTTCCTCTGCAAATGCAGTCATCGAGTCAATTTCCAAGTCTCTGCTGCGGAGAGCGCCAGAGTCGTACGGTATGTTGATGAGCCGAATCGCCACGTTCTGTACGCACGGCCTAAACTCTCGCAAGATCCACCGCACCTCTTCGTCTGTCAGCCCAGGCTTTTCCGTCGCCGAGTCGATTCGGTCATCAAGAGGTTCGGACTCGTCGAAATAGTGCGTATCTTCAAGGCTGTTGATGCGGGGGACAAAGGGTGGCGCCGTGTTCTGCAGATTGTCCCACGGCACGCTTCTGAAGAATCGATGCGCTTTGATGTCTTCGGCATCGTCGGGGAACACGTATCGGCCATACATGTCCGTCGGCATCGCTGCCCCCGACTGGCTCTGGTCGAGCATCTGGTATCGTCTGGAGCAGAGACGAACTTCTTTGTCTTGGATCAAGCGGTAGATCAGGTCTTTGCACTTGTCACTGACCAAAGGCCTGACAGGGAACCGGAATCTCTCTTTATGGGCCTTTGCATTACATATTAGTCCCTCATCATCACCAGTGTCGTCACCCAGCCCGCAAGCACTCACCAAAATGTTTTGTTTCGTAGGCTTTCTGCCTTCGTCTGAAAGGAACGGGGTGTGTCCATAGAGACACTCGTACAGAATGATGCCGATGCTCTACTAATCGCATCTACCGTCGTAGTAGGTCTGATAGTTTTGTGCTTGAATCACCTCGGGAGCCATGTACTGGCTTGTGCCAACGACAGAGTTGGCTCTCGTGCGGTTACTATACATATTTCTCCATCCCAGAACAACAGTTAGGTCCCGATCATGTCCAAAGTTCTGCTCGTCGTGTCGTCCTAGATCAGCCGTCAGAGCCTGCGCTTTCTCGACGCGCGCCTGACCGCCTTTGCCGTCTTCTTGATCCTTCTCGTCGCCTTTGGCGTCGACATTCAGCTTCTGCAAGAGAGAATACCGGTGGTAACTGTAATACGAGGCGTCATGGGGCCATTGACCGTCAAATGCCAGCCCAAAGTCGGATATTTTGAGATGGCCCGAGCTGGATATAAGGAAGTTGTCGGGCTTGATGTCACGGTGGATGAAACCAAGACGGTGGGCTTCCTCGACTGCCAGAATCATTTCAGCAATGTAGAAGCATGCCACAGCCTCGTGCAGGATGTTTTCCCGGATCAACAGACCCAAAAAGTCGCCCCCGGGCATGTACTCCATGACAAGGTAGAGGCTGGACATATCTTCGAAGCTTGCAACCAGTGGCACAACCCTGCGAGAGAAGGTTAAGAAGCTTATTAGTTGACTAATCGCAAGGAAGCAGGATAAACTCAAACATGCTTACCAGTTGGAGCCTTCACAAGAAACGAGGAAATCTCTCTCGGCGCGGAGATGTCCCTCCTGGCTGCTTCGAAGCATGTCGGATTTCCGTATGACTTTCATGGCATACACTTGCTTCGAAAAAGTATATGGCGAGTCTGACTTTTCGCGTACCAGCCTGACCACTCCAAAACTGCCTTTGCCTAGTATCTTCAGAGGCTCATACTTGGAGGCAAAGGGGCTTGCGTTTTGCCGTTTGGCTTGAATCGTGCATTTGGACTTCAAAGCTCGTATGTCCCTCAAGCGACAGGTCTCGGCGCGATAGAAGTTGTTGTAATTGATACCACTGCTTCCCGAAGCTAGGTTTTGGGAGTTGAAAAGCCCATCTTTGAACTGCTGGTGTGCAAATTGCTGGCATCGAATGGAGCGACGCTGAAACTCGGCGCCAATCTCGTTGAAATGGGTTTCAAGAAAGATCTTGGCAGCAGCCGCTCTCTCCACTGTAACGACGGTTGGCTTTGGCCTGTCCGTTGCCGTTTCTTCAATTGTTCCCAGCGCTGCTCCTTCTGGGCTGGATCTGGTCCAGCGACTGCGGCGGCTTAATTTTCTCCTCGGACTCCCTTTGGCTGAGCGTGAGCTAGAGAAGCGAGAGTCGATTGATGTTTTCCCCGTCAGGTTGTCTTCGGGGATTGCCAGCCTACTGCTGTGGGTGGATGACCAGATATCATCCTCCTCGCTTGAATCATCCGACTCGGTGGCGCCAACAAGATCCTGGAACGAGCTATGCTGCTGTGAAGGAGAGTCGGAAACCACAACGGTGGAATCTGGTGAAGTCTTGGGATCATTAGATCGCAGTTTTCTAATGAGCCCTTTTGTCGTTGTGAGTCCTCTTGGTTTCCGCAGGACTGTGGCATCGTTGTTCGAAGCACCGGTGGCCGGACTCTTTCCCTTGTGGAGAGATCGAAGGCTTTCGCTTGGAGACCAGTCAAGAGCAACAGAACCTTGCGAGCCTGCCAACTATCAGCCGTGTGTACAATACTACAATCTGCCGAAGTATATATCCAAGGCTGGACCTACCATGGTCGTTTCTTCCCTTGACCCCAATCACCTTGCGAAGTTTCTCAGCCCACTGCCTCGAATGTTTTCGATGAAGCTTTAGGATGTCAGATCCTGCAAGGCCATCCCCTCCGTTGAATTGAAGCTGAAAAGGAACGGTGCGAGATTCATTCTGTCCACTCGAGGTTGGATCTGGTAGTTGGTTGTTGCGTCTGACATTGTGATGCTGAGGCAGCATCCTGGTCTGGATTGACGGACGAGAAGATGTGACGGCCGCAGGGTTCGGGAGCCAGGTCGAAAGGAGGGGATGATCGTGGGAATAGAGATGATAAGTTGTTTACTAGACTTTTTGTAACTGATTAATGAATGAATGACAGCGTTGTAAGTATGGATTAGAGACAAGACGAAGATAAGTCGAAAGAGGTGGAGGAGACCAAAGGGCAGATGACGGAACTGCCTATTTACTACAGGGGGGACTGATGTTGTGGATGGCGTGCTCCTTCCAGACTCACACAAACACTCTGTCGCCTTTCTAAGGAAGGAGCAACACATACAGCATCAGCAACTGCAATAATCGGGAAGGTACTCGGTAGTACTTAGAGTAAGGTATCTACCTACTAGGTAGGTGCTGTGCCTTCCAGGTGCCAGTGGTTCATGATAAGGCAACTAAATACTGGCCTGAAGTAAGTATGCGAAGAGTCAACCAGTGTACCTAATATGCCTCAGCTTTCACATTGTGTGAAAGCCGTATGGTCATCATCAACACCTAATTCATGTTGCGGTCGATAGTCTAAAATCAATGCATGCTCTAGGGCGAGTCGTAGAGAAAAAATCAGTCTTACAAGTGGAAACACCATCTGATTCCATGCTATAGACGTCTAAATCGTCATCCCACGCACGCCCATTGACCACCTCACTTTTTATCAACAACTGCGACTTTTTACATATGACAGAGTATGCTCAGCCCGAACAGTTCCGATTCCTCGCCTTTGCCAATCCCAAATGCCCATTATGACATGCCAGATCCGAATGGCGCCCGGCACCGCATGCCCTAGTGCAGACTTGCTTTACATTAGGCTCCTCGTGAAGA
This sequence comes from Trichoderma gracile, assembly GCA_020002365.1. Taxonomy (NCBI): domain Eukaryota; kingdom Fungi; phylum Ascomycota; class Sordariomycetes; order Hypocreales; family Hypocreaceae; genus Trichoderma; species Trichoderma gracile. Next base: position 1,595,561 of record JAINEY010000006.1, read on the forward strand.
TGTTGCGGCGCGTAAAAGGAAACAGAACAGGAAGAAAAGAGAGAGAAAAAAGCAATATGAACCATGCCCGACTTTCCACGTGGTTAATGCGAACAAAGAATTAATACACGCAACCGTGGAAGTCATCCAACGCCAGTCCCAAGTTTAGTAAGACACTCTGCTTTATTTGATCTCGAGCAGCTTGACATCGAAGGTCAGGGTGCTGTTGGCGGGGATGCCAGGCAGGCTCTTGGAGCCGTAGGCCAGGTGGGCGGGAATCGTCAGGCGGCGCTCGCCACCAATAGCCATGCCGACGATGCCAATGTCCCAGCCCTTGATGACCTGGCCCTTGCCAATCTTGAAAGAGAAAGGCTTGCCCTTCTTGTTGGCTGTGGTTCAAATCACGTTAGCTTCTGTGTCACACAAATTGGCCAGGAAAAGTGAATGAGCTTACCATCAAACTGCTGTCCGTTCTGGAGCTTGCCAATGTATCGGACGCCAACAGTGTCGCCGTTCTTGACAGTGCGGCCCTTGCCGATGGTGCGGTCATCAATCGTAACGCCCTGGACGTTCTTGACTCCGAGAGAGGGCTTGGCCGCCTTCTTGTTGTCCTTAGCAGAGCCGGTAGGGCCCTGCTCCAGGTTCTTGGCGAACTGGACCTTCTTGGCATCCTTCTTGGTCTCCTCCTTCTCCTCAGCGGCCACAGCCTCGCCCTTGTTGTTCTTGAGCTTCTTCTGCTGCTTCTTGGAAAGCTTGGAATCAGCAGACTTGGCCATGAGGTCATCGAGACCCTCGGCCTCGGCAGCGGAGCGCTTGTTCTTGCCCTTCTTGTTGTCGGTGGCAACCAGCTGAGGAGCCTCCTCGTCGTCAGTCTCGATTTCGGTGACGCGGGGGTCGGCAATATCATCAAGGTCGTCGCTCTCCTCCTCGCTGTCATCCTCGCCCATGGCATACTCCAGCTCATCGGGGGACAGGTCATAGTCATCCTCGCCATCCTCATCATCCTCCTCCTCATCATCCATGATGTAGTTGCCGGTCAGGTAAACAGTGTGTGTTCCTGAGACAACAAAGAAGACCTTCTCGCCTTGGTTGACAGTGATGTCGAGAGGCTGCTGGTAGTTCTAGAGTGGGTGTCAGTAAATGCTTTGATCAAGTGATCATTGCTGTGCCAAAGAGGATTGCTTACACGCTCAGTGTCGAGAGTGCAGAGAACAAAGTTCTCGAGATCGCCCTCCTCCTCATCGTCAAAGTCGTCCTCATCATCCTCATCGTCCTCGTCCTCGTCGACTTCCTGCTCAACGGCCTTGCCCTTGCCCTTGCCCTTGACGCTCTCCTTCTTGCCCTTCTTGGACTTGACGCCGTTGGTCTCGGCATCCTCCATATCCTCATCCTCGGATCCCTCGCCGTTGGTGGCCTCGAGAAGTTGCTTGAGGGCAGCGGCCTGCTTCTGCTTCTTAGCCTTGGCAGGGTCGCTGGGGCCACCGTTGGCCTCATCATCCTCGTCGTCGGAGTTGCCGAGAAGGGCTTGGATGTACGAGTCGCTCAGGTCGTTCTCATCATCGTCGCCCTCGAGGCCAGGGAAGGCGCGCTTGACGAGGCGCAGAGTTGAGCGAGGGACCTGGTTGGGCTTGGAGTCATCAAGCTCGGCCTCTTCAGTAGGATCAATAGCGGCCATGGTGATGCGGAACTGCGAGATATCCGTGGTTAGCATCGATTGTTTGAGCCCAGACTCACCCATCGCCGGCTGCCGAGAATCCGAGCTAGAGTATCATTAAAACTTACAGAGGCGGGAAAGTCCAGGTTGGCCGGGATCAGCATCTCTCCAGGCGGGACCTCGAGGCCATAGACGGGACCGGGAACAGCAGCCATTGTAACAAGAGTATCAGATAACGATAATGATTTGAGAGGGTAGAATCAAAGGGAGAGAAGGGAACGAAGTCGCGAAGAGAATGCGGTTCTGCTCGTCCGAAGTCGTTGAAGAAATCGCGTCGTGAAGAGAGGAAGAAAAGAAGAGGCGAGATGAGAGAAGCTCTTAAAAAATCTTGGTCTTTTTTTTTTTTTTTTTTTCTTCCTTCCGCCGTCAAGCCATCCAGCGGAGTCTCCATTCGCCGTCTTTGGCCAATAGCGATGGTTGGATAAGACGCTTATCGGACGGTGGATGTCGCTGGCTAAGCAACCGACCCCGCCGAAGCGGAGCCAATGATGCACAAGGGTGGGCCTCGGCCTTTGAGCCGCCTTTCACCGCCTGCAGATTTGGAGCAGAGCAAGATTGCCTTCACGATACGTTACCTTATGCTAAGGTAGAATAGATTACTCGTCGCATATGTGATTGAAGAAGTGATGTCTGTCCAGATTCCACTCCGATTTCTCTTCATCCTCTTCTACAGCGCCATGCCGAACGCGGTTATGTACTTCCTGTTATGATGAACAATCAATAGATACAAGTGTGACAGAGGGGATAAACAGATGCTTACAACACTTCGTTCGATACTACGAAGTTATTTTTACAGAGAAAATACCCATGGTGAAATCATTCTTTTCTGGGCACAAAACATTGTACTCTTGGTATCTTGAGACCTAACTCTGTATAAAACCCATGCCGCTCTTCTCTCACATATCCAAGGAAAGCATCTCAACTCAATCACATCCATCACAACTACCCGATACTCAGACTCAAACATGCTCCACAACCTCTTCGGTATGGGGACTTGTCAATCCTCACCGATTATATATACAGCAAATGACATGCAATGAAATATCTAAAACTCGTTCAGGAACCGTCGTTAGTTGATTGGTTGAATAATCACTATGTATTTCCTGGCAGTTTTCCATTTCTTTTCTTTCCAATCCGAGTCGCCGCTTGTCTTAGAGGCTCCACCATTCCGTCCGTCTGGAAGGATTCGTTAATAAGGATTGGCTCAAAGTGGTTGCCGATGAGCTTCGGAACGTTGCATTAGTCGCAGCATCTAAATTAGACTACCGTCGTGTATTTTGTTCCTTATCGTCACCCAGGATGAAGAGGACAAGAAGCCTCAGGACTGACTTATCGTTTCAGAGGGTACTTGGTGTGTAACGCAGATACCTATAAACTATACTTCTTGCTCTCACCTCCCCCAGTGACTGGTGACTTACCTGGTAGTGAAAGTACCTAAGGTATGTGACAGTTCACATCAATTACCGGGTACCTTAATGCCTTGCTGTCAGGGCCATAGCATCAAATTATCGAGCAGTATTATCATTAATTCTTCTAACATGGTCGAAGGCCATTCCTTATTGGTGATCAGTATCCATATGAACTCCGTACTTCCTCGCTCAGACATATTTAGAGACTGTCAAATCCGTCAAACTCCAGACGAGGTTCTTGATAAAGATCCCATGAAATGAGGTGACGAAAGATGCCCCATATCCTTCTATGGCATTCATTACTCTGGTTCAATAATTAGTTGAGTAAAGAACTCCGCATGCTGCAAATGATACCAAGGCTCGGCAAGAGTACCTGTATATGCACTCGAAAGTAAATAGGCGCACAGCGCTCTCAAGCAATATCCTCCACAGTCACAGACTTGGCCCTCTGCCGAAGCGCCTTCTTGCTGACGGCATACTCCAAGTCGGCCGTCCAAAAGTGCGCAATCTCCGCCTGAGCGCAAGGGATCGCGCCGTACAGAGGCGCCACCAGGGGCACAAGCAGGTAGTCGACAAAGTTCTTCTTCAGCGAGCGATGCGAGAAGCACATGCCGTCGGCCAGCCCAGCATGGACCATGTCCTTTTCGCGGGTGCGGACGCAGACTCGGTGATAGCTCTCGTAAAGGAAGATGTAGACAGCCATCTCCAGGAAGCCCATGGTCCGGAGAACGTTGCAGGCTGAAAAGATCCAGGCCAGGTCGTTGGGATCTTCGCTACCGTTGGTAATCCACGTATATAGAGAAGACGCAACGACCAGTATTAGCATCTGGAGAGGCAGGAAATGCGCTTCAAACAGACGGTGACCCATGTAGAAGATGTGTTCCCAGTGAGGCTCCTTCAGCGTATCCCTCGTGATATCAGAAAAGACGCCGTTCTCAGCCGTCACCTCCGCAGTCTCTTCCAGCTGAGATTCGGGGAAATACGCATCCAGATTGTCTCCCCGGCATGTGCGGTGCAGAGGGCGAAACGCTCTAGAGGTGTATTTTCGGTCTTTCCACATCGCGGCCGCCTTGCGCAATGCGAAGCCCGAGTCCAGAGCACCCCACATGTGTCGAAGAGCTTGGCTATAGCGAGCCTTGATGTCGAGATACGCGCCGCGGATGCCGCCCTTGCCGCCTCCGGTGACGTTTGTCTGGCTCACCGGGCTGAGGACGGTTCGGCAGGTGAGGTGGCCGTTGAGAGCAAAGAAGCACTTGATGAACATATGAAGGTCCTCGCCAATGGCATCCGAGTCGCAGTCCCAGCCGCCAACGCGGTCGACAAGCACCAGCGGCAGCGAGTACACAGATGTAGGGGGGGCGATGACCGAGCCCTTGTACAAGCCAGACATGCCGGCGGCGCACCAAAGGACGTCGGCAACGCGGACGAGGGCGGTGACGTTGTGGGCATTGCGGTCGAAGATGATGGGAGCGGCGTACAGAGTGGTGGCCGCGGTCTCGGGGTGATTCATGTGCATGTCGGAGATTTGCGCAAAGTAACGCGACGAGAGATGACTATCAGCTATAGACACAGACGAAGTCAGTATCGTAGTCAATAAAATGGATGGAAATCCCATGAGAGTGCCCCTGGAAAGAGTCCGAGCCTTGGCTCTGAGTCTCGTCGGCGGGAGGAACTTGTAAGTCAAACGCATACCATCGATGCCCGTGACGACGACGTTCTTGCGGACCGACATGGGATACTTGGAGCTTAGCTTGCGCGCGGCCCAGGCCATGTTGCTGCCCTTGCCGGCCGCCTCGCCAGGGATGTCACCCGGATGCAGCGTGTAGTCGATGGACCGAAACCTCTTGACAAAGTGCTGGATCAGGCTCAGCGCCTTTGACTCGCCGCCCACTTCGCGCAGCTCCATGCCAAGGTAGACCTGGATTCGGCCGTATGACCTCGATTAGTATTGCTCTCACACTCATCGTGGTGCGCAATCGCTGCACGTGCGATGCAATAGGGGGAAGTATCATGGTTGTTGATCTGGTTGGGAGCTCAAAGCGGACGACTTACATCGTAGCAGCTCTGGGCCTGGGGATGCGAGGCCAAGACATCCAGAGTCTCTCGGAGTGTGTCCATCTCTTCCTTATAGTTGGGAATAACAATGGCGTGGATGATGGGGCTTTCGGGTACAGCCTTCCCGTCGACATAGAACTCGGGCAGGGAGTCGCTCAGCTCCGTGTCCGTCGACGAGACGCCGTTGAGGGTGCTCGACGCCAGCGTCTCCGAGCTGGCCACGGACGACGAGGAGCTGTAGCGGCGCAGACCGGCACCCTTGTACTCCTCAATGGCTCTGCTCTGCGACCCGCGCTTCAGAGACTGCGTGATGCTCCAAATAGACCAGCACGCTCGTATCGGGAACATGGCGACCATGAAGTGGATCAGGAGGCAGTAGTAGGCGAAGACAAAGGTCCAGATGCCGGCCCCGACTGTGGTAGACTTTGACGAGTATGTCACTCCCTCGGCGCTTGTTCCCTCGATCTTGAAGCCGTGTCGCTCCACCATTGATTCTCGAGATATCACCCAGTAGCAGAGGCCGATGAGCGCCAGCATGCTCAAGCCGGTCGCACACCGGGAGCACCAATTGAGGAACCCCATCGTTTCCCGATTGGACGATAAGCCCGAGTTGACAAGTTGAGAATAACGGGAGACGAGGGCTGGTGTCAGTGGAAGGTGGCTAGAGGAGGTCCAGCCACGAGGTGATGCTTCCAGCTCGACAATGAGAGTGATCGTGCAAGCCAGTCAAAGGACAAGCCAGAAAGGAAATGCGAGAAACAGAAGAGCAAGGAGGAAAAAGGAAGTCGAAGATGCAAAAAGATGGAGGCATTGAAGAGACGAAAGCGGGCCTCAGAGGAAGCTCAAGCCAGGACTAACCGCCGGTTGGCACTTGAGAGCAGATCCATGGACAGAAGCCTGGATCTTTGACGCAAGGAATAGGTTCCACGCACTTATCGAGGCCTCTCTCTGCTTCAGTTATTATGAGATACATCACGGATGGGTCCTCGAGACAGGAGTGGAAAGGGGGGGTTACGGCATGTTGCGACTCGCACCTGTTGACGGTGCAAGGAGCTTCCTCGTAGAAGATCTCCCATGAGCGCCTTGCGCAACTACAGTGTCCATCTCCTGTCGAGAAATGGTGATAACAAGGACAACTTCTGTTCCTACTCCGACGATAAGTTGCTAGCGAGTGGACAAGCGCAGCATGACGAGGAAGCCAAGTGCGGCTTTGCGAACACGCGTATGCGAGCGAGCAACGGATTCGTTGACAGCTCAAAGGACCCTGGACTATCTGGGGCTGCTTTCATGATCCCGGCAATGCTTGTTTTGTACTGGCCTGGCACACTTATATCATGTGCCAAGTGATTCGCAACCTCCTTTGGGGCGGACATGCCGTCGTGGGTAAGGAGTTGGTGATGAGTCGTCAGGTGTCTAGTTCTACCCACTATTCCACAGTATCTATGGATGTTGTCGTCTCATGGAATCTGCCATGAGTCGAAGAATGAGTACGAGAACAAGCTGGCAGCTGGTCGATCGGACACAGGGGGTGGAGATGATATTCGCAGTCCTGCTCCCATGGAAAGTCGGATACATGTACTGTACAGTCTGCTCTCCTACCCAAGCGGTCAGACAAATGGCAGTATCAACGACATGCAATAACATGCTACCTCGTTTTATCACGCAGACTCATGCAGTCCCCGAGTTCTTCCTTATCCAAACACCAACACTTCACCCCCATTTGCCCATCGCAATCGCACATGTTGGCGATCTCTCGTCAGGCCCTGGGCTCCGCATTTCATCTCGGCTTGGCATCCAGTGTCCAGTTTTCAGCCCGCTCACCACTTCAGGGACTTCGAGAAGATGGCATTCAAAGAAGGACGTATGTACCTACCAGTCGCAAAGCCTTCTGGGCCAACCCAATCGCCACACGGTTCGGTAAGTGAACCCTAGTGGACGAAAGGGAACGACTTGAGATTCGGCTTTTCGGGGGTATCGTGTTAGTGTTGGGTTTAGCACGAGGCGTGCAGAGCTAACGTTGAACCCATGAGCTTCTTTTTTCTTGAACCCCTGTTGGCCGCTAAGGGATCGGCGCATGGCGACGCTCCTATGAGGATCCGACTTTGACGCATGCATCTCCAAGACCCCGGAAAGGAAGAAGGGGATGTTAAAATGGCCAGCAAAAGGAGGAGGAAGACAGGATGGCCTTTGATCAAGAAGCAGAGGCCGCGTAATGAGCACCTTGTGACAACTTCATACATGGAAGAGTTCAAGTAATACTGGTATGAGACCTTTCCTAGCTGAGGAGAAATGGTTGAAAGGACTACAAGCACCAATGCTATTCAACCGTACAGGCTGCAGGTGCCCTACAGAGCATTGCCGACGAGATACGCGTACCTTAATCAGCAAGGGTGCACCTTACGAGTTGTAAGAAACAGTCCAGGCTACGAGGAAGTTTGCGACTGTCATTGATCAACGGTGAGGAGACATCCAAGGGGACTAAAGCAGCCCCTCCCGAGTCGGTTTCAGTGTACCTGGTTAAGTCCAGTGACACCCGACTTTGAGATATCCTTCTGCAGTAACCGTAAAAGCGTAACATGTGGTGGTCAATATGATACTACTAGAGCCAGAGAACAGCATTGCAACGGCACACAATTCTCCCCTCTCAGCGTGTAGGTAGGAGATTGAGTGCTTGTCGCATTTTGGTCAAGATTCACGGGTCCTCGTCTTTGGCTTGTGCCTTATCAAGCCTAGTTGGGTCAAGCTCAATGAGAGGTAGCCGCCCAATCATAGCATGCGATAAGAAGCCAAATGCCCCACCCAGTTTTTTTTCCACCCGCCTAATCTTTCGCAATCAGTTTCGCGGCCTCACGAGCGCAGAATCATACAGACTCAGAAACTCAACGAGATCGACCAGATCTCTCAGGTCGACACGATGGGGCTGCTCGCTGAATCACGAACGTAAGGCATTGGAACATGAAGCTCTCTAGCTGGCTAAATCGGAAACACTAAGACTCAATGCAGGCGCCGGCGAATCCAAAACGACCCCAACAACACAAAATGGACTCGCGACACCACCACGTTCGGCCAGAAGATGCTGCGGTCGCAAGGCTGGGAGCCCGGTCAGTTCCTCGGAGCCAAAGACGCGGCGCACTCCGAATTCCACACCGCTGCCAATGCGTCGTACATCCGGGTGTCGCTCAAGGATGACATGAAGGGCCTCGGGTTCACCAAGTCAAAGGAGGACGAAGTGACCGGCCTCGACGTCTTTTCAGATCTGCTGAGTCGCCTCAACGGAAAGTCCGAGGCGGAAGTGGAAGAGAAGAGACAGGCCAGGCTGGAGGTCAAGATGCACCAATACGTGGAGAACAAATGGGGGCCCATGCGATTCGTGCGCGGAGGCTTGCTGGTCGGCGATGCGATGCAGGAGAATGACGAGGCCAAGGACAGCTCAGACGAGTCAGACAGCTCTTCTACGGAGGACGGAAAGATACCCACGGCTGCTGAAGAGACGAAGAAGAAGGAAAAGTCCAAGAAGAGAAAGGCTGCGGCTCTGAAGGACGAGGATGAGATGTCAGAGGATGACGAAGAAGACGAGAAGAGGAAGAAGAAGCAGCGAAAAGAGGAGCGAAGGGCTAAGAAGCTGGCCAAGGCTGAATCAAGCCAGTCCAGCGATTCAGAAAAGGCCAAGAAGAAGGACAAGAAGAAGGACAAGAAAGAAAAGAAGAAGTCGAAGAAGGACAAAGCCCTGACTGAAAAGGAGGCCAGCGAGGATGTCACGGCATCAGAGGATGTGCCGGACAACTCTGCGTCAAACAGCGGTTCCGAAAAGACAAAGCGCTCCAAGAAGGACAAGAAAGAAAAGAAGGAGAAGAAGGAGAAGAAAGAGAAAAAGAGCAAGGATAAGAAGAAGCGAAAGAACGACGACGCAGGCTCTGACACGGAGATGCCCGACGCAGCCGCTCAGGAGTCGTCCACTGCACACTCACGTTCCGGAACGGCCACCCCAGTCACCACAGGCACATCAACACCAACCACCAGAGGCAACTTTATCACGCCCAGATCCCGGTTCATCGCGCAGAAGAAGGCTGCGTTTATGGATGCGTCAGCACTGAAACAGGTATTTCTCCTCCCTTCCTTTTGTCTTTGAGCACTTTGCTGACCCGTATGCCAGATTTTCATGGTGAAAGCGTAATGCGTAGCGGTCTAAGCGCGGCGTTGCTAGTAAAAAAGGGTTTGCGGTTTATACTTGACCACGTCTGGCTTACATGGCTTGAATCAAAGTTCATACAAGTTCTAGACGATAGAGGGTTGCTGATTTTTTGAGAAAAAGGGCATATTGGCGTTGTACGAGCAGGAAATGCATTTGTTTGCTTGAGATTCCAAAATAGTACTTGATTATGATGATTACTGGCAGTTTGTCGCTTGTCATGAGGTTTGAACGATATGTGAGAGTTGAGCATCCTTGGACGGCGAAAGAATGTGGTTACTTCGTCGTATTTGAGAGATTCGAATACGACTGAAATGCAACAATGAATGTGATGATCTGCATCTAAGATATGAACCCATTCACTCGTCTCCCTCAGTCATGATTCGATCTTCACGATCAAAGCTTGAAGAATGCCATTTCTTTCCCGTTCAAATGCCGTCGATTTACGCCGTCATTGTGGTTTGCTGGAAGTATCCACGTACCTCGACGGTGTGAGGTCGTTCCCCGCTAGACCGAGCTCACTCACCGCCTACTCTTTCAAGCCCCAGAAAATCAATCCGCCGGCAGAAAACAATAATTTTCCTTCGCCCTTCCAAACCACCAAAACTTTTGCGACGAGAATCGATCCAAACATTCAACTTACGATCTCTTCGCCTCTTCCTCCCCTATCTCCCGATCGACGATCAACACCGGATTGGCCTACGGACACAATCTTCATGTATTACGATATTTTCACTTAATTGATCATCAGACATAGAAGAAAGCAAAGGGGAAAAAAAGGCATCAACCAAACCACCCACCATGTCAGGCTCATCGCCTGAGTTCCTCCGCTTCACCGGCCACCGGTCCTTCGCCCGCCGCCTCACCATCGCGACGCTCACCGGCCGCCCCATCCACATCTCCAAGATCCGCAGCTCCTCGCCGACGAACCCGGGCCTCGCCCCCCACGAGGTCTCCTTCCTGCGCCTCCTCGAGGCCGTCACCAACGGCTCCTCGATGCAAATCTCCTACAGCGGCACCACCATCTCGTACCACCCGGGCCTCATCACCGGCACAATCGCCGGCCTGGGCGCCGCCTCGGACGGCGACGTCATCGAGCACTCCATCCCCGTCACCTGCACCCGCGGCATCACCTACTTCCTGCTCCCGCTCTGCCTCCTCGCGCCCTTCTCAAAGGCCCACATGAACGTCCGCTTCTCCGGCCCCGGCGTCATCACCTCCGCCACCGAGGCCGGCGACGTCTCCGTCGACACCTTCCGCACCGCCATCCTCCCGCTCTTCGGCCTCTTCGGCATCCCCCCCGCCCGCATCGAGCTGCGCGTCCTGCAGCGCTCCTGCGCCGGCCCCGGCGGCAAGGGCGGCGGCGGCATCGTCGAGCTGCGCTTCGCCAGCCAGGTCCGCCTGCCCAAGACGCTGCATCTGCACCGCAGCCCCGGCCGCGTCAAGAGGATACGAGGCGTCGCCTACTGCACCGGCGTCTCCGCCTCCAACAACGCCCGCATGATCCATGCCGCTCGAGAGATCCTCAACCCCTTCGTCGCCGACATCCACATCGCCGCGCAGTACGACCAGGCGCCGTTGGTGCCCACGGGAGACAAGGCGGGCAGCAAGAGAAGGTTGGGCATAGGCTACGGCCTGAGCCTCGTCGCAGAGTCCAACGCCGTCGGCGTGCTCTACTCTGCAGACGTCGTCGTGCTGCCGTCGGGTGGTGAGGTCCCGGAAGATATTGGAAAGAGATGCGCCTATCAGTTGCTGGAAACAATCGCAAAAGGAGGCTGCGTGACACCCGTCTCGGCAGGCACCGTGCTGACCCTGATGGCCATGGGCTCCGAAGACGTCGGCCGGTTGAGGATTGGCAGAGATATTCTTGGCACCGAGGAAATTGTTCAGCTGGCAAGAGATCTCAAGACATTTGGCGCAAGCAGTTGGGGTCTGAGGGACGTCGATGACGACGATAGCGGCGACATTATAGTCTCTGTCAAGGGCACTGGTGTTGGTAACATAGGAAGGAAAGTTGCTTAGACGAGTTGAGACGGAATAGGGAGGAAGGTCTGTCCTGGTTATCCTTTTTGGCGGAATCACAGCGGCGTAAAAGGGTCTGCGAGGTTTTGGTTGTGCTTGGAAGTAAAAAAGTTGGATTGCGGCTCCATGTAATAGATACACTATATACCGGCATATAAACATATTTTAGCCGTTAGGAGGCACCAGTGAGCTCTGCAGAGTCGCCCCTCGGCGTCGACCCTGCATGCTCGCCATGGTGGCTCTGTAGCCAATTGACTGTAGAGACAACGCAGTCGAGCCCCCCGTGTTCATGGCAGCGTTCCTCATTGTGTGGATAATGTGGTATTCGTTGAGAACAGCATTACCGGAACTCATTATGTCGGATAAGTGCGTCCTCGGCGGCTCATCACCAGAGTCTCCGGCGGCATATCCGGACTGCTCGTTACGCTCTTCTGGTCCCTCCCCATCTCCGGGTCTGCCTATCTGCTGCAGCTCGATCTCGTCGGTCTCGTTGATCATCAGCCCCGGCACGTGCCGAGAGACTCCGCGTTCCTCCGCGTCCAAGTCCTCTGGCGAACGAGCAGCGATAGGCTCCAGAACCATCTCCGATATAAGAGGTCGGAACGTCTTAAGGGCGACTCGCAGGCTCTCACGTTGATTGTGTATTGTGAGCATCAGACACTGGATAAACAAGATGAACAGGTCTGCCATCAAGTAATATAGCCTATAGGCGGCGGGCATCTGGCCGATGAAATCGATAATCATTCCCCCATGCTGGTATCCCCGGTGGTACTCGGGGCCGGTCGGCAGCGAGCCGAAGAGGTGCAATGCCATGCATAGCAGGTTAGGCACCAGTACCAGGATGACGTGAAGCTGGGTAGCCGGCATCAAGAGCGCAAAGGATTCGTCCTTTGGGGTGAGGTACATGTACTGGGGCGCGGCTCGTAAGAAGAATCGAAATATGGAACATCTATAACTGAACTATCAGCTCATATGTTCTGTAAGGAGAGGAAAGGGAGGGTCCATCAGGGCGTCAACGCACTCCATATAGTACAGGGAGCTCAACTCAGCAAAGAAGACGAGGTCGAGCGTCTTGAGCAGGTGTGTGAGAAAGGCGAGCTTCTTAGCCAGGCCCGGATTCTGCTTCTTCTTGCTCCTCCTCCTCCTGCGCTGCCGGCCGTTGCTGGACCTCGAGCGCTGCAGCGACTCGGGACGATGACGAGGGTCCGCATCTGCCTCCGCGTCGTCGGCGCCGGCAGTCGCAGCGGCGCCAGGTGGTGAGAGCCGGTCGTGGAGCCGCGCCGAGGAGGTGGACGCGGCATCATGGTTCATAGTCGCCTGTCACCGGTCCGGCTCGGCAGAGGGGCTTGCTCTGCATTGAGGCAGGCTCAGGACGGCTCGAAGGCTCTTGTTCGTGATTCGCCGCAGTGGTCCGTAGTGGCGTGGACAGGTAAATAATCAAGGATATGAAGTTATACAGACACGGCTGGCGGGACGGCCAGGCCCATTGAGCAGCTCGCTGATGGCGTCCTGGTCTGGTATTCGCTGCTTGTTCCTGGTGGCTTTAACTGGATCCGTCCTCGTTCGTCAGTTGTTCTCCATCCAGGCCTCGGGGCTCAGGATCAACACTAATTCCGTCCGAACAGCTTTCGGGGCTCTCGGTACGTACTCCACTGCGCCGGTGGGACCTTCCCCCGCAATCCACCACCCTGCACCTGCCCCACAGAGACCCACAGCAGCCGGTACTGTACAATCGACAACGTCAATGGAAGCATGCAGGGCCGAGTACCGCTGAACTTACAGGGACTTTGAGCACCGCACGTCACCGTTGATGACGCTGTGGCATGAGACGCCACTGTTGAGGAAGGAAGCAGCGGAACGAATTGGTTGACAGAGAGAAGGTGAGTCGTAACCGTTGGTCAAGATGCTTCTGAAAATAGACGATCAATACACCAGTAGAACCAGCCTGGAGATCGAAAGTGGCTGATGAACGCTGAGGACAGCAGATCCAATATCCTGATATTGATAGCCTATATGTCTGCCAAGATGGAGAAAGCACCTCGCGAAGCGAAGCTCAAGGACTCTGTGCATGTATCAAGACGTATGTACTGCAACCATACATAGGTATCTGTGCAGCACGAAGTCTCGTGAGCATTTGTAAACCACATCGAACCATTACCTACATGTAGACACGGCTTATCCAATCGCGTCATCCTCTCACCAATCCTCACCGCAGCAGTGACTGTAATTCCGGAGGAACGCTGTTGGCCCGGCTCGACACTATCAGGGCCCTGTTTAGCGCCGATCGAGGACTTGTAGCCACCGGCCGGCAGAATGGCATGTCCATCGAGAACTTGGGCGGCTTGCGACAGCTTCATTGGTGTGGCGAGACGTTGCAGTCATTGGCCGGCGCCATTGGCCATCAGGCAGATGGTCCGAAAGCTTGTCCTGGCCTGGCTGTCGGCGTTCCTCTTTGTCTCGTCACTTCGTGGGGAGCTGCAGTACATAAGGAGCTTCCCCTCCCCTCCCTTTCCTTCCCTTCTCTCCTGTCCATCTCTCCCGAATCACCATTGCAATTCATCAAATTCCATCATCGATCAACACTCAAAGCCTACTTTCCATCAACCAATCAACCTCCGTGTTACTCAGTCATCATGAACAACCCCGAGCAGAACCAAAACCCACCGGCCCAGGGCACCCGCCGTCGAGTATGTCTCACGTTGATAAGCGTGCCTGCATTTCAATGCCCCCGACACACATGCTGACGTAGCCATTTACCTGGTTTAGAGCTCCGGCCTCATGCCCGCCTTTGCGAGTCTCCATGAACATCGCCAGAATGCCAACGATGCCGCCCGACGTCAGAGCATGTCTGACCAGCAATCCAAACCGGGCCCATTTGGCCAGTTGTTCCATAAGTAAGACTATCCTGTGCACCCGGGTCTCTTCTTTTGACTCTACTATATCGGTGTTGATCTAACCACTTTATCCTTTGTCATCGATGTAGTACTTTCGGAAGATACTCCAAATAATCCATAACAACATGCGTACCAACCTATGATGACACCGTGACGACGGAGCTGCCCTAACATTCTTTTGAAGGAGTGCACGGAACGACGCTTCAGAAAGGCCGCGGAGTTGGGCTGGAAACAGACTGAGCTCAGTGTAAATATAATCTACCTTATGCACTATTTAAATCTCGCCCTGCAAATCGTATCGGCCTGTGATTGCAAGTAAATGCTGAGAAACCGCACAATATGTATTGTATCTCCAAGCAGACAACGCATTTTCTCTCGGAAACCATGTCGAGTCATATATCTAGTGCAAAGAGGCAAGAAGGCATATTTGAAGCGTGTCTCGTAGCCCAGCGAGAGTCTGCCCATTCGCAGGTGCAGACGTGGGGGAAGTCCTATCCGGTAATGTCAAATTCGTCGTTCTCTGATGCCAATTACATCAAAAGTAAAGAAATTGATGGGTTCACAAAGAGAAGACCGTATCACTGCCAAAAAGTTGGTCTGTAGCGACCATCTTCAGTACCTAATTCTTGAGATGCAGAGTTGGAAGATCACCTCACCAAAGAAGGTATCTTGTACCAAATCGACAACCAAGCGGGCGCTTATCGATAACGCCATGGTGGGGAGCCCATCCACCACTGGCACGGCAATCGCATCCATCTCCAACTTTTTAGCATCATCTCCAGAAAAAAGTTCCGGGTGCTCAACAGGCGAGTGCTGCTGAAGGCACTGCGCTTTATTCTTTGATCCTCCAAACGATGTCATGCCGACCGTTATTCTTTCGCGACCTGAGATGTCGTAACGACCTCATCTGCCGCTCATGTCTGGCCGCTCGCGCAAAGCAGCCGGCGCAAGCGTGGCGGCCCGCGTCCTACAGCACCCAGGCGTCTCAAACCGCCAGTAGAGCAAGGCTTCGATCCCAGCCTCGATCACAACCCCGACCGAGTCCAGAAGTCACACGCCAGCCGTCAAAAGAGGAACTGGCTCGCTACTTGGAAGGCCTCAAAAGCCTGCAGGCTCCCGACAAGGCCAAGACGACCGCCGACGATTTTTCCGTCCGATTCTTCGAGCAGGGCGACCGAAACCGAAAAGAGTTGTCTAGTGAACAAGATTTTGGAGAGTCCTTGGGTGGTATCGACGCCTCCGAGCTGCGAAATAACCTCTTCAACCTAAGATCAAAGCTCAGCAGCCAAGATGACAAGGACGCCTTCAGAGAGGTTCTGAGCCAGATTGGTGAAGGTTGGGGCAAGGTCAACTCCGCGGAGGACGTTGAAAAAATCATAGCAAAAATGGAAGACTACGCACGGTCAATCGACGTCGAAATCAAAGAAGCAAGCACCGACCTCCCCAAAGGCGTGCTGGAGCAGCTCATCGGGGATGTGCCGGATCTGTCTCTGGAAGGGGACAGCTCCTCTGACCAGCCTCAAGACTCGATCCCGCAAGTGCGTATAGATCCCGACGACACAGCACATCGACGTCGAAAGCTTGTCAGATTCAACTCCGTCATCAGCCGCTTCGTGCTCGCCGAGAAGGCCTCGGGCACGAAGGCAAAGGGTGTACAGTCTCTATACAAAGCATACCATGCGACGAGACGAGCCCTGGCCCAAAACTGGAGCGATGTTCCCTCGGCTGTTTGGGAGGTTCTCTGGAGAGCATTCTCGAGCGAAAGGGACGGCGTCAATGAGATGTCGCGCATTGCTCTGCTAGCCAGGGATATGAGTAGTGCCGGCGTGACGCTTCGCCCTGCCCAGCAAGTCTTGGCCATCGAGGCCGTTTTCGTTGACGAATGGGAGTCCAAGGCCATCGAGAACTGGAAGCGATGCGTCAGCACGCTCGGGGCGGACGCTTCGGAGACGTTTCAGGACTTTTGGGAGCTCGGCGCGCGGATGTACTGCCGTGTGGGCGATCTGGAGCAGGCAGAGCGGGCAATGAACAAGCTCCTGAGCCGCAACATGAGCCCGCGCATTCTAATCCCCCTTATTCGAACAAGCTGCGAACAGGGGACTGAGGAGGGCCGGCAGAAAGCATGGACTACGTACCGCCAGATGAGGGAGCTTTTGGGCAAGGACATGACCCTCACAGATTACGACCAGGTGATATCCTATTTCCTGACTGCCCATTACATGGAGAACGCCCTGTACGCTTTTGTCGACATGATGAGCGACGGCCGCATCGATTTGTCCCGGCAAAGCTTCCTGCCGTCTGTCGTTGCCAACAAGTTCTTCCTGGGCAAGTGGCTGAAGCGATTGATCGGTGCCGGAGACTTGGACGGCGCCTTCAGCGTAGTCAAGTTCATGCGAGAGAAGGGCGTGGAGGCGGCGCCGATACACCTCAACGGCCTCATTGGAGCATGGCAGCGGTCAGGCGGCGCCGACGATCTCGAAAAGGCCGATGCCCTGGGCTGGGAGTTGATCGAGTCGAGACTCAAGTTTGTGGCCCGTCGCAAGTCCAACAGCGAGAGCGCTGGTGAAGAAGACTCCGCACACTCAATGCAGAGCACTCCAGCCGATCCGCCGCGGGCTACCCCTGAAACGTTCTGGCTCCTCGCCGAAAACTACCGCCAGCGAGGCCTTCATGGCCGCTTGGAGGAGTTGTGGAACGCCTTCCGCGCGGCAGAGCTTAGCCCCGACGCCTTCATGATGAACCAGATCATCGAGTCTCTCATTCAGGAGGGACAAGCGAAAGAGGCGGTAGCTCTGTACCACTCCCTCGTAGACAGCAATAAGGTCGTCCCCGACCCCTACACCTTCAGCGCGCTCTGGAAGACGCTCGGCGTGAACCGCTACCAGATCCGCGACGAGGAGACGCAAGCCAGGGAGACCGAGGCCGCGCGAGCCATGTTCAAGGAAACGCTCAAGCACAAGCAAGTCTTCCAGCCCGACGGCATCGACGGGCAGCTCGCCCGCAAGATGCTCCATACCTTCCGCCGGCTGCACGACAACGCGGGCCTGCTCGTCGCCGTCACGGCGCTCAGGGAGATTTTCAAGTTCCTGCCGCCCGAGACGCTCGTCATGGAGATGGTCATGGGCACGACGAAGCTCGCGTGGGACACGCCCTCGCAGCGCCGCAGGCTGACGGTGATCAAGACCAAGATTGATCGCGAGCTGCTCGCGTGGGCCAACTTTGACCCCAAGAAGCTCGAGGGCGAGGGGAGGCGCGGGGAGGCGCTGTATGCGTATCTGCAGAAGAGGTTTTGGCCGGAGGAGGGCAGTGACGCGGAGAAGAGGAGGGTGTTTGTTGAGGTGGCGAAGCAGATGGGTGTGTATGAGCTGTTGGGGCCGAAGAGGTGAATGTGGGAAGCCATGAGGTGTATGCTGTGATTTTACGAATAGATTGTATACTAGACATGTGATGGAAAACGCTTTGGATGGGATGGATCATGTTTCAAAGGGATAAGAAGAGCTCGAAAGCCACTGGAATCGGAAATCTACGAAACGACAATTGTATCATAGCACACTCACTGCAGGCTTCTCTGCCCTCATAGCATATAGAAAGAAACCTACTCTTTAGCTCTATAATGCTTCCTTCTGCTGATGAGGAAGGCAGGCAAAAGAGGAGAGGAAGAGATAAAAAGACCATTTTGCCAATCCATTAGCCCGACCACGCAGAGTCATCTTCCTCTCCTACCCTTCCCAAACTCCAACGCTATGCAATGTTTAGAAAACAAATGAACAACCCCCTGTCTCCTTCACGTCCCTCTCCAAGGCGACTCAATGACGCTGCCCCGTCTTTCTAGGACGCCCTCTCTTCCTCTTAGAACGCTTCCCACGCGGTGCAGCAACAGCAGCAGCAGCTTCTCCTTCTTCTTCTTCTCGTACTGCCTCCGAGGCATAACGTCCCCCCTTCTAGGAGAGATCCATGTCCTCGGCGGCATCACCACCCAGCCTATCGCCCACCGAGCTGAGGCCCGAGCTAGGGGACCTCCCTGGCCCTGTTGTGGCTTCGGGCTTGTCTCCGTCCTTGTCCTTGTCCTGCTGCTGCTGCTGCTGCTGCTCTTCTTGCTCTTCTCGCTCTTGATCTTGATCTTGCTCTTGCTCCGTCGTTTCTTGCGGAGGATGCCGTGGTTCCGGCGCTCGTTGGGATATCCATTCGCTGATGCTCGTTATGGGCCCTCCTTCGACCAGGATTTCGTTGCCGTCGGTCGATTTGCCAAAGATGGTGCCTTGCCACTTTGCGTCGTCACCAGTCTTGCTATGCTTCTTTTTGAGGGCTAAAACAAGAAGAACGTCAGTCAAAACCCCCATCGCGAGAAGAAGAACAAAGAAAAAGAAGGAAAGAAAATCTCTGGGGGTTTCAACGCGCAAACCCACCCGCCAAATAATCCGTAGCATCGCTCTCCGTGTCCCCGCTCCCCATCTCCATCATCTCCCTCATCCGCGGGCCCGCGAACCAGCCGATGAACTCCTCCACGCCCCTCATGTCCTCCCCGTCCCGCCGCCACGCCTGGTCCGGCAGCAGGGCGCCCACCTCCTGCAGCGCCATCCGCACGTCCACCACGTCGTAGTCGCCCGCGTCGCCGTGGTTGCTCGCCGCGTTGCCCGCCGTCTTCTCGCACAGCAGCGTCAGGTACCGCGCCGCAAGGTCCGTCAGCGTGTCGAGCACCGCCGGGCGCGTGCTGTGGTAGCCCGTCGCGCGCAGGATCTGGAGGATCGAGGGCCGGAGGAAGGCGTGGAACATGGAGGGCGGGCGGGCCATGGCGAGTATTCCGTTGGCGTATGCAGTTATAATTGCAAAGAAGAAGGAAAAGAGAGAAATAGAGTCAAAAGAAGAAGAGAAGGACGAAAGATAAAAGCATAAAAGCCGTCCGAGTGGCTGCGAGAGGCGCTACGAGGATCGTTCAGCTTGTCGCATGTGCTCTGCAGGACGTCATCGGCTCTGTCGCACTGAGTTTCTCGCACAGCGCATGTTCGCCTGTGATTGTAGATTGTGCGCAGATTTCGTTTTGAGGTGCGACAAAGGTGAGAGCAGCTCTGTTTCGCGGTGGAGCAGCAGCTGATTTATCGTATGCCGGGCAGCTGTCAGTCAAAGGTGAAGCTAGAATCGTTCTCACAAGTGAATTGAGATACAAATCAGCTCCAAGCTAGAATCCACACAGTGTGTGGTGCTTTTCAAGGTTATCAGCACGGTATACAGAGGTACAGTTGGTCAGAGAGAAAGGCTTGAGATGCTTGTTCCTCTGCATTCTTGAATCGCTTCTGATAGAATTGATGAATCCTAATTGCTGCTTTCATACAATTTTCAAATGGAATTAACCCAAAAGACCAAACCCTTGCAACTATGCAATTGCTCAGCACAAGTTACCACCGACGCAAAAGGCCTCCTGATGCTTACACGTTCCACAAGCATATCATACAAGCGCCGACTCAACATGCGAGGGCAAACGTACAATAACCCAAACGGACAAGGGGTAGAGAGAGGAATCTAGTGTTCCTCAGAGATTCCACTGTACTTGTTGATCCAGTTCAACACTTCCCTATGCCAGATGAGAGAGTTCTCTGGCTTGAGCACCCACTGTTTCCCCTGCTGTTAGCATCTAAAACCTCGTTCTTTTCCAAGGGCAATGGTGCTCATGACTTACGTGATGCTCGTCTGGGAACATGACAAACTTGCTCGGCACGCCACGAGCCTGTAGAACGTTGAACATGGCAAGACCCTCGGAGATGGGCAGACGGTAATCAAGCTCATTATGAATGACCTGTGAATCCCGACGAGTCAGCCAAATTACGGAGAAAAGTCTTGATAGAGTGCTGCATATCCCGGCTTACCAGTTGCGGCGTGGCCCAGTTTCCAACGTGCTTTGCGGGATCCCACTTCTCATAGCCCTCCCTGTTCTCCCAAAGGGCGCCGCCAAAGTCGTGCTCCGGGAAGAAGAGCTCCTCTGTAGACCACTGGTTCAAGGTTGAAAAGACGCCATCATGGCACACCAACGCCTTGAATTTCCGTCCGAGGTCATGGCCCTGAATCCAGTCTTGCAAAAGTTAGAATACCGCTTCTCTCGCACCTGCATGTAGGGGGTAGACTCACTGATCATATAGCCACCATAAGACGCGCCGAGAGCTACTGCTCTGGTCGTGTCAATGTAGCTCACTTCCTTCTCCAGGAACTCAAAGCACTTGACCAAGTCGATATATGGGTCGCCTCCCCAGTTGTTCTGGATGGCATCGGTATGGTCCTGGCCATAGCCCGTGCTGCCGGTTGGATTGGGGCTCACCACAACGTAGCCCTGCTCGGCAAAGACGGCCGGGTTCCAGCGAGTGCTCCAGTCGTCTCCCCAAGCTCCCTGGGGTCCACCATGGATGAAAAAGGCCAAGGGATACTTCTTTGACGAGTCGAATGTCGAGGGCAGCGTCACCAGGGCGTGGATGGGGTAGCCCTTGGAACCATTGAACCAAATCTCCTGGCACTGCGACCTGCTCAGAGCAAAGGTCTTACCTTGCCTTGAGCTAGACGAGATAACGGTGGTCGATTTGGAGGCAGGGTCCAAAATCGAGTAGTTGGAGCTCTCGACGCGCGATCTCGTCGTGATGAACAGAGACGAGCCTCTCCCGAGAACTCTAGCTTCGGCCACGGATCCATCCTCGTGGATAGGGGTGGGTAGAGACTTGGCCTCCAATGGCGATGACGGCAACTTCCACAGCACCACTCGAGCATGCTTCTCGGCCGCAACGTACAGTTCCTTATCGTCATGGCTCCAGATGAGCCAATCGGGCTTGTAGTCCCAACCGCCCTTGCCATCCTCCGTGGCATAGAACTCTTGAACATTGCTCAAGTCCGTGACATCTGGGATCAGCAACAGCCTCGTCTTGTCGGCCTCGTATTGCTGGGACTTCATGCGTAGGAATGCTACCTGTTTTCCACCATTCGAAAAGACGGGAGACAGCGAGTAGCCTCGCAGCGTTCCCGTCTTGACTATCTGTGGAAAGGTTGGCTTGTCCAAGTACGAATGCAGCGGAACAAAGTAAAGGTCGGTCTTGGTCGTTCTCGCATGGTTCAGATCCGGATCCTTTGCAACAAAGACAATGCCGGTGGAGGATATGTCAAAGTCACCGGTACCTCCAAAGGGGGGCACGGGAGAATGGAGTCGCGTGCCGGCCAGGAGGTTGGTGAGCTCCGAGTTTGCAAGCGTCCACTTGCCGTCGACCTTGTTGAGCTGGCCGTACCAGAGCGAGTTCTTGTTCTCGGTATTCCAGGAGTCCCAGTGCCGCACAAAGAGGGACGTATAGATCTTGGCCGAGGTATAAGACTTTGGTTCCGCAGCCGGACTGTACATGTGTCCATCGGGGGTCGTCAGAGCAGCACAGCAGAAAGCCACCTTGTCTGCGGACAGCGGCTTGGCCTTGAGGCTGTTAATGCTGCCACCGAAGCGCTGAATGGTGTTTGATCTGTGGATTGCGGGCTGTCACTATCTTGCAGCAACCCAGTGACAATCCAGTCAAGCAAGTAATTGAGACCAACTTACTCATTTGTATTGAAGACGTGCTGCGCCACCAGGGCCGAAGCACCGTGGTCGAGGCTCTTGACGTAGGCAATCTCCTCCTCGGCAATCCAGATCGGTTCGCTGGCGGCGGAGTCTTCGGAGACGAGATGCGACGTCCCTTCTTTGAGGTTGAGGACGCGGATCTGCGCCGTCTTGGAGTGGGAGTCGAAGGAGTATGTCGAGACCTGGAGGAGGGGAGAGTCAAGTCAGCTGCCTGTACTGCAGTTGGACCGTAATGATTCAATCCAGTTGAGTCTTCGTTCCATAGAGGTCAGTCCAGCTCACCGTATACAGAACCAGCTCGCCGGTGGCATTGGGCACTCCCGGCGAGCGCCGCGGCGCCGCGAGGAGAACCTCCGGAGTGAGTTTCTGGGCCGTGATGGTCATCATCAAGGGCTGCTCATCGACGGCAGATGTAAGAAAATAGAAGAGGAATAAGTAAACAAGTCGAGGGGAGAGAATGCAGAAAAAAGATGTCAGATGCCTCTTTCTCGGACCGTGTCCCTCAAGGTGCAATCACCGGCTTGCCATCGTCTAATCGACCAAGGTAGGTATCCGTCACATCATCATACGAGCAGCTCCCCCAGTGGCTGGAAGCCGCCCAAGTGCCCCCAGAGGGAAAAGACCCCTCACTGTAACCCCGCATTCTCCTAGCGAAGAATCCACTGTCGGGGGACCATTTCCCAGCTGGAGATGATTACCTTAGGTTAGTTTAGAACTTCCGTTGTAGGTAATCCGGAAACTGAGAGGGAAGGGGCTTTTTGTATCACGGCTCGAGACTTGTGGAGTCTTGCATGTTGACAACCGGCGCCTCTAGTGAACAATTCTACTAGTATGAGCACCATAGGTAGTATGTATATGGCCAATGGCAGTGAGACCAGTACCAAATTCGGACTTTCGATCTTTAATCACCTTGAGGCAGTCCTAGCTTGCCAGGCTCCAAATTAGATCGAGTTCGTCCCGCAAACGACTGTGCTGTACTTAGCAATTGCGCATCTGCAGGCTCGCGATCCAAGGTTGAGTATAGTCAGCCTGCTGCTGCCAGAGAATGTGATGCTATTTTCTCCCTGTTGACACATTGTTCGAAGAGCCACCACAGATTGGTTTGCCCTCACTGATCAAGCACAGCAGCTGCCAATGCGAGAGTATCTCTCGCTATAAGACGTCAGTTCATCAAGTCACTACCTAGTGAATGGATGGGACATGGCCAGTAATCTTCATGGTTCTGCTATGTTTCCGATATCATTTCATTCCTCTTCATTCCTCTTTTGTGAAAATCTCCTGCCAAATGCTCGACGCCCCAAAACGCCGTATATACCGTATCCCCAAGAACGCCTCCCATGTGTCGCTTCGTATCTTTTTTCGCAGCTACAACATCCCAGCAAGAGAAGACAAAAGCTCTTATCGCAATACCAAGAAACCCAATTACCACAGTTCCCAAACAAACCCCAACCCCACTTACTTCCTCGATGCCCCAAAGTTTGTCCGCTTCTTGTTCGCTTGCGCATCGTTCTCACTCTCTTCCGTGTCCTTCTTCTTCGACTTGCTCGCCTTGCTCCCGCCCGCCGACGTCGGCGTGGGATTACTCGATCCGCTGTCTCGGAACGTTGTCGACAGTGGCGTCGGCGCGGGCGTTGACCCTACAGATCCCGGAGTCGAAGAGTCCTACAACAAGCCAGATCCAGTCAGAATGGCGCCAAATAAATGGTCGCAAGAACCCCTCTAAGGAGCCGGAGACTTTGGGTGCTTCAGGCACACACTCACCCCGTTATTCGGTCGGTATGATATCGAAGAGCGCGAAAAGACGCGGTGCTGTTCTGCAGGTCCCGTCTTGCGTCGCTGCGCAGCCGCTCCACTCGTGCCCTTCATGTAGTTGTCGAAGCCCGTGATGATGTTGCCGTTCGGTGTGCTGTCGAGGTACGCTGATTCCTTCTGCATGATGCTCTCCTCCATCGCAGCCTATGCAAAACCACATCGGTTAGCTCGCGTCAGAGTCATAGTGAGAGTGACACAACAGCGCCATAAGTCACGCCAAACGTAGAAGTAAACTCACCAGGCGGCGCTCCAGCTGCCTGCGCCGGTCGACCAGGTCTCGCACGCGCGCCTGCGCCTTCTTGTATTCCGCCATGGTGGGCTGCGCCTCGCTCGGTCGGGATGTGGTTGCTTGCTTCTTGTCCGCCATGCGCCAGCGCTTCCTGTCTCTGACGGATTCCGATGATAGGCGATGCCGACGTCAAATTGGTAGATGGATTCGAAGTTGCGGCTGGTGCTCTTGATGATGCAGCTTTGGTGTTTTCAGGCACCGGATTTGATCATGCTGGTAGGCACCTGGTACTAACCCAAAGCAGGCTAGAGGAAAAGCTGAGTCTCTAGTAGTCGCTAGGCCAGAAATGTCGTTGGCACATGGATGTCAAGCAGATGCACAAGAGCAACATGTCACCGAATCTCAAATCAACCCGTTTGAACAAGAGAGAAGTCGAAATATGTCAGGTATGGAATCTAAACACCATCTCCCTTTCTACTTAATATTTGCCGAGCTGAAGTATAGCGTGAGCAAAGAACTGCAGACATCAGCCGCTATAGAAGGTAGTAGCTGTCTTAGCATATTATACTGATGCCATTCAATTGCATGGAAACGTTTCTCTTGCTTCTCCCCAGATATTGTTCCCGTACTTGCATCAAAATCGGTTCTCGACTCTTCACCAGCAGAGATGATATGCTTACTTCTTTGCCTTTCTTCAAATACACACTTCTCCTAGAGACGAGATTCAACACCAGTTAGCCTCAGTTGTTGATGTGGGCGCTGAGATCAGAGGTTCTCATCTGCTTAGGTAGTTCGTAGTAAAAAGCTCGCTAGCAAGGTTTTTTTTTTTCTTTTGGTGCGGTGGTGGCCTTGTGCCTCATCAAGCATCGTCAGCCAAGGTCAGCGAGGGATTAGAGCGGCCAGTCTCCCACCCTCGGGCCAGGGGCTTACCACACCTCTTGATCGAAAATTGACAAGCAGCATAGCTATGAGTTCGGAGCACGCGGTTCATCTTCCAAAACATCAGCCGATTTGCCACGATTTGATGGAGACGAGGGCGCAGAGGAGCTATTTCGTCTCTTCCTGTCAGAATCCTTGCCCCTCGCCAAGGCTTCATCGTCTTCACGGTGGCCGCTATCACGCCGTTGGCGACCAAGGCGGCGCTGTGGGGGAGAGCCTGATCCAGAGCTATCAGCGGATCGAGCACGGCGGCGAATGGGGCTGCGGCTGCGGGAGGCCGAGGAGCTCCGCGAACGGGACGACGGCGTGGTTGAATAACGTCTTCTGCGGTCTCCTGACCGACTTCTAGAGACGGATTGCCGTCTTCGCTTTGGCGGAGGCGAGATGCGTTCGGAGGATGGTGACCGGCGGCGACGAGCATCTCGACGGTCCCTTCCGTTGCGTGACTGCCGCCTCGGTCGGTAAGCATCACCGCGAGGAGACCTAGACCTCTTCCTAGAGTCTCTGTATCGGGCAGAATGTTCTTTGCGGCGTGGAGGGCTTCGAGAGCTGCGAGCGCTGCGGGATGAACTGCTGCTTCGGGAACGGGAGCGGGATCGGTCTGACGCTGACCCGGACGGTGAGCGACTTCGTCGCCGTTGCCAGCCACGATCGCGACCCCGCCCGCCTCGAGGTCGTGGGACATAGCTGTCTCGTCTGTACGAATCGCCAGAAGCGCGGTGCCGAGGCTCGGGCGATCGTGATCTGTTCCCGCCCCAGCCATGGCCTCCTCTGCCACGACCTTCGGGAGCCCGATCCCCACGGCGTCCTGATCGATCGCCTCTGTCGTTTGCTCGATCTCGACGGTCTCGATCTTTGAGGTCGCTAACTTCTCGATCACGACGGTCAAAGTCGTCGCGACGTTTTCGTGCATTTTCAGCGGCTCTGTCGGCTTCCATCTAGTATGGCTGTCAGCGTCAGGAAGTCAAGCGGAGTTGTTCCTCCAAAGTATCATGAAGTACGGACCTTTTCCTGCATGAGCTCAAGTTTCTTAGCTTCCAGTAGTTCCTTGGGCACGCCCTGAGGGTTGCCTTGTGCACTCAGCAGCAGCTTCCATAGCTCCTTGCAGAACGGGGCGGTATCCTTGTCTAAGAATCCGGTAAGTTGTATTTGTAGCGATTTGATGTCGGGCTGGTGTCCGAACAGTTAGTATGATCTGATGGTAGAGTCGAAGCGACAAAGGCAACGGCCAGACATACATATCTTGGTCCGTCAATGAGATTGAAGCACAGCTCAATTACGACGTCGTCTTCGTTGCCCAGGATCTCTGATATTCTGTTGGCAATCCATCTGTGAAGTTAGGCGTCAGTACTGCAAATGGGGGGAGCCGCGATAAAGGCTTGCTGGGGCCGGTGACAAACTTTTTTATGACCTGCAGGTTGACCTTTTGCATGTCAACCTTTTGGCTGAACTCGGGAGGGAATTTGGTCGACTTCAAGAGTCGGGCATCTCCTGCGGATGCCATTGCGGCCTCTGTCACGATACTGAGGAGGGAAAGGGGACAAAAAGAAGCTGACGGGCAGGCGTCAAGGGGAGAAGAGAGGTTGGCAGAATTGGAGAGCTTGGAAAGATTATGTTAGCGGAGTGACGTCTGTGCTTGCCGTTTCTCAGTGGGAAAAAAAGAGCCGGAGGAGGTGGGAAATGCGCACGGACCAGTCGAAGGCGGTACTCGAAGCAGTACCTCACGAGTACAAGCTTGTCAGGTGCCGCTAGACCGGAAAGCTCTGCTCTCACACAGCAAATCCAGCTGCTGCGCACACCTTCTGCAGGTAGCCTTCAAGTCCCATTGAGCCAGTCGGGGGCTTCAGCGACTTGCGTAGGCCTGTGCCGTTCCTGGACCCCGCAAAAAAGCGCTGTGACGGTCGCTGTTGGCGATGACGCCCGCCTACGCCAAAGCTCAAAACTCGCCCAGCTGAGTAAATCCATCGCGGTTGATCTCCTATCGTCACATAAGATCCATCTCTGTACAAGCACTCCCTTCGGTGTTGAAGCTGTCAGAATGGACACTCTTCACGCACCGACGGTGCCCTCAGGGCCGACATCGAATCTCAGCCATCGGAACGGCGACACGGCCAAGCTGAGCTTCGCGGAGCTGCAGCGGAAGAAGGACGACATGGAGGCAGAACTAAAAGCCCTGGGAAGCGTGCTGGATTCGGTACGAACCCGCTTCTTCTCATCCAACTTACAACTAAGTCAGAGGCTCATGTTATGCTAGCATGGCGTTGATATGCAAACGCCGCTCTTGACGAGAGACGGCTTTCCCCGGGCTGATCTCGACGTTGCTCAAAGTATACAGGACCAATGGAAGGAGATCTGCGCTGTCGATGACTGAGGTCTAACCACATGCCTACAGTTCGCACAACAAGGGCGCGAATCATCCGCTTGCGCAACGACTACAAAGAGCTCATGACGAACGTTGAAAAGTATCTTCACGAACACTTTGCAAACGTCCAGGACGGAGATGAGGCCCCAAGCACAGCTGGAGAAGAGCTTCGAATTCTGCCTGACTCTCACGCCGAGCAGCTAGATGAGCCGTTTGCCAAGGTCAACACTGTGGCAGCAGGCAGCCCGGCTGAACAGGCCGGTTTACAAGCTGGCGATGAGATTCGCAACTTTGGCTACGTGAACCGATCGAACCATGACGGTCTCAAGAAGGTGGCAGAGTGTGTTATGGGTAATGAAGGGGTATGTCTCACCTCGTCCCTGGCTCTCTTGCTTGATTCTAACAATGGCGCACAGAGAAACATCTTCATCAGAGTATCTCGGCCGGATGGGGTTGCTCGTCGCCAGGAGCTGAGGTTGACTCTGGTTCCTAGGAAAGACTGGGGCGGCAGAGGGATGTTGGGCTGCCACATCTTGCCTCTGTAATCTACTGCCGCCATACATGGATGTAACAAGCTACTCGGCAGCGGCAATTGCAGTTGGGGCCACACTCATGGAAAGCCTGGGAGATAACGTCGGACACGGGCTGATGAGGTGTTGCTTTCTGTTGGCTCATCGCGCGTTTAGGCACCCATCCAGCGTCATCAGGGACAGCAGGCAGTGTTTCAATCCGCGGCAGCATGACATCTTGAGAAAGGTCACGGCATGTCGTATGGGTTGGGTTAGGCACCAGAGAGATGATGGCGGAGTCGTGGCAAAGCTAGCGAGTGCTGCGTCATGTTACCGTTTGCCCAATGATTGGGAGCCAAGAGTGATCAAGGCCGGTCATGTGAGAAGAGTCAAACGAAAGGACCGTGCAAAGGATGTCGAACCATGAGCTGGGACTGTTCTTAGTTGTAGCCTTACCCTGCATGTGGCGCCTGTCTGAATCACTCAGACTGTGGGCGAGATTGGACATGTGCATATGGTCAAAGCATGCAACTATGGATACCTTACTGTAAGTGATCAGGATGCAATCGATCCCAGTAAGATACGCCTCTGTGAAAGAAAAAAGAAATTGCAGTGTTTGTTTCGATGATAGGATTGCACTCTTGTTCAGTAGCCAGCTAGATCGATATCACAGCTCCATCGACACGTGCGTTTGAAAACTGGTACACTGGCATACGATACATATTAGTACTACCTACTTGCTACCTACTTAGGACGTTGAAGGTCAGACAATCTGGAGCAAGCGCTCCCTCCATTTTGTCTTATCGATGAACAGTAAATCAGAAACAGGGTACTTCGTGTCTACCTCCTCCATCAGGTAGCGACAGCGGCTCTGGTCGTAGCATTTCGTACACCGCACATTCGTTGGGCTGAGACATTGCTCCTCGGCGCTTGCAGCAGCTCTGCAGACAAGCACATCGTCTCCCCAGCGCAGACAAAGCAGGTTTGCGCTACGAAGAATGGAGAAGAAGCCAGAAGAGATGATGGGCCCAGCTGGACATGCAGAGCCAAAACAGGCAGGCGGTATAGGCCCAAGCTGCCCCTGCAACGAGCTTCCACGCTTTTTTACTGCCCGTCATTCTCGCCTCCCGGCTGGCGCGGTACTTGGCAGGACCTGCGGCTCTGGGCACAGGCGCGCGAAAAAGGCAGGGCGGCGCGCCAGAGGCAGGTCGCGGACAGGTAGCGGAGACGAGGGCGGTGATGTCGAGGGCGGTGATGTCACGTGCGGGCAGCCCACCCCTGGCGACTGAATTTTTCGCTTGATGATGAGAGGCTTGCCTTTTGCTCCCTTGTCTCCAGTCCCAGATTCCCCGCCGCCTTCAAAAGAACTCAGCAGGTCAAAGACCGTTCGGAGCAACTTTTCGACGTCCACACCATCGCGTCGTCCAAATCTTCACAAGGTATGTGCCCGGCCTATCGCTTCCGCCTTCTGCTGCCCGCTCTCTTTCTCTCACAGAATCCCTCTTTTGTTTTGTTGCTTGTGAGCTGCCTGCTGCCACAGCCTTATATGCACCACAGACACGCCGTTGCTTGGGCTCAGGATTCGAAATCAGCCAGACTAACGCCATCTCGCAGGACCCCGCCTGTTTACATCACCTCACGCCCGTCGCTAAACACCTCGAGCCGTCAGAATGGCTGAGCAACAGACTCCCACCTTCAAGCTTGTGCTTGTTGGCGATGGTGGTACCGGAAAGGTGTGTGATTTCCTGGTCGCTGGATATCAATCGGCGCTGCATGCGAACGGGACCGACGACGACGACGACGCTCCCGCCTGACGTGGCGAACGATGATTTTTTCTTGCTCGCGTCCCCTTCGGCGATGTATGCATTGGCGTTGACCTCTCGCTGACCTATCTTTGATGCAATAGACCACCTTCGTCAAGCGCCACTTGACTGGTGAATTTGAGAAGAAGTACATGGCCACCCTCGGTGTCGAGGTTCACCCCCTTGGCTTCACCACCGTGAGTCTTGCAACACACCGCCCGCCGTCGATATTGCGCTCGGTATACTGACGTGCTGCCCAGAACTACGGTCAGATCCAGTTCGACGTGTGGGATACCGCCGGTCAGGAGAAGTTCGGTGGTCTTCGTGACGGTTACTACATCAACGGCCAGTGCGGTATCATCATGTTCGATGTGACATCTCGCATCACTTACAAGAACGTTCCCAACTGGCATCGTATGTTGCGCCCTTTACCCTTTTCATATGAGTGGCGTTACTAAATCATATGGCTTGCAGGTGATCTCGTCCGCGTTTGCGAGAACATCCCCATCGTCCTCTGCGGTAACAAGGTCGACGTCAAGGAGCGAAAGGTCAAGGCCAAGACCATTACCTTCCACCGGAAGAAGAACCTCCAGTACTACGACATCTCCGCCAAGTCCAACTACAACTTCGAGAAGCCCTTCCTGTGGCTGGCCCGCAAGCTCGTTGGCAACCCCGCTCTGGTTAGTATTCCCGCTCGAACCAAATTTGATGTGTCGTGTAGCAATGCGCTGACTGGCTGTTGTAGGAGTTTGTTGCCGCCCCTGCCTTGGCTCCTCCCACCGCCCAGGTTGACGAGGCTCTCCTGGCCCAGTACAAGAAGGAGATGGACGATGCCGCTGCTCTGCCGCTGCCCGGTGAGCTGTCTGACGACGATCTGTAAACGACTCGACCGCGGCGAAAAGTGCTTTGTTTGATGTTGCTGGGATATCCCGGATTACGAGGAGAGAAGCCATTGGCAGCTGGAATGACCGTTTATGATAAAAGGGAGGGGACTCCGAGTTTACAGGAGCTCGGATGGAGAGGACAAGGCCATATCCTTGATACCTCGTTGGAGGTAGATTATTTGGGGCGTCGCCGCAGGAGCTGTGGCAAAACCTAACCTAGCTAGACTTTTTTCATATTAAAGACACCATTTTCGTACCACCATCCTTGGGTTCGCTTGGCCTCTGCCCCGGCGTTGAGATGCGTGTGCATTGTCTTGGAGACGAAATCTAAGGTAGAGATGTACATGGGCATAATGAACTGTGCTCTACATATCAAAAGTTAATGCAACGGCATCCTGAGCTCGTACTACTGATGAGTCTTGGAGGTAGATACACTGCAGGCGTTTAGTATGACAGCAAAGCCGTGATCTTCATAGGATAGTCTCACCTACAGACGGTCCGAAAGCGACAAAAAAGACAAGCATATATCACCTGCGTCAGAGCTATCAGATCTGCAAGATACAGCCCATCCGGCCAGTCACAGCTCTGCTGACCAAATCACCTTTCCCACCACACAGCGATAGGCGTGGCTCGCCAACTCAAGCCTAGGCATGCATAGGAAGGGACTTTGGTGTTCTGGAAGTCCGATTCACCTTTGATGACGTTGGCTCGCCGTAGTAAGGGTACCTATTATGGAGAGTGTCATTCTTCTACATCTGATCACTTGATGACCCATGATTCCTACCTACACACTTGATAGTCGCGAGTTAACGAGGCGTAGAATCATTGAAGAGCTAGAGAGCTGGGTACTAGCTGATTCGAGGAGACTCACTGTCTCGTTTTTGACTCATGGTGGATAGCAAGACATCTATCTAGACTTTGGGCGGAATGCATGTCGGACAACGCATTCATGTGCGAGGAGCTCCGTATGACCCCCATACTGAAACTGACGATGCCTGGCCTTGTCGAGAAGCGGTGATCCTACATGGACACCCCCTTGTCTAGTTGTCGGTTGCCTTGTCTTGGCTGAACTCGGAGACTTTGTGCTCGACGCGGCGTAGGGATGTCTTTGGTGGCATTGACTTGTTCATACTAAGACGGTTCCCTGGCTCCTTGAAGAACGATCCGCACTACGAGATGAGAAGGCGAGACTTGGGAGTATCTATAGCACAACTCAAGCATTATGCTGCCTCTCACCGCTCATGGTTCATGCTTTGTGTACGTAGGATAACACATGTAGTCAGAATCACTATGCACACCCAAAACTGCAATAGGCTGCTGCATCGAAGAACTGGTCCCTTATGCTAACCAAAATAGAGCTCGATGAAGAAAGCCGAAGAAGGCAAAGAACGGTTGGGCATGCGAGTAGTCGTGCTCTCTGGAGCTGTAGCTCGGGCGAGTGGATGTGTTCTCTCTCGACAAGGGTACTACTACTACTTACCTGTCTCTTCTTTTCATGCCCTGTTTGCTTTCTTGTCAAGTGCGGTGAGAGCAAAGAGTCCAATGGGCTGTGACTGGAGGTAGAGGTGCAGGACGCATGTATGTACATGTCGGCCGGGGGGGTCTGGACACGTACGACCTTCTGATGTGGATGTAACATGTACTTGCAGGTCGTTTGTGGGATACATGGGAAATGTTCAGGCAAGGTAGAAATAGGAATAACTGGTGGACAAGGGGCGGCAAGGGAACCGAGTTGGTCATGTAAGTTGAGTTTGCAGTGCATACATGTTGATGTATGGACTGGGGGAGGTAGTAGGTGGGTATGGGGACACTGGAGTAGATAGTAAGCTGCATTGCTCGAGGAAGAATGATAGTCAGAAGATTGGAGGAATACATATGTGGTAAAGTGAACGTCAGAGTGAGTTCCTTCTCTCTCCGTAGACCAGACTTCATGACTCCCTCTCTCTCTGTCCCCGAGAAGAGACGCCCAAGTCACGAGACAGGGGCGTGTCAGGTGAGGCTCCAACAAAAGAGACAGCAGACAAGCCCCAAAAGAAAAGTCGGAAAGGCACTCAATTAATCGTACATTTTGGCCCTTGGGCTGGGCGAGTCTGCCGAGGGCCAACGCATACAAGTAGCATTGGGCACGTCTGCTTCGTCCGCTCAAGAGGCTGGCACGAGTCGAGTCGGCCGGCCCATGATGGGGCCAATGGCACAGCAAGAGCGCAGGCCGAATGTGTGCGTGTACATGTGCAGCGATGCAGGATGATTCTGCGTTAGTCCTTGTGTGGACACTTGCTTGTATGCATCTTGAAGGCGGTCAAGGAAGTCCAGGATGGGTTGAAGGCTCCGGGTTGATGTCCACCTATTGGAGGTAAAAAGAGAGAGACCGAGAGAAAGAAGGGATCTGTCAAGGCATTGGGTGTCTATCGAGACCCTTGCTCCAGTCAGGCTGATGCTGAGCATGCCGACTCGAGTCTCCAGTCTGTTTGGTCGGATGCAGCAGAAAAGTCTTCAACGTATGCGTGATCATGACCGTTCACGTACGTACTTGGCATCTCACCACCACCACCACCACCAAGACCATCGAACAGCTGCAGTCTCGTCTCGTCCGGCGTCCCCCTTCGGACAACGCACAACGTGGCGGCTCCCCCCCAAAAACAGGGGGGGCTGGGCGCTAAAGACAGATCCACCGGAGGACATGGAAGGCCTTTGGGCTGGGCTGCCCGTAAAGCGGATGCAGCAGCGGCATGGGAGTGAGGGAGACACGTTGGAGTGCTTGCATGGCCGTCTCCATCTGGGCGTACTTTGCAGAATGTGCGACTCGAGCTGTGGCTATCTCAGTGGCTGGTTGATGATATGGGACGTATGGCATGGCGTGATGTTACAGAGAATGGAAACTGCTAAGAATAGGCACTCAACTGTGGTATTTCTGTCGTGTTGATTCGATCAATTTACTTGGACTCTCGAATGGACAATGGCTGGTGATTGAGTGCAGTTTGTTCTTGTTCAGTTGAGTCGTGATGGGTTGCGTCCGTGTTTATCTGCGGCGAGCCCGATGCGGCCAAAAGTAAACAAACGGTTGAACCCTCGGTATTGCTACAACTGCTCCTACTAGTATTACCTAGCATAGCACTAAAGTAGTGGTTCGGACTCGATAGTGCTCGTGTGGTGGCAGCAACAGATGCAGTGTGAGTGGGAATGGGTGGGAGCTCCAGGAGGGCGAAATGCTTAGCTGTGAGCGGGACCGCATGCAAGCACTCAGCAGCAAGGTATCGTGTACACCTCTCATGCGTTTGTTGGCCAGCCATCCCGGTCCCTTTTGAGTGCTGTTTCTTTTTTTTTTTTTTCTTATTATGACTCTCTTGTTTTGCACTCTTTTGCTTTTGCTACTTATTTTCCATAGATCTTATTCTATGTATGCCTAACTTGCTACAGACAATGGACCTTTACTGCATTTTGCAGCCGGGGTACTCAATGGCCCAACTGCAATGTCTGGACATGATGATGGACAAGAATAAGCTACAGGAGCAATCACGAAAAAGAACCAGAATAGAAGTGATGAAGAATCGGATCAGACAAGCAAAGCGGAGAAAAACACACACACACACACACACGCAAGAGTTGGGCAGCGCAGCTTGACCCCTGCACATGCAACGCGTCTTGATAGTCGTAGTGCAGTGTTTCCCCATTGGGACATGCCAGCGCCAGCCGCGCGCCGTGATTTGCTTCACACTGAGCGCTGATTAAGCCTCTAGAAGGCAGATCAAGAGCAAGGACAAGACGCGAATCAGCATGTATCAAGGTAATGTATCAGTTTGCTGTTGAAAATCAAAACATACCTGAATTATTAAATTGAATCCATTTCTAATGGGCAAAGCTGGAGCTAGAGGGGTGGCTTCAATTAAAATCCGGCAGTCTCTTTCGGGCTCGTACCGATACCAGCAGCCGGAATGCCACGCGCAGAACCGCAACCAACACCCCCTGGGCCACTTCCACGGCGCCACAGGGGGCCACAGGGCTCCAGCGCGTCCAGGGGGGGACCGCCTGCGGCGTCCACGGGTGCTGTGCGTGCTGTAACCTGCTGTACTATGCGCTGTCCACGGCAGGTAGCGGTACCTAACAGCTTAGCGCGCCGGGGCCCCCTTGTACTCTACCTGATCGCCCGCCGATGCAGCCTGGCAGCGCATGTACCTACTACAACCCAATTCCCACCGCCTCCTGCAACCTGCGCTGCACCTTCCTGCACGTCCACAACACACCTGCCTTACCACGTCTTTGCTCGCTACACGTCGATTCCGGGGCTCCTGGTCTTGATTTTTCTCCTCTTCCTCTTCACCTCGACTCCGTTCCGGGCACCGATTGTGTGGTTTGCTTTTGCTTTTATCATTGACTTGGATCCCTTCGTTCTGCTCTCCAGCCTGCTCCCCAGCTCTTGCGGTTCCTCCGAGTAAACAAACAACAGAGTGGGATGCCTCTAGACGCCGCTTAGACACGAACCGAGAACAACAACAACAACAACCACCACCATATCCCACGACAACCACCACAACAACACTCTTCTGCCGTCATGTCCACCGGTCCTCTTACGCCGCCTGCAGCCATGGCAGACCTCGACCATCACCACCAGCATCTGCGGCTTGTCAGCTCGCCGTCGCCTATCCGAACCACCGAGTACATGCCCGCCATGGCCCAGAGCGCGCTCCCCGCCGTCTCATCCCCCACCACAGACAAGCACCCGAAGGGCAAGAGAAAACGAACGGCGTATGTCTTTTTTCATGCTTAACAACTGCTCAATGGATCTGAGAAACTTGGATTTTGCTCCTTTTCCGGTTTCGAGTCCAATTGGCCCCTATGCATGTCAGATGGCTAACATGTTTGTCTCGTCTCCATAGCACCAAGGACAAGCTGATCCTCGAAGAAGCATACTCTATCAACCCCAAGCCCGATAAACAGGCGCGTCTCGAGATCGTAAACCGCGTCTCGCTCAACGAGAAGGAAGTCCAGGTATGCCGTCTCTCTGCTCTACACTTCAATTGGGTCCCGTTGACCCCTGGCTGCCATGCCGGGATCCAAAGTGGTCAACGCGTCTCCAGATTAAAATCAATTAAACATTATGCACCCTTTTTATGCTTGGAGGCAGGACACAAGCTGACATGGCGGTTCGTCTGGCGAATTAGATCTGGTTCCAGAACCGAAGACAGAATGACAGGCGGAAATCCCGCCCGCTGTCGCCGCAGGAGCTGGCCGCTCTCCGCTTCAGCGGCATGCATAACATCGCGTCCGACCCAATCACCTCCCGCAGCATCGTCGTCGAGCTGGATCCCGCCTCGTTCCCCGCCTCCGATCCTTCTGGCGCTGTTGTCGGCCATGTTCCCACCTCGCCCTCTTACATGCCCAACAGCCCCCATCATGCCCACCCTCACCACGCTGCCGTAGACGCCATTCATGCCACGCCTGCGCCCCGATACGGCCCTCAGCCCTACGCCGCTGGCAGCCTGCCGCATGCGACACCGCAGCGACAGATGTTCCCGTCGCAGGAAGATGGCCATCACCCTCACTCCGTGTCGGGCTCTGTCGGCTACCTTGCAAACCGATGGAATCTGGGCAATTGCTACGCCACGCCTCTCTCGCGCGATAACTCAGTCAAGTAAGGCAACCCCATGTGTGATGAAAAGTTTATACCGCCGTCAGAGTTGCTGATCTGTTTGCGTCTCAGATATGACCCCTTCATCCCTTCCTCTTGTTCGTCTAATACATCTGGGCAATACCGATCGCATGTGCGCCTTGCCCTCTCTCTCGAAGGCAAGGCTGAGCTCGTGCCCAACAACGAGTCCTCGCCAGTCCGTGAAACCCCATCAAGGCCTTCGTCTACTTTGCCGTCCCTCTCCCAACATCGGCAACGGACCCTTCACCGTAGCCATAGTGCGCTTCCTGCCGTCACTCTGCCCCCCATCTCCACCTTGACCAACTCACTCCCACCACGCCTGGTGCAGGGCCGGTCTCGTGATGTTCATGCTTGGGAGCTGTGTGCCGATTCTGAAACTCGAGACGAGCTGACGGCGCAAGCTGAGCATGAGTCCAGCGGCTCTGCCATTGCTGCCATTAGCTTGCTTCGTTCCACCAGCGGCATTCTGCAACCAAGCAGCGTCAAGCGGAATGCGCCGTTGTCAAGGCTGTCGCGCCACCGCCAGTCCAAGAAGCCCAGGCTCGGCCGCACGGCCTCCAGCGTTGCCCGCTTGGAAACTTGCTGGGCCAACGATGAGAGGACGCGCGAGTCCTCGCACGCCAAGATGAACGTCTCCATGCTCGTCTCTCCCTCCGACTCGGACAAGGAGAACTGGAGCCCCAGGAACGGGGCTGCCTCTGCTGACCGACGTCGGCAGATGCCTCCCAGCAGCCCCAGCCGATCGCAGGGTGCGCGGCGCATCGGTCGAGCGCTGCAGGGTCGAAAGAGCCCAGCGCTCCTGATGCGTGCCCACACCATGCCATCGGGGTCGAGCTCATCCGTGAAAACGGGAGTCTCGGACTTTGGGGATGTGGAGGCCAAGGCCGAATCTCCAGGCGACGATGAAGTAAGCCGCTTCATGTGCGGTGATGTCAGCCCAAGCAAGAAGGGCGACATGGACTGCGTTGCCGGCCTGCTGTCTCTGAGCCAGGGCGCTTGGAGATGATGCAAGGGGCAAAGGACACACAGCACAAGCCAGGGAGACGAAGAAACGGAAAGAAGGAAAAGGAAAGACAAAAGCAACACTGCACACGCTCATTTTTGGATACTTCCCTTTGTCTCTCACGAAGACACGACTCGTTTTTAATCATATTATTACTGGGAAGCAAGGACTAGTCTTCCCTGAACCCCCCTTCAAGACTTCTCGCTGTTTCTCTTTTGTTTATAGAGGGTGGCATTCTTCTTTTAATCAGTTTAGTTGATCACCTTGTCTTCTTTTTTATGGGAAGGGGGGATATGGTTGTGACCTTACTACGGATAGAGGGATGGTCTCGAGTCTTTTGTTCCAGTTTTCTCTTCTTCGTGTTCTTGTCTCGGGGTTTTTTAGTATGGCTGGAGCTGGGATTGGAAAAAGATGAGCATTTTGGATGGCGCATAGGTCGGCGGGATCATTACTGATGGGCATAGAAAAGAGATTGTTTCCATCTGTAGTGGCAATATATGAGGGTTGATTATTATAATTTCACACAATTTGCGAAGCGGGAGATTCAGTTGCTTTGGTCTGCTTGACTTGTATTTCAAGCTTCCTTCGAGCTGTCATTGCCAAGATCATGTCTAGCTATATATGGTCTGTCTAGTCTAAGGTTCAGACTGAGTCTCAAGAGGACAATGAAGGGTTAAAAACAAAGATATCCAACCAGAGGGACGTTATCCAGCGGAGTCCCAAGAGCATTCCTAACGCCAGAGAACTACATCAAAATAAGGGAATGAAAAGTTCCCAACATATCCGTAATCTATATGTTCAGTGAAGGTGTATAAAAAAAACCAATGCCGTATACGTGTAGTATAAGATGAAAAGAGTTGGCATGACACGCTCGTGAGGTATTTCAAACACCGAGATATAACAAAAAAGGGTGACTCGGAAAGAAAGATCAGGTGATTTGGTGAAATCACATGCCCAGCATGCTCATCTGTCTCCTGACGGGGCTGGCGGCGGTGCTGCCCTCTTCGCTCGCATAATATGCGCTGTCAGTGTCAATGTCCCAGCTGTCGTCCTCTTCCTCTTCGCCAGTGGGCGAGATTCCGGAAGCGTCAAAGGGCTTCTGAGCAGCCGCGCGGACGTTCCATCGCAGAGTGCGACTGACGCTGTCGAACCACTCCGTGTCGGTGCGAGTGACAGTAGGGAAGGGATACTGTGAGGCAGTGATAGTAACGTGATCGCCCTGCTTAAGCTCCACGCGTCCCTTGCCGTCAAACGCACAGTAGGCGGTGGCGCGGGAGTTGCGTGGGACGGCCACACGGAGCGCCATGGTGTCGGAGAGAACCATGGGTCGGAAAGAGAGTGTGTGAGGGCAGATGGGAGTCAGGAGAATGGCGGGAATATCCGGATGGACGAGAGAGCCGCCCGCTGAGAGGGAGTAGGCTGTTGAGCCGGTAGGCGTAGAAAAGATGCAGCCGTCGGCTTGCACAACCGTCAGGAGCTCGTCGTCTCCGTACAGCTCCAGGTTGGAAACGTATGGCGAAGGGCCGCGGTCAATGACAAGCTCGTTAAGTACTTCAAACTGCTCTCCCTCGTCCGAATGGCCGCCGGGGCCTGCTCGCCATACCGTGCAGGTAAATCGCATGCGGAGGTTGATCTTCATACCGTCATCGCCCATCACGCGGTTCAGATGCTTCTTGTAGTGCTCAAACTCAAAGGTCGTCATGAAACCAAGGCTGCCCAAGCTGAAAGAAAGAACCGGGGGCACAATGCGCTGGAAGAGCCAAGAGGTAAAGAGGACAGTGCCGTCGCCTCCAAGGGTGAGCACGAGGTCAAACTTCTCGGGCTGGCTCCAGCACAGATCCGGGGTCCAGTACTTGAGCATGGTCTCGAATCGCTCATCCTGGGCGATGATTCCTGCGGCATTGAAGCGTTTCGAGTTGCGCAGCTTGGCATCGACGTAGACATTGACGCCGACTTCGGAGCCATATCGCGGCGTCTGCAGAAGCCACGTTGCGAGCTCTCGGGTGAGGTAGACTAGCTGGTTGTCCCGGGCTTTGGTAACAATCATGACATTGCGGACTGCGCGCTTGACGGGGCGCCTCTGAAGCTGTTTGGAGAGTTCGCGAACGCTTGTCGCTGTTTGTACCAAGCGCGAGTGCGACATGTGTTCGTCATTCTTTATTTCGTCGAGGACTTTGTCAAAATCGACGGCATCGTCAAACCGCTGGTGGTAGAAACATGGTGACAGTAGGTTGCTGATTGCTGTGTTTGGCGCAGAGCGCTTCTTGGCTAGATCCTGTAGCGCATCGACGAGCTGTTGAGGACTCGCGGCGGCGGAGGAGGCGCCGCCGTTGCTGGTTTGAGGGAATAGCATATTGTTGAGCGAAAGAGCCTCGGGCTTCTTGGGACGCGAAACGGACGTGGTAGAGGCGAGCGCTTTAAGGAGCGTCTGGCGAGGGAGGAGGTCGTGGGAGGCAGCGCCTTGGTAGAGATCGCGTGGCTGTTGCTGCGCTTGCTGCTGACTGGATCCCGTTTCAGTTGTCGTGAGGGTTGGCAAGATTGCGGTCTTGGGCGAGTCGACATTCGAGAGTTCTGCGGGGGAGATGATAACTGGCGCGATGGAAGAGCCCGTGGCACCAGAGCCACCTAGGGATGGAATAGCAGTGTATGGGATGTTGGAGTCGGCTTCATAGCGAGAGGCTTTGGAGACGTTGACGGAGAGATTATGAATGCCGGAGGATGATTTGGGACGGCGGTTGAGTGTGTCGGATTTAGCCAACAAAAGCGAAACAGGGCAGTCGTGCGACTCAAGTCCGCTGCTTCTTTCGGACGTAGGGTGGAGGTCGGTCCGAGGGGAAACCGCGCCGGCCATGATTACTGGAGCGAGCGGTAGTGGCAGCGATTGCGAATGAGATTATTAACCCCGGGCGGGTCTAGCAGAGGGAGTTAGTGGAAGCAATAGCGGGCTTCCTTTTTGTTGGAGGCGCCGGGATCAGGAGCGCAGCGTCTGGGGCAGGATTGCCGCTCCTGGTTTGTCTTTTGGGTGCGACTCGGTCGAAGGATCTGGAACAGTGTCAGCTAGAATTGCCAGATTGCGACGTGCCGCGACATGCGGCGATTGGTGTAGCATACCAGGGGTTCTGCGCACAGTCCGTCGCACGGTGACGCAGCAGACGTCACAGACAAGCTTGTTGCAGGGAAATTGCAGATGCGGCGATGCGATGCAGCACGACACGCCAAGCAGCCAGCGGAAGTGTCGGAGCGAACTTTGGGGTCCAATTGCGCAACCTTGCAGTTTCCTTTGTCTGTGTGCTTTGAAATCGAGGGACTAGAATTGCCGGTATCAGTATAATCAGTTGCCAGCCAGGTTTCTTCCGTGTTGATCGGATTATTCCATGCCTGCCTCTTGCAATGCGGGCGCCAATGAAGGAGAGGAGAGTCGTCTTACATGGACTGTAGATCTCGGGAGGGAAAGTACCGAGGAGGTGAGGCTGCAACAGACCAGCTGTAGCGCAAAGCGATGGGATTGGCAGCAGAGAAGCGAGAGTTGAAGAGGATGATGAAAGAGTGAGGCTGAGGATCAAGCCTTGTGGGAGTTGAGAGGAGTTGAAGACAGAAGAGGCGCAAAGTGTCTTTGCCGCTAGAGGAGGCAGGAGGGAAACGAGGCGACGCCTGGTCTTGCCAAACGTGGAGTGTGTATGCGTGAGGGAAGGTGGGAGGGAGACGTCGTTGAGTAGGTAGAATGGAAAGAACAAGACAAATGATGATGCCAAGAAATATAATAGAAAGTGATAAAATAATAAAAGGACGAGAATGACACGCTGCGAACGTTATGAGAAAAACAATTATTACTGACTTGCAGGAACTTCCAGAGCTCTGCTTTCAATATTATCACTGCTACACCAAGCAGTGCGTCGACAAAGCCTCCAAAAGGTGGAATGAAAGAACAAGTACCAAAAGAAAACAGCTTCAGCTACATGCCGCCGTCAGTCATTTATAGAACACGGCACCCACAAGAGCAAGAGGGGAATACAATAGATCACATCAACAATCCTCTGACCGCTAGAGCAAATCCCATCACTCTTCGTCACCCAAGTCAGTCGCCAGGGCCTGGTCTCTTGGAACCCGTCTCCTCCGCAACTGGGACCCTTGGTAGAGGAATTGATGCAGCCATCGTCACAGAGGCGCTCAGCATCGACAGCCCCCGGAAACATTTGGCGTTGGCGATGTGCGAAACAACGGGCCCTCGATGCGACCTCCCCAGTTCTCGGTTCCTGTCGACTACCTACAGCTAATGGTTTTGTGACCCCTTCAGGGGGGGGATGGTCTCTCTGCGGCGCGATCCGCCAGGACGAACTAGCACTTGCTCCTTGTCGTTTGGGAACGTGGGCGTGAATTGCAGGGCTTCATCTGAGACGCGGACTCGCATTGCCTGCAGCGAGGAGCATTATGCTGCTCGCTAAAGAAACTTGGAGTAAACGGCCATGGATCAATTTGATACGGCCCCGTACGGTTACAGGTGCTCCTCCGCAGTCAAGGTGCTGCATTCGAGCTTAGCTGTTATTAATCCCATGGAAATCATTCACAGAACGGATGAACCAAACCAACCCATTGAAACCAAACCAACCGAAATGCTACGCTGCGGAAGATTATTCTGATCCCGTCTTAAGGAAATACCGATTGTGGGAGCAAAAAAAAGGGGACAAAGGGTCATGGTAAGGTATCTATCTTTCACATCTGCTGAGCGTCTCTCTCTCTGTTCTGCCCAAATACCCGCCGATTGATAGTGCGGCATCTTGGCAGTCTCACCAACCCTGTCCATCCACTTCAGCGTGAATCCCGCCTTGATGTTCCGCATCCAGGTAGCTTCAAAGGCGCATGAAGGCCATCGTATTCGATTCTCTTGATTCGCTTCGCTTTCCCCAAGCCCCTTCTTCATATCTTTCCTTATTTCCCATTCGCACCGGTCGCTACGGGCCCTGCCGCTGGTGGCCGAAACGGCGTTTCACCATTCACGCCAGGCCTCAGGGGCTGTTACAGATAGCACTCAGCTCCGAAGCACCAATTCTTGTATGCCAAAAAGTACCAATACGAGTCCGGCGAGACAGAAGGAAAGAAATGTCCGCATAATACGAATCTTTCGAATTGATCACTTCACTACCTAGATCCTCATGAGCTGCCCCGTAAAGTCCGCCGATATT
Organism: Trichoderma gracile; assembly: GCA_020002365.1. Lineage (NCBI taxonomy): Eukaryota > Fungi > Ascomycota > Sordariomycetes > Hypocreales > Hypocreaceae > Trichoderma > Trichoderma gracile. The sequence continues at coordinate 1,637,766 of JAINEY010000006.1, forward strand.
GTATTGTATGCCACCTCCCCCTCTTGATATCGAGTGATGAAGGAATTCAGCCTGTTCGACACACCCTCTTCCTTCGACCAGCAGCGCGCCAGGCCCAAGAATTAATAACGCAGCTTATCTCGCGAACTGCTTCTCGACCTCAGCTGACCTGTCTTGGATGGCATACCGTCGCGTAGCGATGCACACTACTCGCGTGAAATGTTGCCCTCCATGTCGCTTCATCACAAATCCAATAGCGTCTCCAACCCCATGTTTTCCGCTTCTGTTCCCTCCAATGCCAGTCTTCTGTCGTGGGCAGGAAATGATAGCGCCTTATTATCAGAGACGGCTTCACACGAATTACCGGCACATCGCCCGGATTTCCAGCTGGGGTACTCCGCACCATCGCGCAAAGATGCCCTTAGCTACTCTGCTGGCGCCCGCGATGTATTTGATTGCAAGGAGAGGGGACCAATGGTGGGTGAAAAAAGAAACAACGTCGTCTCGAACGGCGGCAGATGCTTCACCTCCAGTGGAGGCTCTCGGCTGCCTTAGCTTCCAGGACGGAGCGCATAAACTGTAGCACATTTTCCGACTCTGCCCCGTAGCCTGCCATTTCCGCGTCGTTTCCAGACTCCTGGCCGCGACAGCACACGTTCTCGGCCGTCTGCAGAACCCTGTCCCACTCGTCTGCTGTGAAGGAGCCCTCGCTCTCGGCCAGGAGAAGGTCCCGGCCGGCCGTGAAGCCCAGCACGTGGACAGACGTCGCTTGGTCGATTTCCGTTGGTGAGGGGTCTACCTTGATGGTGGTGCCTGCTGCATCATTCGTAATGGCCAGGCAGGTTGCTGAAGCCACTGTGTTCAAAGGGATTGCGGCAGTAAGAAGGCCGAGCATGGCAGCGTGCAGAAGCGATGGGATGATTCCGAGGTTCTGTGAGATGAATTGGTGAGATGAGAGGAGCCTTAGCCGCAGTCCAAGGGCAATGAGAGGCCACTTACCAGCCGGGGCTGCATCACCTTACTGTTCACATAAGCGTTTTCAGGCGCTTCCATGACCTGGAGCGTGACTTGGACCACGCATCTGGGGAAATTTCTGATGGCGATGAGATGTCGCAGAGCAGGCTGCAGAATGGCCTCCAGCTGCCGCTCAGCGGTTCCTAGTGATAACAAGCAAGAGGTCAGAGCCGCAGACTTGCAACAAGTACCTCCAATCTTGAATCATTTCCAGTCCTCGTGACAAGCATAGAATCGTGCACTCACCTCCAACGCCCGCCGCCGGCCTCACATTCACATCCACCAGCGCTTCAAAGGGATTCTCATCCCGGCGCTGAGCCTCTACTGGTCCATTGACGGCGGCTGCGATTGTGTAGCCGCCAAAGGAAAAGTTTGCGGAGCCGTCGGCCTTGGGCAGATGTGACAGCTCAGCCGCAGGAGGAGCCATTGCTAAAGGATGAATAGGAGAAACGGTGAGGAAGTGACGAGGCTGCAAGGCTGTTGGTCTTTGATAATCAGATATGCGCAAGAGGTGAAATTTTGCCCTCCAGGTGATGAAGAGGCGCCACGGTGGTGCTAGTCTCGATCTGCAGAGGTAGACTGTGTCGCCTGGGTACTTGTGTCGCCGCCGGAGTAACCCAGCAGAGACAAGTTCACTAGCACCCGCAGATACTTGAGACCTCCCTTCAAATGCAGTGCCAATGCCTGACAGATGCGTGGGGCAGCCTTTGGAAGCTGCTGGCCATTCAGGTACCGACCGGTTTGTCATAGCAGAACGACAGCTCACACCACCTCACTTGAACTTGACTTCACCTCATACCTTGCATCATTCACCATCATTCATCACGTTTTTAGCACCCCATACTTAGCTATCTTTTCAACGAATCTCTGCAGTCGAATAAGCGCCATGGCCTCCGAATCACCAGCCCAGTCATCATCATCACAGGCCTCCGGCATCCCCAACCTCAAAGACAGAATTCCCAAGCTCGAGCCTCGCAAGAAGAGACCGGCGCCCTCTAACCCGACGCCAGTTCCCCAGACTCCCGCCCTGCCGTCGCCGCCGGACCTGACGGACTGGACCTTCAAGGTCCCCAGCAGACGCATCCTGTCAAAGGCGGACCACGACCTATTCTTGGCTTCACCAACGTACAATCTCATTCTGGCATGGGTGTTTGGCCTGTCAGAGTCCGTGGTTGATACCCCCAGATCAGCCGTCAAGGATGAATCCCTGAGCGAGCCCGTCAAGGCAATCCTGGCCATCCTCGATGAAGCAGAAACATGCGTATCTCAGTCCCCCCCCACCGAGCAAGGCGGCTCCCGCTTCGGCAACAAAGCCTTCAGGGGCTTCCTAGACCTCGTCAAGGAAAAGATCCCAGCATGGCATGAACGCCTCGGCCTCCGCAACCCCGACGCCGTCGCCGAAGCCTCAACCTACCTCGCCCAGTCCTTCGGCAACCGGAACCGCATCGACTACGGATCCGGCCACGAGCTCAACTTCATGATGTGGCTCCTCTGCCTCTACCAGCTCGGCGTCCTCCGGCGCGCCGACTTCCAGGCCCTCGTCCTGCGCGTCTTCGCCCGCTACCTCGCCCTCATGCGCGTCGTCCAGATGGCCTACTACCTCGAGCCCGCCGGCTCCCACGGCGTCTGGGGCCTCGACGACTACCAGTTCCTGCCCTTCCTCTTCGGCGCCTCCCAGCTGCTGCACCATCCCTTCATCACCCCGCGCGCCATCCACCAGGACCTCACCGTCGAGGAGTTTGGCGACGACTTCCTCTACCTCGGCCAGGTCAAGTTCGTCAACAGCACAAAGACGGTCAAGGGCCTGCGCTGGCACAGCCCCATGCTCGACGACATCTCCTCCTCCAAGTCGTGGTCCAAGATCGACGGCGGCATGCGCCGCATGTTCGTCGCAGAGGTCCTCGGCAAGCTGCCCGTCATGCAGCACTTCCTCTTCGGCTCCTTGATCCCCGCTGCCGAGGGCATGAGCGAAGAGGACCCGTCCGCTGCCGGCGAGGACAGCGGCGAGGATCACTCCAATCACAGCCATACGGGCAATGCTCACGACGGCACCGGCTGGGGAGACTGCTGCGGTATCAAAGTGCCCAGTAGTCTTGCTGCTGCTCAGGAGATGAGGAAAGGCCATACAGAGTCGTTGCGTAGAATCCCATTCGATTAAGGTTGTCAAGCGACGAGGGTGTATGTGAGAAAGTAGGACCAAGGAAACTTGTAGGACATTATTAGGTATCAATGAGGATATTTCAATATCGTAATGTCCCTTTAAACTCATTTATATACATGATGATGCTGCGTTTGAGACCATTGTTATGACTTGTCGTCAACTGGCCCCTTGAGTTGTGGTAGACATATCACTGCTTCTTGTTGATATATCATAAGTTTCTCAATTGTGGCTACATATCGAACTACCTTTCGATAAAGGAGCAGTCGCCCTCGAGGCCAAAACGTGCCCTATATGAGAAATACATGCCTTTCAAGCCCTCTTGTTGCCACAGCATCTGTCGAGACGACTAAATGCTCACAAAGAGATCACACGCTTTTCCATATCCCCCCCTTTCATGATACACATGCAGGCATAAACGCCACCGACCATGCCTGGAAAAATCTCCACCCTCGATTACAGTACAGAGAGCCGAAGCCCTTCAGGATCAAATTCCAACGCCAAACGCAGCAGGCAGACCGCTCTCGTGTGTCGAGTGATCAAAGAAACAACCACTCCTGTAGGTATCTTCAAAATGACAAGACGACCAAGGGAAATGTGACCGACAAAAGAGATCCGTTCGTAACACATCATGTAAAGTGACAAAGGAAAGGAAAAAGCAAGAACAAATAGACAACAAACAGGCATAGAGATCAAGTCTGAGCCCACAGATGTCCACCAAATCGTGAAATGACTCTCATATTAATAAGTGCCAGCAGTCCAGCCTAGGCAGATAGCCATGCAGTCTGCTGCATGGGCATGGGGCCAGTATCGTCGCACAGTTGGTGATGAGAGGCTGTCCGACATTGGCGGTTGCGGGCGTGGATATCGATCAACATCTCCACCAACGTCTCGGCATCCTCGTGAAGTGCGTTGAGTTCACTTCCGGTAAAGCTGTGTCCAAGTTTGCATGGACCAATCCTGGGTTTTCTATAAGCGGCAAACACGATACCTCGATCGATCATCTCCGATAATCGAACCCCTGAAACCGGACTCTGTTGGCCGCTCGAGCCACCTTGTGAGTACTTTCCTGGGTAGAAGGAGCACGCATAGCCACGAGCAAGCTCATGCGGTTCGGCTTCTTGGTTACGGTACTCGACCCAGCCCTTTGATCGCAAGATGGTGGTGTGAACAACGGAAGATATCTGAAGTGGCGAAGGGACTTGATGAAGGCCATGTGCCGCCAACAGTCGACCAACCAGAGGCCTTTCGCAGGAGCTCGCGGGCTCAAGGTCGAACATTTGGCCACATGGCTCGCCTGGCCAAAGATTCACAACGTAGATGAGGTCAAAGTCATGCCTCTTTGCAATTCTGGCTGCCTCAAAGGCAGCGGCGGTGGCTGGACGGCTTGCGGGCGGGGGCGTCAGCGTCAACAGAGACGAGGGGATTGCCGGCGTGGGTGAAGGGGCAGAAGTATCCATGGAGGGTGAAGAGCACTGCCGCGATTCGTCGTCGGACTCAGGAGAGGGATCTTCAGGTGTCTCTTCAGCAATATCGTCGTCGCTGAGATTCAGGAACTCGTTAAAATCAGGCTCTCGCAAGGTAGAGCTGTTGGAGGAAGCCTCAGAGGGAGACGAGTCGTTGTATGATTCGTTGAACGAGGCGTGATCAAAAGATTGGAGAAGTTGATCTTCAATCTCATCAAACAGTGTTTTGTCGATGGCAATATCGAAGATCTTGGAATCGGCAAGGAGATTACGCACGGGTACAATCTCGGGAGAGTCGTCTGGAGTTGGCGGAGTGTTGTACGTAAGGGTTGGGCTCCTTAGACTCTCAACAGAGCGGCGGCAAAACCCGTTATCTGCCGAACGAGGCGACGGAGGAGTATGTAGGCGGGTCAAGTTCGGCAGGCGAGGGGGAGATTGAGAAAGAGGACTCGGGATGTCGAACTGCTCTGTGCCTGTAGGGCTGAAAGCCGCCGATTCTGTCACGGCCTTCTCCTCCCGGCTTGGTGGGCTGAAGCGATACTCGCGGAGCTTGGCGACCAATGAGTCTGGCTGTGAATGGGGATCGGAGAGAGATGGCGATCGAAGAGGCGGTCGACCAAAGCCAGGACTTGAGGCATGCGAGCTCACTGAGCCTAGGCGAGAGGGGATGGCATCTGGAACAGAGGGAGATCGACCTGTCGCTAGTCGCGAGCGCACCTCCTCCCGAGCTGTCATACGAGTTGCCGTCGGACGAATGAAAGAAGGAGAGGGAAATTGTGGCTCTGTTGGAGGGCTGGTAGACGTGGCAACCTTGAGGGAAGCCAGGGAAGCTTTGCGCTTGGAGCTGAAGAGCCTCTCAAGGCGGTCGAATCCGGTCGCCATCGTAGTTGAAGAGGAAGAAGAACGGAGAGGGACGAAAGGGATAGTGCAGATGAGAGTCCGCGTCGGACGTGGGTGGGAAAGATGGCGTTGATTGTCCTTGCAGCTCCTGCTTTGATCGTGAAGGGTGGGGGATGATGTCGAGAGAAGGTTTGAGGAAGAAGCGAGGAGCCGGGGTTCTTCGAACGCGAATGTGAAATTAATGGGGTGGCAGGCAGTTGCCCATACAAAGTGAGATGTGAGGCAGAAGTGAATCAAAAGTGAGGTCAAAGCACTGCTTGCCAGTTCACTCGGCCACACCTCGCCAAAGGGCGGCTGCAAATTTGATGATTCAAAGACAGATCAGGTGGCGCCTTTTCCTGAGCTACAGGCTGCCGCGGAATCGACTGGTGCTCGCAGGTCGTACGTGATACCCGATCTCTTCGAGTCGACGCAAGAGCGAGTGTAGTGCAAGATATGCGCGCCGTGGATATGTGTCAAAGTGATGCAGCTGGCGATGCTGTGCGTATGGGCCTTGTACCGCCTTCAGGGGTGACGACAGGCGGGGCCAAGATTGGATGTCGCAACTGCGGTGATTGCCAGCCGTCTTTGAGTTCAAGACGTTTTGGGTAATGACTGCGTTATTCTGTCGCAGATCGAGTGTCGAGTGTGGTTCAAGAAGTTGGAATTGAGGTTGAGGTTGAGGTTGTTCAGGGTTGGAGGCGATACGGAAAATACTTCGGGAAGTACCTTGGCGTATAAGTGAATGGAAGGAAGGAACCAACAAGCAACTTTCCAGGAGTTCCACCGCAAGGACAGAAGGAGCGACAGCAGCAGAAATGATAAGGGAGTCGCAATGGAGTAGCTTCGAGGCAGAAGGAGCCAAATCAAACAACGACACAAGCAGCACGGCTTCGTCTCAACAAGCAACGAGACAAGAGCAACTCGAGTTGCCGCAACCCTCATCAGAAGGGATCGAGGGAGACTTTTATCGCGTCTCCCAGGGGCCGGCCAGAGTGAGACCGAGCGCAGTTCCTCCCTCTAAGACATCCCGGACCCTGGGACACAGCAGCCAAAAAAGCAAAAAGCCAGGAGCAGCAAAAAGCAAGCAAATCGGATATCCTCCTCAACCGTCCCCACGGCCTGCGCTCTGGTGCAGCAAGCCACACCACTCGAGTCCGAGATTCACGACAAGATGAAGCTGAGAAAGGCGCAGCCAAGAGCCACTTCGGACGCAGGGCAGAAACAATATGTGCAGATTAGCGCCGCGGGTCACGGACGTCGACCGGGGTCGTCTCCAGGCGCGGGATGCCTGAGGGTCTTGGAGATGGCCGAGATGTGCCCTGGCATGGCAACTCTGGGAGGAGGCGGCATTGCCTTCGCCCTTCACCCCCAGACCCCTCCAGCCCTTTGGCTCTGTTGGTGCGGAGCAGGTGAGACATGTGGGAAACGTCCAGGCTGAGACTTTTCGACCAAAGCGCCACTGCATTTTAAGAGGACCTTAGACCCGAGGTATGCATCACACAGCCGTCTTGTCCAAGACAGTACGACAGGAGGAGAGAGACAAGGCGGGCTATGGAGTACCAGTACCTAAACCCTTTGAGCATTTAATTCTGCGCGCCCTACAACGAAGTGCAAAGCAGCAGGTCGGAAGCCGTCTTTGACGGGTGATCTGCACTCTAGGGCCCAAGCCTCCTATGACCGATCGTCTCTCGTTCCGACTCCCAGCATCTTGGCTCGGCTAATGTGACGACACCTGCGTCTTACTGCAAACAGCCTCTGTCCGCTTCACACCGACATAGGCTTGCCTCTGACAGACCGCTATGTCCCGGTACGAGTACTTCGTACATGCGTTCCCAGGAAAACACAAAGAGACACTTTGGCGGCTTTACTACTACAAGTACTCAGATCTATCGCCCTTCTCCACTCATCCAGATCAGGTTGGCGGTTTGTCCCCATTATCAAGAACGGATCGAGGGGCACTGGGATGAATGACCAGGAGGGCAAGTCCACGGCCCCACTACCCTTATGCAGGCTTCTTCTGCTAGCAACATGCCAGTCCGGCGATCTACTAACTCACGATCATGGCTCACATCTCACATCCGCCCTCGGCCATCTGCCCTTCCACCCGGTACCAGCAGCACTTGGCAATCACTCGGCGACTGGACTGGCAAGCTACGAGTGCTTTCCCAGGGCTTGACGTGCATCGTACCATGCAGTACGCCGTAGAGCACCATCAGAGCACTCACTCGGGGCAGGTTTGACAGGACCACACCTCTACAAGGACACAGATGCGAGTCTTGGCCTGACGGGAAGCTTCGTGCCGCCAGAGCATACCATCTTGCTTGGTTCCAGGTGCTAGAATGATGCGACCAACCGCTGCGGACAAAGGCCGCAGCCGTTGCGCAGAATCTAGGCGCGGGGGATAGCGCTCCATCGCTAATCACTTCTTCACAGGGGTTGGGACCACACGCATACGTGGTACACATTTCCTGCCTTTGCCGCTTCTTTGTTTTGCCTCCTCCCTCGAGATGGAGTTGCACAGTCGCTCTTTTGTCGTCTCCACACCCAAGATGCCCGTTGCATGGTTCCATACTGACTCGCTTTCTACTAGGTTCACAGACGGCCCGGGATATGGCCCAGGTTGGTGAGCGGCTAGATCGTATTCCTCTCGCCCTGCTTATGACGAGATACCGAGGTCCCAAGCGAGCCAAACGGATGCCACCTGCCATCACTATCGTGAACCTCTCTGTCTGTGAAAACTCTTACAAAGTCGTTTTCGATATGTGATACAGCTCCTTACATGCTCATATGCTATAACATGAGGGGTTATTGGAAAAAGCAAAAACAAGATGGAAGGGAGAAGAAGAAAACCTACAACTACCCACTTCAGGAAAAAGCAAATACAGCAGCACTACCAAGTGCGCGAAAACTGTCATTTTACCTCTGGGCTGTTGTGAGAGTGCTACTCGACTAGGACTCAACGAGCTGCGTAGCTCACCGAACTGCACGTCGCCTGCATATTGGCCCGGTCATATCAGGTATTGACAGGCATGTACGGAGCAGGAAGCAACCATTCATCACACCAATAAAGCCACCGATGCGCGGGTGCCTCGTCGTGCGAGGCATCGCCACTGCGTTATTGGTCTTGGCTTCTCGATGCAACCATCATCCCGGTAATCAACGGCCGAAATACGCAATGGCCCGCATAAGAGCGCTTCATGATGCAGATGTGGCTTACAGCTGTCTTGACCGGTCAATGGTTGGTGTAGCGACCATGGTAACACGAACAGGTGCTTGTATTACAGCCCACCGTTACCCATTCGGCGAATCACCAGCATGTGAGCACGAGGACGACTTACATCTCTCAATACAAAGCAGCAAGCCCCTTTCGAAAAGATCTCGATTCTCCCTTTGCGCGTGAGATGGGCAAAGAGGGTTTGTCCCTCTTCTCCAGGTCTGTCTCACTACCACCAGCACTGTCCTGCCCCTTTCGGTTGCCCCCCCTGTTCATGCATACATCATGCTGTTTTGGCATCTTGGAAGCTCGCAAAGAGCTTCATTTCGTTATTGAAAATAAGGTGACGGGGGTTGTCTCGGGATGGCTGTGCACTCTGTTCAGCTCTTCTCTGGGAAGAGATGAATGTGGGCTTTTGATGAGCAGACTCCGGGAAATAGGAAGAGAGCAGCAGTCTAACGGGCAGCTGGCCAGGGTATCATCCTCACAAATTTCGAGTAAGTCGATAGCTGGACAGAGCATCCAATCAGTTCTTGATGTCCCATGATTCACGGGGACAGACTTGACGACCCCCTTGCATGCGGCTGCGGCTCGTAGTATTTGGACCAAGATCCCGTGCTTAAGGTATGACCAATCGCAGGCTCTCGTCTAGAAAGTGCAAGCATCATTGAGCATTGTCGGGTTCGCCACCAGCCACGGGCTTTACCTGTGGCTATCCTCATCAAGTCGTATTTGCAAATTCAAGAGGCGGCTGACGAGCACAAGATGCTCTCTCTAGGTATCGTCACGCGTTTAGCCTTACTACAATCCAGTTCTACAAGGGCGAGGCTGGACCATAGCGAGATCCAACAGACATAACACTGATAGATCCCTGACTCAAATACGCGAGTGCGCCACATCTATGGCAATGGCGAGGGCCCTCCTCCTGCTTCTGTTCGCCTGGTCCAGCTTCATGCGCTTCCTGGAAAGGTATCCCTGGACTGGCACATTTCCTTTTCTGAGGTGCCATACCTTAGGAAGTGGCTTGCCAGCATAATAACTTGGCTATCTAGGATCCAAGCAGATATATCTACATCCTTTATTATGGCTAGTACTGCTAGATACCTTATATAAAGTATCTATCAAGGTAGTATAAGTTACTCTCTAACTCTTTATTTAGAATGATCTGGCATACTGGATAGCTACCTAGGTAAGATAAGTTAGGGGTGCTGGCTAGCCACACCCTATCCTCAACGCTCTTGCTGTTGACTGCCATCCAATAGTTTCCTTGGTACATTGCTTGCGCTGGGATTCATATTTTGCAAAGCTACTCCTTCTGTCCAGGTTCCCTTTCGGCCGTCCCTAAAGGACAGTATGGGTGCATTAATGGAACCAGCTCACAGACTCTCTTGGGGGGAATCTGGGTGCAGATGTCGCTGTATGCCTGGATTTCGCTGAGCTTAGACTTCTAGATAGGATAGACATGACTTTCGGGCAATTCCAATGTTACTGTCATGATTTACTTGTCCACGACATCTTACAGAATGTGCTTGGGGAGGGCTATGCCAGTTCGTCCAATAATGTTTGCAAACGTCTGCGACTCTCAAGCTGCCAGCGCATACAGCCGCATAGCGCCATTCATGCAGGCTGTCGATCCCGCATCGGACATCAAGGGATCTATCTCGCTTAAAAGCTCCGGAAACGAATGCTCACCATGCGTTTGCTCAGATTCTTTGAGGCTGACTAGCTTCCATTTGCCTCGTGTCTGGCGCCGGAACCCCCTCGAGCTAGGATCTTATACTGCGCTTATGCCTGAGCAAAAGCACTTGTTAGCTGCAGGACGCAGCAAGCATCAAAAATACGGTATGGCCTTGAAAGAAGACGTCAAGTAGTCAAGATCTGATCAATGGCATTCCCGAACAGCTGGGGACAAACGCAACCGGAATTTGTCAATGACTGGTTGGCGGGCCATTGGTGAAGGATAGACTGGTTGAGTGGTCCCCCCGATTTTAGCAGCTCATGAACAACAACTCATCGCAGCTACGAAGAAGCTTGGAGCAGCGTAGTGTCAAGTGCCTGAGTTGCCGGGCGATTTGCCTCTTTTTTTGCAGCTGCTTGATGCACCACGTGAGGAGGCCCATGAGAGAGAGAGAGATCCTGCATAAGCGAGTTGAACAAGCATCGCAGTTTGTGTGAGTTTTAGGGGGGTAACTGAGGACTTTCATGCCCTCCGTCTCTCCAGCATCACTGTAGCCATCAGTCCCTGGTCCCTTTATCGGCAGTCGATTTTCCGCTATTTGTTTATATTTAGAAGCTTTGTGAGAGAAGCCAGGGTGAGTATGAACTAGCTATGGAAGTCGCTGGCGATTCAGTTTCAAAGGCGGCAAACGGGAGTTGAATCAGGACTGAGGCTGTGTTCGTGGTTTTTTACGTCCATACAACAAATTACGTGATCCTAAACCAGGACAGTTAAATCGCGTCTCACTATCTTTTAAAGGCAGCTGTAACTTCAATCGTGTAGCTGCTGAGTGAGTGGTCCTTTATTGTTCTGTTCTGTTCTCTCAGTTGTCATTCTGGGTCTACTTGAGCTAGCGATGATGTCATAAGATAGACACCTCTCTCGTTGATGCTCGACTGAAAACGTGACAAACTCCACCGTTCTATCTCTTTTAAACCGTTTCTATCATTCATCATACGATCACTTTTAAAAGAATGCTGAACCATTGACTCCGTTATCATTTAGACTGACTTCATACGGACCTCGGAGGTACGGCAATTGCAACGCCAGCTCGATCCCCCTCACTTACCCTGGATCCGCCTCATTTTCCACTACTGACAAACAAAACACCGTATTACAGAGAGGAGGAAACGCACATTTGGCAACACCTTTACGGCTCCAGGATTGAACCTTGCGAAGCTTTAGTCAACTCTGATAATGTCTGCCGACAGAGATTCTCCTAACATGTCTGCCACAACGAAGAACGTGCTGGGCAAGGTCAGGCGGATGATCCCGCCCATGCTTGACACATTCCATAAGGGTATGCAGCCGCCAGGCAGTATCGCCGCTTTCACCTATGATAAGAAACATATAATCGCGGAACTGAATTGACTGACGAAACTCATCTTCAAATGCATATAGGTCAGCTTGGCCGGGTTGGTGTCATCGGTGGTAGCGAGGACTACACAGGAGCGCCATATTTCTCAGCCATGGCGAGTGCAAGATTGGGATGCGACATGGTGAGCCCAGACGACTCTTCTGCCCCAGCATTCTCAGCTTCAATGAAGACTACATTGGAGGCTGTTCTTGAAGGATGGAAAGATGATACTGACACTAAGGCCCTCCCAGTCACACGTCATTTGCACCCCCGCAGCTGCGGCAGTCATCAAGACGTATTCACCCAATCTCATGGTACACCCACTCATGCGCCAGTCACCTTCTCAGAAACAATCGTCAGCGGAAGGCAAGGACTCGGATTCGGACCCCGACCATGTGGCTAGCAGGATCATCGACATGCTGGGCAGGCTACACGTCCTCGTCGTAGGTCCCGGGCTCGGCCGCGATCCCCTCATGCAAGCAACCGTGAGCCGCGTCATCAGGGCCGCCAGAGAATCCGAAATGCCCGTTGTCCTCGACGCCGACGCTCTCCAGCTTGTCCAGAACGATCCGGATGTGGTGAGAGGATACAAGTACGCGGTTCTGACCCCCAACGTGGTCGAATTCAAGCGGCTGTGCGACGCGCTCAAGATCGACGTCGGCCAGCAGAGCAGCGAGACGGGCAAGGTGGAAACCCTCGCCAAGGAACTGGGCGGCGTGACAATCATCCAGAAGGGCTACAAGGACTTCATCTCCAACGGCAAAGTCACCCTGGTGAGCGATCTCGAGGGAGGAAAGAAGCGAAGCGGCGGACAGGGCGATACCTTGACGGGAACGGTGGCGACCTTTTTGGGCTGGCGCAAGGCTTATCTCGATGGCTTGTGGAAAGATCACGAGCAGCCTGCTCTTGATGCCGACGAGACGATGGGCTTGGCTGCGTTTGGAGGAAGTGCCGTGACGAGGGTGAGTATTCCTCGAACTGGTTGGCGGTAACATTGCTAACGTCTGGGATGTCGATATTCAGGAGTGCTCACGGCTGGCCTTTCTCAAGAAGGGACGGAGTCTGCAGGCAAGCGATTTGACGGACGAAGTTCATTCCGCTTTCATGGCGCTCTTTGGCGAGGTTGATGAAGAGGCAGATGCGGCAAAGCTCTAAGATACAATATGCCACGGATGCTCTTTTATCCCAAGCGAAGCTGTAAAGCAGCGGAGCGCAGGTGTAACTAGAGAGAAACGCTGCTTCCAGCGAGCTTGGTATCAATCCAGCTATTTACCTAAGCTTAGGGAAGTTGACATAAATCTCAAGTGGTAATTAGCCCTTTTTACCATTTTCACTGCTTTTAAATATACCTGAGACTCCTAGTGTTTTTATAAGGCCAGAGTTAGTATTGCAATGTTGCGGTTATGGCGTTATGGGATTCCTTGGCATCTATATAGGTACCTACATGTACTTTATCAAGAGTACAGAAAATATAGCGGCTTTATTAGACCAGCAGCTCCATCGGACCAGCAGCTTCGTTAGGCCAGCAACCACGGTTACAAAGGATTTAAGCTTGTGAAGTAGAATGGAACAAACACCAGTTAAAAGTAGCAAAGTTGTTAATATAAAGAGAAACTAACTAGTACCTATAGGCCATGATTGAGGAGGAAGGAATCTGTATTGCCATAACCCACCTACACAGCTCCCCATAAGGTGCTTCCATAAGGTAGGCTTGTGGCCTAGGAAGATGCATGTCCTGCGATTCCTTTCCTTGTAGACAAATCCGCTGGCCCACGGCCATAACATAAAAACAAAAAAAAAAGGAAAAGCCTCATCTCAATGCTGGTTAGGCCGCAGCCTCAGTCCTTCGAATTCTTTTTGGTCTCCTTCAAATACTTCCCTGCCAGCTTTTTCCAATCCTTTAGTCACTCCTTAGGGTCCGGGCATAATGCAGCCATATCTTGTAAGACATGCTTCCAAAGAATGGTCATCCAATCAGTCATTCTTTTCTTGATCGCCGCAGGGCAGGAGTCCATGCCCTGACAACCTTGAATATGTCCCAGTAGTTCAGAGATATTTGAGACCATAGTCTCAAGGTTGCTCGTTGCAAGAGGGGCGCACTGGGTATTCCAAATCTGCGGAGTATCTTTGGCCACCTTGCCAATTGGGATTCCAATGGTCCTAGCCAGGGCTAGGGGTAGGATATAGGACAGTTCCTGACCATCTGGGATAGAGCCTTGCTGGGATTTGCTCATAATATTCATGAGGAGATCATCGTCCTGCTTTTCCTTCATCATAGCTTTGCCCAAGAGGGCCAACAGGTCTTCAATCCTAACGTCCTCCCTCTTCATGTCCTTTAACACATCAAGTGCCGCGGGCCAGCAACAGTGTACCTCCTCTGGAATATTAGTTGACAGGGCCAGCAACTCGTCAAAAGCTGCCCCGTCACATTCCCTGCCGGACTCGTCCACTGCCTTGCCTTTGGGCCCTTGCTAGGAGGATTTCCCTGCACCTGCCAGGGAGCCATCTCAACAGTTGCATTGGTATCCTCCAGGGCTGCGATTGGGCGCGAGGTAGAAATATTCCAGGCCGTGGGGACCGCTCGCAACAAGTCGTCTTCTGTAATCGGCGGCATCCCATGCGGTGTCAATAACACATCCTTATTCATCCTCACATCGGTAATACCTGTTGCACGCATATAGCTTGCTACCTTATCGTAGTGGACTCGCGCCTGGTGCATAAAGGTTTGGTACTTTGCGGGTGGAAGCTGTTGGAAGCAACAGACTGACGGATCGAGGAGGAACGGTCACTACCGTAGCCAAACGTGCAGCCACGACTAACGTCACATATATAAACATCCGTCTGTTGACAGTAGCTAGATCACAACTTAGACTTGTCAATACACACGTTTCCTACGTTACGTTTCGTTTCCTTACAACAGGTTATGAGCCTGGAGCTCCGCTGACCTCTATTTTGGATCCTGATCATTATTATCATAAGCAAGGCGTCTCTCAGCCATCATCAACGTCACGGAACGTCTCCAGACGTCACAGAACGCAACATCACCAGACAGTCAACCAGATACTTGCACGAGATCACCATCTCTCCAACGCGGCACCATCTGTCAATTTGCCTGACGTTGCCTAACGTTGCTTGCACCCGTCACGCGTCTTCTAACGCGTCTTCCCGCTGAGTGCACGTCCTGACGTTCTATCCTAATATAAGCTAACACGCGACCTTATTCAACCAACAGAAGCACGTCTTCGAGATGTAGGATGCTTTGGCGCTGAATAGGGGTGGGCGGAGAACTACTGGGAACAGAACCTCGAGGGAATCCCTAACAACCTCTTGCGCCTGTCACTGTGGACTATAATAGGGCTATTTTAGGATTTAATTTACTAGCTGCAGTTGCTATATTATAGCTATACTTATATATATATAAATAAATAGAAATAAATAGAAATAAATAGAAATAAATAGAAATAAATATAAGTAAATATAAATAGATATAAATAGATATAAATAAATATAAATAAATATAAATAAATATACTATAGCTAAAAACTAAGAATATATACTAGGCTGCTATACTTGCTATTTATTTACTATAAGGCAGGTAAGTAGGTATAGTAAAGAGCGCATATACTAGGTAGAGACCTTTAAATCCAGGCATGCAGCATGGGAATATGCGGATCCTCTCATTCGCATCTACCCCCGGGATAGTTGTGCCCACTTGCAGCATGGGATTTTTAATCTTCTCCTCATCCAGGTCGTAGGTACTGGTGCCGCGCTGCTGTTCAACCAAGTCTGTAGCGCAAGCCCTTTGCGTGAATCGGAAAGGATGGGGATGTTCGGACAGACCCAGATAGTCAGTCCACCCGTGCCAGTGACCGAAGTGAAGAATCATGTCGCCCAGGCGGACGTTGGGGACGGCTGCAGTGGGCTGGCTTGATTTTGACTTCGCGAACTTCTCCAGCTCCAGATCTTCTGAATCTTGGATGTCTATCCACAAATGTGTTGCCAGGATCACCTGATTGATGGGCAGCAGTTCACGCCAGGACGTCATGGCAAGTTTCTTAAGCTCTGCAATAAGCTCTGGTGGATAGGTCAACAGCCCACAAAGAGGTGCCGAGTACACATACCCAGAGGGCTCGTCCGCGTCCCGGTACAGCACAGTAGCGTCAGGGACCAAATCGAGGACTTTGGGATTTTGTTCATCTGGCTTCTCGAGCACCCCTTCCAAGTCGAGTTCTTGATCAAGGTGTTGCGCCGGCTGTCTCAGAACCATGGCATTAGGCGCGTCTCCCGTGGCCACGCCTGACTGTGTGGTTTGCACAAGTTTCTTATTATATTAAAGCTATTACAGAGTTAAAAAGTCGTTTAATGCCATGCTATTTACTATAGCCTTTATATCTATCTTTATTACTATTACTATTACTATTACTACTACTACCTTTACTACTACTACTACCTCTACTACTGCTACTACCTCTACTACTACTACTACCATTCCCTTTAAGCTGTCGTACAGATGTGTGTCGATTTGGCCGGCACCATATGTCACGACAGGGCCAACAGGGCTGGGACATCCCTCGGGAGTGAAATTCTCGTCAATCTCTGGCTCGGGCGCAATATTGTGCGTCCATATGGCAAACGTATTGACTCCCGCGCTTCTACCCCCGTAGTCGTGACTTGTATTCTTGATTGTACGGGAAGTTTGTACTGCTGGGCAAACTCCAGACTCCGTTGAACGTCTTGGACGTCTCGGGCATCGACATAATAGTCAGGCGCCGTGCCTTGAAAGCAGGTGCCGTTGGCAATTCCCTTTGGGCCGTTTGCGCTCAGGGTGCATCTCTCGTCGCGGGCCATGCAAGTGCTAAACGTCGGGTTGTGGTAGCTCCCAAAGGTCTGGATGATGTCTATTGACGAAGTGAGGCCGGATTCGACCTTCTGGCATTGCTCCGCATTTGGCACGTTTGGCTCGAGCCCCCAAGCAATATTGTAGCCGGTGAAGCAAGGCAGGCCTGCAGGTGTTGCAATATGAAGGCGGCCGGAAACGCTGGCGTTGAGCGAAGTCCACGCCTGGCGTGGGACAGCCAATACGGGCGACGTCAAGGCTGATGCTCCATTGACTGCAAATGCAGAGAGCAGAAGAGCCGGCTGAATCTTTTGGGGCATTATGACCATGCTGTTATGAAGTCGATTCTAGGATTGCAGAAGGGCAAGAACAGCAGCTGCTGTCTTGGCTTCATATTGGTTATGAGCCTCTGGCCGCCATGCATGTGCAACCGGAAAAAGGCACGATCAATTAAGATAATGCCATGGAGACAAAGATATTATTTCGTCAAGGGCTTGCCAACCTCTGCAGCTGCTCAGGCTAGTCAGTAACAGAAGTGGAATACCGGTGCCCGGTTATGCAGCAGCTGCCAGTATCAGGAATGGTCGTGCGCGAGTGACCTTCTCGAGTCGTCCAAGGCGCTGGGATCTCCACAGCCAGAGGATCGAGTATCTGCAGAAGCCTACAGGGATTGCATTCCAGACGCCCGCTCTCCTGTCTGCGTACGCTTACGCTATGGTCGTACTGCTGCTGACGAGGCTTGGCATCCTGGTACCCCAGGTAACGGTGATTACTTTCCATCATATGTTTTCTGGGTTACTTGTGTCCAGGGAAAAGCCCGTGGTAAGGTTAATGGGGATCAGAGTACGTATAAAATGCGTGATTATACAAAACAAGCACACGATATCAGCGACGCCAGCCAGACTCGAATAAGAGCGGACTTCCTGGGAAGAACTTGGACTATGGCAGAGCGGCATGATGACCTGAGACAACACCTTCCGGAGACAGATGGTAGGTATAAAATGTCAAACGAGTGTTGAGCATACACACATATGGGATCGTGGAGTCCATCATCCACCTGGTGCGGCCAATGAGCATCTCACAAGTGACTTGACGTCTAACTCTCGCGTTACCATAGAGATGTGATGTGAGACGACGTTAGCTACTTGGTCGATTCCAGAGCCGTGATGCTGGGAAAATGCCCGCATTAGGCATGAAAGGTCGTCGTGATAAGGTTGGCTGGAGATGGAATCCTTCTGACTGGGGCAACGGATCGCCCCGAGACTTGTCTCAATTAGTCGAGGAGCAGCAGCAGCCATTGGTCGACTTGCATCGAGTGTCTGGGCTGCTGGCAATCAGATGTAGATTCTGAAGTGAGGAGACCTAATCAATACTCCCATTGGCTGGTGAGCGAGGTACCTGAGTGCGGCTTTCTCGGAAGAAGAAAGTTCATATTGCGGGATAGTACTTAGAGGTCAAGCCAAGGTTGAGTGAGGCGCTTTGAGGTCCTCTCAAACGACCCTGCCGGAACCCCAAATAGAAAATAAATGTACTGCTTGCTCTCTTCAAACATGCAATCTCGAGGCTTTCCGAGTCTCTCATCTCAGGTACCTTCTCCTGCACATGAACTCTCGAGAGTCTGTACTTTTCCCATGATAACAAAGTCCCAACGTCAAATCGTACCTGCATCAGTCAATCTGGAAATCTCCGTCCGAATCTTTGATTCAAGCTTAGTCGAGTGACTTACCGCTCCACGTGACGCACAGCCAATCCGACGCCTGCAAACTGCACAAGTCGCCTGCAGAGAACTTTTACCGCCAATCAGATGCGCTGTTTCCATCCAAGGCCACTACACTTCGGCCTGTTGCCGAGGTACCTATACGAAGCGCCGGAGTGTGTTCCTGACAGAAAGTACCTAGCGAGGTACCGACTAACCGCAGTCGCAGGCGGCTTAACCTCGTTGCAGCTTCGCTCGACTTTTGCACAAGAAACTCTTCTTCCGACTGCATCAACAGCCCATCCACCATGGCCATGCGGCTGACAATGTCTTCTGTGCCTGAGAGTACCGACGACGATTCGCACTGGGCAACATAGCAGTGACCGCCTCACCTGGCCAGTCTCCCGCCACAAACCATGTATTCCGCCAGGCCCCGTCTGCCGGTGCTGGCCCCTCGCCTGCCGGGCAACGCGCCGCCGGTCGTCGAGAGGCCGAGCGTCAAAGAGCATACGGAGCAGGAGTGGGACGCCCGGAGGGACCTCATTCACGCGCTCTACATTGGCGACAACCGCAAATTGAATGAGATAATGACCATCATGGAGACCAAATACGGATTCGCCGCCACGTGAGTTTTATCCCCCTGCTGTGTGTTGCTGTACTCTGTCTTGCCCGCTCTGCATGCCTCAGTATGCCCACCAACTACAATCTTTTGGAGTAGCTGAGCGTCTATATTGCTGCTGCTGCCAAACAAAGTGGGCGATGGTGCCATGCGAGGCGGTAGGACAAGATTCTCAGGTGAAACATGGAGACTAACCTAGTGTGCTACTTACCCATGCAAAAAGCGAGCAAATGTACAAGAAGAGATTCAAGAAGTGGAACATCAGAAAACGATCATACCGAAAGTCGTCTGATGTAGCCAAGGCCTCCTCAGGCGCCTCTACTACCGCCTCTCCTTCTACTCCCACTTCTTCTTCAACCGAGGCGCCACAGCAAGATGCCGACGAAGATGTGGAAGTTATTTCTAGGACAGAACTCCCTGCAGCAACAGGTCTCGACTTGGTGCCGATGCCCAATTTCAGGCCACTGGCGGATCTGGAAGTCATCTTGAACGGCGTCATGTCTTGGAGCTCGGTCAAACTGGAGTCGTATCGCATTGCCTCCGATCCCATGTCCCAGTATCTCGCCACTCCCAACCAGCCGCCTATGCAAGATAGCCGGACAATGTACCGGACCTTTGAGCTGGTTTTCGATCTTTGGTCCTATGGCAAAGGGGACCTTGCCGGCATGGCGGCCAGGAAGGGCTTCTACGTCATGGAGTTTGTACTCACCGAGGAACACCCCGACCTACTCTGGCATATGCTTGACACGATATATGACATGATCGACCGAGGCCACCTGCAGCTGCTCGGCATGTTCATACGGCATGCGCTCGTGCTGGCACGAAGGCGCTTCCCCGAGAGCTACCCTCTTATCCGGATCCTTCAGCAGCTCTTGGTATGTGACTATCAAACTGAAAACGGCCGCCAGTTCATCTGCTATCTATTGCGGCAGGCATGGCTGCGGAATGTCGATCTCCTTGCAGACCACATTAAGAAGTCGACATCTCAGGAGTTCTGGCTATATGAGCAACTGATTTGGGACGGCCGGACGAGGCTACGTCGTAATAACGGGCTAGCCAATAAACGCGAGCTCATGTACGAAGGCCTCGAGAATCTGGTGCAGCATGAAGAACAGCCCCTGGAGACTGACGGCAACCTGGAGAGGCTGAGAGCCGACGCCCTTATACTGGAGTTTACACAAATGGATCTGGGTGATAGGGAAAAGGCAGAGCAGATGGCGTTGGATTTGCTGGACACCAACCAGTTCAAATTAGGACCTCTCTCGGCTGCTCGGTTCCATGCCTACGCTCGTAAGATGCTGGCCAGAATATTTGAGAGCAAAGAGGATTGGGATCAGGTTGAGGAGAATCTGAAGTCTGCCATCCACATGCGAGAGGCAGCGCACGGCACGAGCTCTAACCTGCGAGTCATCCGAGACATGTGGGTGCTGGCCGCATACTATCAAAAAGTCGGCAAGCTGGAAAACGCGCTGCAGGTCGCCCAAGACGCCATCACCAGGGCGCAGCAGTATTTACGCGATCTTCCACGCTGCGATTGAGCACGAACAGATACCAGATCGCAAGGTCAATTGGCGTTTGGAGATGACAACTGGATTTATGGGCAAATTGGAAAACATTACGAGGAGAATTGGTTTTTATCACTGGGGTTTGGGGTTTTTGTTCAGGATTGCTTTTGGGACAGCGACTCAAGTGCAAACGAAGCTACTAGACACTCGATAGAGGATCTTAACAGCGAGATACAGACAAGCATATCACTGGTTAATACACTTGACGCCTACAAAGACCAAATCACACATCGTAGGGTATTCAGCTTGATCGCTGCCATGCTAGCCTCGGCTCATGCAGATGTCCTTTTGCTGAGCTAAGGCAACACGTTCGCGCCTGTGGAGACGGCCATGCAGATGCGCAAACGTGGCACCAGCCACATTGGCGTTTCGCCACATGACGTTGACGTGTGTCTGGCTTCGTTACTGGATAGAAGCGGCGCTGGGCTTGCAGGGTCGCAGGACTGAACCTGCGTCAGGCACCTACAGTACATATTTATACCGACTCAGTTCTCTAGCCACATTATCCGAAGATCCTTTCATATATCGGTGATGAAACGGTAGCTGGTTGTTCTTGTCAATCAAACATCGTCTCTCCCTACATCTATACAAGACATCAGCACAATGACGAGAAACACGCCCCCGGATTACTGTGAGTCGATTTCTCCCCGCCATTTAGTTGGACGCAATCTCACACATATATGCGCCACGCAGACGCAATCCTGGAGGTTTCAGAGAAAGCCTCTGCCGCTCAGATTCGCGATGCGTATAAACGGTAAGCGACCCTTCGTGCCAATGGCCGCTGCACTTACTCCCGGCTGACCACCGTATCTGTTCCAGGGCTGCCCTGAAGACGCACCCCGATCGAGTTGCCAACAACTCACCCGAGCGAGAGCAGAGGACTCGACGCTTCCAGCTCGTCAACGACGCCTACTACACCCTCTCCGATCCCACCAGACGAGCAGAATACGACATTCAACGGACATCCTACCGCCGTCCAACGGCC
Organism: Trichoderma gracile; assembly: GCA_020002365.1. Classification (NCBI taxonomy): domain Eukaryota; kingdom Fungi; phylum Ascomycota; class Sordariomycetes; order Hypocreales; family Hypocreaceae; genus Trichoderma; species Trichoderma gracile. The sequence goes on from JAINEY010000006.1 coordinate 1,659,255, forward strand.
TCCGACCCCTTCGCAGACGCTGAAGACACCTCGGGACAGAGCTTCTACTCGTGGGCATGGGATCACTTTGCGAACGGGGCCGGCCGCGAGGAGGCGGAAAATGCCCAGTTCAGCGACGCCTTTGAGGAGATGATGCGAGACGAGGGATTCGCTGCGGACGGGACGCCAAACCAGCAGCCGGGCACCTCAACCATGTGGGGCATGGTCGGTGCAGTCAGTGGCGGCGCGCTGGGCTTCATCGTGGGCAACGTGCCCGGGCTGCTCGCCGGAGCGGTGGCCGGCAATCGTCTGGGAGCCATCCGGGACACCAAGGGGAAGAGCGTGTATGAGGTCTTCCAGGTAAGCGCACAGGCTACGTGATACTGCTTGCGACGCCTCTCAGACCATCATTACTCTGAGACTGACTCGGTCACTTCAGATCTCTCTGGAAGCTAATGTGTACATAGGAACTTCCTCAAGACGATAAGGCGAGGCTGCTGAGCCAGCTGGCCGCAAAGGTGTTCAGCCATGTGACCGGCTGATGAAGATGGCTCAAGCAACGCCCAATTGGAGGGAGTTTCTGGCTATGATGATGGGTGGAAATTGTGTGTATACAGACGGATCATTTTTGTTTGGCGGGAGGACTTTTGGTTGAGTGCGCTGTTTCCTTTCCTTTATTTTCCCTCTGCTCCCCTTGTTATCTCCTTTTCTTCTTTTTCTTTATATCACGAGGATACGCTATGAGACGATGGAAACGACCCCTACCTGCTGGTCGCCAATGTGCGTCCACAACAAGGCAGAAGATACGCAAAACGGAACAATACCAATTAGTTAGTAAATCAAAGAATAAAAATGGTGAAATTGACCTTTCAATGCGTCCGGCTTATGGTGAAGGTACAGTAGGCGTTTAAGAAGAGATGTTCAACGTCCCTCCAAGGCATTGGCATCAGTCTCAGCGGAGGCTGCTTACTAAGGCTAGCGCCAGGAGCTCCAGTTCTAGCGGCGATGCGCTGCATACGCTAGTCCGCACGAGGAAGTCCAACCCCGCTTTTCTGGGCTCTCGCTTGAGGGCAGAGAAACCCTCAAAAATTTCCCGCCCATCACAAAATCGTCTGACGCTGCTTCAACCTCGCCCTATCGCCCACTATCGACGCAAGCAGCAAGACATCGCCGCCCAACGACCGCAGCAATGGCATCCGAGAAGGCTAGCAACCCCATGCGGGAGCTCAAGATTCAGAAGCTCGTTCTGAACATCTCCGTCGGTGAATCTGGTGACAGACTCACCCGTGCCGCCAAGGTGCTTGAGCAGCTGTCTGGTCAAACCCCCGTCTACAGTACGTCTTGAACTCTTTTCTGATTCAGAAGTCCAAAGAGATTGAGAGGTTAACCATTTGCACAGGCAAGGCCCGTTACACCGTTCGAACCTTTGGTATCCGTCGTAACGAAAAAATTGCTGTCCACGTCACCGTCCGTGGCCCCAAGGTAAATTCGACACCCGACTATGGAAATCTTCAATTTGGACCAACATTGGCTAACGTGAGACAAAAAAAGGCTGAGGAGATTCTCGAGCGTGGCCTCAAGGTCAAGGAGTACGAGCTCCGCAAGCGCAACTTCTCCGAGACTGGCAACTTCGGCTTCGGTATCAGCGAGCACATCGATCTCGGTATCAAGTACGACCCTTCCATCGGTATCTACGGCATGGACTTCTACTGCTGCATGACCCGCCCCGGTGAGCGCGTCACCCGCCGCCGCCGCATGAAGAGCCGGATCGGTGCCTCCCACCGCATCAAGCGCGACGAGACCGTCCGGTGGTTCAAGAGCCGCTTCGATGGCATTGTCCGATAAACGGTCAAACTCCAATCGAAAGCAAAAACATCTTTTTTCTCTCTTATTTCTTTGTCATTGAAGGAAATGGGCACGGCGAACATTGGGGGGTAACAAAAGGATCATATGGTCATGTATTCTTCCGCTTGATTTTTACATCAGCTCGTACCAAATTTTTTTGAGTCGAGCAACGGCCTGAGAGACCGACCGGCGCTATGCCGGCTTCACGTATATTGCCCCCTGCAATGTGATGGCACCATTATGCCTTTGGCACAGCTTGCTTGCTTGATGAGGATTGTGTGTCGATTCTCTGATTTGTAGTTTTTGGCGTTGGTGATGGTTTCTTGGTGAGCTATATCCATTATACTGATACATGATTGTTCCGTTGAAACAGGATATAATACGGCGTGTCCGAAAATTTGTCCAAAGAGTGATGCATCCTTGTCTCGCAGCTAAGCAGTATACTACTTCGTCTTCGACTACGTATCACCGATTTCATGTATTACCACCAAGCCTCTGCTGGGATTTGTATGCAGCTGGCCTCATGTCGGAGTCTTTGGCAACACCCCTGTCAATATAGTCGTGATATATATTCGAATTCATGAAAAGAATATCAATGCTCTATTCATTTTCTCGTTGATGGACAAAAGCAATCATTTATGTATGATTTGGTAATAACATCCTGAGTGCAGTGATTCACGTCATCTTCGTCCCGGTACGTACTGCGGATGCAGCTGCACCTGCCTTCACGATCGCGATGGCCAATGTTCATGCCTTTTCGATCAGGCAAAAAAGGCAGGCACCAAGAAATTGGACACCGGTCGGAACAGCAAGGCAAGAGCAAGAAAAAGCGCTCTCCGTTCTCTCCATTTCCGCGTTAGCCTCGTCGAGCCCAGGAAAATTGTTAAGGCGGCGTCGGCTTCCCTAGCCAGCAAAACCGCGCAACTGGCCGTGATTGGCCCGCGAGGCAACCCGAGCCCCCACCGCTGGTGCTCACAGACTCTGCTCTCTCCATCCGCCCTCCTCCCGAAAATCTCCATTTTGCTCTTCCTGCAAAAGGCAGCAAGCATCAACAAACTCCTCTCAACTCCTCCACCCCCCAATTGCACGCCCGCTGCAATTGCTCCCCTCGTTGCTGAGGCCTTCGTATTTCGCCCTCAAGATGTTCCGCAACGCCCTCCGACAGTCCTCTCGCGCTGTTGGCGCCGTCGCTGCTGGCCGAGTCTCCGTGGTGAGTGTCTTTCCCGCACGCCCGAAACCGACCGCTGGGGGAAAACAAGGCGAAAAAAATTGAACCCCGGCACATGGACCTCGTGGGGGGTCACGACAGCCATGCGCAGGCGTCTGCATCTCGGTTCTTCTTGGAGCTCAATTGAGCTTTGCATCGAGCTTCCCAAGTCGCAGAGCAAAACTTTTTGAGCTTTTTCCCCCAGCCTCGTCCGCGGGCGGTGCTCCATACGGCTTTTATTGGCCTTCCGGCTAACATGGCTTCTTTTCTCAACGCCTATATAGACTCGAAATGCCGCACCGGTCGCCATCAACGCCGTCCGAACCTACGCTGCCGACGCCAAGGCCTCTCCCACCGAGGTTTCTTCCATTCTCGAGCAGCGAATCCGTGGTGTTCAGGAGGAGACCAACCTTGCTGAGACTGGCCGTGTCCTGTCTGTTGGGTATGTGGAGGGCCACTTTTGCTTTTGAAGCCGCAACACCGGATGCAATCCTTGTCAGCCTCGGGATGCATGCAACGGACAGATGTTCAGCAACATGCAGCTTCTCCACAGGCTTTCATTTGTCTGGTGGCTACTTTGTCCAAAGTATCTTGTCTAACTGTGAGCGTCTAGTGATGGTATCGCCCGTGTCCACGGTATGGCCAATGTCCAGGCCGAGGAGCTTGTCGAGTATGTCATTGTTCCTTTTCCCCCATTGGGAAGCCTTGCATCTAACGTCATCTAGGTTCGCTTCCGGCGTCAAGGGCATGTGCATGAACCTCGAGGCCGGCCAGGTCGGTGTCGTGCTGTTCGGTTCCGATCGTCTGGTCAAGGAAGGCGAGACCGTCAAGCGTACTGGTCAGATCGTGAGTGATATATCAAACCGTGCTACCGGCTCATCGTCTATACTAGGCATGCTAACTCTCTTCTAAGGTCGACGTCCCCGTCGGCCCTGAGCTGCTCGGCCGTGTCGTCGATGCTCTGGGCAACCCCATTGACGGCAAGGGTCCTCTGAACACCAAGGAGAGACGCCGTGCTCAGCTCAAGGCTCCCGGTATCCTGCCCCGCAAGTCTGTCCACCAGCCCGTCCAGACCGGTCTCAAGTCCGTCGATGCCATGGTTCCCATCGGCCGTGGTCAGCGTGAATTGGTCATTGGTGACCGTCAGACTGGAAAGACCGCCGTCGTCCTCGACACCATCCTCAACCAGAAGCGATGGAACAGCGGCAACGATGAGACCAAGAAGCTCTACTGCGTCTACGTTGCCGTCGGCCAGAAGCGATCCACCGTCGCTCAGCTCGTCAAGACTCTCGAGGAGAACGGGGCGATGGAATACTCGATTGTGGTGGCGAAAGTCTCCCCATTTACACCTGGTTACCCTTTGATTCTGGACTAACATCTTGAACAGTGCCACCGCGTCTGAGGCTGCTCCTCTGCAGTACATCGCGCCCTTCACAGGAACGGCAATGGCTGAGAACCTCATGGTCAACGGCAAGCACGCCCTGATCATCTACGACGATCTTTCCAAGCAGGCCGTTGCCTACCGTCAGATGTCCCTGCTGCTGCGTCGTCCCCCTGGACGTGAGGCTTACCCCGGTGACGTCTTCTACCTGCACTCCCGTCTGCTGGAGCGTGCTGCCAAGCTCAACGACAAGCACGGCGGTGGTTCTCTGACTGCTCTGCCCATCATCGAGACCCAGGGTGGTGACGTGTCTGCCTACATTCCCACCAACGTCATTTCCATTACCGACGGCCAGATCTTTTTGGAGTCTGAGCTGTTCTACAAGGGTATCCGTCCCGCCATCAACGTCGGCCTGTCTGTCTCTCGTGTCGGCTCCGCTGCTCAGCTCAAGGCCATGAAGCAAGTTGCCGGTTCTCTCAAGCTCTTCTTGGCCCAGTACCGTGAGGTTGCTGCTTTCGCCCAGTTCGGTTCCGATCTCGATGCTTCTACCAAGCAGACTCTGGCTCGCGGTGAACGCGTAAGTCGTCCTGGCGCAGTTCTCGCCTTGATTTTGCGTTTGTCCTCGTATCTTGTGTGCGCAAGATGGCTAACTACAATTGATTACAGTTGACCGAGCTTCTGAAGCAGAAGCAGTACTCGCCCATGGCCGTCAACGAGATGGTTCCCCTTATCTACGCTGGTATCAACGGTCACCTCGACGCCATCCCCGTCAACCAGATCCTCAAGTGGGAGGCCGATTTCCTTGCCCACCTCAAGACCAACGAGGCCGACCTGCTGGCCACTATTGACAAGGAGGGTGCCCTGAGCAAGGACCTCGAGGCCAGGCTCAAGGACGTCACCGTCAGCTTCGTCAAGAGCTTCCTCAGCTAAGCGGTTAATATGCTGAAGCGCTCGTCGAACGAAATAGAAAAAGGCCACTGTTGGGGGGTGCTACTGTCTATACCAATCTATTGTTGGTCGTTCTCTAGAGCTGGAAGAAGGAGGATGAAAAGTAATGGCTTTGCCGAATGAGAAAGCCATGGCTCAAAAAGGGAGAGCACCAGTCATTCTACCACATGTAAAATATGAGCACATTACTCAATGGATGTCCTTAATTCCCTTTGTTTTGTTAAATTACACGGAGAAAGACATGTGGCAAGTGATTCCAGTAACAGGAGGTAGGTAGTGTGTGATTGCTGGATATGTACCTCTTCATACGGCCTGAGATATATCATGTTATGAAGTACGGAGGAAGCTATCAAAAGAGATGTCCTCGCGTCGCTAACTAATTAGACCCAGATTAGTTAGCGACGCGAGGACATCTCTTTTGATAGCTTCCTCCGTACCTGGCAAATACCTGGAATGATATGTACTACTACAAGATCATATTGGATAAGCGTAGAAGACTAACACACTTTAGTAAGAAACTGCTACCTGCTGCTAAACTAGTAGAGAAATCACTCCTGCACTACTTCTATAGATAGAGCAGCTCTAAGGTATAAAAGGTAGTTAACATAATAATAGTAGTAGTAGTAGTCATAGTAGTTAAGGTAGAGGTAGTAGTAGTAATAAAGGTAGTAGTAGTAATAAAGGTAGTAGTAGTAGTAGTAGAGGTAGTAGTAGTAAAGTAGCAGTAATAAAGGCAGTAGCAGTAGTAGAGGTAGTAGCAGTAATAAAGAGATATCTAGTAAGTTCTATAACATTTAAGCTACCCTCAGAAGCTGCTTCATGCTAATAATGGCTTGCCCCAGACTGTTGCGGGCTCATGTTCGACTGTCGGACCTTCAGGGGGCTGGGTTGCTGGCGGTGGTCACGGCAACTTCGCACCAGTCTACGGCCTGGGCGTCGATAACGCAATGCAGATGAAAGTTGTCCTTCCCAACGGCACCTTTGTCACGGCCAATCGATGCCAGAATCAGGACCTCTTCTTTGCTCTCCGTGGCGGTGGTGGAGGCACGTTTGGCGTCGTCACGGAAACGACTGCAGCGCTCTGTGAAGACCAGGAGATTACTGTGAGCTTCCCCAGAGATATATGGCAGGATGCCTTGGTAGAGGTAGCCATTGACACTGGCCTCTAGTATGTGATCCTGCAGATGCCCGTCCCAGACGTTCCTCGCACGATCAACGAGATCTTTGTGGCCAATGCAGAGAAATGGGCCGACGAGGGCTGGGGAGGGCTCTACGGATTGTCAGGAAACGTGATCGACAGCACAGCTCGCTTTCTCGGCTTCAACATAAAGCTCAGCCTTGAAGATGCTCGCGCCTCGTTGAAGCCGGTGACGGACTACCTGGAATCATTTCCATCCAGTAACGGGACGCTGATCAGCCAGTTCAAGACGCTGCCGAATCAATGGGCTGCGCAGAACGACCCCGTGCTGCTCGGCTTTCTCTTGCCCAAAGCCGGCGTTTCTTTGACTCGGTCGTCGCGACTGGTGCCGCGGTCGAACTTCCAGGGCGATGAGGAACAATAGCAACTGGTCGACTTTCTCATGTCGCAAAACTTTCGTTGGAGTGTTGTTCTTGGAGCGCCTACCAAGTATGAATTGCCCGAGTCAGACGGACCTGGGAGGCCAGGAGAGGCATCAGCCACACCGGCATGGGTAACTTCATCAATTCATATATCACTTGAAAGCAAACTTCAGTGGTTGGAAGATGCAGGCTTGGCTGACATATAGTTTACAGAGAGATGCTCTCTGGCACTTCACTATTGTACAGGCTTGGGATCCCGCAGATCCAGTTGCCACGAGCCCCGAAGCCCTCAGCCGCACATTCTCAACCATCAGCACGCAGATGGACCCCCTACGAGCCCTCACACCGAACGGAGGCGCGTATCAGAATGAGGCCAATGTCTATGAGACCGATCCCATCGGCTCCTTTTGGGGTGCGCGGAATTATGCCCGCCTTCTAGACATCAAGGAACAGCTTGATCCGGACAATTTGCTGTCGTGCTGGAACTGTGTTGGGTGGAATCCTGAGGATGAGAGACATGGCTGCTATCTTAGGATCAGGGGCATAGGGCCGTAATGGTCCTCCGACAATCTGGGCGGATCTCCGTTGGAATATTCACATCCAAGCCAGGCAGATCAGTCACAATCCACAGGGACAGAGATATTGGTAGATTCAAGTTCAAGTTTGTATTGCATCAGATCATTGCTTCGTCATACATCGTTAGCTACTGCTGGTAGCATCCATGAATGTGCTTTCCAAGCCCATGTTACATCTCATGAACAGTTTATACTCCTTCACTCTCACTCAGTATTACCCAATACGTTCGCTTGGTATTCACCTCGGTGTCTTCGTAGGACTCGTTCGTCGACCCCTGCCGCCGCTGGCTTTATTGTGTATAAAAGAGCCGCCCACGGTTGGTGACGGCTTTTCTGGCTCCGTTCGAGCATCATTCACCCCAAACGAGCTCCAAGTGCCTGCCTCGCTGCCTGTGCTTCCCACAGTACTTGCTGCTCTCGACGCCCCGTCATTGCTCAGGTCCTTGCTGTCGGCCTTCTTCTTTTTCCTCCTGGATCGAGGAGATGTTGTAGCCTTGTCTTGCTCTCCGCTTTCATCATTAACCTCTTTGCGGGCGCCCTTCTTCGGACCATTTCCTGCGCCTTTGTTAGGACCCTTCCCTGCGCCGTTATTGTTGTCTTTTCTTTCGCCGGGTTTCCCTAGCACACGATCAAACAGCGCCTTCAGCTCAGCCTCGGTTGGCAAAACAGACTCGGTTGCCGACGGGCCATGGCCAAGCGCAGCTCGATACTCTACTTGGTCCGCCGCAATGGCCGCCGACCACCTCTTCCAGCCCGGCATGCACAGCATCTCTGGGAAGTATGGTTGTCGGAGCAAGGACGGTAGCAATGCATCCAAGATACCGGCAAGTGCCTGGCGTATCGGCTTCATGAGCTCAAACAACGGTTCAGAATAAAGAATGTCGAGGGAGGCGACAAAATAGGTCGCCATGGATTTGCTGGTCTTGAAGTCCATCTCCCTGTAAATGAAGTAGGAGTTGAGGTATGCGGCAAGGTCTTTGGCCGTCTCCTCTAGGATGCCGAGTATGCGCGATGCCATTGTCGGGATCTGGAAGTTGACGGCTGCGCAGTAAGCAAGCACGCACCGTGGGATGTGTATAAAGTTGAGCGGCTGGCAGATACTCCTCTCGCAGATGTCGAGATCTAACAGCCATCGTCAGGTTAGCTGCCATCATCCTCCTCTTCGGTGTAAAGTAGAGTGGAGCGGCACATACTCTTGGTATACATGAAGAAAAGGCAAGGCTGCACCGCCCCAACAGCGTGAGGCAGATGTATCTCGACTGGCGATCCGTCCTGTAATGGCTCATTCAGCATGACGTTCCTGTGAGCGCTTGGAAGTGTGTCTGTCTTATCTTACCTGGTTTGGCGGAGGAAGCTTGTCGCGAAACCAGCCTGAATGTCGCATTAGTATGTCGCGATGCAATTGGAATACGCTGCTTTCCACGTATAGGTAGACATTGGAGCCGAATGGATGTCTCCAGAGACTATAGACGACGAATTAGTTCATAGATCCTATGGTGAACCTGAGTTGAGTTCAACGGTGAAGACTGCGAATGCTCACATCTTGGCAGCTTGGTCTGCAGCTTCTTCCAGGATCAACCTCGTCGGCGTGCTGAGACGAGACACGGCAGATGTCGTCTCGTCAGAGTGGGTTTCGTTTGTCGAGCAACTGGACTTGGAGACGTTGCATGATGGGATTTGCTCTCTTTGCGCCTCCTCGCCGGGCAAAGGGTCGTCGGCCGCACTGTCGCCTGTCTTGAGCTCCGGGAATTCCTCCTCTGCCAGCGGTTTCCGCAGCGATTTGGGAGGCTGTTTGGCACTTGGCACAGTTGGAGTTGCTGAGGACCGATGCCATGGATTCTGCCTTGGGGGAGATGCCGGCCTCATGCTTGGCCCTGCCTCTTCCTTGGGCTTCCACGCCGGTTTCGACAGCTTCTGGCTTCGGCCATCGAGCGACGTTGGCTTCGTCTTGGCCATTTCCGGGCACGAGCTATTCGATTGTTAATTTTGTTAAGAACGGGAGCTGTACGGTAGCTGAATAGAGCTTGAGCATCGCAATGGAGGTGCAGGGCGGATGCTGCTGCTTCGGGAACAGCAAAGAATGGCGGGCGAATCTCTTCCTTTCCCTCTTCTTTTTGCTGCTGTTTTTGTGTGTGTGTTTGTTTCTGCTAGGCATCTGCTTACCTCCGAACAAGGCCATTTTTGACAATGGCCAGCACTGCCAGCTGCAGCAGCACGGCTGTGCAGAACACCGGCAGTGTCAACAGGTGGCGGCCGGCAGACAGCACCGGCAGCCAGGAGAAGGTCGACTCGATGATGAACTGCTGCTGGCTCTTCTGGCCCAGGACGGGGAGGGCGATGGTCGAGACGCTGTCACGGATCTCTGCAGCAGACGCCATGTTGGGCTGGATCAGAGACAATCATGTCGAGTGGACGATTCACCATCTTTCGGCGTGAAGCTGAGGTGAAATGGGAGTGTTATTGTATGTGCTTCGAGTTCAGGTCCTCGCCTGTTTTCGGGCTATTAGGCTATTGGCGGTTCATTACCCATATTGCCAAGTTTGGGTCTTTCGGGGCAATTCAGTCGGGGAATTAGCATCTTGGAAGCAGAGCTGATGCTGCCGTATATATAGCCTGAGAGAAGCGCCCTCTATTAATCCGCGGTGCCTGGCGGGAAGAGCATGCAGGTGTCAAGGTGAGGCGGGTACATATTGGACGGCTTGAATGGTACGGTGATGGTGGTATTGGCAGAGGTGTGTGCCTATCGCGGCAACTGGCGGTTTGCCGCCTACAGCTCTTTCCGTCTTCACACATTAGATTCTTCATTCAGCCATTATAACAATAAAAAGGACGAAAAGAAGAAGAAGAGAATAGTCAGAGTAGATATTATAACATTAAAGCTGCAGTATAATAAAGTCCAACATCACTTATAACGGACAATGATGAAATCGCAGGCCAAGCACCACTCTGCCCCAAATAGGCTTAGCCCCCCTTCGTCCCCTGGCCTCGAGCTCGGCTTAGCAATTCAACCCGCCATCATCGCAGGCTTCCGCCCTGTTACACAATCCTCGCCAACCTCACCAGCTCAATCCGAATCTTGCCCAGTCTTAAGATCTGGCTTCTTCTCACACACAAAACACAACGCAAACATGACCGACTCGCTAGTACAAGTCACCTCCAAGCAGCAGTTTGACGACCTGCTCAGCAGCTCCCGCATCGTCGTCGCCGACTGTGAGCCTCCCCGCCATGACAAGCAGCACAACCCCGCCATAATTTGCAAGAGATCGCATCTCGCTTTTACCCATGTTACATCTGCAAGATGCATCTCGCATCCTGCCAAATATCAGCTTTGCATGATTCATAACTAACTCAGCTTCCCCCTTTGCTAGTCTACGCCGACTGGTGCGGCCCCTGCAAGCAAATCGCGCCGCTCTACGCCAGCCTCGCCGAGCAGATATCTCGCCCCGGCCTCCTCACATTCGTCAAGATCGACAGCGACAGGAACCAGGACCTGGCGCAAGAATACAGCGTCTCGGCCCTCCCCACGTTCCTCCTCTTCCGCAATGGCAAGGTCATCCAAAAGGTGCAGGGCGCAAACCCCACCGAGCTCAAGGCCGTCATCGAGAAGCTGGCTTCCGAGCTGGAGTCGCTGGCGGAAGGCTCAGGGAGCGCGAGCGGGAGCGGCCCCGCATGGAAGGGCGCCGAGATCCCCAGAGGCTACAGCGATGTCACGAGCGAGATTGAGATCAGGGGCTGCGAGCTGCTGAACGCGGATGACGACGCGGGCCCCGTCAGGGTGCTGTTTGAGAGCTCCAAGCCAAGTGCTCTGAGCCAGGGTGCTGCGTCTACTGCCAAAGACTGGGTGCAGAGCGGCGCCGACGACCAGCTTCTCCTCTTTATCCCGTTTCAATCGACCATCAAGCTGCATACGTTGCAGGTTGGTCACCTTGAAAGACACCAGTAACTGCGATCTTATGCTGACTAGGAATACAGATCACGTCCTTCCCCCCTGAAGGCAATACCGATGTTTCACGACCTGGAGTCATCCGCCTCTTCATCAACCGCACATCCAACATGGACTTTGGAGAGGCCGAGGACGCAGAGCCGACGCAAGAGATTACACTGGGGCCCGAGGACTGGAACTCGGAGGGCACGGCGAGCATCGGCCTGCGATTCGTCAAGTTCCAAAAGACAACCACCCTCACCATCTTTGTCCAGCGCGGCGACGGCGAAGCGGATGCCGTGCGCATCGACCGCATCAAGCTGATCGGAGAGGCTGGCACAAAGAGGGACATGGGCAAGCTTCAGAAGATGGAGGACGAAGAGTAAAGGTAGCTTGCTCTACCTACTTGTTCTGTCTTTGGGAGTTTTTGAAGAAAATGTCTGATGGGTTGGGGGGTTAGAGAGCGCGGATTTCCATGGGTTAGCATTCTGGAGTTTAGGACGCGACGAAACAAAAATTTGTCTTTGAATGCGCTTTGGCCAACGTTTGATGGCACCGTTCGCTTTGGCTGGCTTAAAGTAGGTAGTTCGAACATTTCGACTACCTTCATATACAATGATCACATGAGAGAAGTTGAAACGGCTATACCAGTCTATATAAACCATATGAATAAATCGTCTTTCAGATAGAGTTACATGAGAGAGGTTGAAAGGGCTATAACAGTCTATATATACCGTATGAATAAATCGTCTTTTAGATAGAGCTTTATTATCTACTACATCTCCGCCGGTTGTCTCTCCTGTAGACAATTTGCACAGCCTTTATCTCTGCTAGCCCCATCTTCAGTCTCATCAGCTGCCAAGCCAGCAGATGGTTCTTGTTGTATAGGCTATTTTACATTTCATAGTCCGTATTGACGGGATGGAGAAGCAAGTGACTTGCTGTCGTAAGGGATAGGCTGCCCTTCCACCAGATGGTGTAGGCGCATCACATCAACTCCAGAGATGTGTGGAAGAAATGTTGGACATCACTCAGATTGTAATCAAAGATGTCGTTTGCCTCAATAAGTATGCAAGGTACTATGTTGCGATGGGAAAATAAGCAGACACTTCGCACTGTGGCTGCTGAGAAACGCGAAGTAAGATCTGTTTACCTTAACCTGCCTGGTGCATGATGACACGCTTGCATTCTCGTCCTTGTGCATCTCGAGCCGTTCGCTGTGAAAGCCAAACGTAATACCCGTTTACTGGCTAGAAAACGTTGAAAAAATGTCAAAATATATGAGACAATATTGGCCTGGAGCGCCTACAAAGACTGAAAAAGACTTGCCCGACTTACACGGACGGGTATGTCCCCCTTACTCCCCCTCTCATACGTCTCGCCCAAGACGCGATGCCTTCACTCTGTTGAGTCTCACTTACACAGGAAACCAGGTCTTCATCGTCACGGGTGGCACAGGCGGCATAGGCCTGGCAGTAGCAACAGCCCTCTTCCACGCCAACGCCTCCCGTGTCTATTTGCTCGGACGGTCTGAGTCCGCCGGCAAAGATGCCATCGACACCATCACCAGATCAGACCCCCCAGGCGACATGCAGCATCGCACTGCCAACAGCGACGGAGTCATCAAGTTTCTTCATCTAGATCTCTCCGACTTGCAAACCGTCAAACCCGCAGCAGAAGCATTCCTCTCGGCAGAAACCCGTCTAGACGTACTCTGGCACAACGCAGGCGTCATGGCCCCTCCAGAGGGAAGCGTCAGCAAGCAAGGCCACGAGCTGAGCTTCGCGACAAACGTCCTGGGGCCGTTCCTGCTGCAGCACTTTCTAACCCCGATTCTCCTCCAGACGGCGAATGATGACACTGTGGTTGCTCGGGGCTCTGTGCGTACCTGCTGGGCGGCTTCGGTCGAGTTTCCTGATCCCCCTGGTGAAGACGGCATTCTCTGGGATGATTGGGAGCTGAAATCGGCTCAGTTCTCGGGACTTAATGGGCGTGTTCAGCGGTATGTCCAGAGCAAATGGGCCAACGCCATTCTCGCCTCCGAAATGGCAAGGAGATACCCGCAGCTCGTCAGCGTGTCGTTCAATCCAGGCGCCATCAAGACGGATCTCACCCGCCATGCTCCGGGCATCTTGAAGAAGGTCCAGGGGTTCTTGTCGTATCCGGCTCGGCTTGGGGCGTTGACTGAGTTGCAAGCGGGGTTTGGGAATGAAGTGGCTGAGCATAACGGGTGTTATCTCATTCCTTGGGGCAAGATTGGGAAGATGATACCAAAGGTGGCCGAGGGCATTGAGAAGAGAGGTTCGGGAGAGAGGCTGTGGAACTTGTGTGATGGTTTGGTCAAGGAGTTTTACTGACGGTTGGAACTGTGAGCAATAAAATACTTGCGGTAACAGGTTATAAGGCGACCATTTATTGTCATCTGATAGTCTTCATAGAGGAGGACTGTGGCCCAAGAAGGCATACGCCCCTATACCTGTCCCTCCTTTCTCATCTGCCATACCGGTCCGCCATTTCTTGCCACTCCCCGAGCCACCCGTGTTCCCAGGCTCCCGCCTTAATCATGCCTCTCACGATACTACCCCATAAGAACTGTACTTCCAACATTGCAATTTCTTTCTTTGCTGCGGGACAAGTAGCCAAATCCATGCCTTGGCAGGCTTGGAAGTGTTCCAGCAGCAATTGGATCAGTAAGGCCACTGGTACAAGCTCTTCATTCGCAAGAGGGAGATAGATGTCAGTCCAGATATCTGGCGTATCCTTGGGCACCTTTCCTGCATCAATCCCCAGGCACCTTCCAAAAGCGCTGAGGAGTTCGTAGAACAAGTCCTTGCCACTGGGGAAGTGCCCTTCCAGGGCTGGTCCCATGGTGCCGAGGATGACGTCCTTGTCTTGTTGTGCCCTCTCGATTACATGTTCCACAAAGAGCAACGGGTCCTCCATGGTTGCGTCCTTCCTCCTCGCGGCCTTCAGCTTTTTGAGGCCTGCGTACCACAGGGGGTGGTGTCCCTGCGGGATGGCGGTCCAGAGTGCCAGCAGCTCATCGTAGGCTTCCGATCCCACTTTTCCAGTAGGGCTCTTCCACCCTTGCTCATTAGGGAACTCTGGAGATATCACCTCCTTGACCTCTCCTGTCGGTCCGCCTTTGTAATCCATGAGGGCGGGGATGAGAAGGGGGTTGGGCATCGGCATATACAGGTCGGCTGCAGTCAAGGGTGGCATCCCCGCTGGGAGTAACAATCCACTTGCGCCGGCCACGAAGTTGCAAGGGCCATGAGCACGCAAGAAGCAAGCTGCCTTGTGAGATTGAAGTCGTACCCTTCGTCTGAATTCTCGGTGGTCGGCTGGTGGGGGTAGTTTCTCGGACTGCGCAAGGGCCGGGGACGGCGGGTGCCATGGGAAGACTCATTGGAGCAAATCCCCAGCAACCTCTGACGCCTGTGACCGAAGACCATGTTGGGGCCATAGACTTGGGCCTCATGGTCCTTTGGGCCTGCGTCTCCGGGAACTTGTAGCGAGGCAAGCTATCGAGAAGGTTGTCGAGGGATCGGGGCCATGAGACCGTCTTCAGTTGGTAACCCGCGATCCATGGTGTCGGGCGCTCATATGATTGAGAACCCATGAAGTGAATGTCTGGCAACCCAGTGAGTGCAAGGGCGATTCTCGAAGGAGGCACAAACCCCACCGAGGTGTGCACATGGCTGCCGCTCGCACCCGGCATACAACAAGGAGAGAGGCGAACCCTGAAGCTCGTGTCCACTCCTGGGACAGTCGTGCCCACTCTATCTATCAGGGCCTTTATCCTCTCTTCGTCGAGATTGTTGATCTTGGCGGTGTTGAGCTCATCCTCCTCATCGAGGTCTCCACGGCAAGCATTCTGCATCCATTGGACAGGATGGGGATATTCGTCCAGCTGCATCAAGTGCGTCCGTTTCAGCCAGTGGCCAAAATGCAGAATCATGCGGGCAAGCGAGATGTTGGGGACAGGTGAATGGTCCTGCCCTGGCTCAGCGGAGGTATCCATGGCGAGATTTGACGAAGCTTGGATATCCATCCACAAGTGTGTGGCCAGGATCATCTCATTGATGGGGAGCAGATCCAAGAACTGGTCCGAGGCGAAGTCGAGGAGCGCTGTGATGAGCTCTGGTGGATAGGTAAGTGGTCCGCACAGGGGCGCTGAATAGGCAAATCCTCCCGAGGAGTGCTCAGCCCCTCTGCCGGGCCACTTGACGTGAGCTTGACCCCTTGGACCGCCATGGTGAGTGAACAAGTCCAAGGTGTTCGAGACGTGTCCTCGTCTTCGTCGTAGCAAGTTTTGGCCTTGGAGGAGGGCTGCGACGCGGTGGCATCTGGAGTCGTCTTTGAGGTGGCCGTCGCTTTGCTGTCCATTGTCTTTTCGTCGTCTGCCTCGGCGTCATCTTGTGTCTGGACCCTTTTGTTGTTTTGGGACGCGATCCCAGCAGAACGGCCAGTGGCCAAGTTGCAGGCCCGGACAGAGACTCTATACACGGTGGCCTCCCCCATGGGCACTTCCAGGAGATTCTCCGTCACGTCGCCCTGCAGGGGCGTCCAAGCCAGCAGGCCGCCATAGGCGTCGTCGCGGATCTCGAGCCTCTTCTCCTGGCCCACTGCCGCCAACACCAGGCTGAAGCCCTTCCATTCCTCCAGCTTCTTGATCATGGCTCCCGGCCTGGTAGGCGGAGCTGCCTCCTCGATCAAGCCCTCTGGCTCACGGTGTTCCATGAGTGGGATGCTGGGCTGAGCCGTGATGAGACACAGGAGGCCTTTGACTCTTCACAACAGCAGGCTGTTTTGCTCGGGTTTGTTATGACTGAAGGAGGATGTAGAGGGTCAGGTAGATTGGGATGAAGTGGGATGAAGAAGAGGGAAAAGGGAACGTGGGGTGGTGGGAAACTGTGGGCGATCAAGTGAATATGACCTGCGTACCGCGAATCATTGCAACCGCGTGCTTCTAGGGATTCCGGAGGTGAATCTCGTCGGCCTGGACTCGATGTGCCCCTGAGTAGCGCCATTCAGAGTCCTGGCCGACGAGATGCTTCTCCAAGCACCAGCACCACGCACAAACGTGGCTTTGAACAAGTCTGCGGCTACATGGACACTGGTGACTGCTGGCAGTCGCTTTGCCTACTTAGGTAGGTTCAAAGGCCTGACATGGCGTATCGAGGACCTTCAAATATTGATGGCTACAAGGACCCCGTAACCTCTTGGGATATGGTCAAAGATATGAAATATCGACAAAGGGGGCTGCCGACCTACTACCTACCAGGCGGGAGGAGTTTTTCCGTCAGAGACCTGGCAAGAGGTAGGCGCTGGCAAGAGCTTTTAGTGGCCACTTCCTCGACAGATAAGTCTTACCCGAAGCCCAAATCTATTATAGGACCTCTTACCACCGTCGCTCTCTTCCCAGATCTCTTCCCAAAAACACCCATGAGGCCCCCTAGGTATGTCACAAAAACCCACCGGCTTCCCGTGGAGGGCCATGATCAGGAAGAGTTCAACATCAGTGTGAGGCAGCCCCTGTGCTTGGCTCGAGTTGGGTTCATTAGAACAACAGCTTCTTCTATCCGCCAAAATTTCATCTTATCGAATTGCAGACAACCATCTCTGCCGGTTGGCTTGCTGACCTCCCGACGGCTACTACTCTGGCGATGATCTACATATAGATGGAGTGTTGACTCGGCTGTGTCCCGAACTCGGGCACCCGGCATCGTACGTCTTGACAAAGACTTTGACCCAAGAGTCTCTCATATGCTGGAAGTGCCTGAAGCATCCAGCGTTGCAAGGTACAATATAACCCATAGCGATGCTAACAGAGAATATAGTTACCTATGTATATGTACTTTCCTCTATGAGATACGGTATCTAGGTACCTTGACAGATACCTTCATAAAAGTTTGAAGATATAAGGTATACAGCTTTGTTGCTGCTCAGTATACCTAAACATCTGCCCTCTTCTGCAACCAAATCCTTGCTTTAACCCATGACGTCATGGTGGCTTGGTTCCCTCTCCCAAGTTTCTAGAGCGCCTTGGAAACAGCCCGCGATGAAGGTGGGTGGTAATAGTAGCAGCATTCATGCCCAGGGGTAAAGCGATGCAACTACTACATAATCCAGATATTCCCTCATCGCGCCTATATCTTTCCTTCCCCTATCCTCCTCATACATGCTGTGCTACTCATCATATTAAACCGGCAGTATCTGACTTTTTGCCTTGTGTGTGCTTGTGACCACAAAAGCTAGCGACGAGTACCTGCAGTTGGTCGCTCACGAGATCGAGCATCACGGGCGCTCTGCATAATAGGCGTGCCTTGTCTGGCCCTCGGCCCCTCTTCAGCTGCTCTCGGAGGCACAAACGTGCATTAGCACAGCACATCCTCCCTGACTCGACTGCACTCGTCATTCATGTCTCGTCCATCATCATCATCATCATCCTTTTCTCTTCCTCTTCCTACACCAAGCGGTCAACCATCGGATTCCGTCTCTTATTCTACCTGATCCATCTAAACCGTCAACCGCCAACTCACATTCACCATGGGTAAGTCTTCCATCTCCCTCACTCAACCCAAAGATCTCCCCCAACACACATCATCACGTCACCGTCTCTTCCAACAAATCATCGCCAACTCAACTGACTCCCCCTCCCAGGCCGCACAGCTGTCAAGAAGCGCCTCTACCTGAGCCGCCCCGACCCAGACATCATCACCACCCGCACCCAAGTCACCCGCTACATCCCGGACTCGCGCTCCCGCTCAACCTCGCGCTCCCGATCCCGGTCTCGCTCGCGCTCCCACTCGCGGCCCCCCGTCGAGGTCATCACCGTCCCGCGACCTCCTCCCGCCGTCACCGTCCTACCTCCCCCTCCGCCGCCGACCCTCCCGCCCGCGCCGATGCCCCCTCCGCCGCCCGTCTATCACCACCAGCCTCACGAGCATCAGCACTACCCGCCCGCTCCTCCTCCTCCGCCGCCTGCGCCCATCTTCCCCCACGAGCCGCAGCATCATCACCATCATCATCCTCCGCCGCCAATCCACCACCACCAGCCTCAGCCTCATCCTCATCCCCCGCTCTACACCCAGCCCCCTCACCCTCCGCACATGCACCACCCTCCCTTCCCCCGCCATCACGAGCCGGAAATCATCGAAGTCATCGCCGTCAGCGAGGACGAAAAGTCCAAGTCCAAATCAAAGTCCAAGCACAAGAAGAAGAAGTCCAAATCAAAGTCCAAGAAATCGGAGCGCCGCCACCACCGCTCCGTGAGCCCCTCCTCATCTTCTTCTTCCTCCGCATCCTCCATCGCAAGCCACTCCCGCAGCCACTCCCGCGCGCGGAGCCACCACAGCCGCAGCCGGAGCCACCACCGCCGCCGGGAAATCGACGACGACGACGACGAGTACGAGCTCGACCGCTATCACCACGACTACGACCGCGATCGCGATCGTGACCGCGACGTCGAGGAGTCGCGCGACCGGGAAGTCTACGTCGAGAGGGAGCGCTACATTCCGTATCCCGTGCCCGTGCCCGTGGAGCCGCAGTACAAGACGTATCGCTACGTCGACGCCCCGCGCAGCCCCCGGCGTAGGCGCGAGTCGCCGTCGCCGCCGCGGTACATCGACGAGAGGGAGCGCGAGGATAGGGAATTTATCCGTATCAAGGATCGCGAGTATCGGTTCTAAGTGACGCTTTTAACCTTTTACGATGACACGATTGCTGCCTTGTTGTTCTTCCTCTTTGCTTTTGCGGCACAAGTGATGAGAAGGTAGCAGGGCGAATGCGTGGGTTATGTCTGTGTGATGGATGCTTTGGGCTTTTATCTTTAATGAATTTCGGCATAAGACCGAGAGTGACGATATAACGACACATGTTCTCTGCTTACGATTGGGTTATATACTCGACATCTATAACGATTACGATATGAGAAACGTCTTTTATATAGGTAGTTCTTTTGTTCCTTGCACCTCATGTTTCAAATCATATCGTTTCGGTGAATGTAGATTGTCGAAATGATTTGCAAAGTAACTGGCTAGCCAACATGCTGAAGTGACGATCCAAGCCAGCTTAGTATTTGTAGTAAGAGCTCCTCCGTCTTCGCGGCCGCGGCACAGCAGGCAGGACAACTTCAGCATTGCCGCTATAACTTCGCATAGTCGGCCGCAGATAGTGGGCTCGACGATACGCACCAGGCATCTCCTCGCTGGGCCGTAGCGTCGATTCATAGTCTGCGACTGGCGCAATCGGCCTAGACACGCCGCCTTCGGGAGGCAGCGAGCTCCCGTACTCCGACGAACGACCGCGTCTGCCAAGCAGCCACTCTGTCGCGTTGCCAAGCTCGTCCATCCACCACAGGCCCGCGATGATGATAATGATGGTGACGGGCAGAGCCACCGCCCAGTAGAGCCATTGGTCAAAGTCCATGTTGCGGATGTCGTTGGTGTTCATGCCAAAGATGCTGGATATGGCGCTCAGCGGCAGAAAGATGATGGTCACCAGGGTGAACGCGTAGATGGCGTTCTCCTGCTTATCCTTGGTCCACTCCATCTTGTACGATATCTCCCGCTCGAGGTCCTCCGCATACTCTGTGTTTCGCCGGAATTCGTATTCTCTTTGTTCAATGAGCTTCGCGCAGTCGGCCAGAAAGAGGCTTCGAAACCCTCCCACGTCTGTCGGCGAGAGCTTCGAAGCCGCCTCCAGGTCGTTCAGGAACTGGACGCCGACTCCGCGTCGGTCGTAGTCGCCGAGTTCAAGTGTCCTGTCATCGGCAGCTAGACGCCGATACCCGGGGGCAATCCTCACGTCGTGGTCGTAGTCCGTTCTCATGCGCGATGGCATTTCCTCACCATACCTCACCACGAAGTTGCCCTCTACGTAGCTCGTTTTATTCCTCAGCATCGCGATTATGCTCCGTTGCTTCGCTAGGGTCCGTCTAATGGCGGTCATTTCTTGCTTGACAAGGTCAATTCGATGCTGATACGTTCGATTGGATGGCTTCGTGGTGATATCTGTGTCCTGCTACTGCTCAGCCCGTCGTCACGCTCAAAAGACAGCACCAGCTCAATAGACACAGACACAGACACTTACAAGTAAATTGAGATAGAGCGAATACGTGTCGCAAATGTCATCGTACTTGCCCACGTCGTCATGTAGGAGATTCAAGGTGATGAGCGACATGATTTCAGTTGGCAGCATGACAGCCTTGTCCAGCAGATTCGCGTTGGATATGCTCTGGATCATCTTTTGCATCCCGTCTCTCATCAGCTGTCTAGCCTTCATGATATGGCTGTACCAGTCGCTCGCATATGTGCTGTAGATGAGGCCGAAAACGATGTGTAGCCACGCAGTCACAAGCTCTTGGGGCAATGTCATGGCAGCTCGATCTTCTTTCCCCGAAAATGACATGGTGTCTTGGAACGACGGTATGTCCTGAGTCAACTGCCAGAGTGCGTTTTTTATTTCCGAGACGGAAGGTCGGCTGTCATATACCGCATTGTCGCCGTCGAGCTCGGGTATCTGTTCAAGTCAGATGTTGCTACTTTCACATATTGACAACCGTCATGAATGGCCTCACCTTCATCAGCTTGCTCAGTGCCCCCCAATATTTCCCCGTAGTACTGCCTTGAAAAGAGAGAGGGAAGAACGTTTGAAACAGCATGTCGGCCATGTTGAAGATGGCGAGGCACTCATCATACGAGCGGCGGGCTGTATCACTCTTCTTCTCGTCGACGCGAACTGCGAGTTTCTCGAGATGCTCGCGCAGACCGTCTCTTGTCTTGAGTTCACATCGTTTGTAACCTCTTTGTGCCGAGTATGACGTCTTCTCTGTCAAGAATTTTTCGGCTGCCGACAGTTGTTCCTGAAGGTCCTGGAGCATGCCATCACCAGACGCCTCTGCATTCTTCGTCAAGAGAGTGAAAACGTGCAGAAATTCCGATGCAACCGCCGACCGTTGGGGACACTTTTCAGATGCTTTAAACCCCCCGAGATCCGATTTCACCAACGATCGAAGCATGTCCGGTGCATCCCTGGTAGACTCATTAGCCGTTTGTAAGCGATCAGCCATTTCTCGGGGGCGCCATACGCCAGCTTCAACTTCAACTTCACGTCGCCATTTGACCCCTCCGCCAGGTTAAGAACCTTGTCCCAGTTGTCGGCAATGATTAGACGATCTTTACGCCAAAACTCAATCTTGCGCGGCCAAAACGCATGGAAATGGGCGATAAAGGCCTGGCTATGTCAGCTATGTCAGCTGCTATCCGATACCTGAGATGACTTACAAACCACGTCTGGCATTCATTGGTTGACAGAGACCACGTTAACGCTCCCCCATATGAAATGAGAATTCTGTTCATTCCGCCCGTTTGACATGGCACCGGGTTCACTTTCACCGTTGTTCCTTGCAAGTCCGATTGTGACATCGTACCACAAGTGACAAGGACGCCGACATTGTGTTAGCAAACGGAAGAGGTGGAGTGGTCTTGAGGGATACCTACTGTTGCCAACAATCAGGCACCACAGCTGTGAGATATGGAAACAGTACCCTCGCGGAACTTGCCCAAGCTGGCACACCGCTTGATCCATATCTCTCTGCTGGCTACTTCGAGAATACTGGGATTGAAGCAAAGTCTGTGCCGGGAATAGCGCCGTGTTCGAGACCAAAGGGGATTCGGCATATTGTTGGAGGCGGAAGTACGGGATGCAGATCCAGTTAGCTACATGAGACTCATCTGTTGCTTTCTTTTCGGGTGAATGAATGGGCGTCTGTATGCATCGAGGCTCCATGTAGCCTACTTTTGCGCCCTGGGGAGAGTATCGAGTCTTGGCGCATTGCCGCTTGACCTCGGCTTGGAGATTGGCAACAGCATTTCTTTCGGCATCTCGAAACCGGATATGGCGAGATACTTGGACCTTGAGGAGTGTCAGCCTGAAATCGCTCGAGGGCTGCAGGCTGTCATACCCAGAATGCATCAAAGTTCATAATTTCTTGACGAATATGGCTGTGTCAAGGTCAAAACCCAAGCTCGAAAAGTGATGGTCTTGGCCTTGGATAGGACTTACAGCCATCGAAACAGAGGTTGCGTTTGGCCTCGAACATCATGTAGAACTGTCAAATCCGCTTCATGTTGGGCCCCGAGCTCTGCAGTTCCAGAGTAGCTAGAAGTAAAAATTCCCGGTGCAGTAACGTGACTAGACACCGGACTGTCGACTTTTTGCGTGGACTCGGTCTCGGTCGTTGGAGCCTCCAAGTCCGAGTCTGTATCTTTTGAGGGTTCCTTTGCAGGAAGCGTAAACTGGAATTCATCAAATGTATCGATATCCTCGATGATGGGGCTCACAGGCCGACGCCTGATATAGTCATGCCTCTCGACATGCGTTCTCCCATAGGGCATTCCATCGTAGGCAGCATCCGGGGCCTGATCATCCGTTTCGCCACGCCATTCGTCATCATATACTCTGTTTCTGTCAACGCGCTCATAGTCCTCGCCATCTGAAGAGTTCGCTTGACGAAGACCGGTAGGGGATTCTGAGATGACAACTCGCTCGAGTCTCTCCCGGTTGAGCTCAACCCCTGAATGTTCTATACGTGAACTTCGCTGTCGCCGATAATGGGCCGTGGGGAAGGATCTTGGGTCTGCTCGGCTGCGAACCACGATTGGTCGTGTGGCGGTCTCCGTTTCTTCAGCATAGTCACGACGACCGACGTAACCCCCCTCGGCGTGCGGCTCTGGCCCCCACGAATCTTCGAATTCAAGGCCATCGCGACGTTCACGCGGGGCCTCACCGTCCGCAGCCCGTCGTCGTTGAGGCGGCTACAGTCATGTGCCTTGTGAGCCGTTGCCGTTCTTCTTACTCAAACCATACGGCCATGGAAGGGGGCGTACAAACCAGGTGAGCTTCAGAGCCCCCGGTAGAGCGGCGCGGGCGTTCGCGGCGCCCTCTGGCGTCGTGCGCCATGGCTTCCGAATATTTTGTCTGCAAAGAATCTGCCAGCAAAGCCGAGGCCCTGGCCTGACTCAGACAGTCGAATTTGCTAAACTCAGGAACATGGAGTCGAGAGTTTGGCTAGACGGCGCGCTTGATGTCACCTACAGGCACCAAGCAGGTACACGGAACCTTGATGTTACGGGTCAGCTTGGGGTTTTCCGACCGTTCACAGTACGATGTATACCTTGGATTGCCGCGTCACTTTTTGACTCTTCTCTGCCTCTTCTTCGTCTCTCTCACCGCTTTGATCAGGAGACAGTGGAGGAATAGGTTCAGCCTCAGGCTCAAGCAAGGCTGACACCGATCGTGCACTTGATGGGCAACACATGACCGGGATGCAGCTGCCTTGCAGGGATTCGTCTAGCGGCAGGAAGCGCAAAGTACTTTTTCCTCAGATGCATCTCCACTCTAAAAAAGAGAGAAGGAAGGATGGGGTCAAGATCCTTTGAACTGACGGCAGCACTTCCAATGTACAGGCGCATGCTCAAGCTGTAGGTGGTACTTGCTGCTGCTGGCCAAGGCTGTGTGCGACCGGTGTGTTTATACAAGCTACCTGGAGGCAAGAACAAGATGTGACTTTACCTGAGGCAATGCTTGCACTGAAGCGACAAAAGGGAAAGAGTTACCTGGGTACATGTACTCTGATGCTCGCGAGCTGGATGTCTTGAAGTAATTCAGATAGGCATGTATTAGATTAGTGGAATACCCTCTCCAAGGTTTTCGTGCAGCAGAGGGGATCTAGAATTCATGAGGATACTTTGGATCCTTTTGAGTAGGGTAAGGCGCCTGAACTTGAACATTGCTGCTGATGGTCGCTACATGTACCTTCGATTGTCCGATCGTTCTATGCGTCTGTCTCTCGGCGACATATAGAGCGTAAGTACCTATATATTCACATGCGGGCTGGGTTATTTACAAATAGCATTACTAGGTACAGTAGCATGGATCAAGACGTGCAGTAAGTGAAGTGCTGAAAACTCAAGAAATTATCACATGCTACGGTATGCCAAGTCGCCCGTCGCAAGCCTCGTGGGGAGGCCATCGATGTGGTGGGCTACCCTGGGCTGAAGAGCTGATATCACAACAACACCAAGACACACTGCCTACAGTCCTTAGGTAGACACCTCAGTCCGTACAGCACATCAAGACATTAGGTAGACATCCCATCACCAATGCCTACCTACTGAGCAACCCATCCACTGATACCTATGGACAGAGTATGCCTCGATCCTTCGGTATTACTCTGGTCGATGGTACATCTGCAACCACACCATCTGCGTGACACGCATCACAAGATTCAAGAGTCAAAAAGGGCCCGGCCCAGCTCAGCTCAATGAGGTCTAAGGCGAATCGTTCACTGCTCCAGGCACGAGGGCTAATTGGCGCCTGGGTTGGTTCCCCACCGTTCTCCTACTTTTAATTTACGAAGGGCGGCGTGCAGCAGCCAGAGCTGCAGGGGGGCCAAAGCGGTGCCTTGCCGGGATGGACCTTGAAGAGAATTGCCGCTGAGGAGCGCGTCAGCCGCCATTCCGTGCAGAAAGAGGCCGTCGACAGAGCAGACGACGGAGCACCAAGACTGCACGAGCGCGCGCTGGGGGGGCAAACCCGGAGATTGCTAGCCCATCTGGCGGGGGCCCTGGCATCATGCAAGGAGGACGACGCTTCCAAGGCTCCATCCTGGCGCTTGGCTGGCCTCGTTCATTTGTGTTGTTGTTGTCAATAGAGCATGGGGCTAGCACCTCTCTGGCGCCTAGCCGAATCTCCTGCGCATGAAATGAGGACATGCGCAGAGACGGAGTAGTTTCTCCGTCTTATGAACAACCCGAGCCTTGACGAGAGCAGTGCCAGTTGCAGGTTGGCCGCCAGGTCGAGCTCAGGCATGACTTCGATCCAACGGGGAGGAGGACAGAACCGGCAGGTTTAGCATCACCATAAGATCTAGAAGACGAGGAAAAAAGAAACCAACGACGAGTGGAGAATCAGGCCAGCAAGGCAATGGTTCCGAAGGGCCCGAGCAACCGGCACGGCCTCGATTTGATCTGAGCGGACGCCGGTTTTCTGCTCCATCTCTAGGCGAGTCGAGAGCTGCCGTCAGCTGTGGATGCCAGACATCCAAGAACATTCCAGAGGCAAAGTTGTGGGGATCGAAGAGCAGCCGTGCCGGGAGAAGTCGAAAATGTCTTGGATGTAGGTAATGCTCGTATGTATTGCTGACGGAGTTGGTAAGTAATGAGAGACGAGATATGACGGGCGAAGAAGCGCGGCGGACGAGTAGCGACGTGGCCATGCGGAAAGGTTTTTGGCGGTTCCATCTCAGAGGGACCTTTGCATAAGGTACCCCCGGCCTCCATGAGCACCTTGCAATCAAAGGCAGCAATACCTAGTAGGCAGGTACCATTTGATCCCAGCAACTCGCAGCAGACGCTGCAGCGCTGTTTCAATGTGTTGTCGTTCCATCTTACTGCTTGACATCACCGCCCTTGGTGGTACGAGAGAGAATCTGCCGCGCATCCATTAAATCTCATCTCCTCTGCTGCGTACAAATTTCGGCCAGTCTTTTCTCTTTGCTGTGACCCGTGCCCACTGGCTTCGGCTGACCTCCGCCCCGGTCCAGCAATCTTCCTTCTTATCTCTCTCTGCTTCCTGCATCTCGTTCGTATTGGGCTCGAGGGCCGATCACCCAAGGGTACGGCTGTCCATCAACAGTCGATCCACGTTGACCACGATCATCGCCTCTGTCCGGGCTAGCCAGTCCTCGCCTTATTAGCCGAAGCAGGGGAAAGGAAAGGCGACGACGAAGCCTCGAGGCAGAAGAAGCGAATCGGCCGACGAAAGAACAAAGAGATAACCAGAAGAAAGAGAGAGAATAACAAAGGCCAAAGAAGTCGAAACAAAAATCCAATCCTGCTGGCCGACTGATCTCTCCAGGAGCGCCGCTGCCTTTTATTAGTGCTGCGACCCGAGTCCGTCTCCATCTGTTTCTCCCTCGCCCACCCCCCTGGTTGGTGCCTGGACCTGGTCACAGCGCTCCCTCTTCTTTCCCTCTCGCCTCCACACTTGGCTTCATGAGAACAGGCCCCGTCACGGTACTTAGACGTGCATGCAGCGCGGATCAAGGGTGAAGCGAAGCAGGCATTGCCAACAAGGAACCGGCAGACGAGCTCAGACAGCCGTCCTCCACCTGAAATTGGCCTCCCCACGCACGCCATATAATATCTGCACTCAGGCGTGGGCACGAGCTCCGGCACCAGGCGCCCGACACCCTGTCGCAGACACAAGACGGGCTCGATTGCGACTAGCAGCGTCGCCGCCATTCGCACGACTGCATACTTTTGCGCAGGCAGAGTCTCGGCAGCAGCACGCGGTTTGCCGTCAGGCACTGGCTCCTGACACCGACCTCGACTCTTCCCGCTGGTCTTTGCCCTGACCGGCATCACAGCAGCATCGCCACCGGCACTGGCCCCGGCACTGGCATTTGCGTGCGCCGACGAATCGACAAGCTTGCCTCGTCGTCGTCTGTTGTCTGGCTGGCAAGCCCAACGGCCATCCGTGCCCGCCCGAACCTGATACCCAAACAACCAATCCCGTTCGCCTCAGCTGCTGCGAACCTCGCGCCCATGTCGACGTCGCCGGTCAGCTCGTTTTCTGGCAGGGCGCCAGCCAAAACCAGGTGAGCAGCGAAATCCAAGGACCAGAGAAGCGACCGCACCCCCCCTGGCTCCCTACTAGTTTGAGAACCCAGAAGCCGTTGTCTGTGCTTCTTCGCTAGTCCGCCTTTCCTACCCTTTCATCCAAGCCAAAACCATTGCAGACATACCTACGTCGCGCTCCTTGTGCATACCATACCTCACACCTGAACACAAGAGCCCACCCTCTGTCTTTCTCTCATTCATACTCTCTTTATGCACCCGCGACGCCCAGACCCTTGACAAGTGCCGCCGTTGGTCTTGTTGTTACTTGGGCCGTTGGTACTGGTTTCTGGAAGAGCACGCACTGCACTGCACACCACAGTACTACACTCGTTGCTTTCATCTCACCTTGCCCCTGACCCCTACCACCACGGTGAATCGCGGCTCGAACGTTGCGCAAGGGTTGCCCCGTCTATATTTGGGCCCCCCGGTTTCATCTTGCCGCTTACCATACCTTTCTTAATTGCGATTTCCCGGTGTCACGGAGTACGGATTGACCCTCCAGTCCCAAGTTGCTTGCTACCAATCGTTTCTTGTTTTGCTTTGCCTGGCCTGCCTCGGTTCTTCTTTGTACTGCTTCGTCGACTTTACTTGCTTTTGTCCTTTCTTCTTTGCCTCTTGCTGACGCTGATGCCCGCTCTGGCGTAAACACAGATCCTCACGCCCTTCGATACCGAGCCCATTGTCCTCGCCGAGCTACACGGCTTCCTCACTGACCACACCCAGTCCTCCTTGGTCGAGTGCTGCCACAGGTCACAGGCGTCCGCCGCCCATTGACACGCGACACCGTGGGAATACGACCCCGTCTTCTGCTGGACACACCACCTTCTACTCCGACTCGTCCAGCCCCTCCAGCCCAGACGAGGAGAGTCCCAGGTACGTCGCTGCCATATGAATTATTACGCACCCTGTCCAGTTGCAGAAGGACAGACAAGAGGGAACTGTGGTCGATGAGGAAGACGGAGGAGGAGAGGGCGTAGCCTGTGGTCAATGATATCGGAACACGTTCTAACACGCGCTGCAAACCAGACCATCTCCCAACGCCGCCCCGAATGATACCCGAAACTTTCAGAGACCTCTGAATCCGAAGCCTACTGAAGGCTCGTCGAGCAAGGCTCCGAGCTCAGCAATGGCTAGTGCGACGACATCCACCGCGGCCGGCGGTGCTGCTGCAGGCCTGCCTCGCAACTCCTCCATCGACAGTGCCATTTCTGCCGCCTCCTCGAGCGCGCAGGCGAACAACGCCGCTCAAGCCCAAGCCAACTCGGAAGAGATTGCGAAATTGATTACAACTGCCGGGAGTCCCGAGGCTGTGATCCAGTACCTGCTCAAAGAAAAGCAGTCGCAGGCGCAGCAGAACAGCCAGCTATGGCGCCTAGTGGACAAACAGAGAGCCATGATCCTGGGGCTGAATAAGGACTTGGAGGCCGCTCTCAAAGACAAGGAAAAGTACCGGAAAAAGCTAAAAGAACTGATGGCGAATCCGTTGTTACTAAGGCCACCCGGTGGCCAGGA
Organism: Trichoderma gracile; assembly: GCA_020002365.1. Lineage (NCBI taxonomy): Eukaryota > Fungi > Ascomycota > Sordariomycetes > Hypocreales > Hypocreaceae > Trichoderma > Trichoderma gracile. The sequence goes on from JAINEY010000006.1 coordinate 1,687,873, forward strand.
TGACAAGAAAGTTGCAGATGCGCACAACGATGCACTCCTGCTGCGCCAGGAAGTTGAGTCGCCAAAGGAACCCCCAGCGCCATTGGCCAACACCTCCAAGCTGGATACCGAGAGCCTGGGCTCGCCGGTGGACATGGCTCTGGCCCCCTACCCAATAACCCCTCCCGCAGACCGATTACATGCGCCTCCTTCAGCTGTGTCTGAGCTCTTGAACCCGACGGAAACGATGCCCGAACCTCAGGAATATGCTCTGGACCATTACGACCACGAAGCTGAAGAGCAGGCCGAGGACAAGGCGCGGAGAGAGAAGAACAACGAACAGCTGAAAGATATCCCCTTCAATACATCGCTGCCCCCGTCACGCAGCCTGCCGAGCCACCCACCCCAAAAGCCACCGCCAAAGCCTCCCGCCGCCGACGCTCCTCCGACAGTGACGATCATGGGGCCCACGCCACAGCCAGACGAGGGCATTAGCAAGTTCCCCTCTCCTCCACGGAAAGCACCCCCGGCGCCTCTCCAGCTCAGGCAGGAGATTCAACGCCATATAGACTCTTCTAGCGCTGTTGAAGACGCCGATTCCGATTACGACGATATCTCAGAGGTTGACGAGATCCTTCCGGAAAAGCGTGGCCGCCGACGAACGCGCGAGGAAGACGATCGCGAGCGCGAAGTGATAGCCGTCCAGGAGGCAGAGGCGCGAAGCGTGTCTAATCAGCCTGATTCCGGGAAGGGAGGGACGGCCAACTCTCGGCCCCCGTTGAGTCCTGCGTCTGTGCCAGCCAGCTTGCAGCCTGGGATGCCCACCGCATCGTTGGATGCTGTTCTCAGCGGATCCAAGTCAAATGAGCTGACCGCTCCCGTCCTCAGTCCCGGCTTGCCTGCCAGCCCTAGGCCATTCGGGAATCCCAAAATGACGCTCGGCAACCCCCCGTTGTCTCCAAGAGGGTGTCCGTTATCGCCGCGGCCTCCACGACAAGCCATCCCAATGCCGCCTGGTACGCCACTCGTAGTGCCGCCCACTGCTTCACTTGGTGACGGAAACCCGCTGAAGAGGGCGATGGAGGCTGGGGATAATTCAAAGGGCGCTTCGAGCCCAGTGGAACGGACGGTCATCTATCGAGGCTTGGTGACTGACGAGTATCCTGATCTCTTACTGCCGCCAAACGCGTTGCCATCCATCGCCATAAGGGTTGCATCGTCCCGCATGAAGCCATCCAGAGCAAGCCTCTTGTCGTTGACTCAGCTCGAAGAGGATCCGGTGTTCACGCTTGCCATCATTTCGCGGGCTGACGGGGGCGAGCTATGGCGCGTAGAGAAGGACTCTGCATCTTTGGCCAAGCTGGACCAACGGCTGAAGCAGTGCCCTGCGTTCACGGCCAGAACTCCGGACAGGTCCTTGTTCACCGGCCATGCTCCCGCCAAGATCGATGCCCGCAGAGCCGTGCTGGATCAATACATGGACGAGCTCCTGAATACGCCGCTTGACACCCCAACGGCCCTGGAGCTCTGCAAGTACCTCTCGAACCATACCCTGCCTCCCAACGCTGATGAGACTGGACAAACATACAAGACAAAGGATGACAACTCCTCGATCCGATCAGACGGCCGACCTACCCGCAATGGTTATCTTACCAAGAAGGGTAAGAACTTTGGCGGATGGAAATCACGTTTCTTCGTCCTCAACGGACCTCTTCTGAAATACTATGAAACTCCCGGCGGCGCGCATCTCGGCACCATCAAGCTTCAGAACGCTCAGATCGGAAAGCAATCGCACAATAGCGACGCCAACACCCCGACGTCCAACGGCAACGACGAGGAGCTGGACAGTCAATATCGCCACGCGTTCCTGATCCTTGAGCCTAAGAAAAAGGACTCCAGCAATCACGTGAAACATGTCCTGTGCGCTGAGAACGACCGAGAAAGAGACATCTGGGTAGATAACCTGTTGCAGTGGATCGACTACCGAGAACCTGAGGAGGACCAGCATGCCTCTAGACCAACTGTGCACGATCGTCAGACATCCGGAGACCAGCTCAGCAGCGCCGGCAAGTCGAGAAAGGGAAGCAAAGCAGGCCAGCAGCAGCATCAAACGGCTGGTTCAGACACGCTCATTGGGGTGAGATATGACTCTACTCACGCTGGCGATGCGCCGCACCAGGGCAACCAGGGCAACCGGCCAAAGACAGCCGGGAGCCAAGGCGAGCAGCACCACCATGCCAGCACGGATTCGCACTCGAGGCTCATCTCCGCACCCAAGGATCCCCAGGTGATTTCGGACGCCTCGTCGTGGGGAAGCAAGATGAACCTGGCGGCACCGCCGCCCGCACCGGCTCCTTCTCACGATGAGAAGAAGCAGCGAAAGCGGAGTTTCTTTGGCTTCGGTCCCAAGTCGCGCACCTCGTCGGACGGCCAGGAGTCCATGTTTGGGGGCAGCGAAAGTGGCTCTGGTGCGACTCCGCCACAGAACGGCTACCACGGGCCGGTGCGCCATGTGTTCGGTGCGCCCCTGGCAGAGGCCGTGCGGTACAACCCTCCGGTGGACGTGGACGTGCCCCTCCCGTCGGTTGTCTACCGCTGCATTCAGTACCTGGAGGCTCAGAACGCGATTCTTGAAGAGGGCATTTTCCGGCTTAGTGGCTCGAATGTCGTCATCAAGCAGCTTCGAGAGCGGTTCAACAACGAAGGCGACATCAACCTGGTTACGGACGAGCATTACTATGACATCCACGCAGTGGCGTCTCTCCTGAAGCTGTACCTGCGGGAGCTCCCCACCAGCATCCTGACGAGAGATCTCCATCTGGAGTTTATGTCGACGACGACGGAGATTACCGACAAGAGCGAAAAGATGGTGGCTCTGGGCGAGCTTTGTCAACGGCTGCCCCAGGCGAACGCAACGCTCCTCAAGTATCTGATTGCGTTTTTGATCAGAATCATCAACAACTCCGATGTCAACAAGATGACGGTGCGGAATGTGGGCATCGTGTTTTCGCCAACGCTCAACATCCCTGCGCCTGTCTTTGCCACGTTCCTGCAAAACTACGAGGCCATCTTTGGAGTTGATCCGGAAGAGTACGAGCTCCCTTCTCCCGTCTCGGAGACGGGAAGCCACGGCCGATCGGAGTCTACGCCGCGCTTTGATCAACCGCCGGGTCGTCCGTCAACGTCGTCCGGCAGCGCCTCTCCTCGGCATCAGCCGTGGGGAGATATGCGGGACCCGACTAGATCGACACCGACGCCTCCTCTGTTGATGAACCTGGGCCCGGCTCGCGGGTCACCAACACCGCCCGCGGCGTCCCGTCATAGTTACGAACCCTCTTACCTCATGCATCAGAGCCCTAGGGCAGTCTCCAACCCGCTGCAAGATACGAGCGGCGGCTCGGACGGCCATTTCCCACAGCCGCCGCACCGAGCCAGCCCAGCATACGAACGATCCCTTCTCCCTGTGACTGCGGAAGACCAGACGGGAAACACAAACCTTGCTGCGTACGACCAAGGAGGCAGGAATAGGCGTCGGGAGAGTACAATCATGATGGGTGGCTCGGGCTCCAAGAGTCGCTTGCGCGAAGAGACGCATTATTAATCGTAATACTTTGCTGCAAAGAATGCCCCTCTCTGTGTTTTGATCGTTATTTTGCTATTATCACCATTACTTCGCATGCAGGACATACCCCGCTCTGTTCAATCATAGCGATGATACCACGTCGATTGCTTTCAGTCTTCAATCTTTGTTCTACCCGCAACTCCCCAAAGCCGGCAGCGGCATCATTTACGGGCATTCATCTTTTGTCTTCCTTCACTTCACTCTACCCCTGGCTTCACTTCATTCTTTGTTTGTGTTTTCTGAACCCTCAAGAATACCACGATTGGATCAGGCATAAAGGAGCACCGTCTTCTTCTTTATTTTATTTATTTCCCCACGATTTATTGGCCTTTGTGTGTGTGTAAATACGTTGCAGTCCCAGATAGGCTGGGCAATTAGCAGCAGTCAGGGTCTAATGCGTTACTTGAGGCTGTGCGTCAGTTTGACTGGGGAGGCAACCAGTCGTGGAGTTGTGCTGAGCTTTTCTTGAGGGAGTTTCGGCGATGTTCTCTTGTTTCATTCCGTCTCTTTTGCCTTCTTCTGAAGAGATTTTGAGGCCGAGTCAAGGCTCAGACCATTTAAAGACCAGTTGATACAGCATTGGAAGCCATACAATGGCCAGACGCATCCAGGGCGCCTACTATAATAAACGGATGGCTGGCTGCTAGCCCTACACTACAAGTACTAGATCTTACCATGTCATAATGTTTTTAACGGAGTGCTGCTTGTTCTGTCGGTCAAAAGGGCGCTGCTCGCCTGTTGCTCTTGGTGCTGTGGGTGGTCATCATTGTTAACGCCACCTCCAAGTCACTGACAACCTCGGGCCATTTCATAAGAGGCTCGTGACGCTGATCATGGGGGGAGATGGAAGTATGTCCAGAATGCGTGAGGCATATATCGCCTGGCGGTGCCGTGATACTACGACAGAGTAGGCAAGTTGCCAGAACTTGTTTCGGCGAAGCAGGGGGGATATGAATAGTAGTAGCTCTCGGTTGGTTAGACACGGCTCTTTGAGACTTGATACCCCGGACTTTGTATGTCCCCTCCTATTCTTTCCTTGCATATGCATGTGCCTTGAATTTTGGTAGTTTCGGTGCGACTTATCTGGGGTAATTTCAGGCACCTGATTCTCTAGGTATGGACTTGGCCGTCGGCAGTGCCGGATCTGCCCAACTAGGGCTGAAGACGGAGAGAGAGAGAGAATGGGTTGGTCTGAGCTCATTACAGGTTGTAAGCGATGAGGGTATTTTGCGATTGGATGGGATATCCATGGCCTCCTATTTTTCTTGGTCCCTTTTTCAATTAATTGCTCAATTGCCTTCTGTGGTTTTATGGTGTTCATTTTCCGAGGAGTTGCTCTCTTTATGGTAGAGCTTGTCGATTGTGTGACCTTTTGTTAGCTGATCCATAACATTGAACCTTTTTGATGCGTGTTTTTCTACAATCAGTCAAACTCCCATTTCTGCTCGTTGAATTGCCTCTTTGATGCTTTCATTTCTACCAATCAGGAACTAGCATGGTAGAAAAGAACAAAATAATGAGCATTTCCTCTGTGCTCTGTTTCTTCATCCTCAACCTCTTAAAACTGAACAAAGACGGAACCCTACCAAAAGGCCTCGCTTACATAAGTCACCGTGTTTACAACTTAACCTGATTCGAAAAAGAGAGTCGGCAAGTCGGTGGTTAAACGCGTCGGACACCGGAGGCCAAAATCGCCGCTCGAACCCAATTCTCTATACCATTCCGTCGTCCCAAGCAGCACAGAAGGGGAAAAAAGAGAGACAAGCTGTTGGTAGTTGATCGGATAACAGCCTATACCAGAACCGAACAGCTTTGTCTGGTTTCCGAATTGTGAGAGGAGGGGAGTGTGTGGCGTACTTTTCTTATTGTTTTCTTTCTCCTTCTTCTTCTTACTCTATCTCTTCTTCAGGAAGCTGATTTGCCTCCCTCTTATATGGACCTCGATCCACGGCTGCGGCCTGGGGATGGGGAGGCAGCCGGGGTGAGCAACTCGACTCCGAGTCCGGCCGGCTTGGTCTCGAGTGCTTCGTTGCGCGGGCGAGACAATGCCGACACGCCGTCGTCGTCGACGGCGGGCAGCAGCGGCACGCCGCAGTATCACCACAACCAGCTGGAGCACGCGGGAGCCGGAGTCGGAGTCGAAGAGGCTGGCGTTGCACCAGGGGTAACGGCGTCGTCCTCGTCATTGCCGCCATCATCATCGTCAGCAGCTGCTGCGGGCGAGGGAGATGCGAAAAAGTCGCGGGCGTGCGAGGCCTGCCGCGGGCTCAAGGTGCGGTGCGAGCCTGACGCCGTCGAGGGCGAGCCGTGCAAGCGCTGCCGCAAGGCCGGCCGCAGCTGCGTCGTCACGGCGCCGACGCGCAAGCGGCAGAAGAAGACGGACAGCCGCGTCTCGGAGCTGGAGAAGAAGATTGACGCCCTGACGGCGAGCCTGCACGCTCGAGCTGGCGGCGGCGGCGTCGTGCCGGGTCTGATGGGCAACAACCCGCTGGTTGGGCAGCCTCAGCATCATCAGCCTCAGCATCATCATCACCAACCTCAACCTCATCAGCCTCATCAGCCGCAGACGCGGCATCACTCCGATATGTCCTCGTCTGGTGGGGGGTATCCGATGTTTGCAGCATCGACGGGAGGAGGAGCCACAGCAGGAGCAGGAGGGGGCCCAGGAGGAACAGCGGCGGGATCAGCGAGGCCTTGGACAGGAGGAGGAGGCATGGCAGCGTCGCCGATGATGCAGTCAGCACAGACGCCGCCCACGCGGACACCGCAGGACGACGTAGCGGCTTTCCAACCGCCCATCGTCATGGCTGGCCAGAAGAGAAAGGCGCACGATCGCGACGGACCGAGCGGCGACGACCACAAGGCCATGACGCCGTCGACCAGCTGGTCGGGCTTCTCCCGGCCCACCGAGGGCGACATTGTTGATCGCGGGCTCGTCACCATGGAGCACGCCACGGGCCTCTTCAACAAGTACAAGGAGCACATGGTGCGGCATCTGCCGGCCGTCGTGTTCCCTCCCAGCACGACCGTCATGGAGCTGCGCAAGACGAAGCCGACGCTGTTCCTGGCCATCATGGCGGCGGCCACGGGCGAGAACCATTCGCTCCAGCGCGTGCTGCAGCGCGAGCTGATGCAGCTGTTTGCCGAGAAGGTGATTGTCACGGGCGAGAAGAACCTGGAGCTGGTGCAGGCCATGCATGTCGCCGTCATCTGGTACTGGCCGCCCGAGCACTTTGAGGAGCTCAAGTTCTACCAGCTCGTCCACATCGCCGCCGTCATGGCCATCGACATCGGCCTGGGCCGCAAGGGCGGCTCGAGGCGAGGACCGCCTCCTTTTCGTCGCAACCCGCCGCCCGACCCCTGCAGCATCGAGTGCCGCCGCACCTGGCTGACGTGCTTCTTCCTGGCCCTCAACACGTCCATGTCGCTGCACCGTCCGAATCTGATCCGCTGGACGCCCTTCATGACCGAGTGCCTCGAGATCCTTGAGTCGTCGCCTGACGCGGCGCCCACGGACAAGTACTTTTGCCACCTGGTCTGGACGCATCGCCTGGCCGAGGAGGTTGGCTCGCAGTTTTCGCTCGACGACCCGTCGACGGTGGTCAACATCACCGATGCTCGGACGCAGTACGCGCTGAGGGCCCTGGAGAGGGACCTCGACAAGTACATTGCGTCGATTCCCAAGAATCTGATGCAGCGTGAGTTTCCCTGTATCCTTGTATAAGATGCTGTGCTGTACTGACGGAGATGACTGAATAGACACCCTGCGTCTCAACTTCAACGTCGTCAACCTCTACATGCATGAGATGGCCCTTCACTCCGACACGACGGGAGACAATTGGCGGCCGCCCTTCAACACCGAAGCCCTCAAAGACGGCATCGTCAACTCCGAACCCCTATCTGCCGCCCACATCAACGCCCTTTCGGCCTGCCTGACGGCCATTGATGGCATCTTCAACACCTTTTTATCCATGGACGTCACGAGCATCCGCTGCCTGCCCGTCTTCAACTTCATGAGAGTCGCGTACGGAGTCGTCATCCTCATCAAGATGTACTTTTCCGCCTCGAGTCCCGGCTCGGAAATGGGCAAGGTGATCCACAAGGACAACATGCGGGTCGAGTACTATCTCGAGGCCCTGCTCGACAAGTTCCGGGCCACGGCCGCCGACAACAAGTGCCGCCCTGCGGCCAAGTTCCTGGTCGTGCTGGCCATGCTGCGCAGCTGGTTCTTCAAGCAGGGCAAGGGGGAAGGGGGCGGATCAGCGACTCCTGAGGATGGCGGCGCTTCGTCGTGTTCATCGTCACAACAGCAGAGGCCATATGCGCCACAAGGAACACCCCAACAGCAACAGCAGCAGCAACACCAACTACAGCAACAATTACAACAACAGCAAGTTCAACAACAAAGTCATCAAGCTCAACACATGCAGCAACAGCAACACTCACGCCAACCAAACGTCAACACCCCTCTCCAGCTCCTCTCCGAAGTCGCAACAACAGGCCGAGACGGCGGCACCGCATCCCGCCTCTTCGCCAGCCTCAACGGCGCCCACCAGCACCACCCCCAGCCCTTCTTCCACGACTCCGCCTCCTCAACCACCGACTCCGCTGCCGCTCCCGCCTCCGTCTCCAACAACAACAACGCCGCCTCCTCCTCCTCCTCCGCCATGCCTCCCCAGCAAATGCCCGGCCCTTCCCCCTCGTCCACCGACCTCGACTCCGCCATGGCCCCCGCCTTCCCGCCCTGGATGTCCGCCGCCCAGCCCATGCTGCCCGCCGACCTCGACGTCGTGGCCGGCGCCCTGCCGACGAACTTTGACATTGAGGGCTTGAACCTCGCCGCCGCCGACCTGCAGGACATGTACGAGAGCGGGGCCAAGATTGTCATGAACGAGCCTTGGTTCACGGATGCGTTTCAGGGGCTGCCTGATCCGAACCTGTTTCCCTTTTGATTTTCTGCAAAACAACAACAAAGTTGGCCGAGATCTTGTAATAATGGGCCTGATGATCTCATGAGGACATTTCTGTCACAGTATGTATATATTGACATCGCAAGTATATGCACGACTTCCTGGACTGGAGTAAAGGTCTGTACTTACTTGTCTCCCTTGAGGATACGTACGTACCGTTTGACTGGTTTCCATGTATTACCTGCGCCCTCACTCTGGCTGCCTTGGGGTCCGTTGCTGCTTGTTACATCTCGGCTGGAAGGACCGGATCTTTTTGCTTGCTGACCCCTGTTAACGGGTGGTTTCAGTGTTCACATCGAACTTGAGGGGAAAACTTGTACCCTCCTTTTCTTTTCAGTTGTTCAAAATACCCATCGTTATGCCCATCTATTCTGTCTACAACCAATGTGCTCTTCCATGCATAACGTATCACATGTAAATGAGTTTACGAAGCAGTGCCAACTAAGTGATTCAATGAAACAACTCACGACTGCAGCGAGAACGTAACAATTAATACAAGACATCAAAACCATGTTCAAACGCTGCGAACCAAACTGGTGAAATGTGCCTTCAATTTTTATGAAAGCGTCGGCTGCCTCAATACAAACTCAAACACACAAGGTAAAAAGCAATCTTCCCTCTTTAAAATTTCGCAATCAAGACATGTCCTCCAGTTGCAACATCAGGTCGTTTTGAAACGCTCACCAGCAACGCCGACGCCAACATTGTCTTCCCCCTTTCCCTCTTTGCCCCGCAGCCGTGCTTCAATCTTCAGAGCCTGCCCGCCTCCATCAACCGCCACAGATGCTGCTAGTTATACACGAGTTGAGAACTAAACCCCACGGCATCCCCGCGTACCTCTTCCCCTAACATGATAGTCGGTGAATGAACTGTAGGAAGGACCGCGCCGTTGCGCTCCTACAACATCCTCACACATACTGACAAGATCGTGGATTTGCCCATATGACAGCTCCCTCGAACGGTGTGTCCGTTCCATGACAACAAGCCTTTGTTTGTTTGTCCCCGTCCCCGCCATCATCAACTGCAGTGCATAGAGCATGCGACTGCTTCATGAGAGTATCTGTGTGAGTTGTCTCAAATCGTACAAAGAAAAAAATGGCGATCGTACGCCAGCAAATAATCGAGCCCTCGTAAATCCATCGGTACCGCTAACCAAAAGCTGAATGACGCAAGATGCCATCATGAAGAAGATGAAACGCAATGCACGCATGACCATCGCCAGCTCATCCTTGATGCCAAGGCCACCTTGATCTGTAGAAGATCTAAAGGCAAATGGCGAGTGGGAGAAATTCATGAAAAAAAATTATAAAAACAGATTGAACAGGCCGAAATATGAAAGCGTCTGCTCATATGGGAGAACCTTGTACGCGTCGAGCAGCTTTGGCCGTCTGGACGTAACCACGGTCTGACATATGAGCATGCAGCGATTGGCATGTTCAATCCATGTAGAAGTCGCCTTTGAGAATTCTCTCCTGGAAAGCATCAGGCTTTGGGCGTTCATGTTGCTTGGGAGGCTTGACGGAGGATGCCTGCGCGGGAGGCTGCGGCATGTCGGAGATGGACTTTGAACGGTCATGGGTGGGCACTGCCCTCGGGGGAGAGTGGGAGCCGGCACCCTGGAAGGAAAAGGAAGGGCGGGCCCCGGTAACGGAGCTTTCGGCACGAGTTCTAAGTTGTTCGGACCAATTGAAGCCGAACTGGTCTGCTCGAGAAGGGGGATTGTCAGAAGAGGCTCTCGGATGCTGAACGTTGCTTGCCTGAGAAGATAAGGGGGCCACATGAAGGCTGGACCGGCGTCCAACAGCGGGCCAGGCGGCAGATATGGAAACCTGACGCTGGTGCGGCTGCGACTGAGAGAGCAACGGGATCCACTGGTCCGCCTGGCCTCCCTGGTTGCGTCCGACTGATGATGGGGGAGGGGACTTTGGGGATTTACCATTTCCGGGGCTGCTTCCTGTGCGCAGGTTTCTCATGGCAGAGTTGCCTCCGAAACTCATTTGCCGGGCAAAGGGCGTGGTCGGGGCCGTTCTAGGGCCAACGAAAGCATCCTCGTCTTCAATGGCATTCTCTTCAAACGAGTCCGAGTTGGAGTTGGTGGACATGCTGCCACGCCGCATGAAGGAGGAGGTATTTGTGGGCGAAGTGCCGGAGAGGCCGATGGTGGTGATTGATAGGCGGCGCCTCTGCGAGTCTGCACCGCCATTGCCACCGTTAAAGGACGATCCGTTTGATGCGTTCGAGGGGCCTCGCTGGAAGAGGTTGGACAGGGCCGCCTGAGTGATTGAGCTTCGGCGGTGGGGGCCAGGCCCGGGAGCGGAACCGTTTGGAGACGTATCAGACATTGTTCTAGGCGGAGGGGCGGAAAGCAGAAATAGAGTCTGCGAGGAGAGAAAGATGAAGAGAGACGGTATGAAAGAGGTGCGACGAAGTGAAGAAGTAACAGGCAACGAAGCAGACGAGACACACAAAGGCCCTGGCGATGGCGGTTTGCCGGGCACAGGGAGCCTAGGGTGGTGAGGCTGCGAGTCGTTTGCGCGCGGCCTGCCTTGATTGTCCGTGGCGGGCGACCGAAGGGCGATATTCGAGTGGACGCAGAGTCCTTGTCGGGGGCTCCGTGTGCAACAGAGTGAGAAGAGGGAAAACCACTGTTGGAGAGACAGCAGAGACAGTCGGATGAGATTGTAAGAAAAGAAGAAAGTAAGAAGACAGAGAGGGAGGTGGGGGAGAGACTAGAGAAGAAGTAGAGAGTGAAGAGGAGGAGGAGGAGGAAGCTCGATGAGTAATGCAGACGGCAAGACTATCGTTCTCTGTCCTGTCCTCTGCTCTGCTCTGCTCTGCTCTGCTTTGACTCGCCCTACTGACTTGCCCTTTCTTTGCAGGCAGAGGCGCGAAGAAACGGTATCGTCGGCAAGCAGCTGTGAGGTAGCGTCGCCGTCAGGTCGGAAGGGGGAAAGGCCGGGCTTTTGTTATTTTGCGAAGAGTGCGAACAAGTCTCGAGTGACACGGATAATAAGAGAAGAGAAGAGCAGTGCTGGAGGTGCTGGAAGCGATGAGAAGGAGAGGAAAAGAGACGGAGCGACAAGTAGCGCGATCAGCATCTGGATATGAATGGCCAGCAGGAGCGAATGGCTGCAAATAGGTGCAGAAGGTGCAGCCGGCGAGTGGTGTGAGCAGCGCAAGGAGGTGGCGTGCACTTGCGTAGATGCGGGGCGTGTGTGGAGTGACTGCCGACCGCAGACCGTGTAAAGTCAGGTAAGGTACTTTGGGTTCGTACCATCAATGGCGCCATGCCATGGCAGCGAGACGGGGAAGTCGCGATGGACGACGATTCACGGCACTGCACGAGGGGCGCCAAGCAGGGTTCAGGCGTGGGTTGAGGTACCCACAGGTATCTGGGAGCCAGAGCTGGATAAGCTGCAGCAACGGGTACGCCACACTAGCAGTTCTTGATGTCCCTCTGTGATTGCCTGTGTTAACAAGTTGAGTGGCCTCGCCCGCTACAGCACTAACCGAGGCTACATAAGCGCAAGTGTGACTAGAGGTAACTCGGTGAGGGGGATGCCTTGGCAGTGGGCCGACTCGAGGTCAGCGATACCGGGCGAGACTGCGATGCCCGAGAACGGAGATCAGCTCAGCAGCACCGGAAGCAGCGCCGTTGCAGCGCCTCCCTGGCCGGACGATTGAGAAAAAGGAGCTGCAAAGTGAGTGGACAAAGGGGAAAACAGAGGGAATCCGAGGAGAAGTATGGAGATAAGGGATGTGATAGGAGGAAGAGGCCGCAAATCTTCAGGTAGATGTCGGAGCACTCTTGTTCGACGTACATACAGAGACCGTGCGTGCCTGTAAATGTGCGCGATCACTCGTTGATGACCGAGAACAAAGTACAACAACATAAGCACAAATGCATCGCGATTCTTGATACTTAGTATCACTCTTGCTCCCTCCTTCACAGGCGTCTCTCTGCAGTACTAGTGCCAATGTGTGCCAAGGCAGAATATTGATACGGATTGGTCGCGGCGTAATACCGCGCGCTTTGATACTACTACAGACAGGCGAGGCGGGGTGACGACTTGTTGCATATCGCTGCAGCATTACGGAGCACCCGAGCACTCCGCCCTTTTGCTGCTGCTGGAATCTCCGTCCAAGCACATGTCTGCAGCAGGGTGCAGAGAACGTGCCTGGAACTGCTGACAATATGCACAAGCAAGGGGCGCCCATCAGCGACGGATGCCGCTCCGGAAGGGAGAATCACTGAGAATGAGACGATATCCGCGAAGCGTGTCGAAGAGAAAAGAGAGAGGTCAGCAGCTACAATACCGCTGGGGCACACTGTTCGCTCGCTGTCTCTGCTCAGCATGAAGCACACATGTAGTCACCAGAAGGTAGATAGTGTGTATGTAATCTGGCAGACGCCAAATCGACCTAGGCGAGCAAGGCCCCAGGGCCGTCTCATCTCGGGTGCGTATCGCCAGGTGGCCCGGCTGGGCGGGTTGGCCAACCGACGCTGGACCAACCGCAAACGTGGCCAAGAGATGCAGTGGGCGTGCCCAGGAGATTTCGAACCTAGCTGCCGTCGTCAATGGAAGGGCTATCCGGTTGCTCGCTAAGAAAGGCACCGTCGACCTGGAAGGGAGGCCGGACAAGAACCAACCGGCGAGAAGCCTCCAGGCTCGTCTGGACCAACCATCATCTGGCGATTAGCCTGCTTGGTGACGTGCCAATCCAGCAACCAGCCGGTCATCATTGACCAAATCAGTTGTTTGATGCTCTTGTTCGCGATCGGTGGGGTTTGCGGGGACGCGGCGGCCTCGATCTGACAGCGTGGGTCGCGTTTGTCTTGGAATCCTTGGGGACGTTGCCCTTTGGACCCTGAGATGCTGGGCCAGATTGTGCTCCCTTGCTCTCTGTCAAACAATGCCACCTGTATTGTAGGGACCGTCTGATCTTGTCGCGAATACATGGTCTTACCGGCGAGGGGCTGCCTTGTTTCGAGTAGGCGTGTTAGCTCATCACAGACCTGATCTGTTGTTCTGGATCGAGCTACTGACCTCACTTTCATCCCTCTGGGTGGCAAGATGTGGAATTAGCTTGGCGACGATCTCCAAGCTTCTTTTCACACCAAGTGCGGGGAGCTGGTTCGTCCATCAATCTCACACGCAGCATTCGTTCCTGGTGCCATCATCGTACCATTGACGTTGCTTTGTGCAATCCCCTCGCTGGATCGATCGTGTCTCTCTGCTCTTCGACCCTGCTTGTTCTGAGACGCTGAAACCGCTGCGGGCGCGCGTATGAAGGGGGGTTGCAGCACACGAGTCCGTACAGTTGCCGATACTCGGAACTACTGCTTCTACTAATGAGATTTCGGAGTAGCTGGTGGTCAAGGTCATAGTAGGTAATACCGTGTGCGGAGTGTTGCTCGCACAAGCACCACCAGTTGCATTCTAGTGCAGCACAAGTGGGTGTGAACTGGCATCTTGGCTCGCGGCTTCGTGCTGTTGGTCGTTGTCAAGGTCGACTGAGCAGACCGGCTGCCTGTCTGCCAAGCAGGTACTCGTAGACATGCAGTCTGCAGGAGTCGCGTATGAGGTCTCGACCGTTGTCCTCGGCGCTTGTCTGGAAGCTGGCCAGGCGGCAGACGCTGCACGTGCGTAATATGGAAATGTGAAAAGCTGGGGGGAATGACGCCAGCCTCAGACACAACGGTCGGTACGGAGTAGTCGCCCGCCCGCCCTAGCGCTAGAAGACTCCGTAGGTAATATGTAGCTGCTATCCTTGCATCGTATTCCCCGGGACACACACACACCTTGGAACTCGACTGTTCCTCTGAAGGGTGGTGAATCCGACGCAAGCGACGATAAAAAAGGTGTGAATGTCATTTGCGCTTCGCACTTCGTCGAAAGTATGAAGCATGAAGCATGAAGCATGCGTGCCCAACGCAGCGCCCAGCGAAGCCCTGCAGCCTCTGAGGAGCAAGCACGTTCGTTCACCGACTGATTGCATCCAATGTCTTGGTGTCTTTTGCGTGAGCTAGAGATCTGGATGGATTTGTAGTAGTAGGAGGGAGGTAAATGCACGAAGATGTCAAGTTGCAGGTGGGAAGGGCACTAAAGCCTTGGGAGAACCAAAGAGATCTCGCAGCTTGGCATCAGATTTCACCTGAACGTACTCATGGTACTGTACCTTTCCACTCTCTGCTGCCGCTTATCGTTTGCTGGCCCATTACCGAATCAATTCCAGTAATAAGAGACACTTGAAACATACATAACATAATGCGCACCTTACCCATGCTCCTTCCCCCTTTCCCCTCGTCTCTCTTTCTCTTCGAACCCCCACCATTTTGTTCGCAACAAACTTTCGTCAATTACCATTTCAACAGAAATTGATACATTCAGCCCTGAAAGCCAATCAACAGCCCTTCAGCCAGGGCGAAAAGGTCCTCCCCCTCAAAGCTCCTTTCCTTTTCTCCTCCCCCCGCCCCCAAGCTAAAATCTGCCGGCCAACGGCCCGCTGCCAATCAGCAGCTGGCTTGAGATGGGGGGGAGAGGGGACTCCGCGCAAAGGGAAAAAAGAAGAGCAAGAGCAGGAGGGACGGACGGACGAAGAAGCCACACACAAGCCCACTAAAGGTGCCACCCAGCATTTTGCGGGGTAACTGTCGCGCTAACGCCTTGACGCAGCGACTGCATGGGCAAGGTGTTAAGGTGCACCCCCCTATTTACTCTTATGCCTAACCGCATTTGTTCTGTTGCACGCCCCCCTCTCTCTTCTCGTCCTTTGTATGTGGTATCAGCGAGAAGGAGCAATTGATCGAGTGCTGCTGCTTTCTCTTTTACAGTACGGAGTACGCATGTGGTGGAATGGCCAGATACCTACCTATAGGTAGCAGCGTACATGTAAGGCATACTTATACTGTGCTGTGATAGCATTAGAGGCAGGGCACGGTGCAGCATTCAAAATATGCCACAGTGTGAATCTACCCAATTCTCGTAACAATACGCCCTGGATGCGACTCGGTGCAGTAATCAGCTGCTGTTTGGGGGAACTCTTTGCACTTGACAATTTCATTGCGACCGCTTCTGTCTGTGAGAGTTACAGCACAAAAGAGAACACCATTCATTGGAAAGAGTCTAGAACTAGGTATTGACACTCCAGTTTCACCAGATGGGGACCCTTGGGCGCTTCTGCAAGATGAAGCACGGCAACAAGTGATGCTCATCTCACCACCTCGGTCAGCAACAGCAGCATGTGACTCGATGGCCTCTCAGTCTCTTGTGGACAGCGATACAAGTACGTACGTACGTACGTACGTAATAGAAGTCGAGGCCCGAAATATCATCCGTCGTGCCGCGCAATTGCACTCGCGTGAGGTCTGTTCATTCTCGGCGCATGTGATAATATCCGACGATTTGAATGTACGTCAGGTAGCACAGAGGGGCAACATGGCATGAGCTGTTCGTGCAAAACAATCGAGTCCTTTGTACGACAGTACTCTCTCCTGACCTCCGTACGAGTATCCCGTGCGGTTTGATCCGGTCCCCTCAGGCCATTGTATTACCGTGGAGTATGGCAATCGAGCCATGGACAGCTCCAGCCGAGACGACTGAGTGTTGTCTCTCAATCATAGCCCTCTTGTCCTCTCAATACCCACGATAGGCTATCCATGTTTAGAAATCTGACTGCGGTTTCAGTTGGAACTGCAAACTCCCGTCTGACGCCACAGCCACTGAGCGACATGACAGCTCGTGCCGCGTGCAACGCGCCGGTTTCCTTGGCTTCATCACGGGGAAATAAGCTGATGGTGGCGCCATCCTCCGCTGCCAGCAGCATCAAGAGCAAACCTCGAGAATGGCCTCGACCTCGTCGTCTCGCACGGTTTGCTGTTCAATACAGGCAAACAGGTAGCCTTATCCCTGCGGGAAGCGCATATCTTGGGAGCAAGGGTCGGGGCTAAATCGCTGGGCCGCCCGGGCGTCTCTCGTCATGCAAGATTATCTCTGCCTCTTGAACTTCTGACCCGAGGGATGCACTAGCACGGCTAGCAGGGCGTTAGCCAGCGACTTGTCAAAGAAGCCATTCTGCGGGGGAAGTGGAATGGATGACCCGTTTAACCTTTGGCGTTAGCAGCAGTATGTATTACCACGATGCTGAGTTGCAAAGGTAGTCAACGCGAAGTCAACGCAAAGCACGTGGTCCCGTGTGACGGAGACAGGTTGGAAGCTTGCAATATTACATACAATACAAATGTATGTAGTGCTCCTCTGATGCTGTGACGTTGTTGGTTGGCTCAGCACTATCCTTCCGGATGGTATGCTGAATGGGAGAGATTGGCCGTTAAATCCGCAGATCATTTCCGAGGTGAAACGGTTCATCGTTTGAAGCAAGAAACGATCGTGTTTCGAAGGCGGCGATCATCTGGAGGACGATGATGACAATGATGATGTGCCGCGTGTGACGAGCCTCTTTCCCTCCAATCAAATGGCATTCGAGTGTTTGTCCGTGACTTGAGAAGCAGCTGTGCTGTAGCCAAAAGCCCTTATGTACATGTGTGCATTGCTCTGATGCACATGACGATTTGCTGTGGCGAGGGGACTTGCGTGCGCTTTCTTGCATCCCAATGGCTTTGAGAAAGTCGAGAGGAGAACGATTCGCCACCAGCCCCTGACCGACGGCAAGGATCCTTTTTGCTTCAGAGGTACAATCGATTACGAGTCTTACTCGTACGACAGCCGAGATCTTCGCAGCCATCAAGCAGTAGGTGTTTGTCGATTCAAACGGACTCGGCGAGGGCGGTCTCCCTCATCAGCTGCGCCTCTGCCCACACAACCCGCAGACTCCGCAGTCCTGGGAATTCACATACGCCGTGTCTTTGCAAGCCGCGCTGCCGCAACGCCAGCCTGGCGTAGCTGGATGGAGGACGTTTGCGCACGCGCCGCATGTCACGGCGGCTGTAGGATTTTCATAGGAGCACACTGAGCAGGTTGGCGAGGAACTTGTTCCTGCTACTGTATTGGCGGTCGTGGTGGTCTGTTGGGCTGTTGAGGGTGTCGAGGTGGTCGACATCGTCTCGCGGTGCGAATGGTGACTGCTTCGGTCTCTGAACGCTACCGGATTGACAGGCGTGCCATTTTCGAGCTTGATATGAGGGACAGATGAGAGCGAGGTTGGCGACGAAATGCCGTCATCTGTAACCTCTGCCTTGATTGATGATGCCGTCCCCTCCCGTTTTACTGCCTGTTCCCGACTGGTGGGATTCGTCTCGGACGAGCGTAGGTTGGCATTGCCGCCACCTAGTTCTCGCTTGATCTCTCGCCTCTCGAATAGGCCGTGAAGCTGGTCCAGTTCGTTCCTCGCGTCGGCATCATTCGCGTCTTCGTCTTCGCACACCTTGACCATACCGTCGCCATTCCTATCCACCATCCGAGTGCCATCCACATCAACAGCGGGCTTGGAATCCGTACTTGCATCTTCGTAGTCGCTGAAGTCTTCGTCCCAGTTCTTGACATCTTCCTCCTCTTCCTCTTTCTTGTTGCCGTCGTCTTTTTTTTGTTCGAATCTGGCTAGGGCTGCGGCTGCACGAAGTTCGCGGCCTCGCATGCTGCCTGCCACCCTGGGCTTCGCCTGCACTCGCTTGCCCTTTTCCAGCTTCACCTTCTCTTCCTCATCTGCCCCGAGTACGACGCCGTTTTTGCCGAACTTCTTGAGTATTCTCCTCTCCTTTCGCTCCTGGTAGGTCAAGACAGGCTTGGCTTTTCTCTTCCTCCCCCGTGACCGATACGTCCCGCCACAAAGATGCTCCGGGAGCACCTCATCAGCCAGGACGCTGTTCTTTTCCCACTCTCCGGTCCCCAACGTCGCCCCCCTCCCCCATAGCCCATCGCCTTTGTAGCCTTCTGCCCACAGGGCTTGCATCTGCTCGGCATACTGGTTTCGCACCGCCCAAAAAGCCCTCGAGTGATTCATCTGCGCGCAGTGAGCCAGCTCATGCATCATGACCATCTGGACGTAGTTGAAAGGAAGCCACCGGCCGCTGCCGGGCGCCTTGAGGACCAGCTGGATCACCTCCCCGGCATTGAAGTTGCGGCCTACAAACTCTCTGTTTGGGGGGAACTCTTCCAGCGACATGACGTGGATATGGTGCTTGCGCATCACGGGAACTGTTGATGGTTTAGCGATGAGTGGTCTAAAGGCTTGCTGGAAGGGGGGCAAAACGTACGGCATTGCGCGGCGATCCTCTCTAGGAAGTCCTGCGCAATTTTCTCATCTCGTCCCTTCAGTGGTTTGATGAAGACGATGTGAGGATTTGGCTGGGATGTTTTCGCGTTGAGACGCTGGATGCCGATTGGCATGATGAATGGGCAGACCGGTCTATGATGTAAGGTATCGTAAGGTCGATAGGAAACGAATGGAAGATCACGCCAGACGTGAAACACGACAAGTTACCGCAATAGAAAAACACAGCTGTGGTAACAAGAGCAAGTTTAAGTGATTCAAAGATCAATTGCTGATGAGGTGAAAGTTTGCACAAGTGACGAGTCGTGTTCGAATTCACGCGCCATTCTCACACGAGATCAGGTGACTTGTGGCAACTTCCTTACATTCAAGCCGAGAAGAAGTTACCAATTAGCGAATACTTTGTTTTTTAGAATATGCGGAATTTTGCCCTATCTTCAGGAAAGAATAGAGAGATAGAATACGTCTTCCGTGGTTCGAAATGTCTGTGGATCAATCGGTGAGTTGATGGAGACTTCTGGTTCCTATCAGCCTGAACCTGGACATAGGGGAGGTTCAACTGGCGATGGTGGCTCAAACAATGAGAGAGCATCTTGGCACATCATACTTGTAATCTATAATGAGCAAATCTATTTCCCATCAACTCTGAAGCTCATGGTTCCTAGGTAGTAAGGTGACGAGCTGCAATTCTACCCCGAACCGACAAGATGTAATTCGACCCCCCCCCCAAAATTCCATCAGTATGACTGGTCATTAAGCACTTAGGCCCTAGTAGTACGCCGTACGCCGTGCTTCGCTAAATGACAACCCCTCTTGTCTTCACTTCCCCTCATAAGCTGCTCCCCGCCTCCAGTCTGGCTTCTACGTTGGCTATGGCGCTCTGTACGGCACTCGTCAGGTCTACATGGAATAGGGGGGAGGCTAGACCACTAATGATAGCCCCCTTCCGCCTATGCGCAGGCTTAGGAGACTCTCCCAGCTTTTCCGCCCGACTGCCCGGCGTCGGTGCTCTATCCTCCTCCTCCCAGCTCTCGACAGTGGCAACAGCCTGGACTGCTTCTTCATCTCCTGGTCCATGATCTATCACTGATGGTTCTTGCTTAAGAGTGTTTGCTTCGGCAACCGCCGCAGCAGAGTCTTTCCCGCCAATCTCAGCAACGCTGAAGATGGACTTCCATCTGTGCGGAACACCGTCTCGAGGCGGCGTGGGTGTGCCAAACCCACCAGCAGCGAGTGCTCTCTTGGTCCATCGGTTGTTGATGCATGCAAAGTGCCAGTCCACAACGTCGGGGGCTGCGTAGACATCTAGCACGTTCCGCACATCGATAAGGCGCTGAACAGAAGTGATGTCCGCGTTGTTCACAGAGCTGAAATCCAAGATGACGGCTTTTAACGTGGGCTTCTGTTCATGACTCGACTCCTCCCTTGACTTGCCGGATGTTTGTTGCCCTGGACTGCTCCAAGGCCTGTCGCCCTTGCGTTCAAAAGTCTCTGGGGTTGTCCGACGTGTGTGCGAATAGATGTAGCTGGTCAAGTACTCCAGGGCCGAGTTGGCACTTGGATAGTTCAAGCCCTCTGAAAAGCGGTAGATGAAGACGCCCGGGTAAGGGTTGCCCAGCTCCACCTCCGGATTCGAGCCGTCGTCATGGTCAAGCGGTAGGAATATATTGCGGGCAGCGACCTCGGCCGTTTCTTCAAACGTGCCATACCGCCCCACTAGATGTCGGTGGTTGTCACCGAGGACATGATCCCCCAGGACAGAGTGGACCTTGACCTGGCCCAGAAACCGTCCACGCGCCTTCAAGATGCGATATAGGAGGACGAGAGCCGATATACCCACGGTTGCATACAGACCGTCCTCGATCTGCGAAAAGATGCTGAGGCATACGCCTATGAAGAAGATGAAGACTTCAAGGGGGGAGACTCTCCAAAACTGGTGAATGGTGCTTGGCGGGGTGATTAAGTCACCAACGGCGTGGATGATGACCGCGGCGAGAACTGCGTTGGGGATGTAGAAGAAGACGGCTGTGAGAAAGTAGGTGGCCAGAAGCACGACCGTGGCACTCACGAGACCCGAGGCAGGCGTCCTGACGCCAGCTTTGGACTGGATGGCTGTCCGGCTGAAAGATCCCGTGGAGGAATAGGCGCCGAAGAATGTGCCCAGCAGGTTGGCCATGCCTATAGCGACCATTTCCTGGGATGGATCAACGGTGTAGTTGTTCACCCGGCCAAAAGACTTGGAGATGGCAATATGCTCAACAATCATCACAATGGCAGCTGCCGGAAGGTGGGAACAGAGCTTTGAGAGAATGGATGAGGGCATTTGGGGAACACCGATGCACTCGAAGCCTGGATAATAAAACGTTAGATGGTTCATAATTAAGAGTGGCCGGGTTGTATGCTCAGGGGTTTTTTACGAACTCACCTCTTGGGACAACACCCAGAACACGAATTGCCGGATCCTCCTGTCGATCCTTGTTGATCAACCAACTCACCATTGTAAAGAGAACTATGACAAACACTGTCCGCATAGTGTTCAAGAAGAAGATGACACGCTTATTGCTCGGCCACCGTTCGGCAGTTTTGGCCAAAGTGTGTCGTATCAGATAAAGAAAGCAGAGAGCGGTTAGACCAAGGATGGCGTCAAGTTTGGCTTCAGGCAAATGCTTCAATGTGTTGACAATGACTCTGTATGCTGCATCTCTGTTGGAAAAGCTCGTGATGCCAAAGAGAGACGGGAGCTGGCTGGCGCCAATAGTGATGGCGGATCCCGTCATGAAAGCAGACAACGAGGTGATGGAGATCAGATCGACTACCCAGCCCAGCCGCAAGATACCGATACCAAGAACGAGGCTGCCGGCAACAACTGAAAAGGCCGTAGCAACCACGTTGGGTGGGATGTCGCCGTTGGACACCCCCATATCAGCCACTACAGTTCCCACGACAGTAGACAGAACGGCTACTGGGCCGAGGGATATGTCTTTTGATGTGCCGAATATCCAATAAGTGAGGGGTCCGACAAAGGAAGAGTACAAGCCGTATTGAGGTGGAAGGTTTGCCAGCAAGGCATAAGCCATCCCCTGGGGTACCAGGACGGCCCCGGCAGTGATACCAGCCACAACATCACCAGCTAGCCACTGGAAGTTGTAATGGGGGAGCCACGATATACAGGGGAATAGCGATTTGAAATAGCCAACGACCTCGGCCTGCGAAGGCAGCTGATCATGGAGCCATTCCGAAGTAGTAGGTGGCCTATCGAGAGGATTGCGGCTGGAGATGTGGGAAAAGTCGGATTCGTTCCCAAAGAAGGGGTCTTCGTGCCGGTGAGCGCCTTCGTGTTCCTCCTGGTATTTGATACCAAGAACCTTGGCCAGCGTATACCCAGCAGTGGTCGACGTTGCGCTGGATGTGCTAGTCATTGCCGCCACGATGCCGCCAAATGTAAGAATCGACGCCCAGCTCGTTTAGGCACGAGGATGGACAAGTAAAGAGAGGGCAAAGTGGGTTTCTCTGGCTTTCAGGCTCCCATGCTTGACATCCCTAGTTTATGATGTATTGGTAACATCAGTCTGCTTCACCAGAGGCCGAGTCAACCGCGAGGGCCCAGCTCCGCGTGATGTCGGCGATGATGATGCGCAAAATGCAGCCCTAAAGCATCAGCCGAGACAGTCGAGATATCGAACCTGCAAGTTGCGAGTACGATTCTATGAGCTGTTTATATCAACTAAGGTAGACGTCAAAGATCTCGATGCCAGGTTTGAGGAAACCGATATTTGTTGCTGCGTGAGCTCGGCCTTGAGAGCTGGCTGGTGCAGCTAGACCGTGAAGTGAAGACGTCTCACTTTGTTGACGAGCAGGGGGGATCAACAAACGACAAAAACGAACGGCGCAGCACACAGAAAGGAATACAAGATGCCAGGTCTTTCGTAACGGAGAAGAATAATAATAATGTCCGATGGTGGGAGATGTAGAGGAATGAAGAGCCCGAGGATTCGACGGCAGACAAACAGACTCCTATGTCGATCGGCGTATCATATCCTGTTCTTGCCTTGATATCATACAGGTAGTAGATAGCAGTTGCCGAAGACCCGTCACGGGCAGTCGGGAGACTTGCTGCTTATAACGGATCCATCCGACTGATCTGAGGAAATGGAAACCCCCAAAGTAAGCAAAGGATGTCGAATGATCGCAAGACGCCTTTTCGAGCGTCAGTTGTCCATCGCAGGGCTGTTTGCAAGTGGCATAAGCGCCAACTCTGGCTGCTGAGACGCACGAACGTTGAGCGGAGCGGATACTATCATTGGATCGTGGGAGACACCATGGGGGCGAGCATGGCTTCAGCGGAATCTCCCCACAGAGCACTCAAATGTCGCAATCGCGTCTAGGCCGTTTCCGTTATAGAGCAGCTGGACAGTCGAGATACGCCTCGACTTGATCCTCCTGCAGGGTGTTGTCATGATGGCCAAAGTCGAGTCAGGGCCTGTCGCTCATTGTCGATTATAGTGGGTGGTGGCATCTTTTGTCTCAGCTGTGTCATGTGTTGCGATGAGGGGGGCTTGATAGGCAGCTGAGGAACGAGGTCAGCGTCTGCTACCTCTATTCGAAGCTGAAAGTGGCGCCAAGGGATGCTTGAGCTGTAGACTGGATGGGTTGCAGTGAGAGAGCTGAAGTTCAGGATATTGTTCTTGTAATTAATAAGTAGTCGGGGTGAGGTTCGATGAGAAGAGGTCGGGACTTGGCGTGCCCGATGTTTCGAAGCCGCCTGTAAGGTTAGTGGTTCTAGCGGTCTGACCCCGCTGAAGACCGCCAAATCTGGGGCGCTGAACAGGGCCAGAGCGGGCATCTATCCAGGTGAGGCTCTCCATAGAACAAGCGCTCTCGACGTCATCTCTCCAAGTTGGATGCTGCATATCAGCATCAAGTCGGTACAGCTATCAGATCTGGCCCTGACCACGATGAATCACCAGAGCTGCGAATCTCAAGCTCTCTCTTCAGCATACTGGACCTCTATCATACCACCATGAGCTCTACCAACTTCTTCTGCGGAACGTGACGGAATGAAGAATATGAGACGCCTTACCGCTGCTCATGGTGGCACGGCAGCGCTGATGTTCTGGCACATGCAGCCCTTTGGTCAGATCTTGAGCTCTCGACTATCCTAAACCACCCCACGCCAACAATAACAACAGCAACAGCAACAACAACAACAAACGCGAGTGTCACTCCTACTACCTTCAGCCTCTCAGCGATTCCCAAAATCAAGCATGTCTGGCCCTCCCGCCCAAGAGGCCCCTGCCGCGCTCTCGATCCAGCCACTCCAGCCGCCGCCGTCTCCCCAGACTCATCGTGCCTTGCGACGGCTTCAGTCTGCTCACGCCCTGGGAGCCCGAGCTGCCCAGCAGGCAACGCTCAGCTCGCAGCAGCGCCGGGAGCGCCCTCTGTCGCCGACCCGAAACGCTGCGGATGCCGCAAATGCCGCCCTGAACGCTGCTGGCAGCTCCAATTCAAATCACGTCGCCAACGCGAATCTGGATGTCGGCACACACGCGACGGTGCGGGCTCGAGGTCGTGCCAACAGCGATGCCACGCCTCCGCCGCCGTATCAGGCCGCCGCCCCTGCAAACCCTCGACGGACGGGCGTCAAGAAGCCCGTATTCTCACATGGCCACCTGTCTCTGCAACAAATCATTCGCGAAGGCCCCAACAATGGCGACTTTATCGGCGCTTTGGAGAGCGCGAGGTGGAAGGTCATTGACGAGGGCGTCAAGGCAGCCGAGGATGGCATGGTGCGCGCGACAGCCTGGCTCCTATGAAAATGTAGAGAACGAAGCTTGGCTGACTTGTGTCTTCTTGTTTGTCGTATTTGCTGTTGTTATAGTCTCCATTGAGGATATACGTCTGGCTCGTCCTACTCGACGCCCCGATCATGTCTACGGACGAGTACCTCGCCCTCATCCACCGCGGCGCCTCTCCCGCCTACGCAAAGATTCGCAACGACACGTTTCGCACCCTGACCACTGATCCGCTGTTTCGACGCCGAGTGAGCGAAGCCAGCCTGATCAGACTGTTGAATGCCATTGCCTGGCGGCTTCACGATTCGAAGGAAGACGAGCGGCAGAGTCGTCCGAGTAGTAGTCATTCGTCTCTGCCCGCACGAGAAGCCATCGGAGGCAGTCATTCCGGCCAGTCACAAGCCAGTAAGTGCTGACACTGAAGGACTCGATCAGCTGGACTTGCTTGCTGCATGCATGAACATCCATACTAATGCCTTGTTTCACGTACAGGGTCTGGCGCAGTGCTTGAGCCAGGCGTTTATGTGCAGGGCATGAATGTCCTGGCGGCCCCTTTCCTCTACGCCGCACGAAGCGAAGCCGAAGCATTCGTGGCCTTCCACTCCCTGCTGACGCGCGAGTGCCCCGGCTACATACGAGGCGCCATGGATGGCGTCCACCGCGGACTCGCCCTGGTGGACAAGGTGCTGGCGATTGTCGATCCCAAGCTCAGCATGTATCTGACGACAAAGGGGTTGTCGGCCGAGATCTATGCCTTTCCTTCCGTGTTGACGCTGTGTGCGTGTACGCCGCCGCTGCCCGAGGTGTTGCGGCTCTGGGACTTCCTCTTCGCCTACGGGCCGCACCTCAATATCGTCTGCATCGTGGCGCAGCTTACCATTATGCGCTCGCAGATTCTCCAATCTCAAAGGTATGTATTCCATATGCTCGTCTTCAAGCTGTGCGAAGAAAATAGCGTCATTGGTACATCTTCTGACCTTTTACCTCTCTCTACTCTTATTAGCCCAAACAAGCTTCTTCGTTCTTTTCCACAGATCAACGCCGATCTCGTCAAGAGCATTACCATTAGCATTATAAAGAAGATACCAGACGATCTATACGAAGAAATTGCCACGCACGCCATGTAATGCATTAAGTTTACTCGATGATACGAACTAGAACCGAGCAAATGACGTGTCTCTTTTCCTTTTATTCACGCTTTCTTTTGTCTGTCTATGGGTTGTTACGGATGTCATGAGTTTACATGCTATGAGATACAACGAGGCGTGTAACTGGGTATGGTTTCCTATGTTTTGGTCTTATTTTGACAGCTCATCTAGAGAATGGAGACGATATCAGTGTCGTTTTGCAGGGCAGTTTAAAATTTGAATGAATGATGCTCTGATATATCCTTGATTATTGCTTGCCATTTCATCCAGACCTTATCGAAGCTTTTCACGATATAGCAGGTAGATGTTTTGATGAATTACATGTAATATACAAACATATATGCACTATTCTAAACGGCAAAAGTCTCGTACAGGATCCAAGTGCTTTATAAGACATCTTAAAAGCTGAAAAATAAAAACTTGTCCACGGCCATGTATCAGGGAACAAACGTAAAGAAAAAAAAAAAAAACCGCTTTTGGCATAGAAGTCAAAGCCAAAGAAACAAGCAAACGCCAGCTATATCCATGCAAGAGAAAAACAAGATGAGAGAAATTTTATACACAAGAATCGAATCGAAGCCTGATGATACATCCCAAAAGGCCTGGGCACTGAGCCGCTCGTACATGTATGTCGTGCTTTTTCAGATCCAACTTACAAATGACTCAACATGTAAGTAGAAACCGAATCTTGTAAGCTCCGTGTTCTTCGAACAAACAACCAAGAAAAAGAAGAATAACAATGAAGAGCAGAACAAGTCTACCTTCTGTCTCTCACTTTCTCACACACACACTTCTCCTGTCGTCTCGTGGGCTGTCTCCGTCTAATAAGCGGGACAGCCCCCCTCGGCCCGGCTGAAAGCATTGGCAAAGAACTCCTGCATGGCAGTGTAGTGGAAGAGAATGCCGCCCAAGACGGCCGCATGCCAGAGATTGTGGCTGCCCCCGATGTAGTCGAAGCAGCCGGGGAACCATCGCTCGGGGACCTTGCTGGCGTAGACGATGGCACCACTCAGGTAGACGAGAAGGGACTTGCTGATGGGCGAGTAAAAGTTGTAGACAAACTCAGGTCCGTGGGAGAAGTACAGCTGCAAGATGGGCATGAACCCCGTCAAGGCAAGGCCGACGAAGAAGCCGACTCGGGCCCAGGCCATGTCGGCACCGTTGAACTTGGGGTGCCAGGGCAGGATGACGCCTCCGATGCCGAGCATGGCTGTCAGGCACATGTACGTCCACCGGCTGATGGGGTCGCAGTAAAAGGCCGTGTACTCAGTCGTTATGATGGAGGCGGCAATGAGCAGCGAGATGCCCGTGTAGTCAACGCACGCAAACATGGAGACGGCGTTGGCGTCTGCCACGGCGTTCATGGTATGCCAGATGGTGGAGCACACCAGCGTTAGGCAGGCCATCATGAAGAAGATGGCGGCTACGACAACGTCCGTCTTGGTGCTGAGGTAGAAGTTGGCGCTGCTAGGGTAGAAGTAGAGAGCCACGGCCAGCACCAGTATGAGGCCGAGGGCATGAGACCAGATGTTGATGAACTCGTTGGACATGTTGAAAACGGACGTGATGCATTCAATCTTTGTCTCTCGGAAGCGGTAGCCCTTCAGGATGTGAGGGTTGTTCCGCCACGGCGTGGGCAGTTCGTCGTACAGAAGCAGTCCTCGATCCCGCGCCAGCACAACGGCCTGTTGGATATGCTCCTCCAGAGACAGAGCAGCCCGGACTGCACGCTCGATTCCCTCGTCAACGACCGACTTTGCTCGCTCGATGCTTTCGTTTGCCACCCTGCGGCCCTCGTCCATAAATGCCTCGGCGGCAGTAGCGGCGTTGGCAAAGCCCTGTTCGCGCAGCTTGTAGGCGCGGTTTTCAAATTCGGATAGCATGCCCTCCAGCAGGTCGATCCCCAGCACAGCCTTGTCGTGCAGTGTTTCTGTCGCCTCCAACGTCTCCTGGTACCGGGTCTCGAGGGTTTCGATCATGATGTGAAGCCGGCGTCGGCCGGCGCCAATGACCTCCTCGGACGCCTGCGAGCATCTCGTCCGGACGGCCTGAAGAGTCGAGAATGCGCGGGATATACTCGAGTCTTTGCTGAGGTCAACGTAATTTTCGACAAACTCCAGGCGGCGCTCCAGCTCGGTCAGGAACAGGTCGACCTTGAGCAACAGGTTCTCCTCGCCCTCCATGATGTGGCCGACGATGGATTTCCGCCGGGGAATAAAGAAGGAGTGTCGCCGTCGTCTTGCTTGCTGAGCCTCGCGGCGCGGATCGGAGCCACTGGCGGCAGCTGAAGAAGCGGCGTCGCTGTCGTGACTGAAGCCGCACGCGGACGTGAGGGCAGTTGTGACGCCCGCCATTTTTGTAGTCGAGAGAGGCGGGATTAAAGCGAATCGGACAATCTCATACCAGTTGAAGAGTTAAAGAGTTGGAGAGGATTAGGATGTCTTGGATCTGAGCCAGATGGGCAGCTGAGAGAGGCACGAGCCTCGAGAAGTGCGGATGATTGGCCCAAGCCTCGAGGAGGCGAGATCTGAGCGTTCGGAAAACGATCGAAACGCACGTGGAGAGAATAAGAGAAGCGAGATCTTGCAGCAGAGTGATTGTACTGTAAGGCGCAGAGCGACAATCCTGCTGATCGGAAGAAGCGGGACGAAGCGGTTTGCTGGGAGTTTGCGGCAGTGATTGGCCCCAAGGCTTTCAATCTGCCCCAAAGTCTGTTTGTTGAAGGTCCGGTTCGTCTCGATGCGGGTCAAAGAGCCTATTTGGGGGGATGTGCGGCACCAGGAGGAAGCGCGATTGGCTGGTGACGGCCAGGGGAATATGCAGAAGAGAAATGCGAGGGAAAAAAAAGAGCGCTGTCGCTGACTGCAAGTTTGAGGAAATGGAAGAGTTGCTTCTTTTGTCTGGTGGTATTGAGAGAGAAAGTGAGAAGTAAAGGGAAGAAAGAGAATGCAGTTGAGGTCAGCGGCAACAAAGACCTGGGAGAACCTTGAGGGTACTTTGCACATGTGAGGCGGGACAGGCGACGCAGGTACCTTCACGCGGTGTTTAGGGGTGCCGGTACTTCTGGCTTGGCACGGGGCCGGCGTGCACGGCCTCTGTGAGGTAGACGAATCAGATCGAAGGGCGAGAGAAAGTCAATCGGCTCCAGAGACGGGCAATCCGAACGGAATGCGACAAGCATCGTATTTGCATGCATGTGCTGGTATTCTTGTTTAATCCCTGGCTTGAGCGAATAAGCAGTAGGTAGAGATGCTCAGCCGTCGTGCGTTGACTGCCTGTATGTACCTATTTGCTGATGCGAATACCTTAGGGACTCAGGTACCTTAGGCTCGATTTGTTCCGCAGATCAGACAGATGCTTCGCCCTTCTCCAGGCCCAGAACCCGCAGCAGAACTTCCAGGTACCGATCAGTGATCATTTTGACTGGGTGACGGTCCGTAATAGATGAAGAAATCAAAGCAATATTAACCTGATCTTATCCTTTTGTTGCATCTTCTTCCAGGTATAGGTGTTTTCTTCTCTTTTCTTTTTTTTCCGCAGTCTGTGATGACATACGAGTGCTTCGTATCGCTACTCCCTTGTCGTGACGCTCTCAACTCCGCCAAACCGGCCCTGACCTGACAGCTGCAGGTACAAGGGCCTGGCCTGACAAGCGCCAGTTGATTCGACACCGGCATCGCCTTTTTTTTTCCTCCACACTCTCCTATTGCACGGCAAGAGAAGCAGGCAATTTCCCGCCTTTCCGGCTTCCGAGACGCGTGCCTTTGCGATGCCAGGATGAGCATCCCTTTGATTGTCACAAAGCAGTGCATCTGAATGTAACGGTACTTGTCTCGTGTATGTACACTGGCCGGACCTCGGATGTCGTAGTCTAGGTCCGTGCAGTTGCGGTTTTATTCCCGACTTGCTACAGCCTTGCACTACCGCGACGAAACACCAACCACCAAGACCCATCACTCTCTCAGCCTTGCTTCGTTACACTCGATCAATTGTCGATCCATCATCATCCTCCTCCTACTCCACGAATCATCGTCACGTGAATCTCTTGACTCCGCGCCCATTCAATTGATCAATTTGTCAAATCGGTCAACTTGCGCCATCAATCCAGTTGATTGATCAAACAGCCACCCTCTTCTCTTTCCCACGCCATCCTCCCAACACACAACCGCACACAAGCCATGGCCGTCGAGAAAATCGTCACAGAGCCGTCCCTCGCCGCGGTCCTCCAAATCTCCGACCAGGCCCGCGACCAGGCCCACGCCCTGCTCCAGCTCGCCGACCGCGCCAGCGACGGCCGCGCCTCCGCCGAGGCCCAGGCCGAGATCGCCAAGCAGCAGAAGCAGCTCTTCACAAACATCTCCCACCTGCGCGGCCTGCACCGCAGCGCCTGCCTGTCCGCGCGCGACACCAAGGCCCAGACCGCCGAGGCGCGCCAGGAGGTTGACCGCTTGCATCTGCAGCTGCAGAACCTGTATTACGAGCAGCGCCATCTCCAGGGCGAGATTACGGGCTGCGAGTCGTACGAGTATGTCTTCCTTTTCTTCCACTCTTTCCGTCCTTCTTTCGACAACGTCGTTCATGGGTTGGGCTAACATTGACTCTTTATCTTTTCTCTAGCCACAAATACCAGCAGCTCCCTCTCATCCCCCTCGAAGAATTCCTCGCCCTCAAGCCAGAGTACAAGGACTCCACCGACGACGAGCGCATGTTTGCCCGCATCGAGCACGAGCGCGAAGAGCGCGAGATCCTCGAGCAGCGCCGCCAGGAGCTCCTTAAGCGCAAGCAGAAGCTCATTGCCGAGAACAAGCGGAGAAAAGACGACTTGGCCAACTTGGACCAGGACCTGGAAAAGTTTATCGATGTAGGCGTCCTTCCTTTTTATATCAAGGCCCTGCAATATCTTGTCACGCCGTATATCTGTGGGCTGGGTATGCTAATCATCTGTCTGCCGTCTAGGCTGCGAAACCGATTCTCGAATTGTTTGAAAAGGCACCTTGAATGGCCGCATCCTTTTCTGTTCACACCAAATCTATTCTTACACTTAATGACGGCCATGGACGGCCACTTATGATACCATGATTTTACACGCGGTTTCAGTCGCGTTCACAGCGAATGATGCACATCATCTGGATATAGGCTGGAAAGAACATGGACAAAGGACTGTATCAGATACGGAGTGTTAATATGTCGAAACCTCAATCTGATGGATTTGCGAACGCTATTACCACTCCGACCAGCTTCGACAGCAGCTCTACTCATATTATGGGGATAATAAAGAGGACTCGCCTCGCCCAATTCACTGGGCAATCATTATGTAGCCAATACTAGTCAATCTGAAAAAATATCCTTTGCTATCGTGTAAACTACCCTGAGCCTAATGTACAAAGTTGCTCGGGTAATTTGCCGCGAGCCCCAAACTTGATATAGAGAATCCTCCAGTCCTCCGTACTGGAGAAGTCACATAAGAAATCTCAAAATAGAGGGGGGGAAGAACAAGAAAAGGAAAAAGCTAAGAAAGAGAAGATAAAGAAGAAATGACTGTCTGATTTAGACCCCACCAGGACATGGTCCATTCTTCTCCATCGCCATGGACAGCGAGGGTAGCTGGGGCTAGTAGTTGAGCTCGCCACCTCCGCCTCCATTTCCGGACACCTGGTCAAGATCTTCGTAGCTCTTCAAGCTGCGGCCCTGCACGGCTTCTCGCGGGGCAGCAGCAGCAGCGCCGGCTCCGTCTCCCCATCGGGATCCCCCATTGCGGTTGCGGCCGCCGCCTCCGTCCCAGCGATTGCCTCCACGGCGATCGTAGGGACCAGAACGGTACCCGCCGCGCCCGCCAGACATTCCGCCTCGGCGAACCGGCCCTCCTGAGCGGTCATCGCCTACGGAGTTCCAGCTGTTGGCCTGCATGCCGGCGAACAGCGAGGGAAAGTTGCCAGGGTTCATGGGGAATCCCGGCATGCCCATGACACCATTCATGGAAAAGTTCTGCAGGTTGAAGCCACGAGGGGTACCAGATGCCGACTGACCGTTGGTAGGTGGGAAGTGGCCGTTTGAGTTGGCATCGGTGCGCGAGGGGGCAATGTGTGCTGGATCGGACACGTATGCGTTGATGAGCTCGAACTGAGGCCAACATGTTAGTAAATCATCGAGCCGTACAGAAGGAGAGCAAGGGGGGGGTAGGGGAACATTATTTGACAATCATCAACAGGGAGATTTCCACATACCTCTTGCTTCAAGCCCTCCAGCCACTCCGTATGTCTCTTCTCCACATGCTTCCTCCAGAAGTGGTCTTCTTTGAAAAGCTTGGTGCATTCTGGAACCTTGCATCTCCATTTGTGCTCGTCCTCCTGCTTGACATACTTGGCCAATTCCTCGTCAATGGCCTCGTCAACAGGCTTGCCGCCAAGCTTGCGAATGTCAATAGACTCCGGCTCCAGGATCTGCATCAGCTTGTCCTCAAAGGTCTTCACCCAGTTGTAGGCGCGCAGAAGCTGCTGCTCAGACTTCGAGGACGTGTTGCGGAACTTCTTTTCTCCTTCGGCAACCTCCCCCTCGTCGTTGTCAGCCTCGTTGCGCTTCTTGTCAGGGAAAGGCTCTCCGTTTGCGCTAGCCCTGGCAACGGCCCTAGCGGACGACGAGAGGGTGCTCTGAGGGCGGCGCAGATGTCCTCCTGCACACTTGCGAGTGAGCTCGTGCACAGAGTCGCTCTCAAACACGCAGAAGAAACAGAAGTGGAAGACCCTGCGCAGATACTCGATGAGCAAGTCAAGCTGCTTCTTCTTCACCAGCAGGTCTTCGTCATCGACTTCCTCATCTTCCACAGCGCCTTCTTCTTCTTCCTCTTCTTCTCCGTCCTCGTCCATCGCCTCGTCCATACCGGGTTCCCGAGTCTTGGCCTTCTTCGTTGGTGTGGGCGGGATGGCGGGCTGTAGCCGGCCGGCGTTCTTCAGGTCCTCGACCTTCTCTTCGATTTTCGGGATGGCCTGGAAATCGGACCCATACTCTTCTTCGAGCTTGTTGACTAGGCGCTGGACCAGACGGAGATCCTTTTCAATCCGCTCCGGAGCGGAGAACAAGTCCCAGAGAGCCTTCTTCCGCGGATGATGCGGTGGGTTGTGGACTCCAACGTGGCAGACAAAGTCACCCCTAGACTCGTCCTTGACCGTCTTGCCATTGATAGCCTCAAGAGCCTTCTCCGCGGCAGAAACAGGAGGTGGCGGCGTCTTTATCGTCTCGTCACCATCCTCGTCCTTGGGGTTTGCCCGATCCATCGGCGGCGCGCTTTCTGAAGAGGGATGAAGCATCACCCATCCAATGCGGTGATATCTCTTGCTCGGGTTCGGGTCGGACAGGGACAGCCACTTGAACCCGCCCTCTTCCTCACCCAGATTCTCCTTGCAGAAAGCTTCCAGGTTTTGGCGGCTGACATGAGGAGCAATCGTCTTGATAAGCAGAGTGGGCTGGAACTGGTTCTCATCGCGAATATCGGCGCCGTTTACGGGAACCAGATCGCCAACTCCCAAAATCTCGTTGGCGGCCGTCGCCTCGCCCTCTTCTTTCTCAATCACACCGCCAGCCCCGTTGCTCTCGCTCTTTGGAATACCCTCGAGAGAGAACTCGTCAAAGGTGCCAGATTCCAAGTCCTGCTCCCACTGACTGTAAGCCGCTCGTCGGAAATCTTGGAGCTTGGCCTTGAACTCGTCTCTAATTTCAGGGACGTAACGTTCCCTGAACCACTGCTCCTTCTTGTGCTCCGCAACAAAGGCTCTGGCCATCTTTGCTTGAAGCTCTTCCTTGTATGCATCGTATGCCACTTGGATCTTGGCTTTCTCTTTCTCTCGCTCCTCCTGCGCCTCTCGAGCGCCTCTGGGTCTTTCCGGCTCTCGTCTCCGCCCAGTCCGCGCGCGCTCTTTCTCTTCCTTGATCTTTTCGTTCATTCTCCACCATTCGCCGAAGTAGGAGAAGCCAACCTGGTAAGGAAGCTTGGCTGGATCTTGCAGAGGGTTGACGGCAAGGCCGGATGATCCGCTGTCCTGTCCCGGCACGTAGCGATCGATATTCGCCGGCGGAGAAGTGATACGACGACGGTCATCTCTGTCCCTGTCTCTGTCTCTGTCATCTCGGCCGTCTCGGCCATCTCGACGAGGTCGCGGCTCGTATCGATCAACGGGAGGAGGGGAACGCGAACGGCGTCGGTCTCGGCGCTCATTGCCTGGAATCAGCAGCAGTCAGCAAGCAGTCACAACGATCAATACCGCTGATTCAATAGGACGAACCTGGAGATCTCGCGCGATAGAAGCCATCGTTTCTATCATCCCTAGTTCGAGAATCTTCACGACCCCATGTTCTTTCGGTTGGAGATCGGCCAGAGCCATCGCGGTAGGATGAGTAGGAGTCCATCGTTGCTGCTCGCTTGGCTAAGGACAGATTGACCACAGAGATGGAGAATTGGTCCCAAAATCGAATATCAATCAGGCGTCGTTGAGTATCAGAGGCATTGACATCGACGGCCCCTAGGGAGGAATCAATTGCAGGAGCTCCCTACTGGATGGCAGCAAATCGGCAGTTAGAAAAGACATTCTGAACCAGTTGTTTGACAAGTAGACACGAAAGAGGAGATATGAGAGATGGAGAGGGAGGTTTAGAAGAGAGGAGCAGAAGAGGAGGATGAGAAAGATAAGAAAGATGACAGCAGAGGAGCGGATGCCAACTGGTAGCGAGAATGGAGGGCTCGGCATGTAGTCTTTCTTAGAAGGCGAGAGGAGAGGAAGAGAAAGAGACGAGGAAAAGAGAATGAAAAGAGACACAGAATTGCCGATTGCCGAGAGCTTGGTCAAGGGACGACAAGAGAGAGGACGATGCAGGAGAGGACACGAAGGGGGGGCAGGGACGAGAATTGAGGCGTAACAAGAAAGGGAAGACGAACTGAATTGATAAGCGCGGCTGAGGCTGGCGATAGCGCGACGGCGTTGATGCGCCTGGAGGATCGCGGAGTGAGTTGAAGAGGTTGAGGTTGCAGGTCGGAAGAGGCTGGAGGCCATCCTCAAACAGGTGGAGCCGAAGACGGCCGCGACGCGCGCTCGTGGTGGAGCGGCACTGTGCAGAGGGCGCCTAACGGCTGCGATCGGGTCGGCGAAATGGCGCTATGGGGCGGCGTCTTCTTCCGAAACATTGCCTGAGCAGTAGGCGATCGTTACCTGTAGGCGATAGCACAGTGTAGTCTCTTGGAACTCGACACGGCCCCTCTCCGCTGGCGACACGTGTGGCTACTCACGCCTTATCTAATCAGGCCAAAGCTCCCCCCAGAAGCTGGAGAGTGGCGATCTCCGACTCCGATCGCTGACTGTCACCGTATAACTAACAGATTGACTGCGACTAATGTATGGGGTATGTGCATGTGCCCAACATCTCCCTGGCTTCACAGGCGTCATCTTTGCTTACTACCCATAGCCCGCATATCTCCAATCGGCTGGCTACATGAACGACTATATATATCTGACTCGCCTTCTCTTCTTCACGCCCTCTTCCCTAACGTTGTGCCTCGCCAGCCACTCGCCTCGTGCCCGTATGATGCAGCGATTGGAGCCATCATATCCATATCCGGCCGTCGGAATCAGTTGCCAAACGGGCTGACGCAAGACGAACTGCCAAGATGGAGCGAATTCAGTACAACAGCGAGGTTGAAGCCTTCCGCGATGAGGAATATCCAATGCTACAGGGTAAGCAGGCAAGATGACATGATTTGATGCCATATACGTCTCTGACATGTTGCCATCTGTGCCTAGATTCCGTATACCTGGATCATGCCGGGTCTACGCTGTGTTCAAAGTCCCTTATGGATGCGTTTGCCAAAGAGATGACCTCGGTGCTCTACGGGAACCCCCATTCCGGGTCATCACCATCGCAGCATTCTTCGTCTCGGATTGACCAAGTACGAATTCGCCTTCTGGACTTTTTCAAGGCCGACCCTGAGCAATACGATCTAGTCTTTGTGGCGAATGCAACTGCTGGCGTGAAGCTGGTAGTTGAGGGCATGAGGTCCTTGCCTGAGGGCTACGTACTCGCCTACCACCAAGCCTGTCACACGAGCGTGGTAGGGGCAAGAGAAGAAGCACATGAAAGTGTCTGCCTCGACGACACCGGAGTGCAGTCCTGGCTGGGTGGTAGAACCCCATTCAAGCCTAGGTCTGGTGGCTCTCCCGCAACGTTGTTCGCCTATTCTGCCCAGTCTCATATGGACGGGAGCCGATATCCGCTGTCATGGGCCAAGCAATTGAAGCACACCGAGGCTCAATCTTCGTCTCGGACGTTCGTCCTCTTGGACGCGGCGTCACTCAGTGCCACATCCCAGCTGGACCTTTCAGAACCTCGGTTTGCTGCCGACTTCATTGTCACAAGCTTGTACAAGATATTCGGGTTCCCTGACTTGGGCGTTCTGCTGGTTCGTCGCTCTGCTGAATCTGTATTCGACCGACGCAGATATTTCGGTGGTGGAACGGTAGACGTCGTGCTGTGCGGTGACGAGCAGTGGCATGCTTCAAAGTCGTACTCTCTTCACGAACGCCTGGAGGATGGGACCCTCCCTTTCCACAACATCATCGCTGCTGATATAGCGATATCGACTCATCAACAGTTGTTCGGCTCAATGGATCGAATCAGCGCGCACACGTCCTATCTCACCCGTGAGCTATGTCGAGGCTTGCATGGCTTACGGCATGCAAATGGGAGCCCTGTTTGCCACATTTATTCCGAGATACCAGACGATGTGGCGCCTGTCGAAGCTGGTCCCGTTGTCTGTTTCAACCTCAGGGATAGCCGTGGCTTGTGGCTTGGCCTTGCTGAGTTTGAGAAGCTGGCTATTCTCAAGAAGATGCATGTCAGGACAGGAGGCGTGTGTAGCCCGGCGGCGCTTGCGTCTGCCCTTGAACTGCAGCCTTGGGAGTTGAAGAGAAACCTCTCAGCCGGCATTCGCTGTGGTGAGGATAGTGGCCGCTTTACCAACAAGCCCACGGGCATCATACGTGCTAGTCTGGGGGCAATGAATACTCGATCGGACGTCTCTCGCTTCCTTGCTTTCATCCAGGAGTTCTTTGTCGAAGAGACTATGAGAGTATCCGCTCAGGCAAACCCTACACTGAAGTCAGCATCCCTTGACACGCCCTCAGACATGCAGGTCAAGAGCATCACGGTGTATCCAATCAAAAGCTGTAGTGGCTTCTCAATCCCACCTGGAGTTTGCTGGGAGGTTCGGCCAGAGGGGCTTGCCTGGGATCGTGAATGGTGTCTGGTCCACCGAGGATCAGGCCAAGCTCTCAGCCAGAAGCGGTATCCCCGAATGGCCCTCCTTCAGCCCTTGCTGCTCCTCAACAAGAACGTGCTACGTGTAAGATACCGCGGCAGCACTGCCAAAGGGCAACCTACGCAGGTGGACATCCCGCTCTTCAACAATCCTTCTGGCTTTGACGTCGACTTTCGACAAACAAGCTCCAGGGTTTGTGGCGAGAACATCTCTGCGCAGTCGTATCTCTCCGAAGAGATCAACAGCTTCTTTAGCGAATCCCTAGGGGTCCCGTGTATGCTGGCAAGGTTTCCGGCGGGAGGTCGCGGAGCCAGCAGCAGGCTCTCAAAGGCTCGATTGCAAAAACACCAGCAGACCGAAAAGCCCCCGAGCGGACAGCCGTCCCCCTTCCCTGGTGTCCCATCTCCGCCCGAATCGGATTCCGAACAGCACGTTCAGCCGGGCAAGATTCTACTTTCTAACGAGAGCCCGATCCTCATAATAAGCGCATCTAGTGTGAAGATGTTGAATCAAGCCATCACCGAATCTGGAGCATCTGCCGTAGACGAATCCGCGTTTCGAGCCAATGTCGTCATTGAGGCCGTTCCAGGGCATCGCAGTCCGCCGCCTTATTCGGAGGACTCGTGGAAGAGACTCCGCATCGGAAGTCATGCTTTCAAACTGCTGGGGGCCTGTCAGCGATGTCAGATGGTCTGCGTTGATCAAACGACTGGAGAGAGAAAACAAGAGCCTTTTGTCACTCTGGCGAAAACAAGAAGGCTGAATGGCAAGGTTTACTTTGGTACACATATGCGGCATGAGCAGTTGGACCAGAGGGTAGGATCGGATGCCCCGAGGCCCATGATACAGGTTGGGGATACAATAGTAGTGGATCACCAGGAGGAGGAGGATGGAGTCGGAGAACTGGAGAACGCGGAGTGGACAACTCTCAACCTGGCGTGAGAGGGAGTACGGCCCGGATGCGATTCGTTCAGAGACATTTCGCAATGAGACACGGACACTTTCAAGGTGCAACATCGATTTTACTACGCTCCCGGAGGTTTTGTCTTGCAATCAAGTTATTACTCCGAAGTGACTTGCTCGCCACGGCGCCGCACAAACGGATGAAGGGATACCCGATTGAAGAAAGCAGATGTTTACCGATGTGTGGCTTTGCTTTGTTGCCATGCTCCCTTCATACCTAATTCTGTATCGCGGCTCCTCTCAAATCACCCGCAGCAGCATGGAACATACCAATCTCGGCCCCTTTTTCGTGGCTGAGGTAAAATGTCTCACCTGAGCTTCAGCCTCGTCTGGACCCGAAAGCAGTGGTGTCTTGGTCTTGCAGATTTCAGCCGGTGGCTGGAGACCAACGACAGAAACTGCATCCGTGGATGCTGGCTTAATGTTAATCATGACCTGGAACAGACAGAATCACCGCCATTGATGCTTCGGCTGGCAATTTTCTCTCGTGTGCAGCCTCCTCCGGGAACATATGAAACCTCCAAAATACACCGAGGCCGAGAGCCTTGACTTTTCCGGTCTCGCGACTCCGTCCCTCTTACCAAATTGATGGGCAGTGTGAACCAACTCGTCATCCAAGGCCACATGGCGGCATATTGCCAACCCTTTGGTTTTCACAGATGTCTCCTTTAGTGATAGCTTGAAGGCGCTTCCGTCGAAGGCTTCCGCGATGGCACCGAGTCTACAGCAATTCAAGGAAAGGTGACTGTGTCTGGCACATCTAGCGTTAACGCCAATGCCGTTGAATCATGTCTTTGTTGGGCTAGGCATGGCACAGAGGGCTGGCCGTGGTGGCTCTCCTCAGGTATAAAGGAGGCAGCCCCCCCTCCAACGACGTGGGCTCTGTCTCTTCAGTCTTCTCATACAAACTTGCCAACTCAACAGTGCTGCATTTCACACAAAGCGCAATGTTCAGACTCCTTTGCATTGGTTTGCCCCTGTTGGCGAGATTAGCGGTGGCTGTCCCGGCTACACTCAGTGAAAGATGTGATGATCCGAATCCACCGGCCTCATCACTGGCTGAGTCGGTGGCAGCCACCTCGAGCGGTCCTTTGCCGTTCGACACAGAGATGGGCGATGTCGAACCCATCCACCGAGAGCCTTTCGATGCGGTGCCAGTCGGCCCTGACTCAGTCAACTCAGGGGTCAGCATCGAGGACGGACGCAGCTCCGAGGTGGTGGGATTCGGTCCCACATCGCGAAAGAAAAACGTCGTCTACTATGCTGACTGGTGAGTCGTTTGCACCTTGTATTGGTGGCCGTGGCTCAGATGGGGATACTCACACGAGACACAGGAGCATCTACGACGCCGCGTTTCTGCCTCAGCAGCTCCCAGCAGAGGACATCACGCACTTGCTTTACGCATTTGCGGGGATTGAAGCCGATGGATCTGTGTATGTGTCATCGATTGTGTGTCCAATTCAACCAGGAGTGCATCATTTAAACTAACTGGCATCCAATAGCGTCTCGATGGATCCTTGGGCAGATGAAGAGAAGATGCTCTCCGTTCCCGGCGGTTCTGGAAGGAACGATACCCAGGACGCCAACGACGTCCACGGGGCAGTGGAGCAAGTCTTCTTGCTCAAGAAGAGGCATCGTCACATGAAGACGTTGCTGTCCATTGGCGGCTGGAACATGTCGCAATCGGGCAAATTCGAGCCTGTCCTGGGCACCACCGAGGGCAGGATACGCTTCGCCAAGACGGCGGTCAACCTGCTCGCCAACTGGGGGCTCGACGGCATCGACATTGACTACGAGTACCCCATCAACGAGCGCGAGGCCGTGGGATTCGTCGACCTGCTGCGGGAGTGTCGGAAGGCCTTGGACGAGTACGCGAGCCACCACAACCAGCGGTATCACTACCTCCTTACCGCGGCGGTGTCTGCCGCACAGCAGCACTACAAGTGGCTCGACATGCCCGCAATCGATCAGTATCTCGATGCGTGGCATCTAATGGCCTACGACTACGCCGGCAGCTGGGACGACCAGTCCGGGGACCAGTCCAACGTCTTCCACGACGCCACGAACCCCAACAGGACCAGGGCCAACTCGGACCAGGCGGTCAACGACTACGTTGCCGCGGGCGTCAACCCCGACAAGATCATCCTCGGCATCCCCCTCTACGGCCGCTCGTTCATGAACACGGACGGGCCTGGCAGGCCGTACGAAGGCGTGGGGGAGGGGTCGATTGAGAAGGGCGTCTGGCTCTACCGCGACCTGCCGCGGCCCGGCTCCGTCGTCAACGTCAACCGAGACATCATTGCCGCCTACAGCTACGACAACGCCACCAGGGAGCTCGTCACGTACGACAACTTGGAGACGACGGCGCTCAAGGCGGAGTACCTCGGCAAGAAGGGCCTCGGCGGCGCCGTCTTTTGGGAGGCGTCGGGCGACCGCAGCGGCGACGAGAGTCTGGTCAAGGCGGTGGCCAGGAAGATGGTCTACCTCGACAATTCCAGCAACATGCTGAGCTACCCTCAGAGTCAGTTTAGCAACATTCGGAATGCGACGAGGTGGTGATTACTTCCTTGTTCTCCTTCTGGCTTGGACGTGAGGGGACGGTCGTTTGCTCGGTTGGCTTGAAATGGTCTTGCGAGGCGTTTTTGTGGCTCATAGAGGTTTTTGGCTCGGATACTCTTCAGGGGGTCTGCTTGAATTTGGCGATGCATCGTTTAGAGCGGTCGAATGGTAACTCAAGAAGTGATGATACCCGATCTTGTTTAGATCACGTTGTGGCTACCTACCTACTAGGCATGATCAACTCATTTAATCTTTTAGAATATCTACCTCCTCAACTTGTTCTGGTTCCCCCAATCCAGCAAGCCACAGGGCACTATCACCAGGTACTAGGCAACTTTGGCGGCGACTTATTCTCTCATAAACTTTGACCCAAGTTCGATCGACACGCCATCGATCAACCGCCTAAAAATTCCAACATCTTGTCCATACCCAGTTCGTGTGTCCTTCTTCTGCTTTCGGGGCGTCGGCCGATTAATTTAGGGACTAAGCCAAGCGTTGTTCGGCGCTGTTCGTCAAAGAATTTTTTGAAGCCTCTCTCTGCGTCGGGCTTCTCTGTGTGCCCAACCAGACACAAGGGCGCCAACGGGATTTGATACATTTGGCTGGATTGGAGTGTACATTGGCTTGGCCCCCTCTTTCTCTACGGTCATGTCTTTTCCGAGGGCTTCATGGCTTATTGACAGCTTGAACTAGAATCATTACAAAGAGGTAGAGCCGAGATGCGAGAAGACTGATCTGTCTTGAGTAGAAGAACTTGAAGGTAAGAAGAGGCACTTGGAAACCGCAAAAACAAGAAACACATTATGGGTTGTGGCGTGGAACGAGGAGCAAATGGAATATAGGGTGCGGATTGACCATGAGGTATGTTCTGCAAGGGCGTCTACCCTATTCTGCTGCCCAATAACGATATGTTGTTTCCCCCTTTGTCACATGAAAAAAAAAACGGAGAGTATTATATTAAAAAATTACTGCAAAGACATCGAACCTCACTTACTCGTCAGCTGAACGACGCATCTCTGCAGAAAAGGAACAGGCGGATTCATGACGAACTATCACAAGCCTTGACCTTCTTCGTCTCGATACATAGCACAATCTGCCCCCCCTGGACAACCGAAGAAGAAAAGCACTTGGCACCGGCAGCAAAACCCTTGTGCAAAACCAAGAAGGCACTAATTCACTTAAATGCAATCCTGTTTTCTCTTCCCAAGTTTCCTACCTAAAAAGACAGAAATTACAGACGGGCACACACGCACCCCAGACTTTGAAAAAGAGAAAAATTACATGCCATCCTGACTCTGTCCATCCCCAGGTGTATGAGAAGCGTCCACGCCGTGAAACGCATCTCCAAACGCCGAGTCCTCCATGTCCATCTGCAGATCCAGGCCGTCGCCGAGCCCGCCCGCCGAGCCGTCCAGCTCCGGGGCGTCGTATCCCGCCAGCGCATCGCCCGCCGTGTCCAGGTCGCCGAGGGAGCTGAAGTCGTTTTGGTCAAAGGACGCGGAACCTCCCTCCGTGACCGCGGGAGTGGCTGCTGCCGAGGGGGCCTTTGTAGTCGCCGCCGGTGTTGATGCTTTGGCTTCGTCGCCCTCTGTAGCAGGGGCGTGAGCGGGAGCGGCAGCGGCAGCAGGGGGCGCAGTAGCAGGAGAAGCAGTGGTAGCGGCGGAGGCATCATTGGGAGGCTGAGTCGTCGTCGCCGCCGTCGTCGTTGCTGCGGTTGTGGTCGTCTGAGCCGCATCGTTAGCCGTTGTCTTGTCGTCATCCTTGGGAACAACAACCCAGTCTCCGCTCCCAGTGCCATGGTCGGGCGTTGTTCGTACCTCGTTCTCGGCAGCAGTGTCAGTTCCGCCCATCTCTACGTCTGCCGAAGGCTGCGGCGGAGCAGCAGCGGTTGGTGCCGAAGGTGCTGGTGCGGGTGCGGGTATGGACGCGGTAGCAGAAGTGGATGGAGGTGCTGGCGCTGGCGAGGCGGCGTTTGCAGCCTGCGATGGAGTGCCTGCGCCGGACGGACCGGCGGATGGATGGGCTTGAGGCGTCGGGAAGTTGTTGACCGGCGTCGACGCTGCAGAGAAGCCAGTGTGCATCTGGTCCAGCAGTCCAGATGCCGTGTCACCCATATCCATGTCGGTTTCGCCCATCATGACGCCGCTTGCTTGGGAGCCCGCCCGCGACGGCTGCCGCGAGAGCTCTGCTGTTGAGCCCGGTGCGGGAGGCTCAGGGGCCGGGGCTTGGTAGCCGCCATCTTGGATGCGCTTGGAGAGCGGCAGGCCGACAATCTTTCGGCCCAGCGATGCCTCGACCTCCTGCACGATTTGATCGATGGACTGCTTGGAGACATGACGGCCGGCGGGCTCATCCTCGGACTGGTGCATTCCGTGTACCAACAGAGGCCCGTCATGAATGGCCCTCAGCTCCCTCTCCTTTGTCTTCAGCACCGAGTGCTCCCTCAACGCGGCCATTGCCTTCTGATGCTCCTCTTCCATCCTTCGCATCTCGGCCTGGGTCGAGCTAACATAGTTGTCGACGCGCTTGCGGAACTCGTCCGCTTGTCCAGGGTCCAGACGCCCGACATATGCCTTTTCAGGGGCCTGGCTGTATGCCTCGCCGCCCTGAGCGGTGAATATGCCCTCTGTGAGGGACGCCAGCTCGCCCT
The DNA here is from genome assembly GCA_020002365.1 of Trichoderma gracile. NCBI lineage: Eukaryota > Fungi > Ascomycota > Sordariomycetes > Hypocreales > Hypocreaceae > Trichoderma > Trichoderma gracile. The sequence continues at coordinate 1,731,085 of JAINEY010000006.1, forward strand.
TGAGGCCCAGTCCCAGGTCCGCAGGCGTGATCTGACCTATCCTGTACGCCGAAGAGAGAATCTCCTCCATCCACTCGTGGTTTTGCTGGTAACGGCTCATTGAGATTTCCCTCGGCGTCAGGTGATCAAACATGTCTCCCCTCGAAATGTCCTCGTCGTCGTCAAAGGCGGCATCGACGGGCGGCATCCCCGGTGGCAGCGCGGCTTGCTGAGCCTGGGCCTGGGCCTGGGCCTGAGCCTGAGCCTGGCTTTGGCGAGCCCTCTTAGTGGGCGGACCCGGGGCCGGCGGCTGAGCAGGATATGCCATCTGCTGAGGCACGCCTCGGGGATTCATCTGGGGGCCCATCTGCTGGCGGGTTAGCTCTGGTAGCGAGGGCCAGTTGACCCTGTCGGACAGCATGAACTCCTTGCGGCGGATCTGGCCGGCTCTCTGGAGGAAGTGGCGCTGTTGCATGATTTGGTTTACTCGGTCGTCATACGGAATCATGGCGACGGGGATACGATCGTTCATCTCCGACGGGCCGTAGTGCACAATGAACAGGTTGGGGTCTGGCTGCGGGGGGTTGGGGTGTCCGGGGACGGGAACAAGTCGGAATCGTCTTCGAGCGTGGAGGGCGAACTGCTCGCCGGGGATATATCCTGCCTTGAGATAGTAAATCTCGAGCATCTGCCATACAGTTGTCAGCCAGTGTCCAAGGTCATTCACCACGGTTCAATGTTCTCGAAGAAGAGAGAGCGAGAGGGGAGGGAAGAGAGACTAACCAATCCATTGCCCAGGTCGTGCTTGTAAATCTGTTCCGGCGGCGCCCAGACGAAGCCATCCGTGGCGAAGTTGGTCCCCAGCCGCGAGAGAGGCTGCCATGTTAACAGAATGGTGCCGTCGGCGGGCTTGTCGAGATACGTCCAGAAGAAAGGCGCCTGGTCTCTGGCGATCTGGGGCGCAGCCATGAGCCACTTGGCTACCTCGTTGAAGTCGAGCCGGGGGATCGCTGGGTATCGGTACGACGAGATGAGGTGAACATGCGGCATCTGTTGTTTTCGGCTGTGTTAGCAGCAGCAAGACCTAGGTGGCATAGCGACGGCTTGTAGGAGTCGCATAGCGAGGGGGACTTACGAGGTCCTGGGGGACGCTGTTGCTGGGATTGGGTTGCGCCATGTTTGCTGCAGTCGATTGCTGTGAATCGTTTTCGATATTGTATTAGGAGGCAAAGGCGTTGCCGACGAGGAATTTGCGTCCAGCTACTCTATCGCAGCGCAAGGAACCCAAGGAGTATTAAGACAATAAGTATATAATAGAAAGAAAATGGTAATGAATAAGCACCCGCGAGAGGCTATCGCGAGCTGCAATATGGCTGCAATTCGACCGGTCAATCCGGGACTTGGTCCAATGCGCGCCGCGCAGCACGTAAGAGTGTGCCGCCTAGAGATTCCGGGGGAGATGAAGTCGGCGACGCAGATGCAGCGGGCGAGGCTGCGAAGAATTGGAGATGCACAGGCGTGATGGTATGCGAGAACGTGCGGCTGTCGTTTGGAGTCGCGCGAAACCCGAATTTGTCGCGACGAGGCTGGACAAAGGGCGAGCGGCCAATGACAATGTCTCATTGGGTGCAAGGGTGGGTCCGCCTCTCGGTGAGATTCCAAGGTACACGCAAGGCTCTAAAGTACAGACACGGTACGACTTCGTACTGTGACAACAGACCTCTTGTCCTCGACTAAAAGCATCTGAATAAGATTATGTATATTCATAGTGGCTGATACTCCGTGATTGCAACGCATAGAACATCAGTAAGCTTGAAGTCGAGGCAGGTCAAAGATCTACTCTCAACATACCAATTTTCTGCCACAACCTCGACTCTTATACACTCACTCATAGAGCACAGGGCATATAGGTAGACACATCACTTGCAATGAGTCGAAACCCGCTGGTAACTTTTACTGCTTTTTTGAATTCGCACTACAGACCTAATTATCCCTTTTTATGTAACATTATCATTGCTATTCATACCCAACTTTGACTGATTCTCCCCCCCGACCTCTTCTAGCCAAGCAACTTTATGCCTGGTATGTTGAGGCGGAAACGTTGCCACCACGGCCGGTCCAGTTGACGTGGATGTCCTTGCCCTCGGGGTACTTGTCTGAGGCAAACTCGGGCTTGATGTGGAAGGTGTGGGCGCCAAAGTAGTCACGCTGGGCCTGCAGCAGGTTGGCGGGGAGGTCCTTGGTGCGGTAGCCGTCGAACCACGACAGGGCGGTGCTGAAGGCGGGAGTGGGGATACCCAGCTCGGCGGCCTGGGCAACGACGGCTCTCCAGCCGGGCTGGGCCTTGTGGATGGCGTCGTTGAAGAAGTTGTCGAAGAGCAGGTTCTTCAGGTCGGGCTCGTTGCGGTAAGCAGAGGTGATGTCCTTGAGGAAGACGGATCGGATGATGCAGCCACCACGCCACATGAGGGCGATGGAGGGCTTGTTGAGCTTCCAGTTGAACTCGCGGGCAGCCTGTGTGAGAGAGTATATGTTAGCTCAAATTCCCACGATCATTGCCATGGGATAACCGCAATGTCCTTACCTCCTGCATGAGCATGAAGCCCTGGGCGTAGGAGATGATCTTGGAGGCGTACAGAGCCTGCTCAAGGTCCTCGAGGAACTGCTCCTTGTTGCCCTCGAACTTGCCGCTGCCACGGGCGACATAGCGGAGCTTGGTGGAGGCCAGGGCACGCTCGTCCTTGATGCCGGACAAGCATCGGGCCAGGACGGCCTCGGCGATGAGGGTGACGGGCATGCCGAGGTCGAGGGCGTTGATGGCGGTCCACTTGCCGGTTCCCTTCTGGCCAGCCTTGTCCAGGATCTTGTCGACCAGAGGAGTGCCATCGTCGTCGTTGAAGTACAGGATGTCGCGCGTGATCTCGATCAGGAAGGAGTCCAAAACGCCCTTGTTCCACTTGGCAAAGACGTCACCAATCTCCTTGCTGGAGAGACCGAGGCCTCGCTTCATGATGTCATAAGCCTACGAGACGAGCTCCTGTTAGCCACGAACCAACGCTTGTCATTCCCATATGCCAGCCCAGCCCATGCATGTGTTACATGGAGGTAAACGAGCTGAGATTCGAGCCAGACTTACCTCGCAGATGAGCTGCATGTCACCGTACTCGATACCGTTGTGAACCATCTTGACGTAGTGACCAGCACCCTCGTCGCCGACCCACTCGCAGCAGGCCTCGCCATCGCTCTTGGCGGCAATGGCCTGGAAGATGTCCTTGATGTAGGGCCAGGCCTCCTCGTTACCGCCGGGCATCAGAGAGGGGCCGTAGCGGGCACCCTCCTCGCCGCCGGAAACACCGGAGCCGACGAATCGGATCTTCTTGGCGGCGAGCTCCTTGGTGCGGCGGTTGGAGTCGGGGAAGTGGGAGTTGCCGCCGTCGATGATGATGTCGCCCTCGTCGAGGAGGGGCAGCAGTCGCTGGATCCACTCGTCAACGGCCTTGCCAGCCTGGACGAGGAGCATGATGCGACGGGGGGACTTGAGCTTGCTGATGAACTCCTTGTCGTCGTGGGCGCCGACAATGGACTTGCCCTTGGCCTCGTTCTCCAGGAAGTGGTCGACCTTGGAAACGGTTCGGTTGTAGGCGCAGATGGTGAAGCCGTTGTCAGCCATGTTGAGGATCAGGTTCTGTCCCCTGTGAGAGCGGGCGTGTCAGCGGATACGGCGGCCAACAAAGACCCGGATTAGGAGGGCATTCGGAGTGGATTGGTTTGCAACTTACATGACAGCAAGGCCGATGAGGCCCAGATCCGCGCTTGGAACATTGTTAGCATTATTTGAAGCTTGGGCGGCAGAGGAGGAGGAGGAAGAGGAGTCCGGTTGCGATGCGCCGCCAAGCTTGATGTTGGCGAGGCGAGCGCTGCCTCAGGGCTATGAGCGGGGGACATAGAACGAAGGAAACGAAGCTCAGAGATTGATATAGCTCGCGAAAGAACACAAGAGACAGGGGAGACTGAGGAAGAGAGAGCAGACGAGGGATGGAGGCTGAAGAGCAGCAAGCAGCAAGCACGGAGCACGGAGCTCGGAGCATTCAAAAGCTGCAGCAAGCCAACAGCGAGCAGCAGCAGCAGAAGCCGCAGCAAACAGCCGACCAAGTCTCGTCACCGCCTCGCCCGTCAACCCAACTCAGAACCACTCAGAACCTCAACACCAGACAAAAGAGGCCACGATGCCGCCGCCTCTGTGCGGGAATTGAGGTCATCCACAGGTAATGAGCTGGGCTTTTTCGGGGCGGGGTGGTGGGGTCAAGAGCTGAGGGAGTGAGGGGTGAAGCAGACAAGGAGAGCTGACTTACACAGGGCCAGACATTGTGAGAGGATTTGGCGAGAGAGAGCAAAAAAAGGGGGGGTATTGGATTGAATTTGATATTTCAAAAAAAGAAGCACGTCAGCAAGGACAAGCAAAGTTGGGGATGATGAAGAAGAGAAGAGAGAAGGGAGCAGCAATCCAGGGCGGATGGGGAGGGAACGGCGTAAGTAAATATAGTGGGATGGTGGGATGCACGTAGTGGCACGTAGTGGGAACACGGGGGGCCGGAACGGGGGATCCATCGCCCAACCATATGGTGAGGTCCATGCCATCAACAACGGCGGGCAGCGCCCAGGGAACAGGCCCTTACAGTACCTATTTCGCCGGTTCCTCTTGGTCCGGTCTCCAGCTAAAGGTACGAGTACTTAACGGTACTTGTCCTTGCAGGTGAGGAAAAGCGGGCGGTGTGCGGCGGCTGATTGGCCAGACGCTGTTGCATCGTCATCGCGGCCTCTTTTACCTCGTGCAAACTTCTAACCAGCCTACCTTACCTATACTCGTATAACATGACACACATCCTAGGGTCGCAAAAGACGAGACGACCAGTCAAGGGGCCCTCACGCAAGGCAAAACAACACCAATAACTGCTTCGGGACAATCATATGAGCGCAACTGCCAGGCCATCCGACCATTGCGTCTGTCCGCCCCACCCTCCGCGGCAACCATGATATCTCGCCTCTCCCATGGCCGGCTGCTTCGGGTTGAGTGCCATTCAGCATACGGGAACTTGCCGTCAGTAGTAATCAATTACATACCTGCGTGTAATAAGCCAGAGCGTAGCACTACCGGGGTCTTGGGCAGTCTGAGGTCGAGTCACTGCAGCTAAAATGTCCATAAAACTGCTTACATGCTGCAGCTCTTCCCTTCCATACCGAGAAACATCACATTCAGAGGGAATACAGGAGCAACAAGGAAAGTACACAATACACTCTTTTACATGGAAGGTTTCAGACGAAGGAAGCATTAAGTACGTTATGTCTACATGCTACAAAGACTATAAGCCAAGAAAGACCCCGGCAGCCATCTCGACAGCAGACAAGGTACATAGTCCGGCTTGGTGAGACGTCGTGCCCTTTCACAAGGAGTTGCCATCCGACACCCGGACTGTCGAACGCGCTCCCGCTTGTCGCCAATACGGGGGTCATATACTAGGTATGTACATAGTGAAAGTGCCGTGCATGAACCAAAAGAGAAACAAGAGGCAAAAGACTAGAAACGGCCAAAGTTCCAAGCATTCTTCATCATCAATGCGGCCTGCGCTGTGCCATCTGCAAGTCAGCCCAGTTCTTCCCGTCCCACCCTTTGGGGCAATGAGGTAATTTGGCATGGGGGAATCGAAGTCGCTAGCCAGAGGCCATTTGAGCTCCGTCCAGTGCCGGTTGGGGTTACGGGCCGAAACAAATCATGACAAGCCTGAGCCACCGAGCAAAGCAGCTTGGTGTTGGTATTCAGTACTACTAGAGAGGGGAGAAGGGGGCAAAGACGGAGGAGGGGACTGTGTTTGATAAAGTGGGATTGTTTGATCTTCCATGTGCTCAACAAGGTATGTGACCCCCATTCAAAACCATTCACAAAGAGAGGGGCAAATCGCCCGATTGATTGATTGCCTTTGGAATCGTTCTTTTGGCGGCACCTAAAGCAGTGCAAACGACTATTAAGGTAGAGTTGGAATAGCTTACATGTACATATATAGAGTAGGAGCAGCATCACCAGCTTCATCTCAAATTCCACGGCGAACTGGACAGACCATTCGTCCACTGTCTCACTTCTCCCCTCTTTGCTACTGATGTCGCCTCACCATGGAATAATACATCATCAGGCGCTTCTCTCCGGATCAAGTCGCAAATAAAACCAGCCCAGCCGCTCCGCGTCGCCTCCGCCGTGACGAATGTTCCAGTTTTCGCCGCCGACCAATCACAGGCCGCCCTGAAGTGCCTCACGATGAGGCCCAGCAAGGTTCCCGATCCCAGCCAAGCACGAGTAAGGACCCAGGACTTGCTACTGATCCCCTAAGCACAATGGACCCTCTCTTTCAGAGCCTCGAACAAAGGCCGTGCAAGTTGCATGCTTCTCTCCCTGTGTGTGAGGGCAGCTACAAATTGCAGGTACTGTATCATATTGAGCATCGTGAGAATTAGCATAGCAGTTGAGTAACTTGCTGCTCTTGATCCGTTGGGAACGATGACATATCTCATTGAGCCAACATTGCATTGCAACATGAACATAATCTTCTGTCCAACACGTAATAATCCCCAGAAGCCAGCAACACCAGACTGATGAAGGCCCTGCCTGTTCGATTTCCATCTTTCTTCTTCTGCCGTCACCTCCATCGAAAAAGTGGGCGAGCTGGGGCCGCTTATAAACCACAGCTGGACGCAAACCCAAACGCAAAGCAAAAGGACGTCGTCGGTCGGCCTTTGCGGGATTGCGGAATTATTCCTCAACACCAGCTTTCCATTGAAAAGCAACATCCGCCGGCCTCTGACGAATCGCAGCGTCGGCTGGCGGCTCATGCATGGCCTGATGGGCGCACGGCATCTCAGTGAGGCACCGCCCGACTTGACGCTGTATCACGGAAAAAAGATTCCAGTTCACACAAAAGCGTCATCCACAGCGTCTGCACCGATCCGAGGTGCTTCTTTTTTGCCTGCGCCCGAGCGTGCGGGTCTTTTTTGCAGCCGATCCCCGTTTATCGGACCACAGACGGTGAACCGGCAGCCGTTGGGCCTCTGCAAAGAGGGTGCATGTGCTGCTTGTTTGGCGCACGAGGACCAATCAGTGGCCGTATTCCTGCATGCTCGTCCGAAGTACTTTGCCATTTGAAAGAGAGCCCGGGCAAAGTGTGAGGTCATCGTGAAGAAGTCACGGCTTGTCACTCAGTTCATTTCGTCTTGATTGCTCTGCTTGCTTGGGCTGCGGTCGCTGCTGTCCATGATGCTGCCACTGCAATCGATGTTCGTATAGGCACTCTATAAATGCCCAATTTCCTCACTGTAAATGTATTAGGTAATATGGATGGAGAGTACTTTCAGACTTTTCAATCTGGCAGTTGCCGTTGCGCTGTTGACGTCACATGACTGCCAACAAACACTCAGCCAGCAATTTCTCCTCACGTGACCCAAGCCGTTGCCTCGCCGATTTTCTCGACTCTTTGATATCAACAACCAGCTGCAAACCCGCCACATGCTATTGAAGTCAGCTGTCATCTTCTAGACAAGAACAAGCCTCCTTCAACCTCGAATTCCCTCCGCAATCAGCAGCAGAACCGGTCTGCAAACAAGTGGGGAAAAACTTTGAGCTTTGGGACCGCTCAAAGGTACGTTTTTACTCTGCACAGCTTGCGCGAAACTCCCATACCCACGTCAAGACAAGACCACAAAAAGAAGAAGCGACGGGGTGTTCATCATGTCACATCCACCACCTCCAGGCACGAACCTCCCTGCGAGACCTCCCGCCGCCGCCGCCGCCGCCGCCAGCTCGAGGCCCGGCTTTCGATCGAGCTTCAGCCCTTCCAACCAGCCCGCCGCCGTCTCGCCGTCGTCATACTCGAGCGCCAGCTCCGCGCGAGCACCAAACGTCCCTGGCTACCCAGCAGCCAATGCAGCCGCCCACTATGGCGCCTCTTACCCCGGCTATCCCACGGCGATGGGCATGAACCAGCATGCCACGGGGTACTCGTACCCTCAGCAACCCCCGACATACTCTCACCAGCCGCCGCAGACGCAAGGCTATGCCGCTGGTGCATACTCCCAGCCGCACCCTCACCAGGGCGGTGGCCAGTCGTACCAGGGCCAGTCATACCAGGCACAGCCGTACCAAGCGCCGCAGTACCAGGCGCAGTCGTACGCGGCAGCACCGCGCATCCAGAACCCGTTCCCCACGCCTGGTGCTGCCGCCGCCGCTACCGCTACCGCTACCGCTGCCACCGCCGTGGCCGGTCCCGACTATGACCCGGACATGGCTGCCCAGATAGCTCAGTGGCAGAGCGCTTACGGACCCCGCGAGACCGACAAGGACGGCAAGCCTGTTCCCGTGCCAGAGTACCCGAAGCCCGAGGTCGTCGACCCGGCCGCGCAGGCGGACAAGAAGAAGACGGTGGTCCGAGAGGGCGGCGGCAAGAAGTGGACCGACGACACACTCCTGGAATGGGACCCCTCTCATCTCCGCCTGTTTGTGGGAAACCTGGCAGGAGAGACGACGGACGAGTCGCTGCTCAAGGCCTTTAGTCGGTGGAAGTCGGTGCAGAAGGCGAGGGTCATTCGCGACAAGCGCACCACCAAGTCCAAGGGGTACGGCTTCGTCAGCTTCAGCGACGCAGACGATTTCTTCCAGGCGGCCAAGGAGATGCACGGCAAGTACATCCAGAGCCATCCCGTCGTCGTCAAGAAGGCCAACACGGAGATCAAGGCGACTACGATCAAGAAGAAGCCAAACGGCAACAACAAGAACAAGAAGGGCGGCCACCAGAGCGGCAACCCCGGCAGCGGCTCTGCCGCCGGCGGCCACGAGCCGAGTCTAGGTCCCAAGTCCGGTGGCGGCGTGACGAAGAGCGGACAAAAAACGAAGAATGGCCTGCGACTCTTGGGTTGAGGTCGGCATGGATTGGTGTTTAGGGGGAGAGGGATCAGGATATGCGGGTTTATCGCATTCTTTGTCTGGCGTCTTGTAAACCGCAAAAGCTTGATATTCTTCGCCATGATTTGAAAGTTTGTTATTGCATATGCATTCGCACTACGGCGTTTGGGGGAAAAGAGGAGCTTGATCCAGGACATACCCGCTTATGGCACGTACACAAAAAGAAAGGGGGCTTCTCTTCCAAGTTGAGGATATCGTTGAACTTCTTTGGAACAATGCACATACGATGTCGGCTCTTTTTCTCTATAAATAATCAATACAAAAATCAATTAGAAATCGTCTCCTCATCCCGTCCAGCATACACCTTTATATTCCACATGGGGTATCTGTTTTGCTCTTGCTGTGCTCTAGCCGTCTTGTCTATGCTCTCCCGTCATGTATGCATGCTGATTAGTCCGCATCAAAACGAACCGTCTCCTCTTGTCCCTCTCTTCTTGTCTCTGTCTCTTCCTGCGTGACCCCTTCTATTTTTCTCATCTCTTCCTGTCCCAGTCTCTTCTCTAGCTTTTCTGCATTCTCACAGATTTCTCCCCGAAGAAACATCCTAGTACCCGGCTCAAATGAAATATACCAACACAATGACAACGACGAAGGAAAAAGAAAGAATATGAAGGCAATTTATGTGTTCCAGTGCCTTCCCATCCCCTGCCCAAATCTCCCTGATGGTGCGTAAATAACGATAACTGATACGAGGTCCATTGCCGGTAGATAGTGCCTGTACGTGCGTTGAAGGAAACAACTAGGCAGATAGCATATAAAACTGATATTCTGAAATGGGGGTAACCCGTGTTAGAGGCTCCCTCATTCAAGCGCATGTGAATATCGTTCAACTGTCTCTTCGTAACAGGCGGTCCCTCGACATATCCCTGTTATGATGAGAGGTCGACGACCGCAGGCCATTAGGCTGAATGTCGCCGTCAGACGTGACCAACGCATCGCCCCTTTCCATGTCCTGCTGGAGCAGGCCGGCAGTCTCCTCGGCGCTGTCGTCGTTCTCAAAGTCGCTGGCGCTGGTGCTCATGCCGGCGTCGACGTCGGTGACGCGGACGTGCACCTGCACCTGGGCTTCCTCGCGCATCTTGCTGATCTTGACGTAGTTGTAGGCGATGATGGCCAGCATGGTGGTGACGAGGCCAATGAAGTTGACGAGGGTGAGCTTGTCCTTGAAGACGACGGAGGCGGCCGAGATGGTGACGACCTCCTTGAAGATGCCGGCAATGGAAAGGGTGACGACCGAGGTACGCTGCAGCAGGGCAAACTCGGACGCCGTCATGCAGAAGGCAATGCATCCCGGGAACAGGAGGAACAGGGGCGTCATGAAGGTGCCCCATTCGGCACTGATGGCCTTGAGGCCTTCCCAGAGGGGCCCGAAGCCTTCAACCGGGATGGCAATGGAGAACAAGGTCACGAACATGACGGGCGTAAGGAAGAAGATGCTGGAAAAGGGGTTCGATGTCGCGGGGTTGCGCAGGAGCAGAATCTGGGTGAGACCCCAGCGGAAGCCGGAGAAGAAAGCTGCTGAGATGACGAGGAGGAAGCCGCCGAGTTTGAACTCGACTTCGCCAAACACCATGAGGATGACTCCCATTGTCATGGTTGCAATGATGGCAACGAGGCGCCAGGTGGGCTTCTCGAGACCAAAGGCGAAGGCGAAGAGGAGAACGAATGCAAGAGAGGACGACTTGCACATGGCTTAAGGGGCATTTGTTAGTCGAGAGACGCGAATACCAGAACCATACGAAACTCACTGTAAAACGTCAGGCTAATGAACTTGAGCGATGTGTTTCCCAGCCCAATGTCCAAACCAGTCGCAGCACCGCAGGGCCCAACTCTTGTCAGGTAAAAGAACTTGGACATGGTCGAGCTTGCTTCCGTCTCGTGCCGAGATCTGCCCATATCGGAAGTGTGGGATCGCTGTGGTCGCAAGGAAGGGATGAAGAAAAGGACGAGAGCCGAGAGGACGAACTGCACCAGCATGTGCATGGACGTTGTGAAGAGGGGGAACGCAAAGTTGAGGCGATCTCTATCAAACATCCACTTGTTATACTGCATACATATCTGTTAGAAACAACACTGTTTACACGTAAAGGGGGGAAATCTGCCTGCACAAGGCAGCCACACTCACCAATGAAATGGACAGAGAGAAAAAGTACCATAGCAGGATCAGGACAACGTTGATGACCAGCTTCTTGACAACGTCCTTGTCTGCCTCTTGGCGCTCTTCTGCCGATATGCTCTTGTCGCGCGCAATGCGCTGGCCCAGCTGGGTGATTTTCCGGCGCTTCTTCTGTCTCCTGGCGCGCTCCTTGTTGCTCAATCCCGTCTCTTCGTCGCTGTGCAGGTCGTCGTCGCTGAAACTGGCCCTCCCTCTCGCATCATCGTCGTTTCCAGAGCCGGCTGATGTGCTGCTACTGCCGTGATTTTCCTCCAGCAGGTCTGCGCGATCGGATAGGCCAGCCGAAAGGTGCTTTCGGCCTGCACTCCCGGCAGCCAGTGGCCTCGCCGGGGCGGCTGTGGGCATGTTGAGAGCGCTGCTCTTGCGCCTCCTGTGTCCTACAATGGGCTCCATCTCAATGTCCGCGCTGTCGCTCGGCCGTCCGCCGATGTGCGAGGAAGTCGCTGGCGAGGAAGTGATTCCCGCAAGGGCAAATGCCGAGGACTGTACGGATGCGCTCGTGGAGGCGCCTTCTTGGCCGTGCTCGGCTGAGGTGACGACGGAGGGAGAGAAGTCGGGGAAGGGCTCGGTCACGGCGGTGTCGATGGCGATGGAGGAGCGGCGTCGAGCGTGCGTATTGGTGGTGTCGGAGCGAGATTGAGACTGAGATTGAGACTGGGACTGAGACTGAGAGGGTTGAGAAGACGAAGACTGGGGATGAGGCTGAGAGATGGATTGGAGATGAGGGTTGGCGGACATAGTCCTCGTGCGAGCAGTAATGCTACTTGTAGTGGTAGTACTCGCAGCAGTAATGCCAGCAGCAGCAGCAGTGCAAGTATGTACAAGCAAGTAATCAGGTAGGCAATACTAATGAAGGGGCGTCCGGACGGGGTTCCAGTTCAGTTCACGTCCTGTCTGCTATGGGCTCGTGCTCGTGCCGCGCCCTTGTCGACGCCCATGTCCGGGATCTGGTTGGCTGCCGTCCTGCTTCTTTGGGCTCGACCGGGGTTTGGCCATGGACGCTCTCCGCTCCAGCGATGCAGCTAGAATGGAGATTGGGTCGCTTTCTTTTTTGGCGCGGATGATCAGGTGGAGATGGGCGTAGGATTGTGCACTGTGAAGAGGCGTGGACATGAATGCTGTACAGTAGCTTGCAGAAACTGTGTTTAGAGAGAGGATTGGAAGAGAGAGATCATGGGAGAAGCATCAGATCGCGAGGTGGGCATCTCGAGTCGTTAATCATCTGTTCTGGTAGCACCTGCTGCCAATTGGACGAGATGGTCTACATGTACTGTACCTACTAACAGGTATGCCCATCCATCGTCAATGTCAACCTGGAATGCTAACAAAATGCACTGCTGGCACAAGTACCTGCAAGGGGGGGGCCTCGACGGAGTGTCGGGCGTTAGTCTCAGGGTCATCAGGCGCCTCTCGGGGAAGCCTCCAGCAGGGGTCTGGGCCCTCTTGGCCCTGGAAGCCCAAGCATTTCAGGGGGAGTGTGGCAGGCGTTGAGAGGAGGTGGTACTTGGTTGCCATCGGAGTCGCGAGGACAGAGTACCTAAGGTACAGTACATGCACGCTGACACCACAGCATGAGTTTGGAACATGAAGTCTCACGATCCAGTTATACCTTACACCATTGTTCGCCTGCTGCTGCTTCCTTATCGATCGCTTATATGATCATGAAATATTGCATGTCTATTCAGTACTCACAATTTGCCTCTTTTTGTTGATATTGTTTGTACATACCTCTCCCCATCTAGGAGGCAGCCGGGAGCCCTAAATGGCAAGATTGATTGAAATATCGAAATTTGAAAGCGTCGGCTGGTCCCGATTGCTTGGCACCATCTCTGGCTGGCCCTTTCCTACGAGGACTCCCTGTAGCTGCCAAGGACCCGTCTTCCTTCCTAGGTATGTGCCGAGTACGAGTCCCTCCCCTCTACGACTCCTAAGGGTCTTTTCATGATCGGACCGTCGCGTGCCCTATATATTCGCGTCTCTCTGTAATCTACTAGTTCCTTCGTGGACACACAAGATGAAAGCGAACATACATACAAGTACAGTACATACCGTCAGCATCAGACCCTTCAACAAGGCTAAATGGAGACGGGATGGAACTGTGTGGATACACACGGCAGAAGTTCATGTAGCGCAGCGGGAAAACCAGAGGCCATGCAGTTTGTTCCGGACATCCGCCTAATTAATTCAACTTGACACATGGATGTCTCTGAAATCTTCCTGCTGGAGGCTTCAACGTTATAAGCCAGAGGCTGCAGGTACCAGCTCATCAGGTAAGGGACGTGCGACGGAGTACGAGCTGCGTGCAAGTCAAACCACGTCCACGTTCCTACGACCCCTTTCGGCTAAAGGAATGTAGCCGCATACCAGCAGGCATCAACAGTCCCGGAGCAAAGATCTGAGCATTCTCTGCTGTCACAATATTATCACAGATCTTCCAAATTGGTAATCCGTAGCACTGCCTGGTCTCCTGAACTGAACTGAACCATGGTCCCTGTCGATGCTACCAAGTGCCGGGAGTTCAAATCAGCGGCTTCCCCGCTCCAAGGAGGCAAGGACGGAATCCATCCGGGAGACGACGCTTGTTTGATACCATGTCCATTACTGCAACAATTACTTACCTACACACGTAGCTCGCATGGGAACGATGTTTACGTATGGTTCACTTCTGTAGCTTCATATCGGCTTCCAAGAATGACGCCGGGTTGTAATAGAGATCCCTAAGACTCGTTTATCGTTATTTGAACAAAGCCCGTTCCACCGCAAGAACAAGTCATTTTCATCGGACTAGCTAGATTGTTACCTTTGGGAAGCATGTCTATGAGAGTCTCATACATCCTCGTGAGTCCAGAACTCGACTATGATGTTTCTATCTAGAATCGATTTGATGCCAAGGCACAAGCACCTCCGCTACACATCACACTCATCCTCGTGATACCGTTGTTCTACAGAAAGCTTATGTAATCCAGCTTAGACGTCCAGTTCAACAGTCACATGCCGGCTATACCCCAACGGTACTTCCCGTCCGGTACCTGCACGCACCGGATCGTGTCTAAAGTCGGATCCGCCCTCTCTGCATCGCACCTCGGTCAAACCAAGGCCTGCAAAGAGCAACTGGATATCTTACGTTCAACTATATCTATCAGGTTCACTGATTACTTTGGACTGTATCTCATATTTGCCATATCATTACTTTATACCTTTGATCGTTGTAGAGCTGGACTCGGAACTGAAAGAGGTGTTCAGGACGAGGTTCCTCTGGACGGGTACATCCAAAGTATTCCGGATCCGCCACCCCCGGTTTCGCCGAGGCTATTGCCAACACGGCCCCTCTATAACTGCCATCCAACTGCTGTCCGGTGACGCTCTCATCTCATACATCCACACAACTACGAGTACACTCTCGATCCTAGAGAAGGACAAGTGTATCGTAATACTAGTTCATCACATACACAACGACAAAACATGGAAGACGCTTCCTGCAGCGGCTCAACGCCCTTCAAGCGCCTCGTCGATCACCAGTCTCGCGATCTCAGCCTCCACCAAGACAGACATGTGAGCCGAGGAGCTCTCGGCCAGAGCGTGAGCATCTCCCCCAGTTTACTTCCAGTCACCGTTGGTTCTATATCACGAATTCTCATCAGTTTACTAAACCTCTACCGCAGTCATTCCGCTCTTCACAGCTGCACCCCGCCCAGGGCCAGCAAGATGCCTTTGGCGCCTTCATGGGCAGCGCATCTGCCCTGCCCGGCTTCGAGAGCGATGCCGCGACCAGACTGACGCCCTCGCTACCCTTTGCTCAAGTCGCGCCACCACACGCAGCAGCCCATCCCGGCTTCTCCAGCCCCATGCAGATGCAGATGCAGACGCCGGCGCCGGCATCCGCCACGAGCAACTGGGCCGCCGACTTCAACCGCTTCACAGCTCAGCAGCAGCGGGCACCGGCGCCGACACTGACGCCAGCCCGGCAGATGAGCCATTCGCCAGCAGCCCAGACGAGCTTCCAGTCTGCCTTTGCGCAGCCAAACTTTGCCTCCGCGTTTGGCCAGTCCGCGTTCAGCCCTCCGGTGGGCGCGACGGCGGAGCCCGACTTTGACCAGGAAATGTCACGGTGGATGTCGGCTCACGGGGCCGGCAACATGCAGGAGGTGGACGCCGCCATGGACCAGATCGCCCGCGAGCTGGAGGAGAGCGAAGCAGTAGCCGCCGCCATCGAGGCCTCGCGCCAGACGCATGTCGAATCGCTCGAGATGGGCACCCTGTCGCTCGATTCCAAAGAGCCGGAGCTCGACACATCGCCCGCCATGGAGCAGGAACAAGAGCTGCAGCTGGAGCGAGAGCAACTTCATGAACCCGAACCGGAACCGGAGCTGGAAAAGGAGACGACGGACGCGCAGAACAGCAAGTCCGCCGTCGCCGAAGCCGCCGAGAAGTTGCTCGACGCGGTCAAGCACGAGAGCGGCGAGAAGTGGCAAAACTCCATCTTCCTGTCCCTGATGCGGGACTTCCGCGACGGCAGGAAGGACATTGTGGGCGACGAGATACGATCCACGGGCGGCGGCACAGGGGAGACGACGCCGGCAGTGCAGCCCGTGGCGACCTGACTCGGGACTTTGCCTGCCGCCACGAATTCTGAGTTGCTGGCGGGGAGGTCTTCGGGAAGCTTGGTTAGGTCGTGTGTTGCGTCTTTGAGCCAGACTTCGTTCTGACATGCCACTTTGTCTCTTTGCCCTGACTACCCCTTTTTCCAATCTCGTCATCTCTTGGTTTGAGGGGTAGATAGGGGTGTATTTTCCTTTTATAGTTGGAAGCATGGCGTTTTTTTCTTGGGAAGCGAATGGTGAGTCAGATGGGAATTTCCCTGCTGATATATCCATCATATCATGCATGGTTGCGATATCTATGGTCTTATTTTGCTGCTCATCATTGGGACGGAGAAGAAGGGGACGACAGCAAACTTGGAGACGTGTAGAGCAGAGAGATTGTAGCATAAGGGTACCACCTACATGGGTAGTTGTTTATAGGATACATCTCCATACTCAAATCACCCAAATCATTCCACGAAGTCATAAGTAATCACATGTGCGTAACGTGAACACGAAGACGGACCTCAAAACGCCAATGACAAATCATATTCAAACAGTTCGCGCTCATTCACTTCGTTCTCGGTATCGTATATTCCACGCACCACGAATTTTTGATGCCATTGACAATCCCCAACCCAAGAAAAATTTCTATATACACGCAGAAAGCAAAGCAGCCTTCACGCTGGGATCAACACGCTGCTTCCGCCAGAAGATGATGAAAGTCGAAATGGAAAAAATTAGCCGGCGGCCTCGCCAAAGATGAAAGCCTCCAACACCCCGTCAAAACGCCGTGGAAAAAAGCTCGGAAAACAACCGCCAGGATATGATAAGAGCCCCGTTCGCTCTTCTTTGAGTGCGAAAAAGAAAAGCATTGAGAAAGAACAAACACCGCTTAAGCCGAGATGTAACGCCAGCACCATGATGTAGATAGCCCCTCGAACCAGTGAGTAAGGAGCCCAGGGGCATGAAGATGATAAGTAGGCAAGCAAAAGAATTGAACGACGCCTACTGAGGGTGGGTGGGGGCGGGAGACCACCACACGCAGCCGCAGGGCGTCAGCTCAATAGCCTGCTGAGTAACCCAATGCTCGCTCCAGCTCCTGCGAACGGAGCGTCGGTCCCGCCGCTTCACTGGATAGGCCGCCTTTTGCGAGTCCGAATCCGGGTCAAAGTCCTCCTCAATGTCGACCACGATGGGGTTGCCAAAGCTGTCGGTCAGATTCTTCATGCTGCGTCCCTGGTTGTAGACCTGGACTTGGCGGCAATACGCCTTGGGAGCGTCCTCGACGACCCGGCGCTCAATGAACTTCATCGACTTCGGATAAGGGTGGAAGCCGTCCGTCGGGTAGGGGTTGGGCGCAGAGCTTGCTGTCGCGGTCGGGAGAGGCTGCGGGCTGGTGCTGTTCTGGATGGGATAGATGAACACCTCGAGTGTGGTGTCGGGCCACGTGCATATCCAGGGCTTGTCGCCGTTCTTGGCTCCGATGCTTGCGCTGCTCTTGGTCCGCATCACGTCGCTATCGGCGACAGTTGGGCGGCCCAGGTTGCTCCAGCGCTTGGTCTTTGCAGGAAAGTCATCCTCTTCAACGACGACGACCTTGTCATATGTGACCTGTAGCCACCACGCGGGGCCACGGCGGGGTTCTTGGGTGTCGTTGACAAGGATCATGGCCTTGCTATAGACGTTTGGAGGCTGCGTTCCCCAGAGGAACTCGGCATCCACAGAGTTGATGGCCTTGAGACTGAGATTATAGCACGACGTGTCCTTCTGCGAGGTAGATACGTCGACATTGACTTGGTAGTAGTTGTAAGGCAAGTTGCAGCTCCAAGCAGCAAGCTGGGTGTGGTCGCTAAGGCACGCATTGGGCGCCTGGTTGGTCGCGAGTGGCGGCATCGCATAGTTACCAACAGGAAGCCGAGGCAGAGTAATGGGAACGCTGGATAAAGGGATCACATCTGGCGCCGGCGTTGGAGTAGGGCCTGGGTAATTCCCATTCGGTGAACTGTTGGACACGTTAGCGGAATGGCCATGCGCATAGGGATATAGTAGGGAGTCAAGGGGACGGGGGGTGGCATACCCAGACGGGCGTGGTTTATGCCGCGACAAAACACTCCCTATGACGGCACCCAATATGATGCCAATCAGAAGAACGCCAATGAAGAGCATACAAATGGCCCAGTAGGGCACGATGCCCCATAGCTTTCTTTTTGCAACTTGCTGCCACTTGGTCGCCGGGGCCTTCTCTGCCGAGCTCTGCGCGGCAGTGTTGATGTCATGCCGACTGTGGGTAGAAGGCCTTGACCGTGACGGCTCAAGGTCTTCCTCGGTGGAAGAAAATTCGGGATTCCGCGTCGCCACTCCAATCCCCCCAGCGCCGGCAATCGTCCCGGTTGTTGGACTCTCAGCCCCCGCCATACCATCTTCCGCTACTGCTGCTGTTGCAACTGCTGCCGGTGTTTTTGATACGATGCCATGCTCGGGATACCTCGTATACGGGGGTAATTCTTCGGTGTGTCCCAGGGGTCCAACCAGGGCGCCTGCTTCTTCTCCGTCCGGGCCCAACTGCCTCTGGTATCCATGGCCAGATGTCGTGAAGCCGACGGGTATCTGATGAGGGGTCTCGTCTCCTGTAGTAACAATGTTCTGCGGATAAAGAGCATATGGATGAGCTGGGCCGCGAGGACCGTCGTACGAAGTACGGCTGGCAGGTTGGTCTGCGGAGGCTGTGGCGTCGCTTAATGTCCTCTGCAGATACATCTGATACGGATGTGAGGCGCTGGTAGGACCTTGATAAGGGTCCTGAGGTGGTAATTGAGGCATACCCGCGGACATCGACAATGAGGGGCCGGTCTGCAGGGAGTTTGAGCCATCGTTGCGCAGCGTGAGGGAGTCGTGAGGTCGTGGTGGTTTGATTGCGCTCGAGGGGCGGCCAGGCGTGGACGGAGGGGGTTTAGAAGTAGCAGAGGTCGAAGGCTGTTGGTAGGATGGTTCAAGCGTCAGCAGTCGAGCCTGCGAGGAGTCGGGTGAGGCGCTAGTGGGATCATTCGGGGTCGCGGAGGAGGATGAAGCATCGGTTGGTGGTAGATCCGTTGGGCGGAAGCCGTCAGCTACGGTGGCCGCGGCCAGATCGTAGGAGTATTGATCTTCGGTGTCGTCGACAGATTGCCTCGGCGGCCGTCCCTGGACTGGCTTCCTGTTGAACTCGGAGGGGTTTCCCTTGAAGGGATCCATCGCGACAGCGGCAAAATTGGTGTCGGATGGATGGAATCGCAGCGACGGCGACGATGGTCCGGTCAGGGCGAGGCCAGGAGATGATCAAGCGCAGCGGCCCTGAAAGGCCGCAGACGGCACCTATCAGCGTCCTCGCCGGATGGAGCGCGTATAACGTTGAATCGGCCTATAGAGGTGGTACGGCGACGACGACACGACGGGACAAAGACGGGAATGCTGAGTTCGCTTGGCCGAAGAAGATGCAAGTCGATCGGTGGTGTTGTAGAATGCGTGTAGTTGATGCCAGGCAGGTTGGTCAGTATCGACAGATCAAAGTCGCGCTCTCGTAAACCTCGTTATAGCAGCAACTGTTTGCATCGAGAATATCTATCGATCCGTCGATGATGGCATTCGGGACAAGGCGAGCGCTCAATTGGCATCAAGCCAGGTCAAAGAGGGCCGGATCGCGAGATTCGAAACAGAATTGGATCGAGTTCCAGTGCAGGTCGGGTAAAGATCAGGCCAGAGCCAGAGCCGTCGAAGCCAGAGCGGCTGGCATGGGGGGGCCGGCGCCCTGAGCGCCCACTGAAATGCAGCGCTCATGCAGCGCTAACACTGCTGAGTCCGGGCGCCAAAGAGCGAAAATCCTGCTGCAACGGCAGTTCGGTGACACGGTAAGTTTCGCATCTCGTGGGCGAGAGGGGCCAGCCTAGCCCGAGCAGGACTAGCGGGTCCAGATCAAGAGGAACCGGAGCCGTGCCATTGGCGAGCATTCTTTAGCGCGGTCAGCGGCGGATCTAAGCCGCACTCGTACATGTACAAGCTAACTCGGCAAGCTTCAGCACAGGCACAACAAAGGCACAGAGCAACACCAGCACTAACAGCGGGAGGCTTGCGGGCATGGGCCCCTGAGGCTTGGACGACGGACGTGGCCATCATTGTCTTCCTTTTTATTTATTTTCTACGAGCGTTTTGAGGTTCGTGAAATGATGAGGTGACGACTATTTGGCAGTTTGCATCTCATCACATGTCAGACAAGCTTTGAAACATCACGTGAGGCAAAATGGCTGGAAAGGGTTGAACTTTGTTTGGTCCTTGATGCGTGTATCTTGGATTCTCTCCCGACTTATACGAGGTAGCAGTACAACCGCAACCACGCCAGGGCCCCTTCGGCAGACATCGTCGGAGTCGTTAGCGAGAAGATAATAAACCTGCTGGAAGCACGCGAGCAAGGCGAGAAGAGTTTAAAGGCTGCATGACTGGCGATGGCTGCCGATAGCCGGTTGCCGCTGTCCCGAACGCGATGGTTTTGAAGGCCTCGTTCTCCAGCCTCGACCAATATATCGATCTGCCCACGTCTCTCAAGAGGAGACGCGATGGGAATGCGGACGACGGTGGGTGTCAACGCATCATTGGTGTTGTGACAGGTGCCAAACCTCACCAGATGCTCTGCTTATCTTGGAGTTCCCTGCACAAACTCTTGAGATAACTGTGCTGCCATCCTCGAGACCTTATCTGATACTTAACGACAGAGACATCTAACCATAGCGTCAAATCGCCCTGTTGCGACCAGTGCTGGCAGAGTTGCTCCTAACTGCTCTCCAGGTTCAGCTCTTCTGGACGTATCTTGACGAGAACAGAACACTCCCGAGTGCCTGTACGACGGCGTGGCAAGCCAAACATGACTTCCCTTGACAAAATGGCGACAGAGCTACAAATAGCGATATGGCGGAAGCCTTCTGCCCGAGCAGCTTTGGGGATTTCGAGGCTGGTATAGAATACACGCAACTTGCTTGACCTGCCTGGCAACACATGCATTTGAGATCAAAGCAGCTGATGGCGCATAGGTCCTGGATCACATGTACACCTTCCATCGGAGCTGTGATTTCAGGAAGAGAAATCACCAGCTGTGCAACTTCTGCTGGAGAGAAATACTCCTCATCGCCTTGTAGTAGGCAGAGGTAGCATGATATCTGACTGGGTGGTGAAGAAGGGAACAAGGCTCGGCACATCATCAGCCTGTCCTGTCGAATGATTGACCGCAACGCATGATTCTGGGCTTGCATGCATCACCATGCCTTTTGTGCAACACTCCAGAGTGCTGTGGCATTCCGGTGTCAAGGATAGAGGCCAATGGTTGTCGACGTCTCCCGCAAAGGCGTGTATCATAGGCTGCTCGACCTTCACCTCTTCGCCGAATCGGAGGATTCCATCCATTTGGGCCTGTTGCTACCAACTCTATGATGCCCAGCTACTTCGCTGAAACTGGCTGAAGGGAACACGATGTGCATCAAGACGTCAAGCCAACCCTCTGCGGTCCAAGCACCAAAGCATCATATCTGGGGATGAGGCAACAACAGACTGGAAGTTCCGGACTGCATTTCGTCATCTTCCACCTCCATCCTCAACGACCGCTGGCATAAGCAAGAACGCAATGATTCATCGGTGTTCCACTTGGCTGCTAGATGGACAGCCTACCTCAGGTATTCACGCAGCTGCGGGAGGCCGGCGGTGATGCAAGCAGCTGCATTCACTTTGTAGGCCTCCCACTCCAAACATGCACCTACAGGCTGCCAACTGCATGTGCCGCACTTCTGCCTGCCAGCCTGCCTGTTGATAACTGACTGAACCGGTGGGCTTCAACCCTCTGCCTGTCTTCTCTTCTCTTCTCTTCATCATCGTCATTGGTTGACTTCACTTTCCCCTCACTTCTCAGGCTATTCGTCCATCATCTCTCTTCTACAGCCCGGTGCTGCCTGCGCCTCGTCATCACTCTCTTCTCTCGCAAACAACGACACTTCTTCTTCAGTCCATCTATGTTGACAAAATCCTGACAGCTTGAATGCTCCTACGCCGCAATTATGTCCAGACGTCCGTAAGTCTTCTCCAGTGCCGCACTCATTTGCTTCTTATGCTGATATGTCCTGGGTTTTCTAGCTTCACCTACCCGACTCCTCCCTCCACCCCGTCGGAAGGCTCTCTCAAGCCGTGCTTCTTCTTCCTACGAAACAATACCTGCAAGTTTGGAGCGCGATGCAAGTTCTCGCATAATGCGAGCAGCAGCACACAGCCGGCCCGGCAGCCAAATGGGAGGCATACCGGCGTCGCTTCAAGCCTGCCCGGCAACAGACACGATCGCCCATCAGAGGGCAAGCTATCGAATTGGAAGAGAATTCTCAAGAGCGGGCAAGATACCGCACGGCCTTCACAGGCCATAGTCAGTCAGTTTCTCAGCCTGGCCGTTGAGCTCATGGATGGAGACGTCGGTGGCGCTCAGGAGACAATCAGGCTCCTCGTCACCGAAGCTGGCCTGTCTTTCATCAAAGACGTAATCGACCGGCACATTACAATGGATTATACGCTCATGAACGGCAACCGTCTCTGGGAGACGGAGATCAAGCCACTGTTCCAGATTGTGACCCATCCTCGTGTTGTTGACTCAGCCGTCTTGGAGCAAGAAGTCGCAGCCATATTCAACTACCTTGTCGGAGTGGGAGGTGCTAGGATGAACAATCTGTTCCACTATGTCGTCTCGCTTTTCCAACAATGGCCACACACGTCAAGACAAGGACCCCTCATAGAGGCTGTCGAGCTGTCTCTTGCAGTATTGGCCAAGATGCTGGACTGTAACACCGCAAATATCATCAACGAGTCCTTCTCGGCATTTGCCGACAGCTTGGCCAGCTTCCTGGATAAGTCAGAGGAGCCGGAAGAAGTGGTCCATCGTCTACAGGCAAAGAAGCATCTCCATTACATCCGTCAGCGTCTGCAGATTGGAGACGAGCTGCCAAATCTGGCGACGCGACCTCAAGCTTCTGTGACGCGAGAGACCTTTATGCTGACCCGAGATCTTCCTGGCCGCTTGTCTTTGGGAGGACCAAGACACAACAACGATCACGCAAGCATCGCCGACATCAAGATACTGCCCACGTACGACGAAATCATGTCGCCGCGAGAGGAATATCTGCCAACCAACGATTGCACTCAGTGGCACATCCCTGGCATTCGTGGGCGCCTTGACAGAGAATTCCGCCTCATACGAGAAGACACAGTTGGGCAGCTACGAGACGCAGTCCGCGATGCTTTTGGGCAGATTCGCAGCGCCACAGTCGGTGCCGGCCACCACAAGAATTCGAACAGCTTGCGGACGTATACGTACGGTTCTGCCGCTCTCATTGACATTCAGTTCGACACAAACGCTGGCCTGGATCTGATTGTCCGTTGTGATCAGCCTGCTGCAGTGCGGGAGCTAAGTGCTCGACAGAGAAGGGACTGGTGGGAGAAATCAAAGCGGCTGCAGGCCGGCGCTCTCGTATGCGTCTTGGATGGAACCGATTCCGTCATGTTCTGTATCGTGTCCGAGTCCACAATGAGAAACAAGGACGACAAGAAGGTCCGCTTTGACAAGAAGCCAGCGGATGAGGAGCCGGAGTTCCCAGACAAACGCGAGCCCCTGACTCTTTCAGATGACCAGAGCCACTTGCACGTCAATTTACAGCTCATCGACGCAAGTCGAGATGACGTTGCTCAAGCCCTTGACTGGTACAAGAGCATAGGGTCGTCACGCTATCGATATCTCGTCGAATTCCCTGGCATCTTGCTGGCGTCATTCAAGCATACCCTCGATGCTCTGAAGCAAATGTCCCAGAGGCCCAAGATGCCATTTGTCGATCTCTTGGCTCCTACAAACGTAACTACTACAGAAGTCGACCTGCAGCCCCCTTTGTACGCAAGGACGGCTGGCTTTGCCTTTGACATTGGGTGTATAACGAGCGATGAGGCCGAGTTGCTTGTTTCGCCACAGCGGCCCCTGAATGCAAGACTGATTGAGCAGCGAACAACCCTTGACCGTACACAATCATCTGCCCTCCTGAACACCCTGTCACGGGAACTGTCGCTCATTCAAGGCCCGCCCGGCACCGGCAAGAGCTACAGCGGTGAAAAGATTATCAAAGTCTTGCTGGCAAACAAGGAGATGACCAGTATTGGGCCAATATTGTGCGTCTGCTACACGAATCATGCGTTGGATCAGCTTCTTGAACACCTCCTTGATGACGGGACCGACAAGATTATCCGCATTGGCTCCCGATCAAAGTCAGAGAGGCTTCAAGCCCTCAATCTACGAGTGGTAGCACAGAATAGCGACCGCACACGATCGGAAAAAGGCAGCCTCTGGAGCATACAACAGGAATTGAATGAACTCAGAGACAGCATGCAGGAGTCGCTCCAAAGCCTCTCGGCATCGAACTCGCCACAGTCAATCAAGAGATACCTCGCGCACCACTTTCCCAGGCATCATGACGCGCTGTTCGGCGTGGAAGAAGACGGGTGGCAGAAGGTTGGCCACCGACCTGACACGGCCCTGCGGCGGTGGCTCATGGGCGGCTCGCGTGACAACCCTCACTGCCGGGGTCTTGGGGTCCTTAGGGAGACGAGACTATCCGCCATGAGCCACGCGGAGCGCCAGGCATTACATCGAGACTGGCTGGACAGCATCGTGGCTCCCATCGTTCACACCATTACTAGTCTACAAGAAGAGTACGCTGATCTGATGGAGCGGCGTGGTCGTGTGCGCAGCGACGTGGATTTGCGCTGCTTGAATCAGGCCAATGTCATTGGAGTGACAACAACAGGCCTGGCCAAGAACTTGGACCTTCTCCGAAAACTACGATGCAAGGTCATGCTGTGCGAGGAAGCTGGAGAGGTATTGGAGGCTCACATCCTGACGGCACTGTTGCCTTCGATCGAGCATGCCATCTTGATCGGTGACCATCTTCAGCTGCGCCCGCAGATACAAAACTACGAGCTTCAAAGCACCAATCCCCGGGGCCGACAGTATTCCCTGGACACGTCCTTGTTCGAAAGGCTTGTCGAGCCCCCACACCTGACAGACTTGCGGCTTCCATTCAGCACGCTGGAAACCCAGAGAAGAATGCATCCATCGATATCTGAGCTCATTCGGTCAACGCTGTATCCGTCCCTGCAGGATGGCGAGAACGTGATGAATTATCCCAAGGTGGCTGGAATGAAGGACCGGCTCTTTTGGCTTCACCATGAGCATCTGGAAGCTGGTGCGGCAAGTCACGACCCCCTGAATACCTCCCACTCGAATGATTTCGAAGTCGAGATGACCGTGTCCCTCATATCCCATCTCGTCAAGCAAGGAGAGTATTCGCAAGACGACATTGCGGTCATCACACCATACCTAGGTCAGCTACACAAGTTGCGTAGGCGAATGCAATCCATGTTCGAGATCTGTCTCAACGATCGCGATCTTGCCGAGCTGGAAGACTTTGAAGACAGAGACGGAGAGGCCCCCTCCATGACGGCGAATTGGAAACAGGCTGGCAAGACAACGCTTCTCAAGAGCGTCAGGGCCGCAACCGTGGACAACTTTCAGGGCGAGGAAGCCAAGGTCATCATCATCTCCCTTGTCCGGAGTAACTTGCAAAAGAGGTGTGGCTTCCTGAGCACGTCCAACCGGATCAATGTTCTACTATCGCGAGCAAAGCACGGCATGTATATCATTGGCAACTCCAGCACATACTACAACGTTCCCATGTGGGAGCAAGTCATTGATATGCTGACGGCAAGCGGCCGCCTCGGCACGAGCTTGGAGCTCCAGTGCAGCCGCCATCCGAACACGCCAATCCGCGTCTCCAAGCCAGACCATTTCCTGCAGTTTTCTCCCGAGAGCGGATGCAATCTGCCCTGCGACAAGAGACTTCACTGCGGCCACTCCTGCACTGGACGATGTCACTCGGACGTTTTACATAACGTCGTTGAATGCCTTGAGCCCTGCCCCAGGCCACGGAAGGGCTGCGATCATGCCTGTCCTCGGCGATGCGGTCAGCCGTGTCCAGCC
Organism: Trichoderma gracile; assembly: GCA_020002365.1. Taxonomy (NCBI): domain Eukaryota; kingdom Fungi; phylum Ascomycota; class Sordariomycetes; order Hypocreales; family Hypocreaceae; genus Trichoderma; species Trichoderma gracile. The sequence goes on from JAINEY010000006.1 coordinate 1,756,899, forward strand.
CAGTGCACTGTCGAGCTGAAGCAGACCAACCTCGAGCTCCCATGCGGCCACCGGTTGCCTTCGCCCAAGTGCTGGGAGAATCAAAATCCCTCTGCTGTCCGCTGCAAGGTCCTCGTCAGACGGACGGTGCCAGGCTGCAATCATGAGGTCGAGGTGCAGTGCCACCAAGACGTGACCACTGAGACGTATCGTTGCACTGCTATGTGTGGCCACAGCCGAAAGTGTGGCCACACATGCAAGAGTCCTTGTTCTAGATGCAATCAACGAGAGGACGGCAAGGTCACACGGCAGAATCACGGCATCTGCACACAGATATGTGGCCGGGGCTATTCGACATGTCAGCACAGCTGTTCTGAGCCGTGCCATGGCGATGTCAAGTGTCCTCCGTGTAAAGCGCCTTGTGAAGTGCGCTGTGGACATTCGAGATGCCCAAAGGCGTGCCACGAGCCTTGTGCCCCTTGTGCGGAGAATACTTGCCATTCGAGTTGCCCCCATACGAGGTGTACGATGCCATGCGCTGCGCCATGCGACTGGGTTCCGTGTTCTAGGCGGTGCGACAGAATGTTGGACTGTGGCCATCAGTGTGAGTCTCGTCTGCATAGGCAACTGTTATGTTGTGTGCGATCTAAAGCTGACAAGGTGTGTAGGTCCTTCACTCTGCGGAGAAGCATGCCCGGACAAGGCTTTCTGTCAGAAGTGTGCGAATGAAGCCGTGAAATTCATGTGTGTCGACTTCCTCGAGATGAAGGAGTACCATGAGATCGACCTGGACGAGGAGCCTTGCATTTTTCCTGACTGTGGGCATTTCCTAACCACCTCGTCAATGGATGGCCAGATGGGCATGGGGGCATACTACGACATGGATGAGGAAGGCCATCCAACACGGCTTAGCAAGACTTCCGAGCCTTTCTCGCTGGACAAATCAGGCATCCCGGTCTGCGCAACCTGCCGGGGCTCTCTCCGGAACATTGCCAGGTACGGTCGAATCGTGCGGCGAGCCATACTGGACGAGTCAACCAAGAAATTCCTGGCCTGGTCGCATGAGCAGTACCTCTCCCTGGCGGAACGGTTGATCAAGGAAGAGGAGAAGCTTGCGCAAGCAACAGCTGGACAGGCTGTCCAGGACAAGGCAGCCCCCTCGGCCCTTAAAGGCGGTCAGTTGATTGGCTCTGCCCAGAGGCTGAAACAGCTTCGAGGGCTGCAGAGGATGGTGGGAAAGGGACGGTATGACTCCATCATCGAGCTTTGGAGGCAGATTGGGAAGCACGCCAATAATGTTCGGCAGGAAGAGCAGCCATTCCAGCGGGTTGCAGACCTTGTGCAATTTGCCAACCGCGAAAACAAGGCGAGCCGAGAGGAGTTTCGATATGACGAATCTGTCATCCAGGTCAAGGGATCGCTTCTTGCAGACGCTCTGTTGCTCAAATGTGAGATTGCGATCCTTTTCGACTTTCATCGCTGGATGACGCGGGGAGGCCTGGCGCAGGCAGAGACAGACGTCAAGCTGGACTTGTCAGTTCATTGGTCTGATTGTGTCAGGCTCGTTGAACAGTCTCGTCTGCGCAAGTATGTGAGGGAAGAAGTACAGGGCCACATTTTCGCCGCGCAGCTCTGCGGATTGTGCCTATCGTTTGACGAGTGCGCCAGTATGTGGTCTGCAAAGAAGGGCGCCAAGAAGGAGCAAACGCCGGACAGCCTGAGAGAAGAGGCCCTGAGCCATATCCAGCAAGCTCGGGCGCTGTTGTCGCAGTATCCTTCAACGGCCTCATTCCAGGGAGAGGTTGACAACGTTGAGACGTTAATCAACGGCGGCATATACCGTCCAGTCACGGCAGAGGAAATGCGAGCAGTGTACAAGGCCATGACGAGAGAGTTCTCGGGCACCGGACACTGGTACTTTTGCGAGAACAACCATCCGTTCACCATTGGCGAATGCGGAATGCCCATGCAGGAAGCAAGATGTCCGGAGTGCGGCGCCAGAATAGGGGGGCAGAATCACCAGGCGGTAGCGGGGATGAGGCACGCGACAGAGATTGAGAATCTCGCGAGAGGCGTGAATGGACTGGGCCTGTGAGGAGGACTTGATGCCGGTAACTTTGCTTTTTGGACCCCCTGTCTTGTTTCTCTTCTCTCTTTGTTGCTTGATATTGTAGCTGCTGCCGTGTACCTGCACCTTGTGTTGACTACATTGACATTCTTGACAGTCTGACGCTATGACTTTTCACACCACTTCATTGTAAGGCTAGGAACAGACGCAGCACATGAAGGACAGTGAATGCTCACATGTGGTATGTGAGAGGTTGCGGTTGGGAAGTAAGCTGCTAGGACGCGCAAGAGCTGACACCATTTCAACAAACTACTCATTTGCAATGACACTTGTTGAGACTTTTTATGTCCCCTCCTCAGCTGACAGGGCCGCTTGGCCATCTTGTTATATTGATTCATTTGAATAGGCAAGTGGTTGTCAGCGTACTGTATCTGCATCCCATGTGTCTTAACGGCAAACGTTTTGTTCTGCCGTCCTTATGCCCTTACATAAGTTGCTAAGAGACATACCGACTGAGTCTGTACTGAAACCAGCTGCTAACTCACAAGCGCTTCTCAACCATGTATGAATATCTATTAATGGACGTTTTCCTTTCCATAGCCTAGGTAGAGCGGCCTCTACAGATCTCAGCTGAGCATGACCGGCGGTATTGAAGATGGCGCAAACACTGTTCCCATGCCGGGTCCGTTTCATAATGAAGGAACCGTGACCCGTAGTGGTTGATGCAAACATTTGAGCTTTCACCTTTGCATGGAAAGTCTCGCTTACATCCGTCCCGTTCGGCCGTCCGTGGCACAAAGAAAAGATGCGCGGCCGAAGCCAGGTGTACAAACAATGATGATTGGGCTTTATTGGTTTTAATTCGAGTGAAAGGGCGGATGATAATGAGAAAGTCCTCGTATGATGTCGGCTGTCGAGGATGGTTTACCGCGATGCACTCGAGCATAAAAAGGGGGGAGCGCGCACAAGATTTGGAGCAGCTTCCGTGTTGTGTTCAGAATTATTGCATTTGCCTTTTGGTAAGTGCAACCAAGCTTTCTCGAGGATTCATCTGACTGTTGGTTAACAAGTGCAGCTGTGTCAACATCACCAGCAATTCATCATCATCAGCAACAACAACAACATATAGGTACTTCTTCTTCAGGCTCAAGCTCAACCTCAAGATGCGCATCTCGACTCTTGCGGCGGCGGCCATTGCTGCCACGGGCGCTTTGGCAAAGCCTCGCTTCGTCATGTATTTCGATCAGTGAGTCGCTTTCATCACCTCAGATTGACGCTGTTTGCTTGAGCTAAGCATGACCCTGCCCAGATGGCACAAGGACAGCTTGCCTGATCACTCGGTGACTGCGGGCGTCACCCACGTCACGACCGCCTTTGCCGACTCCATCATATTCAACTCGGGCACTTGGTACAGCCCGTTCATGGCGCCGGACCAGGTCCGCAGCCTCTTCGACAGCGGCACCAAGCTCTGCCTGGCCGTCGGCGGCTGGGGACTGTCGGCCGGCTTCGATGCTGCTGCAAAGACCGACGAGACGCGGCAGCTATACGCCAAGAATGTGGCCGATACCATCAAGAACCTGGGCTACGACTGTGTCGGTGAGTCTGACGGTTGGCAGCGTACATGAGTCTTGAACCGTTGCTAATATTTGGAAAGACATTGACTGGGAGTATCCCGGTGGCAACGGCGAGGACTACAAGCAGGTTCCCAACTCGGAAAAGGCCTGGGAGATTGAAGCCTATCCCCTGTTCCTCGAGGCGATGAGAAAGGCCCTTCCAGAGAATATTGAGCTGTCGATTGCTGTGCCCGCCAGGGTCGAGGACATGATTGCCTTTACGGCCGAGAATGTGGCCAAGATCAATGGCATTGTCAACTACGTCAATGTGAGTCGAGAATGACTTGTCGTCTCTCCAATCTCCTTTTCATCATGCTCTGTATCAGCGAGAGTCACTGACCACTGAACTGGCCAGGTCATGACCTACGACCTCATGAACCGCCGCATGAACGAAACAACGCACCACACGAGCGTCAACGGCTCTCTCGACTCCATCAGCACGTACATTGAGCGCGGCCTGGCGCCCGACAAGATCAACCTCGGCTTTGCCTTTTACGCCAAGTGGTTCAGCACCCAAGCCGGCTTCCAGTGCACGACTCCCACCGGCTGCCCAACCGCGCTGCTTGAAAACCCCGACGGCAGCGACCCGCTCGTGTCTGGGGCCATCACTTTCGAAGCGTCGACGTATGCCGGCAAGCTCGAGCACGCCGTGGCCAATGGCATCGCGGACGAGGAACAGGGTGGGCAGTGGTGGTGGGACGCCGAGCAGGAAGTGTACTGGACCTGGGACACGGCCGACTTGATTGCTCGCAAGTTTTCGGAGATTGTGGTGCCCAAGAAGCTGGGCGGCGTCTTTGCGTGGTCTCTGGCGCAGGACAGCCACGATTGGAGCCGGTTCAAGGCTCTGCAGGCGGGAGTCAAGGGGATGGAGCAGAAGCAGGACAGTTGAAAGTGGACCTGGAGGTGGTGATGGATTGATGGACAGCGGTGATGAAGATGCGGGTTGCATTAGTGGAATCATGATCAGCGGACGAACTGTTATGCCGAGTTGAGATTGTTTGAGTAGAGTGTTATTGATGGTGTTTATCCAGATTACAGAGCATGTCTTATGATTCCTGATTCCCATCACCAACGCAGGCGCCCTCGGAGATTAACAGGCACACACAAAGTAGAGAAATAAGAGGTTCTCTCACGTCTCACAGGACGAGAGTCATGTCAGGTGTTATTCTGGGTAGTCTACTGTAGGCATTGTTCAGACTCGGCTGCATGTAGTTGAGGCGCCAGCAGCCACCGCTTGGAGGGTTCGTCGAGTGCTATTTTTAGGGACGGCTTCATCTCCGACGCATGGAAGAGATGGGGAGAGTGACATGCAGCTGCCTATACAAGGATGATGATGGTGTGGTATAGTAATAGGAGTACTAGTAGTATATGGATGGTGGTGATGAAGCTGCATGTGGGGGGAGAATCGTAGGGCCATGTGCCATCCATGTCTCTTGGCAAGTCGACATATGATGGGCATGAAGAGGAGAATATGTGAGCTAATACTTTGGAGATAGAAGATTGGGTGCATGGATGCTTAGGCATGGTGTTGCATCTTTTCCCGAGTTGATGCTGTCTTGACTTGGTCTCATGCCGAGCTCTGCCGATAGACGGAGGACGGCTAGAGTGTCAAAGAATATGAGATAAGTGGATATATACATTCTTCGTACCCATCACAACAGCGTACGAACGTCTCTTCAATGCTCCTTGTAGGCAGTCAACGTGAGCACAAAGCTGGAGAAGCACCTGCAGTGCAAGTATCGAGTTGGGGTGGACACTTTGCTACCGGGGACCGAAGCATCGCGGCGTAACCTGTACCTGGCCAGCCGGCTGCTTGGCGCCGGAGCTAAAAGTCGGCAGTACCTAGCGGGCAATCGGCCGAGTTAGCGCTTTGTCCTTGATGTCGATGCTTGGCTATGAGCAGGCATGATTTTGCCTCTGAGTATATCGATTATAGTAGCAGGACTGTTAGGGTGAGCTTCATAGATACAGCATGTCATCACTGGAACAGAGAAGGCTTTTCCTCCTCCTTCTGAAGCAGTCATCATGAGCTTTGGCCGTTGCCCAAGATATACTGGCCTTAACAGTTCCATCAGAAGAGCCAAGACAAGAGTTGATGTTGATACGACTCGTCATGAGGAACAACAAGACCATGTTCCGCTTTGAGAGGCGAGAATGCAGGGATCTCTCTGCTGCGTCCGGAGCTAATGCATCTTGTTCCTATTAATAGCCTCGCGTCGCATCGCACCACAGACCAACTTTAAGCGCCAAAGTCGAGGCCGGATCCTGGTCGCCGTTGCTCAAGGCAAATCCACAGCGCTGGAGCCCCGTCCTGCGATTGGGCCGTCTAATGCACGCTCTTGGAGCTGCTGATCCCCTGGTAAAACCTGTAGCAGTAGGAGATGGGGGAAACGGGCGGGCGAATGGGCGGCTGTAGCTGTAATGGTATGTACTGTAATATTACAAGTTGATGGAGTTGAAGGATCTTTGCTGGGCGGATGGGAGGTTCAGTTAGTTGGTGAGTACAGGCACTTACTAATGGCGAGTTCTGCCGAGCCGAGTTTCCATACATAATAACTAAACGTGCCTCAGTAGGCGCTCGTCCATCCATGTGAGATTCTGTTTCTCTCCAAGCCATCTCTCTCCTTCTCTCTCTCCCCTCTCTTTTCCTCTACATACCTCTACTACCATCGAACCATTCCATCAATACGTCGTCGTCTTGCTTAATACTTCCTCCATCTTCCTCGTCATGATAAGATCTGAGAGCGCCCGTCTCTAAAGCCAGCGACAGCGACACCTCTGACGAAACGCCGTTACATCGACTGTAACACTAAAATCTTCCGAATCGACGCGACCAACAGCATCTTTTGCATTCGACAATACATACTAGCATCATACCTTATACTTGGATACTTTGCTCTAATCGATCATCGACTGGATTCGGGTCCCAAATATCAAAGAATCATGGCTGCGAGAGGCTTCCTCGCGGCAATCTCCTGCCTCCTCGCGCTTCTTCCACTCTCCTCGTGGGCGCATACCGTCATCGTCTATCCCGGCTGGCGAGGCGACAACCTCATCACAAACGAGACGTTCCCCTACGGCATGCAGTGGATGTATCCCTGTAAGCAGACCCGCCCGCCCGTTCCCGTGATGGCCTCATTCACTTCTGCGACGCAAAAAAAAGCAGCTGCTGCTAACTAACACCTCCCTCAAAACCCACAGGCGGCGGCATCCCCCTCACCACAAACCGCACATACTGGCCCACGACCGGCGGCCCCATCTCCTTCCAGCCCGGCTGGTTCGTCGGCCACGCAACGGCCACGCTGCAGGTCAACCTGGGCCTCGGCACCGACGGCCCCGACGGCGGACCGCTCGAGATGAAGCACCAGATCGTCCCGCCCTTCTCCATCGTCGGGCCCAGCAACAACCCCTTTCCCGGCACCATCTGCCTGGACAAGGTGCAGATTGCGAACCCGGCGGATATTGGCATTAAGGCGGGCGTCAACGCGACGATTCAGGTGCTCATGAATGCGCAGCACGGGGCTGCCTTGTTCTCGGTGCGTTTTCTCTCTAATGTGGACAGACGATCGGATGGGTCAAGATTGGAAAGCTAACAGTGTGATCAGTGCGTCGACATCACCTTTGTCGAGCCGGGTGACAAGCGGATCCCCGAGGTCAACGGCACCAACTGCTTCAACTCGTCCGATATTGGCTTTGCCGACATTGGCACCATTACCATTTCCAAGGGCGTCTTCATCGATGATCTGTGATCTGTCTTGTTATAGCGGCAAGCGCCAAAAAGATGATTTTCAATCGCCTCAAGACGTCAACAGACGGGAGCAAACAGAGCTCCTACGAAGAACGCGAGTAACTGAAGGAGTGATGATACGATACCCAAAGCAACAACACATCTTAGGTCGTCCATGGAGGAATCAAGGAACTGTCTGAACTACTTATCTGTATACTAAAAAGCCACATGGTCGCTGGATTTACCGACTTCTTCTTCTTCTTATTGTATATACTACTACAACTACGGATTCAAATGAATGGATGACGACATTTGCTACTTTGCACAACATCGCTGATATACCCTTGCTTCCAAGCTCAGTCTCACCCGGGTGTCTGCATCCCGACCTCTTCACATGGTGTCCCCCATTCTTGTCCATGTCGCATCACCAGAGGAATCAAGACTGCGAACGAACCAGACATGCAGGCCATCTCTGTTTGTCTCGGCTGCCTGTGCCGCCCATCTGCAGCCATCATCGGCATTCACATGCAGTGTCCCATAGGCAGTCAAAGCTGACCTTTCCGTCGCACATCTGCAGCCCGAGCGTTTTCCCCCCTCCATCGGTACCGGTATCCGTATGCAGCGAATCGTGCAGATGCAGCCCACGAGATGAATGCAGTGCGTTGATGATTTATTGACTGTCGTGGAATAGGTCTCACATGCGAGATGGGAGACGTGCATGTTGTCGTTGAAGATCGCGAGCATCTGCATGGTATCCAGCTGTGATTATGCCCTCATTTCGCACATCATACGTCTATGAATCCATCCGGCTACAATGGAACTGCCGGGTCGGCCTTTTTAAGCTTACTCGTGTGCTTTTGTACGCTGTCATGACGCAGGATGAAGCCGCGTCAGAGCAGGTTGCCGAAGGCTCGTACGGAGTGTCTCTTGCGGCTATTCGCTTGGGCAGCATCACGGCATCACGGCATCACGCATTCACTGCTGGCGGCAAACGAGCAGCATCTAGGCGGATGGACAGGCAGGTATACAGACGGCCATGCGACAGCTACAGGAGGTTGATAAAAAGACACCCGGATTCCATCTCTCTCTTCCTTGACGAGGGACTCTTCACTGGAGGTCGCCAAGGTGTATGAGCCTCAGCTTTCATGTATAATTCGTAGGTCCACCATCTGATCCCACTGCTTGTTCTACCATGACGGTCACCAAAAGCTTACATTGATCAACGGAAACAACGAGCTCCAAGATCTACTACAACGAGATTCGTTTGAACTGGCCCTGCGCCGCCCCATTCGCCAACATGCCCTCCTCGTTACGCTCCCCTTCGTCCACTTCGGCCTCGTCCTCATCAAGCCGCAGCCAAGTGTCCTCCGCCGCGGGAGGTTCCCACCGGAGCTCCAAAAGCAGCAGCAGCAGCTGGAAGTCGGAATACCTACGCCTCCCCCGAGACAAAGGGCTGTCTGTAAGATTCATGACCTACGCCGCGGGAGCGTCACTGCCGACGACGGTGAAGAAGATGACGAGGCTGGAGAAGAAGGACGGGCAGGGCGGCAACGGCGGCGGTGGTGGTGGTGGTAATGTCCCCAGATGGGACTTCTTTGGGCGCGACACGCAGCTGTTCTGGGTGGTGGTGCCCGAGGATAGGCAGCCCAAGAAGCGCGGCCGGAGCAGGACCTCGAGAGAGAGGACGCAGCAGAGGAGTCGGTCTAGGTCTTCGTCCCAGACAGCGACGGTGCCGGAAGTTGTTAACAGCTTTCCCCCTGAGATATCGCCATCTCGAGGACCACCGTGGGCGGGAGGATCGACGACGACGACGGGTATCGTGCCTCCTCAGGCTGGTGGTGCTCCGGTATATGGGCAGCCGAGGCCTGTTGGGTTTCCGTTTGGGATTCCTCCGGTGGTGAGTTTGCCTGGTGGGAGTTCGATGCCGTCGTTTGGGAGGAAGCAGACTTGTTGATGTGTCTCACGATCCTGTCTTTTCAATCGTCTTTGTTAGTCGAGTTGTGCAATGATGTATGCAATGATGTAATTGTTCCGAACTAGGAGTTATGGACGCAGCCACGATTAGAAAAGGGAAAGGTATCTTCCGTCACGGCAAGGAGAGAGGGGGAGCTTGTGATTTTGATGAGGACTTGAACGAGGCAGAGGCCTATCTTGCATGAATAGTGTGAGCGTCCACTCCGTTACCTCACAGTTTCCTTTCCAAGCCGTTTCTACCGTATCAAGATGCAACTTTACATGTCAATTGTTATGAGCAACTTGATGTAAAGACGATTAGTGGTAAATGACTTTTTGTTCACTCATCATGACCTGGTGTCATTATCAATGTGTAATAAAGTTGATGCCCTTCCGGGTTGGCCGCTGTAAGTGACGATACTCCCTAGCCACAGTTGGCTCGCCGAACAAGTGGCTGTGCATCAAACACCCACAGGCGGCTGCCTCTCCTCCACTTTTCCTCCCGTCTCCTCTTCCACCTTTTTGACATGTTGCTTCAAGTCCCGGAATCCGTTGCATCTGATCTGTGCTGTTTGCTTGCGCTTGACCCGACGTGGCTTCGCGCTTATCCGGACCCTGTCGCTCAACTTCTCCATCTATTCTGTTCTCATGTGATGGTTGACGATCGATGATGCAGGATTCAGGCAGCCTTGCGAGGCACACGGCGAATCGAGGCTTAGCTGGCGATTGATTGGAGCCCTCAACATGGTTCCTGTTCCTCTACATACAAGCATGTATGATTCCGGGTGACTCAGTCGGACAATCGGACGTCTTCCCTGTCGATGCGGCATCCTTCACAGATCATCTACGATCCCGATGCTTCTGAGGTCACCGGTAGGAAGTGAGTGCAAGTGAAGAAGCGCTGCCTGGCGCTGATGACACGGGTCAAGACACACCGACGAGGAGAAGAGATTCTGTGAGTTCTGGACATCACGGACGGTTGCTTCTCCCCGTTTCTTGCCGTCCGCATTTCCTTCAAACGCCACTGCAGTTCAATCGGCTGACCACCCCTCCTGCGCTGCTCCCAAGCCTGCATTAGGAAACCCCAGAATCTGCAGCATCACGGCCCTTGACGGGCTTCAATTGGCGGCCCCGGCACAACAAGGCAAACAGGCAGCCAGGCGGCCAGTCCCACCTCGGCGAGAGTCACCAGCCGCGATCTGCCAATCCGCCTCTCCACAGCCTCGGGCTGGCCAACCAGGGGGTTCCGCTAGCCTCTAGGCCGCAGCACCACATGTTGAAAATTGCAACTCTTTTTTTTTTTTTTATCTTTCTTTTTTTGGTCAGAAGGGTCCATTGGTCTTACATGTATAAAAGGGTGTCTGCATCTTTGCTATCTTGACGATACACACTTCATCAACAGTCCATCTCTTCCTTTCCATCATCTCCTGGTGGACTGGTGAGACAGACATTGCATTTTTTCTCTCTTTCTTTCTTCAACTCACCTTATCTGACCAATTTGCCGTCGTCTATTACTGTACAGTCGGTAGAGGGCGATTGAGCTTGGGCAAAAGGCTTGCCGGCCTGGTTGGGTTCAGCTGTTGGGCAATTATTCACAAAAAAGCTTCACGCAGAACCATCGCCTTCCGCAGCCCAGCATGGATCCCCTCATCAACATGTCGTCTCAGTTTGCGGACGGGGTTGTCCTAAACCCCCAGTTTGCCCTCCTCAACTACTTCTTCCCGGGCTTCTCCATGCTCACCACCGCCCTGCAAACCTACCTGGGCATCGACCTCAACTTCTACATTCCTCTCCTGGTCGCACTCTTCGGCCTCAACTTTGCCTGGGGTTACATCAGCAACTCGGCATGGTCCTGGATCGACGCCTACCTCATGTCATCCTTCAGGGTTCGCACCGATGATGAGACTTACAACATGCTGATGCTCTGGATCTCGCGCCAGGCGTTTTCGCAAAACTCGCGCCGCTTCTTGGTCAACACCGACCTGTATTCTCGCAACAGCTACATCTGGGGAGCCGGGCATGACGACAGCGATGACGAAGATGGCGAGGAGGATGCCGCCGTCGACATCCTGGGACCAAAGCAAACTCTTCACTATACCCCTTCTTTCGGCTCCCACTTGTTCTGGTACAAGGGCTGGCCTATGCTGTTTGAGCGCATCCAAAACAACCAGCAGCTCAACTTTCAGACCGCCAGCGAGCGGGAGGAGCTCTCCGTCTCATGCTTTGGACGGAACCCCAGCCTTCTCAAGGATCTCATCTTGGAGGCCCGTCAGCTGTACCTAAAGAAAGATGAGCGCAAGACTCTCATCTACCGTAGCGCCAGCGGTAGCTACGGCGGAGAGCCCTACTGGCAGCGCAGCATGTCCCGTCCCAACCGGCCCTTCTCTACCGTGATATTGAGCGAGAAGATGAAGCAAGACTTGATCGACGATGCTGCCGACTATCTCAACCCTGCCACTCGCCGGTGGTATGCGAACCGTGGAATCCCTTACCGCCGCGGCTACCTTCTCTACGGACCCCCTGGCACGGGAAAGAGTTCGCTCAGTCTGGCTCTGGCAGGATACTTCCGGATGAAGATCTACATTGTCAGCCTGAGCTCCATCAACGCCACTGAGGAGGGTCTCACTTCTCTCTTTAGCAACCTGCCTACCCGCTGCCTTGTCCTCCTCGAAGACATTGACACTGCTGGCTTGACGCACACCCGAGAAGAGCCGGATTCCACTGCCGCCCCCATCCCACCCCCCAATCCTTCCTCACCAAATGGGGCGCCCGGTCAAACTCCAGGAGCCGGCGGCCGCCTCTCACTTTCTGGCCTTCTCAACATCCTGGACGGAGTCGCCTCACAGGAGGGCCGCCTTCTCATCATGACAACCAACCACATCGAGAAGCTGGACAAGGCGCTGATCCGGCCCGGCCGCGTGGACATGATGGTCCCCTTCAGCCTTGCCGACAGGACCATGACCCAGGCCATCTTCCGCGCCATCTATGCTCCCTTTGAGAGTGAAATCACTTCAGACGAGGTCGCCGTCAAGCCCAAATCCAAAAAGGGTGTCGTTGCGTCGAAGCGTGCCGAGCCTGACGAGGCCGCAAAGGAACGGTGGGCCAAGCAGCACGCCGAGATCTCTCAGCGCATCGAGGCTCTGTCCCTGGAGTTTTCCGCCAAGATCCCCGAGTTCGAGTTCAGCCCCGCCGAGATCCAGGGGCTGCTGCTCAGGCACAAGCGCTCTCCCGAGGATGTCATTGCCGCTGCGGACGCTTGGGTGATTCAGACTCGCAAGGACAAGAAGGAAAAGGAGGTGCAGGAGGCTGAGAAGCGTCGCAAGGAGCAGGAGGGGGAAGAGAAGAAGAGGAAGGCTGAGGAAGAGGCGAAGAATAAGAAGGAGAGCGAGGACGGCAAGGCAAAGACTGAAGGCTCAGAAGAGAAGGGTAATACCGAGGCCAAGAGCGCCACTGATACAGCCAAGGACTCTCCATCGGCAGGAGAGGGCAATGCTGGCAAGGGGGACGATGTCAAGGCGGAGTCGCCTCAGGACGACAAGAAGAACACGGCGTCGGATTCAGAGTATGAGCGGGTGTGAAAGCTTTGTACAAATGGATGGTCAGACGTTGGATCGCATAATACGGCGTTTCTGGAACTGGGAGGTTTTTGGTTTGGGGTGAAATGACAACATGTCTTGGGTATCTTATAGAACATTTACAAGAATAAGAGATGGACAAATTAGAGAACACTTTTAGGCCTTCAAGCCATAGAGATTGATTTGAGTCATTTGCCATGCGGGTGATGAGATTGTTGACCTTGAGAAGAATGAATGCGCCTCCAAAGACGCTCAATGCCATCAACAAAGGATCATTCGAGGACAGGATTTGATGATGGCGATGACGACGCAAAGCAATTGGCGACTTTCCTCGACAAGCAAGACAGATGGAGACTATCGATAAGGCAGCATCGGATCGGGCCAGTGCAATCCGAGTACGCGATGATATCAATCAACAAACCCGATCTGAGATTGGGCTCTTGCTGGCCAATGGCTGTGAAGAAACCAGTTTGGTGTTGTGGGCTGAGCTTGTTGGGACAAAATGTTGTAATTACCGCAAATCATGATCTCGGGGCGTATTCGTATCGGGAAGGTTTTGTGACTTGGGGGTGGTGGCTGGCACAACACACGTGGTTTTGTGTTCCTGACTAAGGTCGTATTCGTATTGATTTGTTGAAATGGTGCATGCACCTCCAGGTCTCGATGGGAAGCAATGCCAAATAAGGTATCTCATCTCCTGACCTTGAATACTTAGTAGTACTTGTGGCTGACTTGCTCTTGTGTGACGAGTCTGCGTCATTGACAGCATCTGTCAACCGTCACGACGCCGGAGTTCTTGTAATAGGGAGTACATGCAAAGCAAATTGGCTTGTGAATCTGGTGTCTCAGTTTTCTGGTTTCATCCGAACCTGGCGCCGTCCGGAAGTGGGGCCGGCGGCCGGAATCCGAGCGGCGTGCGAACATTGGATTTTGCCAAATCAGGTACCCTTGGATGTCTCTGGCCTTTTGCTGGTCGGTCGAATTGCGCCTCGGAATCATGGCGGTTGAGATGGACTCCTTGAGCATGATGCAAGCGGGTGGATTTTGGGCAAATTTTATCATCTACTATCGATCCCTCAAGCAAGGCTGAGCAACTGATTTCAGGCAGTGCCGTTCCGTGGTCAACGTAGGACAAGGGACGGAGAGGACTAGTACCTCTATTTCTGTATGGAAAAGCACGCACTCAAGTCCATCACTCCTGGTCACACAGACAGCCGTGCACGCACCCGAGCTCACGGCCAATGATGCATCTGGAAACACACCGAGCTGACAATGAGAGCAAATGAGTACAACGCCGGTCATCTTCAGCCAGCCCATCCATCCAGCCAGCCCTTTGCATCATGAGTGATACTGAGTCCTGCCTTGCCTTGGCCACAAAAAGGATCGATGATTGATGTGCAAGTGAGCCATTGATGGATCTGCGGAGCCAAGTGTACGCCTAGTTGAGGCTTTATTCGGTCGTTACCTCATGATGGCAAGCTGTCGTGTGGAAGACGCGTCTTAGGATACTACTAGTAGTAGGACCAATCTTATCAGATGGACAGATAGAATCTTGTGGATTGGGGCCAGGCTCATGAGCCTCCGGTCGGCGGCTAGTCTCTTCGACGGCGGTGGAGCCCAAGCTGGAGGAAAGGAAAATGGTGCGTTTGAAGAAGCAACTTGAACAAAAGATACCTTAACTGTACGCTATCGTATGGACCAAGCACTGGTGCTGGCAACGAGCCGCAGTTGTCGTGGAAATGCGGGAGAAGGCGAAAGGGTGGCGGTGGGGCCGTTGACAACGCACGGGAGCATGAGATTCTGCATCTGGGGGAAGAAGAGAGGCAGAGATGGTTGAGTTGGCAACCAACAGTTTGGTACCCAAGCCCCCGATTTTGGGAGATAGAAAGAGACCCGTTCTGAGAGCACATACTGTACATGTACACATGTGTGATAAGTACCTAGACTGGATACGAAATATGGAGCAGATGGGATGGCGACGGAGGAAGATGAAGGAGCAGAAAGAAAGGGGACACGGTAGCAAAAGAGGTGGTGCAGCAGCCATCTGCAGACTATCATCTCTGCTTGGTGTGATAAGGACGAAGAATGAATTGAGAATAACAGACACGGCAATTGAAGTGGCAGGGATGCGAGTTGCAAGTGGCAAGAAGATAAGTCAACGTCCACAGAAGAGACAACAGCCAGGGGATGAAGGCAAACACAGACACACAATGTCTCTACGAGTATCAAGGTATTCGGTCTCCGTACTCGTAGTCGCGATTTTTTTGCGTTGGCTGGCTGACTGCGTGTTCTGGTGCCATTTCCCAAAGGATCAAATCACAGCAGCTGCCGCATCTCGTAGTGGTTGCCAAACCCCACCACAGCCCACCAGAGCCCACTAACGCCCACTAGGCCCGACCCCTGGCAGAAGCGCTGCAAGGCCCCTGTACGCATAGCAGGGTCCCCCCCAAGTCCCCTGTGTGCTGCTGCAGCTGGTGCGCTACAGCGATTGAGCCATTGCCTATCGATGCGCGCACCGCCTGCCGCAAAGGGCGGTGAAAACCTTTAAATGGACATCTGGGCCGCCACCAACTGACACGGTCGACACTTCCTCAAGAGCTTCACTCTTTTTCTCCTTTCCCTTCCCACTCACCACAATTCCTCTCTCTCTCCTCCATTCTCTCTGTTCTTCTCCCTTCGACTTTCTTCTCTTCAAGCTCAATTGCATTATTTTCCACCTTCACAATGGCCGCCCGACCTCAGAACATTGGCATCAAGGCCATTGAGATTTACTTCCCCAGCCAGGTTCGTCCATTTGCCCCTCCATGGACTCTTGACGAGCGATTCTGCCCACCACAAAAGGACGAAGCCAGTTAACTGACTCTGTATCAAACAAACAGTATGTCGAGCAGTCCGAGCTGGAAAAGTTCGACGGTGTTGCCGCCGGCAAGTACACCATTGGCCTCGGCCAGACCAAGATGGCCTTCTGCGACGACCGCGAGGGTAAGTTGCACACAAGTCTCGACAATTCTGCCGTGTCGAACCTCAGTCAACCCCTGAATCCGAAGCAGTTGGCTAACCCTCCCCTCTCCTCCAGACATCTACTCAATGGCCCTGACCGTCACCTCGAGACTCATCAAGAACTACAACATCGACGTCAACTCAATTGGCCGCCTCGAGGTCGGCACCGAGACCATCCTGGACAAGTCCAAATCGGTCAAGACGGTGCTGATGCAGCTGTTTGGCGACAACACCAACATTGAGGGCGTCGACACCCTCAACGCCTGCTACGGCGGCACCAACGCCTTCCTCAACAGCGTCAACTGGGTCGAGTCGTCCGCCTGGGACGGCCGCGATGCCATTGTCGTTGCCGGCGACATTGCCCTCTACGCAAAGGGTGCTGCCCGCCCCACTGGTGGCGCCGGTGCCGTGGCCATTCTCGTTGGTCCCAACGCTCCCATTGTTGTCGAGCCCGGCCTGCGCGGCACCTACATGCAGCACGCCTACGACTTCTACAAGCCCGACCTGACCAGCGAGTACCCCGTCGTCGACGGCCACTTCTCGCTGACCTGCTACACCCGCGCCCTCGACGCCGCCTACCGCGACTACAACAAGAAGGAGGCCAGGCTGACCAACGGCAACGCCAACGGCGTCGACTCCTCCAAGACCCCTCTCGACCGCTTCGACTACCTTGCCTTCCACGCCCCCACCTGCAAGCTGGTCCAGAAGTCGTACGCCCGCCTGCTGTACCATGACTTCCTCAGCAACGCTGACCTCCCTGCCTTTGCCGAGGTCGCCCCTGAGCTGCGCGACATGGACTACGAAAAGTCCCTGACCGACAAGGCCCTCGAGAAGGTCTTCATGACGCTCACCAAGAAGCGCTACCAGGAGCGCGTCAACCCCGCCATCCAGGTCGCCACCCTGTGCGGCAACATGTACTGCGCCAGCGTCTGGGGTGGCCTGGCCAGCCTGCTGTCCTTTGCCGACAGCAAGGCCCTCGAGAACAAGCGAATTGGTCTCTTCAGCTACGGCTCCGGCCTGGCCGCCACCTTCCTGTCCCTGCGCGTCGTTGGCAGCGTCGAGACCATTGGCAAGACTCTGGACATTGCCACCCGTCTGGAGGCCCGCCGCGCCGTTCCCCCTGAGACCTACGACGAGGTTTGTTTTTATTCACACCATCTCACCCCCAGTCTGAACAAGAAGCGGTACGCTAACCTTGACCTCGTTTAGATGTGCAACCTCCGAAAGCAGGCCCATCTCCAGAAGAACTACACCCCCAAGGGCGACGTCTCCACCATCGCCCCCGGCACCTACTACCTGGAGAAGGTCGACGACATGTTCAAGCGCGAGTACGCCGTCAAGGCTTAAGCGTCCTTTCCTCTCCTTTCCAGCCTTGTTGGTTGCGGGAGAAAAAATACCCTTTTGTTCTGCTTGAATAAGTAAAGAAAAATAATAATTGTGCGGCATGGAGCACACGGAGTCTCAGCTATTTATGGGTTTTTAACGACGGAAAAACGTGCAGTGCGGCACGACACGAGCACAGCGATAGACTCATCTGTTGAGGATATGCAGGTGACAACTTTGGAATTCGTTTTCGATGGCATTTGATCTTCAGTTTTCTGGATAGACAATGAGCAGTGGCTGGCGCTCATCATGAGGTCTCTAGAGGTGGAAGCCAGATAATGAGGGTATATAGGTGACGATGCGTCCCGTCCGGCCGGGTATTAATGGTGTACGTTTTATAGAATCAGCCAAGCCTTTCAGGGCGAGCGGATGGAAATATAATAAATGAATGAATACATACATGACGTGCCAGAAGATGATCTGATTATTCTTGCCATTGCTCAGTGTAATTGATCCAATACTCATCATTATGAGGGAAACATCTTCCTGGTACCCCTTTTGACCCGCTATGATGCTTGCTTGATGCCTGTTTGGTGTATTTGGTCCTTTATCTCATCCATGAGATCTATCCGCACCCCTTTTTGTGTTCTATCCTTGGTCGCTCTCATATTAATTCTACAGTATTTTCCATCTTCTATCGTTACATTGCACATAAGACATCACTCATCGCCCTTGTACTTCCACTCGGCGTTTCGATGCAAATGATAGTCCCCAGAAAGAATGCTCTTCCAGATGCCGTACAGCCCGCCGACGGGCCACCTGCTCTTGAGCGACTTCTTCCACAGCTGGCGCTCCCTGCGGCTGGCGTCGACGTCGATGCGCACCTTGTCGTAGACGGAGGGCAGCGTGGTGGCCGAGTACTTTTCCCTGAGGGCCGTGTACCAGTCCTTGTCGTAGACGCGCCAGAACTCGTCCTCGGAGTAGTACGTGTGGGCGTAGAGCCACTTGCGGCCGCCGAGCTGGACGAGCTTGTCCTCGAGGGCGCGGTTCTTGGCGATGAACTCGTCGTGGTCCTCGGGCCCCCAGCCCCAGACGCCAATGTTGAGCATGGGCTGGGGCACGAGGTCGGCGCCGACGGCCTCGGTCTGGCAGGTCGGGTGGAAGGTCGGGTTGGGCGTCTCGCGGAGGGGGCACAGCCACAGGGGCCAGATGCCGAACTCGTCGGTGGTGTAGTCGACGAACTCGGCGGCGCGGTCGTAGGGGATGGCCAGGTCCTGGACGACGAAGCGGGCCGACTCGCCGCTGGCGTGCAGCGCGCGGTAGAGCATGCGCGTGTGCATGAAGTCGTCGAGGAACCAGCGCCAGAAGTCGGTAAAGGGCACGTACTTGAAGTAGGTGAAGCCCTGGGCGCCGACCCAGAAGCCCGCGCGGTCGTACCGGAACAGGTACTCGGCCAGCGGGATGTAGTCGGTCGCGGGCGCTTCGTCGGGGCCGCCCGAGGCGTGGCGCGTCCTGTCCTGGACGTGCAGGTAGAACCAGGGGTCGCGGGCGTGACTGAAGGTCTGGACCTGCTGGCCGTCGGGCTTGTCGTCGGTCATCTGGCCGGTGATGACGACGCCGTGGTCGCGCGAGAAGAGGATGCCGTCGACGTAGTCGTTGCGCGGGTCCTGCGTCTCGGCCCTGACGCGCGCGGCGGCCTCGGCCACGCTGTGCGTGCGGTGGTACGTGGTGCGCACAAACTTGCGCGCCTCGACGAGGTTGAGCTCCATGAGCGTCGTGATGCCGAGGGTGCCCACGGCTCCGGCCGCCCCGCGGAACAGGTCGGCGCGCTCCTGGGGCGACGCCCGCACGACGTCGCCGTTGCCCAGCACCATCTCGACGTAGTTGACCGTGTCGTTGAAGAAGCCGTGGCGGAACGAGCTGCTCTCGCCGGCGGTGCCCGCGAAGCCGCCGCCGGCCGTGATGCCGGGGAACTCCATGACGACGGGCGGCACCAGGCCGTGGCGCAGCGTCGCCTCGACCAGGCGGTCCATGGGCACGTTGGGCTCGACCAGGGCGGTGCGCGCGCCGCAGTCCACGGCCAGCACGTTGCCCAGGCTGCTGATGTCGACGGCGCGGTGGCCGGGCCCGGGGCGAGGCCGCGTGCTGTTGGTCGAGCCGTGGAAGATGCGGTACGGCTCGCCGCGCTCAAAGTAGCCGCGCACCGCGCCGGCGATTTTCGTCACGGCCTGCTTGTGGCGCTCCATGACGGCCCTGACCCCGGTTCGGGCTGGATCGATTGGGAGAAGGAAAGGGAAAGAAAAAGAGAAAGAAAGGGAGAGGGTTGGTGATGTGTGAGAGAGAGATGAGTTTGGTGTTGAGAGCTAAAGATGGAGATTCGATGTCGCTAATCGTGTTAACAGCCAATGAGGGGAGGCAAGGCGGGGGCGGAAAAGGCTTCAGGGTCCACGGGAGGACTACCAAGGTACTTGTAGAGGTACATGTACTTGTCTAGAGTGGGACTCGAGCTCGTCAGCTGTTGTAAGTGCCGATAAAGAGCATTGAGCTGATACTATATGTTCTATACATTATACCTTATCGTATATCAAGTATCAATACTAGAACACTAGGGAGGTTCCTATGCATTCATCTCGGCATCACAGCCTTGCCGTCCATTCCGTCTTCAACCCAGCCTTGATGGCCACAGACGCCTGCACATCCTCCAAGCTGTCCTCCAAGAGCTCGTCGAATTTGAGGCTCGTCTCCTCCAGCGTCCGAGCCTTGATGCTCGTTGCGCTCGCCTCAATCGATCTCGGGTCTTGGACTGAGCGGCGGATAAAGTCGGCCCAGCTTTCGAAACAGCGCCGAGAAGCTGGGGCGTGAGACAAGAGCAGGGCAAAGACGTGCGGCATCGCCTCGTACTCCTCGAACACTAGAGCAACGCCGTCGGCAAAGAGCTTCATCGCCAGCGCCTTGTTCTCATACGCGAGTATCTCCCAGCCCGTAGACATCCATATGGGCGGCGACCCTTGCCAGCTGCGGCTCATCAGGAGCGTCGCCAGCGGATGCGCGACCATATCGTCGTCGACGTAGATGTGCTTCCGCGGGGGGTTTGCCGGCCATATATCGCACGGCGGGATCCTAGCCATGGCGTCGGGCCGCGGCTTGGGCAGGTAGTCGAAGGGGTGAGGATCTTCCCCCTGCCACGAGGGCGAGCTGTGCGTGATGTCGAGCCAGGGCGAGGCGCAAGAGACGCCGGCGGGCAGAGGGACTGTGCGTGACTCGCCGTACCACTGAATGTGGGTGTTTTGACGGCGCAGCTGGAGGATGAGCTGCAGGAGAGCGAGGGCTAGATTTCCACCGGCGCTGTATCACACGAAAGAGGAACAAGAAGAGGCAATCCGGTCAGTGACACGTCCCACTTTGACAACAAGGTAACAGTGTAGTTAGGAGGATACTAGTAATAGTAGTCTGGCACAAAGAAGCGTTGCACAGCATGATGACCACTGATAAGTCATACCAGTAGCCGTCCTGTTCTTTGTCTTTGTGTACCAACTTTGTTCATACTAGGGGATATAGATGGAGAGATGGATAGAAACGACATACCTGTCTCCCGCAAAAACAACATGATACGGCTTCACAGCCTCGTGATAGGCGTCCGGCGGCGGATACAGCAGCGTAAAGTACGAGACGAGCGCATCCAGCAGCGCGCTCGGAAACGGATCCTGCGGCGCCAGGCGGTACCGCACGGAATAGCATCGCCCGCCCGTCAGCTTGGCCAGCCTCTTGACGACGTGGCGGTGCGTGGCCGGGTCGCAGAGGTAGTACGCGCCGCCGTGGAAGTAGAGCACCGTCGTGGGCTCGCGGCACTCCCTCATCATGGCGCGGTACTTGTCGGCCTCGGACATGGCGGGCAGGGGCTCTCCCTTCGAGGCTGCGGCTCTGTATCCCGTCCATTCTGCCTGGACGTGAGCGAGCTGGGGAGCCCTGACGGTGCTTTCTCTGCTGCTGCTGCTGCTGTTGCTGTTGCTGTCGGGGTCTTTCATGCTTTCAACGACTTGGAGCAGCGCGTCTCTGATGTCCGTCTCGGGGGGCGGTGGCGAGGCGTATAAGCTGATCCATATCCTCCCTTTGATCTCGGTGTTGCGCGTGGTGAGCTTCTGAGCGTATGATATTGGGCGTGGAGTGGACGGTGTCAGGAGAGCGCGTAGGAAAGAAACCACCAGGTTTGACTGCAGATCGACGTATTTGGCCGGTTCTGAGAGCCTCAATGCGTGTAGGATGGCCACCTGGGTCAGGAGAGGGAGCTTGGCTAGGATGAGGAGGAGCAGTCTGAACTTGGTGGCGAGGCTGGAGGAGGCGGGAGAAGGTGATGGAGGAGCGATGGCAGAAGCCGAGGTTGGAGGAGATTCGTCCATGATGTGTGCTGAGGTGATTTAGAAGAGGCCTATTAGATAATTGGGGGAAGAAGGAATAAATCGAAGTGAAAAAGATGTCTTTAGGGCTAACAGGTAGAGAGTTATGGTGAATGAGGGAGCGTGTTTATCGAGGGTTGGGTGATTAGGAACCTCTGCTTTGCGGGATGAAGTCAAGGCGAGATCGACACTGAACCGCCAACATGAGGTGGTATCAGATACTGGAAAAGGTAGACACGTGCTGCTACGAAGGGGGAGATGCTGCAGTCATTCCAATGGATACAAAGAATAACAGACAATTCATTAGTCATTCAGACTGCACCATCATGATGATGACTAGGTAGTTTTTTTGAGACAAAGGCCATGCCTGTCATGACATGTGCGTGTATTCGATATTCGGTGTGCTCTCAGGAATGTCCCTGACAAGGCGTCCATGATGTCAATTGCCTGAGCTCTATCTAAGGTAGCTTCAGCGGTTCCATGGCTGAGATTAGCGTGTCTCTTTAGTGAGCACCAGCGGGAACAATAAGCCCGAGCCTCGGCCCGTGTCTCACTGCTCCTCAGTTCTAATACAACGACAGCTCATCGCTTACAACCCGTTAATACTCCTATGAAGAACTGCATATAGAACTCCTCTATACATGTGCCATAACAAAGTGACGCCCTAATACTCATTCTACTCGAGTTGATAAACAAAAAGTGAGATCCATTCAAGAATTAAATTACATAAAGAAAGTGCAACGCTCCCGGGCCGTTATCCAATTGATGCTGCTGCATTGTCCCTGTATATCCACACGTACCGCAATCGACATCCGCAATCTTGTCCCAACCCGTACATACAATGCATGACGAAAATTCAAGGCAAGCAAAGAATCATCTACGAGCTGCCGGCAGCCGCCTCGGCCGGTGCCTTTTCGGCCTCCTTGCCCGACGACGACGCCGACGAGGCAGCTGCTCCGGCAGTCTGGTTGGCCATGGCCATCTGCCATGCTGGAATCGACGCCTTGCCGGAGCCGATGCCGGACGTTCTGCCAAAGTTGCTCCTGGCCGGACCCTTGGCAGCGTCAGGCTTCGGCGTGGTGCTCGTTTCCGGCGCGCTCTCACCGGGTGACTGAGCGGCTGCCGCTGTGGGCGACGCCGTTCCGCTGGTGCCGTTGTTCGCACCGTTCGTCCCGTTGATGCCGTTGATGCCGTTGGCGCCCCGGAAGTAGCCGCTCGAAGCGGTGGGATTAGAGGCGGCGTTCATCCTCTGTGACACCAGCGTCTTGAGACTCGTCAGTTCCGTGTTGATTTCGGCAAGGCGATTGTCGGTAATCTCCTTCTGGTTGTTCATGGCCCTCGGAATGGCGTCCTTGAGGCCCTGCACTTCGTCGCGAATGCGCTGCGCGTCGTCCTCGCGGCGCTTGTTGGCCGTCTTCAGCTCCGCCATGATGGTCTCCAGGTCCGCCAGCGTCACGTCCAGCCGTTCTGTCCGCTGCTTCTCGGCATCCTTGAGCGCCTCCGTGTCCTTGGACAGCTGCTCGACCAGCGCAAATGCCTTGTCAAACTGCTCCTCGATCGACTTCTTGTCCTGCTCTAGCCTTTCAGGGGTAGGCGGCGCTACCAGGGGGTATACGTATCGCTGTCGGTCATCAGTTAGTACGAGTGTGGCTCGAGATGCGCGCAGTGTTGGATTTGTACCTTGCCCAGTGAGAACAGACCATAGCTGACTCCTCCCACCACGGTTGCCATGATGAACCAATCTCTCCAGTCTCTCTTGGGGGTCGCGGCAGGCGGCTGCCAGGCATATTGGGGGTAAGGCTGGTAGTACTGCTGAGGAGGGCCCTGAGGAGGACCAGGAGGCGCGGCCGCGCAGGGTGCTCTGGGGGCTACCGCGCCGCTGCCCCCGGCTCGGGCGAGAGCGGCATCGATCTCCTCTTGTGTCAGGTTCTTGGTTCGTAGGAAGGATATCTTGTTTTCGATGGACGACGCTGCGACACTGGGGTCTTGCAGGACTGCTTTATGATTAGCATCGTATTCTGTAAGGCGCGGTAAATTCGAAAAAACGGGGTGCCGGGTCGAAACTGACATTGCGCCTAGAGATTCGGGGCATCAGCAAAGGGATGAACACGGGAGCTGTCTGTCGCGAAGACATGGAGTGGATGACTTACTGCTGACGCCACAATCTCCTCGCGTATCGCCATGACGGCGGCTTCCAAGTCAGGATGCGTCTAACAGAGCCTGAAGAGGGCCAGGGAGATCGATTCACCAGAAGGGACGGAAAGACGCAGTTTCAGGGCGCTGATGATGGATTGCTGACAAGACGGCAGAGCAAGAGATGAAGCTCGGTAATATGTGGTGGAACCCCGGATGGCTGAGCGCGGCCGCCAAAAGGTGCCAAAAACATGCTGGGCCGAGGCAACGGTACGTACCGGTCGGTACCTTCAGCTGAATCATTTCGTTACCTGCAGTTCCGAGTCGCTGCTTCCAGCTTCTGGACTGTCACGTGCTTCCAACGTCTTAGATCCCAGACTCGAATTTGGGCCTCAGCCGCGCTAGTCCGCTCTCGGCCAATCAGGCCTTTGTTTACTTTCTCACCGAGCAACCCGCCTTATCGATCACTCACCCCAATTCTCAAACGGCCCCACGAAAGAACTTCCAGCCTTGTCTATGCCCAAGTCCGCCTCGTCGACAAACGGCCGCAATTCCATCTTGCGCCGTCGAGAATTGACCGCCAAACGCGCCGGGGATCGCTCCTGAGCTGCTCAATCGTCGTCGCACAAGCACAGCTGACGACGGAATGTCTCAAGACACGAATCTGTGGAGCGTCCGCAGGAAACGAGAGGTAGGCTGAAGCTCCCCGTCGCCGCTCTGTCGCAAGATGCGTCGGCATCCAGAACATGGTCGCCTGTCGCGCGCAGGCATCGTCCGCTGACACACAGACGGCACAGACGCTGGGCGGCCTCAGCACGAACAGCGGAATCCCCGCGCCCGGGTCGACGATGAAGCGCTCGAATTCGAACCTGAGCCACTCCGGCTACGGCGCCGGCCACGGTCGCTCCATGTCGGGATCTAGGCACTCCCTGGCCTTGACGCGTCCGAACCAGCCCATGTTCCAACGCGCCTCCTCCGGCGCAAGCCTCGCCGACCTTGGCCTGTCGTCGGTCAAGCGCACCTCGTTCCAGCAGCCCCGGGCAACGTACACGCCGTCTGCCTTCACCCCAGCGGCCGCGCGGCCATCGACGGATGCCGACAGGCGGAGCAGCGTATATCGTCCGCGGCAGTCGACGGTCGGTCCCGTCAGCCACCAGAGCTTCTTCCAGACTACGCCTCAGGCAGCGGGCGTGCCGCGCGATCCACGGCCGCTCAGGGACCGAGCCTTCCAGGCGCGCATCGCCCAGGAGCTCATGGACTACATGGTCCAGCACAACTTTGAGATGGAGATGAAGCACTCGCTGTCGCAAAACATCTTGAAGTCGCCGACCCAGAAGGACTTCAACTACATGTTCCAGTGGCTGTACCATCGGATCGACCCTAGCCACAAATTCCAGAAGAACATCGACCAGGAGGTGCCGCCCATTCTCAAGCAGCTTCGATACCCGTTTGAGCGCAGCATCACAAAGAGCCAGATTGCCGCCGTGGGTGGGCAGAATTGGAGTACTTTCCTGGGGCTGCTGCATTGGATGATGCAACTGGCCAAGATGCTCGAGGGCTATGCGAATAACCAGTATATGGATGCCTGTCTCGAAGCCGGCGTTGACGTGACTGGCGATCATATCATTTTCGCCTTTCTGAGCAATGCCTACCGCGACTGGCTCGCCATGGACGACGACATGGGCGATGAGGATGCGGAACGGCTGCTGGCACCGCACGTTGAGGCCATGGCCAGGGCGTTTGAGCAGTCCAACTCGAGGTACACGGCGGAACTCGAGATGCTGGAGGCTGAGAACGAGAGGTTGTTAAAGGAGATTGAGGATCTCGAAAAGTCAACGCCGGATCCTGCCGTCCTGGACAACCATTTCAGAATCATGGAGGAGGATCGCGTCAAGTTTGAGGACTACAACGAGCTTGCCATCCAGCGGTCGGAAAAATACGAAGCTCGTATCCAGGTTCTGCAAGGGGAGCTGGACAAGCTGGTGGAGGAGTTGAAGGAAGCCGACGAAGAGAGACGAGGGCTTCAGAAAGCCGTCGATGACCAGGGCATTAGCATGCAGGATATCGACCGCATGACTTCTGAACGGGAACGATTGCAGCGGGGCATCGAGTCGGCAGGGCAGCGCCTGGAGGAAATCAAGAAGAAGGTGATGGAAAAGGAGGCCGAGGCCAGCCGAAGGCTCGACGAGCTGGAGCGCATGGTCGACAGGTACAACACCATTGCCTACCAGATAGCGCTCATCCCGGCCACGGCGGCCAACGCTAAGGGCAGGGAATACGAGCTGCAGGTGACCCTCAACGGGAGCGAGCCGGGGTCGTCCAACTGGAAGAGCTCCAGCACAACGCACACACCGGCGACGGACCGCCTGCTGATTGATGCTACGACGGGTTATCAGCCGGGACACGTCCTTAACCTGGACCTCCGGGGCTCGATCCGGAGCAGCTTCATAGCGTTGCGCAAGGAGATTGCGGAGCGGCGGAGCGCCGTCATGGACGACATGATGAAGGACCACGACCTCCTGGACGGCATTAAGGAGGCCATTGAGGACAAGCGCAACGAGGTCGAGGCGCTGAACCACCGGGTGAGGGCGGCGGAAGAGGAATACGAAAAGACCAAGGAGGTTGCCACGGCGCAGAAGATGGGATCCGACGCGCAGATTGAAAAGATGGAAAAGGAGCTGTCGAGGATGCGCGCCGGCCTGACGGAGTCTGTGCAGCTGCTTGAGCAGCGCGAGATTAACACGACCATTGAGTGAGTTTGCCCTCTCTTGAAACCAAGGCCATGGGCCCCTCATTGAGAATATCGCAAGAGGCTAACATATTTTCAACTCTAGATATGAACAGCTTGTATTACGCGCCAACTCGTTACGAGAAGAACTGCACACGGAGATTGACCGCATGCTCAACGACGTTATCAAGTTCAAGATCCACGTGCAAAAGAGCCTGGACGACTACGAGGGCTTTGTGGCGGACGAGCTGGAGAAGGAGCTGGGCGGCGACGAGATGATGGACGAGACCCGGACGCTGCCCGATATCTGAACGGAGCTGTGCTCGAACGTTTGTTGTGTCTTCTTTTTTACCCCCCTGAAACGGCCCTTTGGAATAATGAACTAGCGCTTTTACTGATGGATGGAGTTTGCTGGTGTTGGGTCTGGTAGACATTGTTTCTTTCTTGTATGGGCTATCTTTTTTGTGCATATTTACTTATATGTGTTTTTGGGAAGATACCACTAGCAGCTGTTTATCCTCCATTGAATGATTGATGATTTGGGACTATCAAATGAATAGATTGGCTACGTGTACTGCTGTTTATCAGCACTAGAATGAGAGGAAGATCAAATACCAGCCGAAGGCATAGTATGGCATATTCCAGGACATGTTTAACTCTTGGTGCATAGGGGGTAGAGAAAGGATGAACAAGATCAAAGACCAAAGTGAGGCATAGCTGCCTCTTCTCGCATCTCCTCCTCTTGTCGACTCCTTGGTGACGTAGAGGATCAACTAAGCTGCGGCAAGCCCAGTTGAAGCCGGTCAAGTCGAGACCTCATCTGTGACTAATCACGACCTCCTCTCTGCCACATGCAGCCGCCCTGGCTGTAGTTTAAGCCCCTATTTCGGCCTCTCCAAGTATTGATTGCGGTATAAACAAACAGCTTGTTCCAACTAAACCCGGTTCATGTCTATGGTGTACGACTAAATATACCTTAAATGCAGCAGCTGGCATCACAATATCCGATGAGTTGGAATAAACTGCTGCCCTTAACAGGCGCTGAGTGACCAGAATTTGTCTAGTATTAGGTTTATTAGTTGAAAAGGCCCTTTTTGAGCCCTCAATTGCTACCTCAGTGGTATATTATCTGTACACGTAATCATCAGGTCAGTCCACCTTTGCCAAATATTGGATTTGGCAGGAGCAACAGAAAGCATGACAAACACAAACCTGCCCTGTCCTCTGCCAGCAAACTGCCAGAATCTTTTGCCCTCGCTTCTTTCTCCATACCTTACCTATGAGATGTATCCGGAGGCACCAAACTCCCAGAAGACACTTACACATACGAAGCAGAATTTTCTGGATATCTTGACGCTTCTCATCTTTTGATGCAGAGAAACATGCTCTTCCTCTTGATACTACTTGGCCAACATGTCGACCTTCCAAAAGCCGCAACTCGCCATGGCTCTTCGAAGCCTCCTATATGAGTGCTGAGACGGTTTTCGCCTCTACGACCTGCAGACGGGGGAGAGAAGCTGGGGGCCCCTGTGCCAGCCTCCAACGCGCCACCTCCGTGGACAGCAAAACGCCAAGAGAGATGGATGAATCAGAGGAGGCGATGAGGCGAATTCGAATTGCAAGGCTAAAGGGCCTAAAGTAGCTCGGTGCGGTATCTACGCTGGCGGTCTACTTAGAGGTTGTTCTTCTCTCGTTGAGTAAAACATTTGTTGGAATACTGACAGCTTAATCTGACTACGTGCACGGCTAATTCTCATTGACTCTTGAGCAGACGTAAAGGACGAATCGAGGTTGAGGATGAACAAAGATCAACGGGACTCGAATCATTCAAGTTGCATCATGACGCCCCTCTTCTGATACATCTCCTCCTGGCCTTGTCCCCCTCTTGCGTCCCCTCCGTCTCTTCCGGCTCCTCTGACTCTTCCAACTCCTTTGACTCTTCCGACTCTTCTGGCTCCTTCAATCTTGCCGGCAAACCCACCGCCTGCGGTATATCCGACTCATCCCCCTTTCCGCCCCTTTCCCGCTCTGTGCCGTCTCGCACCCGGTACGACCACACGCGCACCGCCTTGTCTGAAGAAGCCGTCGTAAATCGACCGTCCTTGTCAAAGGCCAAGTAACGAATGACCCCAGCATGGGCCATAAGCGTGCATTGAAGACGCCCATCTTCCCGACCCCAGAAGCGCACGCACCCATCGTCCGAGGCGCTGACAACCCACCTATCGTCTGGCGTGAACGAGACTGCGGTAATTTCATGCCAGAAGTTATAAGTATCGAATAGCTTCTCGCCCAAGGCCCAATTCCAAACGGAGAGCTGATGCCCTCCCGCTATAGCCAGGTACTTGCCATCTGAAGAGAAAGCCATGTAGTGAATCCTGGCTTCGTGCTTGATGAGTTGATGCGGATTCCTTTGAGTCTTCCTCAAGTCGAATATGTGCACTTCGTCCTGATTGCGGCAGGCTGCGGCTACGCGGCAGGCTGCGGCTACGAATTGGCCATCTGGTGATAGCTTGAAACAGTTGATCTCCCTATCCAGGGGCAAGGCATAGTCCACGATCCATCCTCGCCCTTCTACATCGAAGACGCGGATAAAAGATAAGAACTGGGAGTCAGGCACGCCGGCTTGGGCGGAGACGAGGACGTGTCCGGTCGTAGAAAGATCGATTGCGTCGACGTGATGGTCGAACTGTATATGGCATCGGACTTGCTCTGTAGCAGCGTCATATACCTAAACGATGGATCAGTTAGAGAGGTCGACCTGGGTCAGAGATTCAAGTTGTTTTGGACGCATTTTTGCTTACCTTGACGACGCTGCCATATGCAGCTGCGACAGTTTGCTCATCGCGGCTGACGCAGGCGTAGCTAATGGGGTGGTCGACCTTGCCTGGCAATCCCTTCCCTGTCTCTGCAGCCCACCAAGCCTTTGATTCTTTGGCGAAGTAGTCGGCATATGCGTCTGATGGTCTGCGGAGAGCGGCAAAGCGGATGGGGAAACCAGGCTTTGAAGTGCCCACAAGCTCGACATCGAAGCTGCTGCCTTGGGGTTGAGGCTTGACGAAGGCGTACCAGCCGTCGCCTCGGATGAAGCCCTCCTGTGGCCCTTCGATGCCATCTTCTTTAATCTTCGCGGGCCCTTCGTCATACATGGAGTACATGTAGTCCAGCAGCCACTTCTCCATCATCTCTCGCCGTAACAGTCTCTCCTGCATTTCTTCGAGGATCGCGGCGGCAGCCTCGTGGCCGCGTGTTCGAGCCCATTGGACGGGTGTCTGATCCCAGGCCCGTGGAGTGTGACTCCAGGTGTATTTGTCCACGACCCGGATGATGATATCCCTGTCACCCTCTTCAATGGCCACCTCCAACACCGTCTTTTTCTCGCGATTGGGTAACGCTGTGGTGATGCGCCGGTCGATGAGCAAGTCGATCAGAGGCCCGTCGTGTCGACGAACGGCATAGAACAGCGCTGTCTGGCCGTGTTCGTCATACTCGTCTATGGAGATCCCGGCCTTGGAGAGCATGTCGACGACTTCAATGTGTCCTGCCTTGGCGGCGGCGATCAGGGTATGTCCTCCCAGCTTGGCGACCTTGTCGCCCCAGGGGCGGACCTCGGCCTGTTCGAGTAGACGCGCAACAGCATTGGAGTCTCCGGCTTCTGCGGCTGCGGCCAACTCGGGCCCAACTCTAGGGAATCTGGGCGCGTATAGAATTCGAAAACGTATCGCCTCTTCGTCTTCCCCATCTGAGGAGATTGGGGACCAACATTGAGCCGAGTGATGCTCATTGTGATCAACCACCTCCTGGTCTTTGGGCTTGTCGTCATTGCAGTCTCCCTTGGCTTGCTCCTCGGGCTCATACTTGATCCTCGGCAGGCTGTTCACGAGAGAGAGGATCTTGTTGGCCAAAGTCTCGACGATTGAATCGCCCCTTCGGTTGGCGTCTGTATAGTCGTCCACAGCCTCGGAAAGCTCTTCGAGGACTGGCACCGCCACGTTGACTCTGGCATAGTCCCTGGCTGAGGGAGGTGGAATCCCGAATGACTCGCCTCTGAGGATCAATTCCGCCGATTGCAGCCAAATGCAGAGTCTCTTGAAGCTTGTGGACAAGAGAGAGTCTACAGACCCGGTGTCGCGATTACATGTACCGACTGATTCCAGCGAGGGAAACTTGTAGAAGGATTGATACCCGAGGGCAATGGCAGACATGACGAAATGTGATGTTTGTTGGTGGAAGGTTAGTGAGTAGTATGACAGGGTCAGAGTGCAATGCTGCTGAAGTGAAGAATAAAGATGAGAAGCAGCCATAACATGAAAGGATTCTCTCGGACTTTATAAGTCGCTGAGTGTATGGGTTCCTCGAGTATTTCCAATGAAAGAATGACACAGGGGGGGAGAGTCTGGCATTGAGTGTTCATGTTCTTTGTCTGTTTCAGCCGATCCACGTCTTTGAAAGACCAAATGATACGGCGATTCCAGGCAGCACAGCATTGACAAGTGAGATGCCAACAAAGGGCAATTGTTTTCTAATACTAGAGAGAGTCCAGCTCCGGGTTCTGGAAAGGGGGTGAGTGCTTCATTGTTCACTCTCAGTCACTGGGGCGTTGTGATACCAGCTGCATCAGACATACGTGGCGAGCAGACAGGACAAGGCACCAATGAGCAGCTCAAACCTAGAGCTTTTTGATAATGGCAGAAGTTCAAATATTCAAGGCTCACAAGGCAGTTGTCGTGCAAGTATGATGTGAATGAAGGGATCTAGAAAAACACAGGCACAGGTGTATGTTCAAAGCTACAACAGATCAGGAGGTGCCTAGTCCTGTAGCACCAAAGAAGTTGCCTGATTGTTTCATGTGTGAGGACGAATGAAAGAAATCTCATGTTATCTATCCTTTGTACTCGTCTATTCATTTATTCTTGAACGATCCAGAGTGAATCGAGCCATCAACAATGAATGAGAGGTGAGATGCACGGTTCACGGCTCAAGGCTCAAGGCTCCCAACCAAAGTAGCTCGGTGCGGTATTTACGCTGGCGGTCTACCTTCGGGCCTCTGCTCCGGTTTTTTCCCTCGCCGTTCCGCCGGTCTGCCGGCATTTGTTGAGTCTCTCGTCCCCCCTGCACCTCTTTTTCTTCTTCTCCCGCTTCTATCGCATTCTCCGGCCGGTGATGCATTTTCTCCTTCTTTTTTTCCCTTCCGCTAATAATTCCTTCCTCCCACGCGTCACTCGGTGCGAATAGACAATTGCTGCGTCTGCCCTGTTGCAATTGGATAATCCAGAGCATCCAATTGCATTCATCTGGCCTTCTTCTTCCAATCATTTTTTAAATATATATCCATCTCTTCTTTTTGCCTTGTTAAAATGCTTCGGCGAGCGTCGGCAAGAGCTGCGTCGGGCGCAACCGGCCAGCTGCTGCTCAAAAGCGCCTCCCCTCTGAGCCGCACCCCGCAGCTCTCCAGCATCTCCAGCATCTCCAACTTCTCCTCCTCTTCCTCATCTTCCGCCTCCAGCTTCCTCCTGTCCTCCGCCCGCAAGTCCAGCATCCCCGCCGGCCTCCGCAGCTTCCACGCGACCACCCGCACCATGGCCGACAAGCGCATCGAGAGCGACGCCTTTGGCGAGATCGAGGTGCCCGCCGACAAGTACTGGGGCGCCCAGACGCAGCGCTCGCTCGGCAACTTCAAGATCAACCAGCCCCAGGACCGCATGCCGCCGCCCGTCATCACCGCCTTTGGCATCCTCAAGGGCGCTGCGGCGACGGTCAACATGCGCTTCGGACTCGGTATGTGCCGGCGGAAAGGGGAAAAGAGAGGAAGAAGACACTTGACTAACTAGAGCTTCATCTTTGCAGACCCCAAGATTGGCCAGGCCATCCAGCAGGCCGCCAAGGAGGTCGCCGACGGCAAGCTGCACGACCACTTCCCCCTCGTCGTCTGGCAGACGGGCTCCGGCACCCAGTCCAACATGAACGCCAACGAGGTCATCTCCAACCGCGCCATTGAGATCCTCGGCGGCACCATGGGCTCCAAGAAGCCCGTCCACCCCAACGACCACGTCAACCGCAGCGCCTCCTCCAACGACACCTTCCCCACCGTCATGCACATCGCCGCCGTCCTCGAGTTCGAGCGCGACCTGCTGCCCGCCCTGCGCAGCCTCCGCGCCGCCCTGCAGGCCAAGGTGGACGAGTTCGAGGCCAAGAAGATTATCAAGATTGGCCGCACCCACCTGCAGGACGCCACGCCCCTGACGCTGGCCCAGGAGTTCTCGGGCTACGTCGCCCAGCTCGACTTTGGCATCGAGCGCGTCGAGAGCTCCCTGCCCCACCTCAAGCTGCTGGCCCAGGGCGGCACCGCCGTCGGCACCGGCATCAATACCTTTGAGGGCTTCGCCGAGGCCATTGCCGAGGAAGTCAGCAAGATGACGGGCATCACCTTCAAGACGGCGCCCAACAAGTTCGAGGCGCTGGCCGCCCACGACGCCATCGTCCAGGCCCACGGCAGCCTCAACACCCTGGCCGGCTCCCTCACCAAGATTGCGCAGGACATCCGATACCTGGGCAGCGGTCCCCGGTGCGGCCTCGGCGAGCTGATCCTGCCCGAGAACGAGCCCGGCAGCAGCATCATGCCCGGCAAGGTCAACCCCACGCAGTGCGAGGCCCTGACCATGGTGTGCGCCCAGGTCATGGGCAACAACGTGGCCACGACCATTGGCGGCATGAACGGCCAGTTCGAGCTCAACGTGTACAAGCCGCTCATGATCCGCAACCTGCTGCACAGCTCGCGCATCCTGGCTGACGGCATGCGCTCGTTTGAGGATCACCTGGTCAAGGGCCTGCAGGCCAACGAGGAGAAGATTGCCAGCATCATGAAGGAGTCGTAAGTGATGCATCCATTCGTCGTATTTTATTGAATTCTTTCCACTAACTTGCCTTTTCACAACAGTCTCATGCTGGTGACGTGCCTCAACCCCAAGATTGGCTACGACATGGCCAGCAAGGTTGCCAAGAACGCGCACAAGAAGGGCCTGACGCTCAAGCAGAGCGCCATGGAGCTCCAGGCGCTTACGGAGCAGGAGTTTGATGAGCTCGTTAAGCCCGAGCTCATGGTCAAGCCCAAGAGCGTGTAAAGAAGTTGTGGGAGAAGGGGCGTGGGTACATTCAACCTAAATAATAATACCAAAAGGACGTGGTACTTGAGGGAGCATCCTAGCATACTAGCTTGTATCATTATCCTGAATAAACAATATAAATGAAAGAATACTAGCAAAACCAGATACAGTCTGTTTCGTCTCCGTGTTCTGTAACATATACTATTACCTCAGATCTGTAAGTCAAGCCGGGTGTGACCTCGGCAGTGTCAAGGTCGTTTCCGTTTACGGCAATTCAAGGCCCCACTTACATGAGATTACTTAAGCTGGATCGTCTGTTCTATGGATAGTGCAGCTTCTCAACGTGGCAGCACGTGATCGCTAGCGAAGGTCCCCACTCGGCAGATATTGATTACATAACACATGATAAGCTTTTCAATGCGTTACTATCGCAATTTTTTTTTTTTCTCGAGAGAGCATCTTCATCACTCAACCTCCATCAACTTCCCCCCCATCTCCCTCCCGAATTATCGGCCGTGAGCCTTATCCGGGCGAGCCCATTCCTCCATCCTACACCGTGAAAACAAAATGTCTACCGCCAACGAAGCAGGTGAGTCACCTCTGAAGGACAATTGGTCCTCCCCGTCTACCCCCAACTCGTCTCTTTGAGCAGCTGAGAGTGCTGACTTTTGATCTTTCACAGCTTGGCCCTTGGCCGATGCGGCCCTGACCCAGGAGATTCTCGATCTCCTCCAGTCGGCCATGCACATCCGTCAGGCGAAGAAGGGTGCCAACGAAGGTATGTTTCAATAATCTCATCCAAACCAAAACTGATCGATCTATGACCAATCGTCTGACTTTTGTTCTCACGCATGCAGTGACCAAGTCCATTAACCGCGGAACTTGCGAACTCGCCGTCCTGGCCGCCGACACCGAGCCCCTCGCCATCATCCTGCACATCCCCCTCATCTGCGAGGACAAGGGCGTGCCGTACGTCTACGTCCCCAGCAAGACGCTGCTGGGCCGCGCCTGCGGTGTCAGCCGGGCCGTCATTGCGGCCAGCATCAGCTCCAACGAGCTGTCGGAGCTGTCGGGCCAGATCAAGGCTCTCCAGCAGAAGGTGGAGAGACTTGCCATCTAAAAGGGATAGGACCATGGAAACCTTTGCACGTCGTATCGATGCGAATGTGCTTGCTTGTGCTAGAGATTAGCAGGGTTCAATGACATTTTATTTTCACATGCTCATGATGTGCCTGATGTGAATTGAGCAGTTGTTGAGTGCTCTGCTGACATTCAATGTATCGCGGTGATGATTCATGCAAAGTGACGACGGTGACAACCGCAATGCCATGCAACAACATGTCATGCTTCTTCGTACCTTGTTCGATTCGCATGCATCTTAACATACGATTACTAGGTAGTATCATATCCCAGTCTCTGTCTGCTTACCTCAGCCACACCAACTCTCAACCTCAACTTCAGCTCCAATTCATCGTCCGAATCCAAAGCCGGTCTAGAGCCGTCAGCACCCTGTTTTTTTCTTTCTTCGCCCGTCACCCCCATTTGGCATTTCCCGTCACGAGGCGGCCGAGCGGACGAAGCGACGGGACAGCGGAGTTAAAAACGCCAAAATGCCGCTTACACACACACACGTTTGAAAGTGATGTTTGTCCATCGGCCGGTCCGATCCAGAGCGTTGGCTTTGAAGAGATCTCTATGGAGATTGCGGGATGCTAACTTCTCGGGGTTGTAGTGCAGAACCTGTCTAGATATAATTGGCTTGTGCATGATTTGGAGAGCATTCGTGTACTGATTGGGTGAGATGAAGGATTGAATGTGATGCGTGTGTAGATAGGATAAAACTTGACCTTGTGTTCATCATCATAAATACCACGGTAACACCGTCCCTGATCCTCATCCCTCGAGCCCGATCGCAAACCGGACCCTGATCCATCGAAATCGCAGCCGGATTCTCGACCGACGCCGAAGTCCGCACGCCATCGCCCGCTAACACCAAAAAAAAAAACCGCCAGATTCAAACTGCTCTAGAACATCAATGCAATACCCAAAAAGACTCGGACGAAGCGAATAGAAAAAAAAGGTCCCTCAGAGCGCTTGCTGTTGCTAGTCCCGCAAGGCCAAGGCAAGGGGGGAGAGGTCAGAAGGAAGGGTGGCTTGCGTATGCGATTTTTTGCTGGGCCTGGAGCCCGGACTCGCACTCGCTTGGGCTTTAACTCCGCGTGCTATGTAATAGAGGTTGAAATGATTAACAGACCATCCCGGTTGTGGCTTGCTTTTTTTGCTGTTCAGCTCCTAGCCCTACGGAGGTAAAGGCGATAGTAGTATGTATGTATGTACGACGTATGTGTAGAACAACGATTCGTGGATGGGAAATGGCTGGACTTCTGGGGCTCTGGGAAAGGGTAAGTAAGATGTGGGCTGATGGTGATAGTAAAAAGCCGCTCCGTATGTAGCAAGCAAGTCCGCACCACGAAAAAGTCCGGACGGAAACCGAAGAAGAAGTTTCCAGCCAGCAGTGATATCTCATCATTCAACCCCCCTAGTTTAAGGTTGGCGTTGACGTTGACGATTGTGGCTTTGGACGACAAATCCCAGGCATGACGCAGCATAACTTTCCTCGTGCCATTGTCAACGTAGTCGCGCATATATCTTGCTCGGATGTCGCAGTTTCGGCAGCAGCTTCTCCCCAGGCTGTGGCAGCGCTGGTATAACCGCCTCAACAGCGTCAAGCTCAATCCCAGCATCATCACCGCCAACAGCAAGACCAGCTCCAGCTCCAGCACACAAGGCAGAAGAAGAAGAGCCGTCCTCCTCGTCTCCTTGACAGCAGCAGCCGCCACAACAGCAACCATCGCCGCCGCCGCCATGACGCGCAAATCATCCTCAACCACCATCTCTTCCTCCTCCTCCTCCTCCTCCACAGCCCTCCATCATCATCATCATCATCATCATCATCAACATCCCCCCTCAACAACCTCCGTCACCAAGATCCCCGGCCGGACCAACATCCCCGACGAGGCCGTCTCCAACCCGCACCACGTCCTCAAGCGCAGCGGCGCCCTCGCCGGCTTCAAGAACCCGTACCCGTCGTGGTCCAACCCCGTCGGCTTCGCGTCCATGCTGCAAAACGTCCTCTGGCCCACCATCACCGGCGACCTCAAGTGGCCCGACACCACGCCGCCCACCGTCGCCGTCGTCCCGCCCCAGTGGCTGCCCTCGCGCGACGCCTCGCCCCGGCTGAGGGCCACCTGGCTCGGCCACGCCTGCTACTACGTCGAGTTCCCCTCTGGCCTGCGCGTGCTGTTCGATCCCGTCTTCGAGGACCGCTGCTCGCCCTTTAGCTTCATGGGCCCCAAGCGGTTCACGCCCAAGCCGTGCGACCTCAAGGACATTCCCGTCGTCGACGCCGTCGTCATCAGCCACAGCCACTACGACCACCTGTCGCACGGCTCCGTGCTGGAGATTCAGAAGCACCACCCGCAGGCGCAGTTCTTTGTCGGACTGGGCCTGGAGCCCTGGTTCCGCCGCAACGGGCTCAAGAACGTCACCGAGCTGGACTGGTGGGAAGACGCCGAGCTGACCGTCACCGTTGACGGCGATGACCGCGACAAGACAAAGACGGAGAAGGTGAAGCAGACCATCTCGGCGCAAATCTCGTGCCTCCCCGCCCAGCACACGTCCGCCCGCTCCGCCTTCGACAAGGACACGACGCTGTGGTGCTCCTGGGGCGTCCGCTCCGGCGACAAGAGCGTCTGGTTCGGCGGCGACACGGGCTACCGCGCCGTCCCGCGCGTCCCGGCCGGCGTCGACGACTACGGGCCCGAGTACGAGGCCCTGCCGCGGTGCCCGCAGTTCCGGCACATCGGCCAGCACCGCGGGCCCTTTGACCTCGGCCTCATCCCCATCGGCGCCTACTTCCCGCGCGTCGCCTTCTCCGCCATGCACGCCAACCCCTTCGACTCGGTCGAGATCTTCCAGGACACGCGCTGCCGCCGGGCCATGGGCATCCACTGGGGCACCTGGGCCCTGACCATGGAGGACGTCCTCGAGCCGCCGCGGCAGCTCAGGGAGGCCCTCAGGCGGAAGGGCATTCCCGAGGAGGGCGTCTTTGACGTTTGCGACATTGGCCAGAGCAGGGAGTTTTAGGGAGTTGTGTTGTCTTCTTTTCCTTTTTCTTTTTCTTTTTCTTTTCCTTTTTCTTTTTCTTTTTCTTTTTCTTTTTCCTTTTCTTTTTCCTTTTCTTTTCGTCTTGTTGCAACCATCTCAGCAAGCAAAGGATTCGATCTTCGTTTGATGAGGTCAAAAGTTGTCAGATGTCAGGCAAATCAGGCAAAAAGAGCGCACCTGTACTGGTACCATGTACCAACAACCTCACGTCTCACGTCACATGCGCCTGTAATACCGTACTTTGTATAGAGTCACTTTCCACTCACACCTACACACATACCCGCATTGGCGTTTATACATGTCGGACAATGTATCCGTATCCATAGATCCATCTCACTCAGTATACTGATACCAAAGAGCTTTTGAAAAGATATCAATACCCAATCTCTTCTACCGCTTCATTATCGAGTGTGACATACCATATGCTAGTCCTATAGGTATTCAAATCACCCACCCTGCGCATGTACCAACACATAAGAATGAGCAGCAGACGAATAGGTACCAGGTAGCAAGAGTCAAGAAGGGGTAGAGAATCTCCCAAGTCCTCTAAGCAAGGTGGCCGCCTCGTCGTGATGATGATGAACGGATGCTAAAGGGGTGTGCCTCCGTGTTAAAGACAAACTTGTTGCCGCCGCCGGCCTGCACCTGCACCTCCGACTCCTCCGCAAAGATCAAGTACGCATACTTGAGGGCCTCTGCTAACCAGAAGCTCTCCATATCGTCAGAGGCGCCTCCGCCGTTGGCCTGCGTCACGTCGTTGATGGACGAGTATGCGCTGCCGGCGCGGCACGCATCCTCAATCGCACTGAACGCCTCCCACGCCAGGTCCTGCCACTTGGAGTCGCCCGTGACGCGGTATGCGTAGTACAAGCTCTCCAGCGTCTCCGGCCGCAAGATGTAATACGGGGCCGTCACCCAGAATCCTGCCGACGAGTAGAACCCGGACTGGGAAGACGGCGGGGAGCCGCCGGCGCCCGTCACACTGTCCACCCACGCGAAGCCTTCGGGGCCGATTCCAGAAGCCGTTTGGTTGTACGTGGCAAAGTACGAGCTGGTAAGCTTGATGCCAAAGTCAATGTACTTTTGCTCGTTCAAGAGGATACCTCCCAGGATAAAGTTGCCACCCGCAAAACTGGCCACTACAGGGCATGTTAGCACAACACCACCCAACATCACCTGCCAATCTGTTGGATTGGCTTTTGTTAGAAGGGAAAGAAGAAAAGACAAAACTTACAGTGTCCCGAGTTCGGCGACGTGGACTGTCCGTTGTACGAAGATAAAAAGGTCAAGTCCTTACGCGTCGACGGGTGAGAGGCGAGATGCGCAATGGTCGAGTCGGCAGCAAGGACCCAGCGATCCTTGTAGCTTGCAAAAGTAACCGGGTCGTACAGGTACATCTTGATCAGATATTCGTAAAAGCTGTCCATGAGGCCGGACCAGCTGCCGCTACTATCCTGAAAGGTACCGTTGCCCGTGCTGACAAAGGTTCCAATCAGGCCGGGCCATGCCTCCGGGCTTCCCTTGGGGTTCAGGAGATACGACTCGCCCTTCTGCGCAAGCTGGCCATACAGCGGGTTCCCCGTCAGGTCGCTCAGGCGTGTCCACTCGAGCACCAGGCTTCCAATCTCGGCGACGTTGTTGCTGGTAGCACCGCTTCTCCGCACAGTGGGGTTGAAGAAGACGGTGGGATCCGGAACACCGCTGGGCGTGGTGAACGCAACCTTGAGGCCGTTGGCCAATGTTTGGGCCTGGCTCAGGAGGCTGTTCACCAGAGTCTGGTTTGTCCCCAAGGAGCTGAAAGGACCACGCAACAGGTCATAGGCTAGATAGAAGCATCGATTAGCCACGCCATCAGCCCAAGCTACCCCTGATGCGGAAGCACGGCTCGTATATCGAAAAGCTTACCAGATAGCAGGCCTCCAATGTATCGAATATTGGTCTCGAACACAGAGATGCCTTGGTTGGCAACCGCAGTCGTGGTGAAGTTGATCTGCGGTACATGCTGGAGGATTGTGTTCACAATGTCGGCATCGCCCATGAGAATAGCCGTGTCCAAGCCATCGATTGCCGATGAGCCCCATCCGTTCCTGGGCTAAAGTCAGATACAGGTCCGCCACTTTACCAAAGAAGTGAGGGGCCATCACGGGCTTGCAACTTACCTCTCGTCATCAAAGCCATTGCTGACCGGATGAAGGTCGTCATGGGGAAAGGCAAACTGGTGGTAAGCGTTCCACGACGTCTGGAATGCCGCCTTGACCGCTGCTGCCCTCGTAGGGTTGGGAGATCCGCGTTTTGTAGCGCCCGGCTTTGGGTATGCCAGCGCAGGCCCAATGAGCCCGAGCGCAAGCACGGAGCTGCTGGGGAACCTCATATTGGCGACAGCTGTAGTTCTGGATTTGGCGATAAGAACGGCAAGGCGAAGACGAGAGGGGCACTTGTCGAGACTCAAAGCATGAGACAGGGCTGCAGATGAAAGTTCCAGTGGGTGGGAGAGCCGTCCCTTTCAATAATTTCTCAAGTGCTCCTCCTCCTCCGGAATCAGCAGAGCCAGAAGAACGAGAAGAGGGGGTCCCTCATGCGACGCGACACTACCTACGCCACCAGCATGCGGATTCTCTTCAAGCGGCCAAGCGGGTACCTCATGCGAAGCATAAAATTCCTCTTCTTCCAATTCGAGACATGGCGCCGCCTTTGAGATGCGAAGCCAGCCATTCGGCATGCGTTAAGCTTGTTCTGTTCGTGTCTTCTCTTGCGCCTTTTTGGCTGGCATGGTGCGCCATCGCGCATCCAGTGGCTTCAGGGGTGGATGAGGCAGACGAGGATTGCCGGTCAACAGAACCACAGCAGGCAGGTGACACCGTGAGCTAGCAGCAGCTTGCATGTGCTCTCTCTGTCCATGACGATATCTTCTGTGACCTCGACAAACCGGAACAAGGAAAATAAAGCTTCTCAATGGGGCGCCCAAGTCTGCGGTGACTGGTCATTTAGACGAATCTGATGCGCCTCGCGGGGAACCTGGTTTGCCTGGGCACGCCGGCAGGGGGTTGGAATCGAACATTGCACCCAGCCGCCGTCATCAGGTGCCATTCGGGCCTGATCCCAGTAGTATTAGTTGAACCATGTGCCGTGGTATGTGAGCCGGGGAATGCTGCGGAGGGGTGGCGGGAGGCGGCCAGAAACAAACCCCACGCATGGTCAAATTCTTTATATTCGTTACCACGCCCAAAGGATGCAAATGAGAGGCAGGACCCAACCAACTGGGCTTGCACCTTGGCAGTGAGAGCAATGAGAGCAACAGTCCAAGGAACGCGGCTGTGTACTCCTTTGCACAGCGTTGTGTAAACCACCCAAGGCCGGGATACAGAGCTTGGCAGCGCGTCGCGTGGAACAAGCGGCGAGACATAAATCGAAGCCAACGCTCAGCATAGCGGGTGTGCCAGCATCCAGTAACACTGTGTTTCCCATGTCCGCTGGATCGTCGCATCAGCTGCGGGCATCACCACCGCCATCCACCATCACGACCAACAGCATCAACCTGCTTCTTACCGCCTAGCGCCGCGAGGGCAACCGCCGGGGGTGTACGTGCAATGATATCAGCAGAGCCGAACTTCCCCACAGATTGGCGACGGCACTTCAGGAACCGGCTTGTGATCGTGCCCCGCATTGCAAATCTCAGCTCCAGGCACAGGCGGGATCATTAGGTATAATGTCTGCCCTTGGTTGGACGAGCCTCGAGACGCGCTGCCACTGGCTGCTGCACAGATGCCGGCTGCCTGCGATACGAAGGCCGCTAGAGGTCGATCGCGGGTGGACAACGATCGATAGATGGCTGCAACTCAATATTTCGTGTGTTGTGCTCTGGCTCCGACGCAGGAGTTCCGAAGTTGGCTCGGCAATGCAACGTATGCTTCGATATAGCCGGCGTAAGTGGTATGTCTCGTGCAAGGGTACCAAGTAGCGCTGGACCTGTGCAAGGCTCTAATGCCAGGATGAAGTCAAGCTCCTGCTTCTGGTTCCAAAGTGCGGCCGTACTTGGTAGTCGATGGCCAACG
This sequence comes from Trichoderma gracile, assembly GCA_020002365.1. Classification (NCBI taxonomy): domain Eukaryota; kingdom Fungi; phylum Ascomycota; class Sordariomycetes; order Hypocreales; family Hypocreaceae; genus Trichoderma; species Trichoderma gracile. The sequence continues at coordinate 1,798,711 of JAINEY010000006.1, forward strand.
AGGCGCCGTTGTGCGGAGTCCAAAGGATTGCTATTACTGTACACGTTGTCATGCGCTGTGAGCCGCGGATCGCATAAGCCTCCCCCCTCCTTCTCGGCAGTTTTGCGGCGCTCAGGCATCGGACCATATGCTCGCTCCTGGCATACGACTTTCGTGGGGCGCATGAGTATGCGAACCATGCGAGGACTCGGCGTCTTCACCCATTCTGTCGCAGCTTCGCCAACGCTGCCGCTACGCCTTCACTAAGCTGGCTACTTTCTTTGTTGGCCCGCTGCTCTTCCCTAGGTTGGGATACAGGCTGAGAAGTGGGCTTTTCTTCACGGACCAAAGTGTCAAACGCCTCTTCGTCTTCCGCTGCTTCGTCGGAGTCGCCATCTTCGTCCAGAAAGTGAAATTGTCGAGGTTGTGTGCCGCCTGACTGACGGCCCGGCGCACTTCCGCCCGGCGAACCACGTCCAGAAGAAGCATGTGATGTCAGATTTGACCCAGGGGCCTGAGAGCCGGACTTTGCGACTTCTGACGCAGAAGGCCGATCACCGTAAGCATGTGCGCTGGCAGGCCGTGATTCACGGACTGCCATGGGTGCTGGCGGCGGCTGGAAACTCCTCTTGGCTGCTTTTCTTGCTCGAAATGGCTCATCGACTGCGTCCGTCCACCTCTTTACCTTGATGCCTCCCCACCCGCTTATCATGCTCAGCTGCTCTGGCTCAGCATTAATGGCATTCTTCAGACTGCCAAAGTTGGCAACCAGGGCTACCGCGTCTGATTTGTTCAGACTCCTCGGCACCGTGACAAACTCGACCAGCTTGTCTGCGTAGTTGGATGATTGCTGTCCACGAATGGCCGCGAAATTGGCGTTTTCGTAGGACTTGTAGAGTTCGAGATAGCGTGCGGCTTCGGCTGCGGACCAGCATAGCATGACGGTCACGTTATTGACCACTGAAGTCTTTGAAAGCTCGCGCAGAGAGTCCTCGTGGTTCGGAATGTCAACGAGGGTGAGGAGGATGCGCAGGTTGTATTTGCCCTGGAGATTGCGGATGCGCGTGTATATGTATTCGGGATGGAGACGGTGGTATTTGAGACTAGGTATGGAGACCGCATTAGCCATGGCTTCTGAGCGACTACAACCCAAGATTCAACATGCGATATACCCACCTCAAGAAGAGTGCACAGGTTGTCAACCCGAGGACATAGTCGGCCGGTATGTCGCTGTACTCCCAGGGTATCGATCGGATGGAGGTCAGAACGGGGTTGCCGCGTTGGCGAGGCGAAACCAGGATCGTGGAGCCAAGGTTCTTTTGCTGGATGACTTGCGGCTTTGGCTGCACTATGGCACTTCCAGAGCTGTTCCTGCTCGAAGATGGCTTGTCGAGAACCTGGGGTTTGGGTTGCTGAACGGTGCTGCTTGCTGGAGGGATCGAGTCCACGGCCGCCATCGCCTCTAGCAGGGCGTCGTCGGCACCATAATCGTCATCCATAGTTACCAAGAGTGCTGGTGCTGCAGCATAGGTTTGGGCTCGAAAAGGGGAGGAGGATCGGGGAGGAATGGCTGAAATGAAGAGTTCGGGATTGGTGATGATGAAGCATCAGCTGCGTCAAGCCTGGGAATTCACGGTGAAAAATAAGTGGGGCGCATCACTAACAGCTTGGAGCTGGAACTGGAGCTGGAGCTTGAATCTTGACCCATTGACACAGCAATAAGCTGCATCTCCATGATGCTTGAATTCTGTTCATGGCTTGGAACGCGGCATCTCTGTTATATTGTGACAATATTAGGCTTTGGATTGTTTCGTTGTCGCTACCTTTTTGCTTATGTAAAAGAGGATATACATTTTGTTTTGGCGATGCTTGGCCTGCGGTGTCATGTCGTTCGCCTCATGACCACATCAACCTCCACGCCGATTTGGAAAGCCATTCATCTTAGGTAGGTAGACAAGCATAATATACCTCCGATCTATCTCATGGCACACATGAGCCTGGAGGCGGGTGATCAAGATCGCGGTAACTTGGAGTCACAGGGGAAGAACCGTCGGAAGTGCGCCTCGATTTCACCAGCTGTGGTGGAGCGAATCTGCCTGTATGGGCATCGGAAGTACACAACCTACGGGCTGAGACTGGAAAGAGAAACATTTTTACTCTATACTCAGGTAGTTTGCACGTTCGTTGCAAGCAACTACCAGCTTTGATAGAAGATGTGATTAAGACGTGGGCGCGACTGTATAACGATAACTAAAGTGGCACTTATGGATCATTGTTTCCTTTGCTTCCCTGCCTAAAGTACCTGAAATATAACTTCTAAAGACTTTTCTCAAACATAGATCTCCAAACCAGCATCTTTTGCTTCTAGCACCCGTTATAATGATAAAAGTGAGGTATGTCCGCAAACCGATGCTCGGCTCTATATTACCGAAGTCAACACCACTGGACACCAGAAAGTGCGGGGGCGGGGGCGGGGTTCCATCTGTGCTCCAAGTCTAAGAGGAGCGGCTATCCTCGCATGATATTGATGCCGAGCTTTACAGGGCGGTCTATTGCTGGGAGAATGCAAATATATCGGTAGTAGTATTGTTTCCAGAAGCTGAGGCGTCTTAATATACAATATGTAGTTCAGCGAGTAGAACCCCCAAAAAGCAACCCTACGATCTGAGGTACAAGCCGTTCGATTGGGTGACCCCTCACCCAAGTTGTACTCGTACAGTACGCGATTCAGCATCCCGCATCTCCCCCAACTTGCGAACCCCCCCCAAAACTATGTCATCCTCCTCTGGCATCTATATTGCCGCGAGCCAATCGTTTTGCAGCCTTCGGTTCAATTCGCAGCGAGCTTCTCGATCCTCGTGCCTTGAAACCACTTTTCCAGACATCAAGACAAGTCTCGGCGCGATATATCCCACCAATTGCTGTGCAAAACAAGCTGGCGAGGCGTAAATCATCTGCCGTCAGGATGTTCCGTCGCATGTAATTGACAAACTATATCGTGGTCTCGAACGCAGAACTGGAGACGCGCCACTCGAATCAGCTCGTGCTTCTGCTTCCTCGAGAGTCTCCATCGCAAGCGAGATCGGCTTTTCGGCTCTTTATCTGTCGAGCATCATGTAGAGCAATAAATAGCCTGTCGGCGATCGCAAACGCAGCGGATGCTCGTTATTCTTCTTCTCCTGTCACAAATCCTCCCCGCGTGCTACTACCTCTTCTCCAACATTGACCTCTAAGCTCTTCTCCCAAGCCGCTCTGCCAAACAGCTGAATCATGTCTGAAGTCACCATCACAGGCTTCAGGAGCCGCGATGTGCGGTTCCCAACATCTCTGGACAAGACGGGCTCGGATGCGATGAACGCTGCGGGCGACTATTCAGCGGCATACTGCATCCTCGAGACAGATTCAGCACACAGCGGTCATGGCATGGTCAGCCCCCCCGAGGCACTCTGTGCAGCTGAATCCTTGACTGACAGCTTCGCTATAGACATTCACAATCGGCCGTGGAAACGACATCGTCTGCGCCGCCATCAACCACGTCGCCGACCGACTCAAGGGCAAGAAGCTGTCGTCACTGGTGGCCGACTGGGGCAAGACTTGGCGGTATCTGGTCAACGACAGCCAGCTGCGGTGGATCGGCCCCGAAAAGGGCGTCATCCATCTCGCGCTCGGAGCCGTCGTCAACGCCGTCTGGGACCTGTGGGCAAAGACGCTCGGCAAGCCGGTGTGGCGCATCGTTGCCGACATGACGCCCGAGGAGTACGTCCGCTGCATCGACTTTCGCTACATCACCGACGCAATCACCCCCGAGGAAGCCGTGGCGATGCTGCGCGAGCAGGAGGCCGGCAAGGCCAAGCGCATCGAGGAGGCCCTCCAGAACCGAGCGGTGCCTGCATACACAACGAGTGCAGGGTGGCTGGGATACGGAGAGGAAAAGATGAAGCAGCTCTTAAGAGAGACGCTGGCCGCCGGATACAAGCACTTCAAGGTCAAGGTCGGCGGCAGCGTCGAGGAGGACCGGAGGCGCCTGGGCATCGCTCGTGAAATTCTTGGCTTCGACAAGGGCAATGTTCTCATGGTTGATGCCAACCAGGTCTGGTCCGTCCCTGAAGCCATCGACTACATGAAGCAACTCAGCGAGTACAAGCCCTGGTTCATCGAGGAGCCAACCTCTCCCGACGACATCATGGGCCACAAGGCGATTCGCGAGGCTCTCAAGCCCTACGGCATCGGCGTCGCTACCGGCGAGATGTGCCAGAATCGCGTCATGTTCAAGCAGCTGATCATGACGGGCGCCATTGACATCTGCCAGATCGATGCCTGCCGTCTTGGCGGCGTCAACGAGGTCCTGGCCGTCTTGCTCATGGCCAAGAAGTACAATGTGCCCATTGTGCCGCATTCAGGCGGCGTTGGACTCCCCGAGTATACCCAGCACCTGAGCACCATCGACTACGTGGTCGTCAGCGGCAAGCTTTCTGTCCTAGAGTTTGTGGATCACCTCCACGAGCACTTCTTGCATCCTTCGGTCATCAAGGACGGATATTACCAGACACCAACTGAGGCCGGATACAGCGTTGAGATGAAGCCGGAAAGCATGGACAAGTATGAGTATCCTGGAAAGAAGGGCGTAAGTTGGTGGACGACCGACGAGGCTCTGCCCATCTTGAACGGGGAGAAGATCTGATTCGGGGAGAGTTGGAGATGGTTTCTAAAGCAGATGACCTGAACCCCTCGACGTATATACAAAGAACATACTAGCTGGGACTTTGATAGAACGGATGGCCTTATTTGGTGTTTGTAGGCATCGACAACGCCTGAGAAAACAGCAAAGAATATGATTGAGAGCATGTACAATATCTTTCTATACAAGAAGCGCGAGATTTTCTATAGCATACTCGTAGGTGTTGCGATATATAGACCTCTCAAGAGCTACAAGCACATTGAAAGGAAGATGAGGTAATAGGCGATGCTGGACAAAAGTCGTTCAGTAGCCGCTAGGGCGTATCCACTCGCGCTCAGGGGTCCATTTGCCGCGCTTTCAGCACCAGCTGCGTTAGCCAGCCCCAACTGAGTGTTAAGCCGGTACATTGGGGAGCTCTGTGTTAGCTGTCCAGAAGAGGAAGCTGAACCTCGGACCTTCAACTTCACTCATCCATCACATCAACATCGGCGCACCTTGGACGACTCTTCACTTCAATTTCTACACCAAATCAAATATAATGCACTCAAGCCCGTGACCAGCGAGTACCTATCTGTCAAGTCAAAGAGAGTTATAGTTGCTCTATTCGGTTGCTTCACTCGGCCAATATCCATCATTCCCATGGCCACCAAGATGGGACTCATCCCCTATCACGAGTCTCGCCCATTGCGCTCGCTCGTTGCCGTCTTCGCCGCCTGGAAGGGCTTTCTGCTGGCGATTGCCCTCGGAACAACCGTCAGCCAAGACTATGACACGTCGACATCCCTCTTCTTCGAGCACGCGTATGGCTCAAGCGCCAACGCATCGGCCCTGGCAACGAGATTGACGCGGTGGGATGCCCTGTACTTCATGCAAGCCGCGCGTCACGGCTATGTGTACGAGCAGCAATGGGCGTTTGGAGCCGCGCTGCCGCTTTCTGTGCGTGGCATCATGTGGCTGCTCAGACCATTGGCGCATCTGGCCGGTGATGCGGTCCTCGAGCCCGTAGTGGCCATTGTACTTACAAACTTGGCTCATCTGGCGGCCGTGCTGGCTCTGCACCGGCTGACACTTGTGCTGTTCGGGAACAAGATGCTGGCCTACGTGGCAGCGGTCTTGCATATCCTCTCTCCGGCCGGCCTCTTTCTATCCGCTCCGTATGCCGAGAGCCCGTTTGCCTGCCTGTCATTCATCGGCAGCCTGCTGTTCGCAGCCGGGCTCCGGCCCAGCGCTACTGTTGGCAAGCGAATGCTGGCCTTTATCGGTGCAGGAATCCTATTCGGGCTGGCCACTTCGTTCAGGAGCAATGGGTTGCTCAACGGCCTCCTTTTTGCTGTAGAGGCGATCAAGTGCTTGTTGGGCTTGTTACGCGAGCCGAGCGTTTCGAGGCTTGCATTGCTCGCCTCCTTGATTGTCGGTGGCCTCTCCATTGCGGCTGGCAGTGTCGTGCCACAAACGGTAGCTTGGTTCAGGTATTGCAATATCGACCCGGCCGCTGGTATGGAGCCACGTCCATGGTGTTCTCGACTGATACCCAGCATATTCACCTTTGTCCAAAGCCACTACTGGTAAGCCGCCATCACATCCGTCTCGTAGACTACCGGTTCTTCTGTGATGCTCACTTTTTTGTTGCAGGAATAATGGCTTTTTGAAATACTGGACCCCCAATCAGCTTCCCCTATTCTTGCTGGCCAGTCCCGTACTCACGCTTCTCATCAGCTCAGGCCTGCAAGTCACTCGTAGCTTAGGCCAGAGACTCGGCCGGGCCACTCCGGTGGTCGAGGAGCCGTATCATACCTTTGTGCTCACACTCGCCGTGATACAAACGCTGGTTGCCGTGCTCGCCATCACCAACTTCCACGTGCAAATCATTACTCGGCTGTCGTCTGGCTATCCGGTGTGGTATTGGTGGATAGCCAACAGCCTCAGGAATGGCGAGACTCGCAAGACAGGATCCATGGTTGTCGTGTTCATGGTGATGTATGCCGGCATTCAGGGAGGCTTGTTCGCATCATTTCTACCACCGGCATGAGAGGACTCGAGAGTACACTGTCCCGATACGAAGGAGCAAAACTCACCCTGAAGCCCATGCATCTACCTCATGAATTACTTCTCCGTCGAGGAATAGAACTGTCCTGCAGCTGTGCATCTACGAAGATGCTTGGATGTGGCTGTCTCTAGCGGGCAGACGATGAGCATCTTCCGTTATACTAGCCAGCATCCAATACAGCCTGTCCCTCAATCATGCACATCGAGTCTATCCCATCGTCGACAACAGCACCATGCTCGAAATAGATACGAAGCGCTATTCGAGGTTCCGCCGTTATGTGTGATTTGATGCTTCGCCTTGCTGCATCGGATCTTCGCACGCGTTATCCCGTGCTTTACTGCCCATAGCCGTCGTGATGACCCGCGTCCATCAGCCCTCGAGGCTCGGACTCGGCCAGCTGGCGGTTTTTCCATGGCGGTTCGTTCTGCCATCCAACTCCTACACCGCCCGTCTTGTCCTTGCAAACGGAACATTCGAACACTCCTGGCTTCATCAGTCGCCATTCTACTCTGCTTGAGCAGCGACAGAGGTTGGTACGTTCTATTATAGGCTGGCCGCGATGCGATGCACAGCTTGAGCCTGACTGGGGCGCCTCAACAGCTCTGGGATATATCAAGGGATACGCGGCGCTCTCCAGATTGGGACCCTGACTGACGCGAGCATTTGCCATACCAGCAGAGCCATTCTCGAGATTCCCACAGATACCGAGTCGTCGCAAAGAGCCCAGAATGATTGCAACCGACAGCGACAGCGATACCCTGTGCAGGGAGGCCACGGGAACCATGTCCCAGGACATCCAGGCCCAGCATCAAGACGACCTCGCCACCATCAGCCTCGATTCCGACAGCGACCTGAAGCTCTGGCTGCAGCATACCGGCTTCTTTGACGTTGAGCACCGCCAAAAGGTCCTCATTGCGCTGCGCAAGCTCAGGGACATTGACGAGCAGCGCAGCAAGATTGTCTCGGAAATGCGCGCCTCTACGGATTACTATCTTGTCTCTCCGACGCCGCAGAGCTCGGCTACTTTGGCGAGCCCCTCGTCTTCTTTGTCCTTGGCGGCTCAGAAGACGCGCCAGTCGGGCGTCTATGATTACAGCGATTCGCGCTCAGCCGTCTTTGCGGGCTCCGGCGGGCGTTGCGGCTCGGAGATCTCGTCATTGACCAGAGGCGCTGGTTCCGACAATGGGTCCATGGCTTTTGAACTTGGGCGCTCGGCATCTCTTCAAGAGCTTGATGCCGCTCCTCCCTCTATTGCTTCTATGCAGAACCCTCAACCGGCCGTCGAAGCGACGCCGTCACCTGTCGATCCAGACGACGACAATCAGGAAACAAAGTCGTCTCCGCTCAGATCTGGTTGGTTCGAGCCAAAAGGGGCGACCTCGCCGCCCGTGTTGGGCTGGGGCAGATCGCTCGACGCCGTGCGGCCTCGGGCCAGCAAGGGCAAAGCTGCGAGCAAATACCCTCTAACTCAGTCGTTGTCGTCGGTTCCTAAGCAAGGTATTCATATCTTAGTCCATCTCTCTCCCATCTCTCGATTACCTCTCTTAACAAACATCACCAGAATCGAGATACTTTCTGGTCAAGTCCTTTAACGTGTCAAACGTTGAGATGTCTCAGCGAGACGTAAGTAATCCGCCAACCAGTTGTTGTATGGTTCATCATCGGAACTCATCATTGGCACAGGGCTTGTGGATCACAAAGGCCAAGAATGGCTCCCTCTTCGCAAGCGCCTTCAAGCAGCACAAGAACGTCTATCTCATCTTTTCCATCAACAAGTCCAAGGCTTTCCAAGGATACGTAAGTTTCTCTTCTACCTATACTTCAACTACCCGTTCACGATATCTACCTCCAAGCAAACCCCATCATGTCTACGTGTCCACACTGTTCGAAGCCTTCATCACAAAACTAAATCGCACATGAACAAACAGGCCCGCATGACCTCGGCCCCCGACGCAGCCATCCCCCCCGCGAAATGGATGGGCAACATCACCTGGGAAGCCAGCGACCCCTTCCGCATCGAATGGCTCAGCACCCGCCGCACCGAGTTCTGGAAGCTCGGCGACCTCAAGAACCCGCTCAACGACGGTAAGCCCGTCTTCGTCGGCAGGGACGGCCAGGAGTATCCCGAGGCGTGCGGCCGCAAGATGATTCGCATACTCGATCGCGTGGACCGGGGCACGAGGGAGAGGGAGAGGCAGAGGCGTGCTGGGCGTGGTGCTGCTGTGTTGTCGTCCTCCTCCTCGTCGTCGTATTTGTGGAAAGAGAGGCGGGCTGGTCCTGATGGCGACATGATGGAGGGAGATGGTGGTGGCCGGGTCGAGGATGAGGAGCCATCTCCTTGGGGACTGGACCAAGTGTCGGACAATGGTGATGCCGCTTCGGCGGATAACACAGCAGAAGACTTGCTGCTGCTCGAGTATTGACACGCAAACGCACTTGGCAGTCGGGGGGATTTAGAAGCACAAATGATCACAAGGACTTTGGTAAATGGCAGCCTTACAGCCTTTCAAAGCTGCATCGACTTATTCACCATCTTCTTGAGTTCTGTCTGGCGGAAAATGATGGTTTATCAGGGTTGTCCTGAACGTATACTGACCGTGTTTCTATCAAATAAACTTGCGAAAACTATACAATAACCAATGCCAGCCGCTATACCACAAGTAAAACAGAAAAAGACCAAAATCTGGAAGCCAGCTTGCAGAATGCATAAACAGTCTCGGCACGCAAAGCTTTAAACCACATTTCCAACCCGCTGTGTTATGATACCCCATACATGCTCCCAGGTATTACATCCCCAGCAATTTATGACGCAAATTCCAAGCACCAAACACCAGTATTTCGCTGAAAAGATCAAAAGGCAAAAGAAAAAGAACAAGAAATAAACCATCTTCTCGTGATTCCAGTATGGTTCGAATAACAATTGGGCAACGGCAAGCACCAGAGTGCAGCATGGCAGAGGCTTGGAGAGAGCTGCATCCTCCCTCGAGCAAGGCAAAGTGAATGAACGCGCTCCGTCTCTAGTTTCCTCAACAGCCTCGTGACTAGTAATCATCGTCAGAGTCGCTGTTGTCGTGGATCCTGATGGCTCGCCATCGCCTGTCGGTCAAGTCCTGTGCTGCCGTGCCCTCGCTTTCGGGGTCGACGTAGCCTTCGCCTCCACCGAGGCTCAGTGCAACTGGCAGGAAGACCAGGGCATGAAGGGCGGCAAAGACGACGAGGGCCAGCCACACGCGGAAGTAGTAGATTTCGAAAATCTTGGACCGCGTAAAGGCGAGCACACTGACACCCAGCAGCTTGGTGACGGTGATGCCCGAAAAGACGGAGCCGCCGACGTTGACCAGTGCTGTCCAAGCACGAGCATCTCGCCCATTGACGTTGAAGCTGTTTTCCATGACCGTTCGTGAGGGGAACATGAAGGCTCGGGCGATATGCGCACAAAACTCAACCGAGATGCCAACGCAGATGATGAGATTCACAAGGGAAACGGCGTTCAAGGAGACGTTGAACACCACCATCGCGCCCATGATGTCAATGACGCTCATTACGACCGTCAGAGTCACAATGGCTGAGGTGCGAACAGAGCCCAGGAGGAACGACGCAATGATGAAGATGGCGCCGACAGCAGCGCCCAAGAGGCCTGCCGTCAGTTGGATGATGCTCAGATATTGGTCAAAGAAGATGTAGAACACGCTGTAGGGGAAAACATCCGCCCCGGTTGCCTTGCCAATATCAGAGGCTATGCGGCGCGCAGAGGAATAGGCCTTGATAAAGTCGTCTTGGCTGCGGAGTCGGGTATGCGCGGTTCTGAAGTGACTGGCCTTGACGTGTGCAGCATCCTTGTCCAAGACGACTGCGTCTCCGTAGGAGGCTTGGCCGCCAAGCGGGCAGACGTCATCAGTCTTTGCGGCGAGGAACTTGTCGAGATAGTGGATGAACTCGTCATTCTCAGGCATTCCATAGAGGGACGTGTTCCAGGCTGGCTGACGGTCTGCAAAGCAGGTTGAGCCATGTTCGATGCAGCACTGGTCATAGATAGGATTCAGCCACAGGAAGAAGTCGTCGATCCAACTTGCTGTCGGAGACATGATGTACGAAACGTCAGATCGCTGCCTCTCGAGCTCGAGCGTGTTGGTCAGCGAGAATGGCTGGCAGGTGGTGAACCTTGAGCAGAGTGCCTGCTGTTGTGGGCGCTGAGACGCGTCGACCCCCCGGGTGACAAAGTACACCGGAGGCCCGGTCTCCAGATAATCATAGAGGTCGTTGAAGTACGGGATCAAGTAGGAGCCGTCGGGGATGGCAACGCGCTGATCCAGCCCCAGCTCGATGCCCGGTAGCAAGGCGATGGCGGCCGATAAGAGTCCAAGGAAGATGGCGACCACGGCCACCTTGGTCTGCCTTCGCAAAAGGCCAGGCGCATAGGTGTTTCTGATGAAGATCTGCAGGTAGCTTTCTTCATCGGCATCGGACACTCTCCCGGTTGCGGGGGCAAAGCCATTGCTGCCGTTGAGACTGATCCTTGCCTTCTTAACCTGCCACCACGGCCAGAGTTCGCAGCGGTGGTCTTCCACTCGCATTTGGTTCAAGGCCAGGAAGGACACAAACATGGTCATCTGAAGAACAGCGTTGATAAGAACCGCACCAGCCGCGTACGCAGCAAAGTTGCGGACAGCAGGCATGCCGACAGCGGAGCCAAGGGCAAACGCAAAGGTCTCCGTCAGCGCCGAGAAGAGGATGGAGGGCCCCATGCGGCCAAGGGCCCGGGACACTCTCTCCTCCACCATCTGGTCCGGGAAGTTGACATTGACTCGTTCAAGCTCATGGACAATGAGGAAGATGTTGTCAACACCGACGGCCAAGACGATGAAGGGGATCACTTCGACGATGATGAGCGTCGCCTTGAGTCCAACCCAGGAAAAGAAACCAATCGACGCAGAGATGGACATGAGGACAATGAGGATGCCGGCAAGACCCAAGGTGACCTTTGACTCGACGAGGAGCAGCGCAGGGTTTCCAAAGAGGTGCTTCAGGGGCGTGCCAAGGGCCAAGCACGCGTAGATGAACATAACAATGTAGCTTATGACGACGATCTTGGCATCCGTGTTTGTCGACTTGTTGAGCTCCTGTTCCAGGCTAATCTCGGTGGTGAAAGACAGTCTGAGGCCGCGGCTCTTGGCTTCTCCCTGAACCTCGAGGAGTCGATCGCGGAGGGCGTTTTCCCAGTCAATGGTGCGAAGAAGCTCATCGGACTTTTCAGGGGCATTGTTGACTACCCAGGTGACAGTCATTGCTTGAGAGTCGGCAACGTCGTCGTCGTAGCCGCCCAAAATCATGGTGGCTTCGATAGGCTGTCCAAACGCAGGTCGGCAATCCACGGGAGACTTTGCACAGCTGCGCAGATCATCCTTCCAGTACTTGGGGTCGATATCTCCTCCCTTGGAGTACCAATATTGCGTAACAGACTGCACGACGCAGGCATCCCCGGTGGGCTTGAAACAAACGTCGTCGAGCGAGCTTGCATATGTAGGGCCCTTGAGGCCTTCGACGCTCTTTTCGACATCCTTCCACCACTTCAACGTTTCGTAGCTCAGAACGGGGCTAGGTCCAGAAGAATCGGTGTCGTTTACCAAGAAGACCTTTTCGGCTCGGAAAAAGCGGCCAAAGTTGGAGTCGAAATACTCTTTCTCTTGGGCAGCAGCCGAAGACGGGCTGACCCAGAGTCGAGCAGGGTCCTGCTCAATGTCAAACCTGACCCATCCGGCACTCAGGGCAGCAACAACCACCAGACTGATGCCTATGGTGAAGCCCGGGAACCTTGCAGCCGTATTTCCCAAGTGACGAAAGGCCTTGTCGCATTTGTCGTTGAGCCAGTATCGCTTCGTTGGCTGATCGCGCATAGCGTCAGTAAGAATAGGGCCTCCCTCATCTTCGTCGTCGCTGTGAGATGCTTCGTGAAGCAAGCGAGTCCTTTCGACGCGGCGCTTGAGATATCTGAACCAGAAGATGTGGCCGAAAACAGCGGTCAGGAGAGCCAAGAGCAGAATGCTATACGTGAAGATGGACGCGAATGACAGGCACGGCAGCTTTCCCACCCTACAGGATCCAGCCTCCTTAACATCCGGTAACGTAGGGCACACCTCGGGACAGTCAACGCAAACACATCTATAGGCCGGGTCCTCGTCATTGCATTTCTTGGGTTTCATCTCCAGCGGCTGCATCCCAGGCTGGTCGTATTCCTCCGGAAAGTTGATCTGGAAGGGCGAGCCAACAAAGGGTTTCTTGTCGCCGAGAAATTTGAGCATGTCGTGGTAATTCTTGGCTCCGCCACCAATCAGGTCCATGGCCCTGCTGTTGGCACCTCCAAACTTGACCTCCTTGCAGCTATTGTAGAGGCCCGAGCCGTATTCTTCGGAGATGAGCTGGTCGAGCTCCGTGACGAGGAGCTTGCCATTCTTCGGCGCGGCATCCGTGACGTTGATAAAGGTCGATTGGTCGGGGGAGCACGTGAACTTGCAAAACATGTTGAAGAAGTTGTGCTTGCAGGCCGGGCAAGAACCGATGAGTGTTTTGGGAGTGCCCATTTCCTTCTTCAAAGCTTGTACCTATTTTTTTTCAACGAGTGTTAGCATCATTCCTTGAAGGCGAGTTGGATGAAGAGTGCACGAAGACATACCTGCTCCATGTTGCAGCAAACGGCTCCTTCGTTCCACTCGGCGCCGCAGAGCTCAACCAGCTCCTTTCGAAGGTCATCGTCGGGATCGTGCGCGAGGCCATTGTCGACGCATGGCAGCTCCTTGCCAAAGAGGCTCTGCTTGCCACACTGGCCCCGAAACGCACAGCGGCCCGGCTCGTGCTTTGGTGTATGTGATTCCGCGGCGACGCTGGACCCGACGAACAAGGCGGCAAGGCCTGAGAGCAGCACCGCCCGACGCATGGCGCCTCCTGGCCGAATGGCCATCAAAACGACTTGCCTGAGACGTGCTTTCACAGCGCCTCGCCTGCGACAGTTAGAGAGATTCTATGGTTTGGGCGGTTTTCGGTAGAGAGAGAGATGGCGATGACTTCGGGTTGCTGTGAGTGTGTATGATTGCGTCACGGATGGAGAGTTGACGGGGGCGTAAGATAGCGGTAAATGCAGCGGGTTGGTTGATATAAGCACGGGGGGACAGTACAGTAGCGCGGTATTGTACAGCACCTTACCAATTACGTACCCTTCCTTTGGCGCTTGTGGGGAGGGCCGCCTCCTGCTATTTCGGGCAAGGTACCGGGCGGCGGCGTGGTGCCTTGTGTACCTGGTGGCTGTTAGCGAGGGTTGACACGGCAGCTTGACAGCTCACCTGAAGCTGTCAAAAAGAGAGGCTCGATTCCAAGCTTTGCAAGGTTGCCCGCCAGGTATTACTTGTCGAGGTACAGAGGAGGCGGTGTCCATTGTTTGGCATTCAGGGTCAATCAGGGTCAATCAGGGTACACTAAGACGCGGCTCATTGACGTCACTGGCCATGTCACTCTCCAACGAGCATCTCTCACGCCTGTTTTTGGCCTCGTAGCTTGATGAACAACTTGATGAGCGTCGTCTACCAGTTCATGTAAATCATCGTATATTGAGACGTCCCAGCCAATCCAAGACAGCCTGCTGGCCAGCGTCGTTCAAGCCAAGCTCCTCGCCCTCTTGTCCAACCTCGACAACCCGCACTCTGCGCTCCGGTTCCTTTGCTATCTTATGCTCGTCTAGATCCCACATGGCCCGCTCCTTAAGCTCGACCCTTTGGATGCTGCGCCGCATGAAGCTGGCCATTTCGGCTGCCTGCGACATGAATGTGTGTCTTGCATCCAGGATTTTGGACGTTGATTGTGCTGTTCCTCTCTTCGTTTGAGCTTTGTGGCCCTCGTCACCCGGGAGATGATGCAACGGTGACCTCGAGGGTGCGTCGTGCAAGAGCAGCGTTTCGGGGATTTTGAGAGTCGACTGTCTCGGGGGAAACACAAGGTGGGCTTTCCTAGACGCGCCCAGCGTCCCCCCCTCTGCCGACACGTCATGCTGTCCCTTCATGGCACCCACCAGGCTGGCAAACGCGGGGGAGTGGTAGAACGACTCGGGTATGGCCAGCCCCGGGTTGTGGAAGAAGAGGCTCGGGCTCGCAAACGGGTCAAAGAGGTTGTGCGGCTCCTGGAACAGGGCCACCAGTCTATCGTGCAGGACCTTGAGCCTGAGGTTGCCATTCTCGCGTCGTAGCGCCGCCCTTTGCGCGTCCCTCGCGGACTTTGAGCCGCCGGCCTCCTTGTGGCCCGGCAGGAACGTGGTCCAGTTGTAGACGCCGTTGTAGGCCGCCACGCCGCGGACGGCGAAGCGCTTGTGCGGATGGGCCTCTGTCAGGGCGAGCGACATGGCCAGGCCGGCGCCGAGGTGGGAGCCGTAGACGTAGATGCCGCCACGGCCGATGCCCGGGGGCTTCAAGGCCTCGACTATCCATTGGTAGGCAAATGCCACGTCGTGCATCGGCACCGGCCAGTCGACGGAGTCGTCGACGAGATGCTCATCGTCCTGGCTTGCAGCGGGGGAGCGTTCAGCCGCCCACCGGTAGTTGATGATGGCGACGGGCCAGTCGTACAGGAACTCCGGCAGTTGCCTCACGCCATTGGCGCTGTCCGGCTGCGAGGGCAGATGCAGGATGAGGGCTTTTGGAGGCGAAAACTCATCGACGTTGTACAAGCTGTTGGAGGTGTCAGTAGGTGAAGGACGTCTTTCAGGTGAGTTTATCGTGAGTTTACAGACTCGACCTCTACAGAACCCCCCGAGCCGCAGGTCACCGGGACGCTCTTCCGGATGGGTGGGTGAGCTGATCTCAGCACGCTGAAGCATCGGCGGCAAAGCGATGAAAACATGGCGAACGAGACTCAGGGCGGGGGGGACGTCAACCAACGCGCCCATGCGTACCGAGTACCGGCGATGTGCTGGAGAAGCGTTGCATTTGCCTGTGGGTTGTTACCCTGCAGTCGACGGAAAATTTTGATGGTGTCGTCGTTGTTTCACGGTGTCTCGGGGATGGTGCCCGGGTTGACAGCTGAAGCATGGCCTTTTGTCAGGTGAAGCTATTTCATCCGAGTCTTCGTCTTTGAGGTAGACGCCCATGAATGTGTTGGCTTATTAGACGGACGATTGCATGGTGAGTTTCGAGTTCGTGAGACGAAATTCGCTAAGCTGGCAGAGCAGCTGCTATTAGGCATCGATCTTATCATGCCGTAGCTTACCTTTGGTAAGGTAGAATCCAGCAGTAAAGTCCACATATTCGGGCAGCTAAAGGACTCCTGCCATGCCCCGTAAAAAGACCACTACCTTAATAAGAGCAATCGCCATAAGTATGTACCTTATGTGATAAAATACATGCAGCAATCAACTCATCCATGCAAATGCGATCAAAAGACCCTCTTGCCCTTCTTCATACTTGGCCGTTTCAACCGCCATACTGCCGTCTCCCACCAACACATCAATCAACTCAACTGGAGGAGACACGCACACAAGCACCAAGAATTAAGACGCAGTCAAATTGAAAATTGACTGCCTATACAAGTACCATGGCCAGCCTGCGGCATTTCATCGTCTTCGGCACAGACAGTGGTGGGTTGCATTTTCCTCCGCAAGCAATGCCCATCACAAACAGATTCACCGCGCCCCTTCGTAATAGCAAGCACATAGAACTGCATGTTATTTCTATTTCATCTTTTCATCTCTCATACCGAATCGATCGAAAAAAAAGAACAAAAAGAAACGCGTGGAAGTGCAACTGGCTAACTCTGACGCCTGCCAAGCCGGCCTCGAGCGCTCATTACGCTTCCTCCAAGCCCTAGTCACCCTCATCGCCACATATCCAACCGCCCAACTCGCAGCCCTTCTCCGTCTGACGTCGATCAGCGCCAACGTCCCGCCCCCGGCGTCATTCTTGCAGCTGTCGTCCAAGGTCAACCTGACCAGACGCCTGCTGCGCCTCTTCCGCTTCCTGGAGCAGTTCAAGCTGGGCTGGGACTTTTATGCCTCTGGCGTGCTCGACCTTGACACCTGGCTCGATGTTGTCGGCAAGACGTGCCTGGGCATCTTCGGCATGCTCGAGTCCGTCACTCTGCTGGACCTGCTGGAGATTGACCAGCTGGAGGTGTTCGGTGCCGAGCAGACTGCGAGCTTGAATTACCAGGCCCAGTATTTCTGGCTCATCGGCCTATGCATCTCCCTCTTTCGCTCGGGCACCAGGTTGTTGCACTTGCTGGGCAATCGTACACTCAGCTCCAGTCCCTCGTCTAGCCGCAATGTAGGAGAAAAGGAGAGCTCGCAAACTCAACGCGAGCATGAGAATGGAGGCGAGGTATCGTCGAAACAGGATGTTGTAGCTGCACAAAGGGCGCCGGACAATATTCAAGAGAAGGTCTCTGAGCCAGCAACAAAATCTGGCGATACCGTCTCTTCGTTGTTGGTGAAAGTCTTGGCCGACGCCCTGGACTTGCTCCTCCCGGCAACCGCTGTTGGGCTGGTCCAACTGGATTCCGCGGCCATTGCAACAGCCATGATCATCAGCACAATAATCACCGCCAACGATGTGTGGGTCAGGTGCGGCAAGGAGATGTATCGTCGATAGGAGGATTTCCTAGCATCATATGGCCGGCACCAGAGCCGAATAGCATAGTAGCAAGCTTGATAAAATACAATTGACACTTATACCGCCGCCAAAGGCTCGCTGCTTGTTGCCTCGAGTTTCTCGGTAGGATGCTCTTGTTCCCACTCCAGTCTCTCCCGGACCATGTTGCGCTTGCACCACACAACGGTGATGGCGCCCCAAATCGCACACCATATGAATGGCACGGCCCAGCATATTCCGTACGCCACAGTCGCTGGAATGGGATGCAGGAGAGCCACGACAGTCAGGGCAGCGGCCAAGACAAGAGCGGGAATGGACCAGAACAATGACTGGACGAGCAGCATCGTCCGGAAGCGGGGGCTGGCGTGGTAACGTGCCGCAAGAGCCTCTCGAAATGGCCGACCTGCGCCGGCATTGACTGCAACAACGTCCTCGATGAAGTAGTACACTCCTGGAAGAACCTATAATCGGATGAAGGAGACAGCGTTAGTCTTGCATGTAGAAGAAGAAAGATCGAGTCGTGGAAAGCATGTTTCCATCCGTACCTTTTCGCCTTTGCCGGTAGAGCTCAGTCGGAAGGGAGCCGGCCAATTCATCAAGTGGAACAGCGTGATCAGCGCCAGCACGCCGCCGATGCAGTATAAGATGGCCGGAGCCGGCATGCAGAGCACGCGCAGCCAGACCTCGTGCGGCGCACTGCCGACGATGAAGAGGGCCGTGACGGCAGTAATGGTGAGCACCGACGTCCAGTTCAAGATGTCGAAGCACCAGCGGCTGTCCGTGCCCAGAGGACGGTAGAACCTCTCCTTCTTCATCAGGCGCAGCGTTCGGATGGCGAACTCGACATATGTCGGCCCGCCCCAGATGGTGGTGACGACGGCAAAGATGATCCAGCCCGCGACATGGCCGGCGTATCGCATCGTGTAGTAGAGCAGGATGGGCACAATCGAGCCGTCGATGAAGACCATGATGGCGAAGAGAAACAGCCGCCAGCGCTTCCAGCCGTGATGCCACGTAAACGGCAGCTGGGGCAGCAGCTGGGGGTTGTTGCCGTAGTAGTCCATCAGCGTGCGGTCTCGCCGCTTCCACTCCCTGCGCGTCCCGGCCCGCGAGTCGTAGTAAACCTCTGCATCTGGGCGCAGGGCGTATGAGAGGCTGCGTCGAGGGGCGCCATCGGAGCGGGTCGCCTCCAGGCTTCGTCCTGTGCCGGTGCGAGTCGCTTCCAGGCTTCGTCCTGTGTTTGTGCGGTTGCTGGACACGAAGGTCACGATGTTGGGCAGCGAGGTGGTGCCCTGCTGGGACGAGGTGATGCCGCCGTTGATGGAAGCATCGGCAGCTCGTCCCCCGGCCGCGGCTGGCGCTGAGGCATTGTTTGGCGTATCCGACAGAGACCGGACGGGCGCTGAATCCTGGCCTGCGCCGGGCATGATGCAGCGGGTATGGCGATGCGACGAGGGAACAGAAGAGAGGACAAAGAAGAAACGAAACAAAGCTTGAGTGGAAGTGGAAATAAGATAAAAAGAAAAACAACAACAACAGAGAGTTTGGGTATCAATGAATCACAGATCGAAGAGTTGGAAAGTAAGGGAAAAAAAGAAAAATCAGGCTATCTTGTTTGTTAGGCTGGACGACGTCGCGCGGGCGCCATTTCCCTTATTAAGAGTTCTTGGGCGAGGTAGCATCAAAGAAAGCCAAGAAGGAGGGAAAAAACAGGACAAACAGGGTTGTCAAGCAGGGCACAAGTGTGGCAGCGCAGCGTCGGGCAACGGACTGCGGGATTCGATTTAGAGGACGGTGCGATGACGTTGTCCGAGCTGCGAGCGCCGACGGCAGCAAACAGCAGCAGCGCTGGGAGACGATCCGGCTGAGCCGATGGCATAACAGACGCTCCGTACGGGGCAATTCAAAGCCTCCAAACACCATTGGATGACAGTCAGAGGCAGTACTTGTACAGTACAGTACGTACCTCCCGTCTTCTTCTCATCCGTCAGCCCTAGGGCACTTAAAGGTTGGTAAAAGAATTAAACAACAAGCTTAAGGTATTATTATACGAACACACACTTGGCTGGTGTCTTGCTTGGCGAATCCTTCTAGAAGATCGCCATTGGCATAAGGTAGTCACGATTGGCACGCCTGGGTACTGGGCACTTGCTAAAGAGCTGGTGGGTGTCCTGTGTATGTAATCATTGTATCATATGCCGATCCTGATGACCTCGGCTTTCCCCATACTCCCAAGTCCATCACTGGAGCCTTCCTAACCCCAAGCGGCAGGGCTTAACGCAACCCGCGACTCCGTCCCCCGAAGCCTTCGCTACTACAGTACCTAGGTAGTATACCTTAATGCGACTCTGCCCATACCTATGCGAGTTCATACATACATACAAGCGGTTGAAAGTTCAAACGGGGGTCGCAGGGCCAACTGCCGCTACCCCATAATGTTGACATGAACCGCTACTCAACCCCGGCAAGTCGTCGGTTCTGGCTTCAACGCCAACCCCGCATCGTTCAACATTCATAACTTGCTGCTAGTAGTACCTTGCATTGAGGTGCCGATTGGAATCGAGAGCTCACCAAAGCTACCTACCTTACACGCAAACAACAGCAACAATGGCAGCCTCCGTCAGAGTAATGCCAAATGTATGTCCTCACCTCTTTCCCTCCCCTCTGAACTGATGCTTCACTTGGCTTCACTTGGCATGCATAGGATACCTAACCAACCACAACTCTCTACTTTCTAGGCCGCCAAGCGGGCTTCGAGCCTCCTCCGGACCATCCAGTACACCCATCCGCCGTCGTGTCCATGCCACTCCAATCCGGGCTACCACCGCCGTGCACCCACGCCCCTCTCTCACGCTCAGCACAGAGGAGGTCGCCGCTATGCTACGCCTTCGAATGCGGACCTGAAGGAGTATGCCTTTGAAATGGCGGCTTCCTCCATCCGGTTCGGTGCCGGTGCCACGCAGGAAGTCGGCATGGATCTCCAGAACCTCGGCTCCAAGAGGGTCTGTGTGGTCACTGACCAGACCGTAAACCAACTCGAGGCCATGAGACAGGTTCGGGAGAGCCTCGACCGTCAAGGCATCAACTACAAAGTCTACTCCGATGTGAGGATAGAACCAAAAGACAGCTCGTAATTGCCCACCCGCTCCCACCTGTTCAGCCTCCCGCGGCGCCCCTCACTTGACTAACGTATGAACCCCCTACAATCATTAGCATCAAGGACGCCATTGCGTGGGCCAGGCCATACGAACCAGATGCTTTCCTCGCCGTCGGTGGAGGCTCCGTCATGGACACGGCCAAGCTGATGAACCTCTATTCGTCGTACCCGGATGCCGACTTCCTCGACTTTGTCAATGCACCGCTTGGAAAGGGGCGCCCAATTGACAAGCCCCTGAGGCCATTGATCGCTGTCCCAACCACCGCCGGCACTGGCAGTGAGACTACGGGAACGGCCATCTTCGATCTCGTCTCCAAGAGGGCCAAGACGGGCGTCGCTCATCGGAACCTCAAGCCAACGCTTGGGATATGCGATCCCCTCAACACACGCACCATGCCTGCTGCCGTCAAGGCCAGCTCCGGTCTTGACGTCCTGTGCCACTCTCTTGAGTCGTGGACGGCGATCCCCTATACCGAGCGTACACCTCGGCCCTCAAACCCAATCCTCCGCCCAGCCTACCAGGGCGCCAATCCCATTTCGGACATCTTCTCCTTGAACGCACTCAAGAGCACGATCAAGTACCTCCCACGTGCGGTAAAGGACCCCGAGGATTTCGAAGCTCAGAGCGAGATGCTTCTGGCGGCAACGCTTGCCGGAGTTGGCTTTGGAAATGCGGGCGTCCACTTGTGCCACGGTAAGTGACCCTCGTCCCATCGTTTTACGAGCGCGTCTTGTTGACACCAGTTGTGAATGTAGGCATGTCGTATCCCATCTCGGGCCAGAACCCAGGGTACAAGCACGCTGGCTACGACATCCCGAACCCGCTCATTCCGCATGGCGTTTCGGTGGCGGTTTCTGCTCCCGCCGTCTTCAGGTTCACGGCGCCTTCTAACCCGGAAAGGCATCTCATCGCGGCCGAGGCCTTTGGCGTAGACATTTCCAACGTCAAGGCGGAAAGTGCTGGTGAGGTCCTGGCAGAGGCACTGATCAAGTTCCTCCAGGACCTGGGTGACCAGCCAAATGGCCTAAAGGACCTGGGTTTCGGCAGCGAACACATTGACGCGCTCGTCGAAGGCACCATTCCTCAGGCCCGAGTGCTGAAGCTTGCCCCCAGCCTCTCTACCGAACTGCAGACGGAGAAGGAGCAATTGCGTGCGCTTTTCGAGGATGCTATGAGCTATTGATGTAGCATGCCGTAGTTGGACTATCGGAACTTGTCGGGGTTGCTCGGTATCATCTTCCTCAGCATAGCAATCTGTTTCACTATACTCAGCTTTCGGAGCTCTGGAGTTCCGCGCTTGTCGGTTCGCCAGGTGCCGTTTGAATAAACGACCGTGTTGTCGGGGAGCACTTCACCGCTGGCAATGATTGACAAGTGTGACACCGTGCAATTCTGAAGCTGTGTTAGCTTCCGCCCAATTCCCTCTTTTGTCCTGTAGTCTCTTGAAAGTGATGGAGGACTGAAATTTTTCCTTACCTTTCCAATTCTGGCACCACTTCCAATCCTGCTCCCAACCTGAATCACGCTGCCCTCGCCAATTTCTGTGCCCCCTGCTTCGATGACCGAACCTGCTTCAACGAGAACGTAGTCCCCAAGGCTAACGCCTCCTGCAGCTTTCCCGGTGCTGTCTGGAGGCGCTCCGAGATGGACTCGCTCCTGGACGATGCACCGCCGCCCGACGAGGACGCTGCCGACGCTGGACTCGATGCGTGACCGGGGGTGGATCACCGTCTCTGCCTGCATCGTGATCGAGTGGCTGCCCAGCAGGACGGCATTGTCCGAGATGGTGAGCGAGGTGGAGAAGTTGACGGGCGGCTTCGGGCCGCTGCGGTCGACGGCCGGGAGGATGGAGTGCCTTTTGCTTGACATGGACGCGATGGTGTGCGAAAGACGACGACGATAGTATAGGTAAGGTAGGTATCGAGAGACACAGAGGGAATGATGTTGAAAGTAGCTTCGGAGCTTGGTGCAGAGAGAGCTCTGTGCTGGAGTTGAGTGTTAAACAAGCATTCGTCCAATCACTGAGCAACGGGGCAATGCGCTAGTCCTTGAGCGCACTAGTGTCAGCAGCCATGGGCTTAGGCAATTGAGCCTGCCGTACTAGTACCGATCAGGTAACACATGAGATAAGGTACCTAAGCTCGCTCCAGTGATGGCCCTTTACTTTTCTTTTCTCCTCCGACCTGTTTCTCTTTCTTCTCATATCGATCAGTCACGATGGCTTGTTTGTTGAATTGTGCATCGATTGCATACATTTGTCATTCGATTCTTGTACAAGATCAATTTATTTACAGAAAAGCAAAGCGCTCATCTACAGCAATCTAATTGTCCTTCTCAACAACCAGGCTGTCCAAACCACCCTCATAAGTCCCGATATCGTATTCCTCAGGGTATGTTTCCAGCATTGTCTTGAGCTGGCCCATCTGCTCTTTCAGATCTGGCGTCAGCTTCTCATACACGTCCTCAAACATGGCTCGAATGGGCGGCTTCTTCTCCCTCTCTGCTTCGCTGAAAGCCTTCAAAATCTCTTTCCTCAGGCTGTCCCTGGCCTCCTTCTCCTTGGTCTCGTCCCAGCAGCCCTTGGCCTCCATCCACTTCCTCAGCCGGGTAATGGGATTGTCTCGCCGCTTCCAGTCCTCGACCTCGACACGAGCCCGGTACGCAAATGAGTCGTCGGAAGTACTGTGGTGAGAGACACGGTACGTCATTGCTTCAATCAGAACCGGCTTGCCACCGTCCTGTAGGGCCATTTCCCGGGCCTTCTTCGTCGCCTCCCGGACTGCCCAGATGTCGTTTCCGTCGATTCGGATGGTGTCAATTCCATACCCGATTCCTCTGCTTGCGATGCCGTCTCCTCGGTACTGGTCAAGGGTAGGTGTAGAAATGGCAAATCCGTTGTTACGGCAGATGAAGACAACGGGACAAGAGCGCGTGGCGGCAATGTTGAGCGCTGCGTGGAAGTCACCCTCACTGGCGGCTCCCTCGCCAAAGAAGACGGCAGCCACCCGCGGCTTCACGCTAGGATCCTGCAATCTCTGTAGCTTCAGCGCATAGGCGGCCCCCGAAGCCTGCGGAAGCTGCGTTGCTAATGGT
Organism: Trichoderma gracile; assembly: GCA_020002365.1. Lineage (NCBI taxonomy): Eukaryota > Fungi > Ascomycota > Sordariomycetes > Hypocreales > Hypocreaceae > Trichoderma > Trichoderma gracile. Next base: position 1,822,288 of record JAINEY010000006.1, read on the forward strand.
GAGGAGACGGTGTGCTTTTATGCAAAAAACTGTGGTCAGCAAGCGGAGTTACGGGCGTGGCAGCCGAGGTGGTACTAGTACTCACGATGTTCAGCTCCTTGGACCCGTAGTGAATGGGCATGTTCCTCCCCCGGCCGCTGTCCTTTTTGTTGGCAAAGAGCTGCGACATGAATTGCTCTGTCGTGAACCCCCTTTCCTTGAAGAAGCCCTGCTCCCGGTACTGGCAGAAGACGACGTCGTCTCTGTCCAGCACGCTGGAGGTGCCGACGCTGACGGCTTCCTCGCCCGCGCTTACCATATAGAAGCTTAGGCGGCCCTGCCTCTGGGCGTCGAACATGATGAGATCCATGATGGAGATGAAGAGCATGTCCTTGTAGAGCTTGATGACGGCCTCATCGCTGATGTCCGGGCTGAAGGAGGGGTCGACCACTTGGCCATTCTGGTCCACGACCCGGTACGTCGGCAGGGCTGTGTATGAGTCGGGCGTCTCGAACTTGAGGCTGCTGGTGAAGGAGCTCTTGAGAGCGCCGGGGAAGGAGACGAAGTTGGAGTTGGGACGCTGAGAGAGGCTGCCGGCACTCCGCACCGGGTTCGAGATGACGGAGACGGACGGCTTTGTGGTGGCGGCTGCCAGTCTGCGTATGGAGGCCCTCTGGAGGACGCGAGGGTTCATCTTGAGAGGGTTCATCATTGTGCCTGCTGTGGAATCACGATGTTCCAGTTTTCACAGCAAGAACAAAGGAAATCAAAGACATAGAATGAACAGAGGGCCCCCCTTATGGTTGATAATACAAGCAAATCCGGGGATGGCTCTGGTTGTCGTCGTCTTTATGCTCGGGATAAGGCGCGAGTCTGCCGATGGAGAGCGGTCACGATTGAGCCGACACAATCCGTCAGCACGCTAACGTGGGGGAGGGACTTCCGAGGTTGCTTTATGTAAGCCGCTGCTCATTGCCTTTGGAGCTTTATGAGCGATCGAGTTGCTCTGTCTCGCTGTTGTTGGATTACTGTACCTTATGTTAGTGCTATTATATTTCGTAGTGTGATGAGGATAGTAATATGGTATCTTTTCTATTGCGTTGAATATGGCGGTATATCTTTGTTTGCTTGCACCGGAACAGCACTTCATTACAAAATCGACTTCTTTGCCAGTGCTTGAACATAGTCTCTGGGGTCTTTCAATCTCTCGCGTTGTTTGGTCCAAGCCTCTCAAGACGTGCTGTGCATTGTCTGTAATCGGCCCACCATGAGTGAACGGACAGACGAGTGGCAGCCAGGTGGCAGACTGCAAAATTCACTGTATCAGCTGGCAAACGTGGAAGCTGAACAATTCAGTCGCTTTGACTGAGTGCTTGTATATTTCTCTTCTTCCTTCAAACACATTTAAAATTTATCCTGAACACATACCTCGCTAATTTCCAGTTGAAGCCATCACCGGTCTACTTATCCGAAGGAGCTCATCACCACCACACACCTACAGCGACCCTTGACCACATCGCGCGAATCATCAGAGATCAAGAAGACAAGAAAAGAAACAAAGAGCCTTGTCATCAAAGAGACCTTTTTTTTTTCGATTTTGATTCAATTTTTACCCTAGGAATGGCCACTCCTGCGATCAACCTTGTGATGCTCATCCTCAGCCTCTTCGTCTTCGTCGCTCTGATTGGCTGGCTCTTCCAAAAGAGTATCCACCGCTTTATCCAGGCCCTCGCCGTCTATCGCCATCAAAACATCCAACCTCAGTCCACTTCCAGCGACGTCGAGGCGGCAGAAAGACAGTAGAATCTCACTGGTAAGTTATGAAGCCCATCAATTGGACGCTCTCTTGCGCAATTTGCTGACTTGGTGCCGCTTAGGTTGACGGACCTGCGCCTCGTTGCAGCATAGATTCTGGCAAGAGGAAAAAAAATAAATCTCATATTTCTGGTTCTCAAGTGAGAAGCCCCGGCACAGGACTGACTAGGGAATCTCCCTCTACGACCTTTTAAACCACCAATTCTTTTCCAAATTTCCATTACATCTCCTCTCTGAATTGGTAGCGAGGGGTCAAGGAAATAAAACGACCAAAAATACCTAGAAAATGTCTACTCCTTCACTCCTAAGAAGCCGCGCAGGCCTCTTGCGGCCCACGGCCTGCATCTCCCGCATGAACCAGCGCCTCCTCTCCACCACACGCCAGCCTCGATCATCAGAGCCTTCGTCTACTTCAGATCGCCAGACGCACTTTGGCTTCGAGACGGTCACGGAATCCGTCAAGCGGGAGCGGGTTGCCGAGGTCTTTACCAGCGTTGCCGAGTCGTACGACAAGATGAACGACTTGATGTCATTAGGAGTTCATCGTCTGTGGAAGTGAGTTCTCATTCTCTTCGTTTTCCTCTTGTCTTCTCTTTTCTTCTCTCCTCTCTCCTGCATTCATGCCACCTGAGACCCTTTCAGATCCGTGGCTAATCATAACCATCACTCAGGGACTACTTCGTCTCCTCACTCAACCCAGGAGCCACAAACCCCCCCGGCATGCCCCAGCGCATCCTCGACGTCGCCGGAGGCACCGGCGACATCGCCTTCCGCATGCTGCAGCACGCCCACGTCAACAACGGCAACCCAAACGTCCACGTCACCATCTCGGACATCAACCCGGCCATGCTCGCCGTCGGCCGGCAGCGCTCCCTCGCCCTCCCGGCCTCCCACCAGTCCTCCCTCTCTTTCCTCGAGGCAAACGCCGAGGCCCTGCCCTCGTCGCTCGAGGACAGCTCGCTCGACCTCTACACCGTCGCCTTCGGCATCCGCAACTTCTCCAACATGCCGGCCGCCCTCAAGGAGGCGTACAGAGTCCTCAAGCCCGGCGGCGTCTTCGCCTGCATGGAGTTCTCAAAGGTCGACAAGTACCCCCTGTTCAACGCCATCTACAAGCAGTGGTCCTTCAGCGCCATCCCCCTCATCGGCCAGCTCGTTGCGGGCGACCGCGATAGCTACCAGTACCTGGTCGAGAGCATTGAGCGGTTTCCCTCTCAGACAGAATTCCGAGACATGATTGCCGGTGCCGGTTTCGCCATAGTGGGAAAGGGATACGAGGACCTTACTGGGGGTGTCGCAGCCATTCATAAGGGCATCAAGCCCCTATGAGTGATGCCCCTAACCTTTGCAGACTTTGCCTTGTATATTTATTTAGTGTAGTGCAGATATAACGCATCGTAAGCCAAAGTTCAACCCGAAGATTATCGTCCAGACTCGCCGACACTTTACACATCGGAAAGGACAACATGACCGCCTAGTTCAAGTCACCTAGGTGGCATGTTTGTATCAAAACTTATTGCTTCAATTTCTCTCTTTTTTTTTTTCTCTCTCTCTTTTGTTAACTGAACTATTTGAGGCGCCAATGGAAAAAGGAAGGCCAAAACAAATCCCAAGCCAACACTGAATCCTCCCGGAGGCTCATGAGATACGGCATGTACTGCATGAATAGTCCTGGACCTTGCTCTCCTACCTTCCAGAGCCTAACGCCGGTTTGTCCCATAGGAAAACCACGTGAACGAGATAGATTTCTCAAGGCTGGGCGCGCCCCGAAGAAGAACAAAGAATATGAAGAAAGACGCAAGGCGGGATGCCCACTACAGCGGGCTGAGACGATCAGGGAACGCGGTGCTCGCTGGCCGGATTCAATCAGCGGAAGGGGTAGAGAGCACCGCTGCAGGTGATGGACCCGCGTCTCCCTTTAGGCCTCCACGGCCACGAGATCCGCGTCCTCGCTCGCCACCCCGAGATCCACGGCCTCCGCGACCACCTCGCCGATTGCTCTCGGAGTCGCTAGTGCCGCCGGCGCTGCGATATCCGCTTGTGGCAGTTCCGCCTCGTCCGCTGCCACCCCAGGTCCCGGCATTGCCGCGGCTGTTGAAGGGCTTGCCTTCTCGGTGGTGGAAGATCTTCACCAGTGGTTTTGACCGATCCTCCTGAGTTCGTGTCTTCACAGACTCAGGTAACCTGCTCATGGCTGCATCGCGGTCTTCGTTGGTTCGGAACTGAACGACCTTGTTTGAGCCACCCCATTTCTCAATCTTGAGAATCTTGGCCTTGTCTGCCTCATCAAACAGGTCACGGCATTGCTCCTCTGTGCTAACATTCATAATGAAAAGGCCAATGATATCAGATGCCGAGGTCTTGGGGGCCGGCGACGTGGCCGGTTCGGGGCCGTTTGCCGATCCATTCGTCGCAGTTGCTGCCTTGTCAGCGTCCTTTGCAGCTGGGCCGCTGCCCGTGGTGGGTTGGGGGGTTTGTCGGTTCGCTGTAGCGGGAACGGGCGCAGTGGGAACAGCCTTCAAGGGTTGAGTCGATGGAGATTGTTTGGGAGCAGGTGCCGTGGGCGCAGCAGAAGCAGCCGCGCTTGCTGGAGCGCCAGCGGCTGTTGATGTGGGAGCAGCGGATGACTGCTGCTTGGCGCCGCGGTGGGAAAAGTTGAATCCCTGAGCACGCATCTCGGTCCCGATTCTCCCATCTTGAATCTCCAGAACCAGATAGCCAAAGGCAGCATCGGCGAGGTTGAAGTTCCACATATTCTTGAAAGCGCTCTCGTCAACTGCACCAACACCTTGACCCGGGCCCCCAAAGGGATTTCCGCCAGCGGCCGTCGAGGGCATCTTTTCCACTATCTGCAGAGCGTTCTTCAGCAGATTCTGCTGGGCCTCATTCTGCTGAATTGCAGGCTCGACCTCTCCCCGAACAGTTTCCCAGACATCGTTGAAAGAGGCTTTCGAGGCGGCGAGCTTCCCGCGGTAATGATCAAGCGTAGGATTGACGCTGAACTCGTTGTAGGAGCTTCCATACCGGAAGTGGAGTCCGGCTGAGATCGAAAAGTCGGCTTTCAAAGTAACGGAGAGCTGGTTCAAGATACCCTCGCGAGCAGGAGAGGCGTGCGTGATAAAGACTCGGGTCTCGGTAGGGTCGTAGACGCGATGAGCAGTGTCAACCAACTCTCCCATCTGCAGCAGAGTTGTCCACATTGTACCTTGTCCTCCCGCAATGGTAGTGCGACCCTCTCCGTTGTCGAATAGCTTATGCATGACGACGGCACCACCAAGGCCAAGAAGTCGGAGCTTCACACCGCCCACTTCTAGCAGCATGGAGCGAGCTTCGTCGATGATATGGAGGTTGGGGACTTTGTATTCGGATGATCTGAACTTTTCAAGAACCCGGACATCCTCGCAGGCACCCCAGACGGTATAGACGGGAACGTCGAGTTTCAGCTCTCCGCTGAGCAGAAGGGGGAGTTCGGAAAGGGGCAGCTCGCTCGCAGAGAATCTGGACTTAACAGAGCCAGGTCCGCCCTGCTGAATAGCCTTCTTGACCGGTTCGGAGATGAGTGGTGAATACTGTGCCACATGCTTCAGCGTCTTCTCCACGATTCTGTCCAGGGACGTGTGGTCGTAGAATCCAAAGTCGCCAGTGTGGATGATGTGGTCGGCTTGGGCTTGCTTTGCAAGCTCGTTGAGCGATCGCAAGTTTCCTGAGCGAGACGTCAGCGAATGTCCAACGATATAGCCCGTGTCCACAATATACCTCGAACGTCCGCAATGCAAAGGATCCGAATGGGCCCCGTCTGGATGATACGACCCTGGTTGGGCAGCAGAGGCGCTGCTCCAGGTGATGGCAGGCCGGTCGCACCATTCTGTATGTAGCCGGGGGCATATGCTCGCGGCTGCACTCGTTAGCCAAGGATGAAGCATGCCACAGATGAAGACCAAACAAGAAATCTCAGCAAACACGGCCGAGATGGATGCGGTGATGCGGGCGGCCAGTTCTTCCAGCTTCAGCCCCTCAGTCCCCAGCGCCATTTCATGGAACGGAGGCTGTCGAGGAGAGAGAGGGAGAGCAAGAGGGAGAGAGGCAGACACGGAGGATTGCCTGCTGAGATGCACGAATCGAGGGAGAGCCCCGAGCTGGCAGCTCCCATATCTGGCACGAGAGCAAGGGTTGAACGAGACCAGAAAGAGAACAGTGTGCACTTACGACGGCCATTCTGTCAACCAGCAGCGTGCAGCGGAAATCGGAGGCTTGAAGGTTCGCCCGGTGGGAGGTTTCCGTAGAAAGAGAAGATGCTCTCGAAGAAGGATATGACGGGGTATCAGATATAAGACCAAGTCGAAGGACGCGAGCCGCAGATGAAGGTGAATTTGGCTGCTCGGCGGGCGAGAGTTACTATTGCTCCATCAGGTTGGGCGGGTATTGAGTGGGCTGCCTGCTGTGCTGATTGGCAGCCTTGCCAAGGCAGTTATGTTGGGCTTGGGCCAGGCTGGCTTAGAGGGGTGGGATTCACAAGGAGACTAATACGCTTAATTACATGCATACTATCTCCTCCAAGTAGAACAAAGGCGACCTTTTCTCGAATCTTGCTTCTCTCCTTCTCCTTCTACCTTTTCCGAGATACCTGTGTTTGCTTCCACATGACTGTCTGATGTTCGAAAAAATTGTAAAGGTTTGTCGTCTTTCCTTGTATGACAAGGCTGTTTCTTTCAACTTGCAAATATGTAGTTACAGAGCTCAGCAGCAGCAAACGAATATTTGCACTTACAAGTGTCTAGTCCGTTTATACCTACCCTCAGAGCTTCTCTTGAGACGAGCTTCTTCATCATGCGCTCCTGTTCAGCGATCATAGCTACGGCATGAATTCTCCTCGAATGAGACCATGTTACTTCGATATCTAGCTTCCCCACGGACTGCTTTCCCACGGACCTTTCCACTGATACGGCACTCTCGGGCTCTCCCGTTACCCACCACTACTCTCAGTAATGCTCTTTGGGTGACAACCCCCAGGCTTGCTTCCTCTGGGAATAAGTGGAAAACCCGCCAAGGTCACGATGCATATGTCCGCTATGCCAAGGTTCAGAATCTGAAAAGTAGAGCGGCCTTCAAACTGGTGGAGGCAAGATTGGCCCTGTCATCCTTATTCTTGTGCACATTAGGTATTAACACGCGTCATTGAAAGATTGATTCCAAGTACAAGCTCTTCAAGAGAGGTCAAACTGTGGTTGATCTGGTAAGTTTGCGCGGCACCCTCTACAAGGAGGTGTCGATATGAATCGCAAGCATCCTGGGCCTGACACTCTTCCACCAGGGATATGCGCCGGGCAGCTGGTCACAAGTACGTCGTATCCTTGTATATCCATGGCCAGTGTTCGGCCCTCGTGAGTGTTCCAGCAACAATCAGGGGATTCACACGTCTGTGTTTTAGGTGGCCGTTGATCGCACTCGGCCGTATGGTCGTGTGATTGGTATCGACCTGATACCCGCCCATCCTCCGCAGGGTGTTGCAACATTTCAGGGCGACTTCTTGTCTCCGTCGGTTCAGAAACTGGTCAAAGACTTTATTGTCCAAAGCCACAGCGACCGACCTCGCCAAGCCAGCAAGGAGGAGGATGTGAATGAAGACGAGGACTCTCCTTCCGAGCACACTGTTATCGATCAGCCGAGCTACATTGACCGAGAGAGACACTCGGCGGGGGGTGCAGGTCCGAGAGCCGGCAGCACAACAGATGTGGACTCAAGACAATCCGTAGATGTTCGTTGCACCAAGTCTAGCACTGATGGCCATGGCAGTTTTGTGCCTCTGCTGACGCCATTATAGGTCGTGTTAAGTGATATGTCAGAACCATGGGACCAGGAGTCTGGCTTCAGTTCAAGCACGTTAAGTAACCCTTATGACAGGCTGATGAACACGAGCGGTAACCGGTCTCGAGATCACGCCGGCAGCATGGTAAGGACGAATCCAACACTTCGCCATGACTGAGGAGTATAAACTACAGGACAGTAACGTTGACCATGGTGGCTTTAGGACCTCTGCGAGGCTGCACTTCGGTTCGCCAGCGACACACTCAAGCCCGGCGGCCATTTTGTCTGCAAATTCTACACGGGATCGGAGGACAAAGAATTGGAGAAGAAACTCAAGCTTCTCTTCTCAAGGGTTTACAGGGAGAAACCGGATGCATCCAGAGCAGTAAGCTTCGACAAACCATGCGTTGGTTAACGCCGTACTGACCAGCTATTCCAGGAAAGCAAGGAGGCCTATTTCGTGGCTCTCTTCAGAAAGGCCAAGGCTACTATTGATGGCCCGGCTACTACTGAGAGCACCGCTACAGATAGCCGTGATCAATAGAATATCAGAAATCAAGCCACTACAAATCACAATCCAGTGCTACGATGAGTTGGTCAAGCTGATCATCAATTTGGCCATGTCCAGGCACGAAATTTTGAGGTACGAATGATATCAAGTCACGCCATCCCATTTGGTCCCATACATAAAGCGAAAAACTGGAGATAAAAAGTACCTCCATCCTGATGCTTGCCCATTTTTCCAACCACCATTTAGACCTTGAAGCCACGAGAGCGTCTTCGGCCACGAGCACGCTCGAACTTGCGGCCCTTGGACTCAACAAAGGGTTTCTGCAGCAAGAAATTAGTACATGCTTCGACCACCGATAATCCCCGAGATAGCTGACCTTGTGCTTGTGGGGGCCGAATCCGAAGTGCTTGACAGCCTCTCGGCTGTTCTTGGGTCCACGGAGGATCAGGGTGTTGCTGCCAGTGGGAGCACGGAGAGCCAGCTGGTCGAGGGTGATGGCCTCACCACCGGCGGCGACAATGCGGGCACGGGCAGTGGCGGTGAACCGAAGGGCGGCAACGGTCGTCTTGGGGAAAGACAGGAGACGGTTGTCATCGGTGACGGTGCCGACAACGACAACGGTGCGCTTCTCGCCCTCCTTGTTGATGTTGGCGACAATGCGGGACAGAGAAACCGGGGGGCGGTTGATCTTGGACATGAACAGTCGTCGGAGGACCACCTTGTTGAAAGCGGCATCGGTTCGGCCTGTCGCCCCATTTGTTAGAGATCCGAATCGCGGCTCACTTCACACACACAAAGATAGATATTCGGTTCTGAAGATCGCGGACTGGAACTTACGAGCCAGGAAGCGGTAAAGCTTGACCAAGAGCTTCAGGTAGACATTGTCGCTCTTGGGGGCCTTGCGGTGAGTGCCCTTGACGTGGTGGCGGTCGAGATCGATACCTGGAATTTTGAAAAACCGCCGTCAGCCAGATGGTTCATGCTCAAATATGGCCGCGCATCTTGCAGGCAAGATGGCGTCCAGATCGCAGAGACGATACGCAAGGTATCATCACCACTCGCATACGCAGGCGATGTCAGTTCTTTCACGTACCCATGGCGACGACTGGTGCTGAAAAGCTTGATGATGGGCTTGATTGTCAAAGTCGAAGATGGCCGTGAATACAGAGGTGAACTTTTCCCAAAAGTTTCAGGGCTTGGGAGTTCAATCAAGGCTCTGATTGGTCCGCTGCGGCATTAGTGCCAGAGCGGTCAGCGAGGGCAATTAGGGTATGTGCGGATGACTAAGACAGAAGCCGTAACGAGCCAGCTAGTTTTCGCCAAGTTCCGGCGTATCGATAGGCTAGCGACATGGAGTTGCGAGCTAGGCTTTTTGAAGGCAAGAACAACTTGAAGTTGCATGCAATCACTTTGTAGCTCTACTCCGTAATGCAGCATATGATGCCCGCGCATGAGTCGAGCTGTAGGTGTATGAGACCATCCTTTCCGTGCTAGTTGGGACTTGAGTTTGATCTTTACTGAGCTACTGGGGTTTACCTACAATATCTGATGATAGCCTGGGCGCTCTGCGCCGACTTGCATCGAATTGCTCCGACAAGATTTGCACCGACAATTTGCACCTCAAACACATGCTCAAAGTAGGATGCAGAACACTGCAGAGGTAGGCACTTATACTCTGCCTTGGTAGGCAATGCTTCCCCTTGGCTACCTACTGCTATATTCCCGTCGATCGATCACCGATAGACAGCTGCAGCATTGTATACCGGTTCTCTGCTGCTGGAACCATGCGCAAGGCATCGTATCTCGACTTCGAATCTTTCTAGCTCCTTCATTCACTACATGAAAGGAGGCAAAGAGAATGGGTAACCGCCATTCTTGACGCGGAAGACGCTCAAGAGGAAGCTGTATACAAGAAACAGGATCAAACTCCAGATAATCACTGCAACTTGCTGAGTCTTGGAGTCGGCCATGCGCGGGACCTTGACAGCCAACGTGATGGCGCAGAACGAGAGCACACCATCTGAAATGCATGGGTCAGTGTGTTGTACATGAGGGCATGAATGGGAGTTCTCTTACAGATGGCGGCCACAATCTGTGTTTCCAGTCCGAGCTGGCTCTGGAACCCTCCTGCAATGTAGCTGACGCCGCCCTTGCCATCCCCGACAATATACGGCACCTTCCGGATATGGTTGAACATGTGTCCGCTGGTGAAAAGAAGGATCGATATCAAGCTGATCGAGGCCCAGATGTTGCGGTTCTGGATAATGGGCAGTACATAAGACGAGGCGCTAACCGCCGCCGTGCCAACGCCGAGGATGATAGTGATTGTAGAAGCCCATCGAAACCAGTTGATGGGCCGCTTCACTGGGGGATGCGGTCTGTTGGGTAGTTGCCGGGAGAGCCAGGTATGGACCTGTTCAGCAGATGGAGGCCTGATCTTGAATTAGCATTGATGGCAATGCAAGGTGTTAGAGGGCTTGGCATGGTCTCTCACCCTGTCGTAAAGTCGTATCGAACGGGCTCTGGAGAGCCAACGGCATGAGGTCCCACGGTTGGTTGAAAGAGGAGGAGCACGGGGGCTGTTTGCAGGCCAAGCTGTGGTCCGAATTGGTGCATTAGCACGAAGAAGCTCGCAGTGTATCACTTGGAGCTTCACTACATACCGAAATGAAGATGTCCCGGCCGTCGGCGAAGTCCAGGGTGCCAAAGAGCAATCGGGATTCGCCAGTCTTGTCACCGCGAATCCAGCTGCGTCCGAGAAGGTCCCATTCGGGCTGGAACTCCTGGCAAAGCTGGCAACCAAATCTGGTTTCCAGGGCAGTGAGAAGGACGGCCACACTATGATTCCTCGGAGCAGCCGTCAAAGAGGTGTAGGTGGCATCATTCAGCTTCAACGGCGTTGAACGCTGAGACAGCCGGTAGAAGTCCTCATAGTTGTCGGCCGGCGCCTTCTTCGCGAGGCTCCCGCCCAAGAGCAGAAGCAGAGGCGCAACTGACGACAAGAAGCGCATCGTTGCGGTTGTTTCGCAGCTGTGTTATCAAACCGTACCGCCGCTCGCTGCTGGTGTTGCTGCCAACAACTACAAAGCTGCCAAGTGTTCCTGTGCTGTCATCAAAGCTGGCCCGTTTACCGCTTATGTAACCCGAGCTTGTTCCTCTATTTGCATGCCACGCGGTGCCTCTTGACCGTGTACGGCTAGCGCATCTGTATCTGCTCCAGTACTCTCTACTCCGAAAGTACAGTGCCAAGCTGTGGTTTTACCCACGAAACCCAAGGTGCCTCGAGAGTTTCCAGTACTCTGACACAGCTCCGCCTGAGAGCCACTGCAGGTGCTCCGATGTGTCGATTGCACAGCTGCTGGTGTTAGTGCTTCCGTTGTACCTCAAAGCCTCTGAGAACCTGCATGTTTTCTCTGCATTCAATGGGCGAATCGGACAATCCCAGACGCGACAGAGTAAAAGGAACGCTCTCTTTAAATCATCAGACTTACTCTGCAATTTTATCCTGCCATTACAACCCTTCCTCACCCCAAGGCCCATTTCACTCGCGCGATTGGATGAAACCCAGCCATGAGCGCCAACTCGATTGAGGTAGGTACCGATACCCTTAATAACTGTTGCCGGCTCCTTGACATTGTGCTTACCGTATGTTGATTTTCAGCGCACGACGCGTCTCCATGAGCTCGACCTGCAGCATCAGCAAAACCGCCACAGAACCGATCTCATCAGCCGAGATGAAGCCGCTCGCCGGCTAGAGCTTCGATTATTACTTCTCCAGGATGAGAAGGACCAGCTACAAGAGAAATGCGCCGCGAAGGATGCAGAGATAAAGACCCTGTCCCAAGATGGCGAACAGTTGCGCGTCGAGCTTGATAGAATCAAGGCTGGGGATTCCTCCAGACATGCGCAGGTGAACGGCACTGCGATCGAGACGACTAGTCTGGCTGTATGTCATTCTCAGAGCCCTCTTCATCACCACCTGCTTGCTGACAAGACGAAGATGCAGACCAAGACCCCTGAAACCTGCATGCAAGATCTGAGCAAGGCCTTGGATGAAAACCTCGCTTTGACGAAAGAACTCCGGCAATTGCGACCGGAGATTGAGCTGTTACGACAACAAGTGACAAAGTATGAGAGGATGATAGCCGAACAGCGCGAAACCCAGCTTCAACAAGACCAACCGGAAAAGGAGCTCGCGAGCAAGAGGCAGTCAAAACCTGAAGGGTCGGACGGAACAGGCGAAGATGTCGTCGCGCTTCGAGCAGCATTAAAGAAGGCGACAGAAGAATTGAGCGAGGAGAAGAGACACCGGAAGACCATGGAATCGGATCATCAAGAGGAAATGGACAAATCGGAACGTCAGAAACACAGGCTGGAAGGGAAGATATCGTCTTTGGAGAAGAAGCTGAAAGAGTCTCAGAAGGAACTCCAGGACCTGCGAAAAGATCTCGAGGCAACTCGATTAAGCGGCAAAGAAGATGGTCCGGAGGATGACACAACCAGCAACACCCAAGGAGCGAGAGCGGGATCCCGTACCAGAGGGCAGTCTGTGACAACTGAGAAGGAAAGGCTGCCCCGCAAGCACACGGCGAGGAAGCGTGCAACGGAACAAGCCATGGTGGGGGAGAAGTCTACCTTTTCCATCACACCGCTTCTCAACAAGACGACAGAGAGCACTGTCCTCAAGCTGCCGCTAGATGATGTACTTGCACAAGCCGAAAACGAGGATCCATCACCATTGCGGGCGGCAAACAAATCTGAAGTCCCGCCGACCGCAACACTCAATGTCGAGGATGAAACCACAACACCTTTGAGGCCTCGAGAGAAACTGAATCCGAAAGCGAAGACGAAAGCAGCAGCCGATGACGGGGACTCAGGGCAAGCGAACCTCGAAGAGAAAAAGGACGGGGCAGCACCAAAGGCAATACGCCCAAAGGAGACAGCTCCCTCCAAGAGGATAAAGCTGCATGAGCCTGCCGTCACCGAGCCCCCTCCTCCCCCTCCTCCTCCCGAAGCCGAGCACAGGAAGAGGAGAAGGAAACTCTTGAATAAGACTAACACCATCCTAGAGGAAGACGAGACCGAAGAAGGAGCCCATTCCCTAGAAGCCCAACCTGGCCGGACTAGAAAGATCAAATCTTCAGCGGCAAGTGCTTTCAGCTCGCAGAGTATTGGCAAGCCCTTCTCGCCCCTGAAACGACATAGGCGGGGTGTCAACGCAAGCTTTCTAGCTTGACCGTGTTGGTACCTCCGGTTCGCATCATCCACAGCAAGATCTATGTAGCCAAGGCGTCTCTCCGGGAACTCCAGCCTGGTACTGTGATTCTTTTGTGTAATTATTTCAAAGTCTGCCTATAGTAGGTCTCAAGGTTCAAGGGGTATAGAGCGTTAGGTGGTATGAAATGCAATGCCTGCTTGGCGCCTGCTGCTCATTGAGACTGAACTGCCATATGTCCCCCCAAAGTATTTGCAGGTAAGCTGTTGCATCTTGGTAGCACATCCATCGTACGTGGCCAGGTAGGCGGAAGTAAGTCATCCTTGGTGAGAATATTGACTGGCACCTCAGCATTGCGGCACCCAACAGGGCATCATGCTGGGAAAGCTTTCAGCGCCCGGAAAGTTCAGGGATTGCCAAGTCTGCCTTCTCTTCACCTACGTAGGTTCTCGTGACAGAATGACACCTAGAAAAATCATACACTACCAATATCCAGTACCGATCTCTTCATATATAGCAAGTGGAAGGTTTCCGCTCTTCTTCCACTAGGTAGCCCGCCCAGTTGCACTAGGTACCTGATGAGTACTCCGCAAGGTCATCAAAGTCGTCTACTAGCAGATAACGGGCTGATTGCCAAGATTTCCACCCTTAGTCAGCCGCACTGGCCAATCGCATCGCTCGGCCCTAATTTTTGCGCCCACACAAAAAATTCACAATTTCAACCAGCCCCAACCTCGAGAGCTTTACATCCTGGTGCTGACCTTTTGCAGAAGAGAAGTGGTCTTCACAGCTAAATTTCTCTTTCCTCACCCATCTCGAAACTCTTTGCGCAGAGGCGAGGCTGTACCCAATGGCTGAACAACTGATCCTCAAAGGTACCCTCGAGGGCCACGTACGACTTCTCCTCCCCCCCCGCTGCTGCTGCCTCGTGTCGAGATTTCGAGAGTTGGAACTGACATTTTGAATACAGAATGGCTGGGTCACCAGCTTGGCCACCTCCATGGAGAAGTACGATCGCCCTTTGGCTCCTCTCGAATTGCACTCGATCCGGTTCCGTTCGTCAAACTAACAGGCAAACAGCCCCAATATGCTCCTGTCTGGTAGCCGAGACAAGACCCTGATCATCTGGAACCTCACACGCGACGAGACGCAGTACGGCTACCCCAAGCGATCGCTCAAGGGCCACTCCCACATTGTGTCCGACTGCGTACGTTGCCATCTACATGCCGCTTGGTCCTTACGAAACAACGAGTTTTCGTAGACTGACAGCAGTCGTTTTTCTACAGGTGATCTCCTCCGACGGCGCCTACGCTCTGTCTGCCTCCTGGGACAAGACTCTCCGCCTGTGGGAGCTCGCCACTGGCACCACCACCCGAAGATTCGTCGGCCACACCAACGACGTTCTCTCCGTCTCCTTCTCCGCCGACAACCGACAGATCGTCTCCGGCTCTCGTGACCGAACCATCAAGCTGTGGAACACCCTCGGTGACTGCAAGTACACCATCACCGACAAGGGCCACACTGAGTGGGTTTCCTGCGTCCGATTCAGCCCCAACCCCCAGAACCCCGTCATTGTCTCCAGCGGCTGGGACAAGCTGGTCAAGGTATGTATCTTGTCTCTTCCAGCTCTGTGCCCTCGTTACGATTCTACACCATCTCATGATGTACTGCAATTTCTCAAGTATTTGCTACTTCAGAGCCAGCAATGGCAATGAGACAAACATAAAACCATTTGCCCTGAATTTGGTCTTCTTTCTCTCACTTTTTCCTGTCCTCTCTTCTCCCCTTCAACAACGAAAGGGGAGAAGAGATGATACAGAAGAAGAGGGAAGAGAAGAAAACCCCTTTTTCATATCATAATTCTCCTATGATGGTGTATAGGCCCTGTTTCTAACAATGCCCTAGGTTTGGGAGCTCTCCACCTGCAAGCTGCAGACCGACCACATCGGCCACACCGGCTACATCAACACCGTCACCATCTCCCCCGATGGCTCTCTCTGCGCCTCCGGTGGCAAGGACGGCACCACCATGCTGTGGGACCTGAACGAATCCAAGCACCTGTACTCTCTCAACGCCAACGACGAGATCCACGCCCTCGTCTTCTCTCCCAACCGATACTGGCTCTGCGCTGCCACCGCCAGCAGCATCATCATCTTCGATCTTGAGAAGAAGAGCAAGGTTGACGAGCTGAAGCCCGAGTTCACCTCCGTCGGCAAGAAGAGCCGGGAGCCCGAGTGTGTCAGCCTGGCCTGGTCCGCCGATGGCCAGACCCTGTTCGCCGGCTACACTGACAACATTATCCGCGCCTGGGGTGTCATGTCCCGGGCATAAGCCTGTTGCATGTTAGGTCGGGAGACGGATGGGAGGGGTTGCATGGCTTGGGATGGGGTAGGAAAAACAGGGCGTCACATTAGTTAGCCTCTTGCTCGAGTTGCAACTTTGCGATGGGGGGGGGGGCAACTGTGCTTGTGAACGTAGCCTGGCAGAGGAATTAAGAATTGCTGGCTACAGAGATACTACTGAAAAAAAAAGGGTACTGGACACAATTCACTTCTAATGGAGAAGAAGGTTCTTTGCTCCTGTTTCTACCAAGCATTAAAGGGAAAGGGAATATCAAAATTTCATACTGTTCAACGCTGCTGGACCATAAAAATGTAGAAGTGAACGCATCTTTTTGAGATGCGGCCTCCTCCATGTACATCTCACGCGGCTCCCACGAACTTGGCGATGAGGATATCAAGCTGAAGCGCCTAAGCACTGCGGGTATCATATAACGGAATGGCTAGCAGGAATAGCCTGTTACAAATGCTTCTTTTTTGCCCTTTGCAAATCATTCCCAAAGCTTTCCTTTGTTGCTCTTTGTCAAATCCCCCCCGTCTGGCTTCCGTTACTGCCAGGTCTTACTATGAAGCGCTGGACTTCTTCCCCAGCCGAGATACTTCTCTCCGGGCAAATCGGGCATCGGCATTGACAATCATGCTGTGGTCCGCGATGTCCACCTTGTCGGCGTGCTCTCGGAAGCGGTCTCCGCCCATGAAGCGCTTCATGGTCGACTCCCACAGCCGGAAGCGCTCTTTGCCATGGCTGTCGCGTTCGACCAGCGACTTGACCTCCTTTTGCTTGCGCATCTTGGAAGCGCGCACCAGTCTCCGCAACGCGTCCTCACCCAGCTGCGCGCTTTTGGCCGCGTCCTCTCTAATCTGCTTGGCCTCTCTCGTCCTCCTATCATCCTGCGGCGTGAACTTGTACGTGTGTGTGCTTGGAAAGCCCGGGAAGGAGGCCGGTATGTATGGCTTGCTCTCCTTGTCTGGCTGGCCGCTGAGCTCGGGTCCTAGAAGAGGGAGGGAGGTGAAGGTGTCGTCGGCTGTTGTGGCCACAAGGCTGCGGTCTGTCGCGTCTTGATTGTACAGTCGGTTCTTGACGTGCGGTTTGAGGGATGACATTGAGATGTTGTGGTATTTCAACACTGTTTCATAATCGGTCGGTATCGGATGCTCGCGACGGGAGGCTATTGCGAGCCGTTTGACTTCTCCCATGATGGAGCTCATATCTGAGGGAGATCGGGCGAGTTTAGCCGAGGGGACATTCCAATAGAAGGCAATGGAGACGTACATTGCTCGACCAGCCCTGTGAAGCTTTCGAGCGCCTCCGGGGTTGCGGATTGAAATCCATCGTGCGCCAGCACCAAAGCAATGGAGCGCTGGATGCCGGAGCGTGCAAAATGATGCACTGTCGGGGTGAGAGAGGGCACTGCTTCGTCTACCCAATCTGGGAGAACATGCTCCTGTGTCCGAGCTTGGGGCGTTCTAGACTGCTGCTCGCCCGAGTCTTGGCCTTCCTGTGACGCGAATTTGGGCCTCTTCGAATCCGAGTTCAAGGTGTCGACGGAGACACTGCGCTTGAGCGACATGACGTCCTGGACGTCGGCCTTGGTCGCTGACAGAGGGCGAGAGTTCGATAGTTGGGTGAGGCGCAGGAGGCGAGGAGGCGAGGAGGAGAGAGCAGGCAATTGTGTGTGGGTAGGGAAGAGGTGAGGAGAGGTTGAGCCTGTTGCGCACTGGCGCAGAACTGAGATATCACAGTCTATACCTTACCTTAGGTACTTTAGTAGGTGGTAGCTGTACGAAGTGGTTGGCTGTTTGCTTTGTACCTGTAGCCGTATTGTTGTAGTGTGTAGATACGCGGTACCTCATTAGCACGCGGTCCAGCAACGCTATCGATAAGCATTCATGATGGATAAGGTGTCGAGTATCTATCTGTTGTCGTAGCTTGGGAAGCGGAACGCAGAAGAAGCTGGTGTCACAACGTGGTAATGCTACGTGATTACATTGTCTGATCTATTGAGGTAGAGGCCTGTATCCCGATTGGCAGATCGGACAGGTAGTAATCTGACAATGCTTCGGTACTTATTGTGAAGGATACTATTGAGAGCGAACCTATTGTCCCGCGAGCAAATATTGCTTCGGGTGATTCTAAGCCTACCGTACCTTAAAAACCCAAGGGTCGCGATTCAGTGGGATGCAGCTTTGTTGCTAGCCACTCTTTGATTGGCGAGACAAGCCTCCCGCTCATCATTACCGCGGTACATTGAACATTTCACGACTGAAGTACAATCAATACCTTCAAGTACCTAGGTAAATAATCTGATACTGATATTATTCATGCTCAGATTGGCAAGTCCTGCTATATAGTTCTTGGCAGATAGTAGAAGTAGGTGGTCCTGCTCAGGATCGAATCGGACACGGTCAGAAACGGATTACCCATAAGCAAAGGCAAAAAGACCAAGCGCCGACGATAACCCGAAGTCAAGGCACCACAAGCGCCGACAGAAGAATAGCCCGACTCTGTGATTCCTCCTTTTCGCCATAATTGTTTGCTTCGGTTCAGACTTTACTTTTACGCACGCGAGGGCTTGGAAAAGGGCCGTTTCTGCCGCTTGCTCAGTTCTTGTTTCTCGCCCTCTTGCTGCGCCGCTCCAATTGCACCGGCGCCATCCATCTTTACGCAACCAAGAAGAAGAAGAAGAAGAAGCGACCCCCAGAACGGCGACGTCTTCTGCAACCAAACGGTCATCCTGCTTCCTCAATGCATCGTCATTAGGAGCCGCAGCAGTTTCGACACTTGGCCCTCTCGAGCATGCTACCTGCTTCTTCGATTCCCGAGTCGCTCATTTACCATCCTCGCCGGCATCGATTGCATACTCGGGAAGGATAGCTTGACATAGCTCTCCCTAGGACACCGAGCGGTCATCAACCAATGCTTTCTTGTCGCTTCCGCAATTCAACAGCGGCCTCCGTACCTTGAAAGTTGAGAGCTATCTAGAATAGAGATCGAATCGACACACAAGACTCGGCTGAGTCTCCCGCCATCATGTCAACCGTGCGCAGTTTCCCCCTTTGTGGCAGATCACCACCGCCACACAGGCCTTCGCCTGCTAATTGACTCGTCTAGACAATACCAGACGCGCTGAAGCCTTCTCCCAGCGGCAATTGGTCTCTCCAGATACGGGAAACGTTATCCCAGCCAGTGGTCGCGGCCTTCTGCGGTGGAGGAGTAGCTGGCGCTGTCTCCCGGACAGTGGTATCACCGCTGGAAAGACTCAAGATCCTGATGCAGATTCAGAGCGCTGGGCGGGATGCATACAAGATGTCTGTCGGACACGCCCTGGCCAAGATGTGGAAGGAAGAAGGCTGGAGGGGTTTCATGCGAGGAAACGGGACAAACTGCATTCGCATTGTCCCCTATTCTGCTGTACAATTCAGCAGCTACAACTTTTACAAGAGGGTATGTCATCCCTCAGACGGGAGCCATTGCGGCGATCCAACCGCGGCCCTTGTAGAGCCGGGCTAATTGCATGGGCCAGAACATCTTTGAGCCATACCTAGGAACTGACCTGTCGCCCTTTGCCCGCCTCGCGTGCGGCGGGCTCGCGGGAATCACATCCGTCGTCTTTACCTACCCTCTCGACATTGTGCGAACACGTCTGTCTATTCAATCAGCGAGTTTTGCAGAGCTCGGCGCGAGGCCAGACAAGCTGCCAGGCATGTGGGCAACTCTGGTATCAATGTACAGGACAGAAGGTGGTTGGTCGGCTCTATACCGCGGCATCGTCCCAACTGTAGCCGGTGTGGCTCCCTACGTATGTTTCGATCACTTCTCGCTCCGCCGGCATCGGCATGGACGCAAGGGCACGGTGACTGACTAGTTGACAGGTTGGACTCAACTTCATGGTGTATGAATCAATCCGCCAGGCATTCACGCCCGAAGGCGACAAGAACCCTAGTGCTCTTCGCAAGCTGTTGGCAGGCGCCATTTCGGGCGCAGTTGCTCAGACCTGCACTTATCCATTGTAAGTACAACGTCAGCCCTCCTTCTCTCTTCTGCCTTGTCCGGTTGCCTTTGAGCGAGCCCCCCTTTACTCTTTGCATGTCCAAAGTGTATGCCTGGTGTCAGGGGCTAATCAGGTATTGTCTGCACAGTGACGTACTGCGACGGCGGTTCCAGATCAACACCATGTCAGGCATGGGCTACCAGTACAAGTCCATAACGGATGCAGTTCGTGTCATTGTCCTCCAAGAAGGCGTCAGAGGGCTATACAAGGGCATCGTCCCCAACCTCCTCAAAGTGGCTCCCAGCATGGCGTCGAGCTGGCTGAGCTTTGAAGTCACGCGCGATTTCCTGACAGAGTTGAAGCCGACCGAGGAGAGTCGAAGCTTATAAGGAGAGAGCGAGAGTATATCGGATTTGGATGAATGCCGGCGCACTGCCGTCTACTGTTTCCGTCCTCTTCTTTTGCGCTTCTACCCTCTGCATCTAATACTTTTTTTTTCTGGGTTTATATGGTTTTAATCCCTGCCTCTTTGTTTGTAGCTTGTAAAATGTCTTGTAAATATGAAGCAAATGGGTATATATAGAGGGAGCCAAAAAGGTCGTATAGATAGCCTAAATATAAAAAGCTCACGCTGCCTTTTGAACACACGGCATTCGGACTGTCTGGCAATTGATGGCCGTGAACTTATTGACAGGTAAACTTATATGAATCTATATGATCATAATAACCATGATCAGGTAGGTTCATAGGGGGTAATAAAAACTACGAAAAATCAAGTTGTGATGCCTCAAAGCGCACAGATTGAGCAGCTCAGCGTCACGCGTTCTTCGAGTGGGTCTAGATGCGAAATAAGGTACCTTAGAGCCCCGGATTGACAAAGTCGAGGAGACTTGTTGCATGCACGATCGAACCGTGGCGCGGCGGGTACTGAGACACCGATTATCTATCTAGTGCTGGTACTTGAAGCAATAAGGTAACTTAATACGCCTTGCCTGCTCTTATCACGACGATGATGCTATAACCGTCTCTTCCCTGAACTTGTTCCCTTCTGTCCTTCAACTTTCCCGACTGCGTCCTTTCTTTCATTAGCTGAGCAACTCATTGAAGCCTCTACCTTCAGTCTCATTGAAAGCACTTGGCATCTTCAGCTTATTGCACAATAGCTGGAACCCCCTCGTCCGAAAAGCCGCTCCCCTCTGCTGAACCAGGCCTCTTCCTCTGCCCATTTCTGATGCCTGTGCTCATCACGGCAAGGCACCGGAAGCCCAGCTCTGCCCTTTGTCTGAATACGCGCCTCACCGCAATCAGCCAGGAAGCACCTGTTCATTGACATTCACGCATGTGGTTCTACCGGATCTCTATTCTGGTCATTCCCTTCTTCGTCTCCCTCCCTGGCTGCTGCGACACTGCCGGTGAATGGGTGAGGCCCACGCTTCATACTGTGGCTACCCTAAATGCCAGCAACACGAGAATCAAGCGATGCTGCTCGGCAAGGCCGAACATACCGCTCGACTACCTCAGCTAAGCAGGTCCGGTTCCCCGTCAGACGCAGCAGAGTTCGGGGTCAGGGCAATGGGATCCAGAAGCGAGAACGAGCGTCGCTGAAGCAGCAGACCCTCACACAGATGGCCTTTGTCTCGTCGTTTAGTGACGAGGCTCCGCTTATAGATGAGGATGATGAGGATGATGATGACGACGACGAGGACGCGGCCTGCGATGGTGACAAGCCAGCTGCGCCTGGGAGAAGCTCCGAAGCAGAGTTGGAGGAGCAGCCTCGAGGATCGATCAGGCGGTCCATGCGAGGGCCTAGGAGAGGGACATCGCCCGTCATTCGAGATTCTTACGGGTCTCTAGGCAGCAGCTTCCCCGACGACGTATTGGTTCAAGCATCCCCACCACAACTTCGACCCTCACAAGGACAGGATGCTGCAGTGTCTCCCCGCCACAGGGGGAAAACAGGGTCCAAAGACATAGTCGAAGCATCACCACGGCGTCGAGCGCACTGGAGTCGATACTCAGGGGGTCCAAAGACGCCAGAGCAGTCCCCCCAGGCAGACGACACATCGCCGTTGGGGAAGTATGCCGACGAAAGGGAGATTCCGGATTCCGACGAAGAGGATGAGGATCTAGAGCTGCGGGATGATGGACCAGTGGTACAGCAGGATACGTTTGCGACAGGTCACGAAACTCAGCTCGTCCTGGAGGAGCTTGCCTCGCTCGATTGTTCTCAGCTAGATGGACAGGACGCAGCAAACGATCAGCTGCCGACATCATCATCATCATCATCATCATCACAACCTTGGGCACTTGCTTCACCCGGAAAAACCACCATCAGCAAACCGTCTCTACCGCCCATTGAGGCCACCGAGTGTTTGCCAACACCAGCGGAAACCGCTGTGCAGCTCCCGTCGACGCCACCATTCGCAAGGACCGCATGTCCGTCCCGGGTTCAGGCTGAGTCAAGCCAAAGCCAAGTGTGGCACGATCAGGCCTTGGAATCTCAACGCGTGCCCCTTGACGTCCTCCAATCATTCACGCCAGTATCTGCGCGCACGGATATACTCCTCCCCACGCCTCCCAGTGTGCTCAGGTCCGTCATTGATGGCTCCGAGTCAACAATCCGCCTGACCTACCGAGTGCCTGAAGAGGTCCGGCGCTTCTGGCTGTTCGACCACGAAACTCTGCGCTACATGGCCTGCGTGCAGTCTGGCACGCCCCGTGGCTTTCTAGACTGGGAATACAGCGTCGATCAGGTGTATGAGCTCAATAACCCAGTCGAGGAGCATGATATGCAAGAAGAGGGATGGGTGACTGGAAAGGTCCGGCGATACATCTATCTACCTCCGGCTATAGTGGGACAGCTCCTGTGGAATCTCAGATGCGCAACCTTGGCCGGTGGCGAACTACAGAGAGATGAAGATGACGGGCTTGAAGCTGGGGACAGACAAAGCAGCAACAATACGGAAACACAGGGCAGTCGTCGGCCCAAATTTCTGAACAATAATCACGGCGTCCGTAATCCCGTCACCTCCTCACGGCCGGCGACGCACCCCGAGAATCACACGAGTTCTCGTGACGCCGACCCGCCGAGCAGCTTGTTCTTTGAAGACCACGGCAGCTCTATGACGACCATCCCACCCAATGATGTCGCTGCCCTGGGTTCGTCTCCCCTCTTGACCAAGAGTCAGATGCTTCCTGACAGTCTCATCAGCGATGATCTGCCAAATATCTTTTACAAAGTTCCCTCGGACTCGATGGACGATACAAATGGCCGTCCCCATCAAGCTGTCGTACCCAGATAAATCTAGAGCTTACCTGCTCTCTTTTTTTCTACACATTCCTCGCCCTAACTTCCGAGCAACGAAGTAAATATAGCGTCACTTGTGCCGGAGACTCGGGGTTTTTTTTGGGGGGGGGGTTTTTTTTTTTCCTTCTACTTTTTTTTACCAGTCAGTTTTGATCAAGGAGTATTCGTCCGTGGTCGCTATATCGATAGCTCTTTGTAGAGTCCCCTAGAGTGCAAATGCAGAAGTCCCATCTTTCAGGCAGGGCAATGCCAACAAGCCAAAAAAGACATCCCCCCACCTCCCCTTCCCCCAAGAAAAAGGGGGGGGGCATATGGACAAAGAAAAGAAGGAAAACGAACAAAAAGAAAAACATACAACAGCCGGTGTTCGCTGGTGGTCACCCACCCAACTACTAATCTGCCGGTTAGTGGCTTGTCTATGGGGGAGCAGACGGGACCCCGAATTTTCCACTACCTATGGTCGTATGTGCTTGGTGGGTGGCGTAGGCTGTCTTATCATTTGGTACCAGCCTGGGGAAAAGCTAAGGTACTGGATATTACAGAGAGAACCAACGTACCTATTCATGCAGTGGAAAGAAACACTGGGATGGTGGCTATATTAATATCTAGCACCCCTAGGTTGGCTCATCTTAAACGACCGCCCAGACAAGCTGTGCATAATCCTGTAAATCTTCAGTAGGTATAATGATATCTCCCTCCTGTGGGCCTGGATCTCTTAGGAAGAGCAGCCGGAATGATAGCACTAAGTCGCCTCTAACGACTTGATATAAACCAGTAGCCGGGTCCCGTGTGATGGTGATACTTTGCTGCAATACAGGCTGACTGGCGCCAAAAATTGCTGCTCTTCTGGTTAATGTAGCGCCAGGGCGGGTGGCAGCTTCTTCCTCCCATCGCTTAATAAGAATCTGTTGAAGATCGTGGTCGAACTTAGCAAGCAGGACGATCTTGACCTGGTGGTCTGATGCAGAAAACCACCACCTCATATCATCCCGCAGGGCATGCAAGGATTCAGATTGCCCTGCCTCAATAACGAGGGTTGGCCAGGCGTTTTTATCAGAGCGTGCTGGCACTGGGCCACCACTTGAGTCGCCTTCACCCCCGTCGCCTCCGGGGTGACCTTGGGGACGAAGGGTCGTACTTAGGATGGGTGTCCAGATGTTTCGCGCCATTAGCCCGATCTTGAATAAGAAAGCCTGGTAGATGCCCCCGTGGAGTACTTCATGTAGGCGAGTGGGAATTGTGACAATCAAGAGTTTCCTATCGGCATGATAACGTCGCAGGCGGAAACCCCGACGTTCTAGACGGCTGATTTCCTCAAAATCGGCAGAAGAAACATCTGATAACGAGTAGTTAGTACCTTATCTTATATGAGGTAGGAGGAGGCCAAAGTAGTCAACAGTGCTTGAGTACCGACCAGGGCCCCCCGACAGGGGAGCTCAAGTTCCCCACACCTCCATCACTCAATATTCAGGGACTGAAATCACTATGGACTATGAACTCATGCTCCACCAGCCATTGCAAAGCCCTGGTCAATACCCTGGAGACCATGGTACTTACTTTGGACAATGAGGAAATCGCCTTGAACCTGCCCGACCACCCGGCGGAGCTCCTTGACGGTCGTATATCTGATTGTCGGCGGCTGCTCCTCCCCATGCGAAGCCAGCGACACCGATGTAGGAGGAGTTGAAAGCGACGGGTCTGGCGACGCCATGGTGTTCAACTTGGAGGCTTCGCTGATGGAATGCTTCAAGGGTCTGCCTGAGTCACCATCGACACAGGAAACTCGGTGATGGACGGTTTGCGCAGGATCTAAGTGGGGGGTACCTACCTAAGGAGCAAGAGGACCACCTCCCCTGGTCCTTTGACCTTCTATGGATGTACATGGTCGCATCACGTGACCTACGAACAACCCCTGCACTCAACACAAGTGCTCAACAGGACCCCGAGTTTTCCACTACCTAAGGTTAGGTAGGTAGCTATGGTCGTATGTGACTGTGATTGCATCACGATGCATCTATCAAACAACCTGCGCGGATTCATGACTACGTACCCGCTTGTATTCTTCTCCTATAACTCCCCTCTTCTTTCTACAATTTCAACGCTCCATCACTTGGAATAGTACATATACACGGGTAATGGTAAGAGTCATGCGTCCACTACTACTACTAACTGTATTTAATTAAGCTCCCTGATACATGGTCACTGCACCAGGCCTCATCAGGTCCCAGCCTCGGACCCCCCTCGCCAGCTCAAGACAGGTGAAAGGCTCCCTGCCCTTCCCTGATCGCAGTATAAAGCTGCCTTTTGAGGACTTCCATGGTGCTATAATCCGGAAGCTTCAGATAGTTCACGCACGTCATGACGCTCGGAAGGTAGGCGTCGGAGGTGTACGGAGGCTCGCTAGGTTTACAGACGACGGTGAACATTGGAGTTAGGCTTTTGAAACCTGATATAAGAGTTAGCTCATGTTCGGTAGACCAAGATGGTGCGGAGATACTTGCCGCCAATGGGAAGCTTTGGGCTGCCGGTGGTAAACTGTAGAAAGTCCCGTCGTTGCTTGGCATCTAGTTCGCTCATAGTCTGCAGCAGGTTCTTGACGCTTCGGCTGTCCATGTTGTAGCCGTGATCGGCTTTGATCGAATCCATGAGAGCTGTATCAAGCTCAAGTCAGCCCTTGCATGTCATTCATCGTTGGCGAATACTCACTCTCGAGACTCCA
Organism: Trichoderma gracile; assembly: GCA_020002365.1. Lineage (NCBI taxonomy): Eukaryota > Fungi > Ascomycota > Sordariomycetes > Hypocreales > Hypocreaceae > Trichoderma > Trichoderma gracile. The sequence continues at coordinate 1,847,970 of JAINEY010000006.1, forward strand.
GTCCTCCTCTACTCGGCCAAACAAGGAAACCAGCTCGTCTGGCGTGAAAGCTCTCAGGGCCGTGTAAGGGAAAACCTGTGAGAAACCGGCACGGAACGCATCAATCTGGCGTTTGACGCCACTTCCCAGCGTCATGTCAATGACCTTTTCCAAGTATATGTCGACATTTTCCATGGTCACCCGCTTCAGAGAGCCATGTTCCACGAGCTCGATCTCGGGATAGCCGGGCAGGGTGAAGTCGAGACAGAGATCCTCCAGCCTCATGTTGTCAATCGTGATTCTCTCGGTATCGGCCACTTTCTGCGCGGGCGTGCGGGCCGGATCCTCATCGATTTCCTTCTTGGCCAGCACAAACTTCTTGATCGTGATGAGAGAGCGAGCAAGAACGGGGTCAACAACCTTGACCGCTCCCAAGGACGGCTTGACGCCCGTCAAAGAAGCATCTCCAATCCTGAAAAAGATGGGATTGAAGTGGATGTCGATGATTCGTGAGTCAATCATCGACCGAGCCACGAACTTGCCCAGTGCTTTGAACAGGTGAAGAATGCGCTCCCCATTCGGCGTTGTCGTCTCTTCGGGGCTAAGGGGGCGGGGGAATAGTCCCGTCTGTCCCGTCACAAACTCGTCCGACCCAGCAGAGTCCACCTCACGCCAGAGCTTGAGCTTCTTCTTGGAAAATTCCTTCGAAACTGTAGAGTAGAATTCGAGCGTCGGGCCCAAACCGGTGCCAACCTCCTCAAAGTACTCCACCTCCAGTATACTTTGAGACGCCCCATAGAGATCCATGACTTTCAGGGCCGACTCCAGGATCTTGAGTCGAGAAATGCGAACTTTTTGCCTTTGGAGCCGGCCCAAGAACGGTCGTTCATTCGAACGATCCCGCCGGTTGTCGTCCGTCGAATGCGCATTCTGCCAACGAGCCATCGATCGAGCATATCCAAACGATGTCGATTGCAGAAAGAGGTGACGGGTCTCAAAGGGAAATAAAAAGGGGTAAAGGCGTGCCAAGTCCTCGGACCAGCTTGGCAAGCAGCTGCTTGCCACAATCAGCGGCTCCTCCAGTTGGCGGTTGAGCTTGGCTGTGAGCTTTGTATTCACAAATTGGGACAGCGGCTCAACGCGCAGGCCAACGATACTGTTTCGATTCTCGACCAAAACATCTTCAATATTCGCATTGAGATCGTGAAGGATGTTGAGAAGCTGCAGAATGGACGCAGTTACTGGATGCTTTGCTAAAGAGGCCGAGATTCCCTTTCCCGCTTCTTTTTCAGTCTCGACATTCAGGTTCGTCGTCCTGCTTTCTGCAGGAGGCTGCCCAGGCACCCTGCGGAACTTGATGGGATGCGTGGAGGACCATATGTTTTTGTTGCTATGGTCATTCGCAGAAGACGTCGACATGTGGACAGCGCGATAAATGGTTGTCTCGTTAGGAATAACCTTATCATCTAGAGTGAACTCAATGTGCCAATCTTGAGGAACGGATTGAAGTATGGAAGAGTAAGAGGGCTGCCGCGATGAAGAGTGAGGTGCTGCCGAAGCATTGCCTCTGTGCAGTGCTCGATCATGGCCCTGCAGTTGATTGGCCCCGGTTGGGATCGCGACTCTGGTCTCGCCCTCTCTTCGGCTCGCAGGAGAATTCTCGGCGGCGACTTCCAGGTTGACAGCGGACGTATCCGCCTCTGCTTTCCCTCCTATGTCTTCGTCGAGCTCACCGACAATCGCATCCAAGGCACCGCCATCGCCAGCAACGTCATCTTCATCATCGGTGAGCTGTTTCTCGTCGGCGCACTCCAGGGTGCGCTGGAGTGCGCTGTCGTCGTCGGGAGGGCGAGTCGGGGGGGTTGGGGCATCGGATGGCGATCTCAGCAGCCTGGAGGAGCGTCGTAGAGATTGCTTCTCATGAGAAGGTCCAGCAAGCGGAGGCGGTTTATCATTGACACCGCCGGAATACCGAGGGCCGGAAGACGCAGCTGGCGGGGGGAAAGGTGGTTGTTGCGCGGAACCAAGCAGAACGGAAGACCCAGTTGAACTGGCGCCTGGTGCAGCGTTTTGAGACAAACCGGAACTAGCTATAGCCGCAAGAGTCCTAGAGAGTCCATCCCGCCGAGATATCCTGGGTCGTTCTGCTAAGCTGATCCGAGGGCGCAGGTAGTCATCCAGGGATTTGAAGGTGGCAATTGCGTGAATGGAAACCATGATGTTTCTGTAAGGTCGCGGAATCGATGCTTCATCGTCCGCGACGAGCCGAAGCTTGAGCTGCTTGCCAAGCATGGACGCCGGGCTGCTGCGATTTCCCTCAAAGCTATTTTGATGAACGGTAATGACTTCGAAATGCTCTGACCTACTGAGCAGATCTTGCAACTTGTGAATCAGAATGCTGAACGGCGTTGCTTGGGACTCGGCAGCGGCTGTTCGGGGTCTCGCCTTGACCGCAGGGCTCATGAACACCTCTAGAAAGCTTGCTTGGGCAGAATGCGCCAGCGCCTCATCTGGATTGCTAAAGACTGCGAGCAGAACTCTCACTAGGCCAGAAGCCAGAAGCTCTGCACTAGTGATGCTTTCCAGGATGTCGATGTCAAAGTACGACGACAGCTTGGAGAAGAGCATTCGTCCCGTTTCAGGAGGGTAGAACTTCGACGTGCGTGTCAAATAGAAGGACTCGAGCTCCTCCGCCAGGTGGGATAAAGTGTCGAGTATCTGGGTGGCCCTCAGTCGCATGTCCTGACTGCGACCGTCCTTCTCGTGGACATCTAAGAATCTCTTGGCAATAGTGACAATGCGAGACTTCATTGATTGTATGTTGGAAACGTAGGGAAGAGACGCGGCATCCAAGGACATTGATGAGCCGCGGGAACTGGCAGGTGATGCGTCACTAGCATTGAGCTCGTTATCAACGTCTTCATCGTCACCGCGGCCAGAGGAGGGGTGCCCATGCAGGGCAGTGGCATCGGCTTCATCCTCAACCTCTTCATCTTCAAGCTCGTGGTCGTCGGAATCGTGTCCTGATGGTGGTGTGCTGCTACCACCAACATCATGCAAGCTCGATCTCTGAGGCGCATTCTTCAGCCTTGACGGTTCCTCTTTTATGCTAGGCTGACCATCCCCCTTGGCGAGTTTTTGAATCTCGAGTATCACGCCCTCGCGATAGAGCTGATACCGATAGACGCTACCAAGGCGCGTAAGGAGCAGCTCCGTCGCTTGAAGGCCTAAAATGACCAGGGAAGGATGGTCCTCCTGTGACAAGATCGACGCCAAAAAGGATGCATAGGGGACCGGCGCCAGTGCTTCCGCGAGCAGACCCTCGTCCAGATTGGAGAGCATCTTGATCTGAGCGGTCAAGACTTTCTGGCGGACGTTGAGGTTGATGGTGCTGGAGAAGGCGTCGGTCAAAGTTGGAAAAATAATGAGGACGAAGCGGCGGACTTGGTCCTTGCAGTCCTCCAGAAGTTCAAGTCGACGGTCGTTGTGAGTCGGGTTGCATCTGCCGCCCAAAGATGAGGGTGTGGTCGGCTCAATCGTATCGTGCAATTCCATGAAGTCGCCCCCTGCAATTCCCACATTGCGAGGTAAGCCAGGCAGTAGCTCACATATAACATTGAGGGCTTCTACAATCTGCTCGCGAGGTCGATGGATGAGTGCCTGCATCACAACCACGCTGTCCAGCTTGGACGCCACGTCTTCCGTGCCTGTCGGGGGAGAGACGCCCGTCAAGATTTGATAGAGCGTCTCGACGACGTTCAATTTGAAAAGCTCAGAGGACAGTCTGGGGCTCGCCCTAGCGGTAAAGGCAAGCACCCGCAGAAATTGAGTGTGAATATTAGGGCCAATGAGATTGGTGGTCCCGGGGACTAGCAGACGCAATATGGCTCGCAGCAGGCCAACGCTGATCAGCTCCTCGAGCTTCGACGGATGGTATTTGAAGCTTTCGACGATGCCCGAGACGCACAGTGAGGCTTGTTCGACGACTCGCTGATCGTTACTGTTCAGCACATTGAGAAGGGTTGGCATGACATCCCTAACGACGGGGAACGAGTCGTCGGGGATGTTCCGGCAGCAGTTGGCAGCAGTCGTAACAGCCGTTCGCTGAGTGCTAGTCGCAAAGAAGTCGAGGTAGGATAAACAGGCCGTGAGTCCCCCCTCGCGGACAATACTGGAAGGGTACTCGGTTGAGATCTTCTCAAGTGTGCTCAGAGCTTGTTCGGCCAGGTCTATAAAGGATATCTCTAGCAGCTTCTGGCAAAGAACAGGGACGGCGTTCCCGTAAACAACGTTTGCAATGCTCGCCGGCAGAGCCTCCATGAGATTCGCAAGGCAGCGACAGGCCAGGAGCATAATCTCGGGACTCTCCTCCTTGGTCATGAGCTGAACGAGCTCCTTGACGAATGCGTCGGGGGAAAAGTGACCCGACAGATTATCTTCGTTGGACACTAAGAAGATTTCGGACAGCTCCTGCAGTGCTACCACCTGTGTTGACGGATCATCACTACGCAAACTGCCCAGGAGTTCCCGAAGTCGACTTGACAGCCCAGTCATCATGCCGGTCAACGCCCGTAAGGTACTAGAAAGGCTGGAATCGTGGTCTCCTGGGCCCCCGTATGCCCCAAAGGGATCGTCGTCATTTTCGTCGTCCTCGTCGTCCTCGTCGTCTTCTTCGTCGTCGTCCTCGTCTTCTTCGTCTTCATCTTCGTTGTCTTCTACTTCGTCGTCGTCGTGCTCATCGCCGTCTTCCTCGTCGTCGTCGTTGAATGAAGAGCGCTCGAGGGAGGCTGTGCGACCGCCTCTACTATCGTCATCTTCTTCTGCATGACCGTCAACTTTGCCTTTCTTAGGCCCAGCATCTTCCTTCCGCGGCGGCAGCGAGGTGTCCTCCTCTTTGTTTTCGCCCATGCCGCTCATAGTAGCATCTTCATCCGTAAAATGCCCTGCGATTGGCTGCGGACCTCGACCAGGCGGCATTAAGGTGGTGGTAGCTATTGTGAGGCAATCTATCAGTCAGCAAAGACTCTCATTCCCACTTCGGGAATATCAAGGCCGGGGTGTGGGCTGAGACATATATACGGACCTTGGGACTGCGTAGAGGCTCGCTTGCTTCGAGCTGATCTTCGGCTGCCAGCAACGTGGCTAGGGGACGTCTCCATAGCGGTAGCTATATCAGGTACCCTGCTCTCGTACATTAGCGCCGGTGCAGGGGAAAACGAGCTTCTGACTAACCCAGTGCCATCCATATCCATTGGAAGCCTCTGGGTTCGCGGCACGGTTGAGCGGGAGGGGGTTTCTTTGGGTTCTGACGGTGGTGCAGCAGCTTCAGGGATCTTCTGTCTCTTGGACCGTCGAACTGAAGAGCTAGGTTGTGGTCCAGTCGCAAGGCTCTTCTCGGCGCTCGAAACTTTTCGCTTCCGGGACAGCGACGTTGGGGGAGCAGTTGGAGGCGAGGAGTCTGGCAAGGCTGCGGCAGAGGCAGGTGATGCACCAGGAGCTCGAGCCGCCTGGCTCGCTGCTTGGCGGGCAGAAGATCTAGTTATTCTGGGAGACATGAGAAACTTGCCGACAAGACTGTTTGCTCGTGCCCAAGACGCAGGCAGGGGGGAAGATGGAACTGGAAAGGGTTGCGGGGGGAGGGGGCGAGTCTGGAATCGTGCTCCAACAGTAAGGCGGAGGGCAGCGACGCCGGCAGCGCTATCAGGTGCCCAGGAGCTGTGGAAGCGGCGCTTGTCGTGCGTGAAGGGACCAAGGCCTGTGAGTGAATGAGGCACTGGCTGCTGGTCTGGGGATGGAGGCTGCGGCGTGCAGAGGAAGTGCCTCGTCCGCCACGGCACTTCCGAAGGCAAGGCAGGCAAGGCAATGTAAGGTAGGTAGGTATGGGCAGCACCGGGCCGGGTTGGACTGTGCAGTGGCAGTGGCAGTGGCAGTGGCAGTGGCAGAGGCAGAGAGAGTTGAGAGGTTCAGTAAGGCTAGGCGGAGCTTTGCAGGACGGAATATCAAGTGCTGTTGGGAGGGCAGAGGAGGGCCTGCGTCAAATTCGATCCGACTTTGATGTCATTTGATCAGTGCGAGGTTGAGCAGTCCAAGTGGCTGCACTGGCCGGGCAACTGAGCTTCAGGCTCCGGCAGCGGAGGTTCAGGTTCAGGTTCAGGTTCAGGTTCAGGTTCAGGTTAAGGCTCAGGTCTGGTTGAATCATACCTTTGGACAGTGGCCGTTACAGGCCTCGCAGCGGCGGATACAGCAGTCGAGGCAGTGGGCGAGGGAGATGCCGCGGGAAGTCGCACTTCGTGGTCGGTTGCCGTGGTTTGTTCTGCCATGCCCAAACTACGCCATCAGGAGGGCAAGCACGAGCGAGCTAGGCAGAAGCACGAGATAAGAGGATAAGGAACTCGGAGGGAGGCAGGAGTTCAAGAAGCGGCGAAACGGATGGCCCTCGGCGAGGATTCGTGGAGTGGGAGATGGGTGTGAGGATATGGGAGTCGGAGCACCTTGTCAAGGTACGCAGGTATGGAGGCGTGGTAGTTTGAGAAGATGAGACGTAAGGTAAGGTAGGTAGGTAGGTGGTCGTTGTACGGATCAGAGAGCACGAGTGCAGAGAGGTATAACGGAGGGGCCCAGGCGGTAATCGAGCCCAGCCGAGCAGACGCACGTCGTGTCTTGCGCCGCTTGTTGGCGATGCGCCCGGCTGCTCCTCATCTGAGACGCGGAATGGATGCAGGCTGGCTGACCAGAGGGGCCAGAGAGGAAATCAGAGGCGTTGGAGCTTGCCTGCCGCTTGTTATTGGAGCATGGCCGAGGGGAGTTTGAGCCAAGGTAAGTAATAGGCGTCTGCCCCAGCAGAACGGACAATTGTTGGAGTTTGCCTGCGCGCAACAGTCAGCTGGTGGGGCAATTAGTCATGATGAAAGAACGAGCAATAGGACAGCCTTACTCATTCCGGTTGATACTTACCTATGCACACCCTTGAAGTCAATACCTACTCTATTATCTGCCTCAACTTCCGTAACCAAGCATTAGCAGCCAGTGTTTGAGGTGCTTTCAAAGTACCAAGAGCAAATATCTAAGTATGTACCTACTAATCTAGTGGCTGCAACTACTTAGGATAGGCGGATAAGTATCTGTTAAGTAGTACTACGTACTACATCTTGCACTGCTGTGAGGTATTATTGTGCCCAGCAGGATTTGTCTTCTAAGGCTCTTGAGAAAGAGTACGAAGTCTCCCTCCCTTACTACTCCAAGTATCTGAGATAGTGTGTATATACTAGGTAGTTGCCAGGCATTCTTCTATTAGATAGTACTACCTAGTATAGATAGTTGTACTACTTGAAGCTGCTCTATCCGCATAGACTACCTACCTACCTACCTAGTACATACGCGTACCTACATGCACATGGCAAGCAGGCGCGACTGACACCCTGTGCCCGTGGTTGATTCGATGGCACCTACTAAGCAGAACCCCGTGGCATCAGGTAGGTACCTAGGTAGCCGTATATCTTGGCGACTGCGTGATCCTTCAGCAAACGTCTTACGTCCCTAGCAGCGGAACCGACCGCAGCAGTCCAGGACTTCCTAGGTAAGGTACGGTTGAGGTCCCTACGGAGTACTCCGTACTGCATGTGGGCATCTCGTGCCTTAGCTCCTGTGATATCTATCGGTGAGCACGCGCTCTCTGCAGATTTATCCTGGAGGGGGGGGCTGGCGGGGAGACGGTGGGGCTAGCTCATGCCCCTTTTACTGCTCTCCCAAGCTCACATATACAGGTATATAACATCGGTATCTGCATGCATGTAGGCGCTGATTCGACGTTGCCGGGCCGTGGGTTTTTTTTTTCTTCTTCTCTCCTTCTCCTTCTCCTTCTCCTTCTTCTTCCTCGTCGGCTTGTCCTCCCTTTTCCGCGACCTGAAAGATCCTGGATACGCGAGCGCGCTCCTTGCTGTAGCTCCAAAGTTCAGGACAGGCTCATTCCGAGCAACTTTGACGCGACCACGATCACGCATGTTATGACTGCATAGACGACTCAACATACCATCAACGAGGCGCTCGTTCCCGAGGTAGGTCTGTGTGGCGCCGGTCGTGTCCTGCCCGAGCTGTTCTGACAAGTTGCGCAGCAATCCATACTCATATCGCGATGCCTGAGAGCGAGATGCCAAGCGTCGCTCAGCCCGCCGACGGCGGCGCCGCCCCCGCCAAAGAACGAGCTGCTGAAGCGCCTGAGTCGCAAGCCGCCGAGAAGGCCACTGGCTCGACCCAAGCCTCGGCTGGAAGGGCTACCCCTCGCTATGCCAGCGCGACCGCTACTTCGACTGTGGCCCGGACCTCTCAGGGGCCTGGCGCCAAAACCTCCGCCAGCGTGAACAAGCCCACACGCTCGTCTACCTCTGTACATCGATCCACCGCCTCCACGTCCAATATCGGACATCGAAGCGCGCCCAGCGTCGGTGCGGCGGAGGATGACCAGAAGCCTTCTGCAAGATCGGCGCGGAGGGAGAGTGCCATAGTCACAGGCTCTGCAGGAGTCGGGGCGGACAAGAAGACTGGGGCTTCAGCCAGCGCTGTGACGGGCCGTCGGTCTACGGTGGGCGTTGGTGCGGCCAGCCCGAAGCCACTCGCCCAGCGGGCCAAACCGGGGACCTCCGACTCGCCATCCGCGACTAGGACAGCAGGCTTGACTCGAGGGACTGTCTCGTCCAATGCCGCCGCCGATGCGCGAAAGAGGCCATCCGCACCAAGCATAGTGACTTCGGCCACACGTCCGTCCACTCGAACCTCGGTTCGATCCGAGGCGCACATCGACAGCCCCAAGCTCCTCGACGAATTGACGTCCAAGCTAGCCGACAAAGACAAGGAGATTGAATCTCTCAAGGTCGAACTGACTTCTGTCGAAACCACGGTGGCTGAACTTCGGCACAAATTGGAAGGCGAGAGCCAGCAAGCCAACGACGAGTCCAAACCCGAGCAGCAGGATGCGGCAGAGGGCCCCAAGACTGACTACGACGCCGTCATACGTGATCTAGAAGCTCAGCTGCTGGAGAAGGCTGAGAAGCTTCGGGCCGTGGACGCGGAGCTCGCCGAGGCCGTCCGAGGCAAGGATCAAGGCGGAGAGGCTCTCGATTCGCTGCAGAAGGAGCTCGAAAGCTTGAGGCTCGAAAATCAGGAGAAGCTCAAGGCCACGGAGGAACAGTACGAGCAGACGATTCGCGATTACGCTGCCCAGGTGGAGAAGCTTCAAGCCTCTGTCTCCGAGCAATCAGACTCAGACACAGCAGCTGCGGATCTCCGATCTACATTGGAGGCCACCGTTCAAAGCCTCCAACAGCAAGTCGACGAACTGACTGCCTCCAAGACGGAACTGGAATCAATCATCCAGTCAGTCACCTCTGAGCGTGATGCGCTGACCAGCAAGATTTCCGACCTCGAGAATGAAGTCCTCGACTTCAAATCTCGGCTTGCGGCATCGGAGGAAGCCATCAGGGCCGCCGAGGCCAGCGCGGAGAGTGACAAGGCATTGGCGACCAAGATTCAGGGTGATTTGGCTCAGCGAGATGCGGAGCTGGAATCGGCTCGCAAAGCGGAAACTGAGCTGCAGGGCACAGTCGCCGACTTGAAGGCCACCTTGTCTGCTAAGGATGAGGAGTTTTCTGGTCTGAAGGCAATGCATGACGAGCGCTTGAAGCAGGTTTCGCAAGACTACGAAAACGAGATCGAAAGTCTCCGCGGAGATGCGTTCTTCAAACGCCGTTTCGAGGAGCTGGAACAGCAGCACAACGAACTGCAGACCTCTGTGGCCGAAGACTCGGAGAAGCATACACAGGCCTTGGCACAGTCCGAGGAGGGCCGACTACAGGCTCTCAACGCGCTCAAGGCCAAGGAATCGGAGCACGAGGAGCAGCTCGCCAGCATCAGAAGCCTTCACACTCAAGAGCTGACAGCCGCCAAGTCGGAAGCCTTGGATGTCCATGCCAAGGAGCTCGACGCCATCAAGTCTCAATATGATGAGAAACTGCGTCTTGCGCTGGCGGATGGTGAAGCTTCGTCCGCTCAATATTCCAAGACTCTCCAGACTTCGCATGAAAAGTTGATGGAAGACCTCAAGAGAGTACACGAAGAGGAAAGACAACAACTGCTTGCCACTCACGAAGCACATGCGGCAGCGGCCGCCAACCAGCATGCAACAGAGTTGGCCGCGCTGCGGCAGGAACTCGAAGAGGCGGCAACGCAGCTGGAGAGCACAAAATCCGCCAGCCAAGAGGAACTCGAGTCTTTCAAGAGAGAACTGCAGGCGACGCATGCGGCCGAGATTGAGAAACTCACCGCTGCGCATGCGGAGGTTACCAACACGTTGAAGGAAGATGGACTCCGATTGCAGCAGCAATTGGAGGACCTGACAGCCGCGCACAAGCAACTGGAGGCCGCCCTGGAAGATTCCAAGGCCAAGAACGCAAGCCTGGAAGAGCAATTGTCGCTGCAAGCTGACACCAACGCAGCCCTGGAGGCCTCCTTGAAGGCGGCACAAGAGCAAATGGTTGCTGTTCAAGCAGAAGCTGACGACGTCGGCCAACAACTTGCTCTGGAGAAGGTGGAACGAATGACAGCACTGGCCGAGCTGGATGCCGTCAAGAGGCCTGACGGAGCAGCCGTCAACAACCTGAGGGCTGAACTTGCTGCAACCACCAAGACTTTCCAGGATTCGCTCGCCGCTGCCAAGGCAGATCTGCAGGCGTGCCAGGCCGAGTTGAAGACGGCCAGGGACGACTTTTTCCGCATGGAGCAAAAGTACACTGCCGCAAGGGAAACCTTTGAAATCACGTCCAAGGAGTTGGAGGACTTGAAGACGCAGGCGCAAATCAAGGAGAAGACGGCTCAGGCGGACTACAACGACTTGAACGACAGCATGACGTCTCTGTTGGAGGAGGCCAATAAGAAGGTGAAGGACTCGGAGATGAGTGCCGAGCAACTCCTGAAGAAGCTCGAGGACGCGGACGACAGATACGAGCAGCTACTGGCTCAATTGAAGATCAAGGATGCCGAGCTGGCCGAGGCCGAGGTAAGGAGCCCCTATCCCCGTCATTTCAATCCCGTAACCCCCTTAGTCCCCCCCTCTCTCACACTAACATCACGGCAAGGCTCAGGCCGCTTTGTACAAATCGAACAGCGCAGTCAACGCCAGCGCGGCAGTTGACGCAGCCGAAGGTGAGGAGGAGCACGACCACTCTTCCACGGCATTAGCTTTGGTGCGAGAGCCCCTTGCAAACAACAGCCTAATCCATCCTCCCTTTATCTCGCACGCGCATTAAGAATCTCGGTCCGGCTAACAATTGTTTGGAATAGCTCAGCAAGGTGCGATTGACTGCCAAGCAAGTTGATACGCTCGATAGAGAGATGAGAGACCGTAACCTACAGTAAGAGAGCACCCTCCTCCCCCCACCCCCTTTTTTTTGGTGTTTCTTTTCTTTGTGTTTAATCTTTCTATACCGAGTCGTGTCGAATCTCTGCTGACTGTTCTATCCGCCCAGGCTACTGAATTCAATCACGGACGTGAAGCTGTCTTCTTGAGGATGATATCATTGTATTTTTGGATTAATATTTAGTGGTAATTAACAATGTTCATTAAGCACCTCCACGGAACAAGCAAATGAAGCTACGCCTTGCCATGAGCCGCCATCAGAGATCCTGTCACACGTGCATTAGCAACCACGAATAGATACTAGCAGGCCTCAGCCCATACGAGATATCAACTTACCGATGAAAGTAGTCACCAAGCGACTGCGAACTTGGCAAATGTCCTCCGGGACAAGCCATATGGTGGCGCCAAGCTTGCGGGCGATGCTGATGCTCAGCTTCGCATTCATATATGCCTCTTCTTCCGTCCGACCAGGCGTCACGAGGTCATAATCCACGTAGCTGCTCTTCATGCCATTCAGTACATCCAACAGGAAGATGCCGGAGCCAATCGCCGGGTCCTTGAAGGATCGGATAGAAGAATTGCGGCCGCCCTTCTTCGACATGTCGTTTGCCCACCTGACCATCTCGGCGTCGGTAATCTCTCTCTTTCCAAGATTCTGGGCCAACGAGGACAATGTCAGGGTAATGTCTTTTCGCATGAGTTGCCACACCAGCCCAAGCGTCAGAGTCCTCTGGCCGTCAGTGATATCTGCACCTTGAATGCCCACAAGGGAGAAGCCATTCTGTTTGCCGAGCTCTATAGCGTAGTTCGTATTCTCGACGGCCTTGAACCTGAGCATCTCGCCTCCATGTGCGGGAGCCTTGTTGACGTGGCGCCAGTTCACAGACCCCTTGATAACCTTGTCGTAGGCTTGTAGAAGGATTGATCCGTCTCTGAGGTCATCAAAGAAAGACACGACAGCTGGCTGCACGTCCAAGCTGTTGAGCCACAGGGTAAAGACTCTTGCCTCGCGTTCTCCCTCTGCATCGAAGTCTTCAACCTGTAGCTTCTCCTCTTCCGTGATTGGATCAAGTGCGGGATGGTTGTTGAACAAGTTGGCGACAAATGCCAAGTTGAGCTTCGGGTTTCCCGCAACCAACGACGAAGGGGTCAGGAACTTGCGGCACCCAAGCTTATCCGCTTCTTGCAGGACCTCCTCAGCTCTTTGCAGAAGATCTCTGGTTTGCAAAGGGGCCCGCGTGCAGCCGTATTCTGCTCCTATCTGTGCAAGCAGGACAGCGTAGTTTTCGCTGTCCTTCACGTCGCTGGAGAAGTTTGTGACCCTGAATGAAGAAGTGAGACTTGGTCAATACTTTGCCGTAAGAGGGAGCAGATGCATACGAACCTTCGGGGCCAATTGGCGGCTTTTAGGTGGTAGTTGAACCAGCGCAGCAAAATCTGTTCAGGGGGCAATCGCAAGAACTGCTCCAGCGTTTCGTCGTCTTCGAGCAGCCGGTAGAGCTCAGGGTGCAGCTTGATATCGATTTTGCCCAACAGACCTCGTCGAATGATTTGCCAAATGAGACCCAGAATCAAATGCTCGCGAACTTCAATGATGTCCCCAGCTCCAATGTTGACAACAGAGCAGCCAATACCCTTGCATGACTCGATGACGATGTTGTTGTTCTCGCTCATCTGAAAGGCGTTGAGAGTTTTGGTCTTTCGTCCAGGCATGTTCAGCACTCGCTCATCGATCGTGTCGGGAACACTATCGTTGATGAGCTTTGCAAGGACTAGTCCATCTTTACACTCGTCAAACATCTCGAACGTGTCCGTCGGAAACGGGAGCCGGCTCCCAATGTCCGGGTCCCCAGCCAGAACCGCGTTGATATGGCGTGTGAACTCGGTTCTTTCATCCTCGTTGATTGTGTGTGTGGTGTTCGCATTGGATCCTTGCACTTGGATCTTACCACTCACGCTGCCCTTGGATGCATGACCTTGGACAGGTCCTGGCCCGGGCTGTACCTGGCCAGGACCTGTAGAGATGCGCTTCTGGGCAACCGACCCGGCGCGCAGCTTGGCGATGAGCTACCCAACGTTAGAAAGCGCGCAAAGTCCGGTATGGCACAACTCACGCCAACATAGTCCTCCAGCTCCACTCGTCGCGAAGAATCCAGGTCAACCTCCTTGAGGGCTTGTCGAACAACATCATATGGCTGGTTTTCGCTCTGCTGGGTAGCCTTGATAGTAGTTGCTTCGTCGAGGTAGCCTCGATCCTCAACGTCTAGCCGCTGGAAGGCGTCAGAGAGCTGAAAGATCTCGTTCTGCTGGAACTGAGGATACTTCCTGGGGATCCGTTAGAGAAGGGTCTGATGGCGGGGAGAGCTTCACGCACCTCTGTAGCTTGAGGACGTTCATGCTGGGAGATAACCGGCGATGTGCCTGCTTGGGATGGTTGATGCTTGTGTGAGGAATCCGAGTAACCGCGCGTCGCTGGCGACAATACGTAGGTAGGTACAGTAGCTAATACATAAGGTAAGTAGCTCTACCTTAGGTAACCACCGACAAGCTAAGGAGGGGTTCAAAGAGAGCTGACGCAGCGCCGAGTCTTCCACACCCCACACAGCCACAATGCTTACTACCTACCTACTATGCAAAAACCATGCATTAGGACTCGAAATATCCCTAGATACCTTGCTTTTATATAGAGCCATATTACTAAACTACAACTATATATATTTTTTTTTATAAAAAAAGCCTAGTTATATTTATTATTATATATATAATTAAATGATTTTTAATAATTAAAATCTAATTAAATAAAACTATATTAAATATATATAATATATTAAATTAATAATTATATTTTATTAAATATTAAAAAAATTAGTAATATTAATATATATATATATATATATATATATATTTATTAAATTAAGACATATACTAAAGAAATTATTTTTTATATATTAAAACCAGAATACAATTTGTTTTTAATACTAAGAAGCTATTAGTTACAATGCCAAGATATTGCATCTCGTTCTGGCACATTTTCAAACACCTTATAACTAGCATAGGTTCTGGTCCGGCGACACCAAGTCTCTTGTTATCCCACAAGGAACGCACGCGCACCAAGGTAGGACTCAGATTGACAAATATTGATGATCTGGGCACTGGGAAGACATGATTGAAGCGAGAAAAGGGCGCCGGCCGAAAGGACAGGGACAGAATGAGATGAATCAGTCCGCTGCCGCCATGCGCTTTGACAATGGTGGCCTCTACTACTCAGCAACATCTAGGTCGTCATGGGCGGGGAGAGGACTTTCAGCTGCCCATGTGTTAGCTAGTTGATTCCGATGCTCCACTCAATGTGACAAAAAGGGGTTTTACGCTACCTTTCCTTTCATCACCGTTGGCTCCATTCTCCTTACGATCACGATCATCACGCTCGTCTTTCATATCGCGGTCACGGTCACTGCAGCAGACGTAAGAATCTCAATATCGGAAGGTATGGGAATGGATCGGGCAACCTACCGGTGCTCGGGACTTCGAGAGCGGTCACGATCTCTTCGGCTGTCGCGATCATAGTCTCGGTCGCGGTCGCGACGCTCTTCTTTCCTTGGGGAGTAGTCACGAGTGCTGCGTCGAGGAGAGGGTGATCGTCCACGGCGAGGGGATCGAGGTCCGCGGCGATCACGGTCACGCCCAGATTCAAATCGCCAGGAAGCTGACGGAGGCGTTCGAGCCCACTATACCCGTTAGTGGCAACCCAAGACGACGACTGAAGGGACATACCTCGATCTTCAGCAAATCATCTCGACCGATGCGTTTGTTATGCATTTCATGGTACGCATCATCGGCATCACGCCGATCTTCATACTCAACAAAAGCGAACCTGACAGGCATCAGTTGTGTACGTTAGGAAGGAGGAGGAAAGTCTTTGCAGCACTCACAGTCGACTGGAAGTCGATCGCGGCGCAGGGATGTCGCAGCGAACCAGACGCCCGTATCTATACAAATTCATTGTTAGCCAATTTATCACAGTGCAGGCGTGGAACGCGCAGTGGCTAGGGTAGCCATTTCTCGGGTGAGTTGCATTGACAATTTGCATATGCGAAGGACGGTGCGATAATATCCGTCCGAACAGAGAACAACCTCGAGATGATGGATGAAACGCAGTGGCCGACGCGGCGGGAAAAAGGGAGAGGTGGGTTGAGGCGTCAGCGGGGGGGGTAAGGGCTGCGAGGGTATCGACATCGACGTGGTATCAGATCCGTCGATCGAAAGGAATCTCCCATTGCGGTACAAGACGAGGCGCGGGCGAGGGCGAGGACGAAGACGAGGACGAGGACGAGAACGAGGACGAGGACGAAGGCGTGAGCGTGGCGTGGTTGACATACCGTTCGAATTCGTAGGCGAGGTCGCGGGCGCGGGTGCCGTGGCTGAAGCCTGTGACATATAAAGTAGTGCCGCCGCGAGACATTTTGGCTTGCAAGACAGAAGAAGAATTGATCTTGAGAAGCGATTGGAAGAGAGGGATGGCCCTGTTGCGTGCTTGACAGAGTGTAGTGTGAAGTTGTTGAGATGTTGTTTAGGCTAGCAAAAATGCATGACAGAGATTAAATCTAAGCTAGAGCGGAACTAGAAACAACCAGCAAGTTAGGGAACCCACCCAGGCGCAATACTAGATATAGTATAAATTTGCATTTTATAAATAAGCTATAAAACTTTATTAAAAGTTATAATTTATAAACTATAAAAAAATAAATTATTTTAAATATAAAAAATATATTTATTTAAAAGTATTAATTACTTATTATTATACTTTTTATATATTTATTTTTATTAAAATATATATATAAATTAAAAGAAGTATTAAAAATATATAATATAAGAATAGTTAAGCCTAATTATAAAAAACAATTATATAAATATTTATATTAAAGTAAAAATATAAGTAATATATTATATATTATATTACTTTTTAATAAATAATTTATTAGGATCACAGTACGATTTCACCATGAAGGGACAACACACTCATAAGGATTTCAGTCTGAACGATAGATTACACAGGATGAGGTTATAGAAACCTCAGTATGAAGTGCTTATGTATTTGTGGCGTTATTCTAGGTATAAAAAGGTGAACAGTCTCCTCTTTTACAGAGGTTTAGAGATAAATACAGTTATAATTGACCACTTACCTTTATGGTGTTGTGTGTTCAGTACTACATACTGCCTTAGTCAGCCTTCTCTCTCTTCACTTCTTTGTATTATACTCCGGCTCTGACATAATTAT
The DNA here is from genome assembly GCA_020002365.1 of Trichoderma gracile. Classification (NCBI taxonomy): domain Eukaryota; kingdom Fungi; phylum Ascomycota; class Sordariomycetes; order Hypocreales; family Hypocreaceae; genus Trichoderma; species Trichoderma gracile. Next base: position 1,864,634 of record JAINEY010000006.1, read on the forward strand.
ATTTTTATATTAAGTTATTATTTATTTATTTATTTATTTATTTATGTATTTATTTATTTATTTATTTATTTATTTATTTATTTATTTATTTATTTATTTATTTTTTTATTTATTTTTTTATTTATTTATTTATTTATTTATTTATTTATTTATTTATTTATTTATTTATTTATTTATTTATTTATTTATTTATTTATTTATTTTTTTATTTATTTATTTATTTATTTATTTATTTATTTATTTATTTATTTATTTATTTATTTATTTATTTATCTATTTATCTATTTATCTATTTATCTATTTATCTATTTATCTATTTATCTATTTATCTTATTATCTATTTATTTATTTATCTATTTATCTATTTATTTATTTATCTATTTATCTATTTATCTATTTATCTATTTATCTATTTATTTATTTATTTATCTATTTATTTATTTATCTATCTTAAACAAAGCTACTCAATTATATAAAGAAAGGAAGTAATAGTACATATAGGACCTCGCATATCTACACAGTTAAAGCTGGAAGTTATTCAAAGTAGGTAGGCTTACTCAGTCTTACCCATTCAATACCAACTTACCTCACATGCCTTGTCTGGTCTCCAATGAGCAATACCACTGGGTCATTACAACTCCAACAACTACTGGTACGCAGCCTTGCCTCTTCCTCTCCCTCTCCCTCTCCCTCTCCCTTTCTTTAACCCCTCTACCCCTCCTCTCCTTCCCTGCTGCGCTTGTTATAGTTGCCTCTGATCATGCGCTAGACTCGGGTCTCTAATGCTGACACCTGTCCCGCTAGGATTCATTCCGCTCTTCACTGGATGATTCTCTTGTCGTTGCCATCGCGGGTGATTATGACCTTGCCACTGAAACCGGCTACGAGGGGGCTCGTTCCACTTTGAACAGCCTCGCACAACATGCAGCTATCGAAGAAGCCAGCAGCTTGGACCCGGAAGGTGTAATTCGGTATACGGAGAATGGCGATCCATCTCTGACACATGATACGACCCCTACATCAGGATGCAGCCAGGACATTGATGAGGCTGAAGACGTCAGGTCCGATCATGGTGGAATGGCGGCTCGGGTCCTTCTCAACAACAACGGTACCGCGGGTGGAGAAGTGACCACAGACGAGTTACTGGAAAGCGACGTGGTACAGCTTCAGGCCTTATTTCCCGAAATTAAAAGTCTCGACATTCGACAAGCCCTCGTGGACGCAAATGGTGTTGTTGCTGTCGCATTAGACACTTTGCTCAGTATACAATACCTTCAAGCTACTCGTCAACAGCCTGCCTCGTCAGAGTTTTTGCTCGATATAGACAGACTTGGAGCACAGGCTGTTTGCAGTACGGGCCATATAGGCGAATACGACAAGCAAAAGAATGAGAATAGTTCGGTCGATGCCAAGGCGGCGAGAAGTAAGTTCTCGGCACATCTCGTTCATCAAAGCACGGTACTAATGCGCTACAGCTCCAGCCGGTGTTTCCTACATAGCAGAGCGGCTGCACATGTCCGCAGAAGAGGTCTCCATCATGTATGCTGAGAATGGAAATTCCAAAAAGGCAACTGTGGTTGGAATCCTAGATCAGCATCTCATGCAAAACCCCAAGCCTCTCACGAGTGAGGAGAAGAAGGCAGTAGGTGACCTCAAGCAAAAGCATCGCAATGTTCCAGAAGACTATCTGGCGGCCATCATTCGGATAACTGGGTCGATGTCTGCACATTCCTCGGAGCTTGCGTCCTTGGCCAACTCATATTTCACTAAAAGAACAATGAACCGGAGACTTGATCTAGGTTGTCGACTAACACCGCTACCGCATGAGGATATCGAAGGATCGACAGGCATAACGGTTGATAAGCCAGCGGTTAGAGGCGGAGTTTACCAGCGGTCAGCGTCAATGGCCAAGGCGGATGTTGATCTCACTCGGATGGTACAGACCTCAAACTCTCTACAGAAGCAAAGACAAGACGCCATGGCATCTGCGGCAAGTCTCTATCGACGGGGATCTTCAAACCCGCTTTATCGACAGGCGGCGGGTTATTATGCACAAGAAGCTCGCGAGCATGCCAGGCGTGCTCAGGAGGTAGCATCGGCCGCAGCAGACGTACGCGTGAACCAGCAAAGCACTGATACAGTCGTTGATTTGCACGGTGTTTCTGTTCTTGACGGGGTTCGAATAGCTCGCCAGCGTACTATTGATTGGTGGCAAGCGCTGCGCAAGTCACGAGAACAGCAACTCCCAGAGCAGAGCCTGACTATTATTACAGGAGTAGGCTACCATAGTACTGGAGGGGTGTCACCGCTGCGGAAAGCTGTAGCAGCTGCTCTAAGACGGGATGGATGGAAATTTAGAGTAGAAACAGGTAAATTTATAATAACTAATAGAGAAAAGTAAATATATATTAACTTAATTAATTAACCTATTAGTATAATATAAAGTAAAATAAAATAAAAAATAAAATTAATATATTTATTTAATATTTTATATAAAATTTAATTATTTAAAAAGTATATATTTTTTATTTTATTTATTTTATTTTATATTTTTAACTTATAATTATAATTAAAAAACCTATATTAATAATATATTAATTAAAATACTTTAGAAATATAATAAATTATAATTATTTTTTAATAAAAAAATTATATTAATTATTTTTTATAAAAGTAATATAAAATAAAAATATATTACTTTTATATAAAATAAATTTTAACTTATTTTTTTTATTTTCTAATAATAAAAGCTTTATATAATTAAGTTTTTATATATTATATTTAAAATATTTATTTAATATATTTAATATACTTTTATAACTTAGCTTTATAATATACTTTTTATTTAAATATAATAAATAAATTTATATAATTTTATTAAAGTTATAAAAAAATATTTTTATTTTATTAATTATTTAAAAAAGGTTTATATATTTAAAATATAAAAAAATTATATTTAGCTTTTATTTATATTTTATTTTTTATATATAATTTATATAATATACTTAACTTATTTACTTTATAATTTTTTAATTATTAAAATTTAATATTATATTTATATTATATTTATTTTATAATTTATTAATATATTTTATAATTAATATATTAAAATTAAAATTTTAATATATATTATTAATTATAAATAATTTTATAGTTTTTATAATATTAAAATTATATTTATATTTTATAAATAATATAATTAATTTTATTTTATTTTATAAAAAAATAAATAATATTATAAATAGTAAAAAAAAATTATAATTAATTTATAAAAAAGTCTTAATTATTTTTTTATATAAATATATTAAGTATAATAAAAGTATTATAAGTATTATACTTTATTACTTTTTTAATATTATTTTAAATAAAAAGTATAATATTTAAATATAATATAATATATATAATAATATTATAAATTAATAATATAATTTTAAATATTATTTTTTTTAAAAAAAAAAGTAAATATTAATAATTATTACCTTTAATAAAATATTAAAAATAAATATTATTATTATTTTTAATAATATAAAGTTAATAATAAAAGTAATAAAAAAAGTTTATTAATTTTTTATATTAAACTTTTAATATTTTATAAATATAGTTTTTTTTATAAATAATTAAATATTATATACTTTTATATTATTTTTATTATAATATACTTATAATATTATTTTTATTTAATTATATTTTTATATATTTTAATTATAATATTAATAATAAAGTTAAAATACTTTAATTATTAATTATTTTTATTTAAGTAGTTTTTTTATTTAATTAAATAAAGTAATTATTTTTTTTAATACTTATATATAAATATATATTTAACTTTATATATTTCTTTTAATATAAAAAAATAATTTATAAATTTAAATAAATATTTATTATAATTATATTACTTTTTAAAATTAATAATATAAAAAATATTATAAATATATAATAATAATAATAAAGGATATAATTAATAAGCTAATTTTTTAATTTTTATAAAGTATTTAATTTAATATAATTTAATATATTTTTATATTAAATTTTAAGTTAAATATTATAAGTTAAAATATTAAATAAAAATAAATACTTAATTTTTTATATTAAATAATTTTTAAATTTATTTTATATTATATTATTTATTATAAGCTATAGTATTATTTTATAATATTATTATTATAAAATTTTAAATATTATATATTTATAAAGTATATTTAAAGTATTTATATATTTAATTTATTTTTAAATAAGCTTTAAAGCTTTTAAAATATATTTAAATAATAAATAATTTAAAAAGTATTTTATAAAAAATACTTAATTATATTATATATAACTTTAATAAAAAGTAATTTAATAATTTAATTAAGCTAGTTTTTATTATAAAAAGTATATAAATAATATTATAAATTTTAAGTTTATTATTTAATTAATTTATTTATAAATAAAATATAATATTAAGTTATTATTTTTTTATATAAAAATAATAAAAACTTTATTAAAACTAATTAAAAAAAGACTTTTTTTATTTAAAATAATTTTATTAAAAATTTTATATAATTTTAAAATATAATAATAAAAAGCTTTTATAAGTTTTATATTAATAATATATTTATAATTAAAAATATTAATTATATATTTTATATAATAATTAATAATAATAAAAATTAAATTATAAGCTTTAATATTATAAAAAGCTTTTAAAAATTTAATAATAAAGTTTAAAAAAATTTTTTATTATAATTATATTAAAATAAAAAGCTTTATAAGTTTATTATAAAATAATAATATTTTAGCTTTATTTTTTAATAAATTATATATATATTAATATATATTTAAATATTTTACTTTATACTTTTTTTATAATAATATAATATAATTTTTATTATAATTTATTAAAGTTATTAATAATTAGTTTTTAAGTTATTATATAATAATATAAATATATATATATATATATATATATATATTATATAAAAAATAAAAATTTATTATAAAAATATAATTAATAATTAATTTTAATAAATTATAAAGTTTTATTATATATATTATTTATAAAAGGTTTTTTAAAAGTAAAAAATTATAAAAATAATTAATTTAAATTTTTTTTTATTAAATTTATTATAATACTTTTTAAAATATTTAATATTTTTTAAATAATATTATAATAATACTTTATTATATTTATTTTATTAAAGTTAATTTATATATATATTAAAAATAAGCTATTTATATATTTATAATTATAGCTTTTTTAACTTTAAAAACTAATTTTAAATATAATTTAAAAGTTAAGCTATTAATTTTTAATAATATTTTATAAATATAAGTTTTTTTATATTTTATTACTATATTAAAATTAATATAAAACTTATTTAAAAATAGCTTTAAGTAATTTTAAATTATTTCTTTTACTTTTATTTTTAATAAATATTATTAAATTTTATAAATATATTTATTAAATTAGTTTTTTAAAATTAAAAATAAATTATAAAATTATATAATATAAACTTTTAAAATTAAAAAGCTTATTTTATTAATATTTTTTAAATTATAAAATAAATATAAGTTAAGTAATTTATAAATACTTATATAAAAATATAATATAAGTAATATAATATTTTTAAATATAAAAACTTTAAAAATAATAAGTATTTTAATATTTAATATAATATAATATTATTTTAAAAAATATAATTTTTTTAAATAAAATATAATAAATTATTATTATTTTTAAAATAAAATTAATAAAATAATATTAATTATATACTTAAATATATTAAGTTTAATATAAATTTATATAATAAAGCTAAAATATATTAAACTTAGCTATTTATAAAGTTTATTTTTAAATATTTAAAAAAGTTTATATTAAAATAAATATAAATTAAAAAAGATTTTAATTAAATTAGTAAAAAAATTATAATTTTATTATATTTATTATAAATTAATAAATTAAATTATAAAATTTTAAAAAACTTAAAATAGCTTTAATAAATATTAATTTTAATTAATTTATAATAATTTTAATTTTATTTAATTTTATTTAAATACTTTTAAAGCTTATAATAAATTTTAAATATAAAATAATAATTATATAAAACTTATATTTTTTTAAATTAATATAAAGTTTATACTTATAAAATTATTTTAATATTATATAAATATAATACTAATATTTATTTTTATTATTATTATAAAAAAATATTATTAAAATAAATAATATATATAATATTTATAAGTTTAATAAAAATAAATTTAATATATTTTTATTAAATAGTTAATATATTAATTAAATAAAATAATAATATTTAATATTAAAAGAGTTTATAATAATATAATTATATTACTTTTTTTTATTTTTTTAAATATAAATTTAATAATAAGTAATTTTTTAATTTTTTTTTATAAAAAATTTTATATTTTATAAATAATTAAGAATTTTATAAATAAATAATAATAATAAAATATTTTATTTTATAATTTTATTTAATTTTTAATAATTTATATAAAGTTTTAAATTTTTTTTATTTTTAATATAAATAATATAAAAGCTTTATATAAACTTAAAAATTTTATTATTTAATTATTTTTTAAAATATAATTAATATATTTATAAAGTTTTATTTAATTTTTTTTTAAATAATAAATTAGTTTTTAAAATAATTTATATTTTAATATAAAATTAATAATATTTATTAACTTATTAAAAAAGCTAGTTATATTATAATATTTTTATTTATAAAGTATATAAAGTTTTAATATTATAATAAAATAAGCTTATTTATAAAACTTATATTTATTAATTAAATACTTTATATAAAAAGACTTTTATATTTATAAATTAATTAATTTTATATTTAATATTATTTAAAATATATTTTATATATATTATAAGTTTTATAATATAAATAACTTAATCTTTTATTTTTTAAATTAAATTATAAAGTATTTTTAATAATATAAGTTAATATATTTTATTATTATATTTAAAATAATTTTAAAATAATATTTTTATAAATATTTATTATTAAAATAATTATAAATAATTTATATTATATTAAAATTATTAATAAGTTAAAGCCTTTATTAATAATACTTATATATTTTTTTATATATAAAGTTTTATAATATTATAAAATTAATAAATAATAATAATATATTTTTTTATAATTATTTATTTATAATATTAACTTTACTTTTATTATTAAAATATACTTTTATACTTTTTTTATTTTAATTTAAATTAAATATTATAATAAAAAACTTATACTAAGCTTAAATTTAAAAAAATAAAAATTAATAAGTTTTTATTAAATATTTTATTAATTTAATATTTAGTATTATAACTAGTTATTATTATTTAATTAAACTTTTTTATTATTTTATAATATAATATAAGTTATTATATATAATATAGTTTTTAATATAATTATTTTTAATAAATAATATTTAATATACTATTAGTATATTAATATAAGTTTTAAATATTTTAAAATATTTAAATTTATATTAATTAAAATAATAATATTATTATAAATTTTTAATATTTTTAAATTATTTTTTTACTTTATATATAAGTTTTTTTAATAATTATTATTATATTTTTAATAATTAATATTATTTTTTTAATAATTAAATTATTAATTTTTTTTATTATTTTTATAATTTTTATATTTTTTTTATATTATATATTTTACTTTTACTTTTATATTATAAATTTTAAATACTATTTTATAAAAACTTTAATAAATAATATTAATTTAAGTTTTTAATAAATACTTTTTAATAAAGAAATTAATATAAAAAAAATAATAAAAAAAGTAATTACTTTTAATATAGTAGTTTTATAATAATATAAAAATATAATAAATAATATTTTATATTTTATTATAAATTAATAAATTTAAAAGCTATTTTTATTATATATATATTTTTATTTAATAAATAACTTATATATTATTAAAAATATTATTTTAATATTTTATTTTATTTTTTATATTTAATAAGTAATTTTTTTTATTTTATAATTAGCTTATTTTTAAAAATAATAATTATAAATTATTTTTTTTATTATATTTAAATATAAAAAATAATATATTAAATTAAGTTTTTAAATTAAAAAGTATATTTAATACTTAGCTTAACTTTACTTTATAAAATTTAATTATATTAATAATACTTTTATAAATATAATAATTTTAATTTATTTTTTAATATTCTTTATAATTTATTTTAATATAAATATATTTAATTTAAGGTTTTTATATTTACTTTTTATAAATTTAATAAGTAATTATTTTTTATATTTTTAATAATATTTTTATTAAAGTTTATAATTTTATTATAAATATTTAAAAAAGTATAAAGTTTAATAAAATTATTTTATTTTCTTATTTTATATTATTAATAAATAAGCTTTATATTATTAATAAAAAACTTTAATTATAATTATTATTTATATAATATATTTTTAATATAATTTATATTTTATTATAAACTTATTTTATTATTATAATTAAAATATTAATATTATAAAACTATAATATTTATAAATTATTATAATTATTATAATTATATATTTTTTAAAACTTTTTATTTTTTTAAAATATAAACTTATTAAAATTAACTTATAATATAAAAAAGTAAAATAATAATAATAAATAATATTAAATATATAAAAATAAATATTTAAATATAATTATATTTACTTTTAAAAATTTTTAAAAAAAATATTTATTTTTTTATATTTAAAATAATATAATAAATATAAAAGTAATTTATAATTAAGTTATTATAATTTTATTTTATATAATTTTATTTTATATTATTTAATAAATTAATAATTAATTTTATAAAAAAGAATTCTTAAAAATTTATAATATTAAAAATAAAATTTAATAAAGTTAATTAAATATTTAAAAAAAGTAATTAAAAATAATATATTAAAGTTTTAAAAATAATACTTTTTATTTTATTAAGTAAAATAATAGTATAAAAAATAATTTAAATTTTTTTAAATAAATAAAAGTTTTTTTTTAATAGTTTAGCTTTAATTTTTCTTAAGCTATATATAAAAAAAAGGAAAATTTAAGCTTTATATTTTTAAATTTATATTAAACCTTTATATAAAAAAATAAAATAAAATAAAATAAAATAAAATAAATTTTAATAAATAAAAAGTTAATATAAGCTTTTAAAAAACTATATTATTTTTAAGTATATTAATAGTTTTAATAATTAATACTTTTTTTAGAAAATATTAATATAAAAAAATATTAAATTAAATATATTTATATTAAAAAAATATATAAAAAAACTTATAAAAAATAAGCTAAAGTTATTATATTTATAAAATTATTATTAATATAATAAACTTTTATAAAATAAAAGTTAAATTAAATATTAAATATATTTTTAAGCTTTTAAAAATTATTAAAAGACTAGCCTTATAGTTTATTAATAGTTAGGTTATATACCTTTAAATACTACCTATACCTAGCTAAACTATTTTATAAGGAATTTACTTATTATTATACTATTAAGACTGCTATATATAAATAAGTTAAGATACTATTTAATTATATAAAGATTAAGCTATTCTAGCTTAATTAAGCACTTTAGGGGCTTATATTTTAAAGACTAACTTACTTAGTTTTACTATTTAGGATTAAGACTATCTCCTTTCTTATATATTATTACTAACTTATCTACTACTTAATTAGCCTTATTATTCTTTATTAGCTTCTGCCTTCTAGCCTATACTTTTTATACTATAAAATAGCTATTATAAATAAGTATTTATATATAAATTTATATATTTAAAAAGTAAAAATTAAATATTTTACTTATATATTTTATATTTATTATATACTTTATTTAAGCTATTTTTAAAATAGCTTTAAAATAGCCTTAAGCTATAGCTAGTTTATTATAAAAGTATAATAATTAAGTATAAGTAAAGCTTAAGCTTATAATATACTTTTTTTTAACTAGTATTATTAATAGCCTTTATTATATAATTTTTAAAATAAAAAGTTTTCTTTTATTACTATTTACTTAATTATTTTTATAGCTTATATATTTTTATTATATTTAAATTTATAAGTCTTAAGTTTTTAAATTATATTTATTTTTTATTTTTATTATATTTTTTTTTTTTTATTTATTTTTTAAAATATTTAATTTATTTATATAAGGTATTTTTATTATTTACTTTTTATTATTATATTAATATATTATACTGCTTTTAATATTTATAAATAAGCTATATTATATTTAAAGTAAATATATTTTAATTATTATAAATAGCTAGTTTATTTTTATAATATTATTATTATTTTATAATTTATAAGTAAATAAAATTAAATTTATTATACTTTATTATTATAGCTTATTTATTATTATTATTTTATATATTTATAAATTTTATACTTTAAACTTACTTTATATTTTAATTTTATTAACTTACTTTTTATAATATTATTATTTTATTTTTATTTTATATTATTATACTTTTTTATTAAATTATTATACTTTTTTATTAAATTATTATACTTTTTTATTAAATTATTATACTTTTTTATTAAATTATAATACTTTTTTATTAAATTATTAATAAATATAATTTTTTTTATTAAGTATAGCTAATATTCTTATAATATTTAATACTTTTTTACTTTTTAATAATATTAATAATAATAATAATTTTAATTCTTAATAAAATTTAATTAATTACTTTATAAAGCCTTTTTATTATATTATTAATAATTATATAATTAAAGGTAATTTAAATAATAAATTAGCTATTACTTTTATATAAAAGTTTTACTTATATAAGTAATATATTAATTATATTATTAAAAATAGTAATTTTAATTATAAATATAAATATAATATAGCTTATATTACTTATTATAAAAAAATTAAAAATATTATTAAATTAATAATTTATTTATTATTAACTTTTTTTTATATAAGGCTTAATATAAGCTTTAAGCTATATTTTTTTATTTTACTTATATTATAAAGCTAATATAAAAAAAATAATAATATTTTAAAAAATAATTAAATTATTTTATTTTAAAAATTTATTAGCTTTATTTAAAATTAAAATTATTATTATATAGCTATATAAAATATACTTTTATTTTTATACTTAGCTTTAATAATTAAATTTAATATTTAATTTTTTTTATTTTTTTTATTATTAATTATAATACTATTAGTATTTATATATAAATTTTAAATTAGTATTTATATATATATATATATTTTTTTTATATTTATAAAAAATATTATATTAATATATTTTATAAAGTTAATATAAAATTAATTAGTAAATTATTTATATTTTAAAAAACTAATAAAATTAAAACTAGGCTTATAATAAATATAAGTAGCTTTAAAATAAATATAATACTTATTAAAAATTAAATATATATACTTTTAATTATAATATATTATATTAACTTTTAATATTAAGTTATAATACTACTTTATTTAAGTATTAAACTTTATTACTTTTAAAAGTCTTATATAAATATTTTTTTAAACTTTAAAAATATATATATTATTATTTTAACTAACTTAAATTTAGCTTAATATACTTTTTTATTTAGCTTAATTTTATATATACTTATATTTATTTTATTTAAATTTTTATTTTTATAATTTTTTATATTTATTTTATTTTTATTTTTAATTAACTTTTAGCTTTTTATAATATATTTTATATTTATTATTTTTTTTAAAATATTTATTTATTTAATTAGCTTTATTTATAAATATATAAGCTTTTATTTAATATATATATAAAAATATATTTTAATAATATAATAATACTTTTTATATTTATATTATAATTATTTAAGTAATTAATATATATTACTTAGCTTTAACTTTTTTTATAATATTATAATAATTATTTTTAATACTTATTTTATATAATTTATAATTATATTATATTATTATTAATATACTTTTTACTTAAGGCTATATTTTAATTAAAATACTTAAGTTTACTTATTATTATAATAAGTATTTAAGCCTTAACTTATTTAGCTTAAAATTAATATATTACTTATTTAATAATTATTATTATAATTTATTTACTTATTTTATATTTATATTAATACTTAGCTTAAAAAACTTATTTTTTATTTAATATTAGTTTTATTACTTAAATAATTACTTTTATTTATATTACTTTTTTTATTAATACTAGCTGCTTTTTATTTATAGCTTTATATTTTTTTTATTTAATGTTTTTTTTATTTTTAATTTAATTTAGTTTTAATTACTTTTAGTTTTATATATATATAAATAAATAATTTATAATTAATTTATTTTTAATTTTTATTTAAAAAATTTTAAGTTATTATAGTTTTTTATTAAGCTTTATTTTTTTAAAATTTTATTAATATATATATATTTATAAATTCTTTTAATAGCTTTTATATTAATTTATTATATTTTACTTATTTAATATATATAAACTATTACTTATTTTATTTTTATTTTATTTTTATTATTATTTTTTTTTATTTTATATTTTTTTTAATTTATTTTTTCTTATAAAATAGACTTATATTAAGCCTAGTTTAAAAATAAATAATTATTAAAATAAAAAAAGATTATTAATAGCTTTTTTAATTAAGTTTATATAAAAAATAAAGTAAATTTCTTTTTATATTTAGTTTTATTATTATAAGTATAAAAACCTTAATTACTTTATACTTTATATATTATTAATTTAGCTTTTTATTAAGGTAATATTTATTTTAATATTATAAAAAAATAGCTATATTTTATTTTTAATTTAGAATTTTTTTATTAAGTATTAACTTTAGTTTATAATTTATTATTATTATTATTATATAAAGGTAATAATAGCTTATATAAGCTTTAAGCTTTTCTTAAGCTAGTTAAAAAATATAATAATATACTTTTTAAATAATAACTTACTTATTTTTAAAGCTACTATTTATTATATTAAGTTAATATTATATTTATAAAAAAAGTAAGTTAAGCTATATTTAATAATTAAAAAGTCTTAATTATTAAAAGCTAATTAATATATTAAAAAATAAATAAGCTAGTTAAATTATAAAAAAAATATTATTATATATAATATTACTTAAACTTTTTAATTACTTTTTTTATATTATTATTATTAATTTAAAAATAATATATAATTAAAAATAATTACTTTATTTTTATTAGCTTATAAAAGATAATTTAAAACTAATTAATTTAATTTAATTTATAATTATTAATAATTTATAAAGAATAATTATAAAACTATTATTATATATTTTTAAAATATATTATATATTTTTTTATTATTATTAAGTATATAGCTTTTAATTAAATATATTTAAATATATAATTAATAATAATTATTAAATATATTAAACTAGTTTTATTTTAAGCTAAAAGTTTAATTATAAAGTTAATAAATATTTATTATTAAAACTAATTATTAATTAAAATTAAATAAAATAATTCTTATTATTATTATTAAAATAAGTAATTATTATTATAATAATAATTTTTTATAAATTATTTAATTAATATAAATATTTTATTTTAATAATAAAAGTATTATAAAAGTATAAATATTTTATTTTATTTATAATATTTTATTATTAATTAAATATATATATATTATATTAATATAATAATAAAAAGCTTTTAATTAAGAACTTATAAGTAGTTTTAATAAATAAATACTTTTTAAGTATTTAATTTATAATTTATAATTTATAATTTACTTTTATATTTTTATATTAATAAGAAATTTTTAATTATTTTTTTATATAGCCTTAAAATAAAAAGTATAAATTTTATTTATATAAATAGCTTAATTTTATAAAAACTATAAGTAAGTATTAAAAAATAATATTTTATTTTATAATAATTTTACTTTTAATAATAATTTTTTTAGCCTTAGTTTACTTTATTATTAATAATTATTAATTTTATTTTAAAATAATACTTAATTACTTAAGTTATTATAATTAAAATAAAAATAAAATATATTAAGTAATTAATATACTTAAACTTTTTATTTTTATTTTATTTATATTATAAAAAAATATTAAGCTATATTATTTATAATTTAAAATAAAAATATAGCTAAAAGTTAAACTTTTAAAGTATTTTTATTTAATAAGCTTATTTTTTTAAAATTAAATATAATTATAAAAAGTATTTTAAATCTTTATAATTAATTAAAATTATAAATAAATATATTATTTTTATTAAGTTAAATTATTATATTTTTAAATTAAAAATAATAAAAAGTAGCTTTTTATTATAAATAATATACTTTTATTTTATTATTATTAAAAAGTAAAAGTAATATATTATTAATTAAAGTACTTTATTTTTATTAAATTATAAAAAGTAATTTTTATAAATATAACTTAATAAATTAGTTTTTATAATTATATTTTTTTAAATTTTATTATAAAAATATTAAATATAATATAAAAGTATTTTTTAATATTTAAAATATAAATTAATTTATATTATTTTATATAAATAAAACTTTTTTTAAATTAAGTAAATAAGTAGTTTAATTACTTTAATAAAGTTAATAATAAATTTATAATAAAAGTTAGTAAATTTTAAAGCTTTTTATACTTTTTAATTTTATTAAGGCTATTAATTTAATAATTATTAAAATCTTTTTAAAGTTAAAATAAATATAAACTTTTACTTTTATAATATACTTTAAGTATTTAACTTTTTTTATTTTAAAAGTATATTTATTAATATTTATATTAAGTTTAGCTTTTTAAAGCTAATATAATATATTTTTTACTTTTTATATATATTATTTTTTATTTTTATTTATATAAATTAAAATATTATTTAAGTATATTATAATAAAATTATTAAATATAAGCCTTAATACTTTATTAATATATTATTAAAAAAATATAAATACTTTAAATAGCTTAAATAATATAACTAGCTATTTAAATAACTTAAATTAAGTTTAAAATATTATTAAATACTTATTTTTTTATAATATAAAGTTTATAAAAAGTAATATAAATATTTAATTTTATAAATAGCTTAGCTTTAAATAAAAAGTATAATATTTTTTTAATAAAAAAAAGTAAATATTTATTATAATTAGTAATTTTATTTAAAGCTTAGTAATTAATATAAAAGTATTAGCCTTTATTTTTTTTTTTTTATAAAAAAAACTAAAGCTTTTATTAATAAAAAGCTTATTTAAATTTATTTTTTATTTATTAATTTTATAATTTATTTTTAAAGCTTAAAAAAATAATCTTAAAGTATATTATATAATAGCTTTTATAAAAAGTTTAATATATACTTTTTTTATTTTAAATAAAGTTAATATAATAATTAAGCTGCTTTTAATATAATAAAAGCTTAAATACTTTTACTTTATTAAAAAGGTTTAAAAAATTATAAAGTTTTTATAAAAGTTTTTATTTTAGTTTTTATTAAGCTTATTTTAAAAAATTTAAAAGTAGTATTATAATAGTTTATAAAATAGTTATTATTTTTTATAATAAAAATAAAATAAAAATAAACTTTTTTTTTAATAATACTTATATTATAATAATATTTTATATATTAAGCTTATAATTTAAAATATAAATATTATTTAATTATATATAATTAATTTATATATTAATAAATTATTTACTTTATAAATTATAAGTTAATATTTTTATAAATTAATAATAAAATTATTATATCTTATTTAAGGCTTTTTTAAAATAATATTTTTAATAAATTTTAAAATTATATAAAAAATTATAAAGTACTTTTAGTTATTAATATTTATTACTTTTTAAGTAATTTAAATAATATAGTATTTATAATAGCTTTTTATAATTACTTTTAATATTTAAAATATAAGTATTAAAATAATATTTAAGCTTACTTTTTATATAGCTTATTTACTTATTATATTATAATAATTATATTTACTATTTACTTAAATAATTAAATATTAGTAATTATTAAAAAAAGTTAATTTAAAAAATAATAATTTATTTATATTATATAATATTTTTTTTAACTTTTATTAAGTAATTAATATATATAATATTACTAGTATTATATAAGTAGTTTACTTTTATATAAAATTTAGCTTAAAAATAAGTTATTTTTTTTTAATTTAATTTTTTTATTTAAATTATTTTTTATTTTAATTTTTATTACTTTAATAATAATAGGCTAAGTTATTAATTTAAGGTTATATATAGCTACTTAATATACTTTAAAACTATAATAAAAATATTTATTATTTTTTTTATAATTAGCTAAAATACTAAAAGTAACTTACTTAATTTATAATATATTAACTTAAGGCCTTATATTACTTAAGCCTAGCTAGCTTTATTATTATTTTAAAATTATAAATTTTATTTATAATAAATTAATATTAATTATTATAATATTTTCTTTTTTATTTTTATTTAAGTTAAATTATTATTTTTTATATTATATTAATTATAATACTTTTTTTTAATTATATATATATTAAATTTTATTATAATAATATAATATATTATTATAGCTATTATATAATTATTTTAAAAAATACTATATTTTAAGCTATAGTTTTATATTTTAAATAAAAAGGCACTTTAAAGCTAAATTTATTTAATAATTTACTTATAAAAAACTTTTAGTTAATAATATTTTTTATTTAAAGTATATAAAAAATATAATAAAAAATTTACTTAATTATTATTATATATAATATAACTTAATTAAAGTAATTTTTTATTAATATAAGTTAATAAAAACTAAGGTTAAGTATTTTAACTAGTTATATAAATTATAAATACTACTTTTTATAATTATTTCTTAATAATTAAAAACCTTAGCTTAAGCTTTAATTATTAAATATTATTAAAAAAAATAAATTAATTTTTTTTACTTTTAATAAAGTTTTAATTTATTTTTAAAATATACTTTATTATAAATTTTTATATAAAAAATATTATATAATTATTATTATATAAATTATTAAGTAAAAGTAGTTTTTATTATATTATTAATTATATTATTACTATTTTAAAAGTAATTTAGCTTTATAATAAAAATAAGTTAAAAATATAGCTTTATTAATTTATTTTTATATTAAGTATAATATAACCTTTTTATTATATTAATAATATAAATAAAATTTATTAATTAGCTAGTTTTTATTATTAAGTAGCTATTTATATATATAAAGTTACTGCTTTTTATTAAAGTTATTTAATTAATATAATAAATTATATTTACTTTTTAATTATATTATATAAAGTTTTTAAATATAATACTATTTAAAATAAAATAAAGTATATAAATTATTAAAAGACTAGCTTTATAATTACTATAAGTAAGTATTTATATATAAATTTATATATTTAAAAAGTAAAAACTAAATAGTTTATTTATATATTTTATACTTATTATATACTTTATTTAAGCTATTTTTAAAATAGCCTTAAAATAGCCTTAAACTATAGCTAGTTTATTATAAAAATATAATAACTAAGTATAAGTAAAGCTTAAGCTTATAATAAAAACTAGTTTATAAGTTTTAATATATTAAAAAAGTTATAATTTTAATATTAATTTTAAAATTAAAAGAAATATATTAAAATTAATAATATTTTTATAAATAGTTTTTAATTTAATTAAATATTAATTATATAAATTATAATAATTTTAAATTAAATTAAATAGTTTAATTTTATTTTATTTTATAAAATAAGTTTTAAAATTTAAAAATATTTACTTTTTTATAATTTAAAAAAAGTTATTATTAAAAAGTATTATTATTATTTATTTTAAAATATATAAAATTATTAATTTATTTTTAAATTTTATTTTTATTATTTATTTTATTAATTTTATTAATATTTAAAATAATATTAAAATTAAGCTTATAATTTAGCTTTTTTTATAGCTTTATTACTTAATAAATAATTATTTAATTTTTTTAAATTTTAAAATTAATAAATATAAATTTATATTTAATTTTTAATTTTTATTAATAAAAAAGTTTTATTATTTATTTTTTAAACTTTAATATTTTATAATTTAATAATTTTATTTTTTTTAAAAAAATAAATTTTATAAATATAATTACTTAAACCTTTTATATTAAAATTATAAGATAATTTTATTATAAAAAAGTATTATATTTATATAAATTTTAATATAAATATTAAATTATATAAAATAAAATTATAAAACCTTAATATAAAATACTTATATATTTATAATATTATTTTAAATATAAAAAAGTAAATAGCTTTTTTTATAAAGCTTTAAAAATAAATATAATTTTAATTAAATACTTATTTTTATAATATTTATATATTTAATATTATATATTACTTTAATTTTATTTTTTATTTATTAATTATACTTTAGTTATAATAAGTTTATTTTTTTTAAAAAAAATAAAAAAATTATTAAAAAAAATATAATAAATAAAAAATAATATTTATAATAATTTATAAATATTATAATTTTAAAATATTAATTTTTTAATAATAAAAAAAATAAACTTATAATAAAGTAAAAAAATTATAAAAAATACCTTAATATAAATAATAAATAATAATTAAAATATACTATAAATAATATAAAACTTATTAATAAAAAGCCTTAATTAAAAATATAAGCTAATTATAATAAATATTATATTTTTTAAAATATTTATTAAAAACTTATAAACTTAAGTAAAAATATTATTAAAAATATTAAAAAAATAAGAATTTATTAAATTTATAAAAAACTTAATATAAAAGGAAATTTAAATTAAGTATATTAATATTAAAAAAAAAATTTATAAAGAAAATATATTAATATTATTATATTTATAAAAATATTATTAATATAATTAAAATTTATTAAAAAAAGTTAAGTTAAATATTAAATATACTTTTAAACTTAAAAAAATTAATTTAATATATTATTAGTTATATTTAAATTTTAAAAAATAAATTATAATTAATAATTTCTTTTAAAAAAATAAACTAATTATAAAATAAATAAAATTTTACTTTTTAAAATATAAAAATTAAAATAAAATACTTTAAAAATAATATTATAAATATTATATAAATTATTTATTTAATAAAAAAATATAAGTAATATAAATAGCTTTTAAACTTATTAATTTAAAATAAATAAATAATAAAAAGTTTATTATATTTTTATATTATTATAAACTTATTATAATTATAATAAAATAAAAGAAGCTAGTTAAGTAAGCAGCAGTAATAGTAAGTAGTTATATTTAAACTAAAGCTTAAAAAGCTTAAAGGTAAAAAAGTATAGCATACTATACTTATATAAGATAAAATTAAGGCTGATTTTATATAACCTTAGTGCGCTAAGGTGCTAACTAATTAGCAGGCAGGTTAGGCCTATGCTTAGGCGCTAAAGTTTCTTTATATAAAAGGAGGGCAAGGCTGCTATAATAAGGCTGTAATTAACACCTAGATCTTATTATAATAATAAAAATAATTATTTTTTTATTTTATTTTTTTATATTAATTTTTTTATTTAAAAAGTATTTATTAAAATTTTAAATTAATTTTTTTAATTAAGACTTTTTAAAAATATAAGCTAAAATTTATAATATAAAAGTAAAATAAAATAAATAATATAATATAAAAGTAAAATAAAATAAATAATATAATATAAAAGTAAAATAAAATAAATAATATAATATAAAAGTAAAATAAAATAAATAATATAATATAAAAGTAAAATAAAATAAATAATATAATATAAAAGTAAAATAAAATAAATAATATAATATAAAAGTAAAATAAAATAAATAATATAATATAAAAGTAAAATAAAATAAAATAATATAAAAAAAATAAAATATAATATTATAAAAATAATAATAAAAAGTTTAATAATTTAATTATTAAAATAATAATTATTATTATTAAAAGAAATCATATATTAAGTAAAAAAATAACTTAAAAATATTAAAAAGTTATAATAATAATAATATTATTACTTTAATTAATATAACCTTAAATACTTAAAAAAACTTAAAACTTATATTAATTTATTAAAAATATAATAAATACTATTTAAAAAAAATTATTATATTAAAAATTATATTATATATAATACTTTATATTATATTATAAAATAATATATATATTTAATTAGTTAATAATAATAATTAGCTATTATATTAAATATTAAATTAATAAATATTTAATAATAAAATATTAATTTATTTTTAAATTTTAAGCTTAATATAAGTTTTTTATTATAATATTAAGTTTAAATTAAAATTAAAATAAATAATAAAATATAAAAGTATATTTTAATAATAAAAGTAAAGTTAATATTATTAATAAAATATTATAAAAACTATATTATTATTTATTATTAATTTTATAATATTAAAAGTATTTTATATACTTTTTTAAAAAATATATAAATCTTATTAATAAAGACTTTAACTTATTAATAATTTTAATATAAAAAAAAGTTATTTATAAGTTTTATAATAATAAATATTTATAAAAATATTATTTAAATACTTTTTTAAATATAATAATAAAATATATTAACTTTAATTTTTAAAAATACTTTATAATTTAATTTAAAAAATAAACTATTAAGCTAGTTATATTATAAAACTTATAATATATTTAATATATATTATAAATAATATTAAAAATTAAATATATTAATTTATAAATATAAAGATTTTTTTTAATATAAAATATATAATAAATAAGTATAAACTTTATTAATAAACTTATAATATTATAATATTAAGGCTTTATAAACTTTATAAATAAAAATATTATAATATAACTAGCCTTTTTAAATAAATTAATATTTATTATTAATTTTAAATTTTAATATAAACTATTTTAATAATTAATTTATTTTTAAAAAATAAATAAATAATACTTTATAATTATATTAATTATATTTTAAAAAATAAATAAATAATAAAATTCTTAAGTTTATATAAAGCCTTTATATAATATATATATATATAAAAATTAAAACTTTATATAAATTATTAAAAATTAAATAAAATTATAAGTAAAATATTATATTATTATTATTTATTTATAAAATGTTTTATTATTTATATAATATAAAAAATTTTATAAAATTAAACTTTAAATATACTTATTATAAAATTTATATTTAAAAAAATAATAAAAAAATATATTATTATAATATTATTATAAACTTTATTTTATTAAACTTTTAAATATTATATATATTATTTATTTTAATAATATTTTTATTTATAATAATAATAAAAATAATTATTAATATTATATTTATATAATATTAAAATAACTATATAAATATAAACTTTATATTAATTTAAAAAAAATATAAGTTTTATATAAATATTATTTTATATTTAAAATTTATTTTAAAGTTAAAAAGTATTTAAATAAAATAAAATAAAATTAAAGTTATTATAACTTAATTAAAATTTATAATTATTAAAGCTATTTTAAGCTTTTTAAAATTTTAAAATTTTTATTATTAATTTATTAAAAATTATAATAAAATTATAATCTTTTTTATTAATTTAATTAATAATCCTTTTTTAATTTTTATATTTTAAAAATAAAGCTTTTTAAATTTTTAAAATAAATTTTATAAATAATTAGTTTTAATATATTTTAATTTTAAAATATAAATTTATATTAAATTTAATATATTTAAGTATATAATTAATATTATTTTATAAGCCTTTTAATTTTTAAGGCTTATATTATATAATTTTATAATTAACTTTTAGTTTAAAAAGGCTAATTTAATAAATATATTTATAAATTATAATAATATTTATTAAAAATAAAAAAATAGCTTTAACTTATTTTAAGCTATTTTTATATAAATTTTATATTAATTTTAATATAATAATAAAATATAAAAAAACTTATATTTATAAAATATTATTATTAATTAATAGCTTAACTTTAATATTATATTTAAAATTAGTTTTTTAAGCTAAAAAAGGCTATAATTATAAGTATATAAATAGCTTACTTTTAATATATATTTAAATTAATTTTAAAAAAATAAATATAATAAAGTATTATTATATTATTATATAAGAAATATTAAATACTTAAAAAAGTATTATAATAAGCTTAATAAAAAATATATAAATTAAATTATTTTTATAATTTTTTATTTTTAAAAAATCTTATATAAATAATATATATAATAAAATTTTATAATTTATTAAAATTAATTATTTATTAAAATTTTATAATAAAATTTTTATTTTTTATATTATATATATAAGGATTTTTATATTATTTTATAATAATATAATAATTAAATATTAAAGGCTTTAATATATTATAATAAAAATTATATTATAATATTATTAAAAAAATATAAAGTAAAATATTAAAATATATATAAATATATATATAATTTATTAAAAAATAAAGCTAAAATATTATTAACTTTAATAAACTTATATAAATTCTTATTATAATATAATTATAATAAAAAAAATTTATAAACTTTATTATTAAATTATTAAAAGTTTTTTATAATAATAAAATTTATAATTTAATTTTTATTTTTTTTTAATTATTATATAAAATATATAATTAATATTTTTTATTATAAAATATTATTAATATATATTTTATTATTTTAAGTAATTATATAAGTTATATATTAATATATTTATTAATTAAGAAATATAAAAAAACCTTATAAAAAAACTATATATTATATTTTTATTATAATAATAAGCTATACTTATTATAGTTTTATTAATTATTAAAAAATACTTAAATAATATAAGAATTATTTTTAAACTTAAATTAAAAAAAAGTAAGGTTTTATATTTATAATAAATAATTTTATATAAGTTTAATATAAAGCTAAAGGTTAATTATATTTTAATAATATAGCTTATTATTAAATACTTATACTTTAATAACTAGGCTAAAGCTAATATATTTTTTAACTTATTTTTATAATAAAAGTATATTAAAAGCTAGGTTAATTTATTAAGGCTATATTTATAAAGTTTTTTTAAGTTTTATAATTAACTTTTTTATTAATTTATATAAGCTTTTAAAAAATTATATTCCTTTTATTATTTTTTTATTTAACTTTTTTTATAAATTAACTAGCCTTTTTTTTAATACCTTAGGCTTATTTTAATAATATTATTCTTTTTTAATTAAGCTTACTTTAATATAACTTAATTTATTAATAATTATATAAAATAATTTAGTTTTTATAAATTATTATTAAGTTTTTTTTATAATTTTTTATACTAGTTTTAGCTTAATATTAATTAATAATATACTAGTTTAATATAAAATAAAAATAAAAATAAAGCTTATATTAACCTTTTTAATTACTTTACTTTTAATATAATTATTAATAATAATAATAATTTTTTTAATATAATTATAATTATTATTATTTATATATAATATTAATAACCTAAGCCCTAAGATAATTTTTTATACTACTTAAGCACTTTTTTTAATTAATAAAACTATAGTAAGCATAGCCTGCTATTATAATAAAAATATAGTATATAGGTTTTTCTTCTTATATAAGGTTTTTCTTATATTATTTAATTAGTAAATATACTAGTATATAGCTTATATAGCTACTAAGGTAATAAAATATATATATAATATTAATACTTTTATATTAATAATACTTTAATAATATTTATATTTTTTATTTTATTTTTTTAATAATAATAATAGTAATAATAATAATAATAATAATAATAATAATAATAATAATAATAATAATAATAATAATAATAATAATAATAATATAATAATAATAATAATAATAATAATAATAATAATAATAATAATAATAATAATAATAATAATAATAATAATAATAATAATAATAATAATAATAATAATAATAATAATAATAATAATAATAATAATAATAATAATAATAATAATAATAATAATAATAATAATAATAATAATAATAATAATAATAATAATAATAATAATAATAATAATAATAATAATAATAATAATAATAATAATAATAATAATAATAATAATAATAATAATAATAATAATAATAATAATAATAATAATAATAATAATAATAATAATAATAATAATAATAATAATAATAATAATAATAATAATAATAATAATAATAATAATAATAATAATAATTAAAGTAAGCTTTATTAAGTAACTTAGCTATTAGTATTATTATTTAAGGCTTTTATTATAATAAAAGGCTTAAAAATAATAATAATAATAATAATTATAATAATATTTTTAATATTTTAATACTTTAGTATTATATTATATTTAAAAATACTATAATTTTATATTATAATTATATAATATAATATAATATAATTAAAAGCTTAGCTAATTTAAGCTAGTTAGTATTTTTTTAATATAAAACTAATACCTCTTTAATAATACTTAAATACTAAAGTAATAATAAGCTTTTAATACTTATTACTTACTTATATAGCTTAGTCTTTTATATATAAAATTAATTTTAATATTAATAATAAATAGCTTAATAAATAATATTATAAAAGTATAATAGCTATTAATTAATAATATTAATACTTTTAAAATAATAATATTATATTTTTTATAAACTTATATAATTATAATAATTTTAATTTTTTATAAAATAAATTATTTTTTTAAAAAGTTATATTAAATATTTTTTATTTAAAAGCTTTAAGGCTAATTATATTAATAATACTTTAAAAGTATAAGTAATATTTTTAAGCTTAAGTATTTTATTATTAAGTAGTAATATAATTATTATATTTATATTTTTAATTTATAATAAACTTTTATTAAATATAATTATTATACTATTTTTATATAATAGTTAAATAAAAATAAACTATTTAAGGTTATTAAAGTAATATAAATTATATTTAAAATTAATAATAATATTATTTTAATTAATATTATATTTAAAAAAAGTAAAATTATAAATAAATAATTATAAAAATACCTTTAGCTAAAGCTTTAAAAATAATAGTTTTTATTAATTTAAGTAGCTTTTATAAAGTTAAGTTATTATTATTAAAGCTTTTATAATTAAGCTTTATATATATATATTTATTAATAGGCTATTTAAAATAAATTTTATTATTATAAAGGTTTTTTATTTTTAAGTAGCTTTTTTAACTTAAATATTATTAATAAATTTAACTTTTATACTTTTAATAATATTTTAAATTTTTATTAAAGTAATATTAACTTTTAAAGTTTACTTTTAAGTATTTTAATTATTTAAGTTTTTAAGTAATATAGTTAGTAAGAAAAAGTTAGCTTTTAAAGCCTTAATTATATTATTAATAATAAATAACTATATTATTAAGTCCTTTTATTTATATTAAAATAAATTCCTATTTAAACTATAGTAGTTTATATTACTAGCTAGACTAATTTTTTAAATAAAATATCTTATACTTAAATATTAAAATATAATATAATATACTAAAAGTTATTATTATTATTATTATTAAAAAAATATTATAAAGTAAAGAGTATATATAATTATTATTAAAATATTTACTACTACTGCCTTTATTATTATTTTTACTAAAAGTTAAGAAAAAAATACTATAAGTAATACTAAATTACTTCTTAAAGTATAAAATTACCTTAAAAATTAAAAAAAATATTAAAATTAAATTATTTAAGGTTATTTTACTTTTATTATAATAGTATATTAGCTATAAAATACCTTTATAAAAGATATAAAAAAAGAAAAAGTCTTAATAATAATAAATAAAAAAAAAGCTAGGCTTATATAAAGTATTTACTACTTAAATATAAAAACTAAAAAGTTTATAAGTAATAATTAAAATAATACTATTATAAAAAATAATTTAATTAATATAAAAAACACTAATTATTTAATTTATTTTAAAATTATAAAAATTATTTTAAAATTAAACCTTAAAAAAGTATAAGTAATTATTTATATAAAGCTTAATATAGCTATAATATAAAGCTATAATATAAATATAACCTTTATTTAAATTATTAAATATAGCTTAAAAAACCTTATTAAAAAAGTTATTATTAAAAAAAAGCCTTAAAAATTACTAACTTAAGTTAATATTTTAGCTAGCTTTTTAAAATAGTAATTATATAACTTTTTTTAAAGCTAATTTTTATTAAACTTAATTATAAAGTTATAGTTATTAGCTTTTTTATTATTAAACCCTTTAAATAATAATTCTTAATTAAAATTATTTAAGTAGTTAATATTATTATTTATATTAAGAGTCCTTTTATTTAAACTATAATATATTCTTATTTAAATTATAGTAGTTTATATATAAAGTAAAATCTTTATATATATATTATTAAGTTTATTATTATATACTTACTTATAGTATAAGCTAATAGTAAGCTTATTTTTATATAATAATACTATATAAAGTTATAAATTTATTATTTTTAACTATTATAACTAGCTTTAGGGCTAACTTTAAGGCTAACTTTAAGGCTAACTTTAAGGCTAATTTTAAAGCTAATTTTATTATAACTAATCTTATTATAGCTAACCTTATTATAGCTAACTTTATTATAGCTAACTACTTTATTATAATATAAAATTAATAGTATTACTAATTATAGCTATAGGACTAAAAAGGCAGCTATAATAGTAATAAAGGCAGTAATAGTAAATATCTTAATAATAATTATATATACTTGTTATTTTATAATATTTTAATAGTAATAACTTTTAATATATAATACTATATTTTAATACTTAAGTATAAAATATTTTACTTAAGGGGTTAGTTTAGCTAATAGTATAAACTATTATAATTTAAATAAAAATTTATTATAGTTTAAATAAAAAGACTTTATATTAATATTACTATAGCTATATACTAGCTTTTTAATAAAAATATTATAATTATATTTAAAAAGCTAGTTAAAAAATATAAATATAATACTATTTAGCTTTAAATTATATTTAGCTTAAAAGTAAAGCTATTTTAATATATATAAATACTAATTATTTATTAAGTTCTTTTTTTTATATTATTAATCTTAAAAATAATAAATTAAAAAGTATATTAAAAAAAGCTAATAATATTATTATTATAAAAATTTATATAAAGTAAAACTATTATAAAAATATTATAAAAGTAATACTTATATTAAGTATAAATAGTATTTAATAAGCTAATTATTTTTATAATTAAAAACTTATTTTTAATACTTAATTATTTAATATTAAATCTTTTATTAAAAATATATAGCTTTATTAATATTATAATTATTTTTAAATTAATTATATTATAAAATATTATAAAATAACTTTTTAATATAATTATTATAATATTACTTTATATATAAATAAAAAGTATATTATTAAAAAATTAACTTACTTTTTTTATAATAGCTTATATTTAATATAATTATAAACTTATTTAAAAGTTTAAAAGTAAATAGCCTATATATAAAAAGCTTATATTTAATATTTATATTATTTTATTAAATTTTTTAAAAAAATAAAAATATTTTTACTTTTTTTATTTAAGCTATACTTATATTAATTTTATTATAGTTTATTTTTAACTACTTTTAAAAAACCTTAAGCCTTTTTTAAATTATAATTATTAATAATTATAAATACTTTTAAAAAAATATCTTTATTTTAATTACTTATTTATTAAGCTTATTTAATAACCCTTTTAATATTAACTTATTTATATTATAAAATTAATAAAGTTTTTTTAATAAAACCTAAGTAAATTTTTAAGGCTTATTTACTTAGCCTTAATAAATAAAAAGGGCTTTAATATTATAATTTTTTAAAAACCTTAAGTTATATTATTATTTTACTTTAGCTATAATTTATTATACTTTAGCTAAAGTAATTATACTTTAATAAATAAAAAAAGTAAAGTTATTATTTATATATATAAATAATATAACTTTAAAATATAAATAATAAAAGCTTAATATAATTAATATAATATTATATTTATTAAAATTAATATTATAATATTTTTTATTTACTTTTTAATATTTACTTATAATATATTATAAACTTACCTTTTAATAAAACTTTTTAAAAAATTAATTTAAAATTAGTATATTTTATTAAAAAACTTTAACTTATTTTATTTTATATAAAACTTATATAATAAAACTATATTTAAAAGCTATATTTTAATTTTATTAATAGCTTAATAATAGCTTAAACTTTTTACTTTTAAAAATAAAGTAATATATTATATAAAAAATATTTATAATAATATTATTAACTTAATATAAATAAGCTATAACTTACTAATAGCTTATAATAATAATTATTATTTAACTAGCTTTAATTATATTTTATAAATAGTTTAAATTAAGTTAATATAAAATAAAAAATACCTTTTTAATTTTATAATTAGGCTTTAGTATTATATAAATAATAGTATTATTAAGGCTAAAATATATACTAAATTTAAATTTATAATAATTAATACCTTTTTTAATACTTTTATTAAAATTAATAAATATACTAATTAAATTATTAATAACTTTTAAAAAATTATTTAATTTATTATACTAGTTTATAAATTTAATAATTATAACTAGGCTTTATAATATATTAAAAAAGTAAAATAAGCTATTTATATTATTTATAAAGCTTAGTAAGCCTATTTTAAATAATATATATTAAATACTTAAAAATAAAAAACTATAATAAATAAAGTATAGTATTAAATTTTAATTAAAGTAAGAAAAAGTATATAAAAAAAGCTTTTTTTTATAATATATTATAATATAATAAAATTATAAAAGCTTAAGTATTAAGCCTAGCTTTATAATAGCCTTTTTTTTAAAACTTTTATAATTATTACTTTTTAAATATAATAAAATTAACTTAATATTAGTATATATATATAAAAAAGCTAAAATTTCAATAATTTATTTTTTTTAAACTTAATAACTTTTAGCTTCCTTTAATTATTTTTAATTAAGCTAGCCTTAGCCTTATTATTTATTAATAATATTAAAATTAAAAATATATTAAAAAAAATAAAGTTTTAAAAAGCCTTAAATAAAAATAAAATCCTTATTAACTTTATAAAAGCTTATAAAAAGCTAATTTTATTTATTCTTTTTTACTTAACTATTACTTAGCTTATTACTAGCTATTATTTAAAATAGTTTTAATTAACTAAAGTAATTATATTAAAAAAACTTTAAAAAATTATTAAATAATAATAATTTATAAATATATAAAGGCTTATCTTTTTATTAAATATTATTAATAAAATTATTAAGTGTATTATTATTATTTAACTTATTATTAAAATAAAAACTATATAGCTTTTTTTAAAAAAATAAATAAAATATAAAGTAATATACTTAATTAAAATTATAATATACTTTTTTATAAAACTTATATATATAATTTAAAACTAATATAAAATTACTTTATTATTATAATTAAACTTAATAAAGGCCTTTAATATTATTTCTTATAATAAACTTTTTTATATTTTTTAAAACCTTTAAGTATTATTTTATTTATACTTTTAAATATAAAGCTTTTTTTATAAATAATAAATATAGCTATTTTTTAATAATACTTTATTAAATATAATATAAGTTTATATTAATATTTTTTTAAAATTATTTTTTTAATTTTTTTTATATTTTATTTTATTATATAAAGCCTTTAAAGCTATTTTAAGTATTATTATTATTAGCTTTATAAATAATATAAATATCTTAACTTATAAAAAAAATATAATTATAACTTAATAATAACTTAAAGCTATTTAAGTAATTTATAAAATATAAGCTAAAAAGTTAAAAATAAAGTTTAAATTATAAAAAAGTAAGCTTATATACTTTATATATACTAAGTATATTAATATAACCTTAATTTACTTAAATAATAAAATAATATAGCTATAATAAGCTATTTACTTTTTTAATATTTAAATTAATTAAAAGCTAAATAATTTAATTACTTTAAATTTTTAAAAATTAAAATAGCTTATTAAAAGTTTACTTTAATTATTTTTATTATATTTATATATAAGGCTTAAATTAAATATATAAAGCTACTTTATATAATTATTATTTAAAATAGCTTAATTTATATTATAAATATTATTTATACTTTTATAAAAAAGTAAAACTAGCTTTATAATATAACTAAAATAATAACTTTATTTTAAAATAAATACTTTTATATAATTACTAAAGTATATAAAATAACCTTAACTTAAGCTTTAAAAATAAAAGTAGTAATATTATTATTAAACCTTTATATAAATAAAAACTAGCTTAGTTTTTTTATTATATAAAAATATTTAATATAAAAATAAAATTATAAATTATATATAATATAATAATATAAATATTTAAAAAGTATTATAAGTTTTAATATAAATTAAAACTTTTTTAAAAATATAAAAAGACTAGTAAGACTTTAATAATTAAAAATTATTAAAAAAGCTTATTAAGTAATAGTAAAAAAAATAAAAAAAAATAGCTTTTAAAATAGCTTTAAAGTATTTTTAATATATTATTAAGCTAAGTAATAATATATTAATTATTAAGTAAAAACTAAATAAGATATTATAAGCTTACTACTACTATTTAAATAGAGATTTTTAACTATTTAAATAAGACTACTTATACTACTATATAAAGCAACCCCCTTAAGTAGTATTTACTATACTTATATACTTTAATATAGTATAGCACCTTAATAGTTATTACTTTTAAAAGATATTATAATAATAAAAGGCACTAGATATTATAACTTAGGCATTAAGGCAGGCTAATTTATATAAAAATGCTATTTTCTTTATTTCCTATATATATATAATTAAGGTAAGGCTAGTTTATTTTAATTATCTTTTACTACCTTTAGTAATGCCTTTAGTAATACCTTTAATAATGCCTTTAATAATGCCTTTAGTAATATATTTAGTAATGCTTTTAGTATATTTAGCGCTAATAAACTATAAAACTTATAAATTACTATAAGTCTAGCACTTTATAATAACTTTAAAGAAAATAGTAGCTTTAATTAACTATTTATTATTATATACTTAATATTTTTAGTTTAAAAATTATAATACTTTAGGATAAGGGTAAAAAAAGGCTAGAAATAATAAAGTCTTAGTATTATAATATAGCTATAAGTATTACTAGTATTTTATACTATAAATAAATATATAGCTATAAAAGTATTAGTATAAATATAGTAATTTTAGTATAAGTATAAACTATTACTATTTAAATAGGGATTTTTAACTATTTAAATAAGACTACTTTATTTAAAAAGTATTACTAAAAGGGCACTAGTCTTTTACTAAAAGGGTATTAGTAAAAGTACTTAAAAATTTTCCTTATAACTTTATATTTTTAAATACTTATAACTAAGCTAAATAAAAATAAAAGAAATATTTAAAAAATACTATTTTACTTAATAAAACTTATATATTTTTTAACTTTTTTTTAAATTTTTTTTAAAGCTATATTAATAGTAAAATTTTAAAAAAAAACTTAAGTTATATTTAAGTATAAATTTCCTTATAATACTTTAGTATAATTAAGTAACTTTTTATATATTTATATAGCTTATTTTTTAAAAACTTATATTTTACTTAATATATATTTATATAATAGCTACTTAGCTAAAAAATACTACTTTAACTTAAAGTAAAATTTATAAGCTTTATATAATTAATAAACTTATAATTTTAAAGTTAATATATATATTTAGTATATAAAAAACCTAAAAATTAAAAAAAAATCTTAAAAATTTTTCTGGAATTTTTTATAAATTTTTAAAAGTAAAAGAAGTTTTTATAAGTTTATAAATATAGGCCTTTACTATATTAAGTTTAGCTAGTTAATACCCTCTTAGTAAAAGACTAGTGCCCCTTTAGTAATACTTTATTTAAAATATAGCTAGAATATAAATATAGTAGCAGTAGCGCTTTATTAATTAAAGCTAGCTAAGTAATATTTCTTTAGCTACTAGAGGGGTTTTAAAAATAATTATATTTTTTATTTTAATATAGCTAAAATAAAGGGTATATTAATTAGTAAAAGGGTTATTAATTTATAAAATACTTTAGCCTTAATATATACTTTATATAAATTTAAATATTAATTTTAAAAATTATTAATTTTATACTTAAAATAGCTATTTTATATTAAAATTTAGTATTATTTTATATAAGGCAGTAGCTTAATAGTATTTTTTCTTAAAAAATTATAAAATTAATAGTTTTTATAATATTTTAATTTATATAGTATATATATTATAATTAATATATCTTTTTTTTATAAATTAATAAACCTTTTATTAATTAATATACCCCTTAATTTAATAAAGCTTAGTTAAGAAATATAGTTATTTTTAAGACCCCCCTAGTATTAGCTATATTATTATAAACCTCCTTGCTTAATTATATTAACTTACTATAGCTATAATACCCTTAAATATTAATTTTAGTTTAGATTTTTTATTAAATTATATATATTACTTTATATAATAGTATAGCCTCTTTTATAGCTATATTATTTTTAAAAGTTAAAAGCTAGTAAGGCTTTTAATAAGAAAAATATTTATTTATAATAATAGCTAAAGTAGCCTTTAATATATTTTTTAACTAAATATTATAAAAAGTTTATTAATTTTATTTTTTAAAATTATAAAAAGCCTTTTCTTTACTTATATAATTTAAATACTATTTAAAACCTTTATAATTAATTAAAAATATTAAAAAATAGTAAGTTATTAATTTTAATAAGCCTTTAAGCTAATAATAAAAATAAAAATAAAAAAGAAAAAATACTAGCTTTATTATAAATACTAGTATTATTATAAGCTAAGTCTTAAATAACTTAATAACTTTATTAATATGCCTTAGTATACTAGCTTAACCTTTTAATATAATAAGTTTTATTATAATATAAAATAAAAAATAATAGTAGCTTACTTTTATTATTATTAGTTTATAGCTAAGGTTATAGTTAAAGTTATAATTAAAAATATAATTATAATAGCAGGCCTTTTTTATAATTATTTATAAATTTTAAATTATACCTAGCTATATAAAAATTATAAATAATATAAAAATAACTAAAAGCTATTATTATTATACTTAATAATAATAATAATAATAGTAATAATAAAAGTGCTATTAAAAAGGTTTTTATTATACTACTTATTTAAATAGCTTTAGTAATTTAAAATAATTAAAATAAACTAGCCTAGCTATAATTATATATATATTTAAAAAAAGAACTAAAAAAAAAACTATTTTTAAATAAATTAGCCTGCTTTAATTACTTAGCCTTAACTTTAATACTTTTTTTTAATAATATTTTTTAATAATAATAACTACTAGTATATTATACTATATTTTAATATAAGTATATAAATAATTATACTTAAGAGGTTAGCCTAGCTAGTAGTATAAACTATTATATCTTAATTAAAAATTTATTATAATATAAATAAAAGGACTTTTAAAAAAAGCTATTTTTATTAAATTTAGTATTACCTTATAATAAGTATAATAATATAACTATAAGCTTATAATTATATTATTATAAGTTATAAGCCTTTATATTTTATTATAATTATAATTTTAATTTTATTTTTTTATAAATTATAGTTTAAAAGCTATTAATATTCTTTTTTTTATTTAAATATAGGTTTTAAAGCTTAAAAATACATTTTATTAATTTAAAGCTAAAAGCTATAATTACAGCCTTTATTTTTTAATTTTTAACTTAAAATAACTTATAAATATATATTTATATTATTTTTAATATTAAGAATATTATTTTTTAACTACTTAATTTAAAATAATTAATTAATTTAAAGTATATAATTAATTTAAAATAAACTATAAAATTAAAATATATTAAAGGCTAAAGATAATTTAAAAAATAATAATAATAAAAAAGTTATTAATAATAAAAATAACTAAAATATTAATTTAAGGCTATTAGTAAGAGTATTACTAAAGGAGTACTAGTCTTTTATTAAGGGGGCACTAGTAAAAGTATTTAAAATTTTCCTTTTAACTTTATATTTTTAACTTTTAACTAAACTAAATAAAAATAAAGAAAATATTTAAAAAATACTATTTTACTTACTAAAACCTATATATTTTTAAACTATTTTTTTTAAATATTTTTAAAGCTATATTAATAGTAAAATTTTAAAAGAAACTTAAGTTATATTTAAGTATAAATTTCCTTATAATACTTTAGTATAATTAAGTAACTTTTTATATATTTATATAGCTTATTTTTTAAAAATTTATATTTTACTTAATATATACTTATATAATAACTACTTAGCTAAAAAATACTACTTTAACTTAAAGTAGGATTTTTAAGCTTTATATAATTAATAAACTTATATTTTTAAGTTTAATATATATATTTAGTATATAAAAAACCTAAAATTTAAAAAATAATTTTAAAAATACTTTTTTAAAATTTTTTATAGATTTTTAAAAGTAAAGGAAGTTTTTATAAGTTTATAAGCATAGGCCTTTACTATACTAAGTTTAGCTAGTTAGTGCCTCTTTAATAAAAAACTAGTGCCCCCCTAGTAATACTTATTAGTAAAACTACTTAAAATAATATAGTTATTTATTATTAATATAGTTAAAGCTTTATAAGTTAATTTTTTTTACTAGCTATACTGCTTAAAAGCTTAAATAATTAAAATACTAAAAAGTAATTTTTAAAAGTTAATATTACTTTAATAAAGGTTTAAAATATTATTAAAAGTATAAAAGTTAAATTTATTAATAACACTTAAGCTAAAAAAGCTATTTAAAAGTAAAAAGACTTTATAATAATAAGATTTATTTTAAATAACTTATTAATAAAAATATATATAAAGCTTAATTATAAAAGCTTTATTAATAATTATTTAACTTTATAAAATTTACTTAAGTTAATAAAAACTATTATTTTAAAAGTCCTTTTATTTAAATTATAATAGATTTTTATTTAAATTATAATAGTTTATACTACTAGCTAAACTAACCCTTTAAGTAAAATATCCTATACTTAAGTATTAGAATATAGTATTATATACTAGAAGTTATTACTATTAAGGAGATATTATAAAGTAAAGTATAGAATTAACACTAGGGTATTTACTACTACTGCTTTTACTACTACTATAGCTGCCTTTTTAATTTTATAGTAATAATAAGCGCTGCTATTAGTTTTATACTAGAATTAGCTATTTATAATAAAGTTAGCTATAATATATAAGTCCTCTTATTTAAACTATAATATATTTTTATTTAAATAGTAATAGTTTATATATAAGGTAAAATTCCTATATATATATTATTAAGTCTATTACTATATACTTATTTATAATATAAGCTAATAGTAGGCTTATCTTTATATAATAATACTATATAAGGTTATAAATTTATTATTTTAACTATTATAGCTAACCTTAAAGCTAACCTCTAAAATAACCTTATTACTGCTAACTACCTTATTATAGCGCAAGATTAACAGTAGCGCTAATTATTAAATAAGACTAAGGAGGCGGCTGCAGTAGTAGTAAAGGCAGCAGTAATAAAGGCAGTAATAAAGGCAGCAGTAGTAAATATCCTAGTAATAATTATATATGCCCTTTACCTTATAATATCTCCTTAATAGTATAACTTCTAGTATATAATATTATATTCTAGTGCTTAAGTATAAGATATTCTATTTAAAAAGTTAGTCTAGCTAGTAGTATAAACTACTATAATTTAAATAAGAATTTATTATAGTATAAATAAAAGGACTTTAATATATTATATATTATTAAAAGCTTAAACTTATATTATATATTAATATTTAAATACTTTAAAAACTTTATTTATAACTATAGCTTTTACTAGCCTTAAATATATTAATAAAACCTAATATAAATACTAAATTATAAATTTTTATTAAAGTAAGAAAGTTAAAAAAAATAAACTTATTAAGTTTTTTTATTTATAAGCTAATAAAAAGGCTAGGTTTAAAAAGACTTTTAATATATTTAAATAGCTAACTTCTTTTTAATTATTATTTAAAGCTTAATATAGCTAAAATAGCTAGGGGAATTAAAATATAATAGCTAAAGCTAATTTAATAATAGTAAAGGTATTAAAATTAAAAAGCTAAAATATAACTACTAAATTTTAATTAATAAAAAGCCTTATATACTAAATACTTATTAATAACTTTATTTTAAACTTTATATAATTAAAAATAAACCTTTATAGCTAGATTTATATTAAGGATTTTATTTTTAAAAATAAAAATAAAAAAATAAAATAAAAAAAATATAGCTAAGCTTATTATAAAAAAAAAGTAGTCCTATTTAAACTATAGCATATTCCTATTTAAACTATAGTAGTCTATGCTTATACTAAAATTATTATACTTATATTATTAATTTTATAATTATATACCTATTTATAATATAAGCTTATAATATATTTTATAATTTATATTATAATACTAAGGCTTTATTAAATTCTGTTTTTTTTACTTAAATTATAATTTCTAATACTATAAATATTAATATTATAATAATAAATCTTTTATAGCTAGAAAATAGTTACCTTAATATACTAATATATTTAAAATTATTTTAAGGCATTAGACTTATAGTAATATATAACTTTTATAGCCTATTAGTATTAAATATACTTAAGGCAGTAAAATTTAATAGTAATAACCTTAATAATAAGGACTTTAATATATTAAAAATAATAGTAGCTTTAAAAATAGCAGTAGTATTAAAAACAGCAGTACTAGGGGGGTCTTAAAAATAACTATAATCCCTATAATAGCTTTACTATTATAAAGGGGTTATTAATTTATAAAAGGTCTATTAATTTATAAAAAAAAAATATATAGCTTTTAATACTAATACTATATAAATAAAAGTACTTATATTTATTTATATATCTCTTTTATTTTTAAGTATTATTTTATTAAAGTTATAATAATATATAATACTATTACTTTAAATATATTATCCTTTATAATTATAATAATAATTATATATAAGCTATATTTTCTTTTTACTATAACTTTATTAAACCTTTATTATTTTTTATTATTTTTATAATTATATTATTTTTAAAGCCTTACTAACTTACTAAAGATAATTAAATTAATTTAAATATAAATTTACTTATATTTATATATTATAATATTAAAACCCTTAAGTAATATACTATTATAGTAGTTAACCTTTATTAAAAAGGCTATTATTTTACTATTTTTAAAGTAGCTAATGCCCTTTAAGTCTTATATTTAAGACTATATAATTAGCTTTATAATATTTATCTGCAGTTTTTAAATAATAGTAATTATATATTATTATAAATTAAAAAAGAGTATAAGATTTTTATTTAAGCTTATTACTAAATAACCTAAAGATATTATATATAACTTTATACTTTATAATATTATATTAATATTATTTTTATAGCTAAAAGTAAAATAATAATAATCTTATAGTCTTAGGCTAAAAGATTTATATAATAGTTAAAAAAAGACTTTAATATTTATAAGTTAATATTTTATAATATAAAATATAAGGCTATATAAAATAAAAGTGCTATTAAATTTTTTTTTTATATTTAAAAAAGTTTTTTAATATAATATAAAGTAAAAAAGAAGTATATATAAAATTTTAATAAGACTAGCTTTATAATAAGGTATTTTTTTATTAAAATACTTTTTTAAACTTTTATTTTAATTAATAACTTAACCTTAACTAATTCTTATAATATTATTTTTATTATTATTATTAAGGTAATCTTAGCTAAAGGTAAGATAATCCTTTTATTTATTATCTTTTTTAAGGTCTAGCTGCTTAAAAAATAATTTTAAAATAGCCTTAAAAGTAATATAGTCCTTATTATAAGTTTAAAAAGCTATATTTTTAATATTATAGCTATAAAATAGCTTTATTACTTTAAAAAGTATATATAATTAAATAATTTTAAGAAAATATAAGTTTTTTTTATAAATAGTTATAAAAGTTATTTTATAAGTAAATTTATTTATTATATATAGTAATATAATATTAAGCTTTTTTTTTTACTTTTATATTTTATATATTATCTTTAACCCTTTAATATTAATATTTTCTAGTTTTATAAATACTAATATTAAAAGATTTTATATTATAAAATTACTAATAGATTTATTAACTTTAATAAAACTAACTTTTTTTATTATTTTTAAAAAATATAAAAATAAATATTTAAAAAGTATATAATTTTTAATATTTAAGAGAAAATAAGACTATTTTTATATAATTTTATAATTATCCTTAATTAACTTTAAAATACTTTTTCTTTTTTAACTAAGAATATTAATAAAAGTAATATTACTAGTTATATTAATTTTAATAATGCCTTAAACTTATTATAGCTATTATTATTATTATTATTAAAAAGCTTTACTTTTAGCTAACCTTTTATTTAAAGATAAAAAAAAATAATATTATAAATACTAATATAATTATAATTTAAATAGTAAATAGCCTTAATACTATAACTTTATATTTATATAATAAATTAGTATTATAATTATATTTAATATTATATTAAGGTATTTATAATTTTAAAAGTGCTATTAATACTATTAGTATTATATATTTTTAAAAAAAAAAAAAAAGCTTTATATACTTTAGCTTTAAATAGTATTATAGCTATAGCTAAAATAAAAAGATTAAAAGTAAAAAGTATTAAAAAATTAAACTTATTTTAAAGGATATTAATTATAGTAAAATATAGCCTAATTACTATTAATAAAATAAGAATTTAGCTTATTAAAAATAAATATAATAAATAAGTAGTATAAAAAAAAAGAGATATAGCTATATAATAAAAAAGTTTATAATAAGGTTCCTTTTTTTTATTATTAGCTAAAAAAAATTAAGGCTATTATTTAGGCTATTATTACCTTCTTATATCTTATTAATAATATCTTTATTATTTTAAATAACTTATTAATATTAAAAAAATAGTCTAGGTTTAATTATTATACCCTTTTTAATAATAATAAGTAGCTTTATAATTACTATTACTTTTATTATAAGCTTTATTATAAAAAATACTTTATTTAAAACTAAAAGCTATTAATATTATAGCCTTAAAATATAAACTATAATAATAAAATTATTTAAAAAGCTATTAATATTATAATACTAAAAGTAATAAAAAGGGCTTTAAATTAAAAAGAGTTATTACTTAAAGCTAATAGCATAAAGATTATAAATAGATATAGCTTAAGTAATTTAGTAGTAAAGTTTAAAGCTATTAAGCTTAAAAGTAGTAATAAAAATAATAATAGTAGTAGTAATAAAGATAATAGTAGTAGTAGTAATAAAAATAATAGTAGTAATAATAATAAAGTTAATAATAGTAGAAATATTAAAAGCTATAATAAGCTTACTTAACTAGACTTAAAGTATAATACTGCCTTTTTTTTATTTTAATAATTACACTTACTTTAAATTATTATAAAAATATTAAAATTATTAATTTAAATATAAATACTTTTATTTATATAGTATTAGTATTATAATTTATATATCTTTTTTTTATAAATTAATAAACCTTTTATAAATTAATAACCCCTTTATAATAGTAAAGCTATTATAAGGATTATAGTTATTTTTAAGACCCCCCTAGTAGTATTAAAAATAATAACAGCTATAATAATAGCAGCTTTAAAAATAGCAGTAGTACTAAAGATAGTAAAGGCAAATTTAATAGCAAGGACCTTAGTAAGGTTAGATTTAATAACTTAAAGTAGCTATTTATTATATAATTTCTTAATAAGCCTAACTTTATTAATCTTTATTATATAGTATAGCTGCCTTAAAAAAATGCTATTACTACTGCCTTTATATATTCTACTGCCTATATATATTATACTATTATAGTAAGTTTAAAAGCTTGCAGAAGCTCCTTAATTAAATAATAAGATCTTTAAAGTTCCTTAATAAGCCTAGGAGGCTATAAAAGCTACTAGGGGGGTCTTAAAAATAACTATAATCCTTATAATAGCTTTACTATTACAGGGGGGTTATTTATTTATAAAAGGTCTATTAATTTATTTTAAAAAAAGATACTTAGATTTTAATACTAGGGGGGTTTTAAAAATAACTGCATTTTCTATTCTAGCTTTACTAAAACAGGGGGCATATTAATTAAAAAAAGGTTTATTAATTTATAAAAAAAAGATATATAGCTTATAGTATAAATATTATATAAATCTAAGTATTTTATTTTAAATTAATAAATTTAATAACTATAATTATATTAAAGTGTAATTATTATAATAAAAAAAGAATAATATTATACTTTATATTTAAGTAAGCTTATTACTGCTATTCTTATTAATACTGCTTTTTTTATTATTACTATTATTTTCTTAATCCTTACTTTTAAGCTTAATAGCCTTAAATTTAAACACTAGCTTTTTAAAGCTATATTTATTTATAATCTTAATACTATTAGCTTTATATAATAACTCTTTATAATTAATAGCTTATTACTTAACTTTTAATATTATATAATTAATAGCTTTTTTAATAATCTTTATATTATAATTTATAAATTAAGGCTATAGTATTAATAGCTTTTAATTATTATAAAAATAGCCTTAAAAGTTAAGCTTATAATAAAAATAATAATAATTATAAATTTATTTATTATTATTTAATAAGGTATAATAATTTAACTTAAATTACTAATTTAATATTAATAAGTTATTTAAGTATATAAAGATATTATTAATAAGTTATAAAGCTATAATATTAGCTTAAATAATAGCCTTAACCTTTTTTAATTAATAATAAAAAAAAGGCACTTTATTATAAGCTTTTTTATTATATATTTATATTACTTTTTTTTTTATATTACTTATTTATTATAATTATTTTATAAGTTAAATTTTTACTTTATTAATATTAACTAGGCTATATTTTACTATAATTAATATTTTTAAAAAAGACTTAATCTTTTAATACTTTTAGCCTTTAAACTTTTTATTTTAGCTATTATTATAATACTATTTAAGGTAAAAGTATATAAGGCTTTTCTTTTTTTTTAAATATATATAATATTAATAATATTAATAGCACTTTAAAAAGGATAAAGGCCTTAAAGCAGTATTAAATATAATTATTATAGTAATTTATTATTTAAATATAAAGTTATAATATTAAAGCTAATTACTATTTAAATTATAATTATATTAGTATTTTTAATAATATTTTTTTAAGCCTATATATTATAAAAAGTATAAAAAAAGAGCTTTTTAATAATAATAGCTATAATAACTTTAAGGTATTATTAAGATTAATATAACTAGTAATATTACTTTTATTTATATTTTTTAATAATAATAATAATATATTTTAAAGTTAATTAAAAATAATAGTAAAATTATATAATAAAAGTCTAGTTTACTTTTAAATAATAAAAATTATATACTTTTTAAATATTTAATTATATATTTTTTATAAATAAAATAAAATATTAATCTTATTAAAGTTAATAATATTATTAATAACTTCTTAATATAAAATTTCTTAATATTAATACTTATAAAATTAAAAAATATTAATATTAAAAAGTTAAAAATAATATATAAAATATAATAATAAAAAAAAGCTTAATATTATATTACTTTATAAAATAATTAAATTTACTTATAAAATAATTCTTATAGCTATATATATATAAAACTTATTTTTTTTTAAATTTACTACTTATATATATTTTTTAAAATATTAAAGCTATTTTATAGCTATAATATTAATAATATAGCTTTTTAGGCTTATAATAAGTATTATATTATTAATTAGGTTATTTTTAAACTATTTTATTAATAGCTAGACTTTATATAAAATAATAAATAAAAGGATTATTTTACCTTTAATTAAAATTACTTTAATAATAATAATAAATATAATATTATAAAAATTAATTAAAACTAGGTTATTAATTAAAATAAAAGTTTAAAAAAGTATTTTAATAAAAAAAAATAGCTAATTATAAAGCTAATTTTATTAAATTTTATATATCTCTTTTTTTTACTTTATATTAAATTAAAAACTATTTTTATATATAAAAAAATAACTTAATAGTATTTTAGTTTTATATAGCCTTATATTTTATATTATAAAAAGTAAACTTATAAATATAAAAGTCTTACTTTAATTATTATATAAATCTCTTTACTTAAACTTATAAAATTATTATTATCTTACTTTTAGTTATAAAGATTATATTAGTATAATATTATAAAGCTTAAAGCTATATATAATTCCTTTAAGTTATTTAATAATAAGCTTAAATAAAGGTTTTATATTCTTTTTTTAGCTATAATAATATATAATTACTATTATTAAGTAATTATAAATAGGCTTTTTAAATTTAATTATATAGCCTTATATATAATACTTAAAAAGCCTTAATAATAAAAAAAATAGTTAAATAATAACCTTTTTAATATAACTTAGCTATAATAATAATATATTTTTTAAAAGTCTTAAAGTTATAATATATAAA
Organism: Trichoderma gracile; assembly: GCA_020002365.1. Taxonomy (NCBI): domain Eukaryota; kingdom Fungi; phylum Ascomycota; class Sordariomycetes; order Hypocreales; family Hypocreaceae; genus Trichoderma; species Trichoderma gracile. The sequence goes on from JAINEY010000006.1 coordinate 1,907,268, forward strand.
ATAAAGTAAATTTATATTTAAATTAATTTAGTAATTATAAGTAAAATATTTAGCTTTTAAAAATTTTATTATATTAAAAATAATTTAAAAATATTAAAATTTAATAAAGTTATAGTAAAAAGAAAATATAGCTTATATATAGCTATTATTATTATTATTATAATATAATATATTAATAATAGTATTATAATTATATAAGGCTTTTTTTTTATTATAACTTTAGCAGGCTAAATTTTAAAAATAAAAGAAATATATAAAAAAATATAAGTACCTTTATTTATATAAAGTTAGTATTATTAAGGTATTTTTTTTTTATAAATTAATAGACCTTTTATTAATTAACATGCCCCCTGTCTTAGTAAAGCTAGGATAGGAAATGCAGTTATTTTAAGTAATACTATTTAGACTATACTATATTACTATTTAGACTATAGTAGTCTATGCCTATACTTAAATTATTATGCCTACACTAGCCCTTTTATAACCGCACACCTATTTATAGTATAAAATAATAGCAAGACTAGTACTAGGGGGGTCTTAAAAATAACTGTATTTCTTATCCTAGCTTTATTAAAATAGGGGGCATATTAATTTATAAAAGGTCTATTAATTTATAAAAAAAAGATATGTTATTTATACTAGGGGGCTTTTAAAAGCAACTGCATTCCCTATAATAGCCCTACTATTACAGAGGGGTTATTAATTTATAAAAGGACTGTTAATTTATAAAATACTTAAATCTTAGTGTGCATGCTATATAAATTAAAGTACTATTTTATAAAACTATTACCTCTACTTTAAAAAAAGCCATTTCACTTAAATTTAGAATTACCTTATAATAAGAAGCAGCCTAATAGTCTTTTTTCCTTAAAGATTGCAAAATTAGTAGTTTAAGGGTACTTTATATTATATAGCATATATACTATAAGTAATATATCTTTTTTTTATAAATTAATAACCCTTTTATAACTTAACAGCCCCCCTGTCCTAGTAAAGCTAGAATAGGAAATATAATTATTTTTAAGACCCCCCTAGTAGTACTAATGCTATATAAATAAAAGTACTAATATTTATTTATATATTTTATTTATTATTAAAATTATACTATTAAAATTATAATAAAAAAAATATCTTATATAATATTATAATACTAATGCATTATCCTTTATAATTATAATACCTGCTATATATAAGCTATATTTTCTTTTAGCTATAACTTTTTTAAATTTTAATTATTTTTTATTATTTTTATAATAATAAAATCTCTAAAGCCTTATTATTATACCTAAGATTATTAACTTAATTTAAATACTAATTTATTTATATTTATATACTATAATAATAAGACTTTTAAAAAATATATTATTATAATAATTAAGCTATATTAAGAGGGTTATTATTTAACTATTACTTTTATAACTAAATCTTTTTAAGTTTTTTACTTAAAACTATATAATTAACTAAATAGGTATTATTTATAATTACTTAATAAAAGTAATTATAAATTATTATAATTAAAAAAAGAATATAAAATCCTTATTTAAGCTTATTATTATATAACTTAAAAATATTATATATAACTTTATATTTTATAATATTATACTAATACTATTTTTATAGCTAAAGGTAATATAATAATAGTCTTATAGTTTTAAGTAAAAAGATTTATATAAAAATTAAAGTAAGACTTTTATATTTATAAATCTACTTTTTATAATATAAAATATAAAGTTATATAAAATTAAAGCGCTATTAAGTTATTTTTTTATATATAAGAATAGTTTTTAATAAAATATAAAATATAAAAAAGAAATATATAAAATTTTAATAAAACTAGCTTTATAATAAGCTATTTCCTTATTAAAATACTTTTTTAAACTTTTATTTTAATTAATAACCTAGTTTTAACTAATTTTTATAATACTATATTTATTATTATTATTAAAGTAATTTTTATTAAAGGCAAGACTATTTTATTTTTTATTTTTTTTAAGGTTTAGCTATTAATAAAGTAATTTAAAAATAACCTTACTAATAGTATAATACTTACTATAAGTTTAAAAGGCTATATTATTAATATTATAGTTTTAAAATAGCTTTAATACTTTAAGAAATATATATAACTAGATAATTTAAAGTAAATATAAGTTCTTTTTATAAATAGCTATAAAAATTATTTTATAAGTAAATTTATTTATTTTATAACTTAATATAATATTAAGCCTTTTTTTTTTATTTTTATATTTTATATATTATCTTTAACCCTTTAATATTAATATTTTTTAATTTTATAAGTATTATTATTAAAAGATCTTATATTATAAAGTTACTAATAAAGCTATTAACTTTAATAAAACTAACTTCTTTTTTTATTTTTAAAAAATATATAATTAAATATTTAAAAAGTATATAATCCTTACTACTTAAAAGCAGACTAGCCTTTTTTTATATAATCTAGCTATTATTTTAATTAACTTTAAAATAAAGTTAATAAAAGTAAGATTACTAGCTATATTAATCCTAATAGTATATTAAGCTTATTATAACTATTATTTTTATTAAAAAGCTCTTCTTTTTTAAAAAGACTTAAAAAAATACTATAAATACTAGTATAGTTATAATTTAAATAGTAATTAGCTTTAATATTATAGCTTTATATTTAAATAATAAATTATTATTATAATTATATTTAGTATTATTTTAAGGCCTTAATTTTTTTTAAAGTGCTATTAATATTATTAATATTATAAGTTTTTAAAAAAGAAAGGAAAGTATTATATATACTTACCTTAAATAGTATTATAATAATATTTAAAATAAGAAGTTTAAAGGCTAAAAGCATTAGGAGATTAAGCCTTTATTAAGTAATATTAATTATAGTAAAATATAGCCTTATTAGTATTAATAATATAAGAATCTAGCTTATTAAAAATAATTATAATAAATAGGTAGTATAAAAAAAAAAAGGTAAAAATTTATAATAAAAAAGCTTATAATAAAATTCCTTTTTTTTATTATTAGCTAAAGAAGGTTAAAGTTATTATTTAAGTAAATATTATAGCCTTATGCCTTATTAATAATATCTTTATATACTTAAGTAACTTACTAATAGTAAAAAAGTAGTTTAGGTTAAATTATTATACCTTACTAAATAATAATAAGTAAATCTATAACTACTATTATTTTTATTATAAGCTTAACTTTTAAGGCTATTTTTATAATAGCTAAAAGCTATTAATATTATAGCCTTAGCTAATAAACTATAATATAAAAATTATTAAAAAAGCTATTAATTATATAATACTAGAAGTTAAAAAATAGGCTATTAATTATAAAAAACTATTATATAAAGCTAATAGCATTAAGATTATAAATAAGTATAGCTTTAAAAAGCTAGTATTTAAGTTTAGCACTATTAAAGTTAAAAGTAATAATAAGGATATAAGCAGTAATAAGGATATAAGCAGTAATAAGAATATAAGTAGTAATAAGGAGGAGAGCAGTAATAAGCTTGCCTAAGCATAAAGTATAATGCTATTATTTTTTTATTATAATAGTTACACTTTATTATAGTTATAATAAATTATTATAAAATTATTAAATTTATTAATCTAAATATTAGTACCTTTATTTATATAGTATTAGCATTATAAAGTATATATTTTTTTTTTTTATAAATTAACAGACTTTTTATAAATTAACATGCCCCCTGTTTTAGTAAAGCTAGGATAGGAAATGCAGTTGTTTTTAAGACCCCCCTAGTAGTCTATATAATAACACTAAGACTTAGTTAATTTTAGCTATTTCTTTAGCCTTGTCTTTAGGCATTACGAGATTATAATCCTTATAGCAGGAGACAGCCGCTTAAAGCGATTTCCTAAAGTTATTATAGGGTGCCCTCTGCAAGTTTATAATTGCAGCCAGTAGCGCAGAGATCTTAAATAACGCGAGGATAATTTAAAGCTATTACTGCTATTATGTGGTCCACACCTGCTGAGTCAGGACCACTGACCTACAACACCACAGGGTTATGTTAACAATCCCGTTTATTATTGTTTTTATTCCTTCTTCCTTTCTTCAGCTAGCTAGTTAAATAGCCTAAAATCTAGCTTATAGTTATTATTATAGATTATAAGCCCCTGCAATTCTATTATAAAATTATATTCCTAATCATTTTTTATTAATTATAGTTTAAAAGCTATTAACGCTTTATTTTACTGTTATTTTTATTAAAATATAGGTTTTAAAGCTTAGAAAACGCATTTATTAATTACAGCCCTTATCCTTTAAATTTTCTTTAAATCTTTAAATATAGACATACATTTATATTATCTAGATTTTAAGGAATATTATCTCCTAATCCTTTAACTTAAAATAACTAGTTAAATTAAGACGCATAGTTAATCTAAGATAATTAATAAAGCTAAAATATATTAAAAGTTAAAGATAACCTAGAAATTAGTAATAATAAAGATATTATTAATAATAAAGATAACTAAGATCTTAACTTAAAGCCACTAGCAGGATTACCTAAAATAGTATAGTTATTTACTATAAATAATATAATTAAGGCTTTAAAAGCTAATTTTTTCTTACTAGCTATGCTACTTAAGGGCCTAGATAACTAAAATGCTTAAAAGCAGACTTTAAAAGTTAACGCCGCCTTAATAAAAGTCTAGGATATTATTAAAGGTAAAGAAGCTAAACCTATTAATAGCACTTAAGCTAAAAAAGCTACTTAAAAAAAAAAGATCTTATAGTAATAAGATTTATCTTAAATAATCTATTAATAAAAATATATATAAAGCTTAACTATAAGGGCTTTAATAATAATATCTTAACCTTATAAAAGCTGCTTAAGTTAATAAAGACTATTATTTTTAAAGCTCTAGCTAAAGGCGTTTTTATAGTTATTTAAGAGTTTAATTATCTAAACTGTAGCTAATTTAGGTCTTTTAAAGCCTATATTAATATATTAATAAGAGCTTAGACTTATATTATATATTAATACCTAAATGCCCTAGAGGCTTAGTTTATAACTATAGCCCTTATTAGCCTTAAATATATTAATAAAACCTAGTATAAGCACTAGACTATAAACCTTTATTAAGGTAAGGAAGTTAAAAAGGATAAACTTATTAAGTTCCTTTATTTATAAGCTAATAAAGAAGCCAGGTTTAAAAAAACCTTTAGTATATTTAAATAGCTAGCTCTTTCTTTATTATTATTTAAAGCCTAATATAGCTAAAGTAGCTAATATAGCTAAGGCAGACCTAACTTTAATAGCTAAAGCTAATTTAATAATAATAGTAAAGGCACTAAAACTAAAAAGCTAAAATACAGCTACTAGGTTTTAGTTAATAAAAAGCCTTATATATTAAAGACTTACTAATAACTTTATTTTAAACTTTATATAGCTAGAAATAGACTTTTATAACTAGACTTATATTAAGGATTTTATTTATAAAGATAAGAATTAGAAAATAATAATAATAAGAGAGATAAAGCTAAGCCTACTATAAAAAAAAAACCTTTTAAAAGTAACTTAAATATTATAAAAGCTAGCTAGTTATTTATTAGTATAATAGTTATATTTAATATCCTTATTAAGCTAGACTAAGACTAGGATTATAAAAATAAAGTTAAGAAAATTATTTAAAATAATATTTTTAATTATAATTTTACTCTCTTTAAGTATAGTATTAATTAAGATAATATTATTATTAACTTTAAATATAACTTATATTACTTTAATAACCTTAAATAGTTTATTTTTATCTAGCTACTAAATAAAGCTAGTATAATAGCTATATTTAATAAAAGTTTATTATAAACTAAGGGTATAGGCATAGTAGTTATCCTACTGCTTAATAATAAGATACTTAAGCTTAAAAACATTACCTACACTCCTTAAAGCATAGCTAATATAATTAGCCTAGGGGCTTTTAAATAAAAAGATATTTAGTATAATTCTTTAAAAGGATAACTTATCTTATAAAAGACTAAGATTATTATAATTATAAAGGTATATTAAAAATATAATATTACTATTTTAAAAATGCTAATATTACTAGTTAGCAGCTATTATAACTTTATAATATTATTTATTAAGCTATTTATTATTAATATTAAATTTAGTCTTATATATAAAAGACTAGGCTATATAAGTAAGTAATAAGTATTAAAAGCTTACTAACACTTAGGGATTTAGCTAGATATAACTATAATTAAAGACTTTTATTATAAGGCTTGCTATCTAGCTAAGTTTAAAGCTATTATTAGCTACAGCCTGCTAGTAAAGCCTATAAAATTCTTATAAATAGTCTTTTAAGATATAGTCTTAGTTATACCTATTAAATATAAAGGATTTAAAATCGCTTTTTATAATATAAATGCCCTTATATATTATTAATAGCTAATTTTAGCTATAAACTATAAAAATATTATAAAAAAGCTTTATAGCTAAAAGCTATAAGTATAAATATCTAGTAAAGGGTTTAAGGTCTAAGTTATAGCATTTAATAATATAAAAGAATTTATATCTTAAAAAAGATAAAACTAGTCTTATAAAAATAGCTTTATCTTAAAGACTTTAATAGCTTATACTCCTTAATAAAATAGCATAAGTAAATAAGCTAGGAAGACCTTTATAAACTCTAAATATATAATCTATATTAAGATTAAATTGCCTAAGACCTTTTAGCTATTATATATAAAATCTGCTATATATATTTATAATTTACTACTAACCTTATTTAATAAAGATAGAGTATTACTTTTAAAAATAATATTTAAAGCTATTTAGGTTAAATATAACTATAATATTAAATATATTAAGACCTAGGGTTATATTATATATATTAAAAAAAATAATAACTAAAGAGTTAAAAGTATAAAGATACAGCTTAAAGCTATTAAAGGATATCTAATTAGTATAAAAGGCCTAAATAGCTATATTTATAAGGTCTATCTTTTTATAAAAGATAAAGTTATTAAATTATAAGATATAAGATTTTAGGAGATAGGCAGTAAGACTCTCCTTAATTATAAGAAGCTAGAGATTAAATATAAAGCTATACTTATTAACCTTAAAATTAAAGAAAGAGGTTAAATAATTATTAGCTAAGTAGCAAGACTATAATAAGAGCCTAGCTATAAAGCTAGCTTTAATGCTATTTAAGATGCTACTAGGGCTAATAAAGCAGCTAATAAAGACAGAGACTTTATATATTTTAAAGTAAATAATAATAATATCTTTTAATAATAACTTTTATTAAATTATAAGAAAGGTAAGTATTTTTAAACCTTAAAGCTTACTTTATAAAGAGAGATATAAGACTAAGTTCTTTAGGCTAATTAAGACTATTATAACTTATATAATTAATATTTAATTAAGCCTAAAGCTATTTATAAAGATACTACTGCTAAAGCTGTTATTCCTTCCCTCTATAATCTTATAATTAACCTTAAGACTATAACTTCCTTAATATACTAAGACCTAACTATTCCTTTTAAGCTAAGTTAAATAATTAATATGCATATAGCTAACTAACTATAGTATTATTCCACTTAAGGAGTTACTTAAGTTAATTATAAAACACTATATAAAGGAAAGATAAAGAGATTTATAATAATAATTAAAATAGTTAAATAATAAGAGAATAATAAGTTTATAAATAAATAACCTACTTTAATAGTATTTATAATTATTAAAGTTAAGTAATAACTTAATAAGGGTATAAAGGTTCTTAAAAATTAATATAATACTAAAAAGAAGCTAGATTATAAAACTAAATAGTTCTTTACTATAAAAAAATAATACTAGAGTTTAATTAAAAAAAAGACCTAAAGCCTAGTTAAGCTGCTATAAAATGCTATTATCTTATATAATAAATAGGTTTATAACCTAAAGCATCTTATTAATAGTAATCCTATGCCTAGGGCTTATCTTATTATTTATAAAGACTAGCTTTAGGGGATAGACTATTTTATAAAAAACCTTTACACTACTATAGCATATTTAGCATTAGTTAAAGTATTTTACTTAATTATAGTAATCTATAATCTTAAATAGCAGTAATTTAATACTATTATAGCATTTTTAAATATAAATATTAAAAAAGAAGTCTATATATATTGAGTCCTCCTATTTGAACTGTAACAGATTCCTATTTAAACCGTAGTGGTCTGTGCCACTAGCTAGACCAACCCCCTAGGTAGAATATCCCACACCCAAGCACCAGAATACAGTGTTGCACACTGGAAGTCATTACTGTTAAGGAGATATTATAAGGTAGAGGGCATACATAATCATCGCTAAGATATTTGCTACTGCTGCCTCTACTGCTGCTGCAGCCGCCTCCTTAGTCCTGTGGCCATGGTCAGCGGTGCCGTCAATCTCGCGCTGTAATAAGGTGGTCGGCTGCGATGAGGTCAGCTGCGATGAGGTCAGCTGCGATGAGGTCGGCTGCGATGAGGTCGGCTGCGATGAGGTCGGCCCTGAAGTCAGCCCTGAAGTCGGCCCTGAAGTCGGCCCTGAAGTCGGCCCTGAAGTCGGCCCTGAGGCCGGCTGCGATAGTTGAAAACGATGAATCCGTGACCCTGTGTGGTGTTGTTATGTGAAGACAAGCCTGCCATTAGCTCACACTGTAAGCGGGTGTGCAGTAATGGACTTGACGGTGTGTGCGCAGGAATTTTACCCTATGCACAGACCACTACAGTTTAAATAGAGATATATTACGGTTTAAATAGGAGGACTCTATATATTAACCTTAAGGCTTTAATAATAGATTAAAAAAAGTCTATTATTTAAAAAAAGCTTTATATAGCTACCTTAAAGCTCTGCTTTAGTAATTTAAAAAAGCTATATAGCTTTTTATTACTATTAGATTTTAATTTTTATTATTTAAGCTTTATATCTTTAAATAAAAGGATAGTGCTATCTTAATTTTATATATAAATAATATAATAGTTATAGCATTTAAGATATTAACTATTTATAATATAATAATATAGCTAGAAGGCCTATTTAAAATTAAAAAGCTAGGAGATATAGCTATCTTCCTTAAACTAGAAGTTTATAAAGACTATAATAAATAAATAATTATATTTAGCTAAAGGACTTATATTAAGAAAATCCTTATTAAATTTATCTTATTACCTTAGAATATAGCTAAGACTTTATAGCCTGCTAGTAAGGTTATTTTATATAATTAAAAATAATAAAAAACTATTATACTAGCTAAGGAGTAGTTAAAAAGAACAGGCAGCCTTAACTTTATTTTTATAAAAATAAGACTAGATATTATATATATAGTTTAAAAGCTTTATAAGGCTAACTTTAGACTAATAGTTTATTATAAAAAAATCCTTAAATACCTATTTTAATATCTCTAAGCTATAACCTATTTAAGTATTAGACTAGGAGGCAAGTATAGCCTTAAAGACTTAAACCTAAAAGTATATATAAATACTGCCTTTATAAATAACCTAGCTAAGTAATTTAATATAGCAGGCTATATTATAATAATTAAAAATAGTCTAGTTTATTAAAAAAGTAAGAAATAGACTATTATTATAATAAGCTTTACTAAAGCTAAATTTATAAACCTTATACTAGCTAGAATATTAGCTATTTAAATTAAAAAGATCCTTAATAATATAGGCATTAGTAATTAAAAGCTTATAATCCTATATATAGATTTTTAATATATAAGAATTACTATTTTAAATTATTATAATATAGTATAAATAAGGCATATAGATATTTAATATAAATAGATTATTAATAAAGTAAAGAGAGGGGATTTTAAAATTTAATAAATTAGTATATAAAAGATAGCAGCTAATAGTTTAATAAAGCTGCTTATAAAGATTAAGCATACTGAATTTATAAAGCTTTTAAGGATAGTTAATGCTATCTAATAGCTTAAGACCTATCTTAATAAAGTTAGCCTTATATAGTTAATAATATTATTAATAAGGTAGGGCATAATAGCTTTATATTTAAAGCTCCTTGCCTTACTAATAGCTAAGATCTATTTTAAGTTTACACCCTTATTTACTTAGCATTTTATAGTATAACTCTGCTAAGTTTAACCCTATATTACTAATAGCTAAGATTTACCTTAAGTTAACCTAGATTAACTTAACCTATAATAAGCCTAAATATCCTAAGTTTAAGCATTTATTCCTTAGCAGGGGCAACTATAGTAAGCATACTAACTCTATTACCTAGGCTATAGCCTATTTTCTATTTCCTAGTTTTTATTTCCTTCCTTTTTATTATAAAAGGCATCCTTTTTACTAATAAGGCTAAGCTTAACACTTTAGGTTATAAGCATCTCTTCCTTAAAAAGGCTTTTTAAAGATCCCCAGCTTAGTAAAGTAAATTAACTATGCAGATATCTTTAATCTTATAAAGGGTAAAAGCTTATTAAATAATAAAGGCTGCATCTGCCTTAAACTAAAAGGGCATTACTAAAAATACACCTTCTATATAATAATGTTAATAAAGGCATTAAATTCTATTATAAATAAATAAATAAGAAGCTATATAAGAGTTTTACTGCATAGCTTAATATAGCAGGAAGCTTAAGAGAAAGCTAAAGCTTTTATTATTATATTAAATATTAAATTAAGGGAGCCCTACACTTTAGTAAGCAGAAGTAACTTTTAGACTTTATTAACTAGAAAACCCTTAATTTAATTTATCTATTTTTATTAGCGCTCTTTCTCCTTAATTAAAGGAAGTAGCAGCTATTTTCTATTTTAATTTATATCCCCTATATACAGCAGAATAGCCTATATCTTATAATTAGCATAATGCTATTGTTTTTCCTATATTATTATTATTATATTAAGGTTAGGTTATAGTCTAATAGCCCTAAAGGGGATGTGTTATATAGTCCACACCTGCTAAGTCAGGACCACTAACCTATAATACCACAGGGTTATATTAACAATCCCATTTATTATTATTTTTATTCCTTCTTCCTTTCTTCAGCTAGCTAGTCAGATAGCCTAAAATCTAGCTTACAGTCATTATCATAACTGCCACTACTATAAATAATAACATCTCCTTAATAGTAATAACTGCTAGTATGCTATACTATATTTTACTATATAGGCATAGACCTTACTACTTAATAAGGTCCCTCTAGCTATAGTATAGACTACTATAGTCTAAATACTAATATAGTATAGTTTAAATAGCATTACTTATTATTTTTAAGACCCCCCTAGTACTAATGCTATATAAATAAAGGTATTTATATTTATTTATATATCTCTTTTATTTTTTAAATGCTATTTTATAAAAGTTATATTAATATATAACACTATATATAATTCTATTGCCTTAAATGCGCTATCCTTTATAATTATAATAATAGCTATATATAAGCTATATCTTATTTTTACTATAACTTTATTAAACCTTTATTATTTTTTATTTTTATAGTAATATTATTTCTAAAGCCTTACTAACTTACTAAAGATTATAAGTCATCTTATTTAAACTATAGTATATTCTTATTTAAACTATAGTAGTTTATGCCTATATTAAAATTATTATGCTTATACTACTAGTCCTAGAACTATATACCTAGATATAGTATAAGCTAATAGTATATCCTATAGCCTGCATAATATTATAAATAATAGTATTATAATCTTTAATATATAAACCTTTTGCTTTTATTATTATAACTATTATTATTATAAGGCTAAAGCTATAACTATAATAAAAGCAGTAGCAGGGCCTTCTTATAGTTATTTATAGGTTTTAAATTACAGCTAGCTATATAAAGATTATAAGTAACCTTATAATAGTTAAAAGCTAATGCTGCTGCTATCCTTTTATGCCCTTCTCCTAGTAATAGTAATAACTGCTAGTATACTATACTATATTTTACTATATAAGTATAAATATTACTACCTAAGGGTATCTTTTTAGCTATTATATAAACTACTATAGCTTAAATAGGAATATACTATAGTTTAAATAGGATTACTTAAGATTATTAAATTAATTTAAATATAAATTTGCCTATATTTATATACTATAATATTAAAACCTTAAAGTAATATACTATTATAATAGCTAAGTTATATTAAGAAGGCTATTATTTTATAATTATTAAAGCAGCTAATGCCTTTTAAGTCTTATATTTAAGACTTTATAGTTAGCTTTATAATACTTATTTATATTTTTTAAATAGCAGTAATTATATATTATTATAAATTAAAAAGAGTCTTCCTATTTAAACTATAGCATATTCTTATTTAAACTATAGTAGTTTATGCCTATATTAAAATTACTATACTTATACTAGCCCTCTTATAGCTATGTACCTAATTATAATATAAAATATTAATAATACTTATAGCTATAATATAATACTAAGACTTTATTATTTTTAGCTATATTTTTAGCCTTATTATAATTTTTAATATTATAAATATTAAGATTATAAGAATAAATCCTTTACAGCTAAGTAATAAATAACTAAAGCTACTATTATTTTTAAAGTTATTATTAAGCACTAGCTTTATAAAAATTTATAAGTTTTATAGCCCTTTAATACTAAAAGTATTATTAATAATAAAAGCAGCCTAATTTAATAGTAATAAGCTTAATAATAATAACTTTAATATATTAAAAATAGTAGTATTACTAAAACTAATAATAGTAAAGGTTATAAAGTCTAATAGTAATAATAATTATAAACTTAATATAAAGTAGCTATTTATAATATAATTTCTTTATAACCTTAATATTTTTAATTTTAAAAATCTAGCCTTCCTTTTTTAAAAAGAGATATTATTACTACTGCCTTTATATATTAAAAAGGCATTAAAACTGCTGCTTATATATATTATACTATTATAATAAGCCTAAAAGGCTATAAAAGCTATATAATAAATTATAAAAGATATAGACTTATTACTAAAGCTATTAGTAGCTTTAAAGTATTACTTTTTACTCTTACTGCTAATAGTTATATATAATATATTTAAAAAGCTTTTTATTTTTTATAAACCTTTTACTGCCTTTATAATCTTACTATTTAAATCCTATAATCCCCTAACCCTTAGGTTATTAATAGTAAAAGGATTTTAATATACTATCTTCTTACTTATAAGTACTTTAGCAGCTAGACCTCCTTAAACACTAAAGTTTAATAAACCTTAACTTAAAGAATAAATTATCTTTATAAAATTATAATATTAATAATAAAAAGGAATAACTAAAAGTAGTTTTATTATATAAGCTATAAGAAATATAACTATTTATTAATAACTAACTTATTAATATATATTATATACTAATAATAAACCCTCTTTTAGCAGTAGTAAAAAAAGGATTTAATAAGGTATAAAGCCTTATTAGTAAGGGAAATAGCTTAAATTATTTAAAATAGTATTAATAAGCCTATCTATTTTTACTAGTTTAATATATATAATAATTATTAAAGAATTAGGATTTAAGCCTTTAAAGGTTTATTAATACCTTAAGCTTAGATTAAGGAGTTATAAATAAGTAATTTATACTATTTTATTAATATTAATAATAAAAATAAGATTTAAAATATTATTTAAACTTATTAATAATTAAAAATAATATAATAATACTTCCTTAAGGTTTTAAAGATTAATAATATATATAAGACTAATTAGTTTAATATATTCCTTTTTAAAGTTATTAGTATTATAAACTAAAAGTTAATAGCTAACTTTACTTTTAATTTAATTAATATAAAAAAGTAAAATAAATACTAATAGCTATATAAGAAGTTAAAGGCTATTTAATAAGACCTTTATATTCTAGTGCTATTTATAATTATTATAAAAAGAAAAATACTTTTAAAAACACCTTTAAAAATATATTTCTTTTATTATAGCAGTAACTTTATATTTATTATATTAATATTAATATTTAAGCCTAAATTTATATATATTAAAAGGTAATAATAATAAAGATAATAATAAGGAAGATAAAGTTATAAATAAAAAGCTTAACTAGCTTAATAATAAGCTAGCTGCTTAAGTAACTATATAATAAAAAGCTAATAATAAATATTTAGTAATAAACTTAGAGTAGTCCTATTTAAACTATAGCATATTCCTATTTAAACTGTAGTGGTCTATATATATACTAAAATGATTATGCTTACACTACTAGTCCTAGAGCTGCACACCTATATACAGTGTAAGCTAATAGTATATCCTATAGCCTGCATAATAACACTATAAATAATAGTATTACAATCTTTAATACTATAGACCCCTTGCCTCTATTATTATAACTGTTATTAAGGGCTAAAGCTATAACTATAGCAGAGGCAGTAGCAGAGGCAGTAGTAAAGGCAGTAGCAGCAGGGCCTCCTTACAGTTATCTATAGGTCTAAGTTACAGCCAGCTACCTTTATAAAGATTATAAGCAACCTGGCAACAGTTAGAAGCTAATGCTGCTGCTATCCCTTCTAGTAATATCTCCTTAATGGTAATAACTGCTAGTGTGCTATACTATATTTTGCTATATAGGCGTAGACCTTACTACTTAAGGGTGTCTCTCTAGCTGTTATATAGACCACTATAGTTTAAATAGGAATATGCTATAGTTTAAATAGGATTACTTTAAACTTATAACTAGCTAATAAAAAGCTAACTTATAAGGGTATATTTTATAATTAAAAGTATATAATATTTATTAATAATAAGGAGGACTTTTTATAAGCTTAGTTATTAATAAAGAAAAGATATATTAAAGAGAAAGATAGTATTTTATAAATATACCTTTTTTAATATATTTTTAAAGAATATATGCCTTATTATGAGCAGTAAACTTATTACTTTATGAAATAATATTAAAACTATAGCTAATATATTAATAGTTTTATAAAAACTACTTTTAAAAATATAAAGTTATATTTTTATTTAGTATAAGTAACCTCTTTACTTTTATATAATAATTATTTTTATAAAAAAGTAAAAAAAAAAGACTATATTTAAAATATAGCTAGAATATAAATATAGTAGTAATAGCACTTTATTAATTAAAGCTAGCTAAGTAATATTCCTTTAACTATTAGCTATATTATTATAGACCTCCTTAATAGTATTAACTTACTATAGCTATAATACCCTTAAATATTAATCTTAGCTTAAATCCTTTACTAAATTATATATATTACTTTATATAATAGTATAGCCTTTCTTATAGCTATATTATTTTTTAAAAGTTAAAAGCTAGTAAGGCCTTTAATAGAGTTATGCTATTTAGACTATACCATATTGCTATTTAGACCATAGTGGTCTGTGCCTATACTTAAACTGCTGCGCCTACACCAGCCCTCCTATAGCCGCACACCCATTTATAGTATAAAATAATGGCAAGGCCTGTAGCCTACTATATAACAACACTAAGACTTAGGTACCTAGGTAGTTAATTTTAGCAGTTTCTTCAGCCTTGTCCCTACCTAGGCATTATAAAACCATAGACCCTCACAGCTACAGCCGCCTAAAGCTGCCATTTTCTTCAGAGTTATCGCAGGGTGTCCAGTCTGCAAGTTCAGAATTACAGCATTAGCATAAAGATCTTAAATAACACAACCACGCCTGGCGATTTAAAGCTATTGCCGCCGCCCTTTATAACACCTTAATAGTAATAACCGCCAGTGTGCTATACTGTATTTTACTATATAGGCATAGACCTTACTACTTAAGGGGGTCCCTCTAGCTATAGCATAGACTACTACAGTCTAAATAGCAATATAGTACAGTCTAAATAGCACAACTCCTTTAATAAAGAAGATATTTATTTATAATAGTAGCTAAAGCAGTTTTTAATATATTTTCTAGCTAAATATTATAAAAACTTTACTAATTTTACTTTTTAAAACTATAAAAAGCCTCTTTTTTACTTATATAATTTAAATACTATTTAAAACCTTTATAATTAATTAAGAATATTAAAAAAATTATAAGTTACTAGTCTTAATAAGCCTTTAAGCTAATAATAAAGATAAAGATAAAAAGAGAGAGACACTAGCTTTATTATAGGCTAAGTCCTAGGTAACTTAATAACCTTATTAGCATGCTTTAGTATGCTATTTAAATCTATTTATATAATAAGTCTTATTATAATATAAAATATAAAGCAGTAGTGCCTTGCCTTTATTATTGCCTTAAAGCTAAGGATATAGCTAAGGCTATAGTAATAGTAATAGCAGGGCCTCCTCCTAGTTATTAATAAGTTTTAAATTAAAGCTAGCTATATAAAGATTATAAATAAACTTATAATAGCTAAAAGCCCTTACTACTACTGCCTTAAATAATAGTAATAATAATAATAATATTATTATTAAAAATAGTATTATTATCCTAGCTACTTAGCTAGCAGTAGTATAAAATAGTCTTAATAAACTAGCCTAGCTATATTATATATATATTTAATAAAAAAATAAAGAAAATGCTGTTTTTAAATAAATTAGCTTATATAAATTGCCTTATCTTAACCCTTATGCCCTTCTCCTAGTAATATCTTCTTAATAATAGTAAGTGCTAGTGTATTATACTATATTTTAGTATAGGTATATAAATAATTATACTTAGGGGGTTAGCCTAGCTAGTAGTATAGACTACTATAGTTTAAATAGGAGGACTTAAAAAAAAGTATAAGATCTATATTTAGGCCTATTACTAAATAACTTAAGGATATTATATATAACTTTATACTTTATAGTATTATATTAATACTATTCTTATAGCTAAAGGTAAGATAATAAAGGTTTTATAGTCTTAGGCTAAAAGATTTATATAGTAGTTAAAAAAAGACTTATATTTATAGATTTATATTTTATAATACTAAATATAAGGCTATATAAGTTTAAGGTATTATTAAGTCTTTTCTTTATATTTAAAAGAGTTTTTTAATATAATATAAAGTATATATTATAAAGTTATTAATACCTTTATTAACTTTAATAAAACTAACTTTTTTTATTATTTTTAAAAAATATAAAAATAAATATTTAGAAAGTATATAATCTTTAATACTTAAGAGAAAATAGGACTAGTTTTATATAATTTTATAATTACTAGGGGGGTCTTAAAAATAACTGCATTTCTTATTTTAGTATAGCTAAAATAAAAGGCATATTAATTAGTAAAAGGGTTATTAATTTATAAAATACTTTAGTCTTAGTATATATACTATATAACTTAAAGTATTAAAATATAAAATTATTAGTCTTATACTAAAAAAGGTTAATTTAAGTAGATTTAATATCTTCTTATACTAGGCAGTAGCCTAATAGCATTTTTCCCTTATAAATTATAAGAATAATAAAATATATAGTATATCTTTTTATATAGTATATATACTATAAGTAATATATCTTTTTTTTAATAAATTAATAAACCTTTTACTAATTAATATAGCCCTTAACCTAGTAAAGCTTAATTAAGGAATATAGTTATTTTTAAAACCCCCTTAGTATTCTTAATTAATTTTAAAATGCTCTTTCTTTTTTAACTAGGAATGTTAAAGAGAGTAATATTACTAGCTATATTAATTTTAATAGTGCCTTAAACTTATTATAGCTATTATTATTATTATTATTATTAAAAAGCTTAGCCTTTAGCTAACCTTTAATATAAAAGTAGAAAAAAATAATATTATAAATACTAGGATAATTATAATTTAAATAGTAAATAGCCTTAATACT
The DNA here is from genome assembly GCA_020002365.1 of Trichoderma gracile. Lineage (NCBI taxonomy): Eukaryota > Fungi > Ascomycota > Sordariomycetes > Hypocreales > Hypocreaceae > Trichoderma > Trichoderma gracile. The sequence goes on from JAINEY010000006.1 coordinate 1,925,000, forward strand.
ATAACTTTATATTTATATAATAAATTAGTATAATTATTATATTTAATATTTTATTAAAGTATTTATAATTCTAAAAGTTTTATTAATATTATTAGTATTATATATTTTTAAAAAAGGAAGAAAAGCCTTATACACTCTTGCCTTAAATAGTATTATAGCTATAGCTAAGATAAGGAGTTTAAAAGTAAAAAGCATTAAGAGATTAAGTTATTTTAAAGGATATTAATTATAAGTAATATTATTTAGACTATACTATATTACTATTTAGACTATAGTAGTCTATACTATAGCTAGAGGGACCTTATTAAGTAGTAAGGTCTATGCCTATATAGTAAAATATAATATAATATACTAGCAGTTATTACTATTAAGGAGATATTATTATTTATAGTAGCAGTAGTAATAGCTTTAAATTATCTTTATAATATTTAAGATCTTTATACTACTAGCTATAATTATAAAGTCATGCTATTTAGACCATACTATATTACTATTAAGACTGTAGTAGTTTATGCTATAGCTAGAGGGACTCCCTAAAGTAGTAAGGTCTATGCCTATATAGTAAAATACAGTATAGCACACTGGCGGTTATTACCATTAAGAGGTTGTCGTTAAGGGCGGCAGCAATAGCTTTAGATCGTGGTCGTTTTATCTAAGATCTCTGCGCCGCTAGCTGCAATTGCAAACTTACAGACCAAACACCCTGCGATAACTCTAAAGAAAATGGCCATAGGTTTGCAATACCTAGGGACAAGGCTAAAGAAACTGGCGATATTAACTACCTACCTACATCAGTCTTAGTGTTATTATATAGGCTATAGGCCTTGCTATTATTTTATACTGTAAATAGATATACAGCTATAGGAGGGCTAGTATAGGCGCAGCAATCTAAGTAAGGGCATAGACCACTACAGTCTAAATAGTAATATAGTATAGTCCAAATAGCACGACTCTAATTATAAGCTAACTTTAAAGGAAATAGCAGCTTTAGGCAGCTATCTTTTACTATAAGGATTATAATCTTATAATGCCTAAGGATAAGATTAAAAAAATAGCTAAAATTAACTAAGTCTTAGTGTTATTATATAAGCTACTAGTCTTATTATTATTTTAGATTATAAATAGGTATATAGTTATAAAAGGGCTAGTATAAGTATAATGATTTAAGTAAAGGCATAGACTACTATAGTTTAAATAGTAATATAGTATACTAAGGGGGTCTTAAAAATAACTGCATTTCCTATCCTAGCTCTACTAGAACAGGGGGGCTGTTAATTTATAAAAGGTTTATTAATTTATAAAAAAAGATATATTATTTATAATGCTAATACTATATAAATAAAGGTATTTATATTTTTATATATACTTCCTTTATTTTTATAATTATCCTGTTAAAATTATAAAAAAGTAAGGCATAGCTATAATACTAATATATTAACTTTATAATTATAATAATAGCTACTTATAACCTATATTTTCTTTTTATTATAACTTTATTAAATCTTAATTAATTTTAATTATTTATATATTAATAAACTCTTTAAAGCCTTATTATTATACTTAAGATTATTAAATTAACCTAAAAATAAATTTACCTATTTTTATATACTATAATATTAAAACACTTAAGGAATGCATTATTATAGCAGCTAAGCTATACTAAAAGGGTTATTATTTAATTATAATTATTATAGCTAAAGCTTTTTAAATTCCTTATTTTAAACTTTATAGTTAACTAAAAAAAGCCTATTTATAATTACTTAATAAAAGTAATTATATATTATTATAATTTAAAAAAAAATATAAGATTTTTATTTAGGCTTATTATTATATAACCTAAAGGTATTATATTTAACTCTAGGCCTTATAATATTATAGTAATACTATCCTTACTATTAAAAAAGTAATAAAAATAATCTTATGCTTTTAAGCTAAGAGATTTATATAGTATTTAAAGCAGGACTTTTATATTTATAAGTTTATATTTTATAATATTAAATATAAGGCTATATAAGATTATAATACTATTAAGTTATTTTTTTATATTTAAAAATAGTTTTTAATATAATATAAAGTAAGGAAAAGGAATATATAAAATTTTAATAAAACTAGCTTTATAATAAGGTATTTTCTTACTAAAATACTTTTTTAAACTTTTATTTTAATTAATAACTTAATTTTAATTAATTTTTATAATACTATATTTATTACTGCTATTAAAGTAATCTTAACTAAAAGTAATACTATTCTTTTTTTTATTATTCTTTTTAAAGTTTAGCTTTTAGTAAAATAATTTAAAAATAGTATTAAAAGTAATATAATACTAGCTATAAGTCTAAAAGATTATATTATTAATATTATAGCTTTAAAATAGCTTTAATACTTTAAAAAATAAGTCATCCTATTTAAACTATAATATATCTCTATCTAAACTATAGTGGTTTATGCATAGGGTAAAATTCCTGCGCATATACTGTTAAGTCTATTACTGCATACCCGCTTACAGTGTAAGCTAATAGCAGGCTTGTCTTCATATAACAACACCACACAGGGTCACAGATTCATTATTTTCAACTATCGCAGCCGACTTCAGGGCCGACTTCAGGGCCGACCTCAGAGCCGACCTTATCGCAGCCGACCACCTTATTACAGCGCGAGATTGACGGCAGCGCTGACTATCGCCACAGGACTAAGGAGGCGGCTGTAGCAGCAGTAAAGGCAGCAGTAGAGGCAGCAGTAGAGGCAGCAGTAGCAAATATCTTAGCGATAATTATATATGCCCTCTACTAGATAATATCTCCTTAACGGTAATGGCTTCCAGTATACAACACTGTATTCTAGTGCTTAGGTGTAGGATATTCTACCTAGGGGGTTAGTCTAGCTAATAGCATAGACCACTATAGTTTAAATAGGAATCTATTATAGTTTAAATAGGACAACTTTAAAAAATATATATATAACTAGCTAATTTTATAAAAATATAAGTCTTATTTATAAATAGCTATAAGAATTATTTTATAAGTAAATTTATTTATTTTATAGCTTAATATAAAATTAAGCTTTTTCTTTTACTTTTATATTTTACTTATTATTTTTAACCCCTTAATATTAGTATTTTTTAATTTTATAAATATTAATATTAAAAGATCTTATATTATAAAGTTACTAATAAGGCTATTAACTTTAATAAGACTAACTTCTTATTTTACTTTTAAAAAATATATAATTAAATATTTAAAAAGTATATAATTCTTACTGCTTAAAAGTAAACTAGGCTTTTTTTATTTAATTTTATTATTATCTTTTATTAGCTTTAAAATATGCTTTCTTTTTTAACTAAAAAAGTTAATAAAAATAGTATTACTAGCTATATTAATTTTAATAGTACTTTAAAATTATTATAGCTATTATTATTAAAAAGCTCTTTTTTTAGCCTTATTATAAAAAAATTATAAAAAATAATATTAAGAATATTAATATAACTATAATTTAAGTAGTAATTAGCTTTAATACTATAGCTTTATATTTATATAATAAAATACTATTATAATTATATTTAATATTACCTTAAGGCCTTTATTATCTTAAAAGTACTGCTAATACTATTAGTATTATATATATTTAAAAAAAGAAAGAAAGCCTTATATATATTAGCCTTAAATAGCATTATAGTAATAGCTAAAATAAGGCATTTAAAGAAAAAAAATATTAAAAAGTTAAGTTTATTTTAAGCTATATTAGTTATAGTAAAATATAGCCTAATTAGTATTAATAATATAATTTAACTTATTAAAGATAATTATAATAAATAAGCAGTATAAAAAGAAAAGGCAGTATAAATATATAATAAAAAAGCTTATAATAAGGTTCCTTTTTTTTAAAGTCCTCCTATTTATACTATAGCATATCTTTATTTAAACTGTAGTGGTCTATGCATAGGGTAAAATACCTACGCATATACCATCAAGTCTATTACTGCACACCCACTTATAGTGTAAGCTAATAGCAGGCTTGTCTTTACATAATAACACCACGCAAGGTCACAGCTTCATCATGTTCAACTATCGCAGCCGACCTCAGAGCCGACCTCAGGGCCGACCTCAGGGCCGACCTCAGGGCCGACCACCTTGTTGCAGCGCGAAATTGACGGCAGCGCTTATTATTACCAGCGGCTGCAGCAGCAGGAGAGGCAGCAGTAGAGGCAGCAGTACTTGTAATAGATATCCTGGTGTTGATCCTGTATGCCCTCTACCTTAGATATCTTATAGACGGTGATGACTTCTAATATGTAATACTGTATCCTGGTGCTTAGGTGTGGGATAATTTACTTAGGGGGTTAGTCTAGCTGGTGGCATAGACCACTACAGTTTAAATAGGAATCTGTTATAGTGCAAATAGGAGGACTTTTTTTTTATTATTAATTAAGGAAAGTTAAGGCTATTATTTAAGTAGTAATTATAGCTATCTGCCTTATTAATAATATCTTTATATACCTAAGCAACTTATTAGTATTAAATAAATAGTTTAAAACTAATTATTATACCTTACTTAATAATAATAAATAGATTTATAACTATTATTATTTTTATTATAAGCTTAACTTTTAAGGCTATTTTTATAATAACTAAAAGCTATTAATACTATAGCTAAAGGACTATAATAAGAAGATTATTAAGGAAGCTATTAATTATATTATATTAAAATTTAATTAAAGGGCTGTTAATTATAAGGAGATATTATATAAAGCTAATAGCCTTAAAATAATAAAGGAATATAGCTTTAATACTTTATTATTTAAATTTATGCTTATTAAAATTAAGGGCAGTAATAAGGCTAATAGCAGTACTAGGGGGGTCTTGGAAGTCGACCACTTCCCGGTTTAGCACAGCTGGACATGGGGGGGACGTTAAGTAGGAAAAAAAGCCATTGATTCGGAAGAGAATTGGTACCTTACTTTAAGTGGCGGGCGCACAGTAGCTAAGGTACTACTGCTTTCTTACATATAGTGTTTAATACGATACCTACCCTGCGCTAAAAAAGCTACCTAGACCACTACTAAAAAAGTATGCAAGCTTAGGTAGCGACAGGTTTTCCGAATCAATAGCCATTTTTTCCTACTTAACGTCCCCCCCGTGTCTAGCTGTGCTAGACCGGGAAGTGGTCGACTTCTAAGACCCCCCTAGTAATAAGGTTAATAGTAGTAATAAGGTTAATAGCAGTAATAAGGTTAAAAGCTATAATAATAGCTATAATAAGCTTGCCTAGCTATAAAGTATAATACTGCTATTTTTTTATTATAATACCTACACTTAAGCTATAGTTATATTTAATTATTATAAAGTTATTAAATTTATTAATTTAAATTAAGATACTTTTATTTATATAGCATTTATACTATAATCTATATATCTTTTTTTTTTATAAATTAATAGACCTTTTATAAATTAATAGCCCCCCTGTCTTAGTAAAGCTAGGATAGGAAATGCAGTTATTATTAACCCCCCTAGTAGTTTAAATAGCATTCCTCTTAATTATAGTAAAATATAGCCTAATTACTATTAATAAGGCTAGAATTTAGCTTATTAAAAATAACTATAATAAATAAGTAGTATAAAAAAAAGAGAAAGCATAGCTATATAATAAAAAAGCTTATAATAAAAGTAATCCTATTTAAACTATAGTATATTCCTATTTAAACTATAATAGTTTATATAATAGCTAGAGAGATACCCCTAAGTAGTAATATTTATGCCTATATAGTAAAATATAGTATAGTATACTAGCAGTTATTACTATTATAAAAATATTATAAGAAAAAGGGCATAAAAAGATAGCAGTAGTATTAGCTTTTAATTATTATAAGGTTATTTATAATCTTTATATAGCTAGCTATAATTTAAAACTTATAAATAACTATAAGAAGGCCCTGCTACTGCTTTTATTATAATTATAGCTTTAGCCTTATAGTAATAATAGTTATAATAATAAAGGTAAAAGGTTTATATATTAAAGATTATAATACTATTATTTATAGTATTATATAGGCTATAGGATATACTATTAGCTTATACTATATCTAGGTATATAATTCTAGAACTAGTAGTATAAGTATAATAATTTTAGTATAGGCATAAACTACTATAGTTTAAATAGGAATATGCTATAGTTTAAATAGGACTACTTTATAATAAGATTTTATATTTTTACTATTAGCTAAAGAAGATTAAGGCTATTCTTTAAGCTAATATTATAGCTATATACCTTATTAATAATATCTTCTTTTACTTAGGCAACTTGCTAATATTAAAAAGATAGTCTAAGTTAAATTATTATACTTTCCTTAATAATAATAAATAGCTTTATAGCTTTTATTATTTTTATTATAAGCTTTAAAATAAGGGCTATTTTTTTATTAGCTAGAAGCTGCTAATACTATTTCTTTAGGCTATAAAATATAATAAGGAGATTATTAAAAAAGTAATTAATTTTATTATATTTAATATTAAGAAATAGGTAATTAATTAAAAGGAGATATTATATAAAGCTAATAGTATTAAAATAATAAATAAATATAGCTTAAATAGCCTAGCTAGTATGTTTTAAGCTATTAAAGTTAAAGGCAGTAATAAGGTTAAAAGTGTTAATAAACTTATATAGGCCTTAGGCATAAAGCATATTAGTGTTTTTTTTATTATAATAAATACACTTATATTAAATTATTATAATAATATTAAATTTATTTATTTGAAATAAAATACCTCTTTTTATATAGGATTTGCATTTTATATTATAAGCATTACTATCTAGGCACTAGTGGATTGCTATCTAGGCACTAGTAAAGGTACTTAAAGAATTTCCTTTAAAACACTATGTTTTAAAAGCTTATTTCTTAGCTAAATAAAATTATATAAAATATATAAAAATTTTTTCTATATATATAAATAGCTAAATAACCTAATATTATTTTTTTTATATTTTATAAATATTTATTTAAGCTAATAATTTAAAAAGAAACCTATAGTACTTTAAACTAGATATTTATATATAATAGCTTAAGATAATTAGGTAACTTTTTATATAGCTATATAGCTTTTTTTAAGAAGTTTATTATTATATTAGGTATATACTTATATAAGCAATACTAAGTTATAAAATTACCTTTAAACTTAATATAGGTTTTTAAAGCTATATATATATTATAAAAAGCTTTTTTAATAGAGAATATTAAACTTAACTATAAAAATAAGCTAATATTTAAATCTGTTTTTAATTAGTATTTTTCTAGAATTCTTTATAGATTTTTAAAGTTAAAGAAAATTTTTATAAGTCTGTAGGCATAGGCCTTTACTATGCCTATTTAAGTTAGTTAATGCTTAAATAGTAATCTATTAGTGCCTAAATAGTAATACTTTATATTATATATCTTTTTTTTTATAAATTAATAAACCTTTTATAAATTAATAACCCCTTTATAATAATAAAGCTATTATAAGGATTATAGTTATTTTTAAGACCCCCTTAGTATATAATAAAGTTATACTATTTAAACTATACTATATTACTATTTAAACTATAGTAGTTTATACTATAGCTAAAAGAATACCCTTAAAGTAGTAAAGTCTATGCCTATATAATAAAATATAGTATAGCATATTAGCAGTTTTTACTATTAAGGGGATGTTAAAGGTAGTAGTAATAGCTTTAAATTGCTATTATGTTTAAAGTCTTTATACTGCTAGCTATAATTATAAACTTATAAACTTATAAACTTATAAATAACTAGAAGAATACCCTATAATAACTTTAAAAATAATAGCAGCTTTATAAGTTATAATACTTAAAGATAAGGCTAAAAAATAGGCTGAAAATAATAATAACTTAGTATTATATATAGGCTATAGGCCTTGCTATAACTTTATACTATAAATAGGTATATAGCTATAAGAAGGCTAGTATAAGTATAATAATTTTAGTATAGGCATAAACTACTATAATATAAATAGTAATATAATATAGTTTAAATAGTATAACTTATATAATAACTTATAAAGGATATAAAGTTATTACTAAAAGCTCTTAAAAAACTAAAGCTATTAAAAATAGTCTTAAAGTATTACTTTTTTATTTTACTATTATTAATAATATATAATATATTTAATAAGCTTTTTATATTTTATAAACCTTTTATTACTTTTAAAGTTTTATTATTTTAATTTTATAAAGTTTTAATTATTAAATTATTAATAATAATTAAGTTTTAATATACTATCTTTTTATTTATAACTATATTAATAACTAGGCTTTATTAAGTATTATAATTTAATAATTATTAACTTAAAAAATAAATTATTAATATTAAATTATAATATTAATAATAAAAAAAATTAGCTAAAAGTAGTCTTATTATATAAGCTATATAAAATATAACTATTTACTTTTTTTTAATCTTTTAGTATATATAATATATTATTATTATACTTTAGCCTAATAATAATAAAAGTATAATTTTATAAAACACTAAGCCCTTTTTACTTATAAAATAACTAGAATTATTTAAAACTTAATTAATAAGCCTATTTTCTTTTATAACTTTAATATTTATAATAATTAATAAAGAATCTGCATTTAAGGCTTAAGTAGTCTTTTTATTACTTAAGCCTAGATTAAATACTTTTAAGATAATAACTTAAAGTATTATATAAAGCTAAATAATAAAATAAAAATAAAAAATATTATATAAACTTATTTATATTATAAAGCTATATAATAATAATTCTTAAAGGTCTTTAATATTAATAATATATATAAAACTAACTATTTTAATATATTTTTATTTAAAGTTATTAATATTATAAATTAAAAGTTAATTATTAATTTTATATTTAATTTTATTAATTTAAAAAAGAAAATAGCTTTTTATAGCTTTATAAAAAGCTAAAGTAGCTTTATTAAAAGGTTCTAGCTTTAATACTATTTATAATTATTATAAATAAAAAAAAAGCCTTTAAAAATGCCTTTATTATAATTTTCTTAATTTTATAATAGTAGTTATATATTTATTATATTAATATAAATATATAAGTATAAAGCCCTTATAATATAGTAGTATAGCGCTTAAAGGCCTTATATAAAGTAATAAGGTTATTAATTTAAATCTAGCTAGGGGACCTTTTATTAATAAATTAAACTATCCTGCTTATTAAATAATTAAAAAGCTATAAAACTTAAGCCTTTAAGGCTAGGCTTAATAATTACTGCTTAAGGCTAATATAAATTTAAGCTATATTTTATATAATAATAAAAGACCTAGCCTTATAGTTAAAAACTAGGGCTATATTTATAATAATAAGTTAATGCTTTTTAAAATAAAGGTAGGAATACTATACCCTTCTTATAGCTAGGGTATAACCTTTTAAAAATATTAAAAATATATAAAATTAATTTACTATAGCTAAATATAATAAAGCTACTTATAATAACTAGAACCTTTTAATAATTAATAAAAATAAGGTAAAAGAGGCCTACTATTATAATAAAAATACAGTATAAAGGTTTTTCTTTTAATAAGTTAATAAAATATAAGGGTTTTTTCTTTATAAAAAAGAGACTATAAAAATACTAGTACTATATAGCAGACTAGGGTAATAGAATATATATATATATATAAGTATAGATTTAAATATATTAAAAAAGTCTTAATAATAATAATAATAATAAAAATAAAAATAATAATCTTTTTAAAAGTAGTATTTATAATAGTCTTAATAATAACCTTATTATTTATACTTTTTATATTATAGTAATATAATAAAAAGCTAAAGCTATTAAGTCTTAAATAATAAGCTTATAGCTTTTAAAAAACTTATAACTTTTAATAATTATATAGCCTAAAAAAGAGTTAATATATAAAAGTATATTTATTAACTAAAATTATATTATTTTTATTAAAAATAAAAGAAAGTTTTATTTAGCTTAGGCTATAATAAAGTTTATTTATATTATTACTTAAAACTATATTTTATATTATATTTTTAAAGAATATATATTATAAAAAGAGTAGTAAGCTTATTACTTTATTAAATACTATTATAACTTTAGCTAAAAAGTTAATAGTTTTATAAAAACTGCTTATAAAAATATTAAATCCTTTTTTTTATTTAAGATTAATAATCTTTTATATTAATATAATATAATCTTTTAAATAATAGAAAAAAAGGACTTTTATAATAATATAGCTAAAATATAAATATAATAGTATTAGCTTTTTATTTAATAATAAAGCTAGCTTAAAAATATTATTATAATAATTAGCTATATTAAAGTTAATCTTTTTACTTAATAATATTAACTTACTATAGCTATAATACTTTTAAATACTTATTTTATACTTTTATTTAAATATATATATATATATATATAATAATATAGTCTTTTATATAACTACTTTAATTTTAATAAGCTTTAAAATAATAAGGCTTTTTATAAAAAAAATATTTATTTATAATAATAGCTACTAAAGCTATTAATATAATTCTTACTTATTTTTTATAAAATCTTTATTAATTATATATTTTATTTTAAAATTTTAAAAAGCTACTTTTTTATATATATAATCTTAATATAATTTAAAGTCTTTATAACTAATTATAAATTTTAAATAATAGTAAAATACTTATATTAATAACCTTTAAAGTAAAAAAAAAAAAAAAAGAATAATAAAGCTATACTAGCCTTATTATTAATAGCCTTATTATAAATTAAGGCATACTAGCAGCTTTATTAATAAGCTTTAATATACTAGCTTAACTGTTTAATATAATAAGTCTTATTATAATATAAAATAAAAAATAGTAATAGCTTATTATTATTATTATTAATTTATAATTAAGGTTATAACTAAGGTTATAATTAAAAATATAATTATAATAGCAGGCCTTTTTTATAATTATTTATAAGTTTTAAATTATAGCTAGCTATATAAGGATTATAAATAATATAAAAATAACTAAAAGCTATTATTATTATTATATTTTATAATAATAATAATAATAATAATAATAAAAGTATTATTAAAAAGGTTATTATTATTCTAGCTATTTAGCTAGTATTAGTAATTTAAAAAAATTAAAATAAACTAGTTTAGCTATAATTATATATATATTTAATAAAAAAATAAAAAAATACTATTTTTAAATAAATTAGCCTGCTTTAATTATTTAATCTTAACTTTTATACTCTTTTTTTAATAATATCTCCTTAATAATAATAACTACTAGTATACTATATTATATTTTAATATATAGGCATAACCCTTATTACTTAAGGGTATACTTTTAGCTATAGTATAAACTATTATAATTAAAATAAAAATATACTATAGTTTAAATAAAACTACTTTTAAAAAAAACCTTTTAAAAGTAATTTAAATATTATAAAAGCTAGCTAGTTATTTATTAATATAATACTTATATTTAATATTTTTATTAAGCTAAACTAGGCTTATAAAAATAAAGTTAAAGAAATTATTTAAAGTAAAATTTTTAATTATAATTTTACCTTTTTTAAATATAGTATTAATTAAGATAATATTATTATTAACTTTAAATATAGTTTATATTACTTTAATAATCTTAAATAGTTTATTTTTATTTAGCTATTAAATAAAGCTAGTATAATACTTATATTTAATAAATATTTATTATAAATTAAAAGCATAAGTATAATAATTATTTTACTACTTAATTATAAAATACTTAAGCTTAAAAATATTACTTATACTTTTTAAAATACTATTAATAAATTTAACTTAAAAGCTTTTAAATAAAAAAATATTTAATATAGTTTTTTTTAAAAATAATTTATTTTATAAATAATTAAGATTATTATAATTATAAAAGTTTATTAAAATTATAATATTACTATTTTAAAAAATACTAATATTATTAATTTATAATTATTATAACTTTATAATATTACTTATTAAGCTATTTACTATTAATATTAAATTTAGTTTTATATATAAAAGGCTTAGCTATATAAGTAAATAATAAGTATTAAAAGCTTATTATTATTTTAATATATAATTAAATATAATTATAATTAATAACTTTTATTATAAAGTATATTATTTAGCTAAATTTAAAGCTATTATTAACTATAGCTTATTAATTAAGTTTATAAAATTTTTATAAAATATTTTTTAAAATATAATTTTAATTATATTTATTAAATATAAAAGATTAAAATAGCTTTTTATAATATAAATACCTTTATATATTATTAATAGCTAGTTTTAGCTATAACTTATAAAAATATTATAAAAAAGCTTTATATTTAAAAGTTATAAATATAAGTATTTAATAAAAGGTATAAGATTTAAATAATAATATTTAATAATATATAAAAATTTATATTTTAAAAAATATAAAACTAATTTTATAAAACTAGTTTTATTTTAAAAACTTTAATAGCTTATACTTTTTAATAAAATAGTATAAGTAAATAAGCTAATAAGACTTTTATAAACTTTAAATAAATAACTTATATTAAAATTAAATTATTTAAGACTTTATAGCCTTTATATATAAAATCTATTATATATATTTATAATTTACTATTAATATTATTTAATAAAAATAAAATATTACTTTTAAAAATAATATTTAAAGTTATTTAAGTTAAATATAAATATAATATTATTATATTAAAACTTAAAGTTATATTATATATATTAAGAAAAAGAATAATTAAAAAGTTAAAAATATAAAAACTTAGCCTAAAACTATTAAAAAATATTTAATTAATATAAAAGGCTTAAATAATTATATTTATAAGGTTTATTTATTATTAAGAAATAAAGTTATTAAATTATAAAATATAAAATTTTAAAAAATAAGTAATAAAACTCCTTTTAATTATAAAAAGCTATTATACTTATTAACTTTAAAATTTAAAAAAGGAGGTTAAATAGTTATTAGCTAAGTAATAAAATTTTAATAAAAGCCTAGTTATAAAGCTAGTTTTAATACTATTTAAAATATTATTAAGGCTAATAAAGTAGTTAATAAAAATAAAGACTTTATATATTTTAAAGTAAATAATAATAATATTCTTTAATAATAATTTTTAATTTTTATTAAATTATAAAAAAGGTAGGTATTTTTAAATCTTAAAGCTTACTTTATAAAAAGAGATATAAAACTAAATTCCTTAAGCTAACTAATTATAATATTATTTTACTTAAGGTATTACTTAAGTTAATTATAAAGTAAGATTTATAATAATAATTAAAATAGTTAAATAATATAAAAATAATAAGTTTATAAATAAATAACTTATTTTAATAATATTTATAATTATTAAAGTTAAGTAATAACTTAATAAAAGTACTAAAGTTTTTATAAATTAATATAAAGTTAAAAAAAAGCTAAATTATAAAACTAAATAATTTTTTATTATAAAAAAGTAATATTAAAGTTTAATTAAAGAAAACTTAAAGCCTAGTTAAGCTATTAAAAAATACTATTATTTTATATAATAAATAGGTTTATAATTTAAAGTATTTTATTAATAGTAATTTTATATTAAAGGCTTATTTTATTATTTATAAAAACTAGCTTTAAAAAATAAACTATTTTATAAAAGACTTTTATATTATAATAGCTTATTTAGCTTTTATTAAAGTATTTTACTTAATTATAGCTACTTAAGATTTTAAATAGTAATAATTTAATATTATTATAATATTTTTAAATATAAATATTAAAAAAAAAGTTTATATAAATTAATTTTAAGGCTTTAATAATAAATTTAAAAAAGTCTATTATTTAAAAAAAGCTTTATATAGCTACTTTAAGACTTTACTTTAATAATTTAAAAAAGCTATATAGCTTTTTATTATTATTAAATTTTAACCTTTATTATTTAAGCTTTATATTTTTAAATAAAAGAATAGTACTATTTTAATACTATATATAAATAATATAGTAATTATAATATTTAAAATATTAACTATTTATAATATATTAAAGCTAAAGTATAATATAAAAAAGTAAAAGAAAAAAAAGCTAATTAAAGTAGTATATAATACTAAATATATAATATTATAAAAGTAAGTGCTTAATTATAATTATATTTATTTTTAAACCTTTATAAAAAAAGAGGATTATTTACCTTTTTTATACTTAAAATAAAATTATAAATATATAAGTACTTTTTATTAAGGTTTTTATAACTTTATTTTATATAATTTAATATTTATATTAAATTTTATATAAAGGTATTATTATTTTATAATAAACTTATATTATAGTTTTAATAAAATACCTTTTTTTCTTTATATTATTTTAATATATTTATATATTTTTTAATATATTAAATATATTTTTCTTTTTAATAGCTTTATAACTTAGCTTATAGTTTATATATATATAATTACTTTATTTTTTTTAATTTATTTATATATTTTTATTTTTTTTTATTTATTATAATTTCTTTTTATAATATATTAGTTTATTTTTATATATTCTTTTTTCTTATAAATATAAATATTTTTTTATAATATTTTCTTTAATATATAATATTAATATAAACTTATAAAAAAAGAATAATTATATTACTTTTAAGCACTATTATAATACTATATTATTATAATAAGCCTTAAAAAATTACTAAACTTTTATAATTTTTTATATTAATTATAGTTTTTAATAATAGTAATAAAAAAAAAGGTTATTAATATAATCTTAATAAATACCCTTATATAATATACTTTTAAGTTATTTTTATTATATTATTATATTAATATAATATAGCTTAGTTTTTTATAAATATTATTTTTAAAATTTAGTATATTAAAAAAGTATAAGTAATATTATATTTTATTAAAATACTTTTATAGCTTTTATAAAGTATTATTATTATATTAAAAAGTATAAATAAAGTAATTATATTTTTTTACTTATTAAAATAAAAAATATTATAGCTATATTATAAATAATAATATTAGCTAATTTATAAAATATAATAAAACTTATTTTTTTTTTATTTTTTTATTTATTTTTTTAAGCTTATATTTAAACCTTTTAATTAGTTTATTAAAAATACCTTTTACTTTTAAAAAGTAGTTTTTTATAATATTTTTAATTTTCTTTAATTTTTTTATTAATACTTTTTATATTAATATATAAATTAAAAAGTACTTTTTATTTTATAATAATAAATATATATAAAATTAATTTTTTTTAAGTTATTATAATATACTTAAATAAGCTTTAAATTACTTTAATTATTAATTAATATTTAATATAAAGTTAAAGATTTTTATTAAAAGGTTATATTAGCTTTAAATTAATTTTATATTTTTATTAATTCTTTTATAAGTAAATAAATATAAATATATAAAAGTTTTAATATTTTTTTTATACTTTTTATATTATAATATTACTTATTTTAGCTATTAATAATATACTTTAATTTTTTATTTTTTTAATTATAATTATATAATTTTTTTTTTACTAATTATATATTCTTTTTTTTAAGTATTATTTTAATACTTTTATATTAAAAATAAAATATGCTTTTTTTATATATACTTAATAATATATATAGTAATTTATTATAAAAAACTTAATATATTATATAATAAATAATAAATATAAGTATATAATAATATATATATAAAAAGTAAAATTATATATATATTTTTTTATTATTTTTTTTAAAGTATATATTATATATAAAAGTACTATACTTTTTAATTATTAATATTTTATAATAAAATATTAAGGTATTATATTATAAAGTATACTATTTTAATAAGTAAGTAAATATTTAATAATAATAATAATAATAATAATAATAATAATAATAATAATAATAATAATAATAATAATAATTAAAAAAGTAAGTCTTTTTTTTAATTTATTTATAATTTACTATAAGTATTTAATATTAATATATTATAAAAAAATATTAATAAATATAATAATATAATACTTTATAATAAATATTATAATTATATATTAATATTTAACTTAATAAATCTTAATTATTATATTATAAAAAAATATTATTATATTAATTTTAATAAAATTATAATATATTTATTATATTATAAATAAAAATTAATATTAAGTAAGTTAAGTAATATATTATATATATTATATTATTTTATATAAAATATATATATTTATAGCTAATTTCTTAATAAAGGCTAATATTATTATAAATATAGCTATTATAAAAAATAGTATAATAAGTACTTTATAATAATAATTATATAATATTTAAATATTAATAATAAATAAAAAAGAATTATAAATAGCTTAAAATAAATATTATAATTAATTTATAAAAAAGTTTTAATTATATTTACTTTTAATATAAATATATTAAGTATAATAAAAGTATTATAAGTATTATATTTTATAACTTTTAATAATATTATCTTAATTAAAAAGTATAATATATAAATATAATATAATAATATTATTAATTTATAATATAGTCTTAAATATTATTTTTTATAAAAAAAAAACTAATAATTATTAATTTTAATAAAAAATTAATAATAAATATAATTATAATTTTAAATAATAAAAAGTTAATAATAAAATTAATAAAAAAATAAAATAAAAAGTTTATTAGTTTTTAAATTAAACTTTTTAATATTTTTAAATATATTTTTTTTAAATATATAATTAAATACTATATATTTTTAATATATTATTTTTATTATAATACTTAATAATATATTTTATTTAATTATATTTTTATACTTTTTAATTATAATATTATTAATAAAGTTAAAATATTTTAATTATTAATTATTTTTATTTAAGTAATCTTTTTATTTAATTAAATAAAGTTAGTATTTTTTTTAATACTTATATATAAAAATATACTTAACTTTATATACTTTTTTAAAAGTAAAAAAGTAATTTATTAATTTAAATAAGTATTTATTATAATTATAATACTTTTTAAAATTAATAATTTAAAAAATATTATAAATATATATATTAATAATAAAAGCTATAGTAAATATATTAATTTACTAGTTTTATAAAGTATTTAATTTAATATAAGCTAGTATATTTTTATATTAGCTTTTAAATTAAATATTATAAATTAAAGTATTTAATAAAAATAAGTATTTAATTTTTTATTTTAAAAATTTTTTAAGTTTATTTTATATTATATTATTTATTATAAGCTATAGTATTATTTTATAAAGTTATTATTATAAAATCTTAAATATTATATATTTACTAAATATACTTAATAATTAAAGTATTTATATACTTAATTTAATTTTAAATAAGTCTTAAAGCTTTTAAAATATATTTAAGTAATAAATAGCTTAAAAAGTATTTTATAAAAAAATATTTAGTTATATTATATATAAACTTAATAAAAATTAATTTAATAATTTAATTTAACTAGTTTTTATTATAAAAGGCTTTTAAATAATACTTTAAATTTATTAGGATTATAGTATGATTTTACTATAAAGGGATAACACACTTATAAGGATTTCAGTCTAAATAATAGATTATATAGGATAAGGTTATAAAAACCTTAGTATAAAGTGCTTATGTATTTATAGCATTATTTTAGGTATAAAAAAGTAAACAGTCTCCTCTTTTATAAAGGTTTAGAGATAAATACAGTTATAATTAACCACTTACCTTTATAGTGTTATATATTTAGTACTATATACTGCCTTAGTTAGCCTTCTCTTTCTTTACTTCTTTATATTATACTCTAGCTTTAATAGGTTTATCTCTCTTTTAAGAGGCAAAGAACTGTTAAGAAGAAGGATGGTAAATATAAGAAATAACAGCTATAATAACTTGCAGATATTGCAGTCTTATAGTATTAACCCCTTAGTGGTAAAAGAGGAAGAAATAAACTTATAATAAAGCAGAAATACTATAAGGAATGCGCTAACATAAGCAATAAACTATAATTAAAGCTTATTATAAGTAATAAGGAATTTATTAGCAGGAGGCTTAGAATAAAGGCATAAGCCACTTATAATAGACACTGCACTCTTTAAGATGTTTATTAAGGAGTTGTAAATATAAGCAAAAGGATTATTAAAAATGCAGAAGAAGCAGCAACTTATTAAATTTATAGAAAAGTTAATATAAGGAGAGGACCCTAAATTAAACATAGCGATATTAGGGGAGGAAGAAAAAGAGAGACCTATAAAGAAACAGGCTAATGCTATTATATTTGCAAAAGTATTATTAGCATAACCAGTATTTACTAAAAAAAGTTAGGCTAAATACTAGATATATCTTCAGGCCTTAGAAAACTAATTTAGTATGCTACTAGCAATATTTAAATTAAATAAAAATAAAATATAACTTGCAGCCTCTTTTCTTAAGGATAAGCTAGCTATAGAATAGACAGATTTTTACCTACCTAAATATAAGAACTAAAATAAAATACCTTAAGAATAATATCTTAAATACTGCATAAGCTATTTACTAAATAAAAGGATAAGAGTAATAAAAGCAGTATTAAAACTTGCCAATTTATAGCAAAGAGATAATAAGAGGTTTATAACATTCTTATATTACTATAAGACTATTATAGCAGAGATAGCCACTCCTTTACCTAATCTCTTTTAAATTAATTTCTTTATTAAAAAATGTCTACTAAAAATCCAAACTAGCATTTTTAATTAAGGCCTTTTAGGGACATAGGCTGAGATTTATAATGCAGGAGTGCAAGCAGAGTATGCAGTTTAAAAAGAGCAGGATGCAATATTATAAGAACAGCAATATAGGAATTAGCAGTTTAACTATTAAGGAAACAGTAATAACTATTAAGGCAAGCTATATATTAAGCAAGAAAATGGCTTAAGAACGCCAGAAACTTATAACAGTAGCGCCGCCACTTTAGTTAACCTAAACTTAAATATTCCAGGGGATTTAAAACCTGCATTAATATATTAGAAATATAGAAGACACTATTTACAGAAGCATTATTATGCTAAAGACTATACTATATGCAGTAATCCACACTATACCACAGAATAACACAGAAATCCAGTCAATTAATAATAATAACCAGCTACTACACTAAATACTAAACCAGTAGGTGTCTAGCAATAGGATATTAGTTCCTATCCCCTTTACTCTAGACCTAATATAGGTCCTTTATTATAATATTAGGTTTAAATTAAAATAAGAGGAGGATAGCAAAATATAAAAGCATATCTTAATAATAGAAGCAGAGTTAATATTATTAGCAAGAAAATTGCAAGAAATATGCTATTATTACCTATTAACTTTATAGCGCTAGGAGCATTTTATACACCTCCCTAAGAAATATATAGGCACTGCTAACAAAGGCTCTAACTTACTAATAATTTTAGCATAAAAAAGGAGCTACTCACAAGCTTTATAGTAGCAGATATCTATAAAAACATGATTTTAGAATCACCTTAGGCACAATAATAGAACATATTGACTTCTGCTGCTAAAAACACCCTATAATTTAATCTAGAAAAACAGAATATTAAGCTAGTTATGCTATAGGACTTGTAATATATACAGGATATATTACAAATGGCATTAGAAATCAGATCTATTAACCTGCAAACTTGGGGGTTCTTTCTAGTACAGGACATATAGCAAATAGATGCAGAGGTTATAGATAAACTTATGCCGTTATAGTATTAAGACTTTATAGACCTTGCAGACAAGAGCGCTGCAGCAAGATTAGCCCCTCTAAATAGACTAACTTATGCAATTAATCTTAAACCTAGACATAAGCCGCCCTAGGGACTAATTTATTCCCTAGTAAAGAAAGAACTGGCAGTACTTTATAAATATATCAATTATGCCTTAAAAAACGGCTGGATAACAAAATCCTTAAGTCTATATAGAGCTCCTGTATTATTTATACTAAAGAAAGGAGGAAAATTAAGGCTTTATGTAGATTATTAGGAGTTAAATAAAATTATAAAGAAAAACATTATGCCACTACTACTTATATATAAGATTCTTAATTGCTTACAAGGCATGAAAATTTTCATAAAATTAGACCTTAAAGATGCTTACTATTAAATTCATATTTAAGAAGGTAATAAAGAAAAGATAGTATAGCAATATTACTATAGACTCTTCTAGTACCAGGTGCTTCTATTTAGCTTAACTAATACACCAGCCACTTAGCAGATATATATTAACTCTATTCTTAATAGGCTTATAGACATTATATATATTATCTATCTTAATAATATTCTTATTTATAGCAGCAATAAGGATAAACATTAGCAGCATGTTTATATAGTACTAGAGCGACTATAAAAGCATAGACTTTATATTAACCTAAAGAAATGCAAGTTTTATATAAATACTGTTTTATACTTAGGATTTATTATAAGTCTAAAAGGTGTTTAAATAGAACAAGATTAAATCAAGGTCATTATAAGTTAGCCAGAACTAACATCTATTAAGGCTGTTTTAGGGTTTTTAAGGTTCTGCAATTTTTATCGCTAATTTATTAAAAATTATAGTAAAATTGCAGTTCCCCTTACTAACTTAACTAGTAGAAAGAAGGATAGATAATTCTAATTTATATACCTTAAACATAAAGCTTTCCAGACACTTAAAGATAAATTTTATAAACAGCCAGTTCTAGCATATTTCAATCCTACTGCAAGAATTTAAATTAAACCTAACATATTTAAATATGCAATTAGTGCTATTTTATTAATTCTTATTTAAGGGTAATAGCATCCTGTTATATTCTACTTATAGAAATTACACCCCTTTAAACAGCATTATGCTATACTAGATACTAAAATGCTTACTATTACTAAAGCGTTTTACATTTAAAGGCACTATATCGCTTATACTGCATTTCCTATGCAGGTGCTTACAGATTATTTAAATCATACCTACCTCGCAGTAAAGAAGAAGTTATTAATAAAGCAAGTCTCTTAACTTTAAAAGCTTGCACTATATAACTTTATAATTAAGTTCTAATCTAAGAAGGCTAATCTAGCTAACGCGCTTATAAGACATAATAACGTTTACTAAGGATAAGGGCAAGATAAGATAGCTTGCAGCTACCTTAAACCCTTCCTAGATAGATTTTATATTAATCTTAATGCAATAATAGAATATAAGGGAACCTATACTTCTGCAATATTACTAGTAATTAATGGCTTAACTCCTAGGTTATGCCTAAGGTCAGTTCTTTAAGCTAGGAGAGCTATAATTATAAATATGCAAATAGCTTACCTTTAGCATGCATTTAGGTCAGCCTTAGGGGAAGAGGCATAATAGAGCGCTACTATAATATTATAAGAAGAATAATAAACACTTAAGGAGGCATTACAGCAAGCTTAGCAAGGGGACGCCTAAACTAAGTCGCTTTTATAATCTTTTATTTCTAAAAGATCTTTTACAGATAGTATGCATAATAGAACTTTATAGTCTATTAGAACTAATTGTTTATTAAGGTTCTATAGCAGAATTTTTATCCCTTATATAATGCGCATAGAGATTCTTATGCTATTTTATAATAACCTAACAGCCAGATATTAAGGGCTGCAGCATATAATAGCAAGAATTACGCTATAATATTATTAAAAAGGTATAAAACAAGACATTAAGATATATATTAATATATGCACAGTTTGTTAAGAGATAAAGCCAAGGCACCATTAACCTTATAGTAAACTCGTTTAACTTCCCACTCTAGTATAACTATAGCAAGAGATCTCTATAAACTTTATTACAGGCTTACCTAAAGTTCTTCATAATAATAAAACATATAATTTAATTCTTATTATTATTAATTACTATACTAAGTATGCAATTTATATTCCCTGCTGCAAGAATATTACTAGCGCAGGACTTGCAGAAGCTTTCTATTACTATGTTTTTAAACTATATAAAATCCCTAATAGAATTATCTTAGACAGAGGAAGTCTTTTTACCAGCCAGTTCTAGTAAAGCTTCTACTACCTTCTTGCAGCTAAGCAATAACTTAGCACTGCATTCTATCTGCAAACAGATAGACAGACTAAGCAATAAAACCAAAATTTAGAATATTATTTAAGAGCTTTTTATAATAAAGACTAGCTTAACTAGGTTACTAAATTACCTCTTGCTAAGTTTACTTATAATACAGCTAAATATTTATTTATAAAACACTCCTTAAGTTATTTATTACTTAGCTATATCCTAAAAGCTCTAGGACTTATCTAAGAACAAGTTAAATATATAAGCGCCTTAGCTATTAAGCGCATTTAGCAAATGTATAATATCTAAGCTCTTATAGTAATAACCCTATAAGACAGCACTGCAGCCTATAATAAATAGTATAATGCTAAATAAACTTAGAAGTCTTTTAAAGTAGGAGATTAGGTGCTTATCTTTACTAAACACCTTAACCTGCAACGCCTAATATAAAAGCTTGCACAGAAATATACTAGCCTATACTAAATTAAACGCCTTATTAAGACTAGCAGACTGGCATACTAGCTGCGACTTCCCTTATTAATACATATTCACAATATCTTTAATATCACCAACCTTAAAGAGTACTATAGTTAAGATAGACATCTATCTAAACTAACAGATCATCCCTTTATGCTAGAAGAAATATATAAAGTCAAACATATTCTAGCATATAAGTACTAAGGAAAACACTAACTCTATCTAGTAAAATAGAAGGACTATCTAGATAAGGATAATTAATAGTTAAAACATTCTGACTTTACTAATAACACTATAATTAAGGAGTATAAAGACATAATAAGATAAGACATATCACTAAGCATTACCATAAGAGCAGCATAATAGAGGCACACAGCAGTTAATTACACAAAAAAAAAAAAAAAAAAAAAAAAAAAAAAAAAAAAAAGAAGCAATATGCTTAAAAACACTAAAAAGTTCAGTCTAAAAAACCAGCAAACTCCTCCTCCTTACTATCCTCCTCCCCCTCCCCTTCTACTACACTTACCACTAACTCCTTATTATCTAAAATTATAATAATACTTACTGCCAATTCTTTATTAGAACTAATAACCACAGCTTTCTCCTCTTCCTCCATTTTCACAGGGAATAACACTTAAGACTATACTATAAATCAGCAATGCCATTATACTATTACATTATATTTATATACCATGCTCTTTAACCAAGATAATGCTACTAAGGGCGACAGGGTATAACGCCTATAACACTCTTACTGCGCCTAACGTATCTGCATTAAAAGTAAATGCAGTTAAGACTCTTCTATAGACTAACCATAATATTTATTTTACACTGCTTGCAATTTTCTCTTACCTATTATTAATACCAGGATATTATGCAATTATTAGCAACTACTTACTATATTATTTACTATAATAGCCGCATTTATAATAGCGCCAGCCTTAACTAGGGAATCGGCCATAGGCATGCATATCCTATACAGGATAATATAGCGTATATAATAAACTGCTTAACCTATATAGCGTTAGTTCCTAGCCATAATATAATAAGTATATAATAATCTTACTAGCACTAATATAGTAATATCCCTCCACAGTATAGCTATTAGGATTTACTAAGTTAAATATTAATATATAATTATAGCACTTATTACAGGGTATTATATTCCTACACTTATTAGTACCTTTTTATAACGCATTAATATTAAAGTACTTATAGCAAACTATAAATAGGCAGAGGAGGGGGGGACTTGCCCCCTTAGCGGTTATTATTATTATTATTACTGTTATTAAGCATCTACCTACCTATTAGCATACTGTACCTTATAATATAACAACTTAATACTTTATTATAATGCTCTGCTAATTAAAAAGCGTAATGTTTTTATATATAATATATACCTTAAGAGAGATAGTATAAAGAAGAAAGGAAAAGAAGAAAAGGAAGAAGGGCATGCAAGATCTTGCCTTTTATATGCATGCTATTACATGCCTGCACCTGCTATTTACTGCAACGCATACCGAGTTTTTTATAATAAATTACTGCATGCGTTATTAGGCATATATGCATAAGGAAAGCATATTCTATTTTTAAACTAAATGCGCTAGGATAACGCATAGAAAGAAGGACATATAGCTAATAAAGAAAAGAATAAAGGAATAAAATCATATAACTATAACCAAAAAGGAATAAAGAACTAGAGTATGCTACTAAAAGCCAGAATAAGTAATGCTATAATGCAGAAGGCATAAAAGGAAGAGACAGAATGTTAGAACTTCTGCATATTTATATCTATCCGCTTATAGAAAGATTTAATAAAGGCGCGAAATTAATTTAAAGTTAACATAACCTCCTAATAAAAATCTCCGACTTTATGCTAAACATTATCCAGCAATTAAAGCAGTTTAAAGCCTAGTTAGGTGTATTATAGTAAATAAGGGGAAGAGGGAGATTAATCCTGCATGCGTTCGCTATTATAAAATAGAGGACGTCCCTTAGTTTATATAGCAGTTTAAGGAGTATTAACAAAGGGATTAATAAAAGGATAAGAATGCTGTAAAGGACTATTTTTTAAAGATAAAAGGTGTTTTTAATAAACTAATTAAAAAGTCTGGATGCAGGCCTAGAAAAAATTAGCAAGCAGTATAAAAGAGAAAAGAGATAAGTCCTACTATATCTTATAAAGTAGCTAATATTACTATCTACAGCATAGCCGCAGTATTTTATATATAATTAGGTAAAAGAACGCAGCCACTATATTCACACCCCTCTATATAATAATAACATTTTGCTAAAGCTATAAGCATATCTTAATATAGCGTAATATCACTTATTTCCTTCTAATATACTAAACCCTAAAGATAACGTTTATAAGGAATAGGGCTATACTATATTAGTATAATAATAAAATAAAGCTAAATAGAAGATAAACTATATAAGAGTGTCTACTAAGACTATATTAATAATATCCTTATCCTCCTCTTTATTCTTATCCTTACTATTACTATTAGGGACTGTAATAGGTAAAGGGGGTTATAGAGGTTTAGCATTCTTTTATAGCCTACTATAATGCTATGGCGCTGTAGTAGTGCTAGAAGACAGCACAGCTACCTTATTTTTGCAAGTCTACGCTAGCATTACATGCTAAGGGGGATATTACAGAAAGAATAAAAGGATAGGAAATTAGTAATTATAAAGGAGAAGGAATATATAAAAAAGGACTGCCATACTGCAAAAAGAGGTCGCAGTAAATAAACAAGAAAGAATAAAGATATAAGAATAAGTTAAAAAAAAGACAAGACAGCTATATATATATAAACCACAAAACCTATTCACAAAGCCATAAATAGAACAGGACACATCCAGTATATTAAAGAAGAAATAAAGGCGTTAGGGCAACATAAAGAAAAAAGGACATCCTGTTAGAATCACAGTATAATTTCACCATAAAGGGATAACACACTTATAAGGATTTCAGTCTAAATAATAAATTACACAGGATAAGGTTATA
This sequence comes from Trichoderma gracile, assembly GCA_020002365.1. Lineage (NCBI taxonomy): Eukaryota > Fungi > Ascomycota > Sordariomycetes > Hypocreales > Hypocreaceae > Trichoderma > Trichoderma gracile. The sequence continues at coordinate 1,950,479 of JAINEY010000006.1, forward strand.
AAAACCTTAGTATAAAGTGCTTATATATTTATAGCATTATTCTAGGTATAAAAAGGTAAACAGTCTCCTTTTTTATAAAGGTTTAGAGATAAATACAGTTATAATTAACCACCTACCTTTATAGTGTTATATATTTAGTACTACATACTGCCTTAGTCAGCCTTCTCTCTCTTCACTTCTTTATATTATACTCCAGCTTTAATAAAATTTTAATTATATTATTTAATTTATTTATTTATTTATAAATAAAATATAATATTAAATTATTACTTTATTATAAAAAAATAATAAAAGCTTTATAAAACTAGTTAATAAAAAGACTTTTTTTAATTAAAATAAGTTTATTAAGGATTTTATATAATTTAAAAATATAATAATAAAAAGCTTTTATAAATTTTATATTAATAATATTTTTATAATAAAAAATATAAATAATATATTTTATATAATAATTAATAATAATAAAAATTAAATTATATATTTTATTATTATAAAATACTTTTAGTAATTTAATAATAAAATTTATAAAAATCTTTTATTATAATTATATTAAAATAAAAAGTTATATAAATTTATTATAAAATTAATAATATTTTAATTTTATTTTTTAATAAATTATATATATATTTTAATATATATTTTAATATTTTACTTTATATTTTTTTAATATATTATAATATAATTTTTATTATAATTTACTAAAGCCTTTAATATTTAGCTATTTAATTAATATAAAATAATATAAAAATCTTTATATATATTATTAAAAAAATAGAAATTTTATTATAAAATCTTAATAAGTAATTAGTTTTAATAAATTATAAAGTTTTATTATATATATTATTTATAAAAAATCTTTTAAAAATAAAAAATTATAAAAGTAATTTAATTTAAGTATTTTTTATTAAGCTTATTATAATATTTTTTTATAATATTATACTAATACTTTATTATATTTACTTTTTTAAAGTTAACTTAAATATATATTAAAACTAAGTTATTTATATATTTATAAATATAGCTTTTTTTTACTTAAAAAAATATAATTTAAAAGTTAAGCTATTAATTATTAATAATATTTTAAAAGTATAAGTTTTTTTATATTTTATTATTATATTAAAATTAATATAAAATTTATTTAAAAATAGCTTAAAATAGCTTTAAGTTAATTTTTTTTACTTTTATTTTTAATAAATATTATTATATTTTATAAATAAATTAATTAAATTAGTCTTTTTAAATTAAAACTTAATTATAATATTATATATAATATAAACTTTTAAAATTAAAAAAATTATTTTATTAATAATTTTCTTTTATTATAAAGTAAGTATAATTTAAATAATTTATAAGTATTTATACAAAATATATAAAATATATAATATAATATTTTTAAATATAAAATACTTTAATAATAATAAGTATTTTAATATTTAATATAATATAATATTATTTATAAAAATATAATATTATTTAAAAAAATATAATTTTTTAAAAAAAATATAATAAAATACTATTACTTTTAAATAAAAATTAATAAAATAGTATTAATTATATATTTAAATATATTAAGTTTAATATAAATTTATATTATAAAATTAAAATATATTAAAACTAGTTATTTATAAAATTTATTTTTAAAAATTTAAAAAGCCTTATATTTAAAGTAAAATAAATTAATAAAAAAAATATTATTAATTAAACTAATAAAAAGAATTATAATTTTATTATAACTTTTAATAAATTAATAATAAAAATTATAAAATTTTAAAAACCTTAAAATAGCTTTAATAAATATTAATTTTAGCTAATTTATAATAATTTTAATATTATATAAATATATTATTAATATTTATTTTTATTATAATTATAAATAAAAATTTTATTAAAGTAAATAATATATATAATATTTATAAATATAATAAAAATAAAATTAATATATATTTATTAAATAACTAGTATATTAATTAAATTAAATAATAGTATTTAATATTAAAAAAGTTTATAATAATATTATTATATTATTTTTTTTATTACTTTTTTAAATATAAATTTAATAATAAGTATTTATAAAGTTTAATTTAATAAAAACTATTATATTTTAAAAATAATTAAGATTTTTATATATAAATAATAATAATATAATTATTTTTTTATAATTTTATTTGATTTTTAATAATTTATATAAAGCTTTAATTTTTTTAATATAAATACTATAAAAGCTTTATATAAACTTAAGAATTTTATTATTTAGCTATTTTTTAAAGTATAATTAATATATTTATAAAATATTATTAGTTTTTTTTTATTAAAAATAAATTAATTTTTAAAATAGCTTATATTTAAGTTTAAAATTAATAATATATATTAATTTATTTAAAAAAGCTAGTTATATTATAATATTTTTATTTATAAAATTTATAAAGTTTTAATATTATAATTATATAAGTTTATTTATAAACTTTATATTTATTTATTATATATTTTATATTAAAAAATCTTTATATTTATAAATTAATAAATTTAATTTTTAATATTATTTATAATATATTTTATATATATAATAAGTTTTATAATATAATTAGCTTAATATTTTATTTTTTAATTTAAATTATAAAGTATTTTTAATAATAAAAGTTAATATATTTTATTATTATACTTAAAGTAATTTTAAAATAATATTTTTATAAATATTTATTATAATAAAATTTATAAATAATTTCTTTTTATATTATAATTATTAATAAGTTAAAGCCTTTATTAATAATATTTATATATTTTTTAAAAAAGTATATAAAATACTTTTAATATTATAAAATTAATAAATAATAATAATATATTTTTTATAATTTTTTTATTAATAATATTAACTTTATTTTATTATTAAAATATACTTTTATATTTTTTTTTTAATTTAAACTTAATATTATAATAATAAGCTTATATTAAATTTAAATTAAAAAAAATAAAAATTAATATTTTATTATTAAATATTTATTAATTTAATATTTAATATAATAGCTAGTTAATATTATTAATTAATTAAATTTTTAAATTATTTTATAATATAATATAAATTATTATATATAATATAATTTTTAATATAATAATACTTTTATAAATAATATTTTTTATATTTTTAATATATTAATATAAGTTTTAATTTTTTTAAAATATTTAAATTTATATTAATTAAAATAATAGTAATATTATTATAAGTTTTTAATATTTTTAAATTATTTTTTTACTTAATATATAGCTTACTTTAATTATTATTATTATTATTTTAATAATTAAACTATTAATTTTTTTATTATTATTTTTATAATATTATATTTTACTTTTTTTTTAATTATATATTTTACTTATACTTTTATATTATAAATTTTAATTTATATTTTTAAAAGGCTTTAATTAAAAATACTAATTTAAATTTTTAATAAATACTTTTTAATAAAAACCTTAATATAAAAAAAATTAAATAAAAAAATAATTACTTTTATTATAATAATTTTATAATTATATAAGAATATAATAAATTTTTTATTATTCTTTTATTATAAATTAATAAGTTTAAAAGCTGCTTTTATTAATTATATCTTTTTATTTAATAAATAACTTATATAATATTTAAAATATTACTTTTAAAATATTTTAATTTAATTTTTATATTTAAGTAAGTAAAAATTTATTTATTTTATTATTAGTTTATTTTTTTTAAAAAAAAGCTATAAGTTATATTTTATATTTATTTAATTTAAATATTATTAATAATATATTAAATTAATTTTTTAAAGCTTTAAAATATTATTAATATTTAGCTTAACTTTTTTAAATAAATATTAGTTATATTAATAATATTTTTATAAATATAATAATATTAGCTTATTTTTTTATAAATCTTTTTTTATTTTTTTTAATATTAATATATTTACTTTAAGATTTTTTTTTATATTAATTTTTTTATAAATTTAATAAGTTATTACTTTTTTTTATATTTTTAATACTTTTTTTATTTATATTTATAATTTTTTAATATATATATTTTAATAAGTATAGGATTTATTATAAATAACTTATATTTTTATTTTAAGCTTTTTATTAATAAGTTTTATATTATTTAAAATAAGTTTTAATTATTATTTATTACTTATATTATTATATTTTTTATAATATTTTTATTTTATTATAAGTTTATTTTTTTTATTAAAAGGTTAATATTTTAAAATTATAATATTTATAATTTATTATAATTATTATTTTTTATATTTATTATTTTTTAATAGTTTTCTTTTAAAAAAAATAAACTTATTAAAGCTAAAGTATAATATAAAAAAGTAAAAAAAAAGGCTAATTAAAGTAATATATAATATTAAATATATAATATTATAAAAATAAATATTTAATTATAATTATATTTATTTTTAACTTTTTATAAAAAAAAGCTATTTACTTTTTTTATTTTAAAATAATATTATAACTATATAAATAGTTTATATTAAAATTTTTATAATTTTATTTTTTATAATTTAATATTTATATTAAATTTTATATAAAGGTATTATCTTTTTATAATAAAATTATACTATAGTTTTAATACTTAATTAAATAATTTTATATAATATAAATCTTTTTTAAATTTTTTATAATAATAAAATAATAAATTATATTTAATAATAAATTTATAATTTAATTAAGTTTTTTAATAAAGGGTTTTTATATTTATAAAAAGTATATTAAAAACTAAAAATTTATTTAAAATAGTTAAGTAATTTATAATATAATTTAAACTTAAAATAATTATTAATAATATAAATATTAATATTTAAAATAATAATTTTATTAAAATTATACTTTTACTTATATATTAATTTTAAAATAAGTTTAATTATTTACTTAATAATATTTAAAGCTTTTTTTTTAAGTTAAAGAATTATAAAAAAAAATTATTAATAAATTTTTTAAAATATAATATTTTAAAATAGTTTTTAATATATTATTAAAATTTATTAATATATAAATTTATAATATTTAAAAAGTATATTACTTTTATTATAAAACCTTTTTTTTAATAAAAGTATTTTAATTTATTATTTTTATTAATATATTTAAAAATTAAAAATTTATATATAATTTTATATAATTTTTTAATAAGTTTAATTTATTTAAAGCTATATTTTAATTTTTTATATTTAAAAATACTTTATAAATATATTATTAAAAGATTATTTAATAATATATTTATATAATAAGTAATAATATTAATTATATATATATAAGTAGTTTTTTATATAAAATTTATAAAAATAAAAGTATTTTATATATTTATTTATTAAAAATAAGTATTTATAAAAAAGCCTTAATAATAAGCTTTAAAAGTTTTAATAATATTTTAATAATAAGTTTATATATTACTAAATAGTAAAATATAATAAAGTTAAATATATAAGGTTTTTTATAAATTTTTAATAAGTTAGTAAATATTAAAAAAAATATATATTATTTAAATAATTATAAAAATTATAATTATTATTTTATTAATTTATAAAAATTATATAAGTATTTTAAATTAATACTTAAAAGTGCTTTTATATTATATTAAGCTTAAATATTAATAATAATAATATTATTTTATAATATTTAATTATATATATTAAAATTTTACTTAAAGGATTCTTTTACTTTTTTATAATATTATAATAAGAAATATAATTATAACTTTTAAATTATTATTAAATATTATAGTTAATAACTTATTATAAAATTAAGGATTTATAAATATATTATATTATAACTTTATTTTTAAAAACTTTTAATAAAGTATTAATAAATTTTAATTAATTAAGTAAGTTAAAAACTTTTTATTAAAGGCTTTATTAAAAGGCTATTTATATATTAGCTTTATAAAATATATAATATATTAATATATTAGCTTTATAAAATATATAATATATTAATATAATAGTAATATTTATAAAATATATAAAAATATTAAGATATAAAAGCTTTACCTTACTTTAGCCTTTTTTTATTATAATATATAAAAGCTTTTACTTACCCTTTAATAATATACCTTAAGTAAAAGTTAATATACCTTTTAATACTTATTTAATAACTATTTTATAATAATTCTTTTACTTTTTTTACTATTATTTAAGTAAAAAAAAGCTTAAATTATAATATTTACTTACTACTTATAATATAATGCCTTTATTATTATACTTTTTTAAACTATACTTAAACTAACCTTAATTATTAAATTATAAAATAATATTATAAGTATAATAATATAAAATGCCTTTATATTAAAAAGTAATATTATAAACTTAAAGCTTATTTATAAAACTATATTAACTAATATTAAAAAAGAGATTAAAATATAATAAATTTAAAAAACTACTTAAGCTATTATAAATTATATTTAGTAATTAAAATAATTAATTACCTTTTATAAAAAGAAATAAAAGTTATTTTATACTTTAGCCTTAAAAAATAATAACCTTTTAAACTATTATATAACTTTTTATAATTCCTTTTTAAATTTAAATAAAAAAATAAAAGTTAAGTATATTTAATAATTTTAAGTTAAGGTTAACTTTTAAATATATAATAAATAGTTAAGTAATTTATAATAAGCCTTTAATAAAGCCTTTATAAAATATTATAAAAATAATAAAAAAATTCTTTTTATATTAAATAATATAAATAGTAAATACTATATATATTAAAAATAATACCTTAATAAAAAAAAAGCTAAAGCTATAAGTTTTAAAAATAATTAAAATAAATTTAAAAAATAAAGTAATATTTTTTTAAATAATATAGCTTATTAAGACTTTTTTTATATTTTATTACTTAATAATACTTATTAATAAAATAACTAGTTTTTAAAAAAGTTTTATATTTATTTTAACTCTTTTAAAAAATACTTTTTAATTTAAAATAAAAAGTAATAAGCTTTTAACTTTTATATTAAGCTTTATTTTAAATTATAAACTTATATTAAAATATATTATAAAAATATTTTTATAATTAAAAAAAATAGTTTTTTTAGCTAATTACTTTTAAAACTTTTTAAAGCCTTATTATAAAAAAAAATAAAAAAATTAATAAAATAATAATATAACCTTAATAAACCTTAAATAATATTACTTTAATTATATTATATACTCTTAACCTTATAATAAAAATAAAGTAAACCTTAATTATACTTTAGTTAATAATAACTAATACTTTTTAAATAAGAACTTTAAATACTTTATTTATAAAAGCCTTATATACTTTATTAAATAGTATTTATAATAAAGTAAAAAAAAGTTAAAAAATTAAAAGTAATTAAAGTAATTACTTATACTTTAATTACCTTTTTAAAAATATAAGTAAAATAATAAATTTAAATATTAATAAAAATATAAAAATAAAACCTTATTAAAACTTATATAATTTTAAATTATAATATAATTATAAACTTTATTAATATTTTCTTTACTTAAGCTTAAGGATTATAATAAGTATTTATTAATTACCTTTTAGTATTAATTAATATTATAAAGCTAGGCCTTTTTAATTATAAAATATAAAAAGTTCCTTTTTATATTTTTAATACTTAAAGTATTATTTATAAATTTATATAAGTATATATTATTATTAATTAAAACCTAAAGGTAAAAAAAAACCTTATTTTATTAAAAATACTTATAATAGTTAATAAATATATAAATATATTATAAACTTAAGAATAATAATTTAAAATTATAAAAAAATAAGTTTAAAAAATTTAACTTTAAAAGTTATTTTAAGCTATAAAAAAAGGTATTTTTATTTTTTTTTATAACTTTTTAAAAATATAAAATTAATATTAAAAAAGAGTTTATTATAAAAAATAACCTAAAGCTACTTAATATTCTTAAAAAATTAAAAGGCTTTAAAAATATTTTTAATAATAAGTAATTAAGTACCTTTTTTATTTATAAAGTAATTAAATATAAAATTCCTTTACTTTTAAGTATTACTTCTTTTTATAATAGTATTTACCTTTTTTTTTATAAAAGCTTTAAGTATTATAAAAGTACTTAAATAAGAATTTAAATACTAGCTATATATAACCTTTATAAAGTCTTACTAAGGCTTTAATTCTTTTTATTTTAAAAAAAAATAAATCCTTTTAATTATATATAAATTATTAAGGTTTTAATATTATTACTTAAAAGAATTATTACCCTTTACCTTTTATTTTAAAATTACTTAATTAATATAATAAAATATAGTTCTTTTTTAAAATTAATATATAGAATATATATTATTATATTTATATAAAAAAAGAAAAAAAATAAAAAATAGCTTTTTATATATAATATAGTTATTATAAATTCTTTATAATACTTATAAGACTTATAAATACCTTAGCTATATTTTAATATTATATATATAATATATTAAAAAGACTAGTTAATATTATTTATATAGTTTACTTAAATAATATTTTTATTTTTTTTAAAATTAAAAAAAATATATATAAAGTATATTTAATAAATGCTTAAAAGGCTTTAAAATATATAATTATATACTAAAGCTTTTAAATACTTTTTTTATAAAAACTAAATAAAATTCCTAAGCTTTATTTTATTTATTAAAGGAATTATTATAAACTTTAAATTAATTAAGTTTATTTAAACCTAGCTTAAGTTATAAAGCTATTATAAAATTTAAGTCTTTTTAAGCTTTTATAACTTTTATTACTAGTTTATTTAAAAATACTTAAATATAGCTTAACTTTTAACCTTTTTATTAAAAGGTAATAAAAATAAAAAAAAGCTAAAAAAACTAATATTAAACTTAAAAAAAAGGCTATATTTTTTTAATTATAAAATAAATTTAGTAAAGTACTTTTATTATAATATTTTAACTTTAAAAAGCTAATATATATTAAGACTAATACTTTAAAATATATAATAATAAGTATTTTATTTTAACTTAATAATAAAAAATAATATTATTTAATAGCCTTTTAGTTTTAAAAGTTTATATTTATAAAATAAAACTATAGTATATTAAATTAAAAAATATTTATTATTATTAAGTTTTTTAAATATTAATAATATTATATTAAAAAAGTATTAAATTTAATAAAAGTATTATTAAATTATAATAACCTTTAGTCTTTTATAAAAAAGCTAAAGCTAAATAAATATTAAGTATAGTAATATATAAAACTAATATTATTTTACTTTATAATTAAGTATTATATTAAAAAAAGTAATTTAATAAATACTTTTTTAAAGTAAGTAAATTATTATAATAAATCCCTTTTAAATATTAACCTACTTTTTAACTTAATAAAATAATTATAATTATATAATAAAAAGCCTTTATAAAAAAAAAAACCTTAAATAAAAAACTAGTTTAAACTTAACTTAAAGTCTTACTTTATAAAAGTAATAAAAGTTTATATTTAGTTTATAATAATAGCTACTTAAAGTAAAACTTAAGCTAATAAAAATATAAAAAAAAAAGTTATAAACTTATTTAAACTAGCTAATTAAACTAAAGTAATAATTAATTATAAATAACTTGCTTTTTTATAAAATATTATATATATTAAAAAGGTATATAATATAAAAGTTATTAATAACCTACTAGCTTAAATTAAAAAAGTATAAAAATAAAATACTAAAGTAAAAGAATATATTATATAAATTTTAAAAAAAAATTATATAAAAGTAATAAATATTAAAATATAAATTAAAAAATACTTTAATTTAAAAAATTAATATATATTCTTAAAAATAAGCTACTTTATAAAAAACTCTTAAAGTTATATTATAATAATTTATTAGCAGGCTATTTTAATAAAAAATAAACTTTAGCTTTTTTTAAATAAAAATTTTAATAATATAAAATAAATTAAAAGGTTTAAGCTTATATTAAGAAATACTAGATTTATTAAAAAAATATAATTTAAAAGCATTAGCTTTATAATAAGCTTAAATCTTTATTAATTTTTAACTGCTTTTAAAAGGAGATTAATATAAATTTTATTATAGGCCTTTTAATAATAATATATAAAGGTAAGGAAGTTAATATAATTTTAGTAATTATAAATTAATTTTTAAAATATATATTATTTTTTTTTATATTTATTATAATTAATATTATATAGCTAGCTAAGCTTTTTTATAAAAAAATAAAGCTTTAATATAAACTAGTTAAAAGAATTATATTAAATAAAAAAAGTATTTTTATAAGTAAATTCTAGTTAAAATTATACTTTTACTTAAAGATTTATTAATAACTTTTTATTATCTTTTACTTTTAAATTAATAAATAAACTAAAAGAATAAACTAAATATTAAAATATTATTTATAATACTTTATAAAAACTTAATAAATAATTTAGCTAAATCTTTTATAAAATATATAATAAGTATATAATAATATTAAAAGTATAATAATTAAAATAAGTTTATATAAGGCTATATTTAAATATAATATAAATTTTTATATAAATATTAAAAATAATATTATAAAAAGAAAGGTATTAAGTATATAAGTAAAAATAAAAAAACTTATATAGCTTTATTAATAATTAAAAATATAAATAGTAAATTATAATAAAAAGAATAATAATTTAATATAATAAAAAATACTAAAAGCTAACTTTAAAAAAAAGGACTTAGTTAAATTATTAATAAAGAATTTTAAGTTAAAAAAGAAAAAAAAAAAGCTAGTGCTTAAATTTATTAAACCTTTTTAAATTTTAAAAAAGATTAAAAACTAAATATATAAGCTAGCCTTATTTAAATAATATAATTATATTTATAATATATTTTATATAAGCCTTTTAAAGCTATAAATAAAAGATTTTTAAAAAAATAAAAAAACCTTATTAATACCTTTTTTAAAAAAAAATAATAAAAAATAAAAAGTTAAAAAGGTCTTTAATAATAAAGCTATTTAAAGTAAACTCTACTACTTAATTAAGTAAAAAGGCTAGCCTTTTAAATATAATTAATAAATAGCTAAGGAAAATATAAGTAATATTATAAAGCTTATTAAAAAGTACTAGTAAGTAAAGGTAAAATTAAAATAAAAGGTAAAGAAAATATAAGTAAAAAATTAATAAAAACTTTAATAATAAAAATACTTAATAAAAAAATAATATAATAGAAATTTTTATTATTTATTATTAACTACCTAGCTTAGCCTTATAAATAACCTTTTAAAAAAGGTATAAAAATACTTATAATATTCTACTAATACTTAACTAATACTAGTTTTAAAGTAAAATTAGCTAGTTTATAAGTAAGTTTTTTTAAATTTATTTATTTAATAGCTTTTACTAATTATTTATAATCTAGTACTAAGCCTTATATATTATTAATAATACTACTTACTAACTTATATAATATTTATTAATAAAAAGTAAGTAAGGTTATAAATTATATTACTATACTTTTTTAGCTTTTTAAATATAATTAATAAAATCTTTAATAAATTTTTAAAAAGCATTAGCTTAATAATATTATTATAAATTTATAAAAAACTTACCTTATTTTAATAATATAATAAAAAATAAGTAAATTAATAAGCTAAAAGGGTTTTATATTTAACTATTAGTAAATAATAAGTAATATAAAAAATATACTTATATTTACTTATAAAAAGATAGTTAAAGTAATACTAGGTTTTAATATTATTAAAAGTAATATATAAGTTATAGCCTAAGTATATAATAGCCTTATAACTTTTATTTAAAAAAAGGAATTTTACTTTAATATTTATATTTATATTTTTTTTTAATTTTACTACTTTAAAAAATTAAATTAAAAGGTAATATAAAATTTTAATATAATTAAATATATTATTAACTAGTATAGCTATAAGTTTACTTTTTTTAATTTTTTAATTAATATATTTATAAAAAGATTATAAAACTTATATATAATAAGTAGTATTTTTCTTAATATAATAGTAATAGTAAGTAAAGTTAATTATATTAAAAATATACTTAATAAAATTTTTATTATTATAAAAAGGTAGTTTAATAGCTAAATTATTAATATAGTTTATAATTATAGCTTAAAAGTATTTTATATACTATAAGTAGTTAATATTAAAAGGTATTATATACTTTTTATATACTTTAGTTTTATATAACTACTTATTAATAGCTTTAGCTATATATATTTAATAAGTAATTATCTTTAGTATTTAAAGGTATTTTATATAATAAGTAAGAGTGTTTTTAATAATAAAAAAGGTATTACTTTTATTATTTTATTTATTTTATAAAAAAGTAAAAAAAGTAAAAAAAGTAAAAGTATTTATTTTAGCTAAATATATATTAAGTTAGCTTAAATTTAAAATAAAAAAAAAGTCTTATACTACTTTTATATTTAATAAAAATATTATATACCTTTTTAATTTTATAAGCTATTTATAAAGTAAATTATTTAAAAAATACTATTATATAGCTAAGCTAGTTAATTAATAAATAGTCTTATTTTATAAAAAGTAAGTAAAAGTATTAAAAAAGAATATAATAAAGTTATTAAAAAATAAATAAAAAAAAAATATAAAAAATTTAAAAAAGTATAATATTAAATAATAATATATAAAATAATAAAAAAAAATAAATTTTTATTAAACTATAATATATATATAAATTATATATATTACTAAAGTTATTTAAAAAGGACTTTATTATAAATTTATTATTAAAAAAAGGGTTAACTTAATAATAAAAATACTACTTTTAAAAAAGAGAATAATTATAATAATAATACTTATAAAATATATAAGAATATTAAAGTATAAAAGCTTTACTTTACTTTAGCCCCTTTTTATTATAATATATAAAGGCTTTTACCTGCCCTTTAATAATATACCTTAAGTAAAAGTTAATATACCTTTTAATACTTACTTAATAACTATTTTATAATAATTAGCCTTATTTAGTTAATTAATTTATAAGTATAAAAGCCTATTTTTTTATATAATAGTAAATAAAAGTAATTAACCTTTTTATACTATTTATTAATATACTAAGTAATAGTAATTATAAACTTTAATTTATATTTATTATTATTTTAATTTTCTTATTAAAAGTCTATTAATAATAATAAGCTATTAATTTATTAAAATAAATAGTTAAGTTATTTATTATTAATCTTTTTTATTTATTTTTTATATATTTATATATTAAACTTTATTATTTATTTTATTTATTTTATAACTAGTTACTTTTTATAATTTATTCTCTTATAGTTTATTTTTATAATACTTATAATTAGCTTTTTTACTAATTTTAAAAACTATAATATATATAGTATTAAAATAGCTATATTATATAAGCTATTAAATATTATTATTTTTTAAAAGTAGCTATTTATATATAACTTACTTAATAAAAAATAATATAGTTTTTTTTACTTATATTATTAATATTATATTACTTAATAAGTTACTTATCTTTTACTTTTTTAATTAAATTAATAGTAAATATACTATTTATAATTTTTAATAATTTATTTAATACTAGTAGTATTAAGCTATATTAAAAAGTTCTTTTATAATTATATTAAATCTAGTCTTTAATATTAATTATCTTTTTTTTTAAATATTAATATTACTATTAAAATATATATTTAATTAACTATAGTAAATATAAAAAAATAATATAAAAAAAACTTTATTTTTTTAATAATATAAGCTTTTATTTTTTTTATTTTTAATAATATTAATAATATACTTACTGCTTTTAATAGTAATTTAATATTATTTTTACTTATCTTACTTTAGCTAACTTTAAGTAAAAAGTATATATTTATTATATTATAGCTAAATTTCCTTTTACTTTTATTATTATTAAAACCTTCTTTTACTTTTTAATATTAATTAATAAGTATATAAGTTAATTTACCTTACTAATTATTATTTATAATATAAAAAGTAAATATTTATAATTTAAAACTCTTAAATAAGTATATTTAAATATTATTTTTAATAACTTTATTTTTTTTTTACTTTTTTTTTTTACTTTATTTAATATATTTATACTAGTTATAAAGCTATTTAATAATAAACTTACTAGCATTTTATTAATTATACTATTTAATAACTAGTTTAATTATTTTTTTAAATACTTATTAAATACTATAGCTTTATAAAGTATTTTTTTAAATAGTATTAAAAATAATTAAATAATTACTTATATTAACTACTTTAACTTAAAAGTTAAAAATAATACTATTAATAATAATATAGTTATTTAAAATATAATTAATTATTTTATAAAAAGTATTTAAAATAATATTATTATTAATAAATATTATAGCTATATTATATTAAACTTTTTATAGCTTTTATATAAACTAGCACTTTATTAATAAAGTTTTTTATTATTTTTATAAAAAAAAGTATTAAATTAAATAATTAGTTAATAATTAAATTATTATATTAATTAAATAATTTTAGCTAAATTAAGTAAATATAATAACTTAATTTATAAAGTAATAGTATATAAATAATAATTATTAAGCTAATTTAAATATTTACTTATAAGTTATAAAATTCTTTTACTTAGCTATAATAATAAGATTTATTATTAATAAATAGTAACTTTTATAATTATACTTTTATATTAGCCTATTACTTTATAAGCTTATTTTTAAACCTTATAAAATTATATTTAAAAATAATTACTTAAAATATTTTAAAAATAAATAGTAAGCTAAAACTTTAATATTAACTGCCTTTATTAATAAAAATTTAAAATAATAGTTTTATATAAATATACTATAAGTAATTTAAATATTATATAATAAGCATTTACTTACTTTTTTAACTACCTTTTTTATTAATATTATAATAAATTAAAGTACTTATTATAATAATAATTAAATAAAATAATAAGCCTTAAATTAATAACTTACTAGCTAATAGTTTAAGTAAAATATATAAAAAAAGATTACTTAATTTTAGCTATATATAAAAAGTAGCTAAATATAATTTTAATATAATAAAAGTAGAAATAATTTTAAATAAATATAATATAATTATAATTATAAAAATACTAAATATAAATAATTTTAAAAAATAAAAAATATTAAAATAAGTATTTTAATAATTAAAATTAATAATAATATTATTATTAATTAAGGTTTTTAAATAACTTTATATATTTTAAAAATATAAAAGATATTTATATTAATATTAAGAACTTAATAGTAAAAAAAATAAAGTTAAAGCTTAATTATTAAAAATACTAAATAATTAAAAAGTTTAAATAGTTTAATTATAAAAATAATATAATTAAAAATAAAACTATTTTTACTTATTTTATTTATAAACTATTTATAATATTATACTAGTTTAATAATTATTAAAGTAATAAAACTATTTTACTTTTTTAAATTATATTAATACTAAAACTTAATAATAAAGTTATTTTAAATATATTAATATATATATATTAAAAATATTAAGAAAAATTCCTTTTATACTTTAAACTTATATATAATATATATTTTAATAAATATAGCTATTAATAAATAAGCTTTAAATTAAAGTTTTAATTAAAATAAGTTATAAAAGTATAGCTATTTAAATAAAATATACTTAACTACTATACTTATATATAAATAAGTATATAGTTTAACTTAAAGTTAAAAAAGTTAATTATTATAATAAACTTTAAATATTTAAAATTTATTATAAATAAAAACTAGTTTTATAAGCACTTTTTAAATATTATATACTTTTAAATAAATATACTTAATATAATAAATTATATAAATAAAAATATTATTATAATATAAAAAGCTAAGTTTAACTTTTATATTTAAGGTTTTAAAAATAGTATATTAAGTTATATATACTTTTATATAAAAGGTTAGCTTAAAAAAACCTAAAGCTTAATATTTTACTTAATATTAATTTTCTTTATTAATATAAGATTAATTTATTAATAGTTAATAATTATATAATAATAAAAGTAGCTTATAATACTTATATATTAATTTAAAGTTATTATAAATAAAACTAGGCTATATAATAAGTAATTATTAATAAATAATTTATAATTTTATTATAAGTATTAATATATATACTAGTTTATTATAAGCTATTAATTAAAATAAATAAATATAATAATATATAAATATATTATTTTATTATAATAGCTTTTAATATTATTAATTATATTAATATTATATTTATTACTTACTTAAATAATTTAAATAATTAAGTTTTAATTATAAATATAATAAATACTTTATTAACTTTTTATTATAAGTAAAAGGTTAATATAATTATAAACTATAATATAATAGCTTACTTTATAATTTTATATACTTAAGTATATACTTTATAAAAATATTAAGTAAATAAGTAGTTATTAAAAATTAATATAAATAGTATTTTTATAAATAGTTTTATTATAATTAATAAAAAAATATAAAGTTAACTTATTAAACTATTACTTAAAGCTACTTAAAAAAGTAAAAATAAATAAAAAAACTTATAAATATTTATAAATATATTTTAATAAATAAAGTTTAAGTTTATATAAAAAATAAATATAAAGCTAATTAGCTTTAAAGAATTATTAAGGATTATAATATATAATATAATTATAATATTATTTCTTTATTAAAAAAATAAAAAATAAAAATATTACTTATTAATAATTAGTAAATATTTAAAATACTTATATAATTATACTTTTTAAATATAAAAAAACTATAAGTTTATTAATAATATATTAAATAACTTATATATATAAAAATAAGTATTATAAATATATTAACTTATACTTTTAATATTTTTAATTTTTATTATTTAATAAATAATTTATAAAAAAAAAATATATAATTATAAACTTAAAATCTTTTAATAAAATTATAATATTAAATATATACTTTATACTTTTATAAAAAAAATTATTACTAGTTTAAAAAGTAAAAAGTATATTATTATATTAAATACCTTAGCTTTTTTTTATTAATTACTTATTTACTTTAAATATAAAAATTATATAGTTTTAATTAGTTTATAAAGGCTAAAAATATTATATATAATATTAATAAGCTATAAAAACTTATTACTATTTACTTAAAGATTTATAAACTAAAGGCTTTATTTATTTAAATAGTTTATATATATTTATATTAATAATATAATTATTTTTAATAATATATTTAAATAATATTATTAATATTTATAAATTATTTTTAAGCTATTTTTTAATATTTAATTAGTAATTTAATTATAAAAGTCCTTTTATAATTATTTATTTATTTAATTACTAAGCTTTAAGGTTAATACTTTAAAATTATTAATTACTTAAAAGTAAATAAATATAATTTAAAAAATCTAAATACTACTTAATTTTATTAACTTAAAAATATACTTAAGTATAGTAACTTTTATATATAAGTTTATTTATAAATTTTAAATAAAAGTAAAACTTTTTTAAAAAAAAATAAAGTTATTTATTAAACTTTAAAAAAAAAATAAAAAATAGTAAATATTAATAAAAAAGTATAATACTTTAAGCTATAATAAGTTATTTTTATATTTATAATATTAAAATAAGAATTTTTTTAGCTTTTTTAAAATAAGTTTATATTTAGTATATATTTTTATTATTATAATTTAATAAAATAAATATTTTTTAAGCTAAATACTAGTAATTAAAATATAAAAGTATTTATTTTTTATTTTAAATAAGATTATTAAATAGCTTTAATAATACTAATTAATTAAATTTAATTAATTATATTTTTTAACTATTTTCTTTATAAAGTAAAATATTAATATAAACTAATTAAGCTAAAAGTTACTTATTTTATTTAAATAATAAAAAAGATATAAATATTAATTTAATTTTATTAATAGCTAGTTATTATTTTAATTAATTATTAAGCTATAAAAAAAATTATTAATTATATTATAATATTAATATTTAACTTAGTTAAAGTAAATTAATAATTAATAAGTACTTTAATATATTTTAGCTAGTTTTAATTAAATATTTACTATATTTTTAATAAAATTAATTTAATATTAAATATACTTTTTAAGCTATTAGCTAATTTAAATACTTTTTAATTTATAAATAAAAAGACTAGTAAATTAAATAATATATAAAATTTAAATACTTATTATATATTAATAAAACTGCTTATTATAAATAAGCTAAAAAAATTTAAAAAAAAATATAAAACTAATTATTATTTTAATATTATAAAAAATATAATTAATAAAAATAAAAAAAATAAAATAAACTAAAAAAATTAATTAAATAAAATTAATAAATAGTAATATTATATAAAAATTAAAAATAATAGCTAGTTTATATATCTTTTTTTTAAAAAAATAGCTTACTATATAAAAAAAAATAAAAATAGCTAGGCCTATTTATATATTTTATTTAATTATATTAAGAAGGTTTTTTAGCTAGCTTATAATACTTAGTTTTATTTTAACTTAAAAAAAATACTTATAATATTAAATAAATTTAGTATTTTATAATTAGTTAAATAATTATAATAATATATTACTTACTATTTAACTTATTTTATAAATTAAAAAAATATAGCTAAATCTTTTAATAAAATATAATTTATTTAAGTACTAGCTTAACTATTTTATATAATAATAATAAACTTTATTATAAAAATACTATTAAAAAAACTTAAATTCTTTTAAAAAATTAATAAATATAACTACTTATTAAATACTATACTTATAATTACTTATAAATAAAGCTAAAAAACACTTTTAATTTTTAGCTTAATAAAATATATAGCTTAATAATAAGCTATTTTTTTTTTATATACTGCTTTTTTATAATTAAGATATACTTAAGGTTATTATTAATAATAAAGGCTTAAAGTTTATATTTAATTTTTAAAAGTAACTTTTTATTATATTAATAATTAAGTTAATTATTAAAATAATATATTATTCTTAAATAAATAAAATATTAAAAGTTAAAATTAAATAATTAAAATAACTTTATAATATTATATTATAATTAGTAATATTTTATAACTAAAAGTTATATTAATACTATAGTTTTATTTTAATAATATAATTAGTATATTATTAAGTTAGTCTTTTAATAAGTTAATAATAAGATTTAAGCTTAATAAGCTATTAAATATTTTAAAAAAAACTAATAACTTAATTAAAAAGCAGTAAATACCCTTTAGCTATTATATATATAAAAGGCTAAGCACTTAATAAAAAAAGTAATAATACTTATTAAATAAATATATAATTAATAGTATAATTTAATTAAGTTTAAAGTTAAAAATAAAGTATTTTTTAAATTATATAAAAAATACTATTTTTTAAAAAAACTACTATATAAATAGTTATATTAATATATAAGCCTATTTAAGGTTTTTTAATAAATTAGTCCCTTAGCCTATTAATTAAAACTCTTTTTTTATTAAAAGGTTTATAATATAATATTAATTACTTATCTTTTTTTAACTTTAATTATATTAAATTTATTTAATAAATAAGTATTATTATTAAAAAGAATTATAATTAATAAAAATAAATAATATAAAGTAAATAAAATTATTAACTAATACCTTAATAAGTAAAAAAAAATTACTAAATAAAATACTTAATAAAGTAAAAGAATTATAATTTTTATAAAAATTAATAAATTAAATAAAAAAAACTTATTTAAATAGCTAAAAACTTAATATAATAATATAATTAATAAAAGCCTTTTAAAAAGCTTTTACTAAACCTTTAAAGTATAAAAGTATAAAAAATTCTTAAAATAAATATTTAAGTATAAATTTTTAATAAAATAATAATAAAATAATTAAATAGCTATTAGCTAATTATATATATTATATATTATTATATATTATAATACTTACTACTTATAATTAAGTATATATTTATTTAGCTTTTTTTTTTATATTATTATTTTTTAGTTTTAAAACTAACTATTTTAATTATACTTATATATATAAACTACTTACTTAAAAACTATTTATAAAATATTATAAAGTAAAAAAAATATATTAAGCCTAGTTATTTAAGTATTATTATTTATAAGCTAAATAAATTAATAACTTAAAAGGTATAAAAAATATAAAAAATATTAAAAAGGCTATATTAATAATTATATATTTATTTTATTATTAAATACTAATATTTACCTTTATTTAAAAAAACTTATTAAATATACTTTTAAATTACTTTAACTTAAGCTTAAAGACTTTATAAACTATTATAATATATATATTAATAAATATATTAATTTTAATATTTTACTAGCTATTATTTAGTTAAAATAAGGCAGCTATAAAATATATAAAAAAAAACTAAAAAAGGTTTATAATTTAATAAAAGTATATAATAATTATTATATTATTAATATACTAATTATTATTTATATTATTATTATTTATAAGTTTTACTTTTTAAAGCTTAATAAAAATAATAATATTACTAATTATATTATTAATTATAAAGTATTTAAGTTTACTTATATATTTATTATAAACTAAAAGCTTAATAATTATTAAATTAAACTAATTAATTAAATTTATAAAGTAGTTTAACTTTATTTAATTATTATTAATAATAGTAATATATTAATAGTTTTTAATAATAAAGTTATTATAAATATAATAAGTTAAAATATAATAGGCTTTATAAAATATTATTAATAATTTTAAGTAATTTAAGTTAAATTTTATAAATTAATATTACTTATTATTATTATTTAATATATTTTATAAAAGCTAAATTATATAAAAGTAAAATAATATATTATTTTACTTTTTTATAAAATTTTTATAAAAAAATAAAACTTTATTACTAATAGTTAATTATAATATAAGCTAATAAATAAATTAATAATAGTTTTATTAAAAAAAACTAAGGCTAAGATTAAAATATAAGCTATATAAGTAAGCTTTAAAAATACCTTATAGCTATTAAAAAAATATAAAAATAATAACTTAATAATAATAACTTTAAAAAAAAGTTTATAAACTTTTAAGTATTTTAAAATAATTATTAAAACTAATAAATAATTTAATTAAAAATTACTTAAGCTAATTAAAAATAAAATAATTAAAGGCTATTTTATTATTTATATAAAAGGAATTATATATAAAATTAAAGATTATATTAATTAAATTAAAAAGAAATATTAATAATAAAGTAAAATACTATAAGTAATACTAAATTACCCCTTAAAGTATAAAATTGCCTTAAAAATTAAAAAAAATACTAGAATTAAATTCCTTAAGGTTATTTTACTCTTACTATAATAGTATATTAGCTATAAGACGCCCTTATAAAAAATATAAAAAAGGAAGAAGTTTTAATAATAGTAAATAAAAAAAAGCCAGGCTTATATAAAGTATTTACTACTTAAATATAAAAATTAAAAAGTTTATAAATAGTAATTAAAATAATACTATTATAAAAAATAATTTAATTAATATAAAGGATATTAATTACTTAATTTACTTTAAAATTATAAAAATTATTTTAAAACTAGATTTTAAAAAAGTATAAGTAATTATTTATAAAAAGCTTAATATAGCTATAATATAAGACTATAATATAACCTTTATTTAAATTATTAAAAGTAATTTTAAAAACTTTATTAAAAAAGTTATTATTAAAAAAAAGCCTTAAAAACTACTAACTTAAGCTAATATTTTAGCTAGCCTTTTAAAGCAGTAGCTATATAAACCCCTTTTAAAGCTAGTCTTTATTAAACTTAATTATAAAGTTATAATTATTAACTTTTTTATTACTAAACCCCTTAAATAATAATCCTTAATTAAAATTATTTAAGTAATTAATACTACTATTTATATTAATAATACTATAGCTATATATTAGCTTTTTAATAAAAATATTATAATTATATTTAAAAAGCTAGCTAAAAAATATAAATATAATACTGCTTAGCCTTAAATTATATTTAGCTTAAAAGTAAAGCTATTTTAATATATATAAATATTAATTACTTACTAAATCCCCTTTTTTTATATTATTAATTTTAAAAATAATAAATTAAAAAGTATATTAAAAAAAGCTAATAATATTACTATTATAAAAGTTTATATAAAGTAAAACTATTATAAAAATATTATAAAAGTAATATTAATATTAAGTATAAATAATATTTAATAAGCTAACTATTTTTATAATTAAAGACTTATTTTTAATGCCTAACTATTTAATATTAAACCTTTTATTAAAAAAATATAGCTTTATTAATATTATTATTATTTTTAAATTAGCTATATTATAAAATATTATAAGGTAACCTTTTAATATAGCTACTATAATATTACTTTATATATAAATAAAAAGTATATTATAAAAAAACTAACTTACTTTTTTTATAATAGCTTATACTTAATATAATTATAAACTTATTTAAAAGTTTAAAAGTAAATAGCTTATATATAAAAAGCCTATACTTAATACTTATACTACTTTACTAAACCTTTTTAAAAAAATAAAAATACCTTTACCTTTTTTACTTAAGCTATACTTATATTAGTTTTATTATAATTTACCTTTAGCTATTTTTAAAAAACCTTAGGCTTTTTTTAAGTTATAATTATTAATAATTATAAATACTTTTAAAAAGACTTTTTTATATTAACTACTTACTTATTAAGCTTATTTAATAGCCTTTTTAATATTAACTTACTTATATTATAAAATTAATAAGGTTTTTTTAATAAAACCTAAGTAAATTCTTAAGGCTTATTTATTTAGCCTTAGTAAATAAAAAAAGCTTTAATATTATAGCCTTTTAAAAACCTTAAGCTATATTATTACTTTACTTTAACTATAACTTACTATACTTAGGCTAAAGTAATTATACTTTAATAAATAAAAAAGGTAAAGCTATTATTTATATATATAAATAATATAGCCTTAAAATATAAATAATAAAAGCTTAATATAATTAATATAATATTATATTTATTAAAATTAATATTATAATATTTTTTATTTACTTTTTAATATTTATTTATAATATATTATAAACTAGTCTTTTAATAAAACTTTTTAAAAAACTAGTTTAAAACTAGTATATTTTTTTAAAAGACTTTAACTTATACTACCTTATATAAGACTTATATAATAAAACTATATTTAAAAGCTATATTTTAACCTTATTAATAGCTTAATAATAGCTTAAACTTTTTACTTTTAAAAATAAAGTAATATACTATATTAAAAATATTTATAATAATATTATTAACTTAATATAAGTAAGTTATAACTTACTAGCAGCTTATAATAATAGTTATTACTTAGCTAGCTTTAATTATATTTTATAAATAGTTTAAATTAAGCTAATATAAAGTAAAGAATATTTTTTTAACCTTATAGCTAGGCTTTAATATTATATAAATAAAGGTATTATAAAAGCTAAGGCATATATTTAATTTAAAACTATAATAGCTAATACCCCCTTTAATACTTTTATTAAAATTAATAAATATATAAACTAGATTATTAATAACTTTTAAGAAATTACTTAACTTATTATACTTACTTATAAATTTAATAGCTATAGCTAGGCCTTATAATAAATAAAAAAAGTAAAATAAGCTACTTATATTACTTATAAAGCCTAATAAGCCTACTTTAAATAGTATATACTAAATACTTAAAAATAAAAAATTATAATAAAAAAGTATAATATTAAATTATAATTAAAGTAAGAAAAAGTATATAATAAAAGCTCTTTTTTATAATATATTATAATATAATAAAATTATAAAAACTTAAGTACTAGGCCTAGCTTTATAGCAGCCTTTTTTTAAAACCTTTATAATTACTACCTCTTAAATATAATAAAATTAACCTATTATTAATATATATATATAAAAAAAAGGCTAAAATTTTAATAATTTATTTTTTTTTAAACTTAATAACCTTTAACTTACTATAGCCTTTTATAATTAAGCTAGCCTTATTACTACTATTTATTAAAAATAATAAAATTAAGGATATACTTAAAAAAATAAGGTTTTAAAAAGCCTTAAGTAAAAATAAAATTTCTATTAGCCTTATAAAAGCTTATAAAAAGCTAATCTTACTTATTCTCTTTTACTTAGCTATTACCTAGCTTATTACTAACTATTACTTAAAATAATTTTAATTAGCTAAAGTAATTATATTAAAAAAACCTAAAAAAATTACTAAATAATAATAGCTTATAAATATATAAAGGCTTATTTTCTTATTAAATATTATTAATAAGATTATTAAGTTTATTATTACTGCCTAGCTTATTATTAAAGTAAAGATTAAATAACTTTTTTTTAAAAACTAAATAAAAAATAAAGTAGTATACTTAACTAAAACTATAATATATTTTTTTATAAAACTTATATATATAGTTTAAGACTAGTATAAGGTTACTTTATTATTATAGCTAAACTTAATAAAGGCCTTTAATATTATTTATTATAATAAACTCTTTTATACTTTTTAAAACCTTTAAGTATTACTTTATTTATACTTTTAAATATAAAGCTTTTTTTATAAATAATAAGTATAATTATTTTTTAATAGCACTTTATTAAATATACTATAGGTTTATATTAAAGTTTTTTAAAAATTACTTATTTTTTTTATTTTTTTTTTATACCTTATTTTATTATATAAGGCTTTTAAAGCTATTTTAAGTATTATTATTATTAGCTTTATAAATAATATAAATATCCTTACTTATAAAAGAAATATAGCTATAACTTAATAATAGCTTAAAGCTACTTAAGTAGTTTATAAAATATAAATTAAAAAGTTAAAAGTAAGATTTAAATTATAAAAAAGTAAGCTTATATACTTTATATATACTAAATATATTAATATAACCTTTATTTACTTAAGTAATAAAATAGTATAGCTATAATAAGCTACTTACTTTTTTAAAGTTTAAATTAATTAAAAGCTAACTTAATTTAACTACTTTAAATTCTTAAAAACTAAAATAGCTTATTAAAAATTTACTTTAACTATTTTTATTATATTTATATAAAAGGCCTAAATTAAATATATATAGCTACTTTATATAATTATTATTTAAAGTAGCTTAACTTATATTATAAGTATTATTTATACTTTTATAAAAAAGCTAAACTAGCTTTATAATATAATTAAAGCATTAGCTTTACTTTAAAATAAATACCTTTATATAATTACTAAAGTATATAAAATAACCTTAACCTAGGCTTTAAAAGTAAAAGCAGTAATATTATTATTAAACCTTTATATAAATAAAAAACTAGCCTAATTTTTTTATTATATAAAAATATTTAATATAAAAATAAAAATATAAATTATATATAATATAATAATATAAATACTTAAAAAGCATTATAGCCTTTAATATAAGCTAAAACTCTTTTAAAAAGTATAAAAAGACTAGTAATACTTTAATAATTAAAAATTATTAAAAAAGCTTATTAAGTAATAGTAAAAAAAGTAAAAGAAAATAGTATTTAAAATAGCCTTAAAGCACTTTTAATATATTATTAAGCTAAGTAATAGTATATTAATTATTAAGTAAAAATTAAAATAAATACTATAAGCCTATTTAAACCTTTTAAAGTATAAAAGCATAGCCTTAATATAGCTATAAATAAAAAAAATAAAGCTTAATAAGTTTTTTTATAATAAAAAGGTCTTTAATATAATATTACTGCTATATTAATATAATACTAGGCTAAAAATATAATATTATATATTTTTTAAATACCTTATTTATAATTAATAATATAACTACTTTTTAAAAATACTTAAATATAATTATAAAATTTATATATTACTTTATAGCCTTTAAGCTGCTTTTATAATAATTTAATAGTTTTTTTTACTAAGCTATATTAATTAATTTTACTTAGCTAAGTTATTTATAAAAAGCTAGAAAAATATATTATTAAGCACTTGCTTTATTATTAAGCTATTACTTAAAAGGCTTTAAAAAGAAAATAAAAAAAAAAGACTTTATAAAAGACCTTATTATTATATTATATTATATTAAAATAAAACTTTACTTTAGTTTTTTTTTAGCTTAAAGCTACTATAGCCTTAAAGTATTTTTATTACTAGTTTATTATACCTTTAATATTTAAATACTAATTAAGTAAAAGATTTTTTATAAGTAAGAATATTTACTATTAATTAAAGGCTTAAAATGCCTTTAAGCTATTACTAACTTAATATAATAGCACTTACTTACTAATACTTAAATTAAGTATTATATTTTATTTAAAGGTTTTTACCTTATTAACCTTTAAATTATTTATAATAGTATTATTTAAAAGCTAGGCTAAAACTTAAAAAAGCTATCCTTTAATTACTAAGGTTTAAGTATAAGTATATATTAATAAGGCCTAACTTATTATATAATTATATAATTACTTAATATATAATCTTTAGCTATTAGTAATAATAGGCTAAATATTAGCTAAATTATTTTTAAAAATAAAATAATTATTATATATAGTATTAGTTAAAATTATTATATTAATTTTATTTTTTTATTCTTTTATTAATAATAAGTTATTTTAGCTTAAAAATAAAGTAAATATATATTAAAACCTTCTTTTTAATAATTTAAAAGGTATAAGCTATAGCTGCTTTAATAATATTATAATTTAAAGACTTAATTTTTATAAAGTTAGTATAATATTAGCCTAAAGCCTTTTAAATAATATTACTTATAGTAAAATACTTATTCTTTATTAAAGTATATAGCTTATAAGCCTATTTTATATTTATATATTAAATTAATATTTTAAAATACCCTTAAGCTATAACTATTTACTTATTAGCTTAATAAAAATAAAAAAAACTAAAAATATTTATTATTTAAATATTATATATTTTATAAAGTATAATATTAATATATTTTTATCTTAATTAGCTAATATTTAATATAAATTTAAGGCAGTATTATTTTAAATTAAGGGGGGATACTTATTAATTTACTTATTATAAAAAGCTAATTTATTAATAATTTAATTTACTTATTCTTCTCTTTTTTTAAAATCTTTTTAATAAAAGGTTAGCCTAATATTAAGTTAAAGGTATTATTATTATTATTACTATTATTATTATTATTATTAAAAAGTAAAGTAAAAAATAAAAGTATTATTAAAATATTATTAATATAAAGGCATTAATATAATAAGTAAATAATAATAGTTATAATTATAATAAAAAAATTATTATTATTATTAATAGCTATATTAAAAGTAAAGCAGTTAAGAGGGTTAGTATAAGCCTTATTTTTATTTTTTTTATTATATTAAACAGGCATACTACTAACTAGTATTAAGCTAGAATTAGTATAAAAAAACTATAAAAAAGACTTACTTAATAATAATTTATTAAGACTAAATTACTTTATATAATTATTAATAAACTAAGTTATATTAAAGTAAGCTTTATTAAAAAGGCATAGTATTATTAAAATAAGCCTAAGGCATTAAAAAAGGCTAGTTAATTTATAAAAAAGATTAAATAAAAAAAAAAAAAAAAAAAAATAAGAAAAAAAAAATAAAATATAACTTTTTAAAAGCCTATATAAATTAATAAAAAGATTAATTATAAAACCTAAAAAACCTTATAAATATAGCTTTAGTAAATTAACTAGGCTTTTAATATACTTTTATAATAAATATAAGCTAAAAGTATATTATTACTAGCCTAGTTATTAAAATATAAGTATTTAATAATAAGCTATATTATTAAAATATAACTAACCCCTAGCTTTATATTAGGCTTATATAAGGTTATTTATTATAAATATATAACCCTCCTCTCTTAACCTAAGCCTTAAAAAAATTTTTATACTACTTAAGCACTTTTTTTAATTAATAAAATTATAATAAGTATAGCTAATTATTATAGTAAAAATATAGTATATAAGTTTTTCTTTTTATATAAGGTTTTTTTTATATTATTTAATTAGTAAATATACTAGTATATAGCTTATATAGCTACTTAAGGTAATAATATATATATATATATATATTAATAATAAATAAAAGCTAAGGCTTTTTAATAATTATAAAAAATAATTACTTAAGGTATTTAAAATAGTTTTATTATTATAAAAATAAAAACTAATAAAAAATTAATAAAGGTATTATAAATAATATTAAAGCTTAAAAAAAGAATAATAAGTATAAATATAAATATAAACTAAAAGAGAATATAAAATAATTATAAAGTTAAAAAAGTAATTATTAATAATAAACTATAAGTATTTAAAATTAAAATAATTTTCTTTTTTTTTAAAAAAGGCACTTAAAAAGCTATTTATATATTAGCCTTATAAAATATATAGTATATTAATATATTAGTCTTATAAAATATATAATATATTAGCCTTACTTAATTAGTTAGTTTATAAGTATAAAAGTCTATTTTTTTATATAATAGTAAATAAAAAAACTAACCTTTTTATACTATTTATTAATATACTATTTATTTAATATAGTATTTAACTTTAAAAGGCTTTTTTTAAAAAAATATTTTTTTATTATAATTAAAATTATAAAGTTTATTTTATAAATTATTAAAATAGTATTTTTAATAAATATATTTTTTAAAGTTATTATATATTTTAAAAAAGAATATTAAATTTAATATATAATAAGTAATATATTTTTAATATAAAATTATTTTTAACTTTTTTTTAAAATAATTACTTTTTATTAAAATATAAATATTTTTTATAATTTTAATAATTAGTATTTTAATTAATATATTAAAAATTATTATTTTTATATTTTAAATAAGTATTTATATTATATTATTTAAAAATATAAATAAATTATTTTATTAAAACTTTTTTTAAAATTAAATTATTTTTAAATAATTTTTAGGTTTTTTTTATATATATTTACTTATTTAAAAATTAGCTTTTTAATAAATATTAATTTTCTTTTTACTTATTTAATTAAGTTTACTTATAAGTTTTTAAAAGACTTTTTTTAATTAAATTAAAATTTTTAATTAGCTTTAATTTAACTTTAATTATAATAAAAAACTATAAATATTTTACTTTTAGCTAAAGCTTTTTAAATTAACTTTTTAATATATTTATTAATATTATTATAAAGTATTTATATAATTACTATTATTTTATTAATAATAAAAACTACTTAATTTTTAATATTAAATTTTATTAATAATTTTTATAAATTAGCTATATTTTAAAATTAAATAATTTTAATAGCTTTTATAAATTATAATAAAGTTTATTTAAATTTAAGCTAATTTTATCTTTTAAAAAATTAGCTTATAAATATATTTAATATTTAAATATTTTATAATTTAAAAAAAAATTTATTATAATAAAATAAACTTATTATTTATAAATACTTTTAATATTAATAAGTATTTTTTAAATATATATTTTAAGTTTAAAATACCTTTTTAAAAATAATAGCTTTATATTTTTTACTTAAATTATAAAAGTTAAAGCTTTTATTTTTATATTAAAAAATATAATTTATAATAATTTATTAAGTATATTATTATTACTTTTTTAACTTTAAAATATTTTTTAAGTATTAAAATAATAGCTTAATAATATATTAAATTTTTAATAAAAAAATATATAATATTTTATATAATTAAAGTATTTAAAAGCTTTTATATATTTAATTATATTTTTTAGTAATATTAATAAAAGTATAAAATTAAAGTTTAAAGTAATTTTTATATATAATTAAAATTACTTTAATATAATTTTTAATTATTATTAAAAAGCTATAAATAATTAAATACTATTACTTATTTATAATAATAGTAAATTAATAAAGTAATTAAAAAAATAGCTTAGTTATTATTATAATTAAAAAAATTAATAGTTAGTTTTATAAATAAAAAACTTATAATAAGTAATAAATTATAAATTTATTATAAGCTTATAAAATAATAAAAATAAAAAAAGTTATTAATTAAAAACTAAATAACTTAATAAACTAATTATTATTATATTTTATTATATTAAATAACTTGTTAATAAGCTAATATTTTATATTATTAATATATTTTATAATAATAATTATAATAATAATAATAATAATAATTATAATAATAATAATAATAATAATAATTATAATAATAATAATAATAATAATAATAATTATAATAATAATAATAATAATAATTATAATAATAATAATAATAATAATTATAATAATAATAATAATAATAATTATAATATTTTTAACTTAATATTAAGCTAGCCTTTTTTTAAAAAAACTTTAAAAAAAATAAGTAAATTAAATTATTAATAAATTAGCCTTTTACTATAAGTAAATTAATAAATATACCTTTTTAATTTAAGTTAGTATTATTTTAAACTTATATTAAATATTTATTAATTAAATTAAAAATATATTAAGATTATACTTTATAAATTATATAATACTTAAATAATAAATATTTTTAATTTTCTTTAATATTATTAAGTTAGTTAATAAATAGTTATAGCTTAAAAGTATTTTAAAATATTAATTTAATATATAAAAATAAAATAAGCTTATAAGCTATATACTTTAATAAAAAATAAGTATTATATTATAAATAGTATTATTTATAATACTTTAAGTTAATAATATATTAACTTTACTTAAGTTAAGTTTTTAAATTATAATTTTATTAAAATAGCTATAACTTATTTTTTTATATTATTAAAAATAAGTTTTAATATATATTTAATTTATTTTTAAATTAAAAAACTTTATAATTAATAATAAAATAAAAAAGCTAAATTAATATATTAATTTTAATTAATATTATATATAATAGTTATTTTAATTTTAAAAATAGCTTAATTAATATTTAGCTTATTATTATTAATAATTAAAAATTATATATTAAATAGCTATATAATTATATAATTAATTAAGTTTTATTAATATATACTTATACTTTAACTTTAATAATTAAAAAATAACTTTTTTTAAATTTTAGCTTA
This sequence comes from Trichoderma gracile, assembly GCA_020002365.1. Taxonomy (NCBI): domain Eukaryota; kingdom Fungi; phylum Ascomycota; class Sordariomycetes; order Hypocreales; family Hypocreaceae; genus Trichoderma; species Trichoderma gracile. The sequence continues at coordinate 1,981,512 of JAINEY010000006.1, forward strand.
GCTTTTAAGTAATATTATTATAAATAATTTAAAAGTTAATAAAATAAAAACCTTTAAATAAAATATAATATTTAATATAAATATTAATAAGTAAGTATTATTATATTAAGTTAATAATAGCTTAAAAATACTTTAAGCTTTTAATTAATAATAAATATTTTTATTTATAAAAAATCTTTTATTTAATTAATATTTAAATATTAAAAATATAATAAATTAATAATAATAATAGCTTAAAACTATAATAATATTAAGCTAAAGTATATTTAAAGTAAAGTTTTATTTTAATATAATATAATATAATAATAAAGGTTTTTATAAAGTTTTTTTTATTTTTTTTTAAAGTTTTTTAAGTAATAGCTTAATAATAAAATAAATATATAATAATATATTCTTTTAGCTTATAATAAGTAATTTAATTAAGTAAAATTAATTAATATAGCTAAGTATAAGAAATTATTAAATTATTATAAAAATAGCTTAAAAGTTATAAAATAATATATAAATTTTATAATTATAATTAAATATTTATAAAAAGTAATTTTATTATTAATTATAAATAAAATATTTAAAAATTATATAATATTATATTTTTAACTTAATATTATATTAATATAAAAGTAATATTATATTAAATATTTTATTATTATAAAAAAATTTATTAAGCTTTATTTTTTTTATTTATAATTAAATTAAAACTATACTTTTATACTTTAAAAAGTTTAAATAAGCTTATAATAGTTATATTTATTTTTACTTAATAATTAATATTAATATTTAACTTAATAATATACTAAAAGTATTTTAAAACTATTTTAAAAGCTATTATTTTATTATTATTTAATAAGCTTTTTTAATAATTTTTAATTATTAAAGTATTATTAATTTTTTTATACTTTTTAAAAAAGACCTAGCTTATATTAAAAGCTATAATATTTTTTAAGTATTTATATTATTATATTTTATATAATTTATACTTTTATTTTTATATTAAATATTTTTATATAAAAAAAAAACTAACTTAATTTTTTATTTATATAAAAGTTTAATAATAATATTATTATTTTTATTTTAAAAGCTTAAGTTAAAATTATTTTATATATTTTAATAATTATATAAAAGTAATTATTTTAAAACTAAATTAATATTTTAACTATATTATAAAACTAGTTTAACTTTTTTATAAAAGTATAAATAATATTTATAATATAAATTAAGCTATTTTAAATAGTAATTATTTAAAATAGTTTTATATATTTAATTTAAGTCTTTTATATAAATATAATAAAAATAATTTAAATAAATTTTTAATAAGCTATTTTATTTTTAAAAATTTAAAGTAATTAAATTAAATTAACTTTTAATTAATTTAAATATTAAAAAAGTATTACTATTTAAGTATTAGTAAATTACTATTTAAGCACTAGTAAAAGTACTTAAAAAATTTCCTTTAAAATACTATATTTAAAAAGTTTATCTCTTAGCTAAATAAAATTATATAAAATATATAAAATATATTTTTTTATATATATATAGCTAAATAGCTTAATAGTATTATTTTTTATATTTTATAAATTTTTATTTAAGCTAATAATTTAAAAAAAAACTTATAGTATTTTAAATTAAATATTTATATATAATAGCTTAAGAAAATTAAGTAACTTTTTATATAATTATATAGCTTATTTTAAGAAGTTTATTATTATATTAAGTATATACTTATATAAGTAATACTAAGTCTTAAAATTAGCTTTTAACTTTATATAAGCTTTTAAAGCTATATATATATAATAAAAAGCTTTTTTAATATTTAATATTAAACTTAATTATATAAATAAGCTAATATTTAAATTTATTTTATATTAGTATTTTTTTAAAACTTTTTATAAATTTTAAAAGTTAAAAAAAGTTTTTATAAATTTATAAGTATAAGCCTTTACTATACTTATTTAAGTTAGTTAATATTTAAATAGTAATTTATTAATACTTAAATAATAATACTTTATTAAAAAAGTAAATAGCTTATTAAAATTATATTATTTTATTACTTAAGTAAATTAAGGTTATATTAATATACTTAATATAAGTAAAGTATATAAGCTTTTTTTTATAATTTAAACTTAGCTTTTAACTTTTTAACTTATATTTTATAAATTATTTAAATAGCTTTAAGTTATTATTAAGTTATAACTATATTTTTTTATAAATAAAAATATTTATATTATTTATAAAGCTAATAATAATAATACTTAAAATAACTTTAAAAGCTTTATATAATAAAAAAAATATATATATATAAAATAAATAATATTTAAAAAAATTAATATAAACTTATATTATAGTTAATAAAGTATTATTAAAAAATAGTTAAGTTTATTATTTATAAATAAAGCTTTATATTTAAAAATATAAATAAAATAATATTTAAAAGTTTTAAAAAATATAAAAAAGTTTATTATAATAAATAATATTAAAAGCCTTTATTAAATTTAATTATAATAATAAAGTAATTTTATATTAATTTTAAATTATATATATAAGTTTTATAAAAAAGTATATTATAATTTTAATTAAGTATATTATATTATTTTTTATTTATTTTTAAAAAAAAGTTATTTAATTTTTATTTTAATAATAAATTAAGTAATAATAATAAACTTAATAATTTTATTTATAATATTTAATATAAAAATAAGTTTTTATATATTTATAAGCTATTATTATTTAATAGTTTTTTAAAGCTTTTTTAATATAACTATTTTAGTTAATTAAAACTGCCTTAAGTAATAGCTAGTAATAAGCTAAGCTATAATTAAATAAAAAAAATTAGCTATTTATAAGCTTTATAAAGTTAATAAAGATTTTATTTTTATTTAAAGTTTTTTAAAATTTTATTTTTTTAATATATTTTTAATTTTAATATTTTTAATAAATAATAAAAGTAAAGCTAGCTTAATTATAAAAAGTTAAAGTAAGTTAATAATTACTAAGCTTAAAAAAAAATTATTAAAATTTTAGCTTTATATATATATATATATATTTATAAAGTAATAATTATAAAAGTTTTAAAAAAAAGCTATTATAAAACTAAATATAATACTTAAGTTTTTATTATTTTATTATATTATAATATATTATAAAAAAAAGCTTTTTTTTAAATACTTTTTTTTACTTTAGTTATAATTTAATATTATACTTTATTTATTATAATCTTTTATCTTTAAATATTTAATATATTTTATTTAAAATAAGCTTATTAAGCTTTATAAGTAATATAAATAATTTATTTTACTTTTTTTATTTATTATAAAGCTTAGCTATAATTATTTAATTTATAAGCTAATATAATAAATTAAATAATTTTTTAAAAATTATTAATAGTTTAATTAATATATATATTAATTTTAATAAAAGTATTAAAAAAGTATTAGCTATTATAAATTTAAATTAAATATATACTTTAATTTTTATAATACTTTTATTTATATAATATTAAAGCTTAGTTATAAAATTAAAAAGGTATTTTTTACTTTATATTAACTTAACTTAAATTATTATAAAATATAATTAAAGCTAATTAAATAATAACTATTATTATAAGTTATTAATAAGTTATAGCTTATTTATATTAAATTAATAATACTATTTTAAATATTTTTAATATAATATATTATTTTTTTTAAAAAAAAAAGTTTAAGCTATTATTAAGCTTTTAATAAAGTTAAAATATAGCTTTTAAATATAGTTTTATTATATAAGTTTTATATAAAATAATATAAATTAAAGTTTTTTAATAAAATATAGTAATTTTAAATTAATTTTTAAAAAGTTTTATTAAAAAGCTAGTTTATAATATATTATAATTATAAATAAAAATTAAAAAGTAAATAAAAAATAATATAATATTAATTTTAATAAATATAATATTATATTAATTATATTAAGCCTTTTTTATTTATATTTTAAAGTTATATTATTTATATTTATATATAGTAATTTTATTTTTTTTATTTATTAAAGTATAATTACTTTAGCTTAAGTATAATAAATTATAATTAAAATAAAATAATAATATAGCTTATAATTTTTAAAAAGCTATAATATTAAAGCTTATTTTATTTATTAAGGCTAAGTAAATAAGCTTAAAAAATTTATTTAAGTTTTATTAAAAAACTTTATTAATTTTATAATATAAGTAAGTTAATATTAAAAAGGCTATTAAATAAGCTTAAAAAATAAGTAATTAAAGTAAAAAAGTTTTTTTAAAAGTATTTATAATTATTAATTATTATAATTTAAAAAAGGCTTAAGGTTTTTTAAAAGTAATTAAAAATAAGCTATAATAAAACTATTATAAATATAACTTAAATTAAAAAAAGTAAAAGTATTTTTATTTTTTTTAAAAGGTTTAATAAAGTAATATAAATATTAAATATAAACTTTTTATATATAAGCTATTTACTTTTAAATTTTAAATAAGTTTATAATTATATTAAGTATAAGTTATTATAAAAAAAATAAGCTAGTTTTTTTATATTATATTTTTTTTTATTTATTTATTATAAGTATATAACCTTTTCTCTCTTAGCCTAAGCCTTAAGAAAAATTTTATACTACTTAAGCACTTTTTTTAATTAATAAGACTATAGTAAGTATAGCCTGCTATTATAATAAAAATATAATATATAAGTTTTTTTTCTTATATAAGGTTTTTTTTATATTATTTAATTAGTAAATATACTGCTATATAGCTTATATAACTACTTAAAGTAATAAAATATATAGTTTTTATTTATATATAAAATAGTATTATAATAATTATATTAAAAAGTTATTTTATAATATAATATAGCTAATTTAAAAGTAATAATAATATTATTAAAGCTATATATTTTTAATAAAAGATTTAATATTAAATAATTAAGTATTAAAAATAAATTTTTAATTATAATAGTAATTAACTTATTAAATACTATTTTTACTTAATATAAATATTATTTTTATAATATTTTTATAATAATTTTATTTTATATAAATTTTTATAATAATAATATTATTAACTTTTTTAAATATATTTTTAAATTTATTATTTTTAAAGTTAATAATATAAAAAGCATTTAATAAGTAATTAATATTTATTTATATTAAAATAGCTTTACTTTTAAGCTAAAAGTAACTTAAGGCTAAAAAGTATTATATTTATACTTTTTAAAAAGCTTTTTAAATATAATTATTATATTTTTATTAAAAAGCTAATATATAGCTATAATAATATTAATATAAAAAATAATATTAATTACTTAAATAATTTTAATTAAAAATTATTATTTAAAAAAGTTAATAATAAAAAAGCTAATAATTATATAATTATAATTTTATAATTAAATTTAATAAATATTAACTTTAAAAAAAGTTTATATAGCTATTATTTTAAAAAGCTAGCTAAAATATTAACTTAAGTTAATAGTTTTTAAATATATTTTTTAATAATAACTTTTTTAATAAGGTTTTTTAAGTTATTTTTAATAATTTAAATAAAAATTATATTATAGTTTTATATTATAGTTATATTAAGCTTTATATAAATAATTACTTATACTTTTTTAAAGTTTAAAATTTAAAATAATTTTTATAATTTTAAAATAAATTAAGTAATTAGTACTTTTAATATTAATTAAATTATTTTTTATAATAATATTATTTTAATTACTATTTATAAACTTTTTAATATTTATATTTAAGTAGTAAATACTTTATATAAGCCTAGCTTTTTTTTACTTATTATTATTAAAACTTTTTTTTATATTTTTTATAAAAAGGTTTTATAACTAGTATATATTTTAATATTTTTTTTAATTTTTAAAATAATTTTATATTTTAAAAAGTAATTTAATATTATTTATAATATTTTTTTTAATATAAATATATAAAAATTAAATAATATAACTTATTTTAATTATTTATATTAATATAATTAAAAACACTATTAAAAATAATATAAATTTATTTTTAATAAAAAAAAATAATAAAACTATTATTATAAATAAAATATAATAATTATAACTATTAATAAAATATATATTATTTATAAACTTTTATTTATAATTATTATAAAACTAAAATATATTTAAAAATAAAATTTATTATTACTATTTAAAAGCTATATAAAAAAAGCTTAAAAGTTTTTTAAAAAAAGTAATAATATTAAAGTAAATATTTAATTACTTTTTAAATATATAAAAAGTATTAATTTATTAAAATTAACTTTAGCTTTTTTATTAAAAGCTATTATTTATTATAATATTATAATAAATTTATAACTTTTTTAATAATAAATTTAAAATAAAATAATACTTTTTTTATATATTATATATTATTAAAATAATATATTATAAATTATTTTATATTTTATATAAAATTATTATTATAATAGCTATAATTTATAATATTAATATTAAAAACTATTATAATTATTATTAAGTTTAAACTAGTTTTAATAATAAACCTTAATTAATTTTATAATTAAGTTTTTAATAAAAAGTAGCTTTAATTTAAAATACTTAATAATTATTATTAATTATTTATTAAAATATATTTAATTAAAAGCTATAACTTTTATAATAATAAAAAAGTATATATTATATTTTAAAAAGATTTAATAATAGTTTTATAAATTTCTTATTTATATAATTAATAATAAAAGCTTAAATTAAATTAGTAAAATTTAATTAATATTTTATAAGCTTATAAGTATTAAATAATTATTATTTAATATTTATTATTTTTAAATAAATAAAAGTATTAAAAAAGCTAATTAAAAAGTTTAAATTATATTATATTTAATAGTATTTTTTATATAATATAATTACTTTTAATAATTTATAATATATTAATTAATATTAAGTAAATAAAACCTTTTTATTATAAATATAAGTTTAAACTAGTTATTAAATAAATTTAATATTAAACTTATTTAAAAAAATCTTTTTTTATTAATAATAAAACTTTATTAAAAAACTAAATAATAGTATATTTTAATTACTTAAAAAAAGTATTAAATTACTTTAAGTTAAGTTTATTTTTTAATAATAATAATAATAATAATAATAAAATATAAAATATATTTATTATTTAATAAAAATATTTTAAATAAAAATTAAAGTATAATTATTTTTTAAATATATTAAAATTTATTATATAAGTTATATTTTATTACCTTAAGTAGCTATATAAGCTATATACTAATATATTTACTAATTAAATAATATAAAAAAAACCTTATATAAAAAGAAAAACTTATATATTATATTTTTATTATAATAGTAGGCTATGCCTACTATAATCTTATTAATTAAAAAAAGTACTTAAGTAATATAAGAATTTTTTTAAGGCTTAGGTTAAAAAAGGAGGGTTATATATTTATAATAAATAACCTTATATAGGCTTAATATAAGGCTAAAGGTTAGTTATATTTTAATAATATAGCTTATTATTAAGTGCTTATACTTTAATAACTAGGCTAATAGTAGTATACTTTTAGCTTATATTTATTATAAAAGTATATTAAAAGCCTAGTTAATTTACTAAGGCTATATTTATAAAGTCCTTTAAGTTTTATAATTAACCTTTTTACTAATTTATATAGGCTTTTAAAAAGTTATATTTTTTTTTTTTTTTTTTTTTTTTTTTTATTTAACTTTTTTTATAAGTTAACTAGCCCCTTTTAATACCTTAGGCCTACTTTAATAATACTATACCTTTTTAATAAGGCTTATTTTAATATAACTTAGTTTATTAATAACTATATAAAGTAATCTAGTCTTAATAAACTATTATTAAGTAAGTCTTTTTTATAATTTTTTTATATTAATCTTAGCTTAATACTAGTTAATAGTATACTTACTTAATATAATAAAAAAAATAAAAGTAAGGCTTATATTAATCTTTTTAACTGCCTTACTTTTAATATAGCTATTAATAATAATAATAATTTTTTTATTATAGTTATAATTATTATTACTTACTTATTATATTAATGCCTTTATATTAATAATATTTTAATAATATTTTTATTTTTTATTTTACTTTTTAATAATAATAATAATAATAATAATAATAATAATAATGCCTTTAACTTAATATTAAGCTAACCCTTTATTAAAAAGATTTTAAAAAAAAAAAAAATAAGTAAATTAAATTATTAATAAATTAGCCTTTTATAATAAGTAAATTAATAAGTATCCTCTTTTAACTTAAAATAGTATTACTTTAAACTTATATTAAATATTAATTAATTAAAATAAAAATATATTAATACTATATTTTATAAAGTATATAATACTTAAATAATAAATATTTTTAGTTTTTTTTATTTTTATTAAGCTAGTAAGTAAATAGTTATAGCTTAAAGGTATTTTAAAATACTAATTTAATATATAAATATAAAATAGACTTATAAGCTATATACTTTAATAAAAAATAAGTATTTTATTATAAATAGTATTATTTAAAAGGCTTTAAGCTAGTGCTATATTAACTTTATATAAGTTAAGTTTTTAAATTATAATATTACTAAAGTAGCTATAGCTTATACTTTTTAAATTATTAAAAAAAAGGTCTTAATATATATTTACTTTATTTTTAAGCTAAAATAACTTATTATTAATAAAAAAATAAAAAGATAAAATTAATATAATAATCTTAACTAATACTATATATAGTAATTATTTTATTTTTAAAAGTAGTTTAGCTAATATTTAGCCTATTATTATTAATAGTTAAAAATTATATATTAAATAACTATATAATTATATAATAAGTTAGGCCTTATTAATATATACTTATACTTAAACTTTAATAATTAAAAAATAGCTTTTTTAAGTCTTAGCCTAGCTTTTAAATAATACTATTATAAATAATTTAAAAGTTAATAAAATAAAAACCTTTAAGTAAAATATAATGCTTAATTTAAGTATTAGTAAGTAAGTATTATTATATTAAGTTAGTAATAGCTTAAAAATGCCTTAAGCCTTTAATTAATAGTAAATATTCTTACTTATAAAAAATCTTTTATTTAATTAGTATTTAAATATTAAAGGCATAGTAAATTAATAATAAGGATATTTTAAAGCTATAATAGCTTTAGGCTAAAAGAAAACTAAGGTAAAGTTTTATTTTAATATAATATAATATAATAATAAAGTCTTTTATAAAGTCTTTTTTTTTTATTTTTTTTTAAAGCTTTTTAAATAGCAGCTTAATAATAAAGTAAGTACTTAATAATATATTTTTCTAACTCTTTATAAATAACTTAGCTAAATAAAATTAGTTAATATAACCTAGTAAAAAAAACTATTAAATTATTATAAAAATAGCTTAAAAATTATAAAGTAATATATAGACTTTATAATTATACCTAGGTATTTTTAAAAAATAGTTATACTACTAGTTATAAATAAGGCATTTAAAAAATATATAATATTATATTTTTAGCTTAATACTATATTAATATAATAGTAATATTATATTAAAGACCTTTTTATTATAAAAAAACTTATTAAGCTTTATTTTTTTTATTTATAGCTATATTAAGGCTATGCTTTTATACTTTAAAAGGTTTAAATAAGCTTATAGTATTTATCTTAGTTTTTACTTAATAATTAGTATACTATTACTTAGCTTAATAATATATTAAAAGCGCTTTAAGGCTATTTTAAATACTATTTTTTTTTACCTTTTTTATTATTACTTAATAAGCTTTTTTAATAGTTTTTAATTATTAAAGTATTACTAGTTTTTTTATACTTTTTAAAAGAGTTTTAGCTTATATTAAAAGCTATAGCACTTTTTAAGTATTTATACTATTATATTATATATAATTTATATTTTTATTCTTATATTAAATATTTTTATATAATAAAAAAACTAAGCTAGTTTTTTATTTATATAAAAGTTTAGTAATAGTATTACTACTTTTACTTTTAAGGCTTAAGTTAAGATTACTTTATATACTTTAATAATTATATAAAAGCACTTATTTTAAAGTAAAGCTAATACTTTAGCTATATTATAAAGCTAGTCTAGCTTTTTTATAAAAGTATAAATAATATTTATAATATAAGTTAAGCTATTTTAAATAGTAATTATATAAAATAGCTATATATATTTAATTTAAGCCCTTTATATAAATATAATAAAAATAATTAAAGTAAATTTCTAATAAGCTATTTTAATTTTTAAAAATTTAAAGTAGTTAAACTAGATTAGCTTTTAATTAATTTAAACCTTAAAAAAGTAAGTAGCTTATTATAACTATACTATTTTATTACTTAAGTAAATAAAGGTTATATTAATATATTTAGTATATATAAAGTATATAAGCTTACTTTTTTATAATTTAAATCTTATTTTTAACTTTTTAGCTTATATTTTATAAACTACTTAAGTAGCTTTAAGCTATTACTAAGTTATAATTATATTTCTTTTATAAATAAGAATATTTATATTATTTATAAAGCTAATAATAATAATACTTAAAATAGCTTTAAAAGCCTTATATAATAAAATAAAATATAAAAGAAAAAAAATAAAAAAAATAAGTAATTTTTAAAAAACTTTAGTATAAACTTATAATATATTTAATAAAGTATTATTAAAAAATAATTATATTTATTATTTATAAAAAAAGCTTTATATTTAAAAGTATAAGTAAGGTAATACTTAAAGGTTTTAAAAAGTATAAAAGAGTTTATTATAGTAAATAGTATTAAAGGCCTTTATTAAGTCTAGCTATAATAATAAAGTAACTTTATATTAATTTTAAACTATATATATAAGTTTTATAAAAAAATATATTATAGTTTTAGTTAAGTATACTACTTTATTTTTTATTTAGCTTTTAAAAAGAAGTTATTTAGTCTTTACTTTAATAATAAGCTAGGTAGTAATAATAAATTTAATAATTTTACTAATAATATTTAATAAAAAAATAGGCCTTTATATATTTATAAGCTATTATTATTTAATAGTCTTTTTAGGTTTTTTTAATATAATTACTTTAGCTAACTAGAACTATTTTAAATAATAGCTAATAATAAGCTAAATAATAGTTAAGTAAAAAAAAATAAGTAAAATTAGCTTTTTATAAGCTTTTATAAAGCTAATAAGAATTTTATTTTTACTTAAGGCTTTTTAAAACTTTATTTTCTTAAGTATATTCTTAATTTTATTATTTTTAATAAGTAATAATAATAAGGCTAGCTTAATTATAAAAGGCTATAATAAGTTAAAGGTTATTAAGTTTAAAAAAAAATAAGTTATTAAAATTTTAGCCTTTTTTTTATATATATATATTAATAATAAGTTAGTTTTATTATATTTAAAAAGCAGTAGTTATAAAGGTTTTAAAAAAAAGCTATTATAAAGCTAGGCCTAGTATTTAAGTTTTTATAATTTTATTATATTATAATATATTATAAAAAAAAGCTTTTATTATATATTTCTCCTTACTTTAGCTATAGTTTAATATTATACCTTTTTTATTATAGTTTTTTATTTTTAAATATTTAATATATACTATTTAAAGTAAGCTTATTAAGCTTTATAAGTAATATAAATAGCCTATTTTACTTTTTTTATTTATTATAAGGCCTAGCTATAATTATTAAATTTATAAGTAAGTATAATAAGTTAAGTAATTTTTTAAAAGTTATTAATAATTTAGTTTATATATTTATTAATTTTAATAAAAGTATTAAAAAAGGTATTAGCTATTATAATCTTAAATTAAATATATACTTTAGCTTTTATAATACCTTTATTTATATAGTATTAAAGCCTAGCTATAAGGTTAAAAAGGCATTCCTTATTTTATATTAGCTTAACTTAAACTATTTATAAAATATAATTAAAGCTAGCTAAATAATAATTATTATTATAAGCTGCTAATAAGTTATAGCTTACTTATATTAAGTTAATAATATTATTATAAATATTCTTAATATAGTATATTACCTTACTTTTAAAAGTAAAAAGTTTAAGCTATTATTAGGCTATTAATAAGGTTAAAATATAGCTTTTAAATATAGTTTTATTATATAAGTCTTATATAAAGTAATATAAGTTAAAGTTTTTTAAAAAAATATACTAGTTTTAAACTAGTTTTTTAAAAAGTTTTATTAAAAGGCTAGTTTATAATATACTATAAGTAAGTATTAAAAAGTAAATAAAAAATATTATAATATTAATTTTAATAAATATAATATTATACTAGTTATATTAAGCCTTTATTATTTATATTTTAAAGCTATATTATTTATATATATAAATAATAGCTTTACCTTTTTTATTTATTAAGGTATAATTACTTTAGCTTAAGTATAATAAGTTATAATTAAAATAAGGTAGTAATATAGCTTAAGGTTTTTAAAAGGTTATAATATTAAAGCCTTTTTTATTTACTAAGGCTAAATAAATAAGCCTTAAAAATCTACTTAAGTTTTATTAAAAGAACTTTATTAATTTTATAATATAAGTAAGTTAGTATTAAAAAGGCTATTAAATAAGCTTAATAAATAGGTAGTTAATATAAAAAAATCCTTTTAAAAGTATTTATAATTATTAATAACTATAACTTAAAGAAGGCCTAAGGTTTTTTAAAAGTAGCTAAAAGTAGGTTATAGTAAAATTAATATAAATATAGCTTAAGTAAAAAAAGTAAAAGTATTTTTATTTTTTTAAAAAGGTTTAGTAAAGTAATATAAGTATTAAATATAGGCTTTTTATATATAAGCTATTTACTTTTAGACTTTTAAGTAAGTTTATAACTATATTAAGTATAAGCTATTATAAAAAAAGTAAGTTAATTTTTTTATAATATACTTTTTATTTATATATAAGGCAGTATTATAATAGCTATATTAAAAAGTTACTTTATAATACTTTATAATATAGCTAATTTAAAAATAATAATAATACTAATAAAGCTATATTTTTTTAATAAAGGGTTTAATATTAAATAGTTAAGTATTAAAAATAAGTTTTTAATTATAAAAATAGTTAGCTTATTAAATACTATTTATACCTAGTATTAATATTACTTTTATAATATTTTTATAATAGTTTTACTTTATATAGACTTTTATAATAGTAATATTATTAGCTTTTTTTAATATACTTTTTAATTTATTATTTTTAAAATTAATAATATAAAAAAAAAAGACTTAATAAATAACTAGTATTTATATATATTAAAATAGCTTTACTTTTAAGCTAAATATAACTTAAAGCTAAGTAGTATTATATTTATATTTTTTAGCTAGCTTTTTAAATATAATTATAATATTTTTATTAAAAAGCTAGTATATAACTATAGTATTATTAATATAAATAGCAGTATTAATTACTTAAATAATTTTAGTTAAGGATTATTATTTAAGGGGTTTAGTAATAAAAAAGCTAATAACTATAACCTTATAGTTAAGTTTAATAAAAACTAGCTTTAAAAAAGGTTTATATAGCTACTGCTTTAAAAGGCTAGCTAAAATATTAGCTTAAATTAGTAGTTTTTAAGGCTTTTTTTTAATAATAACTTTTTTAATAAGGTTTTTAAAATTACTTTTAATAGTTTAAATAAAGGTTATATTATAGCTTTATATTATAGCTATATTAAGCTTTTTATAAATAATTACTTATACTTTTTTAAAATTTAGTTTTAAAATAATTTTTATAATTTTAAAGTAAATTAAGTAGTTAATATTCTTTATATTAGTTAAATTATCCTTTATAATAGTATTATTTTAATTACTACTTATAAACTTTTTAATTTTTATATTTAAGTAATAAATACTTTATATAAGCCTAGCTTTTTTTTTATTTATTATTATTAAGACTTTTTTTTTTTTTATATTTTTTATAAAGGCATTTTATAGCTAATATACTATTATAATAAAGGTAAAATAACCTTAAGGAATTTAATTCTAGTATTTTTTTTAATTTTTAAAGTAATTTTATACCTTAGGGGGTAATTTAATATTACTTATAGTATTTTTTCTTATTATATAAGTTAAAATTTAAACTAGTTATATATAAAATATAAAATACTAGCTATATTAACTATATTTATAATTAAGCTAAATATACTTAATAAGAATTACTTAATCTTTTATATAAATTTAATAAAATAACTTATATTTAATTTCTTTTAAATTTTTTTTTAATTTTAAACTAAGCTTTACTTAAGTTTTATTAATAAATAACTTAAAGAAATATAATATATATATATAATAAACTAGTTTTTATTAAAAAGAAAATAAAAAAGTAAAAGATAAAATTAAAACTTTAATTAATTATTAAAATATAATTAATATAATTAATTTTTAAATAATAATCTTTTTAAAAAAAACTTTTAAATTAAGAAAAAAAATATAACTTTTATTTAATAAAAGTAATAAATATTATTTTTTAAAAGAAATTTATAATTAAATATAAAAAATATATTATAAATATAAACTATATTTAAAGGAAATTTTTAATTAAATATAAAAAATATAATTATATTTTTAATATAGTATTATTATAAATAAAAGTAAATAAATAAATAATTTTAAATAATATTAAAAATAGTTTTATTAAAAATATAAATAAAAAAATATATAAAAGGCTTAAGCTATACTTATACTTTAATAAAATAAAAACTAAGCTTAATATAAGCTTAAGTAAAACTTATAAAAGTTTTATAATATAATATATATTAAGCTTAATATAAGCTTAATATAAGCTTATTATAAGCTTTATAAATAAAAGTATAAAAATATATAATTTTTAAACTAGTATTTTAAATATATTAATTTTATAATAAATACTTATTTAATATTTATTTATAAAGCTAGTTTTATTTATTAAAATTTAAATAAGTTAAGTATTTTAATATTTTAATATTATATTTTTACTTAAGTTTAAAACTTTATTACTAATAGTTTTAAAAATATAAAATTTTAAAAAGTTATATTATATTTTATTTTATATTATAAATATATAATTAAGCTATACTTATACTTTAATAAAATAAAAACTAAGCTTAATATAAGCTTAAGTAAAACTTATAAAAGTTTTATAATATAATATATATTAAGCTTAATATAAGCTTAATATAAGCTTATTATAAGCTTTATAAATAAAAGTATAAAAATATATAATTTTTAAACTAGTATTTTAAATATATTAATTTTATAATAAATACTTATTTAATATTTATTTATAAAGCTAGTTTTATTTATTAAAATTTAAATAAGTTAAGTATTTTAATCTTTTAATATTATATTTTTACTTAAGTTTAAAACTTTATTACTAATAGTTTTAAAAATATAAAATTTTAAAAAGTTATATTATATTTTATTTTATATTATAAATATATAAGCTTTATATTATTTATTATAAACTTTAATTATAATTTATTATTTATATTAATAAGTTTTTAATAATATTTTTATTTTAATATAAGTTAATACTTTATAATAATTAAATAATTTATATTATAAAATTATAATATTTATAAATTATTATAATTATTAATTTTTATATTAATAATTTTTTTTATAATTTTTTAATTTTTTAAATAAATAAATTTATTAAAATTAATATATAATTAAAAAAAAGTAAAAATAAAATTAATAATTAAAATAATAAATAATATTAAATATATAAGTATTTTAAAAATATATATTTTAATATTAATATATTAATTTTTAAACTTTTTTTTAAAAAACTATTTACTTTTTTATATTAATATAATATTAAATATATAAGTAATTTATATTATAATTATAATAATTTTAATAATTTTAATTATTAAATAATATAATTTTAATTATTAAATTATTAAATTTTAGTATTATAAACTTTTACTTAATTTATAATATTATAATATTAAAATTTAATTTAATATTATTTTATTATATTTACTTTATTTTAAAGCTTATATAATAAATAATTAAATTATTTTTTATAATTAGTTATTTATTATTATTATATAAAATATTAAATTAAAAATAAATAAATTATAATGATATAAGTATTTATAATATTTAAATATAATAATACTTTTTAAAATCTTTTTATATAATATAAATAAGTAAAATATATTATTATTTATATAAAAATAACTTTTAATATTATTAGAAATAAAACCTTAATTACTTATAAAATAATATATTATTAATATATTTATTATACTTAAAAATAATATATATAATTTTAAGTATTAAGTATTTATTATTATTCTAAGTACTAGTATTTTTATTTTTTATTATTAAGTATTATAACTCTTTGTTTTTATTAAGGATTGTTACTTCTTGTCTTTACTACTACATATTGCTCCCAGTCTTTACTAGGTATTAACCACCATTCGAGATGTGCGGCAGGTACTCATTAGCCCTTGTAAGTTTGAGAGATGCAAAGCAGGCCGTTATTATGAATCGTTAGCAAGTGCTAATAGCTTTTAGCCCCCTTCTTTAATTCGCCAGATGCTAGAAGATGATGGCATCCAGATAACAGATGCTCCAGATGACCAAGGCCCAGAGGCGCCATATCAGACATATAACTTCTCCCCTGGGTCTCACGGCATTGTCTGCGTCGCTGACAGTCTAGACCATGGCGTTGGTTGCAAAAAGTCCCAAGATCCAGTTGGAGAGAGCTCACTCCACGAAACGGCTCGCGTAGAGGAGGTCGGCGTTGGTGCAGCGAAGTACAGACTCCGGACAATGAAGTGGGGAATTGTGCCCTCGTGGTCAAGGAAGAAAGGTGCCTCTGTCCCAAAGGCTATTAACTGCAGAGATGATTCTCTCAGGACCCACGGTGGTATGTGGCAGGGCATGAAAGATCGCAAGAGATGCGTAGTGGTAGCGCAGGGATTCTTTGAGTGGCTCAACGTGAGCACAAAAGAAAAGGTCCCGCATTTTGTCAAACGAAGAGACGGCCGGTTGATGTGCTTTGCTGGCCTCTGGGACTCTGCTGGCAACGAAGGTATAGTGCTGCATTCCTACACGAACTTTGCCAGCTAATATGGTTGAAGATACCGAAAACAAGACCTATACTTACGCCATAATCACAACAAACTCGAACCAACAGCTACGGTTCCTGCATCACCGGATGCCAGTCATCCTAGACGCAGACTCCAAAGATTTCCAAGAATGGCTACACCCTCGTCAACGCCGGTGGACCAATGATCTACAATCCTTGCTCAAACCTTACCAAGGAGATTTAGACATCTACCCAGTGATCAAGGATGTTGGAAAGGTCGGCCGCAGCTCACCGTCCTTCATCAAGCCATTGAATGCTCAAGGAAAAGAGCATGATATAGCTCGGTTTTTCAAGAATGACGGACAACCGCCAGACACAGAAAAGAAACCCGAAACATCAGTGAAGGGCGAGAAAGATGAGAGCAGAGATAACAAACCAACCAGTCAGAGTGATGCCAGGCCTGACTTGGGTAAGGGAACAGACATCCATAAGAAACACAAGATCCCTGGCAATTACGACCCTCCCGCGAAGAAAAGCCGGATTAGACCGGGCCCTGCGGGTGTTCAGAAAATCACAGATTTCTTTGGCTGAAGAGTCCCGCCAGACACCACAGTCGAACTGTACATAATTTCAAGCTCGACAGACCTATGGCGGATGTTGTCATCTCTCTTATTTTCATAGAGGCAGCAGTTTGATGCGTGCTGCTGACCCAACTGGTTATAGCCGACTCGTGGTCAGGGAAGCGTGTCCCTGTCGCCACGGACAGCTCTCTGGTACTCGATCTAATGCCCGATCTCCCCGCCCTAAGGCGATGATTGTATATTAATCGTATGACCTAGGAGGGTAACTGTATAGTCATGACCTCGACTCAGGAGCCTGTGAGAACTCTGGATCTGCCTGCCTCGACCCTGCTCTAACGGCTGCCTGTTTCGTCCCAGGAGAACAGCGAACCGAACGGGAAATGCTGTATGACAGGGAACTTCGACAAGACTTCGGCATTAAACATCTTGATCATGCCTTTGTTGATTTTGCCCCATCCATCTTTGATACCAGAGATGTCAAACAGCATTGGGCTGTGCTCCCAAAAGGGACCCTTTTTCACGTCATTGATGAATGCAACAGCCGAGAAGTACATGTTGATATGTCTCATATTCTCAACAATGCTTGGATTCGTAACATCGCTCGGTTTCGGTGCGCCCCTTACGGAACCCTCAGTGGGCATCGGTTCAAGCTCGCTACTAATCGGGCGAGTAAGCTGTGCAGAGCCGAAGATGTACGGAATGAAGGAATGGTCATCGAGACCCCATACGCCATGGGAGCCTGCTGGTTCCAGAGTATAAGTCGTTATCAGCTGCCTTACGAGTTCGAGGTACCTGAAGCAGTGAGTTTAGTGCCGGTATGTTACGTTTACTTGACTTACGGTTGAATAACCAGTAGCACAATCTCCCTTTCAATGTCTCCGCCCTGTGTGCCGTCCTTAAAATGCCCTAGCTTCCAGAGACATCCAAGAAAAGCAATGAAGTTGAGCTCATGTCCTGTCCCATAGTCGAGGCGTTGTGAGCTGCCAAATGATCCCAGCAGGTAGCTCGCTACTTCATCCTTCGCATGGCCATTGCCAATTCGTAGGACTTCTCCAATCGTTCCATCGTTGAGCAAGCCATCCAGCTCCTCCTTCAGGAGTTCGAACCATTTGCGGAAACTAACGTTTCCGAACCTTTGGGAGCCGGGATCTGGCGGTGCTTTATCTATGAGATCGCGAATGCTAGAGAGCAATGCTTGGCAAGATCGAATAGAAGCTGTGCGGGTAGACTTGAAACCAAGTGGGAACGTTGTTGGGGTTGACGAGCCGGCTGGCTGTCGCGGGCAAACGGCGTGGTTCAGCTGGAGGATGAAGAGGCCTATATCTCGGTAGGCCGCACTGGCAAGAAATCTGCCTACATCATCAGGTTGCTGTATGCGTTTGGTAGGAGCTTGGAAGACAGGCGGCGAGACATAATCGATGATATTGAGGGTTACTTCTTGGGGGCGCGACATCTTTAACCTGTGGCGGACAGGGTAGGTTATAGCTACTAGGTAAGTAGGTAGCTATCTAGGTAGTATGCAATAGTATAGGTCTTTAGAATAATATACTTAGCTAATGTAACTAAGATACTATAGCTACTTGTAAACTTTAAAGACTATTAGACTAAAGGTTAGTATTATATATATATATATATATATATATATTACTATAATTAAAATATTTATTATTATATTATTAAATTTATACTTTTAATATTTATTTTAAAAAGTAATAATTTTATTTTATTATATAAGTAAATAATATAATATTTTACTAGTATAATTCTTAATTTATAATATTTTAAATATATTAATTATTAATAAATTATTACTATTATTATTATTTTATTTATAATATAATTCTTTTAATTACTATAATTATTTTAATATATGTATATTATTTATACTTAATAGTACTAATTTTAGTATACCTAAGTAACTATATATCTGTTATAAGTATAGTTAGTATCTTCCTAGTAAGCAAATGTAGGACTAGTAGTCTATTGGACGCCTAGGTAAGTAAATATGTATGTGTGATGTTTCAACTAAAGAAGGTGAACGTTTCAAGATACCTACTTACGTTCATGCTTGATGAAATAAACTGTCTCGCTTCGCACGCTATACTACCTGTACAATCTCCATCTCTGGCTGGATACCATCTCTCCAGAGCCCTGATGTGGCGGTAGACCTCGTGACGACATCCCGCTCAGGAGGTGTTTAATTAACCCACCATCTGTTGTCTTCTCACTTGCGCGTCTGGCTGCTGTGACCAACTCCAACTCCAATCCTTGGGAATTTCTGGTTGAAACAGGGAGCATAGCTTCGCCGGCTCTTGCCCGGGGTCCTGTCTCCCCATAGCCCTCACGTTTCGCTCGATGATGGTACGTTCTCCACTGTGTTTTGACGCCGGAACGTAGAAGACGCTTCAGCGACGAAGGCAACATGTAGAAAGGAGCACGTCGAGGTGCTGTGGCCTTGATTAGGATGGAATCGTGCATAGTCGTGGCAGTAGCGATCCGGACACTGTATCCGAGGCTAATGAAACCGGTGAACAGACATCATCTCGACTCCATGGCGACGTTGCCGGCACCCTTTCCACACGACGTGGCCACTCGAGCCAGCTTTCGATTTCAGATCCCAGCCATCACGTAACGGAGGCAATCGGCAATTTGTACGATGAAGACGAAGACTTGAACTCCGATACGAGTCGGCCGTTGAGTTTCGTCACCGACCCTGCGTACGAGGACCAAGTCAGTCAATCACATCGGCAACACAACGAAAAGCCGCCACAGTTCACCAAAGCGTCTAATGTCTTCTCCCAGTCAACATCAGACCAGCCGACGCGGCCGAGACCCCATATTGGCAATGACGGCTCGAAATCTCCCTCGACGAGTCTCGCTTCCGGACACAACCAACGCAACGATCAGCTGGACGAAGACACCCGGCCCATAACATCTCCCACTCTGTCGCTGCGAGGGGCTCCCACGCAAACGTCCGAGCGGCAGTTCCCTTTGACCAATATAGATAACCCGAATGATATCGCTCAGGAGTTGAGCAACTTGCAGGCGTTGAGGCGTTTGTCCATGGATGTTGGCAACAGCATTGACCCAGATATACCTCCAATGTCATTGGCGGCTATGCCGGCTGTAGCGCCGCGAGGAGGCGATGATGAAAACGATCCCTCAAGGTTGCTCTGGGTGCCCGCCAGGGTACATCCAGAGCTGGCGCCTACTGAGTTCAAGACCTTTCTCGCAAGTCGGCTCCAGTCCATCCGGAGGAGATCCGGGGACTCGTTCCTTTCCGTAACGGATGAGAATTATGGCGACGAGCAGGGTACGATGAATTCCTCTTCGCTAAGAAGGAAAAAGTCGCTACTTTCCCGCCAAGTTGACAGGTCGGACGAGCGAGCTCCCGAAGCTTACGCCAATGGCATGATGGACAAACCAGAGAGACAAGGTTACAAGAATGATCAGCAAGATCGAGACCTGAGTCTAGACGAGCTAGTAAAAGACCCCTCGAAAGCAGTTCAGAGACTTGCCCAAGAGTCCCATAGCTATTCAGGCAGCTTAGAATCTGGGACGGATGATATACCTATCCTTGCTGTTGCGCCCAGTAGCGGTTTGCGGAGATCAACTCGGACAACGTACCGCAAAGGAGGAAGCTTGCGATCTGGCGACAAGGCATCGTTTTCGAAGCGAATGGCACAACGCCATCAAAGCGGTGATAGCATAGACTCTCCTGCTGCGGTTGCTGGTGAACCCCCTCGGGGGTATCCGCTGATCAAAGTGCAGTCAGAACCCACCTCGGAGAATTTCTCACGGCCTACTCGGCTAGATCGAAGACAGGATAAGGACTCACAGGAACCATGTGCAACTTCAACAGCGCCCGATCCAGCTTCACGTTCATCCCAACCGTCGCTGCGAGGATCTTCCGCCACGCCCCTTGCTTCCACCGACGATATTCTCACCTTGGAAGATCTAGGTGCCTCCCAGGATAATCATTATCCAGACAGATTCTCACAACGTCACTCTCAGCCTGTTTCCACAGCGGAAGAGCCTGGGCTAGAATCTGCGGCAGATGACCCCGGCAACAATTCAATCGGCCTCTCGAGCCACCGCTCCCTACCAGGCAATAACAAGCTCGAGGACAGCAGCCTTGGAAAATTGCTCAATTCCGCGTCAACACAAACAGGCGCAGTTCCACTCAACACATCACACGGTAACGCTCTTCGCACGGATACCGCCATCGTTCCCCCGGCGCAGACGCGAGATGAAAGACGTGGAGACAAGAAGGCGAGGAAAGAGAAGGATGAGGATTCTCACAACTCGAGTAGATCCGGCAGCGCCTGGAAATGGCTCAAGGGCGTGGCGGACGATAGGGACAAGAAGAAAGATGAGAGTAAGAAGTCCAGGCACAAAGCAACGTCGGAGAAGGCTCAGGACAACGTGCGGTTGGACGTCATTCAAACCTCGCTTGAAAAACCCGCTACCAAGGGGCGTGAAAGCTTAGTCCTCGACCGGGAAAGCCTCGACACTAAACTCTCCGACGAACGGAAGAAGGACAGTCATCGGAAAAGCGATTCGAAAAAGGAAAAGGACGGAAGCCTCTTCTCTTCCATCTTTGGCGGCAAGAAACGGGAAGAGAAAGAGAAGAACAAGAAACACCAGCAATTATTGCATGTCCCAGAAGACATCGTGCCTTACAAGCCTCTGCAACCAGATGTCGACTACAACTGGAGCCGCTTTCCACTCCTCGAAGAACGCGCCATCTATCGAATGGCACACATCAAACTAGCAAACCCTCGCCGCTCTCTCCACAGCCAGGTCCTTCTCAGCAACTTCATGTACAGCTACTTGGCAATTGTTCAAGCTATGCATCCGCAGATGAATGTTCCAGTGTCGCCCCAGCAAAAGCGACTGGAGGAGGAGGCACGCCGTAAACGGGAAGAGCAAGAATACTTGGCTCAGCGTGAAGCGCAAGACGAAGGAGATGAACAAGACCAGCAACAGAGTCTTGAGCAGTATGACTTTGATTATCATCGCGTAAGTCGCTCCTTGGCCATAGTTAGGAGGCATACTAAACCTCGACCAGACGACAGTGCAATATGCAGCTTCTAATTCCAACCAGCCGGTGGAGTACGTGGATGATGCTCAAATATATGAAGACGACCACTTAAACGACGACCATGGTGGTTATGGCGCTGACGATGCGGGCGGCTATGGTCAGGAGATGAAAGATTATTATCGGTATCATCATGATGTATCGGATCGACGTAGTAGCCAGGATGGGGTATGGTGATACCTGATTCACGCATCAATCATTGCCTTTATTTCACGAGTTCGCATGAGCACCTCAACCTACGTACTGTGCGTCTAGTGGCGCGGCGCGAAGCGAAGTAAGTCTTTCTCACTCTCTCACTGCTTTCTGACACCAACATACACATTCTTCCACTCCCAACCTCCTATTTACGTTCTCATCTTCTTCTTTCTTTAAACCCCCCCGATCCTTGGAAGGATGGGGCGATTGAGAAACACGGAAGGAAATCAAGTATAAAGTGGCATTTGAGCGTTTGAGCGTCTTTTGGTTCTTGGCCATCCTAAGTAAGGTATGAGTCAATTGGTGTCAATTTAGGCTCAGATGTAGATACTCTGGTCTTATTTGGTGGGGGCGGAAACATTGACGTGACTTCCAAGCGTACTGATAATGATCTTGCTAAGCCATGAGACATCGACTGATTAGCACAGTAGATATAATCCATCTGTATATGATGACGTGTGCGCGCTTCGTACCCGGCTAGCCACATCATGGCCCAGATAGACCATGTTCTCCTCATTTGATGCATCCATCTGTTTATGGCAGCCAAACAGGCGTGCGTTCAATCTTTGGATTCAGGGGAGGAATCCCTGGCGCCATGCAGAGCCCTTCTAGACAGCTCCAGGCCGGCGTCTACTCACATCGACTGGCTGAGGAACAGGTCGATTCCGAATCGTGACATCACACAGTACAGTCGAAGAAAGAAAGATTGATTGACTCTGTAACGTCTGACAAGTATGCGTGCTTGATCCATCCGTGATGTCCAAGCAATATATCTACTGCTTCTTCTCTTCCGGTTTGGGAGTGGGTAGTTTGAAAGTTTCGGGTTTGCGATCTTCGCCTGTTCCGACTTGTTCCCAGGCACTGGATCCACCCTCGAAATTTCGGAAAGCCTGTGTAAGTTCCAGAGGCTCGGTGACAATCCGCTTCTTTTCCTCGTCGTAGCGAATTTCAGTATATCCCGTGAGGGGGAAATCTTTCCGCAGAGGATGACCCTCGAATCCATAGTCCGTCATGATGCGCCTGAGATCAGGGTGACCAGTGAAGAAGACACCGTATAAGTCGTAAACTTCCCGTTCATACCAGTTAGCGCCGCTGAACAGGCTGGTGATGCTTGGCACAGGCGATGATTCATCGGCGTATGTCTTGACTCGGATTCGAGAGTTGTATCGCACGGACAGCAGGTTGTAAACAACCTCGAATCGATAACTGCGGGTTGGGTAGTCGCATGCAGTGACGCTGCTCACTTGGGTGAACTCTGCAGCCGTGTTGTCTAGGAAACAAGCTGGTTAGGTTATGGCAAAGGAGTGAGAAGTGGCATACAAACACTTGAGGAAAGAAAAGACCGGTATAACCCCGGCGGGAGAGATGTAGATGGTGAGTTCATCCTTCCACACGGAGAATTGCTGGACGTATTTCGGGAGACACCCCATCAGCCAGGTTCCGTATCGATGAAGGTTGTCCGCCTTGCTTTGGTATTTGGCTGTGGGATTGATGACCGGCGCTTTGAGAGTTCCAATGGCCTCCCTGGGGGCTGTTCGCATGTTATGAGAATCTCGAGGGACTGCAACTAGCCGAGGAGCCGAGACCGACAATGCTCGGGTGACCTGTCCGGCGCGAGCCCGCGTCAAGGCCCTGACGGGCTCAAGAGCCGAGCCCGTAGTCGCTTTCCACGAAAGCCTGCTTGCCATAGCGAATTGCCTGTCGGGGTGCAAGGGCCGCGAGGATTGATGTGATGTGGTGGAGGATGGCTGAATTGTTCAATTAGAAGCAACTTAGTAGCTCAGATCCACAGCTTCTTCTGGGCAATTCCCCGGTGATTTGCCGGAAAGACCGTCACCTTGAGAGGCATGACATAGTGGGCCACTGATCACGTGCGTGCAGTCCCCTTGGATCCGTGCCTTAGCCAAATGCTTTGGACTTGTCCCACATCAAGCTTTGAACAAACATCCTCAACTGCGATCCACCAGTTGGCCGACACGATCACGATTTCTCATATTCCCGACATCAACCCGCTTCTTCACCGCGATCATGGCGCCTCAAGACTCCTTCATAGAGGAAGACGAAGATGTCTGGTACGTATATCTAGACGTTTTCATGCACGTGTTGATGTGCAGAAATATATATATATCTATATATACATACATACCTGACCACTCTCTCACGCTGTCACAGCCCTCTTTGCATCGAAGAGTTCGACTTGTCCGACCGCAACTTTCGACCTTGTCCCTGCGGCTACCAGGTAAACTCCCATTGCGGCTGATGGCCTCGCCCTCTTCTGACACAAGGCATAGGTCTGTCAGTTTTGCTTCAACAACATCAAGAATAACATGAATGGTCTGTGTCCGGCATGTCGACGGCCCTACGACGAGAAGACTATCCAGTGGAAGGTCGTGACACAAGAAGAGTAGGTCGAGGACTTATGCTACTCTGTTCTCCTAGGCTAACTGGGTCAGGGTTGCCGAGTTTCGTGCGAATATCCAGAAGAACCAGCGAAAACGGGCCCAGGAACAACGTCAGAAAGAAGTCCAGAAACGTGAAGCCGAGAAGGAGAATCGCAAAAACCTCATTGGAGTCAGGGTTGTGCAGAAGAATCTCGTCTACATCACGGGTCTAGCGCCCACGGTCCGCGAGGATGAACTTCTCAAGACGTTGAGGAAGCCTGAATTCTTCGGGCAGTACGGAGTGATTCAAAAGATTTCGATTAGTAATCGGAAGAGCTCGGATGGCCAGCACCATTCACTGGGCATCTATGTCACTTTTGAAAAGCCTGAAGAGGCGACAAGATGCATCCAAGCTGTCCATGGTTCGCAGAATGGCGACAGGATACTGAAGGCTCAGTATGGAACCACCAAGTATTGCTCGGCATGGCTCAAGAACGAGAAATGCAACAACCCGGGCTGCATGTTTTTACACGAGCAGGGCGATGAAGAAGATAGCTATACGCGTCAAGACCTGTCGTCCATGAACAGCATCCATACACAACGGCCTTTGCCCGGTGGAAATAGCACCTCCTATCGAACAACCCCCCGACAGCAAGCCTCGCAGCCTACCCTGACGCCCATTTCGCAATCAATGGCGCGTACTTCAAGCAAAGAGGGCTCAGACTACGGACCCGACGGCTCTGCTCTCCCTTCGTCGGCAAATTGGGCACGCAATCCTCAACGCAGCCGAAGGGGCAGCCATGCCACCAGTGGCGCTCCATCCAGCCCTGCCATCTCGGCTTCTGTGCCTACCACGACCGAAGTTGCTCAGGAATCCGCGGGGGCTGCGGGGTCCCCCCTTCCTACTCAGCAAGTGGAAGAAGACAAAATGTCAAATCAAGACTCTGTTGAAGCACCGCAGCCCCAACCTTCAAAGAGCCCCCTGGCGAACATTCTGCGGGCATTGCAGAACTGCACCTTGTCCAATCTGGTTGCCCCACAAGTCAATGAACTTGGGCCTCCTTTATTCGACATCCGAGGTGGGAAGAAGCGAAAGGAAATGCGCGAGGACGACGACGCACGAATCAGCGGCGACCAGAAGAATGCGACTGAAGGATTGACACAGCTAGAAGGTGAAGCAGAGACGGGCGGCAGCCTTGCTCTTGGCGGAGAACCCGAAGAACGCGAAGTCATTGGCGACGGACAAGCATTCGAGCACCGGCATATCAACACATTCCCCCCCATTCAAAGAAGCAATGCGGACAGTCTCTTTGGTCCTGCACTCAATGGTTCGAATTTCAACCCAGGTACCAGCCAGATGGGCCGGGGGATTACTCCCCAGCATCTGATGTCACTACGCCCTCAATCTGGGTTTAGCGAGCAGGTTCCTTCAAGCCTTACTGGCCAGGCTGCCTTCCAGAACCAGGGCCACAATCGTCAATCGTCTCGATTCAGCTTCATGGCTGACAGTCCGCCAACATCGACCAATCTCAAATTTGCCACGAATCCAAGGATAATGGGCCAGCAATCATCCATGATTCCTGGCTCGTTACAGTCCTCAGGTAACGGACACTTCTTTGGCAGCTCCATGCCGGCGCCACCGCCGGGACTCAAGTCTACCAATACGCCACCAAACCTGTTTGGTCAGGGATTTGGTGGTTCCGGATTTGGCACTGCCGCGAAGGACTCATCTGGCGATTTATTGCAGAGTTTAATTAGCAGGAGCCGAGGCAGTGGCAACCAGCCTCATGATGGTGGAAAGCGTGAGTACATGATCTCTTCTTTTTCTAATCAGTATCCACCACCCTCAACCTCTACCCCAGCTCCTACTTCTGGCCTTTTGGCATCGCTCTATGGTAACCACCCCGGAGCATTCCAAGACTTTGGCTCGAAGCAGAAGAAGAAGGGGAAGAAGCATAGACATGCTAACACTTCCTCCTCGGGGGGGAGTGGTCTAGTGGATCTTGCGGACCCGAGTATACTGCAGGCGAGGATGCAGCACCAAACGCAAAGCAACACCGGAGTCAATCAGGGAGTTTTTAGCGGTCAGAGCCAAGGTGGGTATGTCCCGAACATGATGTATAATTCCAGTTATGCCCGGTGGTAGCATGGCCATGGGCGTTACATGAGGTTTTGATATCCATTTCACCATTTTTTTTTATGCTGTGCGAGAGGGGGGCGCTCGAGGGGACATGCATATGATGTTGGGGACGGGTTTATGGATTCGCGTGGCGGACCTTGGTTCCGGCGCCTACAATCTCTCCCCTTGGGACTCGAGCCGTCGAGGGGTAACCCTCATCTCCAGTCTCGTCACTCTCTCACAATTTCTTTCTTTTCTTTTTCTCAACTGCGGACCGGGTTCGTGGTTTGATGCAAGCCGAGTATCCAGTAAGACAAACCATCATCGTCTTCCACACAAGTCTTCCTGTATATTAACAGATTGCATGGAGTCCCCTTACCTGGAGACTTCGCGGATCGCAATATATCACCATACCTGTCATGTTCTCCCATCTTCCTCTTCCTTCCCCTCGTTATTCCCCGTGGAAGACGATGATGGAGGTCGTAGGATGGCTCTCTTTGCATCGTGTTATGAATCTCCCCATCCTGTAGCATGCCACCCCGTCATTGCCCTTGTGTTAAGCTTCTATTGATTGCACATTGCTGATGTGTCTCTTAGACCATGATCTTCAGTTGCCGGAAGATGCCCAACTATCTGTGGATGCGCTTGTCTCGGATGATCCGTTACCAGCCTTGGTGTCACCTCACGTTATCGACCTGGACTCTCGTCGTCTGGCTTCTCACCCAGGTAGCGCTGATACGCTTGATCATTCGAACCAAGACACATCGACTCAGACTCAGCCACAACGCGCGAATGCGATGCCGGCCACGCCCCATGTCTTGTCCCCAAGCCCTCCTTATAATCTAGGATCGTCCCTTCAGGGGTCATCAAAATCGACCCTCATCGACAAAGAGGCTGATAACCGTGCGACACCTCCCACAGCAAGGGAATCCTCAGCCCCTCCGCCCCCCTCGACAAAAGGCAGTATTCTTTTGGAGAAAGACTTTCCTGCTTTAGGAGCGCCAAGGACAAACGAAACAATGGGCGCCGGCATTAGCTTGGGTGCTTCTAAAACAGTTGCGTTGAAGAGCATACCGTTAGCCAGGAGACAAGAGGACAGAACACCCGAGGCTCATGACGAGGATACAGGACTTCTAGCCAAGGTGCCTGAACCTAACTCGACAAAGGACAGTGACCTCAGATCCTCGCAACAGGCAACAGCCTCGCCTGTTGGAACCAACCTCGTCCACCGGCCGACTGACGACATCGCCAAGTCAGAGGTATTGTTGGAAAATGCTAGGTTCCCACCCTTGCCTGCTTCGACGAGCGGCAGTGGCATGTCTACAGCTTCGCGAGCTATACCGAAGACGTTGAGAGTGGTTCCTTCATCAATCAAGGCAGACAATCGCTCTGCTTCACCTTCACCTGCTCCAGTATCTAGCCCTGCGGCTGGAAAGCTGGTCCAATCACAGCGGCCTGGCACTCCAGCCAGCGAGATGATCAGCGACACAGCCTCTGTTGCATCGTTTTCGGTCTCCATATCTCGAGCTGGATCTCCTCCCTTGAGCAGAGTTGGCACTGCTCCAATACGAGGAACTACCAAGAGCCAGCAGCGCAAGCAGCGCAAAGATGTCTTGAAGCAAGAGACCAAGATCATAGCTGAAACACCCAAGTTGGACACTGCAGAGCATGCCCCCGTCATTGGACGGAAGAAGAAACAGAAGAAGGAAAAACCTCAGAGAGAGGCCAATCCCTCGTCTGCAGCAGCCACTCCCTCTGAAACACCAAAGGCAGAAGCGACAATGCCCTCCAAAGATGAAGGGAACCAGGTGGCTACTGATCTTGATGGGGGCTCGAAGACGGATGGCACGGCCAAATCGCCTAAGGAGAAGCCGGATGCTCGAAAGAATGCGACGAAAGAGGCAAAGCAGTCACCTGCGTCGTCATCGCCCACACCTCCATTGCCCCAAGCAACCGAGTCAGCGGAAAAGTCTCCTGAAAGGCCACAGTCGAGCCCCGCGTCTGTCTTTGCCGACATCAAGGATT
The DNA here is from genome assembly GCA_020002365.1 of Trichoderma gracile. Lineage (NCBI taxonomy): Eukaryota > Fungi > Ascomycota > Sordariomycetes > Hypocreales > Hypocreaceae > Trichoderma > Trichoderma gracile. Next base: position 2,010,930 of record JAINEY010000006.1, read on the forward strand.
CGCTCTGCACTGCTGCGCCAGAGAAATTGCAGCTGCTGAAGCCCGTTTCCAGCAATTCGTCCCGGCCAGAGCACAATCCGCTGAACCCATCAGGCAAACGAGAAGACTGCAAGGAGAGCTCTTGCAGATGTGGTGAAATGCAAGACGCTGATCTTGCGGCGCTGCGTGCCGGAAGACCTGTGCGCAAACAGTTCCATACCGACGGCAGCCGCATGCTCATTACCCCCCACGGGGATTGCATTCGCGGGCTCACGCCAGAAGAAGAGGACACGTTTCTGGCCCTGCAAGCTGCCATTGCCGCGACGGCAGAGAATCCTGCTGCCTTCGTGGCACCGAGACACCAGCCGAGCAGCGGCGCTTTCTCACTCATCAAGGGTCGAGCTGTTCCCAATGGACGGCCGAACATCTTCCCTTCTACCATGCAGCCTCAGACGCAGGATCCGATCGGCAAGCTCCAACGGGAGGATGCCCTGAGCTACATCAACCAGTATGTGTTGCCGAGGCTGAGTCTTGGGGCTACAAGTATGGGGTTTCCAAAGGGAGCTTCTTCTACCCGTGACTCAGCGAGCCTCAACTCTCTCGCGCCCTACTTCTACGGCCCTGATGCTGCCGCTGGTGTAGGCATCTACAGCTCGCCGGAAAGCGCTCGGGCCATACAAGATTTTGCCGCTCCGGGCATGTCACTTGATGAAATTGGTAAAGGAGCGGCAGCCAGTTCGATTGGCAACATGCCGCTGATGAGCGTTGAAGATGCTGAGGCCGCTCTGACGGCCGCCAAGAAGGAGACCGAGAAACTAGAAAAGGGTCTGAACCTGGTTATCAAGCGGAATCGTCGGCTCCTGCTCGGGGCTTGATGTGCCTCGTCCTTGGGGTGACAAGCTGCTTTGCTGAAACCATGACGGCTCACATACATAGACAAAAACCCCATATACAAAACTAGATGTATTATTACATGTTTAGATAAGTAGGCGAATTTACCTAAAGGCAGCCTTGACCTCTGCGCGAGGCCATTCAAAGATCACCTCTCCACCGTAAACGTCCGTTATGATCCTACCTATCCTGCTTTCGACGCTGGTGTAGAATTCCTCGCACTCCTTGAGCACCCGGACGACCAAGCCCCGGCTGAGCGTTGGGTCATCGGCATCCCCGAAATGCTTCTCCACGCGTTTCCGTAGAGTCTCGATTCCTTTCCGCACCTCCTTCGCGTCATACGAGCCCAGCACCTTGTTGAACGCAGCCTTGTTGTTTGAAGGCTGTCGCGCGATTGCCATTGCCGACTTGCCGGTCTGCAGCTGCGCCTCGATATTCTCAATCTGCTCCAGGAGCCTGCCGAGCGGTCGCCGCATCACTGTATTCAAATACAGTGCCATGTGCTCATGGTATTCCGTGTTTGCTTGCGCTTTCCAGTTCTCTATAACTTCTAAGCCGCGAGTCTCGGTCTCCTCCAGGAAGTGATTCATGTTTTCAATCAGCAAGATGTGGAAGTTCAGCGCCTCCTTGTCCTCTGGGTCAGCCGTTCCACTGGCGACGCCGACAGCAGGATGCTCGCGTGCAATCACCATGAGGGACTCGAACATCGTCTTGAGGATGCGATCATACTCGCGATTGACAGTCCGCCGCAATACCAGATTCTGGTCCAAGCCAGCGACCATGTTCTCCACGGCGGCCATGAACGCAGGGAAGATGCGGATGAACGATATGACGCCCTTGCGCTTCTTGATTTTGACCTTGGTCTCCTCAATGGAGCGTATTTGTTCGTCAACAAACTTCCTGAACTGTCCTTCCAAAGACGCATGCAATTTCTGGAGAAGAGCGTTGAGGAAATCCTGGTTGGACTGCCCCATCTCTGACAACTTCCTCTCGAGCGTGGCAAGCACTCCAACTCCTTGGCTACACCTTTTAGTTAGCATTGTACGTTCGGCGTTGGGTTCACAACCGCTTGCTTCACTTACAGTGGATCCTGAGCAATGACCCATTCCATCAACCTTCGCAGCTCTGCCTCGAGGAACGCAAAGATAGCCTCCATAGACCGCGTGACGCGACGGGCAAGTTCTCGATCGGGCTCCATGAGCCTATGCCGCTTCAGATCGCCGCCTCGACGGTCCCGAGGTGGGCATGCTGCGACTGCCTCTGGGAAATCTGCTTGCTCCAGAGTTGTAGCGTGGAAGAAGTCGATGATAAAGTTTTGCTCCATCTCGACCAGAGGCAAAAGATCCTCTAGGACTCCCGAAAAGACCTCGTACGGCAAGCTCCGAGAATCCGCGTTGCTCCTCTCGACCTGCGTCTTGGTGCCACCGTCTGCCAACGGCGATCTCAGAGCCTTAGCCAACGTCTGACTGCGTTTGACAGTGAGCTTTCTGGCAGCGGTTGCCACGCCTTCTTGCTGTTTCTCGGACTGAGACGAGAATATAACCTCGGCTTCATCTCCAGTTAATTTCCTCGCGTTCTTTCGCCAAACGGAAATCACATGCTGAAACTCGTGCTTATACACCGGGGAGCTCTTGTCTTGGTAAATTTGCAAAAGACGATTCCAGTTTTCCAGATCGACGTCTCTCGCATAGAGCATCAAGGGGCTGTACTTCCACAGAAGATCTCTCCCGATACTGTGGTGTGCAGGATCAACCTTTTTGGAGAGAGCGCCGTCCAGTGCTCGCTTCGTCTCGACATAAGCTTCTCCGAATTGGCCCGTCATGAAGTCCAGTAGCCGTTTCATGAAATACCTGCTTTCATGCAGATACATTTCTCGCTTTTCCTGTACAATCCTCATTTTGCCGTAGTTGCTGTTCAGTCCCAACGTATGATCAGCGTCCAAGGTGGCGTCCAAAGTCTTTCCAGTGTCATCACCCCCGAGTGAGGGATCAATCTTCATCATGGCCCTGAATAGAGTGACAAGGGCGAGCTCCACCTCTTCCAAACCAGTATAACTGTCCAGGGGTGCTTGTTGAAGTGCCTGAAGGTCGTCGGAGGTAATTGCGCATGTTTCCAGCAATGATTCCAACTCTTTCCTCAGCAGCTTTTGATTGGCCGTCTGTACCTGAAGGCCCTGGCCCTGAGCTTCGATATAGGCAATGTCGTCCGAGAGGGTCTGGGAAAATCAGCGATAAGATCCGCACATGGGTACCAGAGAAGAGGAAAGGGAGAAAAGGGGGGAAGAAATAACGAGACAAGGATAGAATGAACAAGACGCTTACCGAGAGCTCCACGGAGTAGAGGGTGAGCAAGTTATCCAACTCTTCGCATTCACCCATGGCAAGGTCAATTCCTCGTTTGATAGTATTCACCCTCTCATCTTCTTCTCGAAAGCGTGCTAACCACCCTCCCGCCTGGACTGTGTTCAATTCTCGCTCTAGATCATTGCTTATATCGTCCATACTCAAGCAATGCATTTGATCGCCAGGAACCCAACCAAAGAAGTCCAGCCATTTGCCGAATTCTTCACTTCGATCGTCAAGTATGATTGGGTCGATACCCAGCCTCTGAAGATACCTAGCATCTTGCCCAACAACGGTAGGTCGACGAGATGTTTCCTTCGGAATAGCCGCGTCCTTCTCGGCTTCATTGACCTCCTTGCCCAGTGATTGTGAGCCCACGGAGTTATTCGACTCAGATACCAGGATTTTGACTTCTGCCGATGCCGAATCACGAGCGAGAGGCTTGGGGGGCTCAGGAGCCGCGAGGCTATTATCGCGAGATGCTGGTCTGGGCGGTGCGGGAACGACGCTCGTGATGCCGTCAGGGCCTTCGTTCGCCTTGGCTTGGTTTTGGCGTAGGCGTTCACCAGCTCCTCCGGGCCGTGGACGGAAGGCATTTGCAGCAGATGCAGCTTTCCAGAAGGCACCGGCAACATCTCCCTTGGAGATCTTTGACTTGATCATAGGGCCCAAACCAGGACGAGTCTCTTCTTCAGGTGCGATGGATTTTTCAGGAGTAACGGCATCATTCGTTCCAAGTTGGGCGGACGAGCTTGGGGCCCCCATTAAGGTAGAAGACAATTCTTTGGACTCATTGTTGTTGGTAGTGCTCCCTGATTTCTGGTCGATATCCTCCAATGGCTCCGCTACAGATGGCGGTTTCTCATCGAGGCTCGTTCGACTAGCAAAAGCTATTCCTGGCTGTAGCACAGATGGAATTGCGGGAGAAGCAACCCGGTCAATACTGCGCGGCGGTGGCATCACGGGCTCCCTCTTCGCTGTCGTACTCATCAACGGAGCAGGCACCAGATCCCTGTCTTGCGGCCTCGAAGGATCCATAGGGGGCCGCCTCCGCGCAGGAGGCACTTTGTCCTCTTGCAAGGGGCGAGATAGTGGTGGTACCGCGTCAGGAGCCGAGTCGTGAGCATCTCGAGCTTCGCTCAACCCACTGAGACCACTTGGCCCACTCATGCCGCTTCGCGAGCGCGGAGGAAGGCTCGACGTGTCATCACCTTTGGTCGCGGAAGAATTGGCAATGGAGTCTTGACTCTTGTTGTTCTGGGTCGTCCATCGAGGCACAGATCGCTCTCTGGATGCGGTGGAGTCAAAACTACCAGAAGGGGACATGGTTTCATTCGGTGATGGTCGGACAAGAGGAGAAGGCCTGGGATATCGCGGCCCCTCTCCGGGACCGGTCTTGGGTGCGGCTGAGGATGTGGCGATGGCCTGTTGGCTCGTTGTTGAGTCAATCATTTGCTGCCGAGGCGGAGTTCCGGTTGGCCGCTTGCCCGCCCCTAGAATCTGATCCAGTTCCCTCTGGTCGAACCCTGACAACTCGGGTAGCTTGCCTCCTGTGTATTTGCCGAATATTTTCACCAAGCTCGCAATGAAGAACTTCTTCTCCTTTTCGGTTTGAGCTTGCCAGAAGTATGGCTTCCCCAGCGTGACGAGAAAGCCAGTCTCGCCAGCCCATTCTCGCAGGTTTGGGCTTACCTTGGGCCCAGTGTAGGATTCTATATGGGAGAGGTCGTCGAGGTTCCAAGTCTTGCCGATTGAGAAGGTTCCACTGCTGTTTTCTTTGGCCTTGTGAACTCGGACCCTTCCGGATTTGCGTACCGCGACGACAATGATCCTTGGCTTTTCCGTGTTGAGGCCCCGGGCTTCAGGAGGTGGCGGCATCGAGGAATGTGAGGAGAATTCCGTGACGCGAATATGGGTGATATAAGTCTCGTGGACTGTGAGGCAAGGTCAGTGGAGGAGCGTTCCGACAGAAACATCTTCGTGGTCGAGTCTCACGCAAGCCATCGGTATCCTTCTTGTTGAAACAGCTGTCGATAATTCGGCGTTTCTCGTCTTCGAACCGCTCCGCCCTGTTGGCGGCTGCGCTTGTAGGATCCATCTTGGCATCCGGGACAAGGACCGCTGCTAACTCTCATGGATCAGGCCAACAAGTCGAACAAGCGGTTCGGTTCCAACATTGTGTGCAGGCCGTGACGCGTGCAGGTATTGTCGACGGTGCTCCGTATGTTGAAGCCGCAAGGTCACTGCTTAGGTAGGTAGTCGCATCCGGGGGTGAAATGCTCCACTAGTACATCAGTACTACCTTAGGGTAAGGGACTTGGGACCAGGTACCGCGTACCTGTAGTAGTACCTACCTAGTAAGGAGTGAAGACGCTAGCCATTTCGTGGATATATTGCTGAAGTAAAGCTTTCCCTGGAGGAATACTATACTGAAGTATTGTAAATTAAGATATAACTTCAATCTTTAATAATGTTATAACGGTTTTTTTTTTTTTTTTTTTTTTTTTTTTTTTTTTTTTTTTTTTTTTTTTTTGATTATGGAATCCTGTTAAAGTAATATATATCATAGGAAGCCACATCAGCAAAGTTGAGTCTCCCCTCCTTAGTCATCATAGTCGTGCCTGCATTTGCTGTAAATGTCTCAAGCTGGAAATCGAGGCAAACCCCGCTAGCCAATCAAACAGCTCCATTATCAAATCCCCAATTCAGAGTCTTGCCACCAATCCTCCTCCCAGCTCTTCGCTCTGCGAACCTCCGACCCCCCGACCCTGCGATCAATCGCAACGATCACCATGCTGTCAGCCAGAGCAACTTCGAAGAAGGCCATAAGTCTCTCGCGAGGTGCCACGAGAGGCCTGGCCACCGTTCAGGATGGAGGCGCCGCCCGAACCTATGGCGGGTTGAGGGACCAGGACCGGATTTTCCAGAACCTTTACGGGCGATACCCGGCCAACCTCCAAAGCGCCAAGAAGATGGGTGATTGGCACAAGACAAAGGAGATCCTTCTCAAGGGCGACGAATGGATCATTAGCGAAATCAAGGCCTCTGGCTTGCGCGGACGAGGCGGCGCAGGCTTTCCCTCCGGTCTCAAGTGGGTATGTCACAATCTTCGACCTCCAGTCGGGCCTTGACGAGTCTCTAACCCGCATGAAAACAGTCCTTCATGAACTTCAAGGGCTGGGAAAAGGACACGAAGCCGCGGTACCTGGTGGTCAATGCCGACGAGGGCGAGCCGGGCACCTGCAAGGACAGGGAGATCATGAGGAAGGACCCTCATAAGCTCGTCGAGGGATGCCTTGTCGCTGGTCGGGCGATGAACGCTACCGCTGCCTACATCTATATCCGTGGCGAATTCTACCATGAAGCTGCCATCCTCCAGAACGCGATCAACGAAGCCTACTCGGCGGGCCTCATTGGCAAGAACGCCTGTGGCTCCGGATACGACTTCGACGTCTACATTCATCGTGGTGCTGGTGCCTACGTCTGCGGAGAAGAGACGTCCCTGATCGAGTCTATCGAAGGAAAGCCCGGAAAGCCGCGACTCAAGCCGCCCTTCCCTGCCGCCGTCGGCGTCTTTGGCTGCCCCTCGACTGTGGCCAATGTGGAAACTGTTGCTGTTGCGCCAACCATCTGTCGCCGTGGAGGAAGCTGGTTCGCTGGGTTCGGTCGCGAGCGCAACCAAGGCACGAAGCTATTCTGCATATCCGGCCACGTGAACAACCCTTGCACCGTTGAAGAAGAGATGTCAATCCCTCTCCGCGAGTTGATCGAGAAACACTGCGGTGGAGTCCGAGGTGGCTGGGACAACCTCCTCGCTGTTATTCCTGGCGGCTCTTCAACCCCCATCCTGCCCAAGAGTGTCTGTGATGACCAGCTGATGGATTTCGATGCCTTGAAAGATAGCCAATCGGGTCTGGGAACAGCGGCTGTAATTGTCATGGACAAGAGTGCAGATGTTGTCCGTGCCATTAGCCGCTTGAGCCACTTCTACCGCCATGAGAGCTGCGGCCAGTGCACACCATGTCGCGAAGGCAGCAAGTGGACTGAGCAGATCATGAGCCGGTTCGAAAAGGGCCAAGGACGCGAGAGGGAAATCGACATGCTCCAAGAGCTGACGAAGCAGGTTGAGGGTCACACTATCTGTGGTAAGTAGCTGCTCGATCCCCCTCTGCACTGTACGCGCTTGTCTGTATTCTGACATCTCATTTTCCCAGCTCTTGGTGAAGCCTTTGCCTGGCCTATCCAGGGTCTTATCCGCCATTTCAGACCTGAGCTGGAAGCTCGTATGGAGAGATATGCCAAAGCCACAGGAGGCCCGGCTTTGGCTGGTGGGTGGGAGCATGATTCAAGGGCTCATGGGAAACTGGTTTCTCCTGGTCAATAGATGATGGCAATTCTTATTCATAGATCATCCATCGGGACGATGCCGATAGAGGGTTGGCTTGGGCAAAAGTGCACTAGGGATTGTGCCAAGTTGATATCGCGTCTTAATATGTACAAACCTAGGTATGGAACAGGCAAAACAAAAACATTTGAAAGTAAATATGATGAAACCGTTCTTTTCGATTTTAAAGGAAACCTTTACTATGTACACGCTCATGAAAGAGCCCCAGCTAACCATTTCAGCCCTCTCCCTTATGTGAGGGTGTAACCGCCATCAACGCGAATGTCGGCACCAGTAACATACTGGCTGGCATCAGACAGCAGGAAAGCCACTGGGCCCATGAGATCCTGAGGCAGGCCCATCTTGCCCTGGGGAATGAGGGACACCCATTTCTTCTTCAGGTCAGGTTTTTCATCCAAGATTTTCTCGGTCCTAGTCAAAAAACTTTGAGTCAGCCGGCCGAGGCCACGGCTACCAATCAAGGAAACAGTGCAGGTTGGGTTTCACTCACAAAGCCGTCAACATGTATCCCGGCGAGATGCAGTTGACTCGGATGCCAGCATGTGCCCACTCAACGGCGAGCGAAGCTGCGAGATGGCGGACTGCAGCCTTGGAGGCGTTGTAGGGCCTAGTAGTGCAGTTCAGCACGTTAGTCTTCTGGTAACCCTTCACCCATTCGCGTCTCCTTTTTCTTTCCGTGGAAGAACTTACGCCTGAGGCTGGGGGACGTTGACAATGGCCCCCGACATGCTGCCAATCATGACCATGCTACCGGGGCTCTTCCTCTCCATGAGGTGGCGAGCAACCGACGTAGCGAAGAGATATGTGCCGTCCACGTTGACGCCCCAGAGCTTCCGGACCCGGTCAATGGGATAGTTGGTGGCCTCGAAGTTCTCGGTGAAGCCAGCCGAGGTGACCAAGTTGTCAATCTTGCCATGTTGCTGGATGATCTCAGCGATGCACGCCTCAACGGAATCGGCATCTGAGACGTCGGCGTAATGCGCCGTCACCTTGGGAATGCTAGACCGGGCGTCAGCCGTCTGTACCTTGGTGTTGTGTGCAGAGCGGAGCGGGCCGCTGCCCCAAACTCGGCATCACGCTCACTCACCGTTTTGCGTTGGGGTTCTCCTTGAGGAAGGCATCCACGAGCAGTTTCGTCTGCTTCTCGGCCTCCTCCTCTGTCGTTGCGTTAGCTGTCTGGCCTGGAGAACGAGCAACGCGGGATTGGCAGGCAAGATCTCACTGTTCATGTCGACCAGGGCCAGGTCAGCGCCCGAGAAGACCATTCCCTGGCCAATCACCAGTCCCAGCCCTCTGGCGCCTCCAGTGACGACACCGACATTCCCGTCGAGGGAGAAGCCGGCAAGCGTAGGCTTGACATACTGGCCGCCGGTACCAGAGACGGGCTCGCTGCTCGGAAGCTCGTGCTCCGGAGGATACTCGAACTCGACCTCGGCGTCTGTTCGAGAGTGGCTGCCGGGCTTATCCTGTCGCGGCGGCGGCACACTATGGAACTTCCTCGCAGCGGCCAGAGGCAGAGGCAGGCGTCTGGCGGGCGCGGATGCAAAGGTTCGGCGAGCCGCAAGGCGCAGCATGAGCGAGGACGATTTCACTGCAGCAGCCATGGTTTCTGAGCTTGGGGCGAGCGAAGGTGTTTGTTTGCGAGAGCTCAGCGGTGGGAGAAAAGGGGGGGGGGGGAGAATGCTGCCTTATATTTATACGTGTATCTATGCCTACTAATGTCTTCTCACCTCACGATAGCTGCGCGCGAGTGTGTCGGTATCGCTTGTAGGTAAGGTAGAGTACAGTGCAACTACCTACCTACCTACCTAGCATGTAGGTCAATGTCTCCTGACCTCGCCTTTGCCGCCGCCCTCGAATTACGGTGGAGGCGACTATCCTCTCGATCGGTAGGATTGCTCCACGGAACACATCCGAACTGCCCACGGCGAGTGAGCTACAGACTTTGCTAGCAGCAGGTAGTTCCGAGGACATGTGGAGGCAAGCCTTGGGCATGACGGCCCTCTGGCTTGGTGCCCTATATTACTGTATTATCATTGCTTCGTACGTACCTAACCTGGGTCATCTACATGCAGTATCTACTGTAGTACAAGTAGTACACCCAGACAGTGTTGTGCATGACGCTTGGTCTCCGTCAAGACCGCGGCCGAAGAACAACTGCCGTCAAGACTCTTGAGGCTTGGCCCCTCGGTGATCCGTGTGCCGTGTGAATCTGTATCCGCGTCTCCAGCTGCCGTTCCACCTTCTGTTCTCCAGTGCCAGACGTCTTCCCAGTTTGTATACGGCATCATACCATTGCTCACCAATCCCCGTGCTCGACGAAGTTCCCGGACTCGCTGCTCAGGACTGAATCTGCACTGGGATCCAATTCTTTTACCTGGAGCTTTCAGGCATCCCTTAAAAGTTTTAAAGTGGGTAGCCGAGCTAGCGTCACGCTCGCCGGGAATCGAAGCCACCTGCGTGCATCCAGGCAGCAGAATAAAAATCAAGCCTCCAAATGGAAGCCCCCTTCAAGGGGCGTGGGCTGGGCTTGATGCTAAGCACTACTGCCCAACCCACGAGGAGCATATACTACCTACATAGGTAGATACGATAGATGGATCTGGACAGGGTGATACTATCGTGTGGCGGTATCGTGAACATTCGCTTACATTAGCATTTCAATTTACATATCTAATTGCTCGGGCTTGCTGGTGGCGGCTCCCTTGGGGGGGTGGCTCATCGTGTCATTATCAAAGGGTGGCTCTGATATCACTGCTCCCCTCCATGGGCTCCTTTTCCCGGACACACCACGATGCTCGAGGCATTCGTCCAATTGCAACGTGCAACTTTGCTGCCAGTCTCCAGCTGTTCCAACCAGGCCGTGGTGTCATTACGACCTGTAGCCACGTATGTGCGGAATTCAATGCCATGATTTCATCCTCCTACTGAGGAGAAGATCCTGATATCTCTGTCCTGTGGTTTTCAGTTGTTGAGGAGACGGCAGCGGTGGGGAGAGGATTGCCGAATAGCCAGCTGAATCGCAGTACTATTCGAGGATCGAAGCAAAGACAAAGCGTTCCCGAGATGTCAACCTTGATGGCACCCTGCGCTGCTGAAGAGTCCGTGAATGGTATGAGGGCCAGCTCCTCGGATCTCAGCGAGCTAGGTACCTACTACCTGTACTAACGCATCGTATAGAGTACCTATGCTAGGTAAGGTACTGGACTATAATAATAATGGCTTCTATCAAGGCACGCCCTGAAGGCTGATGCCGAAGCAATTGGAGGCCATGCGATCAAGCATTGGAAGTGAACCAGAACGGCTTAGTGCGGGGCATTTCATGCTCGTCGCTGCGGGGCAAAACCTGGGCTAAAACACCTGAGGTAAGGCAAAAGTTCGCAGAATTGCTACATACTCCGTGGCTCACGATAATCGCCGTCGACGTGTCGAAAAAAACTCCCCAAGGGCCCCGATGCCTTGTCCGCCACTCCCTGCCAGGGCTGTGAATCGATATGTCTGAACGTGCCCCCAGCGGCAATGCTGCCGAGGGCGCCATCGACCTGGCTCGATCTGCCCAAGCTCTGGCCTCGTCCTCCCCAGCTGTGCGCATCGCTGAGCTGCAGCTTCTGGGCGAGGCAGTGGCTCGGAAACGTACCGTTACACCTCTGCTGCGACGTCGACAGGCTTCGAACTAGCTAACCATATGAGATAGCATCCGACGATGAACTCTCCTCCCAAACCCTGCAGCTCCTCTTCAACACCCACGCCTCCTACCAGGATCGCGAATCTAGGCTGGCGGCCCAGAAATGCCTAGTATCAATCGTCACGAGGGACGCTCCGTCATCGACACTGCAGCTGTTGGTCCAAACGCTACAGCACGAGACTTCGAAGCAGGGCATCGCCACCTCCAGCGCCTTCGTCTTGGTCGAGTGGTGCAGTGTTCTGCTGCAGCATTTGTCCGAAGCTTCGTGGGCAGCGCTTGGTAATGACATCTTGCTGGCATATGCAGATGCCCTGGAAAAGTGTGTACGGCCGTCTTCGAGGCCCACGCTGGCCCATTCAGCCATCATCGTTACTCGAAGAGGGTTTCGCAAACTCTTCAGTTCCCCAACCTCGGGCCCCCGGAAAGTAACCGATGCCGTGACGAACTTGACGTCGGCACGCAGCAAGCCTACTGCCAGGTACTCCGTCATTTTGGGCGTCATCGCTGGAGTTGCGGCTCGTCGGCCTGCGGTGCGGCCTACGCTGGAATCTCTGAAGCCCCAGTACTACGAGTTCTACAATCGCGAGATTCTGGGTTCCCGAACTGCATTACCGGGTCACATCGCAGCTGGATTGGGCGATTTCTTCTCTAGCTTTGCGCTGCTTGATGAGTTCCAGACTCACGTTGTTCCAACTCTAGAAAAAAGCCTGCTGCGTACTCCTGAAGTAATCCTGGGCGGTGTTCTCCAAAGCCTCGTCAAAGATTTACCAGCCGAATTCGACCTCTCAAGCTTGCTGACCGGCAAGCTATTGAAGCTTTTACTATCAAACGTCAAATCGACCAACGCCTCGATACGGAATGGCGTCCTCGCTTCTTTCCGTGCCATTATTGCAAGATGCCGCGAGCCGGATTCAATCGACAACGCCATCGACGAAATTGGGGGGCCCCTGAAGGCGGGAAAGCTGGCGTCCCCTGAGCAGCGTGTTCTTCATGCAGAAATGCTCCAGGCAATTCCCCTCACCTGCCCAAGCGCCCAAAAGGTGACTACTCTCTTGGCAACGGTTGCTGGCAAGGAAGGAAACGAGGTAGCGTTGGCCGCCGAGACATTGACGCTTGGCCGAGCCGTCAATGTCCTGTTGCAGGGCAACAGCGAAGTCTCGCAGCCTGTCCTGAGCGTGCTTCTTAAGGGGTTAGCGGACAAAAAGGCTGCGACTCGCAAAATCTGGCTTCTCCGTGTAGGGTCCGTCTTCCGCGCCATGGATGGCTTGGGCCCGAACGCTGCCCTGTTTTCGTTCGCAGAGGCAGTTATTCCAAAGTTCATCGACAACTTCAATGAAGTCGTTGCCAATCCCACGCTGACCGCTCAGAGCGGCATCATAGTTGGCGCTTACATTCTTACTGCTCTGTTCCCTCTCATGCAGCAATGGCTCGCTGACTCAAAGGTCGGATCCGATTTGTTGAAGCTGTCGCCGCCAACCCTTGCGTTAGCCTCGCCACAATCCTTCCTCCTGAACTCCAAGATCTTCAACAAGATTGCAACCGAGGAGGACTCTCACTGGTTCCGCCTCGCTCTATCCTCTGTTGCCACCAAGTTGGCTAGCAGCACGTCCAAGGAGGTAGACCTGGCATGGGCTGAGGCCTTCATACATCTCGTCACAGCGCCCACTGTTCCCTCAAATGTGCGACAAGAGAGTGCCAAATCCCTTTCCGCCCTTTATGCTCAGAACCCTAGTGTGATAGCAGATGTCATTATCAATGGTCTGTGGTCTCACCTGATGCAGGCTATCCATGCCGGGGACAAAACTTTGGGTATCGAGACGCGCGAGCTGATCAGGGCTCTGAAAGCGATTTGTATCAGCTCTAAGGAACTGGAAGCGCTTGGGGGCACGGCCTCAGAAGAGACACTCGAGCACCAAGCTTGTTCCTTACTCATTCTCTGCCGAGCAGAGCTGATACCCCGAGCTAGTTGGATAGACTCCTGCCTTCGAATGGGCATCGACCCCGGAAGGCTTGCCACAAAACACGCTGACACACTACTCAGTGAGATTCTCGAACGGACATCAGTTCACCAAAAGGTATGCTATGACCGAACCTCCAAATTGTCCATATGGTGGGGTCCTCGCTGACAAGAACTCATAGGCCGATGTCATCCGGACCGCTGCATATCGTGCTGCAGCAGAGCTGGCTTTCGTTGCTCCAGAAGCCATCATTCCCCGACTCACAGACCTCTTGAAAGAAGATCTTGACCCGCAGCCCGTGAGCGCAATCGGACCTGTCGATGCCGCCATCTTCAGAACCCCAGAGGGCACTTGCTTCGTGGATGTGCTAAGCAAGAAAGGCCAAAACGAGCCCATCAACAAAAATGTCAAGGATTATGATACCTTGAAATGGGAAAAGGAGCTGAGAGACCAGCTGGAAAAGAAGAAAGGCCCGCAACGGAAGCTCACAGCCGAAGAGACGTCCAAAGTGAATGCTCAGTTGAAGAAAGAGGCTCAAATACGAGCGTCAGTTCAGGCAATCGAGGCCAGGCTTCTCCGTGGCGTTGGGATTATCCACTCTTTGGCTATAGGACCGCCAACTGATGCAACACTCTGGCTCGGTTCTGCCATCAGTTCACTCCTTGCTGTCATGGAAGCTGGCGCGAGCCTCATCATAGGCGATGCCGCGTCCAAAGTCTACATCGCCTGCGCCGAAAAGGTGAGCTCCCGGCTGGGCCCAATTCGACCTGCGATTGGCATTGCCACGCTCAGGCTGCGAAACCTGTCGCCGCCGGGGGCATATGGAGATGAAGAACTTGCCGACCTTACGACAAGGGTGCTGTATAAGCTCCGGTTCGCTGGCGAGCAGCGGCCGTTTGACGCGGTGTCCCTGATATACATCTTCCCGCTGCTCTTCCATATCTTGAGAGAAGGAGGCGTTGGCGCAACATTGGATGATCGAGACACCCAGATCGTCCTGGCCGTGGAGTTCATCTCATTTCACAGTATCACATTCGCCGAAGAATCAATACCGCGCGCAGAGCTCCTCACCGTCCTGATCCACTCGATGCAAAACCATGCGCAACACTACAAACTCATCAAGGACTGCTTTTCCGACATCTGCCGGTGTATTGCACCAAACATCAGTACCGAGGAAATGATGGTCCTCGCTCGGGGGGCCACAGTACCACAGGCCAACGTCAGAACTGCCGTGTTGCAGTCCATTAGTGCAGATGTCGACATGAGTGAACTGGGCTCCAGCAGCGAGATTTGGCTGGCGTGTCACGACGATGTAGAAGAGAATCGAGAGCTGGGTGCCGAGATCTGGGAAGAGAGCGGGTTCACAATTACAGCCGAACTCCCTATGCTCATGGTGCCATTCCTGGAAAGCAAAGACGGACAACTCCGCCGAGCTGCGGCTCGTTCTCTTGCAAAGGCGGCGCAAGTCCACAGGGAAACACTCCAGACTGTGATCCAGACGCTCGAATCTATCTATCTGGAGATGGCAAAGCCAAAGGTCCAGCTACTGGACGAATTCGGAATGCCGAAAAAGATGGACTTGTCGGACCCGTGGGAAGCGAGGCACGGCATTGCCACCGCCTTCAAGGAACTGGCCGAGGTCTTGGATTCTTCACAAGCTGGCCATCTGTTGGATTTTATGATTCAGTCCGGACCTCTAGCAGACAAGAATGCTTCTGTTCGAACAGAGACCCTCGATGCTGCCATCAGGGTGATTGAATTCCAGGGTGGCAGCATCATCGACGAGCTGATGAAGAAGTTCGAAACGACTCTGGAGCAGCCCGACAAGAACAGCGACGAAGCCGATCGTGTCAACGAGGCAGTGGTTATCATGTATGGCGCTTTGGCTCGCCATCTCCAGCCGGGCGACGAAAAGATCCCTGTTGTGATCGAGCGACTCTTGGCAACCTTGAACACGCCATCCGAAATGGTACAGTACGCGATTGCTGAATGTCTGCCTCCGCTTATAAAGGCCTACCCGTCAAAGCTGCCCGAGTATGTCCAGCAAATGATGGACGAGCTTCTGAACTCCAAGAAGTACGCCACCCAACGAGGCGCTGCATACGGTCTGGCAGGGTTGATCCTTGGTAGGGGCATTTCTACCATCAGAGAGTTCCGAATCATGTCAGATCTTCGGGCAGCCTTAGAAAACAAGAAGGATTCACATCAAAGAGAGGCTGCTCTTGTGGCGTTTGAAGTTCTGTCTACTATGCTGGGTCGTCTTTTCGAACCCTATGTCATCCAGATAGTGCCTTTGCTTCTCAGCGGATTCGGAGATGCCAACGCCGATGTCAGAGATGCTTGCTTGGCCGCCGCAAAGGCTTGCTTCGGCAAGCTGAGCTCTTATGGTGTCAAGAAGATCATGCCGACGCTCTTGGAAGGGCTCGACGACCAGCAGTGGCGTAGCAAGCGAGGCGCTTGCGATCTACTCGGTGCAATGGCATACCTCGATCCGAACCAACTCGCGACCAGTCTTCCCGACATTATTCCTCCTTTGACTGCTGTGCTGAACGACAGCCACAAAGAAGTCAGGGCTGCCGCCAACAGAAGCTTGAAGAGATTCGGTGATGTCATCAACAATCCTGAAGTGAAGAGCTTGGTCGACGTGATTCTGAAGGCTCTCAGTGACCCGACCAAGTATACTGATGAGGCGCTGGATGCCTTGATCAAGGTCCAGTTCGTGCATTACCTCGACGCACCCTCGCTGGCTTTGATCACCCGCATCCTGCAACGCGGCCTAGGCGATCGCTCCAACACGAAACGCAAGGCAGCACAGGTGATTGGCAGTCTGGCCCATCTGACGGAGAAGAAGGACATTGTCATGCACCTTCCGGTGCTCGTCTCGGGCCTGAAACTTGCAGCCGTGGACCCGGTGCCGACGACTCGCGCGACAGCATCCAGGGCTCTCGGCTCTCTGGTCGAGAAGCTGGGAGAGGACTCGCTACCGAACTTGATTCCCGAGTTGATGCAGACATTGAAGTCCGACACTGGCGCCGGCGACCGCCTTGGATCCGCGCAAGCCTTGAGTGAAGTCCTCGCCGGCCTCGGCACGAGCAGACTCGAGGAGACTTTGCCAACTATTCTTCAGAATGTCGAGTCATCAAAACCAGCAGTCCGCGAAGGCTTCATGTCGCTGTTCATTTTCCTTCCGGTCTGTTTTGGCAACAGTTTCTCGGCATACCTGGGCCGCATTGTCCCCCCCATTCTTGCGGGCCTTGCAGATGACGTGGAATCCATTCGCGAAACAGCTCTCCGTGCCGGGCGATTGCTCGTCAAGAATTTCGCAATTCGAGCAGTAGATCTTCTCTTGCCGGAATTGGAGCGTGGACTGGCAGACGACAGCTACAGGATTCGTCTCAGCTCCGTCGAGCTGGTTGGTGATCTGCTCTTCAACCTCACTGGTGTGAAAGCTGGCGCGGAACCAGGGGACGAGGAAGACGAAAACGTCAAGGAAGCAAGCGCCTCCTTGAAGGAAGTCCTCGGAGAGGAGAAGAGGAACAAGATTCTGTCAACTCTTTACATCTGCCGATGCGACACTGCCGGTGCAGTTCGATCTGCTGCCATTTCAGTGTGGAAAGCTCTTGTCCACAGCCCTAGAACCTTGAAGGAATTGGTACCAACTCTTACGAAGCTTCTGATCCAGCGCCTCGGAAGCTCCAACATGGAGCACAAGGTCATTGCCAGCAATGCGCTCGGTGAGCTGATCAGGAAAGCTGGCGATGGTGTCCTCGCCACACTGCTGCCCACTCTGGAGAGGGGCTTGCAGACGTCCACGGATACAGATGCGAAGCAAGGTATCTGCCTTGCTCTGCGCGAGCTCATCTCGTCCGCGTCTCCGGAATCACTCGAGGAACATGACAAGACCCTCATTTCGGTCGTCCGCACTGCCCTCATTGACTCAGATGCTGAGGTTAGGGAGGCTGCCGCCGAAGCCTTTGATTCCCTTCAGCAGATCTTTGGCAAGCGGGCAGTTGACCAAGTTCTTCCGTTCCTGCTGAACCTCCTGCGATCCGAGGATGAGGCAGAGAATGCCCTGTCGGCACTTTTGACGCTCCTGACCGAGGCCACCCGGTCCAACATCATTCTGCCCAATCTCATTCCGACATTGACGACTCCGCCGATCTCGGCATTTGATGCAAAGGCCTTGGCCTCTCTATCCAAGGTGGCCGGCGCAGCTATGAACCGCCGACTGCCTAACATCATCCAATCATTGATGGAGAACGAGATCAACTGCACCGACGAGGGTCTGCGGGAGGAGCTGGCAACATCGTTCGACACTGTGATCCAGTCGATCGACGAGTACGACGGCCTTAACACGGTGATGAACGTCCTTCTCGGCCTGCTCAAGCATGAAGATCACCGGCGTAGAGCTGCTACGGCTCGACACCTGAGGAACTTCTTCGCCGTGTCGAGTGTTGACTACTCGCGATATAACCAGGATATCATTCGATCGCTGTTGAACTCATTCGACGACGGAGACTCGGATGTGGTGAAGGCTGCCTGGGCCGCGCTTGCGGAGTTCACCAAGAGGCTGAAGAAGGAAGAAATGGAGTCACTCGTTGTATCGACTCGACAGACACTCCAGCGCGTCGGTGTTGCGGGTTCCAACCTGCGCGGCTTCGAGCTTCCTAAGGGAATTAGCGCCATCCTGCCAATCTTCCTGCAGGGCCTCATCAACGGAACCGTCGAGCAAAGGGTGCAAGCGGCACTTGGAATTTCGGACATTGTGGACCGAACCAGCGAGGCGTCACTGAAGCCGTTCGTCACCCAGATCACAGGACCGCTCATTCGTGTGGTGTCGGAACGTGCCACGGAGGTCAAATCGGCCATTTTGCTCACGTTGAACAACTTGCTCGAGAAGATGCCGACAGCGCTGAAGCCTTTCTTACCTCAGCTCCAGCGTACATTTGCCAAGTCGTTGGCCGATCCTTCGAGTGAAGTGTTGAGGACCAGGGCAGCAAAGGCTCTGGGAACTCTGATCAACTACACGCCTCGCATTGACCCCCTCATCACCGAACTGGTCACGGGAGCAAAGACTACTGACCCGGGTGTGAGGACGGCAATGTTCAAGGCCTTGTACGAGGTTGTCAGCAGAGCTGGCGCCAACATGGGAGAAACCTCCAGGTCCGCTGTGCTGTCTCTGATCGACGCGGATGCTGATGAGCGAGACGAGGCCATGGTGGTCACCAATGCAAAGCTTCTCGGCGCCTTGATTAAGAACGTGGCCGACGACGTTGCTACGAGCTTGCTCAGGAACAGAGTCGTCACCCCTCAGTTGAGCCACTCATCCGCATTGGCCTTGAACGCGGTTCTGGTCGAGTCACCAAGCATCCTGCAGTCAAGCGGTATAATTGACGAATTGCCAGGCTTGCTCTCTGAGGGGATGAAGGACAAGAGAGTAAGTCTGCTCCCAGTGACAAGTGAATCCCCTGTATGAGCCACAAGACTGACAGATCTCGCGCAGACATTTATTGCGGACAATTTCATCCTCGCTACGGGCAAGCTGCTGCTTTCGTCGCCTCCCAAGTCATTTGATGATATCAAGCAGATTTTCGACACGTTGGCGGCCGTTGTTCAGCCCGGAAACGCTACAGATTCGCGGCGGCTCGCGTTGGTGATCATTCGCACGTTGAGCAGGAAAAACGCGGATCTGGTACGACCACATGTGTCCCTTCTAGCACCGCCGATTTTCGCGAGTGTTAGGGATCCGGTGATCCCCGTCAAGCTATCCGCCGAGGCGGCCTTCATTGAGCTGTTTAGTGTCGCGGACGAGGAAAGCCGGATATTCGATAAGTATATGGCAGGCCCAGGCAACGACCTGCCACCGAACGTGAAGAGGAGTATGGGCGACTACTTCAAGCGGGTTGCCATGAGGCTGGGCGTTCAAGCCCGGGAGAGGAGAGAGGCAGAGGGAGGGCAGGGAGGTCTGGGTCTTTCCAATGATGAGTTGGAGGACGAGCGTGAGATATGGAGTGTTGGAAAAGTGGAAATTGACGGAGGTGAGGCGGTTGTGTAAGCGGAAGCATGTATATACTTGGGCATGGTGGTGCCGGGGGGGAAAAGCAAAGGATCTTGTAGAACAAATGTAGATGACATGTGACTTATATTGAACGGCGTCTATTCTAGCAATTGGGAGAATCATGGCATTCCAGATATGAAGGGTAGATCACAAGAGAACATTGTGTGAGTGACCTTGGTTTGGAAGAAGCACAGCGAAGGGCTACCTGTCTCTTTGACCGAGAGAAGTGCCATTCAGTGACCTGCCGAGGTGCAGTGACGAACAGGCAGTTTGAAGCAGAGTAGTTTAACCAACTAAATACCGCCCTTCTACGTCCCAAGTCAAGTTGAGGCGACTTGTTGACGTCTAGTGACAGCTCAGGGCCTGCGATTGGGAAGTTAGGTACAGTGATACCGTTGATACGAAGGTGTAAGGTAAAGTACCAGATACGGAGCACGGAGGGAGCGCTGCAGTTCTAGGGCAGAATCTCGGGGGTTCCCACGCCCGGAGCTCAATGGATCACGTGATGCAGCCAGTTGCAAGTGCCAAGCCATTACTCATCAGAGCCCTCGCTTAGCCCACTCTTTGAAAGTTGTGCTAAAATTCCGGGTCTAGTGCACGTGAACCCACAAACTTTCAGCAGAACTGCTACCGGCCGCTGGAAATTCTAGCACTTCGTAAACCCTCCCCCCCCGAAAACTTCATCCAACCTCATCGCCATCGAGGGCCGGCCATCACTACCGAAGTTATTCAAGATGTAAGCCCACGCTTCCTCGCACGATACACGGAAAGAATTGGGCGATGAAGACGACAGCCTTCGCCGAAGCCCGATGATGACTCGAGCCAGCAAAAGATGTGATTGCTGACAAAAAACTCTCTTTGGTTTCCCATGATGTAGGGTCAACCTGCGAACTCAGAAGCGCCTCGCCGCGTCGGTCATCGGCTGCGGCAAGCGCAAGATCTGGCTCGATCCCAGCGAGCAGAGCGAGATCTCCAACGCCAACTCCCGCCAGACCATCCGAAAGCTCGTCGCCGATGGCCTCATTATCCGAAAGCCGGTGACGATGCACTCGCGATCCCGAGCCCGCGAGCTGAACCTCTCCCGAAGAGAAGGCCGACACCGTGGATTCGGTAAGAGGAAGGGTACCGCCGACGCTCGTATGCCCACCCAGGTCCTCTGGATGCGCCGCCTCCGAGTTCTCCGACGCCTCCTGGTCAAGTACCGTGCCAGCGGCAAGATCGACAAGCACCTCTACCACGAGCTCTACCACCTGAGCAAGGGTAACACATTCAAGCACAAGCGTGCTCTGGTGGAGCACGTACGTTTCTATCCATCCATTTATTTTCCCCGGGGGAAGGCTTGGTGGGGGAGTGAAGCCTGGAGACTTGCGAGAGTAATGCTGTGTTAACACTTTTTGTCTTCTTCCAGATCCACCGTGCCAAGGCCGAGAAGCAGCGTGAGAAGGCTCTGAAGGACGAGATGGACGCCAAGCGTGCCAAGACCAAGGCCGCCCGTGAGCGCAAGTTGGAGAGGGTGGCGGCGAAGCGAAATGCTCTGATGGTCGGCGACGAGTAAAACCAGTTTGAAGGACATTCTCGGTCTGAGGGGCTGCATTTGGAGTCTACGGGTTGGGTTTTTTTTCTACGCCCTTCTGGTTTTTACAGTCGTACCGGTGGGTTTGTGGCATGTAGCATTGAAACAAAAATGGAATGGTAAATGCTCGAGGTGGTTGTTCGCTCGCCCGTGCTTGCAAACATGTTGGTTGACGGGACCTCTTTTTGTCTGTGTCAGGATATGGCTGTGACTTTTGACGATTTGCTGTACGATTTTACGAGGAGATGGGTTGATTGAGGATATGGGCTGCTGTCGACCTTATGTCTCATTCGTACGTAGATACAGGTAACCATAGACCTCGTACGGATACTTGTCTTATGATTGTGCCATGGGGAAGCTGCAGCTTTTTCAGAAGAGAGAGAGAAAACACACAATCATTGGCAGATTCACAGGGACTACAGCATGTTGTCTTGTTTACTCGTCCGAGCATTATCGACGACCGGTCCAAGGACACTTACGAAACGAGGTTTTTCGAGCTGAGTGCCGTCGATCGGACTCTGTGATGGATCTCTTTTGATTGAGAGGAGCGGGGAGTTTGTGGGGGAGCGGGAAAAGAATAAGCCGAGGCGCATCGCCGGTGTACTTTGGTGATCCGTGATGCGGGTGATTGTGTTCTAGAATGGAGGCAGCATGCGTGAGGTAACAATAGGTATAGATAGTAGTTTGGTTATCGTGCGATGAGGGATGCGGGCGTCCCTTTTGTTGTGTGAATGGCAACGCATCAATGGCAGTGGTGCCTCTTATCTCTGCTCTGTAAGATACCTATCGTTGCGAAGACGAGATATTACAGTTGATATAAAACACACTGGAATAACAGCAACGACCAGCCATTCAAAGTAAGTACTTGATACCTCTGGAGCACTTTGCAAGAACAGGCGTTGCCTGTAGGTAATACTAACTCGTCATTGTGGGGTGATGGGACGAGACTATGGGAAGGACGGATAGTCACGGTCAGGGCACGGGCGCCGCCTTCTGGACCGCGCTGGTTCGGACTTGCGTGACCGGCAAGCATCGCCGGCATCTTGCACCAACCTCTTGCAACAGTTGGCCGCTATAAACCACAACGGCTGTCGCAGGGCGCGGCACTTCTTTGCTCTTCTTCTTCATCTCCCTCTTTTTGTTTCTTCTACAGTGAATTCTCTCGCAGCCGAAACTCGGTCAAGACCACCATGGCAGCCTCGTATCTGCGAAGCACGGCGCTTCCTCTCGGCGGCCTGAAAAGACTGGCAGCGAGGCCGTCTGCGGCCGCGGCATGTCTCGGCGCTCGACGGACAAAGGCCTCGCTCGCCCAGGATGGCCAACAGCAGGTCGGCGACGATCCAATTGGCAGTGGCAGGCAAAGGCTCTTGCGATGCTAACTAGAGGGACCCCGACAGCTTCTTTCGGCGCATCTTGCAAAGGCCGACCCGGCCGTCTTTGACATCATTGAGCGAGTCCGTCTCTGCAATCCGCTTTGAGAAACCGCGCAGCTGGTTGTTGTGGGCGCATGCTGAGCTTTGGAGCAGGAGAAAAACCGACAGAAGCACTTCATCAACCTCATCCCGTCCGAGAACTTCACCTCGCAAGCCGTCCTGGATGCTCTGGGCAGTGTCATGCAGAGTAAGCGCCTTCGGTCCTGCAGCTGGAGAATCACCACGTCGCAGGAGGTTTACAATATGAATTGAGTAAGGTAGCTGACGAAGGATGCCTGCAGACAAGTACTCCGAGGGCTACCCCGGCGCACGGTATTATGGTGGTAACGAGTTCATCGATCAGTCCGAGAGGCTGTGCCAGCAGCGAGCACTGGAAGCATTTGGCCTCGATCCCAAGTCATGGGGAGTCAATGTTCAAGGCAGGTTCATCATGGCGACCCAGGGTTTTCCCTTCAAGCACCTCCTCTAACGGCGATCCGTCCTTCAGCTCTCTCTGGCGCTCCCGCCAACCTCTATGTGTACTCGGCGCTTATGGATACCCATGACCGACTGATGGGCCTCGACCTTCCTCACGGTGGACATCTGTCTCACGGCTACCAGACGCCGACCAAGAAGATCTCTGCCGTGTCCAAGTACTTCGAGACGCTGCCGTATCAGCTGGATGAGCGCACCGGCTACATCGACTACGATAATCTCGAGAAGATGGCCTCCATCTACCGGCCCAAAATCATTGTCGCCGGAACCAGCGCCTACAGCCGCCTGATCGACTACAAGCGCATCCGGGAGATTTGCGACAAGGTCAACGCTTACATGGTGGCAGATATGGCGCACATCTCGGGTCTCGTTGCCGCCAAAGTGCTGCCCGGCCCCTTCCCCTTCGCAGACATCGTCACCACCACCAGCCACAAGAGTCTCCGTGGTCCTCGCGGAGCCTTGATCTTCTTCCGCAAGGGCGTGCGCAGGCAGAACCCCAAAACCAAGGAGGAGGAATTGTACAATCTCGAAGGCCCAATCAACAACTCGGTGTTCCCTGGCCATCAGGGAGGCCCCCACAACCACACCATCACGGCCCTTGCTGTGGCGCTGAAGCAGACACAAACACCAGAGTTCCAGGCCTACCAGTCTCAAGTGCTGGCAAATGCCAAGGCTTTTGCCAAGCGTCTCGGCGAGGAGAAGGGCAAAGGCGGTCTTGGGTACAGCCTTGTCAGCGGCGGCACCGATAACCACCTGGTTCTCGTCGACCTCAAGCCCCACGGCATTGACGGCAGCCGAGTAGAGCGCGTCTTGGAGCTTGTCGGCGTCGCCGCGAACAAGAACACCGTGCCGGGCGATCGGTCAGCTCTGGTGCCTGGTGGCCTTCGCATGGGCACGCCCGCCATGACGACCCGCGGGTTCCACGAGGACGATTTCGTACGGGTGGCTGATGTTGTTGACCGAGCCGTCACTATTGCCACGCGCATCAACAAGACGGTCAGGGCCGCAGCAGAGGAGCGAGGCGAGAAGTCGCCTGGCAAGCTCAAGCTGTTCGTAGAACACCTTGGCAACGGGGACGGAGACCCGGAGATTGTGCAGCTGAGAAGCGAAGTCGCGGACTGGGTAGGCACGTATCCTCTCCCTTGGGACTCAACTCAGTAGATGTAATCTCGAACAAGTAAATTCTTCTCTAAAGGCTACTATTGCATAGTGTGTCAAGGTACTTGCGTCCTCGAGTGGATGTATGCAGGTTGTGAGCTCACCAGTTGCGTCACATTCGTATTACTTGGTTTGCTATATGTCCAATGGTCGCTTCTATGGCCGCTTGTGAAGCTACAAAAGGAGAATTCATATACAAACATGGAGGTAGTGAGAGAAGATAGAAAGGGGGAAGATCACTCTGATAATGTCAAACATAAAACCCTTGCGTGTCCGCTCTGGGTTTGAATAGGCAAACAAAAAAGAAAGAAAAGTGCTTCTAGATAAATATTGAGGATAGTGAACAGGAGAAAAGGATGGCGGTTTGTGTGATCCTGTCGACAGCAAGCCCAAAAAAGTGGCCTCTCTCGTTCTAAACGCCGAGGAAGGGTCATTGACTTCCAACAGCCGCAGCAACACTCTCCAGTTGTCGAACAGTCTCGTAGTACGTTCGTAACCTTGTCAGGCCCTTGAACGTTGCGTCGAGGCCATGCTCCTCCACGATGTGATGCAGGACTGGCCATGTGGCAAAATCAGGCAGGGTCAAAGCGTCGTCGCAGAGGAACGCGAGACGTTTGTCCTTGGCCTTGTCGGCAAGGTAGCTCTCCCACACGGCAAGCTCTTGCTTCAATTTCCCAGGCAGTGCTCCGCCGGCGACGTCTCCTTCGCCCTTCGCCTGCCGCCAGAGGTGCAGAAGACCGAGCCCCTGCTGCAGCCGACTGTATAGCACGGCAAGCTTTTCCGGACTGTCTGCAGCGGAGCCTGCCTCGGCACTGCGGCCGGGGCCGTAGCGGGAGTACAGATACAGCATGATGGCCATGTCGCCGTGGACGACGGATCGGGCAGCGTCGTTGTCGACGAACTTGATGGGCGGCGACCAGAACGCTGACGGGCTGCCTTGACTGCTGCTGCTGTGAGCGTCTGTGCCCGAGGCCATGCTCCCCTTGGCAAACTTGATGCCGAACTCATTCAGCATGAGCGCGATGCGCATGTTGACCACGGGGTCCGCCGAGCCAAAGAACCTGGGCGAGTTGCTAATGTGTAACACGTCGAAACCGCCGCCGTAATGGGCGTCCCAGTCAAAATCGGACGCGTGGTTCTCCATGCCAAATGCCCGGATCATGCTTACGGCGTCGGAGCTCTGGCCGTTCTTGATGGCGTGTGCAGAGTCGCGAGTCTTGCCGGTCGCGCCCTGACCCCAGATCATGGTCTCGTCACGATCCAAGAATGTGCCAATCTGCCTGAACGTGAGCGATATACGGCGACCGGCATAGGCCAGCTCGGCGGCCGACCTGTCACGGTCTGCTCGTCTATCGCGTCGGATGGCATGGAGCCACTTCATATTGGTCTGTAAGCCCATGCGGAAGAGCGAGTTGTGAGAGAGCTTAGCTCGTTGTATTCTTCGCCTTCCATCGTCGGATGCCCCTCCGGAAAGTCCCTTGTCTAGCTTCTTAGTTCTTAGAGTCATGGTCCTTTCCGCTCCGAGGCTGAGATTGGCAATGTACGACCCCTTGACAATATCCAGGGTCTTGTCACTGTGTTCGGAGATGTAGTCGTTTCCGTCACGGTAGAATTGGATGAGGACATGGTTCAGGGGGTGGCCGAGATGCTTCTCTACCTCGACCTTGATGGCCTCAACCGTCGGTGTGAAGGGCAGCAGCGGAGGGGATTCATCAGCGGGATGACGATAGACTGGCATGGTACCATCTTCGCTCACCTCGCCTTGGACGGCAACCAATCGAGGAACCTCGCCGCCTTGGTGTGACATGCGCTGCCAAAGCACCTCCTTTTCCAGCTTTTCAAATGCCTCTTCTGCTAAGCCGCTCGGCAACGCATTCATAATGACATCGGCATCACCTTCGCAGAGCTTCTGCTGGGGCAAGGCATCCGATTCATTGTCAGAATCGGCGGACGCAGCCACAGGATTCACAGCTTTCGCTGTGTCATCCTCGACTGGGAGCTCGGGTTTGCCACTGGTAGCCTGTTCCGATACGTTGGCCGTCTCGGAACTCTGAGATTCGTTCTTTGACACCAAATCCGGTCTTGTTTCTTTTGCGGCCTCGGCGGGACCAGCTGAGCTGGAATCCAGCTTGAGTTCCAGCAGGGATTGAGTGATGTCTTCAGCAGTGTTGATACCCGTTGCTTTCGCTGGTGGCCGTTTTGGCGCTTCAGGTGACGTCTTGGTCTCCGGCTCGACCGGCGGCAAGGTGCTCAGAACCTCTTGTGAGGACATGAACTCACAGCCAGTCAGCTCGACTAGGCTCTTCATTGCTGCGATCCGTCTGGATTCGTGACGGTAGCCACAGCAATCCTTGATAACCGTAATGGCCATTCCATGGCCCGCAGCATCCATGGCGGTGGCAAAGACGCCAATGTTGGCCAGGGAGCCGCAGATGAAGACTTCCATGACCATCTTGCCACGCAGAGAGCGCAGCAAATGTGTGCCATGGAACGCGGAGTAGTGAGACTTGGTCAACTTGATATCGCTTTTGCGGACAGCCTCGGCAACGACCGGAGGCATGCTGCACCCTGGATGGGAAGGCTTTACGCAAGATGGCTCGTCGTGACTCAGAAAAGCCTCAGCGTCGGATAAGTCATCGAGAGAAGCCTCGGTGGCGACGCCTTTGGCCTTGCTCTGAGAAGTTGGCGTGTTGGCGGACAGTATGATCTGGTCGCTATCGATCCCACGGGCCTTGTCGAACTGAGACTGAACCCAGATCACGTCGCCCACCGAACGAAAGGCATTTGCCACCTCGACTGTGCGGTCAACGAATCCATCGGGTTGCGTGACTGGCAATCCGCCGTCGACGGCATCGACAAAGTCGTTTTGGAGGTCAACCACTATGAGAGCCTTGCGGGTTGTGAGCTGGGGCAGCGCCGACGGATCGAAGGCGAACATTGTATCCAACTAGAGGATCCCGACAATCGAGTGAATGACACAGAGGGAGAAGAGACGCCCGGATTCTCCCAATCGATTCAACTTCGGCGCCTCACGAAGCTGGGCAGTCAAGGCAGAAGAAAGCACAGGCTAGACAGTCGAACGAAGCTCTGGAGTATAAAGGAGACGATGAACAGTTTTCAGCGCCGCTGTTTGGGACGATACCAGAAGATGTTTGGTAGACATTTGCAGAACAGGTTCGGCTCGCGGTCAGCTGGCTATTAGTATTTCACAGGGGCGCCGGATGGCCACGACGGCCCAAGTGGTGCGAAGATGCCGGGACGTCGACGAGCCAGCAGGCAAAGGAGGCGCAGGTATCAGCGTCTGGGCCGGATGCGCTAGCCTGCACAATCTAGGGTAATAGTGCGCCATGCAGGCAAGGATGAGAACAGGCCTTTTTTTTTCTCTCTCTTATGACAGCTGGAGCTGGAGCTGGAGCTGAGGGGCCGTTGAAGCGAGCTCGGCGCGGGAAGTCTGGTGGTGATGCCGGGGACGGATTTGTCGTGCGGAGGGCCAGGGTTCAGCCTGGTCGAGGTGCAATATGGGGTGGCTGGAGGAGGTTGAACAGGCTCGGCACTTGCTGCGTGATGGCTGCAAAGTACATGGACCTGCATCATTAACCGGACATGAAGCGTTTAT
The DNA here is from genome assembly GCA_020002365.1 of Trichoderma gracile. Classification (NCBI taxonomy): domain Eukaryota; kingdom Fungi; phylum Ascomycota; class Sordariomycetes; order Hypocreales; family Hypocreaceae; genus Trichoderma; species Trichoderma gracile. Next base: position 2,038,502 of record JAINEY010000006.1, read on the forward strand.
GCGTGCAGGTACCGAGCAGGTAATGTTACGCAGTACCTACTGCTATCACACACAATCACATGCTCAGCTTCGGGCTACTTCATGATACCTAAAGTACGCAAGGTAAGGTACCTTGGGCATTGGTTCTGACATTGGCTCTTGCTTGCCTTGCTTGATGATAAGAGAGCATGGAAGCTTTTGTTCTGCTTATAAGGAGTGTTCAGATTGTACTTTATTTGGATGATATAATACTTACTTATGTGAGAATTCAGGCAAGACAAAATGCCGTCGTTATAGTAAGGTACTAGACTAATAATCGACTATACTGCAACTACCTAGGTGGTATTTTCATACTCTGATTTCTATACAAGGTACTATCTCGGGGTTCGTTCTGAAGAATAAGAATTTGCTGTTTAATTACCTAGTAGTTAGAAGAGTATGTTTACATAATGTGCTGATGGTGCTAAAAGACCCTATCCAAAACATGTGTTTGTTATCGGGTAGCTGATCAACCTGATTGATATCCCGCAAACGCAGCATCATAACACTGGCTGCACTAGTGCTTGCCGCCTTATCTTTAGTCTCCTGCACTCTGTATGCCCCTGTCCTTCGACTGCCCACTTCGTTGATACCAGCCGTCCACCATCGTCACCTCACCCGGGCCTCACCATGGCTGGCGCAAAGAAGAAGAAGAAGCCGGCAGCCAACCCGGCGCGAGGCTTCGCCACCACCTCTGTTGCGTCCAAACCTCGCCTGGAGGCAGCAGAGCCGACAGGGTCTCAGCCCTCCTCGGGCGTCAACACTCCCAAGACTGCCCCTCCAGCGGCATCGGATGGCCCCTCGTCGCAGTCGAAGCCCGCCGACCAGAGTGGCGAGCATGCGGCGACCAAGAAAGTCGAATTGAGCCCCGAGGAGTTTGAACGGCAGCTCGAGGAGTCCGAGCTGCAGCTGTTCGTAGACAAATACGCCCAGAAGGTCAAGCGAGATGCCCAGCGCCAGTGCTTGCGGTTGGAGACTGATCGACGCCTGCTTCGGAGCCAAGCCGAGAACCTAAACACACAGAAATGGCTGCCGCGGGAGTTGATGGACCATGTCCTGGACCTCATCAAGGCCGAGAGTCGATTCTATGCGTCTAGCCTCTCATCTGAGAATGCTGGACCTGGAAAGATGCCGTCTGAAGAAGATCTGGTATCACGCATCTGGACGCTACAGCTGACCCTCACCAGCGCCGGCTTCTCTGCCCACATCGTCGACAATGCTATTCGGCATATCTTGGACATCGCACCCAACATATCGCCGGCCCCTCGAGATTACATTTGGGGCCTGGAGGAAGCCCTCGAGTGGCTTGCTCGTGAATCTCCGCCGGACGAGCTGCCTTCATACGGCAACAAGTCCAAGGCGGCACCCAAAGGTCAGCTTTTTTTGGAGTTTCGATCATGACTCTTCTCTGACTGTTCACATTTAGACGCCTCTGAAGGCACATCTGCCCCGCCGTCTCGAACGAGCACCCCGAAGTTGAATTCGAATCAAGCCACTCGAAATGAGAAGAGCAACGCGTCGAATCAACGATCGAGCAAGACCCGATCCCATCCAAATGCGACATTCAACGGCGAAATCGAACCGGAGGACTTGATACCGGAATACATTGCCACGAAGGCCAAGTTACTCGAACTGAGCTACCTGGAAAAGACATCAAAATCTGCCAAGCAACAAAAGGAAGATGAGGCGGACGCGGTATCGGTGGCTTATCTGGAATCCAAACTGAAGACAATAGAATCCGATGTTCTATTTGACAAGTTCTTGGCAGAGCAACAGTGGAAGAAGGACAAGGTAGACCTGGAAAAGCAACTCGCCTTGGCCAGGAAGACGGCTGCCACTGACTCAAGCAGCCAGCCTCAGCCTGAAGATGTCACGCCCATGCCTGAAGCGGACGACGACATCACTGCCATAGCCGAGCAAATGGCAAAGGATCTCCTAGCCGAGAACAACGAGGATGAGGACATCACGGGCTTGTTTGAGTCGCTTCCGCAGAGCGAGGTGGACCCGACCACCGGAAAGCTCCAGACCGTTGTCAACTCTTCCGACGGAGCACGGCTGGTTATTCGAGAGTTTGCCAAATGGACTGGTGTCAGTCCGAAACGCATCCTGGAAGAAGCCTGCCGTTCCAGGCAAGTCGAGACACCATGACCCATCTCTCTGGTATGCGAATACACTGGACTAACAATGCCCAGAGACCCTTCCGTCAACATTAGCTACACTGTCGTTTCCGAGGCCACATTCGCCAACCGCCACTCGGTGGTTATCGGGTGGTCAAAGCCGCAGGACACTGCCCAGGTCGTGGCAAATGCGGATGTCGAAGCCGTGATTGAGTCCACCCGCTTCAGATTTACCATGACCAAGGTTGCTACCCCCGACTTGAAGCAATCGGAGGCTTACATCGCCACGGCAGCGCTGTTCCACATATTCAGCGGTAATCCCAAGGAAGAAAAGGTGAACCTCAGGCTCCCAAACGTCTGGCGAGATTTCTGGTCTGAGATGGCCGAAGCCAAGAAGGAGCACTTTGATGCACAGGATCGCCTAGTTGTCAAGCAAATCAAGGCCCTTGTCCGCCAAAGACAGGACCAGGAGCTGGAGGACGGCGTAGTCCTGCAGGGCGCCTTCCGGGGTCGCAACAACGCAAAGAGTACACCGGAAGCCACCGACTTAGGGCATGTCGAGCGATCAAGGCACGTTGAAAGCGATGAGAATCTGAAGAGGTTGTGGGCTGCAAGGTCAAGCAGGAAGAAGTATGAAGCCATGCTGGTATGCAACAAGCCCATCCCCGATTTCTTCTCACATGTGCGGTTTGTTGACGCATACCTCAGCAATATCGAGAACAGCTTCCAATGTGGAAATTCAAAGGCCATGTCCTGGATGCTGTAGATAAGAATCAAGTAATAATCATCTGCGGAGAGACTGGCTGGTAAGTTGTTGCGAACTGGTCTCCTTGACGACTGTGATCCTCAACTAACAGTGCTATAGTGGCAAAAGCACACAAGTTCCGGCCTTTTTGCTGGAACACGAACTGTCACAAGGCCGACAGTGCAAAATCTTCTGCACGGAGCCTCGCCGTATTTCTGCCATCTCTTTAGCTCGTCGAGTAAGTGAAGAGTTGGGTGATGAAAAAGGCGATCTGGGAACTTCCAGGTCCCTTGTCGGCTATTCCATCCGCCTAGAGTCAAACACGTCCAAGGAAACGCGGCTTGTGTATGCTACGACGGGAATTGTCATGAGAATGCTTGAAGGCTCCAATGACCTTCACGAAGTCACACATCTCGTACTCGACGAGGTTCATGAACGCTCCATTGATAGTGACTTCCTCCTCATCGTCCTCAAACGCCTCCTGAAACGCCGCAAAGACCTGAAAGTCATCTTGATGTCTGCTACTGTTGACGCGGAGCGGTTTTCGGCGTACCTTGGCGGAGCCCCGGTACTAAACGTCCCCGGCAGAACGTTCCCAGTCATGGTCCGCTACCTCGAGGATGCTGTTGAGCTCACTGGTTATGTCCCGAGCAATTCAGAATCTGATCGGATTGTTGACCTCGACGACGACACGGTCGAGCCCGAAGTGGACGGACTCAAAGCGGAGATGGTCCAGAGCCTTGCCGGATACTCAAACAGAACCAAGGCTGTGCTCGCTCAAATGAACGAATATCAGATCGACCATGACCTCATTGTTGAACTGATTGCTCGCATCGCGGTGGATGAGTCACTGCAGCAATATAGCAATGCGATCCTGGTCTTTCTACCCGGAATGGGAGACATCAGGTCGTTGAATGATCTGCTACTGGGTGACCCTCGGTTTTCGGCTGGTTGGCTTGTCTATCCTCTGCACTCCACGATTGCCATGGAGGATCAGGAGGCCGCTTTCCTGCTACCCCCTCAGGGGATGAGAAAGATTGTGCTAGCGACGAATATCGCGGAGACTGGAATCACCATTCCAGACGTTACCTGTGTCATCGACACCGGCAAGCACCGTGAGATGCGGTTCGACGAGAAGAAGCAGCTTTCCCGGTTGATTGATACTTTCATTTCAAGGGCGAATGCGAAGCAGCGCAGAGGGCGTGCTGGTCGTGTGCAGAATGGGCTGTGCTTCCACATGTTCTCGCGGTATCGGCACGATACTCTGATGAGCGACCAGCAGACTCCGGAGATGCTGCGTCTCTCCCTACAGGACCTGGCCATCCGAGTCAAGATTTGCAAGCTCGGCGGGATAGAAGAAACGCTGGGCGACGCCTTAGACCCTCCCTCGGCCAAGAACATACGCCGCGCTGTGGACGCGCTCGTGGACGTGCGAGCTTTGACTGGCACCGAAGACCTCACCCCCCTTGGATATCAGCTGGCGAGACTACCCCTGGATGTCTTCTTGGGAAAGCTCATCCTTCTGGGCACGGTGTTCAGATGCCTGGACATGGCCATCACCGTCGCGGCCATTTTGTCCTCCAAGTCCCCCTTTTCTGCCCCCTTTGGCCAACAAACGCAAGCAAACAACGCGAGAACAGCCTTTCGTCGTGCCGACTCAGATGTACTCACTACGTACAATGCATATCTCGCGTGGAAGCGGGTATGCCAGGCGAATGGAGGCTTCGGAAAAGAATTCCAATTCTGCAGAAAGAATTACCTTAACCAGCAGACGCTTACCAACATTGAAGATCTGAAAGGACAGCTGCTGACGTCTTTGGCTGACTCCGGGTTCTTGTCCTTGACAGAGGAGGAGCGCCGAGCGCTTCTGAGACTCCGTTTCTCCGCCGGCGGACGCGGCCGTCGACAACAGCAATTTGTGGATGTGCCTCAGCGGGTGAACCTCAACAGCGACAATGATGTAGTTTCGACTTCTGTCATTGCGTGGAGCTTTTACCCCAAGCTTCTTGTGAGGGACGTGCCAGGCTCCAAGGGGCTCCGGAACATCGGTAACAATCAGTCCATCAGCCTTCATCCGACGTCTGTCAATCGTGGGCTGTTTGATGCGCGATGGCTGTCGTACTACACCATCATGCAAACCAAGTCGTGGGTTATTCCTTGATTTTACCCCAAATCACCCCTTGTCGAGGCAGTTTCTAATTATGAATCTCGATGCAGGGTTTATCGTGCACATGAAACCACTGTGACGGAACCTTTCGCCATAGCACTACTCTGCGGCGACGTACGCTGTGATGTAAGTCGAGTCCAATGGCTTCCTGGATGCAATGCTTGGAATCTGGTATTCTTCTAACACGGTCCTCTATCTAGCTTTACTCGGGCGTCATTGTGCTCGATGGTAATCGGGGTCGCTTCGCCGTCCCGGATTGGAAGACGATGCTCGTCATCAAAGTCTTACGCACACGACTGCGCGAACTGCTCACGAGAAGCTTCAAGCAGCCTGGAAAACTGCTCACTGCACAGCAGGAGAAGTGGTTTGATGTGTGGCAGCGTTTGTTCTCGCAGGACTTTAACCAAGACAGGACCGTCAATACCATCAGCTTGTAAATGTTTTGGCTTGAACGAAGAAAGGGGGGAAGGCTGCTTTTGTTTTTTTACGTTTCGCTTGTCTTGCAGACCGGCCACGGAACAAGGATACAGAAAAGGGAAATAAATGCATTTGGGAGGCATTTGGGATAGGCATGTCCGCCTTTTGAGAGCGAAATGGCCATCTCAGGGGAAGAAAACCAAGGTTATACTTCGGATTGGACCTTGCTCAGACTTGATCTTGTCCATCAAGTAAAGGATACGATGACTACTTGCGCATAAACTGTATTATATATTCATGTCCGTAACATCAAAGATTTATTTCGAGACGAGCCTAAGATAAAGGGGGTGGAAAAATCATCTCAAAAGAAAAGAACGTGCGTGACCGACGGTCTTCCATTAGTCAGTCTTTGTGTTGTTATCCTCCGGTTTCGAGCCTCTCAAAAACATCTCTTTGAAATCTGCATTGCTCTTGGGAGCTGGCTTTCCGTCTTCTGGCCCCTTGTCTTCTCCAGCTTTGGCATTCGACGCGGATGACGCCTTCGGGGCAACAAAGCCCAGTCCGCGCTTTGGACCCGGTCTTCCCAGCGTAGGCCGCCTGACATTGACCGACGTGGGCGTGAAGCCCTTGGCTGTGCTACTGGACGGCTTGTCCCTGTCACTTTTCGCCGGATCCTGGCTGCGCGGGACAATGCGGTCCTGGACTCTCTCGGCCTTTGCGTGACGGAGGTCGTCGACGGATCCGATATGCAACTTGTGGCCTTCAAACTCGAGGTTGCTCAGCTGCAGGCTCGCCCTGCCCGCCGCCGACGAGTCTGCAAACTCAATCTTTGCGCCGCCGTGGCCGGGCTGCAGAACGAGCCTGACGATGGGACCAAAGGGCTCGACAAGCGCCCGCACTCGGGCATCGTTGACGGTGTCGGGCAGACCCATGAGGGCAATGGTGCGCGCGGCAATCTCGGCAGCCGAGGGTTTGGACGCCTTGTCGCCGTCAGCCTCGTCGGTCGCTTGATGCGCCGGAGACGCGCGATCGTGGGCTACGATGTGAGCCGTGGGTTTCACATTGGAAGGCTTCGAAACCTCGACCTCAATGATTTGGTTCTGGAACTTGGTCTTGTTCAGTTCTGACGCAGCCTTTTCAGCTTCATCCTTGGTTTCAAAGACGACAAAGGCGAATCCCCGGCCCTTGCCATTGATGTTTCGGGGAACGTTGATCCTCTGTATTTTGCCGTACTTGGAGAAGATGTCGCGGAGCTCGTCTTCAGCCGTCGAGGGGCTCAGCCCCGACACATGAACTTCGCGGCCCTCGGCAACAGCCCCCTCGCGACTCTTCTTGCGACTGGGGTCTGAGTACTTGGCCATGAGCTTGTATCTGCCCTCGAGAAGAGTGCCGTCCTTGGCCACTGCCTTGGCAGACGCATCGCCATCGCGGAAAGAGACGTAGCAGAAGCGGCGGTGCGAGTTTACCTTGAGGCTCGGCCATCGAATACTCAAGATCTCTCCGCAATCATGAAACAGCCGACGAATGTACTTTTCATCGGCCGCAGGGGGGTAGTTGGTGACATAGATGGTCAAGTCATGCGCCGGTCGGACACTGATCTGAGACTGGCCAAAGAACTTGCCGTCCCTGAGTAGTGCGGATTGGGCCTCTTCTGGGGTACTGAACTCAATCAACGCCGTTGAGGATTGGCCATCTTCTTCCCGAACAAGCGCTGTGATGTTGTTGATGTGACCGTATTCCTTGAAGTACTGCCGCAGCTTGGTCTGGGTGATGTCCGCAGGCAGGTTTGTGACGAGCACCGACGTGTTTTCTCGGTCTCTTCGTTGGCTCGACGAAGCTTCGCGCGCCTCGTGATCGTTCTTTTGGCGCTTGTTGTTGGTATTGACGGGCTCCTGCGCGTCTGCTGGGTCGTCTCGTTTCCTCTTAGGCTGGCCAGGCGACGCCTCCCCTGACATGGGCTCGTCACGGTCCTCTGGCTGCGCGCCATAGTAGGCAGCATATGCGGCGGCCTTCTCCTCCTGCTCGCGAGCACGCCGCTTCGCAATGGCCGTTTCGGCCTTGTGCACGACATCTGCCGCTCTACGCACAGAGTGCGACAGTTCGTAGTCGTTGCAATGCTGCATGTACACCTCCAGCACCTTCTCGGGCCAGTCAATCGTCCGCCGGTTGACAGCGCGCTGGAGGACGGCGGTGGCGAGCGTGGGTATCCGGAAGCTGCCGCCGCCAGAAGAGGGCGCAGGGCTGTTGCGCGTGTTGGTGGAAGAGAAGATGAGCATCTCCCACATATAGTAGCGGAACCAGAAGTCGTGGCTGTCTGCGTGGATCTGGGCCTTGGCGAGCTTGTTCCACTGCATCCTCGCCTCGTCGATTGCTCCCTTCTTTTCCGTCAGGTACTGGATGTAGATGCGTTCCAGTCGAAACTTGGGGTCGCCCTGAAAGTCTTTGCCGTACAGCCTCTTGCCGACGACCTCGACGTCCTCGAGAGCCGCGCTCAGCCCTACATCAGCCACATCGACAGCCTCGTCCCCAGCGTTTGCGTCCATGGCGGTACGCTTCAAGAACCCACACCACGCCACATACATCTCAATCATGCTCTCCATGCCGTTCTTGTACAGCTGGTTCTCGCTCGTCGCGGCGTGTTTGATTGACTCCACTTCAGAAAAGTCCAATTTCGCCTCTTCGGCGCATAGAATTAACCTATTCCATAAGCGACCGGACCAGGGGCAATGCTGAACCGCCCTGCGAAGGGCATTGAGTAGATATTCAGGGGCTTTGGTGTCGGCGTAGGAGGACGAAAGGAAGACAATGTGCTGGTGCCAAACCGACTCGTCGGATGCGAATACGCCGGTCAAGGCTCTGGCATAGAGCCCACAGCAGAGATTGAAATTGATGTCAGCCATGGCCTGGCCGCCGCGGGCATGTGATGTTTCCCACTCGAGGTATTCTGCCAGGACGGTCTTTTGGGCCTCCACATCATCTGCGCGAACTGCCTGTTGCAGCCTGAGCTCGAAGGGATCTCGCTCCGCCATGAGGCGCTTTGCTTCCTGGGAGAGCGCGGTGATGTCCTTCATCGACTCCTCCCATGCGGCGCGGTTGTATTCCGACAGAAAGCTCGAGAACATTTGCGACGTGTCGTCCCAGGTGAGATGAGGCGTGACGAGCCGATCGCGGAACAGGTGCGTGATGCGCTTAACACCCTCTGGAGTCTTGGTCTTCTCCAGCAGCTCCATCTCCAGCGATATCCAGCGGTTCCAGAGGATATGGCTGTCGCTGATGCGGTACTTGATGGCCTCGTAGCCCTGCTGCCACAGGTCCAATGCGGAGCCAAAGGAGAACAGCTCGCGGCCCATCATCTGCTCCTCCTCGGACCATCCGGCGGCATCGGACTGGCTGTCCGCCCAAAGGGACCAGAAGTAGTTGCAGTAGGCAAGCCATATCCGCAGGCTGCCAGGCTCGGCGCCGGCGGCGCGCTTGAAGAGCTCGACAGCATTGACGCGCTGCTCGAGATCGGAGGCGTTGCGGATGGTTTCGTCAAGGTAGGCCACCCAGCTGTCTTCGCCTACAGGATTGGCCATGGTCGTCGTCTTCTTCGGCCTTTCCGGTGCGGCATCACAGGGCCTGCGGCATCCAGCAAGAAAGAGATGCGGCAGGGCGGAGGCCGATGGAAGGGGAAGGCGAGATTGGAAGTATGGAGAGTGCGAGAAGGGCAGCGCTTGGGTGTCGACGGTGAGAATGGCCTGGCTGATGGGATCTGCAAGCTGCAGAATGCTTGGTGGTTGTGGTTCTGTTTGTGCTGCTACCAAAAAAAGAGCACCTTCCGTACCGTACCACTACTGCTATGTACCTTACTAGCTTACCGCCTGATGTAATGCCGAGAGCTGCCTGTACCCATCCCAGCTGAGGCGCCACCAGTCAGAATGGAAGGCAGCAGCAGCCCTAAGATGTACGAGATACCGAGGGTACCATCCGATCTTAACAGCCCGAAGAGATTAGGTAATGTAGGACTTCGTAGCTTCTACCTTTAGGTATGAACTGCCTTACCTCCAGCCGCGTCCCTCCTAGCAATCATCAATCTGATACTAGGTACTCTAGTATTTACAGAATACAGCATCTACTCGGTACTCGGTCTACCGTGACATGACTCCATAATGCTCAAACATCACTGCCGGCATCGATATTTTCACCACTGCCGCGCTATTCCTGTTTCTGCCCGCCCAGGTACCAAGGAGCCAGAAACGACTCATGATCCCATGTTTCAGATGGTCCCCCCTACTTGTATGCAGTACTTTGCCCACTGCAGCAGGTCCCTCAGCGGCTACGGAGCTGGACGCCAGGGCACCTCAGCGCCGTTGGGGCGCGTTATTAGCGCTGGCCGGGTGCTCGCTGTGGGCCCTGGACCGGGATCGCATCCCTATCATTAATGATCTGGGCTCCGTAGATCATTAAGGTAAAGGTACCGCAGACCAGCAAGAGACGGACAGCGTTGCATTCCTTCCAGGGACTTGAAGCCTTCACTCTCGTCCTCCATCGTGTCTTTCTGCAAGCGACTGCAATTCGGCCTCTTGTCCTTCTTCTCTTCTTCTTCGCTCTCTGCCTCTCGATTCACTCTTTTCTTTACGAGGTCTGCTTCATCTAGATACAGACCACCCACGCTCCCTACGACTCTACCGAGACTTCTTCTCCTTCATACGCTCCTTTGACACCTCGTCGCTTCTCCCTTTTCAAGCCCCCTTCTGCGGCCATTCCATTCGCAGACCTCGACCATTCTCGCTGATTCGTTCTCCCTTTCCCTGCGAGATCTGCATTCCACTCCTTCGGCGTCATTCGTTTTTGCTCTTGCGAGTCCGTTTCCGATAGCTGTCTGACCGTGTGTGCTGGTAACGCTCGGTCGTCGACGCCTATCTTAGCCTTCCTACTTTCTAATTGCCCGTCGTTTCAACCTTCTTACACCGGAGCTTCGTGGCGTTGCAGCACAATAGCAATACAATAGAAAGAGCGATTCGAGAAGGAGAGACAGAGGAAAAATTCGGCGGCTCCAGCCGGTCTTTCTGCTCATCCATTTCGTTCCAGCGGACGGCTTTCCTGTTTCACCACAACTGTTTCTGGCTCTTCGGCGTTTTCTTTTCTTTCTTTCTTCTTCTTCTTCTGTTCTCTTCTCTTTCCGGGAGCCATACAAGCGTGCTAGAACAGCAACGGGGAAATCAAACATCTTTTCGACATGCGATCCCTTCTTCCGGCAGTGCTCGGTGCACTGAGTCTGATTTACGTGGATGGTGTTGCCGCCCAGGATGCACCGGCCTGTGTAGTAGGTCGATCCAGATGTTGACCAGATTGAGCATTCTCTGACGTTACAACAGCCTACATGTACGGACCAAGTGAGAGGCCAATTTGCCCAGTATGGCTGTGTCAGTGCAGATGACGCTGCTTGTCTGTGTTCCAACGCCAACTTTGGATTTGGCATTCGAGACTGCGGCCAGAATGGATGCGGTGCTACGGATGTCCAGGTCCAGGCTTATCTAGCGGGATCCTTCTGCCAGGGTAAATCAGGGTCTAACCATACGGACGGAGCATCTCGTGTACTCATCTGATGATAGGTCAACAATTGGCTTTCACGCCGACTGGAGTGCCGGCTGCTTCGACAGCGCCAGCAGCGGCAGAGACAAGCGCTCCGCCAGGCGAGACGACACCAATCCCAACAGCGCCCCCGGCCTCGACTACTTCGGCACCGGAAACGGCTGCCCAGACCACGGTGCCACCGACCACGACCGAACAGGGTGCCACCACAGCACCGGCTACCGCTCCCACTCAAACCTCGGCTCCATCGACTACAGCCGCCTCCCCCTCGGGCACCACGAGCGCCGTGGTACGATTTCTCACGTCTCATGACCATGGAGCTGCAAGATCGCTAACGCTGGGTGACCTAGTCTTCCGAAACATCGCCGCCTGCCACCACCACGTCGGCAGACTCTTCCACCGCTGTCGTCTCTACCACATCTACCCCGACTGCTAGTGAAACGTCCGAGGCAGCTCCTGCGGCTGGTGGTTCAGGCTTGTCTCACGGTGCGGCTATTGGCATCGGCCTGGGAGTCGCAATCGCCGTTGTTGGAATCGGATTGGCTGCCGCGTTCTGGTTCCTGAAGGGCCGCAGCCGGACTCACGACTCCTTCGACATTTCTCAACCTCCTCCCAGTTCAGGGCACGGCCAGGGCGCGTTCGAAAAGTACTCCAACGACATCGAAATGGTATCCAACCGCTATGAAGATATGGTACCTCGACAGCAGCCAAGAGCCATGGTGTAAGCTGCAGATGGTGTCCTTGATAGTCCTCAGGCGAACTAGCAATCTGTACTCTGGTAGTGGGATTAGCTCACAATTGAGGACCGAACTTTGATCCGATTGCCATGTGTTTCCGTTGCATGGGTTATGTCGACGATACCAATTAAAAAAGGGCTCACGGCGATGCCCTTCTTCTCGAGAGTAACCGTCTATATGATGTAGTATCTGGCGGTTGGTACAGCAGACGGATGGGTGACGGGCCATCCCAAGCCAGGGCTGGATGTGTTCTACCAAGCAGTCATCTCAACTACGGGATTCTGCGAAAGGGGGGGCCTCGAGTTACATGACGCAGGGAGCCAAAGCTGATGTTGGGAGTCTATCCAGCTGCCCGAGTGTGCTGTTTCTTTTCATTGTACATACTATATTGATACAGGTACATGCTCATTGTCATGCCGGCTCTAATTGCTGGGTCAAGTTCTAGAAAATGGGTTGCTTCCAACCTTTAGTCAGACCGCAACGTCTCCTTGTTGTTCTCTACCACGAGTAGTAGGGCCTCTGGCCATGGACCTTGCGATTCGGTAGATGGACCCAGGGGCCTTTCTGTGCCTCCTTGGCTTTCAGCTCTTCGTATTCTCGGATTCTTGTTTTCTCCTCTTTCAGGATGACCGTGAAGCCTAGGATGACACACCCGCGACGGGCACAGGTCAGCAACTCTGATCAAAAGGAGGAGGGAGCCAATGAAATGCTGCCGTGAAAAAAAAAATTGTGAGAGCGTCTTGGAATAAGGGCAAGAGGGACTGGGAATATGTCTTACTGGTGCTTGGGTGCTGGATGACGCCCATTCTGCCTCGGCCCTTGTAGTCGATCTCCTTTCCACGCCAGGGCCCTCGCCCGACCCACGATTGCGCAACGTAGAGGCGAGTCGGATCTGCAATCTCTATCCACTTGCCGTCCTTGTCCTGTACCTTTCGAGGCTTGTCGAGGACGTCGCCATTGACCTTGCCGAGGCCCATGCCGCGCTGGACGACGGCCAAGTCGCGGGCCTCCTCCAGGTGGTACTTGACCTCGGCGGCAAACTTCTTCTTGGACCACTTCATCTGCTGGATGGCCTCGTCGACGGGCTTGCCGGCGATCTGTCGCGCCAGCATGACCAGCTTCTTGACGCTGGTGGGGAAGAAGTCGCTCTTGTGAAGGAGCTCTCGCTCCGTCATCTTGATCCTCTCCTCCCTCGTCAGCTCTCCGTTGCGGCGCACCGACTGGATGACCTTTTTCCGCTGCCACCGGATCCGGCTCCGGACATCTGGATCGACCACCATGGCCAGGCTCTCCTTGGTCCGCACCTCTGAAGGCTCCTGAGCGGCGGGCGCGTCGTCGGCCGGCTTGGCGGCCTCGATCTCCTCCTGGAAGATGTTGTCCTCGACTCCTCCGCGCATATTCCTCTGCAGGAACTGTTGTCGTTTCTTGGGGTCGTCGAGTTCGGAGGCGACTGGGACCTGGCCCTTGTCGCCAGAGTCTTTGGAGCTAGAGTTGCCCCATCCCTTGAAGACGTTGATGGACCACTTGTGACGGCGCTGAGAGACTGCGCAGGGGGTTCGGGGCGTAACGCATTGCGTCGGCGCCAGCAATGAGGCTGATGAGGATGGGCCTGTGTGCAATTGGGGATTTCCCGTCAGCCAGCGAACATGGGGGGTATATCGAGGCGATCGGTCGACTCTCTGCTGGACGTTTACTTACCTGGAAGCGCCAGCCGCCGAGAGGCCAGCCGTAGACTCATTGGTGCGACGATGCAGTAGCAAGCTGACTTGACCTCAACTCGCTGATCTACAGCCCATTGAAAGAGGGAACCGGAATATGCGATCCGACCCAATCTTTTTCCTGCTTCAACTAACAAAAAGTAGCACACTCTCACGAGACGGCTTTCTTTTTCGCACACCCGAGAATCCGCCGACAGCCATCATCGTGCCATCACGTGATGCACCTTTAGCGGGATTAACATCAGACCATACCACTTGCTCGATCCATGCCGAGAATCTCCATTTTCGCCATTTCCAAGTCCCCATCAGACAGCACAACGACGCTCGCAGCTTCAAACACAGCTTGTTAAGCTCCTCCCTCACGATGGCTATTGCACCGATTACTGGAGTACGTCCGAGACTCGACCAATGGCGCGGAATCGCACGGCATCTTCCTCGGCCGGTCCCGCCATGAAGCTTTTCGTCAAAGGGTCACAAGCTGACACAGAATTGTTGCAGATGCTGCGACGACAGCTCATCCTCGACCTCGGCGTCGGTCTTGGTAAAGACTAACCTCCCCCCATCTGGTTGCGCGAAAAGCTCTGGCACAGCTGCAAGACTGGATCCGCGTCTTCTAGGTTCCCTGGCTTACATCGCAATAGGAGCTGGTTTCGTCATGGCCAACTGGTACTGGTACGGACTCGACAACAAACAACCCGAATTCCAATTTCGCAAGGGACGACCTTGTCTAACATTGATATAGGTACGGCTACCACATGCCCCGAACCAACGGCCGAGACGCCTACTACGCCAAGAAGGAGGCCGAGCGAGCCGCCGCGCAGTCACAGGCACAGTAAAGGGGGACTCAGTTTCATTTAGACGGGCATACGGAGCAGTAATACGACACGAGCAACTGCTAGTGGAATAGAGGTTGGATTGACGGGGACCAATAGTCCGTCCATGGCTGCAGGAGCATGGCTGTCCGGGGGGACAACATCGGATATCACGGGAAGAAGAGTGGCAGCTAGGCGAACCTCTGCTTAGACTATTGAATCTCGGGGCAATTCGACTGTATTACTATTTTACTTGCCATACGGCGTTCAACTCTCGTGCGGTTACTCCTAGTGAAAGCAAGCTTGCGGAGGAGTCAAGTTTCCTCACCGTATGCTTTGAGCCCGGCTCAAGCAACAAAGGCTGGATCTTCGTGGCCCATGTGTAGTCGAGACGGTATGCCGCAAGCACACGTAGTCTCGGAAGCTCTGCGAGGGGTGATATGCGCGCATATATCGGTGCAGTGGTCTTGGCTCGGCTCACTGTAGCTAGGTGACCCTGATACCAGGAGCCGTAGTGAGCATGCGAGACGGATTCTCGAGAGCGAACGGTATGCTCCGCCGTGTCTCATCTTGCAAAATGCCCATGGTGAAGTCGTGAGATTGAGCATCCCAGAACCGAGTAGTACAAGTAATCAGTAGAGTGCTGATCCTGCCATTTTGCCCATCATTGCAAGGTGCCCGTCCATCACGGCGCTGCCTCGTCGGCATCGTGCCAGCTCGACGACCACTGGTACGGCTTCGGCGGTTCTTTCGTCCCGGTGCCCTCGGAGCTGCTGCCGTCTGCTCTAGCCCTCTCCCCTTCCCAAGCCGTCGTCTCTACAGTGAAGACGCCCTTTTTGTCCTTACACCTGCATCATCAATTGTCAGTCGATCTGACTCAAACCGACTTCAGCCGGAGGGGGTGGTGGTGGTGGCAGCAGGTATATGGAAAAGCCAACTGTGAAGCCGTTTCCATGCTTGGTGGGGGGGTTCCCTCCGAATTCTCTCCTCTCTACACACACACCTTCGAAACAGCCGGTCAACAGCAAAGCACCGCACCGGGCTCTCGCGCGTCAGCGGCCGCTGCACGTCGCACTTGTACTGCAGCATCTGGAAGAGTTCGCACGCCGAGAGATCGATCCTGCGCGACACGGCGCCCGCGTCGTCGAGCTTCCGGCGCCGGCCCGAGGCGTCCTGCTGGATGCGAAGAGGCAGCTCCGAGGCGGGGAATGAGCGGCAAGGAGGTGTCATTATTTATAAAAATATCTGCCAGCTGGGACTTGTTTGGTGAGGGGAGGAAACAAAGATGGAGGCGGCGATGGGCGGGCAGTTGCTCAGGGCTGTTGAGGAGGCCAGCTTGGATGAGGTAAGTTTTTGAGTGAAGACTGTGTGTGTTGTCGCTGGCGCTGTTTCTTTCTGTGGCTTGAGGCGCGAAATGCCGGGGGCCGCGTTGGCCGCAGGACTTGAGCTGAAAGTTGTAGGAATTGCGGCAGAAAATTCTGTAGCTATTCACAAAGCTTCAAGAGTCTTGTTCCATGATGAGATAGACATTCACAGACTAGGTATTTCATCTCAACGAAGAGGAAATGAGGACAAGGGGCCGAACCGACGCCAGACCTCTGTCAACACAGGCCATCCTTGACTGAACCCCTCTCCTTATGTGTTGCTTCAACTCAATGGAGCTGTCGTCGACTTTTTACTTGGGAAGCAACTACTAATCTCTGATTATGGCATCAGATCCTCGACAGCTTGCGCACATCTCTGGCTCTCGAAAAGACCCCAGCAAGCGGCGTCGGTAGCGGACGAGTCAAACTCACGCACCTGGATGAACTCGACCAGCTCGCTGCCCGACAATTTCGAGCCACCCAAGCGCCCACAATCGCTCTCTCTGGCCGCAGTCTTCCGCTGGTATACCAGGTAATATCGACGCTTGTCTCGCCGCCCCATTCCATGGCGCTGTTCGTTCTCGATCTTGAGGGTCGCTTCGACGCCACTCGCCTCAACTGCGCCGACGATGATTTACAGCACGTCTATGTCCAGCAGCCGCCGTGCGATGAAGGCTCCAGCACCAACGTGGAGGCCATCAGGTCACTCATATCAGATGCTGAGCACTTCATGATCTACGACAAGACCTCTGCGGCATCACTGTCCCGCGAGTTCTGGGGCACGATTGTGCTGGGCGGACTGGGAGCGGGCGATCTGGTTGCGGCATGGAAAGGCTGGCTTCACGTGGAACGTGATCACGTTGCAGAGTATTCTATGCGAATCACCCTGGAAGATACTTTTGAAAAACGGTCTGATAGACAAGAGGTCGTCGACCGTACCGGCTGGGTTGCAGCATCGCAGTGGGGGAGGTTTGTTTTCCTTGAGTGATTCATCTCATCGATGAGCATCATGGTATCAGAGTAAGTTTATCATGATGAAAAGCGACCTATCTAGGCAAATTTCTAACATCCTGTTCGATGCAGGTAGAATCTAATAGCGCGATGACTCGCTTGGGGTATATGAAAAGGGGACTTCGGCTTCGCCGATGACAACGAAGGTGTGTTGAAAGAGAAGAAGAGAAAAGAAAGAACCAAAATCACTCACGCTCCATCCGAGCGCATCAGAAACTCCAGGGACTCCGTCACGTAATGTCCTTTCCAAACCGTATAATTCAGTACCGACAGGCAATCAAACGCCTCACACAGAAACGAGCATATCATCATCCACGATGGTCGGGTTGGTCTCAGTGCCACCACACTCCGACTGACCCAAGACATCGCGCTTGAGCGACGACACCACCTTCTTGCGCATCTCGCGCTGAATGCCGTGATGCACAGCATCGAGCACGGTGTCGACAGTCACGCGCGGCTTGTGCGCCGGCTCCGTGCCGTCCTGGTACACGCCCGTCTTGACCAGGATGCTGTACCAGTCATTGTTGGCAACCTGGTTGATGGCGTTGGTGCCCTGGATGTCGCTCTCGGGCGTGTCGCCGACAAAGTACACCGTCTGCGGAGGCCCAGAGATGCCGTGCTCGGTGCTCCGCCACGACTGCATCAGCCGCTCGGCGAACTCAAAGGTCGAAACCTGGGGCTTGCCAAAGGCGTGCGTGTGAAGCTTGCCCTTGCCATCCGTCAGATCGCGGAAGGTGATTTCGAACATGCGCCGGAGCGCCCCCATGCCGAGCCGCACGTGTTCGTGGGCGGCCGACCAGACGACGTCGTTGTGGGAGAAGTAGAACGGGGGACCCTCGTCAAACGTCTCGCTGCGGGTGCCGAGCCGGCCTTGCTTCGACATGGCCACGTCCAGCATGATCTGGATGTCGCCGGCCCAGTCCCGGGAGTCGGCAAAGACAAAGACGGCATCGATGACGACGTCGTCAAAGTTGCGCTCGCGAGAGTTGGCCAGCTCCTCGGGCGTCAGCTTGCGGAACGGCGTGGTGGCCGCGTTGTGCTTGATGATGTCCCCGGGGGTCACGACGTCCTTGAAGCCGTAGCCCTCGGCGACAAGACGGCATTTCTCGCCCTCGCCGCCAATGACCAGGACCGTGCCGTACTTGCTGGCCATTTCCCTCATGGGCGTGTGTCCGCAGATGAACTGGCCAGGCTTGATCTCGCGCTGGAGTTGGCGTGATAGATCTTGGCAGCGTTCTTCTTCGGTCTTGCCGCCGCCGTTGGTAAGGAAGATGTGGGGGCTAATAGAGCAAAAAGCATTAGATATATGCTCACTGGAGGAATTACAAGGTAACAAACGAAGATTGATTATACTTACATCTTCATCCCATATTCGTTCTCGCCATCAAGAACCTTCATGGCCTCGATAGCCTCTGGAATAGGGCGGCCGCCTCGTACCAGCACGCCATCGATGTCAAAAGCGAAGACAAAGGAGTCGGCAATGACGGAAGAGTCGAGGGGTGAGATGGGGGTGGGGATGCTAGAGATGCTATCTCTGGAACTGCCTGATGAGGCCAGCTCAGGGGAGCTGGGCAACGACTCTGTCTCTGCTACCCTCACGTCAAGGTCCTTCTTGACCTGTGCGACGTGCTGGTAAAACTCAGTCTGCTGCTCCTTGCTGAGAGTGGCCATGGTGACGGAGATTTCTGTAATATCTCCTGCTTGTGGTAACTTTTGGTGTTTGGTTGCCCAGTTTCTCTCTCCAGGGTGTAAGAGGAAGTGGTGGGGAATCAACAAGGACGATGGAATGTGTAAGTCAGAAGAGGGTCCCTGTAGATGGCAATGATTCTACCGTCAAGAACGGTGGGAGAAGTATAGGTCTTTATAGATGTCGCCGTCTCAACCTCCAGCTTCGAACCCACACCCCCCTGAGTGCACCCAGCAACTTGGCTGAGCTCCTCTCTCTCTCTCTCTCCCCAACGCCCCGGGTTCCACACCGGGCAATGCTGGAGCACGTCGAGTCATTTGCCCTTGCTCGCCTTTTCTCCAGGTTCTTTTTTTGCGTTGGCGATCCTAAACTTTGACAAACAGCATGTTGACAAGCAAGCCAAAGTTCTCCAGTTGTTTGTTATCCACAACCCAGGTTCCACCTCCGTGAAACCCGCGGGCTGAGATAATGGGCAATCGGTGACGGTGTTGTGGAGAACGGGCCGGTAAGCCACTATGTATGTACGTAGGCCAGAGAGCCAGGCTGAGGAGGCTGAGAAGATAAGGTATATAGGAGGTATTCCTTGTGAAATGTGATAGCCAAGGGATGTACCTTGCTTATCTACTTGCCTGCTTGGGTACCTAGCAGTACGAGTAACTTGGACAGTGAAAGCTACCTACCTTACCCAGCAATCTAGAAGCTCTCACCGTGATGGCGGGTGGCGCCTCTTGCTTGCTTGCATCGCCATTGGCGAGAGCTTGCATATGAGACTGCATGTAGGGTCATGTAGCCTTCAGGTGGCTCTTACATGTCGACGTCATACTCAGCTCACACTTTGTGACGACTGCACGATGTACATGGCCACAGGACTGAGGTATCCCATTACAGTAAAACCCTCGACGAGATAGATATATACATACATGCATTATCACGGGTAAGCAGCACATGGCACTCTTGTATCTTTGCTACTAATACCTTATCTCCCTCGATTCAAAGTAGGGAAATGGCCGACGCCGTGTCCAATCGCGGATCTTTGCCCTGCACGTTGAACGCATCGACATAGTGGCAAACGCCAAAAAAGCAGTTCTGCTCGAAGCCCATCCTCCAATTGCGCCTCCGCCTTGCTTGGCAGCAGCAAAGTGGATAACAATAATCCTTGGGCGGCCGCTCAGCGGCATTTTCTTCTTCTTTTCGTATGTACAGGGCCAAGAGCGAATGAAAACGAACGAGCTGATAACGGCGTTGCGTGAACAAGCTGGCCCGAAAAGGCATCCTACTGATGGAGGGTGAGGTATATGAAGATCTCTCTCGACATATCTGAGAAAGGCGCCGCGGCCCCTGGGGCTTGTGTAGAACAGCAAATTGGTGTGGTGTGTGAGAAGGGCATCCTATTGGCCTGTAACGGGGAAAAGGGAACCGAGTTTTCGAGAAGAAGAGGCAGAAGAAGGCGGAAAGGATGGGAGCACAAGGGATTGATCAGCTGTTTCCGCGCCGTGGGATGCTAGTACATACAACATCACCGAGCAAAAGCGCAGATCTGAGCGACATCTAGGAACAGGATGGCGAGATGTTGGTCGCCCTTCTCGAGGCACCACGCGGAAATCTTGTTCCCTTGCTCGGATCCCGAAAAAAGGATCGCCGTGGGACTTGCTGTGTACGTGCATTGTTGGTAGACCGCTTCAAAGTTTGGGCTGATGAGATGTGAGAAGACGACTTGGAAGACACCACAAGATACCTGGCACATGTCAAATAATAACAACAATGAACAGACGAGGAGGAAGTCATTCCAAGGCTGGCGGTTCCACCCGTGACGTCAAGCCCGGCCCACCCGAGAGGGTCAACCCCGGACCCGGAACGGGGCAGCGGATCCTCCCCGGAAACCATCGGACCAGGGGGAAGAACCTCTCCATCAAATAAGCAGCAGAGAGGCCAGAGGCTAAGCAGAATTGTATCGTATCTTGCGTATCCAAGAACTTGATGAGAAAAGCTCCCTGCATCGGCTTGTTTTTGCTCTTATGTAAACGCCAAGCCCTGGTCGTTACGGTGGCTTGTCACAGTTTTCAGGGGCCCGACAGGGGGAGGAGGAAGAAAGGGAGGAGACAATGGCGACGGTGAGAGGGCAGAGTGTGGGCGCGACCAAGAAACACCAGGCGAGGCGAACTCCATAATGACATACGGCTGCATGTAGTGTATGTGAAGTATGTATGTCTTATTGCTCGTGCGCGCTTTTATATCCTTGATGCAGGGACCTTTTCATCCGAACTCTAGGCCGAGCTGATGCAGAGCGCAAAAGTACCGCCGCCGCCGTCGTTTTACATGTACATACGTTGAGTCGAATCAACGGCTTCCAAGTGAAAACGCAGATGCGCTTCGAGCCCATCATGACGCTGCCAGTGACATCTCGTCGTCTTAGGGCGTGAAAAGTTGAGACACTTGCTGCGTACTAGCTTGTATTATCATCAGCTCGCTTCGAAAGACAAAAAACAACGCTCCAATCCAACAACTGATTCTATTGCAGATTCACAAACAGCCCACCATCCACCAGCAGCTGAGCCCCCGTCACATAGCCGCTCAGCTCCTCGCAGGCCAAGAAGATGGCCGGGCCCGCCAGATCCCCAGGCTCGCCCGTCCGCCCGAGCGGTATCCGGCCCTCCATGTAGCTGCGCTTGGCGTCGTCGGCCAGGTCCTCCTCGTTGAGCTGCGTCCGGATGGTGCCCGGCAGCAGCGCGTTGCAGCGGATGCCGTACTTGCCCAGCGCCACGGCCGTGCTCTGCATCAGGCTCAGCACGCCCGCCTTGGTCGGCGTGTAGTGCGTCTGCAGGCCGCCGCCCACCAGCGCCGAGATGGACGACATGCCGATGATGCTGCCCCCCGTCGGCTCCTGGTGCAGGGCCATCTGGCGAGCGGCCGCCTGCGTCACGTAAAAGGCGCCGTCGACGTTGGTCCGGAACGTCAGCTCCAGCAGATCCGGCGACAGCGTCAGGAAGTCGGCAAAGGTGCAGACCCCGGCGTTGGACACGCAAATGTCAAGGCGCCGTGCCGGCCCAGAGTGCTCGACGGCCCTGGCCACCAGCTTGGCCGCGGTTTCAACCTCTCGCACGTCTCCGGCCTCGTGAGCAAGGCGACCGGCGGTAGGGTCCTCGGCCAGCATGGCGTTGGCTTCGGCTATGAGCGAGTCCAGGTGCGCCTGGTCCTTTTCCAGACCGAGGTGGTTGACAACGACGCTGCATCCCTGGCGCAGATAGCCGAGGCAGATGGCCCGTCCGATGCCAGTTGTTCCCCCTGTGATGATGGCGGTTTTGCCCGCCAGGAGCCCCTTGAGCGCCATGTCGAGTCAGGATTATGACGACAGAAGAGCCGAAGAAGTATCACTTCTGGATATTTGTAGATTTTTTGTGGTAGCCAATGCTGTCGTATAATTGACACAGCCCAGAGGCCTCTGTATCAATCTTGAAGCGAGAGTGTAAGTGAAGCCGTTTGTCGTCGATCTTTCGTTGTAGTTCACCATGCGGGGAAGAAGGTGTTGAGGGGCATCAGAGGCACCGCCAGGTTCAAGCAAGCATGTAATGAGCGCTATATAGAACCAATTGTTGCTTGATATTATCCCTCCTGTTTCTTTCGCCGTAAAAGGTTGTCTGTTGCTATACAATAAAAATGGCCCTATAAATGCGGCAATGCCTCGAAGAGATCCGTTGTCCTGCGGCAGAACTCCATCCGAGCTCTCGGGGGTTTCTAGGGCGAGCAAGCCCCATCCCACCGTTTCTGCCTGACCCACAAAACGGTAGAACGGCGACCTGCTGTTGAGTTACGTTAGCACCTCTGCAACTCTGACGGCACAGCGAGTCAGATGCCCTCTTGGAACCACCGTAAAATATGGCTCAACCCGTCTCCACGATCTGGACCTGGATCTCCTAGGGGAGTCGACGCAACACGCCGCTTGCAGGGCACTCGCAAGCCGGTGGAGTCACGATGCCTTTGCGACCTCGTTTCCCCAGAGTCTTCCCCAGGTTTTAGCACATGGTAATTTTATGGAGTCGTGCACCCCGTAGCTTTGGTCATGGCCAGGAGGTAAGAATCTTCAAGGCCGCCTCCATCGCGAAAGATGCTAGGACTAAGCCCCGGTTCCTGATGAGGTTATACAAGTAGGGCACGCCTGACATTACTGTGCTATGAGTATCATATGCTAATGTCTCCTCCAGAATTTGACCTGGCATGGAATATATGCATACGTGAAGGATATATGTGTCTCATTGTCCCTGTTTATTAAACTCGCTGGAGTCATCTCTTGGCAATGCAAGCTCTATGACCCCGGCTCAATGGCTTATATATCGAACCACCCTCGATGGTACTATCAATTGCAACTTCGCAAGAACAGTGATACATCATTGACAACATGCTCTTCATGCTGTCTCGCCATTCGTTGATTTGCCTTCGCCGTTCTGGGATGGCGGCGCCGGCTGCTGTACCGGCGGAGGGCTGAGGAGATAGTTTGAAGGAATGAGCTTGGAGCGGGCGGCACTGTTGATCGTCAACCCAAACCCAGGCTTGTCCAGATCGCTCGTCAGAAGATAGCCCTTGGTCGGGATGGGCTCGTCGATGAACAGATCGCCAAAGACCGGCAACACGCTCTTGCCGTCGGGCGAGTTGGCCAGGTACTCCTGGAAGGGCGTGTTGGGCTGCGAAATGACAAAGTGGTAGCTGTACGGGCCGCTGGCGTGCGGAACGACGGGGATGTCGTATGCAGCCGCCATGGCGGCGACCTTGAGCAGCTCCGTCATGCCGCCCAGCCACATGACGTCGGGCTGGATGATGTCGAGGTTGCGGCCCTCGATGAGCTTGCGGAATCCGTAGCGGGAGTACTCGTGCTCGCCGGTCGTGAACTTGACCGTTGGGTGCGCGCGCTTGATCTGCTCGAAACCGTCTGTGTCATCGGGAGACAAGCACTCTTCCCACCAGTTGATGTTGAACTCGGCGCACGCCTTGACCAGCTCAATCGTATAGGAGACGTTGAGGCTCATGTAGCAGTCCACCATGATGGGGAAGTCTGGCCCGACGGACTCACGATGCTTCCGCAGAAACTCCACGTTCTTCCGGAGCCCCTCGTGGCCCTCCTCCGGGCAAAAGGGAAGCGGCACTTTGGCGCCCCAGAAGCCCATGTCTCTGGCTGCTGTCGGCTCGGGCCCGGTGCAGTAAAAGTTAAGGCGCTCCTTGGTGGCTCCTCCAATGAGTCGATAGACAGGCTCGTTTCTGACCTTGCCTAGCAAGTCCCAGATGGCAAGGTCAATGACGGAGATGACGGCAATGGGAAGGCCCTTGCGGCCGTAGAACATGGAAGCGCGGTACATCTGCTCAAAGAGCAGGTTTGTGTTTCGCGGATCAGCCCCAACCAAGAACCGCTCAAAATGCTGGTGGACTAGCCAGCACGCAGGAGGACCTTGGGAAAGAAGCAAAACGGATTAGAACCAGACGTCTGAGTATTGAAACGTTCATTAAAAGTAGATAGAAATAGATACTCACCTCCAAAACCTGTTGCAAAGCCGACGGTCCCGTCAGACGCCTCTATCTCAACGAGAAAGGAACCGAGGACGTTGATGCCCCAGCTGGTACGCGATTTGCGATACTGCGCCCATTGCGAGCACGGCGTAGAAATATCACTGTCGATGAGCCTGGACAAGAGAGAAAAGAAGGTCAGCTCTCGTTGTTCGGAGTTGTCATACTCAGTCTGTATAAGTGACTCCCCACATACCAGTGACCTCCTTTAACATTGTGATAATCGCCGCCTGTTTTGCATCACATCGTTAGCACATCTAAGTGAGGCCTTGATTCTGACAACGAGAAGAAGCTCTCTGTGAAATGGCTTCGAGATGCTGTCATTACATACCGGAGCCCACGCCGCCAATGACGTACGACCGCACGGCTTTGATCGTGGGAAATTGCCGGACCGACGAGCTGTGCATGATGGGTGGTGAGTGGTTGGAGTTGGCAGAGGAAGGACCAGCGGTGCGGCTGCAGCAACAGGAGAAGGCTGAGATATAGAAGGATTTGATGTGTAGAGATTGGCCTGCCAGCGATCACCGGAGATGGAGATGCGGGTAACGGTGTGCAAATCGACGTGTGGGGTGCCGCTGGTGTTGACGAGAATCGGGCTGAGATGACCCGAGGCCGCCTTGGTGAGGAGTGACTACCTACGTTATGGGAAGACGGCAAAGCGATAGTCTGCTTGGTCTGCTTGAGTCTACCTACTATTAATTATGCTGCGAGGAATACTTATATTGTAGGAAATTCAATGTTGCAATTGTAGCATCTCATCACAGTGACCTGGGGCACCTATCCCATAGATGAAGTCGTAGTGATGGAGAGTCTCAACACAAGGTGGAATTACAGTGAGACATGGTTGATACCTACCAACCTACTCATACGCTGAATTTACCGAGGCCTTCAACTTTTTGATAGCGGAAGTAGCAGTGCCTATCTATTTTTTTGCTCTGTTTAATTTATGATTGACTTCTTGGTCGCCGTCTCTGTGTGTTGAGTCCATGTCCTGCGGGATCCATCTGCCGCCGTTTGCTAAGTCATAAGCTCCCTTCACGGCTGACTGGGATTTCTCAGCGGTAGAGAGGGAGGAATAACCTGCGTGAAGATAGTCCCAATCATGGATGTTTTTTAAATATTCTGCATATCACTTTACAGCTAAGAGAACCTAGCATTAGACGACGCAGCCTATAACCTCCGATGTCGTAGCAATGCACAGACACCAAATACCAGTACTTGTTACTGAGTACCTTGCCTAGGTAGCACAAATCCCAATTCCGCCTCCAATCTCCTCCTCCTCCTCCTCCTCCTCACTATACCTACTTCTTCATTTCCCCTCTTCCCCCAGCTCATCACCTGCAATCTCACATCTGCAGCTCCACACTGTGGGTTCCGCGGCACCGCAGGCCACCCGTCCGGCTCTCGTCGCCAATGAGCGTCAGTCTGGCCAGCCTCTCAGACGAACCGCGGCCTGCAGCTCCGTCTCTCTCGGTCCAGGACAAACACCAGCTCCGCATCGTCGGCCTCTGCTATCATTGACCCGGCCGCCCACGTCCTCCCGCTCGTCTTTGTCCCGAAACCACACGTGCGCCCATCGTCCAAGGCTCCAGCCTTCTCTTCGCTGCTCGCCGCTCACCGCCGGCCGTCGCCCCGCTCGCTGCCCACCCGGTCCAATTGCCTGGGGCCCTCGGTGTCGGATCGTCAATCCACCGAAGGAGCCTCTCGTCGCGCGACTTGGGCTCACCTTTCACCTTGCGAGGCGCCATGCGCAGCGGCAGCGAGGATACCAAACGCCCGTCGCCGCCGTCCTCTACCTCCGTCCGTGAGCGCCAGCCCGAGCCCGACAGCGACGACCAGAGCTGCGACAATGACGCGGATCAAGCCTCCCAGACAGCCAAGCGCAAGCGGCCCATCTCCGTCTCGTACGTCTTCCGTGAAGCAGATCCGAACTTTGCCATGAATCACGAATGCTGGTTCGTGACCGTGAGGCATCGCAATCTGTTGCTAACAACTTGCTTGACAGCTGCGAATTATGCAAACAGCGCAAGGTATGCCCGAGCTGCAGCTCTTTCACTTGTCTTCCCACCCCATCTTCCTGAAGAGTCTTCCCTTGTTAAGACCCCGTTCTTTTCCTTACCAAGTATTAGGTGAAATGTGACCGAGGCCAGCCCTCGTGTGGCTGGTGCAAGCGTCATGGCCAGAATTGCGAGTACAAGGAACGGAAACCTCCGGGGCTGCGGGCTGGCTTTGGAAGGTTCCTGGAGAATCGAAGTCGAGAAATGGAATCGAGACTGGACAAGATGGAAGAAATCCTGCGCAAGCATTCCGAGCTGCTTCAGATGTCGCCGCTGCCGTCTCTCCGCTCCGAAAACCCCGAGTCCGGTGCGCAGACGGGACGCCAGAATCTTGCCAGCGATCATGATACTCAAAGCGAGACCAGCAATACTTTGGGATCATCAAAGCTGTACCAGACGTCCAGCATGAACAATAGCATCTTCTACAACTCCCAACCTAACAGCGGTCCCTCTGGGCCTGCACCCGCCGAGCAAACCTTCAACGACTACCAGACTCGAACGCCGCTACCTGGTGGCTCTGTCTCCGAAATTCCAGCTCAACAAGGCATCGGCTTGTCGACAGTTACGCCGACGCCGGGCACAGTGCTGCCTTCTGCCGAGGCTGATGACCTGCCGCCTTACAATCTGGTGTTCAATCTTGTGGACTTATACTTCAAGCACATCAACACGTGGTGTCCAATACTTCACCGAAGGACGACTCTGGATAACCTCTTTGGAATCTCCGATCTTCAAGAGGCGGATAGGGTGCTGCTCCATGCCATTGTTGCCACCACTATGCGGTTCTCCAGCGACCCAAGGCTAACCGATGAGCGGCGGCAGCACTACCATCGAGTGTCAAAACAAAAGGTATTGCTTTACGGCATGGAAAACTCGTCTGTCAAGTCGCTTCTGGCATTGCTCATCCTGGCCCTGGATATATGCGGCAGCAGCAACGGTCCTCCGGGTTGGAACATAATGGCTCTCATCACCAGATCGGTGGTGCAGCTAGGATTGGCCGTCGAGACCAATTCCTTCAGCGTGGCTCCTCACTACACATCCATATACACGCTCCGTGCCATGATCCTCCCCGAGCCCAAGGACTTCATAGAGGAAGAATCCCGCAGGAGGCTATTCTGGATGATTTATCTTCTCGACAGATACGCAACCATTGCGACCGCCTTTGAGTTTGCGTTAGCCGATACGGAGATTGACCGAATGCTGCCCTGCCGTGACGACCTGTGGATGGAGAACCAGAAGGTGGAAACGCGATGGTTCTCCACGACTGATCAACATGACGATGAAAGCCACCAGCATTCACATGGGAGACCCGAGAATCTGGGTGCCTTTGCCTACTACATCGAGATTCTCGGAATTCTCTCCAAGATCCACAAGTTTTTGAAGCAGCCGGTCGACATCGGCAGGCTTACCGACGTCGAAAAGTGGCAGCTCCGCTACAAGGAGCTTGACAAGGAGCTGACGTCGTGGAATTTTGCACTGCCTGGGGAATTCGGAAACATGAGCAAGCTCTTCCAGCCCGGCAGTCGAAATCTCAACTGCAACTGGATCATGCTCCATGCGACGTATCACACGGCCGTCATCCGACTGCATTCGTCGGCCGCCTACCCAACGACGCGGTCAGCCATCTTTACGCCGTCATTCAGTGCGGCGCAGAGGTGTCACAGCGCCGTCGAGAACATCTCTGCCTTGGGAGACTTTGTTGTGAACAATGGCTTCTTGCCAAAGCTAGGACCGCCGTTCGCGTTTACCATGTGGGTTGCGGCGCGAGTGCTTTTGGTTCATGGTTCGACAGTCGAGCACAAGCTCTCGCCTCAGATCTCCTTCTTCGTAGATATATTGCGCGAGATGGGGCGATACTGGCCTGTGGCCGCCGGATACTCCAGGCTGCTGCAGCGGGTACTGGACGAGCACCGGGACAGCGAGCGGCAAGGCAGCGGAGTCACGCCCAGCTCAGTCAAGATCCTGGCCGACATGCGTCGAACGGCCTTTGACCTGGACTTTTTGATATCTCGACAGCCACGCAATGGGCCCCAGAGCCACGGCCAGCTGGGAGGCGTGACGCCCGCGAGAACACCGGCGCCAAACGAGCTGGAGTATCTGGACGTCTTCAACTTCTTCAATGTCCCGCGATTGCCCTTTGGCGGAGAGAACCTCGCGGGAGCCAGCGAGGGGCTCATGTCTAATCCTGACATTACTGCGGCAAATGCGAATATCGACCATCCTCAATACCAGCCGAATGAGTTTAACATTACCAACTTCATGATTGATGCGAATAGCGACTGGCTGTTCAAAACGGAAGGACCAACTTTTTGAAGATTTCGGCGGGATGAGTTGGTCTAACTTGTCCTGATTTCAACTGTTGTCATATTCTCTTGTATCATGTTGATCATTTCATGCATATATCTGTCAGGGCCTTTGATACGTGCTTCATTATGTCGGAAGCGCAAGGTGAATCGACGAACGTGTATTAAAAGCGTCAACCTAAGTACCTACCTAGCCGCCCTTCTGTCAAGACTGCGGGTTGAGGAATGATTCTACACTATGAAATGGCTAAATGATACCAATCTAGGCGAGAACAAGTTCCTCGTCCGCACATGTATGACATACTGAATCCAAACGTCAAGTATTTCTATCTGCAGCTCAATGCCTCTTCGGAGCAGTATCGTTGGATCGTACCTGGTGTTATAGCAGAGGAATGGCGCGGTGGATCCCTGCTATTTCCCAAATGGGACCACCTGATAAGAGATAAGAGAATTTCGGTGCGCTTAACCGTCACCGCCCGGCAGTATTTCCTAAAAAAAATTATTCGACGACGAATTGATAGTCTATCTGATATCCAGATTTCGAGTCTACTGGTTGTCTTCAAAGAACGAATCCCCGTTGCCTTGCTCTGAAGCGGCACTCCATTCAATCAAGATGGCGACCAAAGACTCTACCTTCAACAGCAAAAGAAAGGTCTCTTCCGACGGCAAGGAAAAAGGCGACTTTAAGAACAAGAAGCCTCGGCTGGAGGGAAACTCAAATGGAAAGCCATCAGGATCAGGTATGGAATTCCGCTCCCCTTGCGCCTGTCTTTAACTGGATGCTCACCCATTGATAGAGCAAACCTCTCGGGAATCGCATGCGAAGCAGAAGCAGCTCGCGCTGGAGCGAAAGGCTGCCAAGCCGTTAGCCGATGAAGTCCAGCGGACAAAGAAGATCTGGGAACGTCTGCGCCTGAAGTCCCATGTTCCCAAGGAGGAGCGACAGCAGCTGGTGGCGGAACTATACGGCATCATCACAGGCCGCATCCGCGACTTCGTACTCAAGCACGACGCAGTCCGAGCCGTCCAGACCGCCATCAAATACTCGACCCCGGAGCAGCGAAAACAGATTGCCACGGAGCTCCAGGGAACCTATGCCCAGCTTGCCGAGGGACGCTATGCCAAGTTCCTCATCGGAAAGCTCCTCGTCAACAATGACGACGAGATCCGCGACATCATTATACCCAACTTCTACGGCAAAGTCCGAAAGCTCATCAACCACTCCGAGGCCTCATGGATCCTGGATGACATTTACCGAACGGTCGCGACGAAGGAGCAGAAGGCTCTCCTGCTGCGAGAATGGTACGGCCCTGAGTTCACCATCAAGGAGATGACCAAGGACGTCAAGGTGACAGCCGATCTGAAGGAGATTCTCGAGGCTGAGCCGAACAAGCGAGGGCCGATCATGAAGAGTCTGCTGGACCTCATCAACTCGTTGGTCCAGAAGCGAATGACTGGCTTCACAATGCTGCACGACGCAATGCTCCAGTACTACACGAATACGCAGCCCGGATCCGAGGAGTTCACCGAATTTATGGAGTTGATCAAGGGCGACGAGACTGGCGATCTGCTCAAGAACCTGGCCTTCACGCGCTCGGGCGCAAAGCTCGTCTGTCTGCTCCTGGCATACGGTACGGCCAAGGACCGAAAGGTGCTGCTGAAAGCGTACAAGGACACCTTTACGCTCATGTCTGGAGATCAATACGGTCACCTCGTGCTCTTGACAGCCTACGATGTCATTGACGACACCAAGCTCACCTCGAAAGCCATCTTCCCCGAACTGGTGGGAGAGAAGGAGGAGGAAATTGCACAGAATGTCGTTGCGGCCGCCAACAACGCCAATGCCCGAATCACTCTCTTATACCTCTTTGAAGGACTGGCCAAGTCGCTGTTTCCGGCAAGCCATGCTTACGACTTGGAGGTGCTGAAGGAGGTCCATGAGATCCGCAAAACGACAAGCAAGAAGGAAGCCGACGTTCGACGCAAGGAGCTTGCCGCAGCGTTATCTCCCTCATTGATCGCAGCGATTGCGACGTCGCCTTCTGATTTCACAGCCACGCCTTTTGGTTGCCAGTTCGTTGCCGAAGTTCTTCTTTCCGGCATCGGAGACAAGCAAAAGGCGCTCGAGGCCCTCGCCCAGTCTGTCAGCGGCGACCCGAAGCAGGAGCCGGCAGAAGACGAGATTGCCTCCAGGCCGCACATTGCCAACACGCCGTTTGGCGGCCGCATGCTCAAGTCTCTCATACAGGGCGGTCGTTTCGACAGAGCCCTGGGCAAGGTGAAGCTGGTTGACCCGCCGTTGGGTTTCCCCGACATCCTGTACCCTGTCATCAAGAAGCATATCATGGACTGGGCCACTGGACCGAGCTCCTTTGTTGTAGTAGCCCTCCTTGAGAGCGAAGAGTTTACGAGCGCGGAGGAGCTGAAGAAGACGTTGAAGAAGAACAAGAAGCAGCTGGAAAAGGCGGCCACCGAGCCCACGGCCGAGCAGAAGGCTGCCAAGGAGGCTGGCGAGGGCGAAGAGACTGCGAAGAAGGGCAAGAAGACGGAGACGCCTGTGGGCAACAAGGGCAGCAAGCTGCTGCTTGAGAAGCTATGAAGCGGCGGCACGGTGGATTTCTGTATGCTTGCATGAGATGGGTCATCTCTTTTTTTCCATATCCATAGCGGAGCAAGGTAGTGAGAGAGGCGCATCTCCATCTTCTAAGCTCTGTTGATTCTTTTCTTTCCATTGCAGCAGCCTAATATAATGAATTTCCAAACTCTCATGAAGCGATTTCAAAGCCTCCAAAGCAACGATGATGAAAGGCAACCTAGTGGGGACAACAGCCGTCGACAAAGACAACTGCGTCGCACGAAACAAGAAAAACAGCCAGGGCGAACGGGGGGTGGAGCTGCTTCGGCTGGTTTGCCTGCCCCAAAACCTGCGAGGAGCCGAGATGTTTGTGTCGTGACGAAGAGTCCTCCGACGCCCGCCTCCCCTGACGAGTTTGAAGTGGGTGTGTCAAAGGGGGCGAGGTTACGCAAAGTTGAAGTCTGACGGTGACGGCGGGGGGGCCGTTGTTGGTCAGTGGTTAGTGAAGCTAGAAAAGAGAGAGAGAGAGAGAGACTAGAGGATGGATCGCAGCATGGCCCGAGTTTGCTGAGTTTGCTATTCTTTCAGGGGGGGTTCCCAGAGATGCATCTGGCCGTTTGGTGGCCGGGGTTGCAGTGGTTGATGCGGGAGGAGTCGGTTTCTTGAAGTGCATAGAACAGGCAGCAATTGATGAGATATCGGACATGGACAGCCATCTTGTTAGTCGTAGTTATGGCCTTGTTGGC
The DNA here is from genome assembly GCA_020002365.1 of Trichoderma gracile. Classification (NCBI taxonomy): domain Eukaryota; kingdom Fungi; phylum Ascomycota; class Sordariomycetes; order Hypocreales; family Hypocreaceae; genus Trichoderma; species Trichoderma gracile. The sequence continues at coordinate 2,070,097 of JAINEY010000006.1, forward strand.
ATTGCTCTGTGGCACAAGAGGGTAAGGACATCAAGAAACGAGGAACTCAACGTTCAGCCCCTGAGGTAGAGGACGCCTTGACCAAACGTGTAGATGCACTCCATTGTCAGCCTCGATTCAGCGACAAAGAATGATCTTGTGCCAGTAGTTTCAAGACTTCAATCTGATTAGATGGCAGCAGCAAAGAGAAAGAAAAAACGGTGCTTTGACACTTGATTACGTCTTTGTATCTGTACTGCATTCCCCTTCTTCAGGCCTTGCTTCGTTTGCTCTCTCGTGTTTGTACCTCGTCTCCACGCCTCGAACACCAAGCCAAACCCAATATCCGAACCCAAGCTGTGCTTTTTCTCCTGCTTCTTCTTCGTATTCTTCTTCTTATTCTCTCACACTTCATCATCATCATCTCTCCAAACAACAATCCCGCTCTCACAGCCCTCCCAACGTCTCTCTGCACAGCTGCATTGACCACATGCAACCCGAACGGACATTCCAGCACCCAACCGCTGCTGTTCCCTCTGCACCTCGCCCCGGCTCTGCATCACTGCATCACCGCATCCTTTTCTTTCCTCTTCGTTTCTCTTAGAAGCTCCCTCTTCCCTTTATCTTTCCTTCTGCTCTCTTTTCTTGTTCAGCATCGTTTGCCCGCTGTTTCACACAGCCAAAGGGGGAGCGGCAAGCTCTACCTACTTTCAGCCTTTCAGGGCCTCATACAGACTCCAGGCCTCGTTTGTCAGGCTCATCAGCCTCGACCAGCTGCCACCAGCTGGCCTGCAGGCCGACTTGATTCGCCCACCAGCCCCAAGTCACGGGCTGGTTAAACGAACCTGAACACCTTATCAAGCAAGAAAGAAAGAAAAAAAAAGAAGAGGAAAAGAGGAGCAGTAGTCTCACCGAGTTTCTTCTTTGTTCTTCTCTCTCTCTCTCTCTCTCTCTCTCTCTCTCTGTCCTCGAGGAGGAAAAGAAGGGGGGAGGCAACAGACAAACCTGCCGCCTCTGGCTCATCGCCTCTCAACCCAGCATCATCATGTCTCGCAACCCGCTCTTCGCTCGTGACGAGACCGACTGCTTGCCGGGCACTACGTTCTATTCCTGTGTTGCCAACCGATTTAGAGGATGTTGCTCCACGGATCCGTGTGCCCTGAGCTCATGCCCAGATGGGATAGTCTTCAAGGTCCCCTCTGACACCAGCGGCAGTCCCATGCCTTCGAAGACGGACTCAGAACCAGACAAGGCGAAGCCGACGCCGACTGACGACGATCAGAGCCGGCAGAGGGAGGAGTCGACTTCGCCTCGGCCAACGCCGACGTCCAAGAAGTCTGCAACGATGACGGACTCGGGCATCACGCACACCATCCCCAACAACTCCATCGTCACAATCACAAGGCACACGACCATCACCACCGGCAGGCCCACGACAACCCCCTCAGACACGTCTGACCCATCAATCTCTCCATCTGCAACAGACGTGCCGCTCACGGGAACAATCCCAGCAACGTCCGAGATCGCACCAGCGCCCTCATCCACCGATGCCGAAACAACAGCAAGCCCCTCCGAGTCTTCTTCTTCTTCTTCAGCAGCAGCAAGCCCCCTGTCAACAGGAGTCATCGTCGGCATCGCTATTGGCGGCGCCGTCGCCATCGCCATCCTCGTCGTCCTGGCATTCGCTCTCCTGCGCCGCCGCCGCAAGAAGCAGCAGCAGCAATCCGGCTCCGAGACCGCCTCCGTCACCCAGCAGGACACCGGCCGAGACGAAGTCGTCGAGGACAAGCACTTCCCCCAGCCCGTATCCGCTCATACCACCGGCACCCAAGCAAGCAGCGATCCCTTTGCCCCTTTTGGAGGTAAGTCTCTGTCCTTCTCTTCTTATTTGACTTTGCGTACTTTGCGTGTGTGTGTGTGTGTGTGTGTTTCTCCCTTCGCTAAACAAGATCGTCTACATATATAGGTCGAGCTGATCAGCCTGATGACCCCTACCGACCGCCCAGCGGAACCTTCGAGATGGATGGAACCAGCGCCGCTCCAGTCGAGTTGCCTGCCGTGAGCGCCTCCAGCCCGGGTCCGAGCACTCACAACAAGGGGACTCGCCTTGAGCCAGTCCAGGAGGTCGCCGCTGCGGACCCGCGTGCTAACCTCACGTCGGGACCAGCAGGTGATGGCAAGCCGGTGTATGTCAACCACTGGAATCAGTACAAGAACCTGGGTTGAAGCATGGACAAGGCTCGGATATGAATGAGAAGACGGTAGAAAAGAACCACTTCACTGGGGCAGCGATGCCACCAGATGGAGGATACGGAAAAGAAGAGAGAAACGTAATGAGGAAGATAAAAGGGAGAGGCGGAGAGACAGAAGAATGAGAGAAGAAAGGCGGCCACGTGAGGTGTGCTGCTTTTCAGTCAGGAGTCGAGGCTACGTACTGCAACTCTTCGGACGTTTTGCCTTCGGCGTTGGTACAGCTGCGTTCCCGGTTAATACAGGAGCAACGCATCATGAGGAAAGAGGATCAATGACACATATGAATGTTTAAATAGTAGGTAGCGACTCTCTCTCGTTTGCAAACCCACCTCCCCAGGTTGTGGGTGCACAGAGATGTAGTCGACACCGCAATATAGTAATCGATTCTTCGGTTTGTTTTCACAGATTATCAATGGGGTATTCAGGCTGCCCTACCCGTAGTTTTACAATGTCCGCATGTAGAAAAAAGGAGAAGAATGAAGAAGAGCAGACAGAAGCAAAACATTATATGTCCTTTCTCCCAAGCGCCCCAGATACAAAAAGGTAGGAAAAATGTAAAGTCGTTCAAAGGGTTTAGAGGGGTTCAAGGGGGGATGCCATGGCAGGGGAGAAAAAACAAGATGCAAACACCTTGCAGCCCTGATGCCGCCTGTATCCCATCCGTTCTCGCGTATCCCGTATATCAGCAGCAGTCTAGTGGTTCCCTCGCGCAGTAACATTATCAACGATTCGCGTGACGGGGCCATATCTCTTGAAAGACAGACCAAACGTATAAAGGCACCCTCGCACCGTCGTCGTCGTCGTCGTCGTCGTTTTCATCGCCGTCAAGCATCATCGGTTCTGGAGCTTCGAAATCTCGTCCAACAGGTCTTGCAGATCCTCATCCGAGATCTTGTCCGCCAAGGACGGAATCAGCGTCTTCGCCTCGTCGGCATTTTCGCAGCAGAGTGATCCTGGAGGGTGAGAACCAAACTGTTAGCGAGTCCGCCATCTCTCTTTTCCTTTTGTTTCGCTATTCTCCTCTCTGCATCTGTCTCTCTCTCTCTCCTGGAAGGGAGGCGAATTACCGAGCTGTGCCCTCTCAAACTTTGCCAGGTTCTTGTGCGCGCTCAGCAAACGCTCGACAGCCTCGACGTTCTCCTTCTGCGTGAAGCGCGCAAAGTGATCCAGGTAATTCAGCGTCTGGTTCAGCATTCTAGAACAGAGGTAGGAAGTCCCCAGTTAGCCAGCCATCCGTCAAAAAGCCCAGCAGCCGCATCTTTCTTTGTTCTTCTTTCTCTCCTCCTCCCATCTTCTCAACTCGCTCTCTCTCTCCCCAGTGCCCCAGGGAATCCCGAAAAGGTTACGACATACTCCGTCTCGTTGACGTTCTTGCGGTCGTTCCGGCGCTTGGCGACCAGCGCATTGAGGACGAGCGCGGCTTCGGAGAGCGTGAGGGTGTCGACGTCCTGGAACTCGCCCAGGTTGAGAATCGCGCCGGCCTCTTCGTTGCCTGGCGGAGGAGGCTTCGGGCGTGACGTGCGATGAGACATTGTTCTTGTCGACTGTCCTTCTCTGGCTCTCTCCTCTCCCAGACGTGTAAAATAAAGAGAGTTGCAAGTCGGTTCGCTGGATACAAGTCGAATAATTGGGCAACGCCCGGAATAAACAGGCAAAAGGTAGCGTTAGACAAGGCGAATCAAGGTTGAACTCCAAAAGAACCCAGTGAGGCTCTCGCAAAGTTCTGGCGGCTTTCTAAGCTGCTCGGTCCAGCTGCTAGGCGGCAGAAGCGGTTTAGTGGCGCTGCTCTAAGGCGCGTCCTGAGAGTGCCGTAACAGGACTAGCCTTGTCGCCGCTATATCTCTCACTCACTGAGGATTCACGGCTTGCAGCTGCAATACTAAGACGGATGATGATGCAAGCTGCAATTGCGCAACATACCTAGTAATTAATTACTCAAGACTTCAAAGGCCTTCGTTCTGGAGTTGTTATCTAGTTCTGGTCTTGGTAGATGCTTTGATCTTCCTGCCCGGTTGATATTGATCCGTTTGCCTGTGGACGGCCCTGCATGAGGTAGACGAGACACGGGCCGGCTCCGACCTGGACCTAAAAGCAGCGACGGTTCCGTTCAGTTACCTGTGCCGCCATCCTCCCACCAAGCACCGCCATCTCATGAAGGTGGCTTCAAAGGGACTTTTACTTTGCAAGCAACAACACACGCAGAATCTGGTTCTCAAACGAGCCGAGATAACACTGACAGTCTTGAGACGGACTCAAAAGCGGAAACAAGGTATGTGGTAGCTACGCCTCCCGAGCAAGGGGAAATAACCCCCCCTGCCTGTTCAGTCATGAGCACCCGTACTCACTCATGGCTAGATTCATGGTCTCGCCTTCATGGGTTCATGAGCCTGCAAGGGCCTTATAGAAGACTACAGCAACCCGCATCCGCTCACATCCACCCTCGCCTTACAACATGTATGCATCCCATGCCTCTTTTCCTTGAGCCAGGCCCTCTTAAGCTGACTCGTCTCCGATCCCCAAGGACCGTCTTCTCTCTCATCATCATCAACAAGGCCGGCGGTCTGATATACAACAAGACATTCCACGAAGGCGGCCTCAACAAGATCAGCACAAACGACTACCTCGTACTAGCCGGAACCTTTCACGGGTAAGATGCCACGCTTGTCCACCATCAACCACGTACCTTTTATGCTTATTCAGTCCTGTTATCAACCTAGTGTTCATGCCATCACCGCGCGGTTGAACCCCGTCAAGCCGGTGGCACCGCCCCCTACTCCAGGCACGAATGAGCCGCCCAACCGCCCTGAGCCTTCGTCGGGGCTCGAGGTCCTCGAGACGGAGAACTTTCGCATGCAGTGCTTCAACACCTTGACCGGCACCAAGTTCCTGCTCTTCACCGAGACGACGCAGACCAACGTGGACGTCACCATCAAGAGGATATACGACTTGTACGCCGACTACGTTATGAAGAACCCCTTTTACTCATTGGAAATGCCCATCCGATGCGACATTTTTGACCGCAAGTTATTGTCATACATCAGAGAGATTAACAACCGGTGAGGAGGAAGTGACTGGGATGTGAACCTCGGAACCAAGATTAGACTCAAATATCAAGCCCTCAATTAATCGTGATTATCATGTCTAGCGTTCTCCTCTAGAGTTTCCACTGGTTCGGATATTGAGTAATACACTTTCTGTCAAGTCAAGGCACCGAGGGTCCAACGCTGCTCAGGAGGTATCCATCTTCTCCCCGCTGTCCTTGTCCTTGTCCTTGTCCTTGTCAGCACCGCCTCCGCTGCCGCTTCCACTGCCCTCATTCTCTTCCTTGACGCTCTCCAAGGATGCCTTCTTTGCCTCCTCCTCCTGTTCCTTTGCTACCCGCTCTTGCCTAGCCTTCTCTTCTTCCATACTCATGCGTAGAGCAAGGGCCAGCTCGGGCTCAATCGCGGGATCGAAACCAAATTCAAACTCGTCATTGGGGCCAGAGCCGCCGCCGCCTGCTCCAGCCCCTTCGCCGAGCATGATGGGCGTCGAGATGAGCTGGTCACTCAACAGCTTGCTACTAGGCGGGATGACGACCAGGTGTGAGCCCTCGTTGCCCTTGACGGCGTCGTTGAATGCCTGCAGCTTCTTCTGCGTGGCATCGTCGTCGAGCTCGCCGAACAGGACAAAGTCGATGGAGATGTTGCCCTTCTTCATCTTCTTGGCCAGCTGTACCAGCTCCTTCTCTGACTCCTCGACGGGAGAGCAGACAAACGCTATTATTCGTTGGCGCTGGGATCGGTTCTGTCGGTGCTTGAGGGCGAGCTACAGAGGCGCAAAGACGTTAGCACTCGGTCATCGTCGTAGCAAGCCGCCAAAGGATAATGCCTTACCGCTGCAATCTGGATACCAGTCTTAAGATGAGACGATCCGCCAATCTTCTTCTTCGTCCTGTGCAGGCCTTCCAGGATCTTGCCTTGCTCTGTGGTGAGAGTGACGAGCACCTCCGGGCCCTTTCCACCCATGCTCATCAGGCCGACGGATGACTCCGGGTTGCCCGAGGTGATGGTCTGGAACAACACGTTGACGGCGTCAACTTGTGAGTCGAATCGGGTCGGCTGGTAGTCTCCATTTCGGCTGCTTTCGCTGTTGTCCACAACGATCATGACAGCCTCGAGAACCATTGTAGCTGCTGTTGAGGGCACTGGGCCACTGATTCGTAGAATTTAGGCGATACTTTGTATATGACAAAAAGTCCAGAGGTTTTGGCTGCTGCTTCTGAGATGGTTGCTGCAAGCCGGAAGCCAAGAGGGGATTGGGATGAGTTTGGTGGTAGCTTCAAGTTCAAGTTGTCTCGACGATTCGGTTGTTGGAGCTCCGAGTGTCGTAAGGCGGTTCAGCCTGGTAAGTGCTAGATCGGTACGTGCAGTAGCGCTAGGGGCCAAAGTAGCTATACCTTGGCGGTGGACGATGATGGGGAAAAGGCTGGTGGCTATCAAGTACCGCTACAAAGCTCCTAACGCGCATATTAAGTGGGTCAAAGCCAGGTGCTTATGTAACCTGGATGTCGCTCCCAGATTTGGTTTGTTTACTTCCAAGTCATTGTCTCACTCTGGCGCAACCCGAGGCACGCACTCGCACTTCCTCACTCACAACTGCGATTTTCAGTCTTTCTCCCGCTCTCTCTCTCCTCAACCCACGAGCACTACCAAGTGCAAACCACAGACGACCACCAACCATGGCCCCTACGCGGCCGCGAAAGCAGGCCTCGGCAGAATCGGGCTCTTCGCTCGAGAAGCGCGCAACATCAAGCGGCAGTGATGCCCCTTCTACCCCAAAGCGAAGCCCGATTCAGAAGAAGCCGACGGGAATCACGCTGCAGCAGAAGCAGGCGTTAATCGAGAATCTGCGGCTAGAGAGTACGCGATTTGGCCCCTCGACAAGGCTCGAAACTCACACTAATCTTGCATTTTCTTCCGCCCTCTTAGTCACCGAGCGAGCTCGCAGATTACGCGCCCAATACCATCTCCAGGCGCAGGGCCTCAGGTCGCGCATCGAGATCCGTCTCAACCGGATACCAACCGCGCTCAGGAAGGCCACCATGGGCGATTTACTCCTCAAATACGCAGAACAGGCGCAGCGGGCGCCCAGTCGCCCGCTGCCGCTTCCCGTCAAGGATCTGCCGTTGCTCCCCAGTCCTCAGAAGCCTATCCACCAAACCACTCGCGCGCCGCAGGTTGGACGCGCCCAGAAGCGGTTGAGGTGAATTGCGTCTACATACGCTGTACTTTTGTGTTTCTCTTCCTCTTCTTTCTGGACTAACCGCAATGCTAGCAATGAGATCAATGTGGACAAGGAGAATGAGCTGCAAAAGGGCGAGCGTCCTAGCAAGAGGGCTCGTGGTGGCGCGGATGCCGGGCTAGTTCGCCCAGCGCTGGTTCTGTCGCCGACTTCGTCCAACTCTCGTTTGACGAACCTCAACCGCGCAACATCCCCCACCAAGTCCTATCTGTACAAGTCCAGCTCTCCTTTAAAGACTGCTGTCGCTCGACCCGCAACGGCCTCAAGCCTGTCGGACAAGGCGGCAGAGACGCGGACCAGGGGACTCAGAAAAGTCACGACAACATCAAACTCAAGCTCCAGCTCTGGCGGAGCAACGGCGGCAGCGGCAGCGCGAACAAAGCGCACCGCAACAGTTCCGCCCAAGGGACCCCGGGGCAGGCCTGCTGCGGCTCGAACAACGCGCAGAGCTAGTGAGACTGCCGAATCGAGCGACGGAAGCGCAAGTGCAATGCCCCGGAAGGCTGCGGGCAAGGGTAGCGGTGCCATCACTAAAAAGCCCGTGATGAGCAGCCCGAGAAAGCCTGTTGCGGCGGGTGTAGTGAAGTCGACGACCAAGGCAGCAGCCGCCGTGTCGACCACTGCTACCAGGAGGACCTTGAGAAAGAGGGGATGAACGGGTGAACATTTGGGGCCGGAAGAGAATATTCCGAGTTGTTTACTTCATTGCGGTCCTTGTGGAAGAAGCCTCGGCGGTAGGCAGGGCATGGTTCTGTGGGAAATGGTCATGGTTCAATTGTGGTTCTTCTTGTTGGCATTTGGCAGGCAAATGGCGTTTCGGACTGTAACAATACCAGGGCATTGTTGGACTGAGACCAACGGGAAATCGGGCGTTTATTATGATTGCTTATAAGAATATCATTTCTTCTTCTTGTCGTCAACTAGCTCGATATTGTCTTCTGGTACATCCTTGTACTTTTCCAGAATGAATTCTTCCAGTTCGTCGCTCACGTCTCCCTGCACCACGATTTCCTCACCGCCGCTCGGAAGCTTCGTCACGGACGATCCTGTTGCGAACTTTTTGCCAAAGTCCTTGGCGACCTGTCACGAGACAACAAACATCAGTCGGGGGGGCCCTTCGAAAAGTGCCCAAAGGGAAACCAGAGCTGCAGCCAAAAAATGGACTCTCACCTTCTTCAGATCCAGACCAAACGCCTCCAGGCCAATGACGGCCGTGACAAACTTCTTCTTGTTCCTCTCGATGCGCTTGATGGTGACGACGCTCGTGGCGAGCTTGGTGGCCTGCTTCTGCTCGGCGGCCTCGGCCTTGGCGGCCTTCTTCTGGGCGTCCTTGGCCGCTCGCTTCTGGGCGTCGATGGAGAGGGACGAGGCCGCCGCCTCGAGGGCCTCGGCGGACCATATCCGCTCGTACATGGCCGGCTGGTTCTTCTCTAGCCACTCCTGGCACTTTTTGACGGTGCCTCCATACTCGCAGTACTACTTGGTTGATCGTTGAGCTCGTGGTCATCAAGAGACACAGCGGGGGAGGGAAAGGGATAATCAGGGCATCGTTTAAAGGCTCGATTCAACTCATACCTCTGGCGGCAGAGTACACACTGTAATCGAAGCAGCAACAAGTCAGTATCAAGAAACAAACCCTCCCTGCAATGATGGGATGAATATATCCATAGGGGGGCGCAAAGGGAAAGGAAAGGAAAGCCCGTCGTACCTCCGCAGTAAATCACATGCCTGCCCTGGGGCTCCACGGGCGCCTCGGGCTGTTCTGAATCTGCCATTGTCGGGATGCAGACGCTGGTGCTGTTGGAAGAGCTACAGGAGCAAAGACGCGTTGCTGTGTCGTTCGTCTTTTCCAGTCAAGTCACGACCAAAGGCCCATGGCGGGGTAGATTCAGCAGTTCATGGCGGGGCTCGTTTTCGCTGCCGACGTCAAGGTACCCAAGTATTTTATCTCGCGAGCCTCAGCGGGTGGGCTCCCCTGTGGCTCCCCTGTGGCTCCCCTGTGGTTCCCCTGTGGTTCCCCTGTGGCTTCGCTGGAAATCACTTGCAACGATCGGAGAGGCAGCTCAACGCCTGAGGCCAGACGCCCAGCATTTAAGATGCAGCCATGCTTCGTGTGTCCTCGTCACATAAGGCGAGTCGCAGTCTAACCGCCATGCTTTTGTGATCGCATCTTTCTTCTGTTTTGCCAACGTTCTGGTGATGGAATATCCCTATTGCAATACCTAGGTACCCGCGGCGGTAACGCTGGACAGTTGACGGTCAGCACACTGAAGCTGGTGAGTATTTGCCGCTACAAGGCTTCAAGGCTGCCTCTTCTCCTCCTTCGCCTCGATTAATGCACTGCCTGATCATTTCATCTGCGTCAATAGCCGTTGTGATCCATGTTTTACGCGTCAACAACTAGCTCTCTCGTCTTTTTGGCATTCATGCCAACGATATCGCCCTCTCAGCTGCAGCTGCCATCCTTGGTGACGACCAGCATGTTAGCCGCCCAGCTCAGACGAGAGCCATCGCCATTGGCCGCTGCTCCAGCTCGACTCCCCACGACGGCTCTCGTGTGTGTGCAGCCGCCAGCCAGTCATCGCATCGCCAAGGTCGCAACCCAGACAGTTTTCCAATTATAGAAGCAATATTGGACTGCTGATTGGATCTTTCTCCCAATAGCGGCTCGACCTCGATCTCGCCTCTGATGGGACATCGTCCCAAGTCCCGTCCGTCTGGGGTCGTGATGCCCGTCAAGCCGCCCATAGACGAACAGACGAATAGACGAGGCCATGCTGGTATCCGGTGCGCTGGCACGGTACATCGATATTGGACCTTTGTGCAGTTGTCGCTTCGCCATGCGCCACATCACGCTGTGCCCAAGATGCACCGCGGCGTCATACGGGCCAGGGCTTCGTATACGTTACGCGCCCAGAGGCATCTAGCCGCCCAATCGAGCGCCGTCTCGATCTCTAATAAGACGCAGCCATCCCGAACCAACAGCGCGGGCAACTCTCGCTCTTTGCCTTTGCTTCTCTCTATTCTCTTCTCTTTGCGGCCTTGTCTGTATATGCACTAATAGACGCTTTGTTGATCGAAGCAGCCCATCGTTGAGCATCTTGCATATCGTCGCCGGCCGTCGACTGTCTTTGAGTCTATTGTTCTATTTAATTTTTTTGGTCCTCGAGCTACGATATCTACTAATTTGGTTCTCATTGTCTTTTTCATTGTTCTTTGATCTTTTGCTGGACATATTGTGGTCACTATCCGGAATAGTGCCCGAGTTTTCAAAATGGCTGAGCCAACCACATATACCCCCAACAGCCGTCAGCCCCAGGAGGCTTCGCTGGATCGAAGCCCAAGGCGGTGCCTTAATCCCATAATAGAGGAGGAAACTGAGGATGGCCATGGTCAAGCTAGTGGAAAGGGGAAGCGGGTCGATACGTCGCATCTCAACATCACGGCATGGCTGTCACCGATGAGCGACCATTTTCCCACGCCGAGGGGAGTGCACTATCTGGCTGCCCCGATTCTCCCGTCCTCGCCGTCGTCGATATCCGGCGATGACAGCTCCCTGGCGTCCTTCTCCAACTCCAACTCATGGAACCGGACCAGCTCCATCACGGATGGAACCGAGTTCGACGAGCTGTACGATCTCTATGATGTGTCCGACGACGAAGCTCAGCGGGGACTGCGCCGTTCATCGTCCATCCGGAGATCTCGAACGACGTCCATGGTCTTCGAACCAGTCATCCGAGAGCCCACGCCTCTCGTCATCCCGCCTACACGAGACGAGGGCGACGAATCCTGGACGGCCGTCGATGAGCTCAAGAAGATCACCTCGCCGCTTCCGCTGACTCCATCTGCAAATCTTCCCATGTCGCCGGCTCAGATGGACTTCTTCGGCAAGCAGCAAGCTTTGGCTCTCCCCACCGTCTCTGCCCCTCCGTCTCTTGATGGAAGCCTTTCATCGGAGCAACTCGCGACCATGAGTTCTCCTCCGACTCCTGTGATTGGCAACGACGAGTCCTCCGCCGAGGCCCCCTGGACTGGTGTGCATTTGCAGCCTGGAGCTTTAGCAACTTTGCATGCCTTGTCCGGCGGGGATGAAGATGACGATTTTGAGGAGCAAGACGACCAGGCTGTTGAACTCCACCAGCCGCAACCCGCGCAGCAACCGGAAATGCAACAGAGCTCTCTCCGACTTGTCACCAACTTTATGTCTCAGACAACTCGGGGGAACACTCTCCCGTCCAGCGTTGCCCGTCAGTCTCTGGCCGGCCTTACCAGGCTCAGCATCCCGTCCCCAGGTGGCTTCTTCTCTGGGCTGTCACCGCGAAGCAGGAACACCTGGCATCCTCGAACCCTTTCGCCAATCGATGTCATTCCGCCGACCTCTACGACAGCAGAGCAATTCTATCGCTGCCCCTGGAATGCCAATGCCAGCGCCAATGCCTCCATTCCTCCTGTACCTCAGCGGGACGAGGCAGAGGACTTTTACCGAAGCGTGGGGTTGACGTCTTCCGCGCCTGTCGAGCACATTGTGGAGGTTCCGGTCGATACGATTGACGAGGATGATTTGCCCACTGCGAGGCCTATTGTCCATGTTCAGGCCAGTGGTCAGGGAAGCGAGGCTGTCAAGTCTCCTTCTTCTCCGGAGGCCGAGGTCATTCCGACCGAGATCGTCGAAGACTACGACCCCAGCTATGCTCGGAAGCAGCAGCTGGAGGCGCTGTCAAACCTTGACCGCACTGAGCTGTGGCTTGTCGCACAGCGAGCATACCTCAAGGGCGTCGACGATGTTGAGGCTACCGGCGCTTTGGAAACAATCGAGGAAGATTTGGATGAGGAAGAGGAGGACCAGGCCAAGTCGGTGGCTCAGGTTGAGTTCACTTCTGGACAAAAGCAAGGCCAGAAGGATGTCACAGCAAAGAAAACGGTCCGGTTTTCCAACATCATTACCACCACTGTGATTGCCAAGAGCCTCCCGTCAAAGCTCCTCCGCAAAGAGTCGGCGTACTACAGGGCCTTTCAGGATTACATTGTCCGCGCTCAGCTCAGCGACGTGTTTGTTTTCCAACTCGCCCGCTTTGAGGCCCTTCAGGCGCAGAGGGTGGCGCTTCGCACCTCCCACCACAGCCAGCTGCTGGGAAAGTATCAGCTTAGCGTTGTCCCTCAGTCTGCGAAGAAGCGCCTCAGCGCCAATGTCGTTCGCGGCGACGATATCCTGACCGACGACCCTGAGACCCTTCGAAAGGAAAAGGAGGCCGAGGCGATGAAGCAAATGACCATGGCTGCCTGGCACGTGGCCGCAGTCAAATTTCTCAACGGTGGAAAGCTCATTTCTGCACCGGTCACCAAGCGCTTGGCCCGACTCTCCCGAATGGGCTCCGGAAAGGATGGTGTTGGCCGTGACAGGGCCCGGATCCTGGATCTTGGTGGTCAGTCGAGCTGCGATTGGGCGTGGCACTGTGCCCTCCTTTATCCCAACACCAAGATTTACACCGTCACCACCAAGGCGGTTCGCCAACTCTCCAACTCGAATATCCGAGGCCCGCCCAACCACCGTCAAGTTGCCGTTGACCGGCTCACAAAGCTCCCCTTTGCAGACAACCAGTTTGATCTGATTTCCGCCCGCGAGCTGCACGGCCTGCTCAAGTTTATCGGAGAGAATGGCGAGGATGAGTGGGAGAGCTGCCTCAAGGAGTGCATGCGAGTCTTGAAGCCTGGCGGCTATCTCGAATTCTCCCTGCTCGACTCCGACATCATGAACGCTGGACCATTGGGCCTCGCTAAGAGCGTGGAGTTTGGTTTCACTCTCAAGACTCTCGGCTACGACCCCAGCCCTACGAAGCTGTGGCTGGGCCGCCTTGCCCGTGCTGGTTTCTGCAATGTTCGCCGTGGCTGGCTATGTCTCCCCGTTGGAGCCAAGCCAGTGGTCAAGCCTCCGACTCCTCCCAAGGACGGCCCATCCGGAGCAGATGTCAAGGTCTGCCAGATGGACGCCATGGTCATGGGGAGCACCGACGACATTGCCAGCGTCTGCAGCATCGCTGGCGGCTGGAGCTGGGAGAGGTGGCTTCTGCGATGCGAGATGGAGAAGGTGTCGGGTGAGCTGAGGCTCGCAGACACCGTGACTGCTAGCCCTGCCATCAAGGAGGCGGGCAAGTGTCTGGAGGGTATTCATGCTGTGATGGAGGAGGGACGCAACTGCAGAGCGGGCTTCCGGATGCTCAACGGGTATGCGAGGAAGCCGCTGGTGGTTGCGGCATAAATAGCCGCGGCGCTGTGAAGCTTTTGGTGAAAACACTGGATGAGCCAGGACGCTCGTTGTCCACTTGTTTCTTTTGTCGGCTTAGCGAAGGTTGTCCTCGGGTTTGGGGGTTGATGAATCAATGCAGCTGTTGTTGGTCCATTGACGGACATTGTGGCTCGTGGGCAGATGTGCTTGAGGTTCCTGCAGGGACAGGGCAGAGAGGTTGGATTTGGTGTTTTCCATCGGGGAGTTTGGGGAGGTCAATATGACGATGGTGGCACAGAATTCGGACTATACGTATCATATACCCAGATTATATCATTACTAGCTACAATACGAGAATGAATGAAATAAGAATCACATGAGAAGTACCTATATGAGCAGATCATCGATCAACTGGAGATATGTCCTCAATGTACAACGGTTCGAAGCTGGGTACCTTAGGTATTTCAGTGATCGCTCTTTCTAGGTCGTATGTTGCAGGGTAGTAGATTGTCAAGGCCAGCGCGGGGAACGAGCTTGGCGCATCCCATTGGCCGAAACACTGGGGCCTCGGGCCACCCAAGCTTAGCTCATGCAGAAAGATTGAACGGCAAAGGCAGACAAGGCAGCTGGTCAAAGTCGCAAACATCATCGAGAAGCACCCGCAACCAGCGCCAGCACCAGCATCAGCAAAGTTGATGCCTCGCGACAGCGCCCGACACCGACAGCCACGAAACAGAACAGACCCGAGCGCAAGGCAAGGCACGGCCAGAGGACAGATGTCGAATCCGAACAATTGGCAGGAGGAGGCGATGCGGCGCCTGCGCCAGATGCAGACGCGGGGCGGGTATCCCGGAGGACGAGGAGGGCCGCAGATGCCGCGGGGAGCCAACGGCGCCGTGGTGGGAGGCATGCTGCTGGCGGGCGGTGCGTGGCTGCTGTCCAACTCGCTGTTCAACGTGGACGGAGGCCACCGCGCGATCAAGTACCAGCGGCTGAGGGGCGTGAGCAAGGAGATTTATAGCGAAGGTGAGTGAGTGAGCGGCGGGGACGGGCAAGAGATGGAGATGGGAGCTTTTTTTATGTTTCTGGATATGCGCCGAAGGAGGCTAACCATGAGGCTTTCTCTTCTTCTAGGAACACACATCAACATTCCGTGGTTTGAGACGCCCGTCATCTACGACGTCCGAGCGAAGCCGCGCAACGTCGCTTCGCTGACGGGCACCAAGGACCTGCAGATGGTCAACATCACCTGCCGTGTGCTCTCAAGACCAAACATCGAGGCCCTGCCCCAGATCTACCGGACCCTCGGAACCGACTACGACGAACGAGTGCTGCCGTCGATTGTCAACGAGGTCCTGAAGAGCGTCGTTGCCCAGTTCAATGCCAGCCAGCTCATCACACAGCGAGAGATGGTGGCTCGACTAGTACGAGAGAACCTGTCCCGCCGAGCGGCGCGGTTCAACATTCTTCTTGACGATGTGTCTCTGACGGTAGGTCACTCTGGGCCTTTTTACAAACTTGCATACTTTCCATAGCCCCTGTTTCTAACGCTTCTATTCGTGACATAGCACCTCGCCTTCTCGCCAGAGTTCACAGCCGCCGTCGAAGCCAAGCAGGTCGCCCAACAAGAGGCCCAGCGAGCGGCCTTTATCGTCGACAAGGCCCGCCAGGAGAAGCAGGCCATGGTCGTCAAGGCGCAGGGTGAGGCCCGCTCCGCCGAGCTGATTGGCGACGCCATCAAGAAGAGCAAGGCCTACGTGGAGTTGAAGAAGATTGAGAACGCCAGGCTCATTGCCCAGCAGCTGCAGGAGTCTGGAGCCAAGAACAGGCTGATGCTGGATGCCGAGGGCCTGGGCTTGAATGTTTTTGAGGATTCGGATAAGAAATGAGTGTTATGAAGCTGGACACTCGGATGGAAGATCAAGGGGATGAGGTGATGAACTCTCCGCTGCATGCTTGTCTGTGTAATGAAAAAAACTGTATTATAGGAACAATAGGGAGGCTGTGATGGGCCCGGCACTTGGTGCACTGGTCACTGAAATATACACTTACGAATCCTCCCTCAAGCCGTATGAGAGCTGTTTATCCATCTGCAGTAACTTGAGAGCCGTCTTATGTGCCATATGTTGAGCATCATTCCTTTTCAGGGCTCTTGCTTGTCCAGCGCCTCTGCACGCCCAATCGCACCTTCTGGCTGGTGCAAGTATGTACTACAACGGTACCTACAGCAAGTACCTCCTACCAGCAACCCCACCAGACCAGCTCCAGCATCCCACTATCCAGCTCCCGTGCCGTCACTGCCAGTCAGCCTTGTGATCCAGCACTTGTCAACTTCCACCACCGATTTGTCACGACAGAACATTTGCCAGTGCACGCAGCGCGAATCTGTACCAAAACTACACCGCAAGCCAGCCTTGCGTTTCTAATACACTTTTCCGCACCTCGAGAAAATCCCACCGCCACCATGTTGATCAAGTAAGAGAGAGCTCGTCGCCCATACTTCCATCTGATGCCGCTCTGCGAAACGAAATGAATCCATGAAGCTGACAACTGGATAGGGTGCGAACGTTGACCGGCAAGGAGATTGAGCTCGACATTGAGCTGGACTACAAGGTATAGCCACCCTCGCCACATAACCCGTCGAAACACCCGACCGATCGAAGACAGGCGACTGAATAGCTCTCTCTCTCCCGGTGTGCAGGTGTCCCAGATCAAGGAAAAGGTCGAGGAGAAGGAAGGCATCCCGCCCGTGCAACAGCGCCTCATCCACGGCGGCAAGCAAATGTACGCAACAACCCGCTCCCCAAACCCCCCAACCCATCAAGCCCCATTCTCCCCCCCCTTCCCTCGCAAAAGAACCCAGACAGCTCGAGAAGCCAAGGGCGTGTGCACAATCACAGCTTACTGATTCGACGACACTTACGCCCTTGTGTATAGGACCGACGACAAGACCGCGGCCGAGTACAACCTCGTCGCAGGCGACACTCTGCATCTCGTCCTCGCCCTTAGGGGGGGACGGTACTTTGGATGAAAGAATGTAGCGACGGAAGAAGCAAAAGTGAAGAAAAAAGCCGATGACGTCGAACCATGTCCTTCTTGAAAGAGAAACCGAGAGGAGAGAGAGAGCGCGGTAGATTGGTAGGGGGGGATATATAACGGGAGGAGGGTTGTTTCTGCCGGTTTTGTTGCGTACGTTTGGGCCATTTTGATAGATGGAGCTATGGAAATACATTTGAAGCTCTCTACGAGGCTGTGTCCTCTGCTGTGAAAATGAGAAGCGGACGCTGTCTTTACGGTGATCTAGGGGCTGAACGGAGCAGTCGATGTAAAGCATACATGCTATGGTAACACGATGGCGAGTGGGAGACAACCGAGCATCACCATGGTAGGCAAAAGAGGAACTTTCACTCGATGAAAGCACAAATGTAAGTGTGGTCCGAAAACCTTTTCTATTCTAGATGGCCTGTAACCATTTCTTCTACCTAGTATCGCTGCAGCCCGGTGTTATCTGCAAGTAGCCGTCCATCTAGCCTGAACCGAAACCGAAGAACAAGAAAGACAACCAGATTCCGCCCCCTATTCTCTCTTCGAAAACAAATTCCAAAGCCTCAAGGGCCGTACCAACTCCCAAAGCCTCAAAGGCTGTGTACCATAACCCAAAAGCCTCGAGGGCTGTACCAAAACTCCTGAAGTAAACAATCGACGTGGGTATATCCCGCCTGAGGTATCAAGAGGAAGGAAATAAGGGGGAAAACAAAAAAGAAACAACGACAAAGGCAAATGGGCAACAAGCCCCAGAAATTTTCCCAGCCGAAACAAAGGAGAAACCGCAAATATCAGGGATGTTCGTCCATCGCCGCTCAATGGACCCTCTTCTTGGGGTGCATGAAGATGTCCACATTCTTGCGCTTGCGGTAGATCTGGGCCATCCTTGCGGCCGCGGCCGGAGCCTTCTCCTCCAACTTCCTCTCCGCCGAGTCGTCGGCGCACATCAGGACTTCGAAAGCCGTATCTGGCGCTTCGCCTTCCTGCCAGTGCGGAGAGGTCTCCTTGGTGGGCAGATCTGGGACGGGAAACGCGCGGAGTCGAGGACGCTTGGCCTCCGGCTGCTTCGCCTTCGGTTCCGGCTCCTGCTCCAGCTTTCGCTTTGCAACCGGCTCGCGTGCCTTGATGACGGGCGCGGAGGGGACGGCGGGCGCCTTGAAGGCGGACTTTGCGCTTCCAAACTTGCGCCCGAGGGAGGTTGTCGGCGCCTTGGGTGCTGCGGATCTGGCAGCAGCGGGCTTGGGTGCAGCAGTGGGCTTGCTTGTAGAAGCGGGCTTGGGTGCAGCAGCGGGCTTGGGGGCAGCGGCGGCTGGCTGTTCCGGTTGGCCGTCGGCACTGTCGCCGTTCAACTCAGCGTCTGAGAGAACCAAGGCTCGGCTGCGGTATTCCTTGAGGGCAGTCTCCGATTCGTAATTCCTCAAGGCTTCTGGCTTGCCAAAGAACTTGACCTTCAGGTGCCAGTCCAACTCCTTCTTCTCCTTGAGGAGGGCGGGGCGGTATGGCGGCAGGGCGGCTCTCTTGTGGTCGTTGACCATGGCCTCAGGGGCCTTGGTGACGGTGGAGCGTGCAGTCGGCGCCTTGGCGGGATGGGAGCGGCTGCCATGGATCTGAGCAATCTCCTTGACTTCGCGACGCACCTTGCGCATGACGCTGGCGCCGCTGACAGTCTTCTTGGTGCGACTGCTGCTGGCGGAAGGGAGGGAGCTGGAGGTTTTTGCGCGGGGGCCCCTGATGGCGCCCTTTTTCGAGCTGGGGATGGCACCGAGTTCGATAATCTTGCTGACTTTCTTCTCCTCCTCCTTCTTGATGTGGGTGAGGTCGGATAGGAGCTTGTCTTCGCTTGCCCGCACGGTCTTGTCCTGGTCGGCCTTGTACTTCTCCCAGATCTTGTGAAAGTTCTTGGGATCCTCAGGCTGATACGGCGTGTTCCGGGCCTCAAGGGGAAAGTCACGCTGAATGAGCCTGACCCATGCTTCGGCAGTATCGCCCTGAAGCTGCGGCGAGTTGAGCTCGATCTGGCGGAGTTGGGCGGCGGTTTCGACCCTCATCAGGATGTGGTGGACTTGGGCATAGTTGAGGTAGCCCACGCTGGAGACCTCGCGGATGTTCTGGAATATGGCCGCCATTGCGAGTTCTTTGAGTGATTTGACGGGCATGATGGGCAGATGTTTGGTCCGCAAGGGGGACCGCCTCTTATATAGATGGGTATCTGGGTATCGAACAGTTTCCTATGACAGATGCGTAACAGCGGCACCAAAGTCAAAAGTGAGCTGAGTTGATGGTGACAGCTCGCTTAGACAATGTAAACAATAGAAAGGGGAAAGGCTGGTGGCCCGCCTCAAAAGCCCAGATCTGAGTCCAAAGTGAGGCTGTCGTCGTCGAGATGAAACGGGTAAGGGCAAGGTGAGTTGGGCGAGTTCCGTGGCGGCAAATGTCCCGCCCATGAAGCCTCTTTGAGCAGTCAAAGAGACGCCATGTGAAGTATATCGATGGAACAAAGAAGAAAAGGGGATCGTGTAAAGATATTAGCTTCTGGGCTCGACGATGAGGCTGAGTTGCTGGCGTAGATTCATGATGAAGGGCTCGGGGTTGCTCCGGTCTTTATCTATCTGACGTCTGGAAAGGGTCAAGTCGGCAGCCTTGCGCACGAGCCATTGTGTGCATTGTGCTAGGCCGCGAATAGAATAGCCGGGATCGCCGCAGGTACAAGGCCAAAGTATCGACACAGTACCCCCAGCTGGCCAGAAAGCTTCTCGTCACTGTGCACAGTGCGGCCAGTGTTTGGCTTCAAAAGGTTCCCTCTAGTAGCTGGCTGCCAGTTGTTCGCCTGCCTAAGGTAATACGGCTTGACAGGGAGTAGGTAAGTACGAGCGTAAAAGTTCCCACGCCCAAGACCGTCCGTCCGTTTGGTGGCCCAAGCCACCGATCAGGACTAACGTTATTCCTTGATGGCTCAGTCTCGGTTCGCTCAAACGCCATTGCGTCGATCAATGAATCCGATATCTCAAGTGAAAAAAAGTCAACAGACGCCCTGAAGAAGAAGTCTTTCATCAATAACGGACAAGCTTCATCACCTCTCATTGCCTCTTCGATATCAGTTTCAAGCGCCTCATCTTTAGCAACAACAGCGGCACACCACCTCCGAATCCTTCCCTCCCCGCCCCCACTTATTTTTTTTCTTCGACATTTTTTCTCTTCTCCCTCCTGCAGAAGGGCTCTGCAACGATCCTTGGCAATGCTGGACCAAATGGCGAATGAGATCAAGCTGATTTCGGGCAGCTCCCACCCGGAGCTCAGTGCTCTGGTCGCTAATCGGTATGTCTCGCAAGATGGTCGATGAGCCGAGATATGGGACGAGCAAGAGAGGCAAGCGGTTAGACGGGGACCACGGGCTGATTTGGCCGCAGACTCGGCATTAACATTGCCAACACGATGAGCCTCAACTACTCCAACCAGGAAACCAGTGTTTCCATTGGCGAGTCGGTCCGAGACGAGGATGTCTTCATCCTCCAGTCGACGGCGCCGGGCGACGTCAACGACGGCCTTATGGAGCTGCTCATCATGATTCACGCCTGCCGGACTGCCTCGGCCAGACGCATCACGGCCGTCATCCCCAACTACCCTTATGCGCGTCAGGACAAGAAGGACAAGTCCCGCGCGCCCATCAGCGCTAGGTTGATTGCCAACATGCTGCAGGTCTCCGGCTGCGTGCGTTGAAACCAACGTCCCTCTTTTTGCTCTGCTTCTGAACCGAGAACCCTAACATGCGCTAGAACCATGTCATCACTATGGACCTGCATGCCTCCCAGATCCAGGGCTTCTTTAACGTTCCCGTAGATAACTTGTACGCCGAACCGTCCGTCCTCCGGTGGATCAGCGAGAACCTAGACGTTGAGAACTGCGTCATTGTATCCCCGGACGCGGGCGGTGCGAAGCGTGCCACCTCGCTTGCCGATCGTCTCAACACCGGATTTGCTCTGATTCACAAGGAGCGTCCCCGGCCGAACGTCGTGGGCCGAATGGTTCTTGTCGGTGATGTCCAGGACAAGGTGGCTATCCTTGTGGATGACATGGCGGACACCTGCGGAACTGTATGCACATGCCCGGGCTCTTCATCTCATGGTCACATGGCTAATAGTGCTCTTAATAGCTGGCCAAGGCGGCAGAGACTCTCAACAGCCACGGCGCTCGTCAAGTCTTTGCCATTGTGACCCACGGTATTCTCAGCGGCACCGCCATCGATACCATCAACAACTCACATCTATCCGGCCTCGTTGTTACCAACAGTAAGCTGCCCCTGAGGAGTTTGTCTCACGTTCTGAGCAATTAGTTACTAACTTGTAAATAGCCGTCCCTCGTAGGTTATGTCGACGCCTTTTACCCCAACCTTGTATATTCTAACCATTTCACATGCAGTTGGCGACAAGACTGAGCGATGCCCTAAGCTCAAGGTTATCGATGTGTCCGGCACCCTTGCTGAGGTACGTTCATCTCTGCCAAAAGACGTTCAAGACTGGTGCTGACCATTGTTAGGCTATTCGCCGAACTCACAATGGCGAGTCGGTGTCATATCTCTTCACGAACGTTCCCGTCTAAAATGTTTCTGATGCCTGTTTTGTTATGTTGATTTATATACCTGGTAGGTTGTCATACATTTTCAGGCCCCGTCGCGGCAAGGCATGCTGACACGTTTCGAAGCTGCATATTTCAGATGGTTTGAAGAGATACTCGGCCTACCAATCCTTGGGATAACAAGTGTGCCGATATGCTGTTGAAGTCTTTGCTTCATCAGAAAGTGATTGGATTGCCCCGTTATGAGTATCTGGAAACTTACAAGTTCTGGCTACCTGGGCTTCAAGAAGCAGCAGCAGTACCGTCGCCGTTCAGGTATCCCACACAGGACATGTACTGCTCTCCGAGCTCGGGCACGATTACGGCTGTCTTGGCTGGCTTGGACATGCACTGCTGCCAGTGGTGGCGCAGTATCAAAGCTTGACTGAGAGACCTGTTGGCTTGAAAATTCAAAAAATCTTTGGCAGATGGTCTGGTTGGTTGGATGAGTCACGGTAATGGTTACGAAGGAAAACGCATCTGCTTGAAAAGGCGCACTATGAGATTTCGATAAAAGGTACAAAAGTGAGAATAGCGTAAATATATGTGACTGAGCGACTTTGTTGCTTGCCAACATGACGGGCTTCTTCTCTCAAGAGGGACGGTAGTCAAGCTGTCGACACATCCTCCAGTCTCGTTGCCTCGGTGATGACATCGAAGTCCTGATTCCGACTTTCGCCGTGAGCTTGATGCACGAAACAGCCTTGGGATTAAGCTCCAATTAGGTGAAAGCCCTTTCACGCCACTTTCAAGACCCGAGTTACGCCTCTTGCTGATGTATCTGTTTGTCCCAAGCAAGCGAACATGTGAAGCGAAGTCCAGACAGTTGGTCATTGAGAGTGGAACCGGCGGTAGCGTGCCGTCTGCCATTATTTGCTGTTTGCTGTCCGTCTCCGTTCAAAACGGCGCTCTGCACGGTACGTCGACCTGTGTACTCGCTACAGTGCAAATTCAGTGCGCGACGGCTGTCACATGATTGCACTGCGAGTTCAGACAGCAGAGGAGCTCCCAGGTTTGTTAGTGCGCCAGAGCGCTGAAACGGCGCTCCAACAAGGCTGGGCACCTCAGGCTAGCGCCGGTACTTGCGCCATGTACCTTGTCACCATCAAGCTCCAGCCCGCGGTGACGCCTCGGTGCCTTTTTCTGCCATCTTCACATTTGTAACAGACAGCAGCTCGCCATCTTGCCGCTGCTGCTCCTCGCTGACTCGCTCTCGCCCGCATCTGATAACTTGATCCCGATTCTCTGCGCTCTCACCGGAGAAGAAGAATCAACATGGCCGACCCAGCTGTCAAGTCCGAGTTCGTCAAGCCCGAGCCGGCGTCGCCCATGGCGATTGACGAGGAGGAACTCTTCGAGGACGCCGGCGATCTCGATTTCTACGACAAATCGGTCCCCGGCAACACGTTCGAGACGCTGTACCTTGCGCGCGTCCCCAAGTACATGTGGGACGCCTGGATGAAGCTGACGGAGAAGCTGGGCGACGACGACGAGATCCAGATCGGCACCCTGCGGACGTGGAACGAGCCGCAGGGCGACACGCTGCCGGACGGGAGCCCCCGCGAGCTTACGAAGCTGCGCATGCTTCTCACTCCGGGCCTGCCCGAGCATCAGCTTCTGCCCAAGGAGTACGACCTGGAGATCCTCGACCAGGATGTGAACAATGCCTTCATCTTCAGCGAGGAAGACTTGCCGGGCTTCAAGACCAAGAACAAGGCGCGAGCCGAGGCGGCCAGCGCTGGAATCCCTCTCGCTCTTTTGCGTCAGAGGGGGAACAATGGCAATACGGAGCGACCAACGTACGATCGAAGGAGCCGATATCAGCCTTACTACCGCAAAGCCATTCCGAGTATGGTTGACCTGTGCACGTGCATGCTGGGAGTAGTCGCAGATTGCTAAACTGTTTGCTACAGAGAAGACAAAGATTTTTGGCAAGATTAGATATGATCTACGAGTCGAACCACGAAACCTTCGAGAGGAAGAGGAGCTTCTGGCGAAGCGCATCTTTGAAGCAGAAAACTCCAAGTCGAAGCTTCAAATCATCAGCAGGAACAAGGCGTCTGCCATTATCAATCCTGGATCTGCGGGCTCCGTCAACTGGGGAGGCAACTTTATCGTACGTTTACTGGTTGCCAGCCGCGGGCTTTTCATGCTGCTAACGCACTTTCACAGAAAAACGCACCCTCAGTTCTCAAGCCCAAGAAGACGGAAGTCCTCAAGGCAGCCCGTATTCCGAAGAACCAGCTTCTCGATCTCATTTTCGATTGCTTCCGGCAGTATCAGTATTGGTCTATGAAGGCCTTGCGGCAGAGAACTCAGCAGCCGGATTCCTACCTCCGCCAGGTCCTGGAAGAAGTTGCCGTGCTCAACAAGAGCGGCCCCTTTGCCAACCACTACTGCTTGAGTGAGGCTTATCGAGACAAGGGCGGCAACGATGCCAAGGAGGCTGCGGCCGAGGCCATGGATGAGGATGGGGATGACGATGAGGGAGAGGAGATGGAAGATGTGCTGGTCATGCAGTGATCTCCAAGCTCTCACCCTGGCTTCGCCTTTGTGTGGCGAAGCGATGTGTCTGCAAGACACGGGATGGTGATTCTCCTACCACGAAAGAAAGTGACTGTAAGCTTTTCAAAAGGGTCAAGGCTGTGGACCGGCGTTTGGGCGTTTGGAAACTGGGATCATGCCACTAGGAGCATTCGATACCCTCTATGACGGCTGATTCTCGCCAACGGCATAGAACAATCACAGAGTCACAATGAAGTCTATTCCAATTCTATGCTACCACTCCGCATTCGGTCGAGTCAGGTTAATGTGCTTCACGATGTTGGATTTGATACGCCCGATCACTGCGCATAACTGGAGTTGAGCTGCTGATTGGCTGACCTCGGCTTGTTGGCTCGGAAGTGGCGGCCTTTTTCGCCCAGACTCTTTGGGACTGCGTACCTTGTTTGTGCTTCTCGTGGCTGGCCATGGAATGATAGGGAACTCGTGGAGCTGTCAATTCTTGTCAAAAAGTACTCAAACAAAAGCGAAGGTTTGACCTATCTCACGAAACCATTTTCTCATCCATGTATGAGCATTTGTGTGATTACTTCCAGTCGTGCAGTCTCTGGTATTCCATTCGGGTAAGATGCCGCCTTAGTCCTGCATGGAGCAAGTCAATAGCATCATACGTCATCATCGCTGAGCAGCAAACCCCAGTTACAGCAACAGACACGACTATCGATCAGTTCAGCTGCACCTTCCACTTCCTCCGCCTGTCATTCTTTAACTCGCCGTTCCAGAAAAATAGTCGCAACCTTTGAGGGCCATTGGTCGCCAACCCCTCACTACTCGGCCTGGGCGTACTCCATACATCAGCAGAGCACGTAGATGCCTGTTAGTGCAGCCAACGATGACCTCACAGAAGCTGCTAACTTGCCCACAGCTTCAGCCCCCATGCTGGTGGACACACGAGCTCGTAATGTATCTCGTACTTGAGAAGCTGGTACTTTGGGGGAATGGGGGTTCCTGGCTCTAACTGGAGTTATCACTCAGGTAGTGTTACCTTATATAATGCTATATAATTAGGTAGATTGGAAGAAACCGCGGTTCCCGAGTGCTTCTACACCTCCTTGTCCAACCCCGTCCTTTTATGAGTTGAGATGTCAGTTCATACCTAGATAGAGCAGAGGCTTTGACGTGAACGTTCATCCATGACCAGACAGCCATCACCATAGAACACCATCTCGCTCATCCTCTTACAACCACCATGGCAACCTCTCACTCGGTGCCGCATCGCCGTCTCCAGTCGGGCGGCTACCTCCCCATCGAGGACTATGGCATCGTCGGCAACATGCACACCTGCGCCCTCGTCGGCCTCGACGGCAGCATCGACTTCATGTGCTGGTGAGTCTTCATGAGTACTGATGACGCTCGACCACAAGTCCATCTGACCTCAAAGTCCAGGCCAGACTTTGACTCGCCGTCCGTCTTCTGCCGCCTGCTTGACAAGAACAAGGGCGGCTACTTTGGCATCTCTCCGGCTCCGGACATTGGCTGCACCACCAAGCAGCAGTACTTGCCCTCTTCATGCATTCTGCAGACCAGGTACATCCACGAAGACGGCGTCGTGGACGTTGTCGACTTCTTCCCCCGGCCCAAGAGCGCAAAGGTCATGACCAAGGGCTACAAGCAGAACGCCTATCGCGAGGCCACGAATGTGCAGGAGGAGCTGAAGAAATGGACCGTACGACGGGTGGAGTGCATCCGCGGCTCTTTGCCCATAGGTATGCTCTCCTGCTACTGTTTCCCTGAATAACACTCTGTGAGGTTCGTTGGAGGCGGTACGTAGACTAATAACCGCCTGTCGCAGATGTTGAGATATTTCCTGCTTTTGGCTACGGCTTGGAACCTCATCAAACAACTCTCTTGTGTGACAAACACACTTGTGAGCGCCGGCAAAGCAAGATGGCGACCTTTCACAGCAAGCATGTCCAGCTTCAGCTGGATGTGGCGGTTGACACGTCAGCCGGTCAAAGCTATCCGGATATCCCGTTCCAGAAAGTCATGAGAGAAGGCATGCTTGGCGAAGGCATCACATCTCGCTTCACTCTGTCTGCTGGCCAATCCGTTTCTTTCATCCTGAGAAATGACATTCCCAACCATATCACGGAAATCATCACAGACGAAGTCTTGGACATCCAACAGCACGATACGCAGACGTTCTGGTACAACTTCATCTCTCAGTCCAAGTACAAGGGGCGATGGAGAGAAGTCGTGTCTCGGAGTCTCATGATCCTCAAGTTACTTACATACGGTACACCGCACAAGTCTCAATATCTTTCAGGGCCATGGCTAATGTGCAGCAGAACCCACCGGTGCCATCATTGCCGCCCCTACCTTCTCACTGCCCGAAGATATAGGAGGCGTGAGAAACTGGGACTACCGTTACTCTTGGGTCCGAGACTCCAGCTTCACCATTTACATTCTCCTCCGCCTCGGATTCAAGGCCGAGGCGGACGCCTACATGGAGTTCATCATGGAGCGCTTTACTCAATCGGTAGGGCCAGATGGTGGATTGCCCATCATGTTTACTATTCGCGGAGAGACGGACATCCCTGAAATCACCCTGGATCACTTTGAGGGCTACCGAGGCAGTGCCCCTGTCCGCATTGGCAACGGCGCTGCCTTCCACCTCCAGTTCGATGTGTACGGAGAATTGATGGACTCCATCTACTTGTATAACAAGTACGGGAAGCCAGTGTCTTGGGACATTTGGTGTGCTGTTCGACGGATGCTAGGTCTGTACCGTCCATACGACGCCATAGTACAATCTGCTAACTGACTTACCTGGCAGATTACGTCTTGACCATCATTGGCCGTAAGTTTGCTGCTGAACGTTCTCCAGGGACAAGTGAGTTAACCAGGTATAGAAACCGACATGTCTATCTGGGAGGTACGAGGCGACAAGCAGCGCTTCACGATTTCACAAATCATGCTGTGGGTGGCATTTGACCGCGGACTTCGGCTTGCCGACAAGAGATGCCTCCCATGCCCGAACAGAGCAAAGTGGCTGGAAGCCCGCGATAGCCTATATGAGGAGATTATGGAAAAAGGTCTGCATTGGCCCTCGTCTCTCGCACATTCAAGGCTTTAGACTCACTGAGAACGCTACAGGATACAACAAGGAGATGAAATCGTTTATTCAGAGCTTCGAAGCCAATACAGTGCTGGATTCGTCCATCTTGCTGGCCCCTCTTGTATTCTTCATCTCCCCTAGCGACCCCCGTTTCACAAGTACGCTCAATCGAATCATGCTGCCGCCAGAGGAGGGAGGACTGACGAGCACCGGGCTGGTGTTTCGCTATGATACCGACCAGTCAGATGACGGTAAGTCCTGACTTGACTCCAAAGACAAGTGTGCGGCGAAGCTAACCATCAGGTCGCCCCATAGGCGTGGGAGGAAGAGACGGAGCCTTCTCCATCTGCACGTTTTGGCTGGTCGAGGCCATGACGCGCGCAAGCATTCACGAACCCAAGTACCTGCCTCGGGCCTTGAACCTTTTCCAGAACATGCTCCAATTTTCCAACCACCTGTCCATGTTTTCGGAAGAAATTTCTCGAAGTGGCGAGCAGCTGGGCAACACGCCGCAGGCATTCAGCCACTTGTCGCTCATCAGCGCGGCTTTCAACCTTGATCGTGTGTTTGAAGGCTGGCAAGATTCTCACTGAGTGTCTTCTGCTTCATTAAACAGCCCAGTCCTACTGTTGTCAAGGGTTTCCTTTTTCTTGCTATTGGGGCCGTTGTTGCGAGCCTGAACAGATTTCATTGTCGATGTCATGTGTCTATATGTCCTCTGCTATATGGACATGTTCTCTAGCTTTTAGCAATCCAAAGCGAGCTTACTTCCGCTTCTCTTCTTGTGCACACGGCTCTTCTAGGATGGCGGACAAGCGTCGTCTGTAGTAAAGACGCTTGCCACGCTTGAGTAATATGTGGGTGTCATCCGTCGTCTCGGTGTAGCGTCTGTAAAGAGACTCGCCGGTTCTGCGAAGGTCGCCCTTGAGTGATGTGTTTTGATGGGCCAACACCCTGCACCGCTCGCTTTCTCGGGGCAGATCCGTCGAGTTGGTCTGATGGTGGGAAGCCTTCATGTCGACATAGTCCCTGGTGTTGCAGGGTTTGAGGTTCTGCCGCTGTGCTTCGTCGTTGTTGCTGGACGGCAAGGGAGCGTAGACACACATTGTGCCACAGAGTGCCAAGAATGAGATTGCGAGGCAATGATCTTGGAAAAGTTCCGTTGAGGGTGACAAGGCAAGAGTCGTAGTGATGATGAGGTTGGTAGCTCGATAATCGAAGCGTGTCACCTTGCCAGAGGATGAGCGACGAGCCTCGATACTTGTAGGAATCTCGTATAAGCCGAGGAATCGAACTATCCTCACCACGCCCCAAACCTCATACAAACTTGATATTCAAGGCGCTGCGTCATTCCTTGGTTGCCCCCTTTGCAATGCGCTCCAGCACCCGACTCTCGAGAACCTCGCGAAAGTCGCGCGCCCAAGCAATGTTTGCCCCGTCGTCGTCGCAGTCCTGCACGCTCCCGACATGCGGCACAGACACGCCCACCCGCTCCAGTGTTTGCAGGAGACTCGACGACAGCGCGTCCGCCGCAATGACGATGCCGTGATGTTTGAGCAGACACTCCATGTCCGTCGTCGAATCCCCAAAGTAGACCGTCGGACTCCCCGACGACGACGACGACGACGAGTGCAGCAGCAGCTGCTGCTCCTCCTCCTTGGCAAGGAGCTCGCCGAGTACATTGGCCTTGTCGCGGGACGTAGTCAGCCTGACGCCGCCGTTGAAGCCCTCAGGCCCATGAATCGTGCCATCGCTCGAAATGCAATTCGTAACGATAGGAATGCCCTCGCCCACCGGATGCAGCACGCCCTGTATAAACGCCGCAGACCAATTCACCGAGATAACGCCCACCCGCCAACCCTTATCCCTCGCCAGCCGCACCATCTCGACGAAGCCGTCCCTCACGACAACGGCCCCGCTTTCGACGCTATGCCTGCCCATCCGGAAGAGGTCCTCGGATGTCAGCCCGCCAAACAGGCCCGAGCCATCGACCCTGTCGAGAGACGCGTTCTCCGTGTCCTTGAGGGACGCCAGGTACGCGAGCTCCTGCGCCGGGGTGCACCGCTCGTGTTTGGGCGGGGAGAAGGACTCTGCGTAGGCGGCGTGCTGGTCGGCGTATGCCTGGACGATGGCGTCCCATTTTGTTTGCAGCGGGGGGTTGCCGCTGTTGTTGGAGGAGCGCTTGGTTTGGAGAGAGATTGCGGATTGGGCGAGCTGGAAGATTGTGTCTTTGGCGGTGATTGTGCCGTCAAAGTCGAAGATGAGGTTCATGGTGGCGGGGTGGGATGGGTGGATGAGTACCTGGTGTGAGATGAGGGTTTGCTGAGGGGAGCTTGACGGTTGGTGGTGTGGAAATCCAGGGTATGTTTGGGTTTGATGTGAAGTTGGAGGATGGGGTTTGCTGGGCATGAGGGGTCACATGTGGTTTCGTGATGCATACGGTAATTGCTGTTGAATCCTCCGTTTCCACCGAGACTCAATGACGTATCTCAATAGAACATGGTCAATTGCTCTTGAGAGGCTTTCTCAGTCAATCCCGGTTTTTGGTTGTTGTTCACTTCTACGGTTGTCTTGATGGGCGCCTCATGCTAGTCTTTTGGTGTTATCATCTCAAGGGATCGCTTGGAGTTTGCTTCAGCTCGATCAATCACTATGCCGCAATCCGGTTACAGTTACAGACGAAAATCATAGTCTGCGTTATTCAACAAAATAGTTTCCAAATACAACCACCTTATCCAAGATCATATATTCAACTGCCATGATGCTCTCCAAGAACCCCAAACCCCTGTAGCAGTTGTTCCTCAAATCACGTGCATCCTCCTAGGCCGTCCGTGTATGTACCTCGTCGACTGGTCCATCTGCAGCCGCACTAGCGCTAACGCGGTACCTTGTGGCATCGTACCTCACCCAAGCTTGCTGGCATCAACTTGAGCAGCACAGGCCAGATTCGCCCTTCATCATCGCATTGCTTCGACTTGATCCTCTTTCCCTCCTCCCTCAATTATTCCTCTCCTCACGTACTATCTCTCTATTGCAGTCTCACAGCTGTCACACTGTCAAAATGGTAAGATATGCAGCTCATCGCAGCTTTCCCTATCCTTCTTGGCGCAACTCCGTCATGGCTAACCAGGGCATCTTGATACAGGCGGCGCAGGTCATCTCCAACTCTGGCCACGATGATATGATTGTACGTTGCACCTCTACCCGTCGCTTTGCCTCGACCGAGCTCGATACTGCCACAAGACCGTTCTCAACTCCCTCGCGGTGCTCTCACTGTATCCTGGACAACAGGCAGCAAGACGGCGCATTGGCTAATACAATCACCGACTTGTAGCACGATGCCGTCCTCGACTACTATGGCCGAAAGCTGGCAACCTGCTCCAGCGACCGGACGATCAAGATTTTCGAGATTGAGGGCGAGACACAACGCTTGGTCGAGACTCTGAAGGGGTGAGACGAACGCCTGACCTTGGCCTTGTACATTCCAACTCCATGTCTTCAGGGCCAACACAGCCGCTGCAGCTGCTAACATTGTATCTCCCACCAGTCACGAAGGCGCCGTATGGTGCGTCGCCTGGGCGCATCCCAAGTACGGCAACATCCTCGCATCGGCCGGCTACGACGGAAAGGTCTTCATCTGGAAAGAACAGGGCACCCAGAACAGCCAGTGGCAGCGCATCTACGACTTCCCCCTGCACAAGGCCTCGGTCAACATCGTCTCGTGGTCCCCCCACGAGGCCGGCTGCCTGCTCGCCTGCGCGTCCTCGGACGGCAACGTCAGCGTCCTCGAGTTCAAGGACAACAGCGTCGACCACGTCACATTCCCCGCCCACGGCCTCGGCGTCAACTCCGTCTCCTGGGCGCCCGCCACCACGCCCGGCAGCATCGTCAGCAGCACCCCGGGCCCCGGCGCCACGGGCAACCGGCGCTTCGTCACGGGCGGTTCCGACAACCTCATCAAGATCTGGGCATTTGACCCTGCTTCGCAATCGTACAAGCAAGAGGGCGAGGCTCTGACGGGCCACAGCGATTGGGTCCGCGACGTGGCGTGGTCTCCCACCGTGCTGCAAAAATCATACATTGCGTCAGCCTCCCAGGACAAGACAGTCCGCATCTGGACGTCAGATCAAGCCAGCGGCGGCCAGTGGGCCAGCAAGGTGCTCAACTTTGAGGCCCCTGTTTGGCGCGTCAGCTGGTCCCTGAGCGGCAACGTCCTTGCCGTCAGCTGCGCAGACAACAAGGTCTCCCTGTGGCAGGAGAATCTGCGCGGCGAGTGGGAGTGCGTCAAGTCGATTGAGGAGTAAGGCGAGCAGGAAACGAAGCAGAGACACGAAGCGGAGACACGAAGCGAAGGGACAAGAGAGTGCGAAACTTTGATATCATGACTTGGCGTTTGCTGGCAAGCTAGGTGTTTAGGCAAGAAGAGGAAAAGAAGGGGGAGACATCATGGCTAGGATATGACGAGTTACCATGTCTGCCTCGGCCACTGCGGAGAGAGGAGCACTACAAATCAGATGGCGATGATCAATGGCGGATTGGTCTCGTTCAAGGTGTCTCGATGACGGCATGCGACATTGCTCCAGAGAGTATCACATAGATGTTCAAGAACCGCCCTATACTTGGACCCAAGATATAATGAGTAAAGGATGGCCATCAATCATATCCCCGTTCACATTTTCATTTTCATCTCTTAGCTTGCTGATGATAATAGCTCAGGAGTCAGTGCGTCGCTCAGTACTATGCTTTGTCTATCGAGCATTGAACTTTCATGAACACTGGGGACAAAGGCAATGCAGAGTAGTCCAGGAGTTATCCCAGCTGAATATGTTCAGACATGGTGGGAAACCTAGTCTTTAAGAACAGTCATGAAGGAGGCCAGGACAGTATCAGCCCCTGAGACTGAACAATGTAAGAGTCGACGCCTCTAAGGCCTCACATCGATTCGATATAAGGCGGACGCGATGGCATCAACTCGTCACCACCACCGACTTTGCTAATTCCCCTCCTTAACCCTCCTACAGATCTCGTCCCGACAGCGCAGCACCAACACCCAATCCCATCCCTCCTTTACACCCCCCTGAACACCCAAAATGCCTCCCGCACCATACATCTGCATCCCCGGCGTCCCCAACTTCCGCGACATAGGCGGCTACCCGCTGCTCTCCCACCCAACCAAAAGAGTCCGCCGCAACACCGTCTTCCGCTCCGGCCGCCCGACCCTCGTCCTCGACCGCGGCGTCAAGAAGCTCAAGATGCTCGCCATCTCGCACATGTACGATCTCCGCTCGCGGCAGGAGCTTACGTCGGCGCGCTATGACCCGGCGACGATGCTCTGGGATGGCATCACTGAAAGGGTTTCCGTGCCTGTGTTTCGGCCGGAGGAGTATGAGGGTGATGGTGGGCTGGTTGGGCGGTTTGATAGGTTTGGGACGAGTGTTGAGGTGAGTTTGCCCCTGAGTTCTCTAGACTAAGCGCTCCTTACCCCTAAGGAATCGGAATGCTATATACAACAGGTTTTGATACACCACAGAGACACACACAAACTAACCAAACATTTCAAAAGGGCCCCCTCGAATCCCTCTCCCAAATCCTCCTCTCCGCAACCCACCCCCAGAACCCATGCCGTCCCTACGCCCGCATCCTCCAACACCTCTCTTCCTCCTCTCCCTCATCATCATCTTCCCACCCGCCGTCCCCGATACTAATCCACTGTGACCTAGGCCAGGACCGCACCGCCGTCATCTGCGCCCTCGTCCTCTCCCTCTGCGGCGTGAGCGACGACCTCGTCGCCCACGAATACAGCCTCACCGACGTCGAACTCGCGTGCCACCACAAGTCGCTCGCCGACAAGCTCCAGGGACACCCTGCGTTTCAGGGAACGCGCGAGGATGCCGAGGCTTTGGTCCTGTCTCGGTGAGGTTTCCACTCTGCATTTCAATATACCTGCACCTGCCAGGCCACGATCAACAGATACAGAAGCAAGAGGGGAGACCCCCCCTGGACTGACCGAGTACTAATTACTATGTGCTGTAGGAAGGAGAACATGCTCTGCTTCTTGAAAAAGCTCCGTCAAAAGCACGGCTCCATCGGAAAGTGCGTCATCAATCACGATTTGCTCCAGGCTGACGGAATAGCTCGCCTGAGGCGTAACATGATTGTCGATGCCGCCAAGAACCATTCCATTGTCGGTGAGTAGACCTCGAACCCCCTCCCCCCTGGCTTTTTTGGGGATCACCATCAAGCTCACTTTGACGAACCACTCCGGGGAAAAGCTGCTTGGGATGCTTTGGACTTGGAATAGTCGTCAACACCGAAGCTGCTACACGTACGATACCCCATAATCGGTTGCTTGATAGGATAGAACAGAATAGAATACGGGGGTCTTAGTTGATTGCTACAATGGTGAAATGGAAGGCTTGTGAAATGCGCATGTCAAGTCACACTTCAAATTATTTGACATGATATATGCTGTTGCAGGCAGTAGAAAGTATTCTCCTGCTAATATTACCATCATTGCCCACTGAGGTGGCAGATAGCCTTCTTACTGAAGTTGACAATCTCAGCCCCTAAACCACATCCCATAGCCTCGTAGTCTCGAAACTCATCAAGATCCATCACCAAATGCTCGAATCCGTCACCGATGCCAACTCTCCCATTGTCATTCCCTTGTGCCCATTGATACGACGATGCTCGGCAACAGACCGAACGTTACATAACAACAAGCATGATACAACTGTTGAAATCGAAACCTCCCATCAATCCGACCTATCGTAAGAAAGAATATCCACCCACAATTGATGCTTCTCTTTTTCCATCATGTACTTCCGCATCACCGTTCCATCACGGCCACACGGATGCAATCCGCAAATCGCATCGCCCAACATCCGCAGCTTCATCGGAAACAAGCAATCCTCGTAATGATCATGGATGTCGCCCTCATCAGCAGGACACTGCAGATGCGACCACTGCGACCTATCCATGCCGAGCTGCTCGCACGCCCTCTTCTTTCCGTCGTTCCACCACGGGGGAAGGAGTCCCGGCACGGTGGCTGCCTGTTTCAAAAACGTGCGGAAGCCGCTCAGGCCATGGGAACCAGTAGCATAGAGACTGCCCTCCATGCGCTCGCCGCAGAAAACGTAAGTATCCTCGACGCGAAGGCGGTAGGCGTCAACGAGCAACTGGTAGGTCTCGGTCTCGGGGCGGTCGTGAAGCCAGGTGCCCCGGTCAAGGCGAGTGAAGGACAGGTCACGAAGCGGCCGGGATGGAGCCGGCTTGTTCTCCGAGGGTGATGCTCCAGAGGTTGCGGTCGAGGGTTGAGGCTTGCCGCAAGTCGTCTTGTGAGACTTCCAGTCCTTCTTTTGGCACTCGCGAGAGCAGTACTGGGTCTGAGAGCAGCCTGCACATCGCTTCAGAGTGACCTCGGGCGGCCCCTTCTTGCAGGAGTGACACGCAGGCTCCATGAAGATGTCTGTGGACGCAGAGAAGGAGTGTCAGACTGGCCGGTAATGAAGTACGATGTGAAGGAGTCAAGTGGCAGGGTGCAGAAATGGGCAGTGAACTGGGCTTAAGAGGCGAGGCGCAGGTCGAGGAACAATGGAAGGAGCCCTAGGCGTTGCTTCCATGCGGCCCGCGATAGTAATTACCAAGCTCACACACACGCACGGCAAGTGCTTCCGGCCATGTGAATCAAGGTAGTCACGTCATCGAATGATTCATCTTCAGCACCTACCTAGGTAGGTAGGCAATACCGACGACGACTCGGCTAGAATCGATGAGCGAAACTTGGTTCACCTGATATGCCTCAATGTCTCCTTACCTCCAGATACCTACGTCGCAAGATAACAAGCCAAGCTCGCAACACACTCAATGACGCCAAACTCACCCATCACGCCTCAACCTCCACAAGCATCATCCAATGATCCAACAAGCCGTACAGTCTAATTCTTTTCCCCCCTTTCACCATTCTCCCATAACGCCCAAAGCAAGCACCTTCATCCTCTCATCCTCCTCATCGCAGCACTCCGCGAACATATCAAACTTGATAAACCCGTCATCTTCGCAGTGGCCACTGCCGCCGTCCTCCAGACTAAGGCGCCGCCCGTGTAGCTGCAGCACGCAAGGGTATCCTCTGAGACCTGTCTGCCGAACCAGTTCCAGGCCTTTCACGTCTCTGCCGCGAAGAACAGAGCCACGGCCGCCAGAATAGTAGACAAGAGCTTCATTTCTCTGATTATGATGATGCCTGGCCAAGAAGGGAAGCGGGCATACGCTGTGTGCCATATGTGTAGCTGCTGGTATGGAGAGTCAGGGGTAATATTGAGTGCGGCATTGACACCTGGCTTCTTGACAGTCTCTCCTACTCCATGTTCCACGTTATCGTAGTACACCTCCACAGTGAGACATTGGGATATCTGTCTGCAGCTCTCTGTGCCTCTTCGGCCATCTTCGTTACCAGAAAGGTCATCACGAAGCTGTCATTTGCCTTGTTCAGAAGCTAATAATACTTGTATTGCTATCAGAGAGTGTGTCAGGAGGAAGAGAGCAAGGTGAGTCTGTACTCAAGATAAGAATACAGAGATTTCGAAGCCCGTGGGAGGACAATCGACACCGACTACCGCCTCAGCTCAAGCAAGGATAAACCCAGCCATCAGAGAGGCAATGGCCGCTCCTACAGCGACAGGCCACGCCGACGTCAGTCCATTTGCAGCATTGGTACCGCCATCACCGTCGCCGCCACCGTCACCATCACCATTGCCATCGCCGTCACCATTGCCATCGCCGTCACCATTGCCATCACCGTCGCCATTGCCGTCACCGTCACCATTCCCATCACCATCGCCGCCACCGTCGCCGCCACCGTCGCCGCCGCCATCTCCACCTCCATTACCATCATCGGCGGATTGCTGGAGGACGAAGATCTCGCCCGTGGTGTCCGATGAGAAGAAGATGCGGCCAATAGTATCAAACGTAAGGCCCACTGGTGTGAAGCAGTCATCAGGACACTGGGTAAGGTCTGGGCTTGTGAGAATGTTGGTAGCAGCCGTGGTGCTGTCCATTGGAGAAGTGGGCTGGCCGTTGAGACCAAACGCAACGGAGACGATGCTGTAACCGACGGGAGTCGTTCGATCCGCTGAAGTATGGTCAGCATGGGATATTGATCAGAAGGGGTCGGGTTCAGGCCAACTTACTACTGCCGTGGAACGTGATGTAGGCTGTCGTGCCATTGGTGTTGAACTTGATGTCCAGAGGAGAGACATGCGCTTGGAAGACAAGTCGAGGATCAACGAAGTTGGTGTTGCAGGTCGCGTCTGTCACGCCAGCCGTTGCGTTGTCCGAAGCAAACTGGTCTCCAACCTCGAGAGCTCCCAGATCAGGGAAGCCAACCGTCGACCAGAGGGCGTAGCAGTCGGGATAACCGTAGTTACCTCCTTGGTTGGAGGTGTTTCCCAGGACACCGTGAAAGTTGAGTTCTTCGCCAGGATTGTCTTGGTGCACATCCACACCCTCGCGCGTGAGGTCGTCGACGGAATTCTCAACGGACCAGATGCCGCCGTTCGTGGGGTTCTCGCCGACACCGACCGAGTCTCTCAGACCCCAGCCAATGAGTGTGCCAGCAACAAAGTCAAAGGGCGGATCTGTAGCTGCAAGCGTGGAGATATCGTAGGCGCGAATCTGCGAGTGTCCACTGGTAACGTTGCGAGCTTGGGGATCCTCGTTGGCGGCACTGCCCCTGGAAACGAGGAGCTCGTTTGGCAGTAGCGACGACAGCAGGAGGGTACGAGTGACGTGATCCGTGTTGGTCATGTTGGTGACGACAGTCCGTCTCGTGGTAGGATCGACGGTGTTG
Organism: Trichoderma gracile; assembly: GCA_020002365.1. Lineage (NCBI taxonomy): Eukaryota > Fungi > Ascomycota > Sordariomycetes > Hypocreales > Hypocreaceae > Trichoderma > Trichoderma gracile. The sequence goes on from JAINEY010000006.1 coordinate 2,106,958, forward strand.
GTCTGTTCATTGTACGTGTAGGCATAGACGTCGTTGACTGTGGAGGCGTAGATGGTGCCGCCATCCGCTGAGATAGCGAGGCCATGGTTCAGCTGGCATGTGTTGCTTTCATCAGCCAAAGTTCAACTCATGTCAGTCACTCATCAGATCACTCACAGCCGTGTCCGCAATCAGCGTCGCGTTGGCCGTCACACTCAAGCAAGTCCCGCCGTTGTCCTGCAGTGTGAGGCGACGCACGCCAACTCCCGCGTCGAGCACCAGGAGACCGCCAGTGGAATCAAAGACGATCGATCGAGGTGCCGTCAATCCAGTTGAGATGAGGCGGTACTCCCAGCCATCTGCTGCCACGGGGGCCGGATACGTGACCTGGAGGTTGTTGGTGGTGCAGTTCTGGGCTGTGCAGCTGCCAAAGAGGAAGACAAGGAGGGCGAGCAGCAACGTGTGAGGAGCAAGTCGAGCCATTGTCGGAGCCGCCATCTCTAAAGATATGGGTTGACAATACTGGGGGAGTAAGGGCTGTGAGTGGGAAGAGGTTCAAGTTTGGGGCGCGTTGGGAACTCGGGGGGATTTTATACTCGCGGATTGCCTGGAAGCAGGAGAGGTTGAGGCGCTTTCCCTCAGTTGAGAAAGGAAGCTGCGAGCTCCTCAAGGGTCAACAGCAGCCCCAGATGAGGTATTGATTGGCGTTCATCGTGTCTCTTGCCGTTCACACAGGCGAGACGAGCAGGTGCTGTTGCCGTTGCAGTGTCGACAAGGAGCAGATAAGACGGGAAGGATTGAAGGTGGGCTCAGTTTGCTGCACAGTTGAGGTAAAGAGCGCATCGACGTCTGGGATGCGAGGCAGTTGCTCAGGAGGAGGCGCTCTTCCCCCGGATCTAGAGGCCAGGCGCGGAGTAGACAATGGGGGAAGGCCCAAAATACTTCAAATTGAATGCGTTGGGCAGCCGATGGAATATCGTGAGTCTCGATACAGGTACCTGATATTGGTGCCTACCTACTCACCTAGTAGTAGTAAGGGATCATGAACCAAAACAAGTCCTCACCCAATGTACGCATACCTCACGGCTCATCCTTAGGGGCTGCGGCTCCAGCACAAGAGAGGGAAGAGGGACGTCCACCATCGTGTATACAGGTATTGATATAGTAGTAGATAATCAAAGAGACACTTGCTCAGCCTGGTAACTTATGCTGGCTGTCTTTATCAATTCGTCTCGTTCCATCCCTACCCTCTCCCTTCGGCCTCATCTCAGCTCCACACCCGGCCTCCTGAGGGGATGCGCCTCCGTGTTCAGCACGTACTCATCCAAGCTGATCACGTCGGGAGGCGAGAAGATGAGGTAAAAGTACTTGAGTGTCTCTGCCATCCAAAAGCTCTAGAAAGTAGAAAAGACGATTCATCATTAGCCCGTACCACCCAAGCAGTCAAGTAGCAATCGGTAAAAACTCACCTCCATTGAATCAAGCTTCTTCGTCGGCCCCAAAACAGTCACGTCCTCAATCGCAGAGTTCGCCAGCTCCGTCTCCGTCGCCTTCATGATGGCCTCAAACATGTCCCACGCAATGTCCTGCAGGTCCGCCTTGCCCGTGACGCGGTACAGCACAAAGAGGCTCTCAATCGCCTCCGGCCGTAGAATGTACCGCTTGTCCCGCGCGTGCGTGAAGCCCTTGGGCAGCGTCTTGCCGCCCTCCTTGTCCCAGCGCTCTTCGTCCCAGGGGCACGTGTCCAGCGACTTGCAAGCCACCATGCCAAAGATCTCGGGCATGATGCCCGTGGGGAAACGGCTGTACGCCCAGCCGCACCCTCGCGCGAGACGCTCGCCAATGTCGACGTGGCCGTCAATGTCAAAGAGCTTGCCCCCAAGCGCAAACATGCCGCCGACGAAGCACGTCAAATGCTGACTGTCAGCCGACAGCCCGCCTCCAGCGCTGAACTCGCCGCTGAACAGGATGTCGTCCTCATCCGGCAACATGGGCCGAAAGAGGAGGTTGTTCGCCGCCGCGTCAATGGCCTTGCGGTACAGCCTCTCGTAGACATCGTCGACACCCCCCAGCAGCGCATGCATCTTGGGCAGATACTCGTACAGCGAGTCCGCCAGCGCGCCCAGCGTGAAGCTGCTGTCCACAGCCGTCTCGGACTGGAAGTTGAGCGTCGTCGGCCACATGCCCGGCAGGAGCGTGTCGTTTTGAATCCTCTCCAGGAAGCGCGTCACCCGATCCGTGGCATCGTAGAACTTGCTGTCGCCCGTCAGCTGCGACAGCCTCGTGAACTCCATGCTCAGCGAGCACGGCGACGCCGACGGGTCATTGGTCCCGGCCACCAGCCTCCCCGACTTGGCCTTTGCAAAGTCGAGCCAGAAGCCGGGCATCCTGTTGGGCGTGTCGAAGCCCAGGTACAGCATCTCGCCCAGCTCGACCGCCTTGCGCAGCAGAACGCGCTCGCCGCTCAAGTCATAGGCGCTCAGCAACCCTCCCAGGTGGCGGATCGTCGTCTCAAACATGTTGGCCGACGTCGAGTCCGTGACGGACCAGTCCAGCGCGCCCACGGCGGCCGCAGCCTCAGCGAACTCGTTCTTGAAGCCCATGATCCACAGCGTGTCCAAGGAGTCGACCAGCGTGGCAGCCCAGCCGCCAAAGGGATCCTTGGCCGATCCAGACACGGGCGTCAGCTCGTCCCTCATCCACGCAAACTTCTTGTAGGCGTCGAAGCTGCGCTTGAAGGCCCGCCGCACGGCACTGCGCCGCTTCTCGTTGACCGCCGAGTGGCTAAAGGCACCAGCTTCCGCCTGGATCCTGGGGAGCACCGCCGGCTTGCCTGTGGGCAGCGGCTTGATGTCCTTGACGCCGTGGTGCTGCTGCACCGCCGACCAGTCGAAGGAGCTCGGGACGAAGACGGGCTGGACTCGGCCGGCCGAGGTCAGGTAATACACGACCAACGCGGTCAGCACGATGCCGCTGAAGAGCACCAGGCGGCCGACTCTCCGCGGCAGGCTGATGCCATTGATTATCCCCATGATGATGAGTCGATGCTGCTCTTCATCTCGTCCCGCGTAGTGGCACGCAGTCAGTACATGGACCGATTAGCCCAAGAAGAAGAAGCGAAGAGACGGAGGAATGCCAAATGGCCAGATGTGGCCAGAAATTCAAGGTAATAGCCGTTTAGACGCTGGAAAATTGAAAAAGAAAAAGCATCAGCCAACAAAAAGTCGTCCAACTGCAACAGTGAATTGGCAACGGCCAAAAAACAACCCCGTCTGCCAGACCCTGGAATCCCACGACGTCGATCCCTGGAGTCTTAGATGGAGTTCAAGGGGGGGCAAACTGGCCGAATTAGTGGGTGGCTCTCCGTACATACAGTACTTGTCTAGCGCCATGGCGGGATCCTGCTCCATTTGCAATATTATGTGAATGTGTAGTATTACGGTAGGATCCAACTGGCATTATCCACGAGCCTGAATCGATAGTGCGGCAGCTCCCAAAAAAAGGCATCCGGCGTCGTCTTTGATATAGGTGTCTTCAAGTTACCTACCGTGAGAGTCGGGTAATTTCCAGATGCATGCAACCGTGAGAGGAGTCTTATAAAGAGTGCACGTATGCGGAGAATCTGTCTGTGTGCTCATCTGCTACAGACAGAGACTATACTTACTACTAGGTACTAAGGTAGGTACCTTAGGTACCTAGTATTCACACAACAATTCATCTCTATCTACGTACCCAGTCAATGCAGCGAGACCCTCCGGGCCAAAAGATTCAGCTCCTAACACTTTATATCTGTGACATCAGTATAGGCAATACAGGAGAGAGAAATACCTCGCCAAATGCTAGAAACAATGCGAACATATATACACCTATGTTCAACATTACCGCAGAGCTAGAGAGATGCGAAACCGCAAGAGGCGTGGTAGACGCAAAGCAGAGAGCAGTAAAAGATCAAAACAAGTCAAACAATCCCCTACAAACACAAAAACCAAAGGGTACTATCGGTAGCTATATAAAGAAAAGGGAGAAGTAACATGTAACCCAGGCGTTGTGCTCTGGAGTCGACACCAATCCGGATCTGTTGTATACCCTGACGCCCTTTAAGAAAAGAACAGAAAACGAACAAAGAAAAGGCCAATGATGATCGCTCCCTTCAACAAACTCTCTTCAGCGCCCTTGCTTCATGTGTACAACGCCATCAACGAAGTCCAATCACGCTCATCTCCAACGTCCACACTCGTCGAATCCATACCTTGAGCTTCCCCTCAACACCCTCGACGTTCTCCAGCTCGATGCCCTCCCACCAGCACCGCCTGGCCGGTTTTCGCCAGAACAGGAGCAGCTTCTGAGCCATGCCAACAGCATTGTTGCCCATTTCGTTGCCGCGAATGTCGCTGCGCAACCGAGCCAATGCGAGACTGCAGATGACGGCCTTATTAGGTTCGCCTGCTCGGTGACCCCAGCGATCATCGTGGTTGAAGCCTCTGTCAAAGTATATAAGATTAGCAAAGGGCTCCTCTGAGCAGAACGGTCTTCGAGGAAGAACATGGCAGAAGGGAGCACGGGGCATGTCAACCAGTGCAATAGAGCCTTACCCTGCTGTCAGCATCTCAATCAGATGAGCCTCAGTCGTTCCGGGTTCATCGCTTCGTTTCAGCCCAGAAAAGATGCCATCCTGCTTGAGCAAAGCACGTGCTGCCGCGCGCTTGACTTCAATCATATCGGGCTTGGTGATGGTCGCGTTAGGCGTAATTGCATAGAAATCAAGGTCCTCTCTCAGCACGATAATGCCGGCTCTCTTCGAGGTATCCTCCCGGGAACCCATGGGATCCAGCGGGACAATTTCCCCGTCCTGAGACGTGCCAGGCGATGACTCGGTAGGGATCGACTGAGCCACATTCCGGAAGAAGTCCAGCATGTATTGCAGCGATGCTGGGTCATACTGCGTGGCCGTTAGCAAGGTTGTGGCGCCTTGGTCAATGATATAAGAGTGGTGGTTTACGAACGTCAACTTGAACTGCATCGCTATCGGGAAACCCGCTCATGTGGCCTTCGGGGAACAACCCATTAGGAAAAAGGGATAACAGAACGAACTCGGGTAGGGTGAGCAGCTCATCGCGCGAGAGAACAAATCTGGTACCTCTGTTGCTGTTTGTTAGCGGATATTCGTCTACATCTTTCCTCTTCCCAACCCCTGTTCGAAGAAGATATTGCCACTTACCGGAGGTCCATCGTGATTGTCTCATCGGCACCGACATCTGGAACATCGTTAGCAACTTTGATCTCGCCATTGATTTAACTCTTCCCATCCTCTCTTGTTTGCGTTGCCCCTTCTCTAAGACTTCGTCGACATCTCGAGACATGCAGACTTGTGACAAGGCAACTCACCTCCAATGGCATTGATAGGTGGTCCGCCTTGCTGAACCTGAGTAATAATACTCGACGCTCCTCCGGCAGCCGCCATGACGTATGAGAATGTTAGGAGAGGACTGTCCCCCTCCGAGTAAGCGGGCGGCGGTTCGGCGTCGTCGTCCTTACGACTCGACTCCCCCTTGGTGTCTCTGGGGAGAGCGCGCTTGGTCTCGGCGACAGGGTCTTGAAAGGCGCGCGCAGCGGCCTGATCAGGGTCAAACGGCTCCGGGGCGCGGGAATCCGAGTCGTAGCCGTATGCTGGAGCGGCAACGGATGCAGAAGCGCTTCCTTCCGGGGCGACGACGGCAGGAAACTTCCCAAAGGGCTCGCCGCTGGGGTGGTCTTGGACCGACGAGAAGAGCGAGGAGAACGGCGGCGGGCGGGAAGACGACGAAGCCTCCGAGACGGGATACTGCGGCGGCGGCGACTGCTCGGCCTCGTTGGCGGCGCTCTCGTTCTCTGCGGCGTCGTGACCTAGCTCGAGATCCAGCTGTTGTCGGGCAGCGGTGGCCGTAGCTGCGGTGTGCTCGTGCTCGTGCTGGCGATGCAGCTTGGCCTCGATCAGCTCCGAGGACTCAGACGGTCCGGTTCCAGGCTCGTCCGTCTCAGACAATGCGGCGGATTGTTCTGCACAGCAGAGGAGCTCGTTTCGGCGAGGGAGCGGTGATGGTGACGGCGATGGGGGGCGGGCTGACAAGGGAGATTGCCTCGGGCGGGTCAGTGCATCTGGCTCTGTCACCAGCAAAAGCAGATGGATTGGATGCTGCTGCTACTTCGTACGAGTAACTCGGTCAGGCAGGAGGCGTGAAGAAAGGAGGAGGTAGGCAAAGTCCCTCCGACTGCAAACAAAGGGCTATGCGGCAGTGGAATCCAGCGGCTGGAGATTGGATATCCGCGTCTTGTTGCTGGGCTGAACTAGAGCTGTACGCCTGCCGGGTGATGGCGGCAGATTGGTCTGTTTGACTGATTGATTGATACGTTCCAGGTTGACGATAGGCAGGATACCTTGGGTTGCCACCTGGTTTAGCAGGACCGTAGAGTGTGGAATGAGTTAGATCAACTTGGCCTGCGGTGGAGCACAATCAAGCACAGGCGGCGCCATAGGCCGGTCCGCTGCAATATGCTCGTGGCCAGCGATGTTCCAGCAGCCCTTTAGGGGCTCCTCCGCTAAAAGTACAGGCGGTTTAGGTCATGCTAGCCTCTGAGGAAACGGCCTGGCTGGCCATGGGCCCCACTGCCGATGGAACGGGTAGCTAAATTGGGCACACCCACCAGCCAATCGCAGAGCTCCAGCCACACCAAGCTTCACATTAGCCGCCAGCCAACAAGTGATGGGGGAGGGAAAAATCACAGCAACAAGCACGAAGCGACTAGGACGAGCACGACGACTCCAGGTACGGATACAAAGAGGCTCGCACCAAAAGGGGCCAATTTCACGCCTGAAATTTGTACTCATTTCATGTGATCCGCTACATCGCGGCTGATGAGCAGGATGGGCACTACTCAGCTTGCGCCAGGCATTGACTCGATTTGTAGCACATCCAAACATGAACCCTTGAAATCCTGCGCTGGGCATGGAAATGCCACTCGAGACTTTGCAAAGCCGCGGTCTTCTAACCTCCTTGCCCAGTCATTCGCTATCACTATCCCCAAAAATGGCTCTCAAGACATCAACATTGGCCGTCTGCCGCTCCACTGCCTCGTTTCTGTCGGGATTCACTTGGCCTTCGTGGCTTTCTATTGTCAGGGTCTGCTTGCCAGGCGGTATCGTCGTCCCAGTCGTCGCTGCGGCGGTTGCCTCCCCGCCCACGGGGGCTTCATTCGACGTTCGAGATGCAGATGGCAAGGGCATCTCTACATCGTCCATTGGTTTATCATAAGCCGGCCTTGCACTCGAGCCTGTAGCTGCTTTGCTGCTTTCGGGCTCGTCGTCTCGTCGAGCGTGTGCAGGGGGCTTCACGTTGAATCGTTTGCAGAGTAATCGTGTAGGGTGAAAATCTTGCACCGACCTCGTCATATGGCCAAACATGCCCATCTTGGCAGCCTCTTCTGCCGGATCGGAGAGCTTTGGCTCAGGCACAGAGATCAGCTCCGTCTTCTGTGATGCGTCGGCCGAAATGCCGTGCGGCGCTTTAGCCGTTGTGAATCTTGATGCCATGAAGCCAGTCATTGGCTTGAATATCCTCGCGCAATTGTGGAATTCTGTCAGTTCCCGCAAGAACTCGTCATCCGACATTCCTCTGGGCTTCTCCGGGGGCGACAGCTTGGGGTTGGTATGGTGTTCCAGATAGCGTTTGTAGCGAGCCCGTTTGGCCTCGTCGTCCGAATAAGGTCCTCGCAGCCCCCGTGCGATTGCCGCCACCGCCGTTTCACGATCAAGCTTTGGAGCTTGCTCCCATAGCATTGCTTGCTTTTCTTCTTCTGACATTGCATATCCCTCTGGCACCTCGCCTCGACCGGGAGGCAAGTCTGCTCTTCCGGACGCCGCAGCCAACTTCTGCCGAGCATCGGGAGATATGTAGTCGAATACGGATTTTCCAGGAAGAGGCGCTTCTCCGAGGATGGCGGCTCGCGACTTAGCATCGAGGGTAGAGGATTTCGCCGCCTCAGCAGCTGACATAAACTTGGCCAGTTGATCAGAATCTTTCACTGCCCTGGACGATGTCCAGCCTGGTGGAACTGGCGGTGGTGCGTATTTGGCCAGGACAGTGGTCAGATCCGGCGTAGCACTGGCGAGGACAAAACCGTCCAGAGGAAGCCGCCCATCCTGGCATCTCCTCAAACTGCCGCCGGCTCTGGAGGTTTTTGGTATGAAAATTGGCGCGTTTTTCAGCGAAGGGTTTGCCGCGGCAGAAAGCTTCTTTCCTTTCTTCTTCTTATCGCCTCCAATGACGCGGTTGTACCTGATTTTGGGCCCCATTTCGTAAGCGTCTTCGTCGTCAGATCCATTGTCGTTAAGGATGCCAACGCCGATGCCGCCTCGCTGAGGCTTCTTCTTGGTGTTGCCCCGGGATAATATCGACAACGTGCCATCGCGAGGGGTATCCTCCTCGTCACTATCATCTTTGCTGTCATGGCGTAGCGCAGAAAGTTTCCTCTGTCCGTTGTGACCTAAGCCCATCCGATCTGTCTTGCGGATGAACCGCATGACCTCGGCATTGTCTGGCGCAAAAAGATGCATCTCGCCATCTGCTGCGCTGGAACTGGCGCCCACGTCAAGACGTGCGCTCCGTCGCACTTTGGGTCCAATGCCCTGACCATCCTTCCAGCCCATCCTTCGCAACAGCTTCAAGCCCATTGTATCTCCATCCGCTCTGAGGAGGCCCATCAACCCCCCAGCACGCAGCTCCTCCTGGGTTGACGAACCCAGCCCGGCAAACGCCTGGGTGGTCTTGAGCGTCTGCGCTTCCGCGGCATCTGCAAGGTCCTCTTCGTCCATGTAGTCTTCGGCACGCTGCTGCGAGTGGCCAGCGTCATCTTTGCGGCGATTCGAGCGGCTCGAAACAAAGGTAGCTGGTGTCCATCCCTCCTTGGAGCCTACCGTGTTGAAGTAGCTTGATGACGGTCAGACGTTGGTGGTCCAGATCGGGGTCGAGAGAGCTGCGACTCACCCTGCGCTCCAGCCGCCAGTGAATGCTCCGTGTAGCCTCCGCCTTCCCTTCTCATCCCTCACCTCCTGCTTCCACAGCGGGAGGTATGAGCCATCGTCGCGTTCACCCTCTTCAGGCAAAGGGGTGCCGAAGATGGCGTATGGCGCATGGAGGTCGGCCTCGAATGTGGCTCGAGATCTTTTGTAGGACATAGGCTTTCGTCCTCGGGTACTCGTCGCGTCTAGGCTTGATGGGCTTTGTGGGAGCTCAATGCAGCTCAGAATAAGGTGTAGACGCTTCAATGAAAGAACCCGCGATGAGGCAGCTGAAGGAGTGGCGACGTCAGTTGGACCGGGCGGATGAACATGATAACAAAATGTCGGTAATACGATACTACGTCCAGGAACAACTTGGAGGCTGCATGTTGTAGCTGCGCTATCGATAAAGTGGGAGACATTCCTGCTACTTGACTGTATGTGTACTAGCCCGCCAGCAGCCGTTCTTGACCCACCTTACTAACAACTCAAGGTCCGGCTTCAGCTTTGACGCAATCAGCTCTTTGTGATCTCGTATTACTGCACCATGCTGTAGCCTTGGGCTGAACAGGGAGTCGTCCGTGTTGTGAGATCCCAGCTGCTCCTTACCGTGTACCAGGAACCACGGTGGCGTGCCTAATTGCCAGGGCCAGATTGATAGCGACTTGCCGCTTCCGACTTGCCCTTTGACTTTGCAGTGGAAATCGTCAACATAATCTCGAGGTCATCGAAGCCATCTTGAAAACCCGCTGCATATGCTCCGGTTCTTGTGACGTGCCTCAGTCGTAAGCTTACATGTCAAGTCAGGTAGGTTGCTGTTGTGGATAATGAGGGAGGAGACGTTGTTCCAAGGCCATCATCCTGCGCCTACATAGAGTACAAAGCTGGATCTCCCTACCCTCAGGTTGGAATCGATGCTTTCTTTTTGCGGCCTGCTAATTAACAGTAACCAAAGCCACATGGACCGATTGGTGTAATTCTACCTGTAATTGGGTATCCAGCTCTGCAACATAGGGGCGCTCCTTGCCCATGCCCACTGTCTCTCTGATGAAATCAACTGAATTGCTGCATTATCCATCGTGGGGGTGTTTGCGTCGACGCGAAATTCGACCCTGGTCATCGCAAACACAACGATGGAGGGGGAAACAGAGCACGGGGTCCTCCGTAACACAATAAGACAAATAGGGGAGTAGGGAGCGTACAAAGGGGGGCTTCAAGGCGAACAAAGGACCAACGGAGAGGAGGAGCATGTTTTGCCTATGTGGCCTTGGAGCTGCATCGTCGAGGACAAAGAAATGGAGAACAGATGCCCAAAACGCCGGCTTAGGCGTTTCCGTACTGTACCGGCGAACAGCAGCTCTGACGCTCCCATCTCAGATTCCAGGTTGACTCCATCAACGAACATGTGCTGCTGTGGAGCTATGCAGCTGTAATGGCGCCTGAGGAGATGCGTAGATGAGCTGTCCCCCCTCCAGCCCCCGTCCAACCACTGAGCGACTCAGAGCCCCTGGGTGCGCTAAAGGTCCAGCGAGCCAGGTCCGGCCACGAGCCTCTGGAGTTGGGCTCATGCACTGACTTGCTGTACAGTAGAGGTATGGACGTCCGAAGCACAAGCTTGGCGGAAAGCGGGCTGTTCTGGCAGATGGGCGTGGAATTGACCTGGTGTTTCGTTATCTGACAACAAAGACGAGGCAGATTAAAGCAAAGCACCCAGAGGAGCACGACTTGGGACAGACAAGCAGGTACCTCGATGGGGCGTCGAGACTGGTACCTCCCTCCAGTCATTGCTCATGAGAATGTACCGCTGTGGTGGGTTTCGCAGGTGATGGCATTCTACTGTGCATAGCGCTGTGGAGTATCAGCTCCTGTACCGACCTGAAGCTGCCGTAGCACCAGCGCCCGAAATCCTGCTGCTTCATCCATCCATCTTGGTTGTTTGCCCACAACTTGGCTGCTTGCTCTGCTGGCACTTCGAGGTACCGTGTCGAGATAACGTGAAAGGTACCGTATCTGTACTTCGCAAGTTCCCCCCTACCTACCCGTTCCGCACCTCTTCTCCAGCACTTTTTCCCACCAAGAACCTGCTGAGCTCGTGGACCGAGTACATTGGCTGCGTCTCGCCCCCCCAGCGCTGCGTTACCTCATCCATCCTACCACCTCCATCCTATTACCAGCCTGCCAGCCTCCGACCAAGCCTACCAACCTTACCTTGCCAGCCTGAGCCCGTGCCTGTCCTGTCCCAAGTCTCCATTTGATCCATTCGCACCCCCAGCCCTCGCCCCGACAACGCGTGGATCTTCTCCTTTTTTATCTCGCAGCAGAGAGGAGGGACATTGATGCTTCCGTGACGCACGCGGGCCTTGCCTTGCTCCAATCTCGCCTCGCCCAGCGTTTGACGGCTTCGACGGCGTCTCTCTGCGCCTTTTTGCAGCCCGAGGCCGGCCCTGGCAATTCCCCCCAGCAGCGCTCGTCGACCACTTTGACCGACTCGCCATGACAACCACAGCGTCTCAAGGCTCCGACTTCTCCCACACCTCCCCCTCGCGAGCCCCATCCCGGTCATATTCCACACGCTCCCGCCCCCCTCCCGTGCCAGCTGTACCCTCTTCTGGCGGCGCGGCTGCTCCGTCTGCCAACCCCAACGCCAGCTCCACGTACCATCACCATCATCACTACCAGCCCGGCCAAGCTCAGAGCCAGAACCCAGGCACAGGCACAAGCCAGAGCCAGAGCCAGAGCTACAGCCAGAGCTACAACCAGAACCACGTTCAATCCGCGGCGCAGTACCAGGCTCAGCAGCAGCAACAGCAGCAGCAGCCTCGCCACCGTCGCCGCAGCTCGTCCTCGTCCCGCCAAGCTCAGGAGCCTCCGTCGGCTCAAAATGACTACGATACTTCGCATCTAGCCGCATCCCAGTCCAAGCGCAGCTCCAGCCGAGATCGCCCACCGCTCTCCTCTAATAACAGGGCCGCCGACGCCTCTCGATCCCATCGAAGGAGCACCAGCATCCGTTCCGCACACAACCGTCAAGGCCATCCCGAGATGCCTCCCTCCGCCGTCACCAACAATGGCAGCGCCGCCCCTGCGTCGCACAGCGCCTCCCATGGTGCCGCCGACGCGACGCACGCCTCCTCCAGCGCCAAACAGTCCAGGTCGCGCACCACCATTCCCACGCAGTCTGGCAAGTGGATTCTGGGCAAGACCATCGGTGCTGGTAGCATGGGCAAGGTCAAGCTGGCTCGCAAAGAAGACGGCAGTGAACAGGTTCGCAGCTCCCCTTTGTTCTCCCGGCTGCTTTTCAGCGTGGCCAACGCCATTACTATCTGATATGTGACATCGTCTGCTGACACTCTTCTCAAAGGTCGCCTGCAAAATCATTCCTCGCGGCTCTACCGACGATGGCCACCAGAGCCGGGCTGAAAAGGAGCGCGCAGACCAGTCCAAGGAGATTCGAACTGCCCGCGAAGCTGCCATCGTCACCCTTCTTCACCACCCTCACATCTGTGGGATGCGGGATGTCGTCCGTACAAACTACCACTGGTACATGCTGTTTGAGTATGTCAACGGCGGCCAGATGCTCGACTACATCATCTCCCATGGCAAACTCAAGGAGAAGCAAGCCCGCAAGTTCAGTCGTCAAATCGCCAGCGCGCTCGACTATTGCCACCGAAACAGCATCGTGCACCGCGATCTGAAGATTGAAAACATCCTCATCAGCAAAACCGGCGACATCAAGATCATCGACTTTGGTCTCAGCAACTTGTTCTCACCCCGTGGTCATCTCAAGACGTTCTGTGGAAGTCTCTACTTCGCCGCTCCTGAGCTGCTGCAGGCGAGAGCTTATACGGGGCCCGAGGTTGATGTGTGGAGCTTCGGTATCGTCCTCTATGTTCTCGTCTGTGGCAAGGTTCCCTTCGACGACCAGAGCATGCCCGCTCTCCATGCAAAGATCAAAAAGGGCCTGGTCGACTATCCGAGCTGGCTTTCAACTGGTAAGCACTCCCGCCTTTTAGCATCTTGCTGCTGTCGCTGACGGATGGCTAATGTCGATTGAACTACAGAATGCAAACATCTCATGTCCCGAATGCTGGTGACGGATCCCAAACAACGAGCCACTATGCAGGAAGTTATGAACCACCCATGGATGGTCAAGGGGTTCAGTGGCCCTCCAGACAACTATCTTCCCGTTCGGGAGCCGCTCACCAGCGACCTGGATCCAGAAGTCATCCACGCCATGCAGGGGTTCAACTTTGGCTCTCCCGACACCATCCGTGCTCAACTTTTAAAGGTCATCGAGTCTGAGGAATATCAACAGGCAGTCAAGGCATACCAGCGGGAGAAGGAGCAGCCGCAGCCCATCAAGGACGGCGAGAAGAAGCGCGGCTTCGGCTTCGACTTTTACAAGAGGCGAAATTCCAACAGCCGCGACACCCTTAGCGGCCCAAGCTCTGAGGCCCTGCAGATTGGCATTGACCCCCTCAACGCGTTCAATCCTCTCGTCTCCATCTACTATCTCGTCAAAGAGAAGCAAGATCGCGAGCATGCGGAGATGAACCCACCGCCGACTACGTCACGCGACAAGGAGAAGGAAAAGGAAAAGGAGCGTGAAAGGGAACGAGAGCGCGAACGCGAGCGAGAGCGTGATAGAGAACGGGAGAGGGAGCGTGAGAAGGAGAGAGAGCGAGAGCGCGATCGCGAGCGCGAACGTGAAAGGCTTGCTGGGGGCGTGCCCGATATAGCACCTCCTCAAGCAGCCCATACTAATGCGGCAACGTACGAAATGCCGGGTGAGAGACCTACTGGTGGACGGACCCGACCTCGGGCTCGTACACATGGCGAAGATGACGCGCCAGATTTGGTGAAGCAGCAGCACGTGCCTGTAGCACCCGAGACAAAAGCTGAGCAGCTGCAGAAGAAGGAGGGCACAGCTGCCGGCCTGCTCCGCCGCTTCAGTACTCGGAAACGCAGGGACCCTGATCGGGCTGAGAGGGACCGATCTCACCCGCCCGTGGTTCACGTTCACTCGCCCCCGGAGGCAGCCCCTACGGCGCCCAGGAAGAGCTTCAGCATTCGACGTGGACGGCGAGAGCGTGACGACCAAAGTCGTCCCGCGCTACCGTCCGGTGGCAGCCAGCCGCAACATAGCGAGCTTCTGAGCCCCCCGATGTCTGCTGGTGGCGTCCGCGGGTCGCGGAAGTCTGGCCTTGGGCGATCAACCAGCGTCAACTCAGCGGACCTTCGCCGACGAGACAATGGCAGCATGTCGGCCAGGGAGCCACCCCTGACAAGCGGCTCAGACCAGTCCGACGCAAATGACCAGTCGTCAACGGTACAGAGAGGCCACAGTCACTCGCAGTCCGTGGCAATGAGGGCGAAATCACTGGGCCACGCGCGACGTGAGAGCGTCCAGCAGCGTCGGCTCCGGAGAGAAGCTGCCCAGGAGTCCAATGTGCCTGAAGAAACGGACATTGAGCAGGAACAGAGCGGCGTTTCTACCGATCGCCTCGACAGCGCTGAGTTGGCGAAGCCGGTCTACCTCAAGGGACTATTCAGCGTCTCAACCACTTCCGGCAAGTCGGTTCCGGCTATTCGCGCCGATATCCGAAGGGTCTTGAAGCAGCTCAACGTCGATTACATCGAGATCCGGGGAGGCTTCAGCTGCAAGTACACACCAAGCATCGACTTGAACAGGGTACATGATACCCCGGGCAGCCCGCCTGCACAGAACCCTGGGCACCGCCGTCGTTTCAGCTTTGGTGGCCTCATGCGAGGCGAGGACCGTGATCGCGACGACATCCGCGATATCGAGCGATCTACCGTGGCCCCTAGGACTCCTGGACGACAGGACCGGGATCGCAACCGTGACCACAGCTACTCCAATTCCGAAGAGTCGGTGGATAGTATCCCCCGGAGGAGCGGAGGGGCGTCAAGGCGCGTACCTGGAGAGACGACGACGCAGGTGCAGAGCGACCTGGGAGGCAGCATGGTGATGGAGTTTGAGATATTCATTGTCAAGGTTCCTCTGCTCTCTCTGCATGGCATCCAGTTCAAGAGAATGACTGGAAACACGTGGCAGTACAAGAACATGGCCGAACAGATTCTCAAGGAGCTGAGGCTCTGATTGCTTTGCTCTACTCCGCCTCCTATACTCTTGGGTATACAAGAAACGTGAGTTGAGGGGCGCGTATCGTGGGCTAGTGATGCTGTCGGCGGGCACACCGCACTGTTGGCTTGAGATGGTTATGGAGGCAAGGGAAGGTGAAAGGCGGGGCGGGAAAGGGAGTCTTTCATTTTGGCAAAGGGAGATGGTCTTCGCCACGAGGGCGAATCATGACAATTACTGCAAAATAGATGGAGAGGGTGCGTTTGTATATGGCATGTTGCGGCATTTCACGTACGTAGCCGGAGTTTTTCACTTTTTCTTCTCGTTTCTTTCTCCTATTTTGCTTTGCACCCTTGAGTGCTACCTATGATAGCTAGAGCGCGAGGAATCTTGGACTGGCGGGCGGAGGAAGCAGTCAAGGGAAGGAAAAGAACAACCTGTCTTGGGGTGGCGCTTATTTCACACGATGGGAAGCACATGAGGCATACATCTTTGATTACTTCATTATCAACCAACGCTTAGAATACGTACTAATAATCAGCAATATGATTCGCGACAAGGTGTTTTGATTCTGCCTCTACTCTGTCTTTATTTCGGGGTAAATTGTAGAAACATTGCGGCGAGAAGCTGTAGTTGTTCGCTTGTTGGCCTTCTCAAACGTGTCGACGATGCTATCAAAGGTTTGTTTCACTCTGAGACACTTGCCGTGTTTCGATTTCGGTAACTGGCTGCGTACGTCCAGGTACCTTGTCATCTTGGTCAGGAGATATGGACTATGTAAGTACTACATTCAACGCATAATGATATCAGCATCGTCAAGGCCTCATAGTGTTCCATGCTTACAGAATGTAGCATCATGCACGAAAGCGCAGGGATAACGAACGCAGTTGAAGCCCCAGGCAGAGCCAAGTGACTGCGGTTACTGCTGTACTGCCATAATGCCTATGCCAGTTAGTGCATTGAGCGCCATCCCTAGATACACGCTAACCTGGGGGCCGAGAGATAAGGTACCTACCTACTGCAAGCTTGGAGCTGAAGCTTGCAAGGGACGTCGTTCCCGTACAGCTCGTTATGCGCGTATAATTGAAAAGCCGCCTTAGCCTGCTCTCCGCAGGTACTTTCCCCCGGGCCGCATGCACAGCATCTCGCGCCGTACCCTCAAACTACGTAATCGGGGCTGTCCCAAGAGGCCCATCAGAGCAGGCGGAGAGCCGAAAAGGCGGGTCTGGACTCGCATGGTCACCTGCGTCGCTGCGAGTGCACGCGGACGGCAGAAAAAAAGGCCCGGCAGGTGGCATCGTGGGCGTCTTTCCCTCATTGCTCATGCCTCTTTTTTTGCCTCTTTGCCGCTAGCGACTCCAAACGCGGGGCCTGCTATGCCGCTTTCGGCGATTCTGCCGCCGCTGACCGTCCTCGCAACTCTCGCAACCTTGCAGCCGCCAGCCTCTTCCCGCTCTCTTCCTCGCTCTCGCTCCATGGCAGCTTTGGATTCCATTCTCAGCTCCGACCGCTAGTTGCCAACCGCCCTCTTCGTTTCTTCATCCGCCTGGCCTCTGCGCTTGTTTGTTTTGCAAGTCGTGTACTCGGACGATTTCTCCCGGACCGTTGAAGGAAAAGGAACCACAATCTTGGCCCCCGGTGCTGCAGAGAAGCAGCCCAGAGGATTTCCGGAATCTACTCCCCCATCTGACGAGACGCGGGCTCGATAGGTCGCCGCCATGACTGAGGTGTCGTCCACCAGGCTGTACCTGGGAAACCTCCCACGACATGGTCCATCTCCATTGCTCTTCCGATCCCCGTGGCTCCCACTAACTGGTTTCCGGCAGCTACCAAATCCGATGTCGAGGCTCACTTTGCGACCCACGGCACTGGAGAGATTACCGAAGTGAAGCTGATGAATGGCTTCGGCTTCATCGAGTATAAGGACGCAATGGATGCCCGTGACGTCGTCCCAGGTTCGCCCGCCCGTGTTTAGCCAAAGCATGCCGCGCGATCAATCATTGCTAACCATTCGCGCTTTGCTACCGTGGATTTAGCTTTTCGTATGTCATCGCCCGAACATCCTATCTACCTCCTGTCGTCCTCGTTTCGTCTCGCCGCTAACATTACAAATTCAGATGGATCCGATTTTATGGGAGAACGCCTTACTGTTCAATTTGCCCGTGGAACTCGACACCGCGAGGGCGGTATGGGACACGAGCGTGCTCCGCCGCGACCGCGTAGAACTCCTCACCGAATGCAGATTACGGGACTTCCGAATGATACCAGTTGGCAGGTCTGTTCCCTCTCCCAGTTTATTGCTCCTGGACTCCACGGGACTTGCGTGCCTTTTCCATCATCTACTTGGAGCTTTTTGGTTTGCTATGCCTTGCAACGGGCCGCCACATGTGCCCCGCATCGTCCTTCCCTCCCCCTTCGTCCTGGACTCGCGACTCCGGCCTGGCATCCCTGGTTCCTGACTTGATGGACATACTTCTTTTTTGGCTTTCCGATACGTGGACTTTACTCTCGAGGCTTTCCTCCGTGGCACCGACTTACGTGGACTTGCGAATAGGACCTGAAAGATTTCGCCCGTCAATCAAGCCTTGATGTGGTGTACTCTGAGACTGGCCGGGACTCTAATGGCCGAGGGTATGTTTGCATTCGACTCTTGTCATTTGCGACAGTCTGCTGACAGATGACGTTCTAGCTTTGTCGAGTTTGAGACTGCCGCAGATCTGAGAACAGCTATTGAAAAGCTGGATGGCCGCGAGTTCAAAGGAAGCCGCGTCCAGTGCCTCGTCGACGTAAGTTTTCAGGATGAATCATTCTGACCAATGGCCCTCGCTAGAACCGCTTGCTTACTCTTTGACGTTTCTAGACTCAACCCGACATGCCACCGCGAGACCGTGCCCGATCCCGCTCGCCAGGACGCCGGCCGTACCCGCCCCCAGCGTACGATAACTACGATCGCCGAGGAGGGCCTCACCGGGGCTACAGTCGCGAAGCACCTCCGGCATACAGTTATCGCGATCGAAGCCCTCGTCGCGAGTACTACGATGACAGGGCTCCGCGCTATCGATCGCCCCCTCGACGACCGGTGGAGGACTACCCGCCGCCTCGAGGACGCTATGAAGAGCCTTACCGACGGGATTACCCGCCACCTGCCGACCCTTACGCGAATGGTGGCCGACCTACGTATGATCGACCTCCAAGGGACTTTCCTCCAAGGGAGCCGGCATACCCCAGAGAGGGAGGGTATGCGCGTGACTACGATCGTGGCGGGCGCTACTGGTAAATCTGATTCTCTACTCTCTCTCTTCTTTGAGCCCACGTCATACAGCTCTCTTACTCTCCTTCCCCACCGCCCGTTCCTACGTGTCTGTATCACACATGCGCTCGCTATCTTAGCGGAACTGGCCTTGACCTAAGGTGATAGATTACCTCGCGCCGATGCCTCGGCCCGGAATGGCTGGTCACATAGCCTAAGGAGGCAGGTCTTGCAGGTTTGTATCTTATGCGGGCGGTGGTGGGAGATCTTACTTTTTTGCAATTTATCGATGGGTCGAGCAGCCTGCTATTTGCTATCTCGATAGGAATGAATACCGGAGGAAGAAAACTAGGGCTGAGGCTCTTGATGAGAACAATGACCATGGGCCTGCCAAAACCGACGGTAGAGGGAACGTCCCGGAACACATGATATCACTTAGGAGGCAAGAAGAGCCTGGCTGTACGATGTGACGGGACTACGCACGGATTTACTCGGTCTTTGTTCATCTTGTACTTGATGCGTTTTATTTCTTTATCCTCATTTTACTTGACATTTGCAACGGAGATATGTCGAATCACACACGTGCCATTGAACATTACATGACTCAAAAAGAAAAGGTTAATTCCGGAAAGAACTGTGGAGAAACGTGATAAACACCGCAGATGCAGTACAGACAATTGTATCAACGAAATTTCCAAAAAGGGGGTTTGATCGCTATTGGCGTCATCCAAACCCAACTTGCGCCGCGGTTCTGTAGTACTCACAAGACGCACATCTCCTCTCACCAATTGCTCCCGTCTATGCCGATGGAAGTCGAGTCTTTTCCAAGAATAGGCGTCGGAAGCCGAGCCACAAAAGCAGACATGTCGAAGATGTCTATTCCAACCTAGACCGTCTTCTTCCACTGGGTATAGACGCCGATCAAGCTGCTGACGGTTCCAGCCAGGCCGACGAAGCCGTCGTCGAAGCCAGCCCAGCCGAGGGCGGCGGAGGGAACGGTCAGGTCGCAGACGTCGGAGATGAGTTGAAGATGGCTGGCGGCTCGCTCCCTGATTATACATGTCAGTCCAAGTTCTTATTAGGGTTATAACTCCGAGACTCACTTGAGGATGCGCTTGCTCTCGACGACGCCCTCGCCGTCCTTGCGGTCAATCTTTGCCTCGCGCTGCTTGAGGCGATACAGCGTGTAGGCCTGCGCGGCGATGCTAAAGACGAGCCCCATGGCCCAGCACCGGTACGCATGCTGCTGCAGCGTCTGCGCATGGCGCCACTTGCGAATACCCGCGGCGTCGCCCACGGTCAGGGCGTCAAAGGTGAGGTACCCGGCGTAGCCCAGCTGCCGGCCGACGGTGGCGTAGCGCAAGAAGGGCTCGACGGCCTTTGCGTCGGCGGCCTGCGCGGCGGCGCGGAGGTGCTCGACGTTCTTGCCGACGCGCATGACCTTGCGGACGAGGCCAAACTGCTTCTTGATGGCGTTCCAGGGGGCCATCTGCGAGGGGGAGCCGTTGGTGCGGAGCAGGTACCAGGCGTAGAAGCGGGCAAAGTACTGCAGCGTGCGGAGGAGCTTGTCGCGGCCGACGGTGGTGGCGACGAAGCGCAGGTAATGGGCCACCGTTGGGTGGTAGACGAGGGTGTCGACGACCATTGTTGTTTGCGTGGTGTTTTTGTGTGTTTTAGTTTTGGTGATTTGGTGATGGTGTTGGATAGTTTGGAGGAAGTGGTCTGCTTGGAGACGTATGTATCAAGTTTGTTGTTGGGTGGTTGGCCTGGTTAGAGGTGGCACGCGCTCATCGGAGGGGAATCGTCCGCTTCGTCGTCGGTTGGAGTTTCGGTATGGATATCCGCCTCAATGACGTCTCTTGTTCCTTTCACCTGAGAAATAAAGTAAGTTAACAAAAGAAATGAAGCCGCAGTCGTCAAACCGTCAAGTCCGGTGAAAGGGTCTCCACAGACGACAGGAAAGTGAGGAGGAGGAAGGAAAAGAGACGCGAGAGAGTCTTACATTGATTTAGCCGCGATTTCGGGCTGTCACTCGAGTAAGACGACAAAGTCTCCCAACACCCAAAGCCGACGGCAGATCGAGTTGGTGTGGTTGTCTGTCTGTCTCTGGAGACATGCCGAGGTAACTTTGGCCCGTTGGACTCCCCACAATTTCTTCGGGGGCCTGGAGAAGGGAAGAAGCTGGAGAAGGCTTGAGAGGGTTGAACGCTGGGGTAGAGGTGAGGTTCTGCCGGACTAGACCCGAGAGCTCAAGGCATGAACGCCATTTGCACGTGAAGAAAGAGAGTTTTGCTTATGTAACCCCTATGACGGCAGTTCTAACTGCCGCCACCTTATGTAATCATGCCATCATCGACCTCAGAGCCGGCAATACCCCGGAAAACAGCCAAGCTCCCCACATCGGATGCCTTACCTAACCATTACCCCATCGAGGCCCGGAACTCCCTCGGCACTCCTTCCCCCAATTCTCGTTCCCGAGCTGCAGCAGACCCGCTCACGTGGGCGCCTCCCAATCGGGCAACACACTGCTTAGCTTCTCGTCTTGTCTCTTTGGCTCCCGGGAAATCCTCTTGGACTTATAACCTACGATGCCCTTCGGAAGGGCTTTGGTTACCAATAGCAGAAAGCAACGGGCTGAGCCGGACCCTGTTCCCTTATTAGTGAAGACCAGAAGTGAAGAATTACTCAGGGGGTAGAAGAGTGCAAGCTGCAGAAAAGCTCCCCTCATCCGGCGATTGCCGTAGCTCTACCCCGAGTCTTCCAGATCCCGGGTCCCGTTCGGTATAGTCGGTTATATCTGCCTGCTTTTCTCGCTTCACGTTGACTCGCCGTTTGCTCAATGCTTGATAATGTCCCCCCGTCTTTCCCCTGTCTGTTCTCTCTGATCAAGGGGGACCAAGCAGTTAGAGAGCCTAGAGTAGCCGTCCGTGAATGAGCGCGTCCCTGCGCACAAGCCCATCAAGTCTAGGCCCGGCCGGAAGGACACCCAGCTTTTCCGCGTCGTGTGATCACAAAGCTATTATCTCGTAATCAAATCCAAATCTTTCTCTCCTTTCCTCTTTTCTTTCCCCCCTTATTATCCTCCGTCTTCCCTCTCGTATTTATATATCTGTGGGAGTTATCAGGAGACCGACCTTCTCCAACAAGGCACAGAAAAAAACCCCACGATACCCCGCGTCATCGCTCCATATTCCCGACCCAGCGCAGAGGCCCAGTGTTAGCAAGGTCACTTACACCACAATTACGAACGCGAACCACCTTTTCTTCTGTCTCCAACTGACCTCCCCCCCATATCTTTCTCAACTTTTCTTCAAACTCAATTCTTCTTTTCTCCTTCATACCAATTCCCCCAACTTGAAACCTCCTACGACCTTCAATTGAAGTATTTGATACCCCAGTCAGAACCTCCAAGAAGCTTGTCACAAGCCATAGAACGAAGCTCTCCAACTCTCTCTCATTACATCATAACCGCCACCATGACCGACACGGGCGAAAAAGTCAACACGCACATCATCACCCTCACCCGGTTCCTCACCGAAGAGCAGATTAAGCATAAAGAAGCCACCGGAGACTTTACGTATGTCTTAACCATCAATATTCTCATGTTCACTCCAAGGAAAAGAAACAAAAAATCAGGACAAAACACACACTATCAAGAGACACACAAGGCTAACACACACGCTTCTTCTTTCAAGACTCCTCTGCCATGCCCTCCAATACTCCTTCAAGTCCATCGCCTACTACATCCGCCGCGCCACCCTCGTCAACCTGACCGGCCTCGCCGGCTCCTCCAACGTCACGGGCGACGACCAGAAGAAGCTCGACGTCATCTCCAACGACCTCTTCATCGAGGCCATGCGCTCCTGCGGCAAAGTCGCCATGCTCGTCTCCGAAGAAGAGGAAAAGGAAATCCACTTTGACCAGGCCCTCGGCGCGCGCTACATCGTCTCGTGCGACCCCATCGACGGCTCGTCCAACCTCGACGCCGGCGTCTCCGTCGGCACAATCTTCGCCATCCACAAGATCCCCGACGGCGTCGACGTCGCCCGCAAGGAGCACATCCTAAAGGCCGGCACCGAGCTCGTCGCCGCCGGCTTCACAATGTACGGCGCCTCCGCACAGCTCGTCATGACCATCAAGGGCAGCACCGTCAACGGCTTCACCCTCGACAACGGCATCGGCGAGTTCATCCTCACGCACCCCGACATGCGCATCCCCCGCTCGCGCCACATCTACTCCGTCAACGAGGGCAACTCGCTCTACTGGGAGGACCACACCGTCAACTACTTCAACTCCCTCAAGCAGGCCCAGGAGGACGGCAAGCCCTACAGCGCGCGTTACATCGGCAGCATGGTGGCCGACGCCTACCGGACGCTTCTCTACGGAGGCATCTTTGCCTACCCGGCGGACAAGAAGAGCCCCAAGGGCAAGCTTCGTATCCTCTATGAGTGCGCACCCATGGCCATGGTGTTTGAGAATGGTGAGTTTGCCAACCAGTTCCCTTATCCTTGACATCCTCTGTTGTCAATCCCAGTGGAAGCTAACTTTGACATGTGACAGCCGGTGGCCAAGCCGTTGATAGCAACATGAACAGAATGCTCGAGGTGGTACCAGAGCACATTCACGATCGGTCAGGCATCTTCTTGGGTAGCTATGACGAGATTGAAAAGGTCAAATCCTTCTACAAATAACCCACGCAAAAGTTTTGGATGGAAAGGGGGGTTGGTGTGAAGGATGTGAACGCATAGCAGGAGAATTGCATCATGGCCCATCGATATGTACCAAGTATGACCTCTATGAGACCTTCGTCCCTACGGATCGAAGCTCAAGCACATAAACCCTCGAATATATAAACATGACTTATAAAGCCATCGTTGTCTCACTGTCACAAGAGCAATTGTGGGAGAAGGAAAAGCTTACCCCAGGCTCCAAAGCTTGAGAATCAGCTTCGGCGTGCTATTCTCCCATGCTTGATAATCCTTTCAAGCTGCGTACCGTCCGTATACTTTGCCTCAGAGGGGTACGCGAAACAGGCTCAACAGGAAACCGGTAGATGAATACCAGGCGACGACGTTGGCAGTGGCAGTAACAGCGGTGAGATCGGTCCAAAGGATGAATTTCTGCGGGAGATTCCGCTGTCAATCGTTACCGTCAGTCATTTGCTCTATGAGTATCGCAAAGTCTTTCCGTCAGGGGAACAGGAGGGAGGGGGCGTCCAAGTTGTTGACTAAACGGAGAGCGTCTATAGGTGAGACGAGAGATGTGCCTCTCTGACAATATGCCGCTGGCCATGAAATCCTCATCATGTAGCTTGAGTTGCTGTTTTCATCGCCACTTGCTCTTCCGCACATCAAGCAATAGCTTCATATCAGAAGTCGGCATGCCATAGTGATAAGACCAATCATATCCATGGCGATAGCCACAGGTAGGGCAGAAGCCAACACAGGCCCAGCACGGAAGTCGGAGCATACATCAGCTCGAGCGACACCCAGCAAGCCTAGAAGAAACAGGTTCGAAGGAAGCAAGCGGGCCTGTGGCGGATGGAATCGAATCTGGAACCACGGTCAGTGATGAAGATGCGGTACAAGGCAAAGGAGCCAACTGTGTATCCGGTGGTGTAAGAGCAACTAGCTTCGGCCTCTCTTCGTCCAGATAGATCTGAAGGAGACAGTGCGTGTGCCTGTTCTGATCTTTAATACATTTTGACACAGGAGAAAATGCCGAGTCGCCATCCCGATTACTCGGCTTTGATGGGCCCGGGATTAAATGGACATTTGCGGAGAGAGAGCTCAAGAGAGCTCACGCCGCATCTGCCCACATAAGCTGTCATTCCCATATCTCACCACGAGCATTCCCGGAGCGACATCCGCACCCGCACCACCACTCGACCCTGCGCCAGTCAGCACGTCAAGCAAGCAGGCCAAGCCCCAGGAAGCTTCCTCCCGCCCAAGCTCGTGGCCATAAGCACCAGCGGCGACCACCAGTACCAGCAGCTCGGAGCTCGCAGCGCCCGGGGAGATAAACGCTTAGCGCGCCTCCCGACAGCCAGTAAAGCTGTGGTCGCGGACCCGGAGATGTCAGAGTAGCGCTCCGTTCCGGGGCGGAGCCTGAGGAGCATCGCGATGAGTAGCCGTAGGAGGGTGGAGGGCGGTGGCGATGCAAGGGGGCTATGGAGCGCAGGAGGAGGGGAGTGTGTTGAATCGGCGAGGAGGAGCTCGAGGTCGAGGACGCGTCGTGGCTGCTGATCAAGGGCGATTGGAATCTGACTGTATGGTGTGGTGAATGAGGTGTAACCGTTGAGATTGAAGCTGTAGTGGTGGTAAGAATTTCAAGACGACGGTCGAACTGTGTCTCTTGAAGATGCGAGAAATCGAGATGCATATTGGGCTGAGTGAAAACGTGAGGGAGTTGAAAACTTGGTCAAATCTGGTTATTCAGTACAGGGCTCCAATGGGAACATACGGAAAGAACGCATGCTGATTGCTTCAGAGGCTCGTTTGGGAAGGAAGCTCGGTTGTGCTGAAACGGTGACGACATCGATGCCACTGGCGCTGTGATGCAGCTGCGAGAAGCTCTTCGCACATCTCTGTCACTCGCAGTGTAAACTTATCGTCCAAATAATCGATCAGCACTGAGAGCAAGGGATTTGATTTCCTGAAAGTAAAACAATTGATATCATGAGTTTTGAATCAGTTGCCCATCCGTCCAAGTTGTCGTAAGCCGTATTATTCGACAACATGCCCTCAAATACATGGATTCATCACCTCATCGAACATCATTACCACTCCCTTGTAGCAAACTCGCTCAGACCAAACCACAAAGTAACCGTCGAAGCCAAACCCGTCGACGACTCTGCAACTTCTTCCCCGCCGCAGCCTCAGCACCAGCCTTCAGATCGTCCTCTTCCTCGTCCCCCTGTTCTTCTGCTGCTTCTGCCGGTCTACCGTCTGAAATCTCTCTCCACGCGGCAATGGCATGGAAGTCGATGGAGAAATCACCATCTTGCTCATCAAAGAAACTAGTCGAGCATCTCATGTCAATAAACTGAATCTTCACAAACGCCCAACACACAATATGGAAATGCAAATCTGGGTGGGTTCTTTCTCACCTTCGCATCATCAGACCAACTCTCTTGATATGCGCCAGATCCAGCGGCTTCGCGTCCGGCTTCGGCCTCCCCCGATAGGTCGGCTTGAACGCACTCCACGGCAGATAGACCTTCTTCATATCGTACTGAGATCCCTCCTGGGATACCTTGAAAACCGCCTCCCAGCTGATGCCCGCCTCCTGCCGCCCATCATCCCTCCGCGGCGGTATCTCGTCCTTGAGCGTCAGCGCATATCGCTTCTCGTCGGCCTGGGCCACCGACACGACGATGCCGTCGTACGCAGACAGGTCCCAGTCCAGCACGCCCAGGCTGTGCTGCGATGCGAAGCCGGCACCGCCCAGCGTCTTGGTGTCGAGATGGCCGTAGAAGCGGGCCCTCTCGGGATTCACCACGAAGAGGTGGGACTTGCTGGCGCCTCCGCGGACTCGATCGTCTGAAGTGACCCATAGCAAGGAATCCCATGGTCTTTTGTCGATGAGTTGAGGCCCTCCCAAAAGGGAGAGCAGATGTCAGTTAGCCACAGGTTGCTCTCTCATCTTTGCCATGCTTGTTGCCTCCATGGCCTCATCAACTTCCTCCATCTTGCCCCAGTCATACAATGCTCGGTAAGGGGCAACATGGAATATTCCACAACAAAACGAAGCACAACAAGCAGCAAGCCAAAAGCCATCCATCTCGGTCTAGATTCCCGGTGACCATTTGACTCATACCCGATCCAGGCAGTCATCAAAGCTAGGGAGGGGGCGATAGGGCTGTCACAGTGTGCATATCACAAAGAGGGGAGACAGCGAGGGGTGAGAACAACAACAAGACATAAGAAGCCAGTTCGCGGGCAAGTAAGACATGGATACAAGAGCGGATAGAAGCGAAACAAGCTCATCGAGGAAGGGGGGGAGGTGTTGTTCTTACTGGTCTCCACCATACAGATAGAGCAGCTGTTCCCAGCTACTGCTAGCAGTCATGGCGTGCATCGTGGGCTCAGCAGATAGGGCGCGCGGCGGCGGTTCTTTCGGGTTTCAGAGTAATAGTGAAAGACAAACCCGTTGTCTCTCTGGAATTATTAATCGAGGATAAAACGCAACGGCCAAGCAATTTGAGACAAAAGCTTCCCAGGGCCAAGAAAGGTTGTCGGGGTCAATTGCAAAAGGGCTGGTGGTAGCCTCGCCAGCGGTAGCCTTGTTTGGTCAAGGTTGCAGCAAGCAACTTAAGCTGCTTAGGTACTACAAAAACTGACTAAGGTAGAGTTTCTGCGCTCGGCTAAGGCTAGGCATGTGATGTGTCGCACGGAGCCTCCGATCGGGGGCGCGGCCGCTGCGCACGGAGGAAGAATACTCCGGGGCAGCCCTCATCATTATGCTCGAGCTCGGGATTTTTATCTGCGTGTAAAGTCCATCCATCCATCCATCACGGAGCCCCGAGAGATGCTTGTACTGTACCAAGTCATGGTAGCATGGGCACTACCAGGTTCCCATTGTTGTAGGCAGCCAGGCTGGGGACGGAGGGCGGACGACCGATGGGACGGACGACCGACGGACGGACGACGGGGCGACGGAGAATGGCCCCAGAAAGCTGTTCGACAGGAAGTAAGGTAAAGTCCGAGCAAGCCACCGAACCACATGCCAGAACACGCCAGGGAGGAATAGTAAATGAGGGCAAAAAACATAAATAAATAGCACCAGAGGGATGCCAAATCATAGTCGCGCGAGCTCAACCGAGCGCCTCCATTCCCACGTGCTTGATGGGTGACGAGCGTGGCGGCTGGGGGCCACCATCCACGACCGCTATCAAAGTTGGTGTTCAGGTTTAGAAGCAAAGGAAGCAAGGAAAGAAGCAAGTCGAGAAGAAGCCATGGCGGAAGATTTTCCAGCCCTTCCGAGTGATGATAAAGAGGCAGTGGGAATGGTAATAACACCGGCAACTCATGGAGCAGTAGCCAGAAAGGGAAAAAATAGACAGAATGAGAAGAACCAACCATTCTCACATCACCAGTTCAACGGACCATACAGTATCACGTTTCACGTAATTACGAAATGAGATACCTACCTGTATCCGATCAAATGAAGAACAATGATGGCGACAGCTACAGAGGAACTGGTTTGCGAAAGCTCCGCTCTTCCGACCAGACCCTCAAAAGGTCTCCCCGCGAAAACCTTCCGCAAGGGGAAAGGAGCTATAGTTGTAGAATGACATAAAACGACCTAGGTAAATCAGAATAAAAA
This sequence comes from Trichoderma gracile, assembly GCA_020002365.1. Classification (NCBI taxonomy): domain Eukaryota; kingdom Fungi; phylum Ascomycota; class Sordariomycetes; order Hypocreales; family Hypocreaceae; genus Trichoderma; species Trichoderma gracile. Next base: position 2,134,651 of record JAINEY010000006.1, read on the forward strand.
CCACAAGCAAAGGGCACCAGAAAAAGCAACGGGCCTTCGCTTGCGCACCAAGCGCCGGGCGCATGTGGCGCTACTATTTTTACCGCTGCGGCCGCATCCCCCAGCGCACATAGCGGCAGCGGCACTCACATCTCTCTGCCCCTCAAGCCTTGTCTCTCTCGTAGGTACATAGAGAGAGTTGGTGGGTGGTGTGCGTGTGCATTGTGTGGTGGTGGTGCCTCGTCCACATGGCAGTCGGGCTGTGAATTTCCCGCCTAAAAGCCATCGCTTCGGCAAGCATGGCCGGCTTGTCCGTCCGGTTGGTAATTAGGCCTGGGAAGCTCAGAGCTGTCGACCTTGCTATTTGAAATCACGCTCTGCTGGCGTACCAGGCTATGTAATCGCTCTGCTGGCGTACCAGGCTATGTAATCAGGCGTATCTACGTAATCAAACTCGAGAGAGAGGCAAGCTTGTGATTGTTAAGAACAATGTATTGTTTTTTTGTTGTATTGAGCACGCTTCTAGTGCCCAGTCCGGCAAAGTATGCCGGCGAGGATATCTAGTAAATCATTCCAAAGAGGAAGGAAGAACAAAGAAAAGAGAACAAAGGGAAAAAGCTATATCCAACAGACCTGTGCTTCAGCAACCAGGTGAAAAGAGTTACATGTACCCAAAAGACCAAGCCAGATGAGATGCTCATCACATCGATCCGTTGCTCCTTGGAACGCCCGCCAACCAACCCAGCCCATCTCCCAGGTCATCCCAACTTCCACTTCTCGTGAAAGGATAAAAAAAGATGGTAACACAAAAGTATCGAAGAAGTGGTAACACCAAAGTAATTTGAGCTCAACCAAAGCTCCCCAAGAAGAAATGAACGAGACCCACAATCGCCATGCTAAATCGTCCTCATGAAAAACCCATTGCCCACTGGTCGTGTGCTGTAAGCCCCCTGCGTAGAACCAGAAATCATTTTTTCGTGATACCAAATCACCGCCTACGGCAGGTGGAAGTGGTGGAGGGGGAGGATTGAAGAACTTGTTGTGTTGTGACAAGTGCATATATGTACGTCGGAGTGTAGATGACGGGGGAATAAGGAGAAAATGAATTTCTGGTCTTTTTTTGTGTTTTTTTTTTGTTTGTTTTTTGTATTTTTTTGGTTGCATTCATGCATCTTGTTGCTCAGTGCTGGTGCTGGATCAGGGCAGGAGATCCGGGCATGGACAGCGGGGTGGTGGGATACTCAAAGCTCGTCTCAGAGCACGAGGTCGAGTGGTCATATGAGTGCGACAGAGGAGGAGTCTGTGGCATTCAGAATCAGCAACGCAGATCCCGAGAGTAGGAGAGATGCCTGGCCGAACTCACCAGAGGGTTGGACGGGTCGTAGGGAGTGGGCATTCCCATGTCGTGAGTCGGCATGAAGCCGTAGCCAATGTAGGGGCTGATGACGTTGTCGGGATACAGCTCGCGCTTGATGGGCTCGCTGTAGTGGCTCAGAGGCGGCAGTGACGCGGGCATGGCAGTGGCGGTCAGGTAGTTGGGGTAGGCCTCAGAGGTGGTCATGGTGGGATAGGCGTGGGCAGATCCGTAGGGGTTGATGAGCAGCTCGTCGGGAGCCGGGTAGGTTGTGTAGGAGAAGACGGGCGGCGTGTTGGAGCGCTCGCGCTCGTCGTGGTGGTGGTAGGCGGGAGGAGCAAAGGCCAGCTCCTCGTGCGACTCCATGGGAGGAGTGAACTGACCCTGGGACACGATGGCCTTGGGAGGCGTCGGGAGGCGGACGGGAGCAGGCTGGTGAGCCTTGTGTGCCTTGGAGATGGACTGGCGCTTGGTGACCTTGCTGGGGCTGGCGGTGCTCTGCACCGGCGAAGGCTGCTTCTCAGCATCGCCCTCCTCAGAACCAGCGCGGCGCTCAAGGTCCTCCAGACGGCGCTTAAGCTTCTTGCCTGCAAGAGTGAGAATGTTAGAAGTCGGTCCTGTGAAAGCCTATGCTCCCTATTCCGCGCAGAGGACTTGAGACATACGGTAGTTGCGCTGAGCAATGCGGTTCTGTATCCTCCTGCGCTCGGCAAGGTCTGAGATCTTGGTCCAGTCCTCGTCGGGGTGGGCAGAGCTGCTGAAGGCGCTGCTGGTGCCGTGGTTGGAGCAGTGCCTGGGAGGAGGGGGAGCCGGTGCCGGGACTGCGGCGTAGGCGTAAGGGTGTTGTTGTGAGATGGCGTACATGGCCATTGTGACTGGTTGTGGTGGTGATGAGGTTGTTTGGCGTTTGTTTGGAGCTGATGTGCTGTATAGACAGTCGTCGACCCAAGCTGTGATGGGAGGGGTGACGATGAAGGAAGCGAGGCGGTCTCTGTTTGGTGGTATGGTCTGTGTAAAGAGAAGAGATGACCAGGTCGCAAAGAGGCTCTCGCTTAGATGATGTTGTGCTGAAGAGAAGAGATGGGGTGGAAGATTGGGATGATGGAGATGAGGCCGATTGGTATTATATAGACAGATGGGAGTCTGAGCAGTTGCTGGATCGGAATGGGCATGACGGGCTGGAGCAGATGGGAGGATGACGCCAGTTAAATACTAGATCCTCACTTATCGGTGGTCGAGAGCTCAGTGTGTGAGTGTGTGGTGTGTGTCTCTCTCTGGAGACCCTGGACGGACGCTGCAGGGCTGCATGGGCTCTGGGAGCCCAGCAAGGCTTGTGATATGTAATTAGCGTAGCTGTGAAGTCTCGCGAGGTGTAGGAGCGTGTGAGCAGTACCGTAGGGCGTGCGGCAGGCATTGCGGCGTGCGGCATCAAGCGTGGAGTGAGGCGTGAAGGCGTGAGGCTCGAGGCTCGAGGCGTGCACAAGCCGTGACAGGCCCATCCCGTCCCTCGAGCATGGCCCGATCGGTGCCCTGGGGGAGTGGTCGTAGCGGAGGTACGAGGCCCTGCCGCGCTCCTGGGCTGGATCTGGCTGTGTCTGCTAGGCCTGGGCGCTGCGGCAGGGGGAGGTTTGGGAGGGGAGTGTGCCCTGGAAGCCGTGGGCGCTCGTGTACCTTGGCGTATCCCGTCCAGGGGGTCCGGAGGGGTGAAGCCAGCAGCCAGCAAGGCCAGGACGTCGTAGGCGATGGTGTGGGAGGTTCTGCAGGCTGCGTGCGAGTGGGATGAAGCGGATAGAGCGGGGGGGAGAGCCCAGAGTGTCGGGGGGGTGGCGCTGCCGCCTTTCGGGAGGCGTGACGGTAGACACTGGACTGCACTTGCCAGAAGGTACCTGGGTACAGGGCAGAGGCAGAGCAAGAAGGCAGGGACTCCCGGGCGGTACTTTCTTTAGTGCCAGTGCTGGGCCCCCTTCGCCCATCCGGGCCTAGCGCCGCACGCACCAAGAGGTACCTTTCTAATTGTAGCACACATGGCGTGGGCTGGCTTCAAATTTGCCCGGTTTTTCGCAGGCACGTCGAATCCACCGCATCCAGAGCCCCATCCGGCAGGCATTCATCCCTTGCGGCCACTGCCACAGCATCCGCTGCTCGTGTCTGTCTGTCTGTCTGTCTGTCTTCGAGTTACTCGTGTGCTGATGAGCGTGCCGAGCTCTGGATGATTAGCAGGATGCGACAGCCGGGGGGGGCTCCAGGCCGTGCGCCGGGACAACTGGGCTCGTCTCTCCGCCCTCACCTCACGCCCGGCAATAACCCGCTGACGACGGACGGCTTCGCACGCCTCGAAATTGCACGGCCATCGACGGACGCCGCTTCGCAACTCGCAGATTTGTCCACAGGGCAGAGACCCAAGAGAGACGAGACCGGGCCGGGTCCGCCCTTTCACAAGCATGATGCGCTGGTTGAAAGCTGCAACTCGCGGTATGGCATTCGACGGCAGGACTGTCGGTCTGGCTAGGTTGCGGCACGCAAGGTACAAGTGGCAGGACTAGGGATGCAGAGCCAGCGCTGGCAGTTGTCTGCGATGCCTGGGCTGGGACCGACGCAAGAGCCGTCGTCGTCATAGGGCTGCGCTGACAGGCCATGGCATGGGCTCTGCTGCCATTCGGTGCTATGGATGCTTGCTTCGACCAGTGCTCATGGTCCTGCTAATGAGAATGCCAGCCAACCAATCTGCTAGTCTGTGGCACACACACACACACACACACCCAACTGCCTCGACCTCGTTGAATCTCATCCTTCTCCTGAGTGCGACCTACATTGGTAGCGCTGCTACTCAGCACCTGCTTAGGCCCAAGCCATCTGCTGTCTTCCTCCCTTAGCCGCGGGCCTTCTAGACGTCGAAGACGTTGCATTCGAAACATTGCGCCCAGAAAGGAACATGGAACACGTCCACGGCTAAGGCACCCGCCCATTCCTGCGGTGCTGGTGACTGCGTAGAAGGATCTCGGACGAAATCGCATCTGGCCATCCCGCGCCTCGCATTGGCCAATCCCGCCTTTGGGAGGAAGGGCATGCCGCCACCCCTTTCATCCCAAATTTGTATGCGAGTTGGTGCTTGGGGCGGACCTTTTGCCGGCGGCCTTCCTCCGACCGGATGCCCGAAGAAGTTGGAGAAAATGGCCGCTCCTGTTCTTCTGCTTTTGCTTGGGGTGTCCCTTGCCTGTTGGCCGCGCCATTTGAGCACGTTTCCTTTGTCTGCATGGTCTCGGGCTTCATGATTTGCGTTTCGACGACAGCCCGCTGTGGCACGCACGCACGCAAAAGACAAAAGCCAACCGGCGCCGGCTGCTGCCCTTGGGTCTCAACCGTCTTGCCTCTGCTTTAGGCGTTCAACCGGATATCGGTAAAATCGGCAAAGCAGGACCGGTGCCAACGGGATACTGTGCTCCATTTCGACCTCACCTTGTCCGAGTTGTCTTCATACTTCTGCTGTAAACCCCGTGGCTGCTGTGCATCCCGCATGTACATCGTACGAGTACGTAGCGCCTACAGTACCTTTGCTGGACTTCTGCATGGATCTCGTCGTTTGCCGTCTTTCGCCGCCTCGGAATTTGCGTCTCCCAGCTGTGTCCGCTGCTCAACCCGAGTCAACAGAATTGGGGCTCTCCATGCCGCCCGAATCGGCCAACTGGGGAGGCGCGTCGTGGCTCCGATGCGGCGGCCCCCCTTACAATCTTGTTCCCTGTCAGTGCACACAGCGTCCCGCCCAGAGGTTCGTTTGCCCATGACTCGACACAGCTCCCAAAACAGCGGCAGCACGAGTCTTGTTCGGTTTCTGCCTGCATCGTGAGCCTCTGGTCCAAGACAGAGCACCGAGACGAGTCTACAAGTAATGGATGTGTTTGATTATTTTGTATGATGAGTTTTTCCGTGTGATATCTCATCTAACTAGTAGGTGGATGCCGCGTAAATTGCCAGCAACAATCTTGAGGAGCTTCGTATCGAATGGCCGCCTCTCCGTGCGAGACGGCCAGAAAGCCAAGACTTCGCAATAATCTCCTCAATCAACTCAAATCACACCCATCACATCGCCCGCCGCCCCCCCCCCCCCAGCGCGAACCGGACGGAACTTGTCTGCTCCGCGCCTCCCAATGGATATCGCAACGGCCAACTTTTGCCGTGCCGGATCTGCTGGCTGTGGCAATTGGGGATGGGGATGGGGATGATGACCTGGGGAGAGCCCTGTCAGTCCTCACCTTCTACTGTACAGCGCTATACTCCCCTATCTAGGTTATTTCCCTCTTAAGGGGGGAGTTTGCAGAGTACTTCGTGTCTGCTGTCTCTCTCTCCCAACAAAAGATCCCGCGTTTGATGTCAAAAAAGCGTATTTCCGTACCTTAAGCTTGGGTAGTAAGGCGGTGGCGTTTCGCTGTAGGGCTCATATGATCGTCTCCGCCCGTAGGGCCAATGGCTCAAGCGGCACATCACGTCTGGGATAATCCCCCCTCTCTCTCTCATTCTCCCCTCACCTCCACTCTTCAGTAGTTCTTCGCTGTGTGTCCAAGATATATTACCGGACGGACGTAACTTTTTTGAGGCTTGCGGCATCAGGGAATAAAAGAGGCCAAACGTGGAGAAAACGGGCGTGCGTTGTGTGGTTCCTTGGGAAACGGATATCGCTACGAAGAGGACCACAGAGATATCCGAAACGGTACAAAGCGGCATCAGCAAACACCCGACAATACACGTGCCAGGTTAAGGTACTTTTTGTTTCTTTTCGACGATGGCAGCTACTAAAACTGAAATACCGAATATGGGCAAATATACTATAACTACACTAAAGAGAATAGGCACTTACTACCGTACTGTACATGTAATCAAGAAGCACAAGGGATAACGCCCCCTTGGCGGCGTGGCGTCTCTTTCATCCCGAGACAACGGCCGACGTCAAATGAGAGCGCGCGGACGGCCAAGCCATGGCGCGGCTCATGACAGGCGAAGCGTGGCCAGAACGTCAACGGCGAGCGGAAAGCAAAAAAAAACATGGTGTGGGCAGGGCAGGATATAGCCTCGTAGGGCTTGGGAAGCCACTTTAAAACATGCTGTAGGAACTACTACTACTATCGTGCTATACTGCACGAAGCAAAGCGTCGACTCACACACGGCCCCCCGGCTGTCGCCTGAGGCGGGAGGTGGGAAGGAAGAAGTCGAAGATAGGCATGAGTGAGAGAAGAGAAAGACACCAAGGAATGGGGAAGAGGGGAGCAACGATCGTACGGTACTGTGTGCTTTTTGGTAGCACTGCCCGCTTTACCCCAATACTATCTCAAATCATTTGCTTCCCCCTCCTCTCCGCCCCCCATGTTCATGACTCTGTCTCTCTGTAGTGGCCTTCTTGTTCGCTTGTTTTGTCTGTAAAGAGGCAGGCGATCCCAGACTACAAACCGGCCAGACTAGCAGCGACAGCCAGCAAAGAAAGCAGAGCTTCATTCTCACCCTCTGACCTTTTGAGAGGGGGCGTGTGTAGACCACCTCGAACCGCGCTTCCTCTGGATCCAAGCCAAAAAAGAACAACCAGCTAGAAAGCTTCCAAGGGATCGGGAGGGCTGGTTGGCTCAGCCTTCACCGGAGACTCGCTCTGCCGGCAGGCGGTGTCCCCTTCTTTACCCATCTCTCTCTCTCACACACACAGACCCAAGACCCTTTTACCTCCTCCTCCTTGTCGTTCGCTTTCGCACAGAACAGAACTCTGGCGGCGCCACCAAGGAGGTTGAATTCAGCCTAACTCGTGGCATCAACGTGCTTGTGTAAGGGCAGCTATTTTTGGCCGCCCATGACGCCCATCTTTTTTTTTCCATCCATAGCTTGACCCATGTCGCGTCTCCTCCCTCTCTCTGCCTGTGACGTGGGGGAAAGGCCGCTGTGATTGGACACCTTGTTCGGCACAGCAAAAGATGCGACCTGTTTCTTTCTCCAAGCCTCTTGTTCCCCATCTGCTCCGTACTAGCCTTTGGGACTTGGGGCCATCACCAAAACACCCCCTACCAAAGAAAATGAACCCTTGATACTCCATACGATCTGCTTCTCTTGCTTCTACTATTCCTGGTATGACCCAGCGGAACTAAAAGCCTTAGTACACTGTCGATATTGGGAACAGCGCGCATCCCGTTGGCCCTGTCGCCCATCTCTTCTCACCTTGTGGTGGCTTCTCATGTCTCATCCATTTCCATTCCCTCTCTCACACACACCCCCCCTTCACCTCAGAAAATAAAAAAGAGCCGCGGACAAGCGCCGAAGCAAAACAACAAACACCCCCAAGGATCACGCCAGGACTGATTTTAACGCGCGGACAAGAGCTCCTCGTGTGCTTTCATGCTGCTCCTTGAGCTCTGCTCTTTTTTAGCTTCTTTCATAATCCGCCGAGTCTAAAAAGCAAGCGAGGTGGGAATAACTCAATGGCAATGGCTCATTGCCGGGCCCCCTTCATCTCTCCCCCCAAAAAGCTTCGCGGCTATTGCTGCTGCTGGTTGCTGACATCCGCGGCTTTTCTCTGATGATGATTGATGGTCCCGTCACGGTTCCTATGTATAGCATCTCTTTTGTGTTTCTCCTCCTCTGGAGATAGCTAGTAGTACATGCTCTTTAACCAAGGTAGCGGTTAAAGCTTGCGGTTACGGCAATCAAGCCATCGATATCACACATGGCACATCTCTGGCATCTGCCTGCCCACGATGGAGAGACTCCCTCCCTTACCCCCTTTGCCCCCCCTCCCATCCTTTGCCCTCTTCCTCCTCTCCCCCCGTTTACACACACCCAGAGGAGGGGGGAGAGGGCCCTTTCAATTTGCAGCACATGGCGATTTCCCTATGGCACTACCTGTCAGCGCCCAACCTAACCGTGCCGTCCCAACCCACACTTGCATTCGCGGCGTGCACAACGTGGTGTCTCTTCTGTCTCGTTTACAAGGCTGCCCGGGGGGGTTAACTTGGCGTCTGGCTTGTTGTCCACCTCTTTGCTACGATTCCCGGATGCGAGATGCGCGCTGTCTAAGCCGGTCCCGCGTTGCTGGATACAGTGACATGTAGTACACAGGGTCGTGTATCCTGACCTCGTGTGCAATCAAGCGCCCCTTCTCCCCCATTTCTCTTCCCGTCTGCTTTCCTGTTCGGCGAGTCGTGCGGCATGGAGACGCGCGGGGGACGCATTTTGCTGCGTTGTACGATACATCGCTTGTATCTTGCGTTGCGTACGTACATACAAGTATGTGTATGGAGCTCCTCATCTTGTTGCCCCAGAGAGCCCCCAATTAGATAGACAACGTATCTTGCTGCCTGCGCAGGTCAGGTGGTCTCCCACATGATACATGTACACACACATACACACAAGCGAAAAGCGAGGCGAGCTCCTACAATATTACCTGAAAGTTGCACCACGTAGGGTAGGCAGAGCGGCCAAACACAGAGGGCAAAAAAGCAGCGGCATGCAGGGCACAGTAGGTAAGGTAGGCAGGGGGGAAATGACCGGTGTAAGTGGCCAAGAAACCCGTTAAGGTCCGCCGGCGTTCAAAATTCCCCCGTTCTGGCCCTGCAAGGCCCCAGGAGGTGGTACATAGTTGATCAATTTCTTTTCCCTCAACCGGCATCTGCTACGCAGCTACTACAGAGAAACCTAGCGAGAGCACCAGAGTATCATGCCAGCGAGAAGCGCATACTAAAAGGAACATCCAGCATGAGAGCCCTACGGGACTTGTTCAAGTGCGCCAACGAAGCGGGATGAAGAGGGGGATGGATCCCCCAAGCAAGAAAGCAGAAACTCCACCAAAGGAGATGCTCGTGCAATCGGAATGCGGCTCCGCAGGGGGGCGAGAAGAAGAATAAGGAAATGATTCTCGTCTTTTTGAGTTCTTGTATGATTTTTGCCTCCAGAAAGCATAATGCCCATCAAAGACAAAACAGAATGGCAGGAGGCTGTTGAGGGGGAGGGTTTATGCCTGCGACAATCGATGCCATCTGGTGCAGCAGGGGGCGCTCGTGTTCTTTCCAGGCAACAAAGTACAGCCCGCCATCATTAGCACCGTCGTTCATGACGATAACCTTTTCGGAACAACGGATCTCTACTGTAAGGTACTTCTCTAAGAAGAAATACTACTACTCTCCATTCTCTCTTCTACTGTACTCTTGCCTGCACTCGTGGCTAAAAGGTGTGCCGTGCCGTGCCATGAGTGAGCAGAGAGATTCAGGCTGTTGGTCATCCCGCGGCGTCCCGGAAGCATCCAAGAGATCCCGGCCCCGGCACGAAATTGGCCGTCGCAAAGACAAAAAAGGACGAGGGCCAGAAGGGAGAGGCAGAGGGAGAGAGAAGAGACGGCAAGGGGGGAGAAACGGTGCCCATCTGCTATGTACACCGTACCTCAACCCGCAAGCGAATGCGGGGATAAATACAAGTTTGAACTACATGAGCTTACGCGTGGGACGAAGTACCTCTGCACAAATCGCAGCAGCATCACCGAGTAAGTGTAGCGGCGGCCTGTCCCTTGCCTCAACAAGGGTTCTAGATCACCGGTGACCTCGTGTGTCATGCCCTGCCCACCCCCAAAAAAAACCAAACCAAGAAGCTCAAGGGGAGGGCGGACTGGGGTGGGTTAATCCCCTCCCCCCCCAGCCAATGGGTCGTCTTCCCTAGCCGTCGGGACGCCATCTGCCACATGTCAACGTTCTGCCGAGCCTCCCTCTTCAGCCCTACTATCCCAACACTGTGGATAGGCAAAAGCCCGGTTGGTTCTCGTGCTTGTTGGCCCCCGACAAGAGGGTGAGAGGGGGGAGGGACAAATCTTATCCCTTGGATCTGGTTCGCCCTACGACAGAGGACTCCGCTGTGTGTGTGAGAACTCTCAGCTGCCTCTTTCTTACCACAAGCGGCCATAACATTCGGGATTGCAGTGCAGATTGCTGCATGCATGTGTTGGTTGAGTCCCTTTAGCTGGCGGTCTCAGTCTCCCGAGTCTAAAGAAAGCTCGCAACTAAAGAAACATGCAGGGCCATCGGAGTAAAACAAGACCAAAGGATATCCCCGGGGAAGAGAGCAATACCCGAAAAGGTACGGTGAACAAAAGTGTCGCCGAAGCGATGTTAGATTCCCGACTTTTCAACGCTGTATTCTTCGCAGTTTGAATCACACAAAGTATTTGAAATTGCAATGACCGGGGGCCAAGTACCTTGTTGTGGCCTCCCCCCGGTTCGGAGTTTACGGGGCACACGGACTAACACGCACCAAAAAGAAGAGGCTCCGTACGGGGTAAAAGAAAGCAATAAAAGAAAAATGGACAAATAAACGCCGTTTAGGAGATTGGAGATTGGAGATTTGCCCAAGTGCCGCCCTTGCCTTTCGTTGGGCGCCGCCGCAGGTCGGAAGGGTTGGCTTCTCTTCTTTTTCTACAGACACACGTGTTTACAGGGGACACGCCTCGACAGAAAGCCACAAAGACCGGATGCTGCACTGCCGCCCTTTGGCTCCAATGTCTACCTTTGACGAGGTATTTACTTATGTACATGCCGCTGTTTAAGGTTGGGTTGGCCAAAAGGCGGAAGAGGGAAAAACGGGTGATGTGATTGAAAAGAAACGCGTTTAAGCGGTGGCTTGTGGTTGGTCTTGTTGCCGTTGTTGTTGTTCGTATTATCTCTCTCTGTGTAGACGCAAATGCAAATCAAGCGCCAAGGTCAAATCTATGATGGAATCACAGGGGCTTGTCACCGTTGATCAAGCGCCTCCCCCCCCGCCCCAAACGACCAAAAACCTGGTTCCGCGGGCGCGGACGGAGGCTCTCTAGGTGCAAGGATGAACCCTCCCCAAGGCCAAGGACGTGTACTATACCATGTACCGGGCTTGTCAGGAGGAGGAGGAGGGGGGTTGGGGCGGTTTGGTTTCAAGATGTGATTTGGAAGAGGGGGATCGTCGAGCCATGAACTTGATTACGGGGGCATCACGACATCGCTACGGGAAAAAGAAGGTTCATCGGAGAAGAGAGAGCCTTGAGAGAAGATGTCCACAGCGTGAGAACTGTATCACTGGCATGCCCTATTCCGCCTCTCTCTTGCCACAGGACTCCCCCGCCCTCTTGATGAGCATGATTTGCGATGCGCCCGCAGGCGCGGTTACGAGAGGCATTCAAGGGACGCGCGGGTGGAGAGGAAGAGGGAAAAGGGTGCAACGGTAAAGTAGAGTTCGTTACGGATACCGACAGAAAGGAACGATGAGATCGATGGGACACGTTTTTTGGGGACCTTGTTGGTTCGTTGGCCCAAAGTAGAATTTCGTATAACACAGAGAGATTGGCAAAGGAGCTGCTGGGATGTCGATTTCTGATGAGGTTGCATTGGAATCGGGGCCACGGCGGAGACGCCTTGGGATTTCCCCATCTTCAATCATTATCATCTTCTTTTTGCGCATGCCCTTTGGTCTCCTTCTACATCGAGATGCCTCACTGTAGTATTTGCCCAGATTAAATGTTTCCAAGGTTTGATGACAGGACAGGACAGGACAGGGCTGTTCTAAACGAATGCGGCGCACATCAGGCCCTACCTTAACCAGCCCGCCGGATTTCTCAAGCATTGCCGCTTTGGGCAAGCCACGCCTCGAGCGCCAGCTAAAAGGTACTTCCATACAAGAACTACGACTAGCACGAGGCTTGCGAAGCTGGCATTCCGGGGGCTCTTTTTTCTGTTAAGCGCACATTCCTATCTACAACTTCCCCCAAGAGTAAAGGAGCTTGGACCAGGGAAAGGAGAAAAAAGCACGCAGCAGCATGTTGTTTCTTCTTGGATTTTTGGCGGATAACCGGCATTTTGGGACGATCCACTCCCGGTGGGCTGGATCCGTACGACTGGGACCCCTTGAGGCGAGGCGAGAATGGTGATGGAGATGGGCCAAGGCTTCAACTGGTGATGCTCGTGGCTTCAAAGGCACAACAAAGTTCTAACAAGGCTATGGGCGTGTGCAATTTCCTGGACGGCCTAGTGTGACGCAAGGTCGACGACGAGGCGCGCCGTCGCGATCTCGTAACATGGTAGACGAAGACGAAGACGAGGGAAGTTACAGGGCTGGGGGGGCCAGATATTTTTCCGTGTAAGATGAAGATTGCCAAGCAGGAGAAATAGGATATGCCATCATCGCTCTGCAAGGGTGTGAAAGAGCAACGACAAGAGATAGACAGGGCTTGGCCGGAAAGATTCGATGGGATCAACCCGAGGAGAAACAGGAATTAGAAAACAGCATGAGAGATAAGAGGTAATATCACTCGTATGCTATCTATCTCTATTGCCACGTACGTAGACGCGCAATTGCAAGATGATGGCCACGATAATGCTGCAGATACAGCCCATTGAACCACTGCAGACGGCAGTGTAGGTACCCTTGAAGGGTATTTCAGCCCAGAGGGAAAGCCTTACCGCAAAGTACCCTCCAGGTCCCTCTCCGGTGCATCCCCCACTGAGCAGCTACCGCGCAGTAACAACAATGCAGCGCTCCAAAAAGGGCCCCCCCTTGCGGCATGGGCGGCCATCCGGCGGCATGAAATTGTGCGCCGGACGAATCTTGCGCCGACTGCGGTGGATCTCGGCAAGCCTCGCCCTGCTGATGTAATGGCCCTTCTCCAACACTGATAGGCGGCATCTCTGGCAGCTCAGCGTCGGATCTTTGTCGACCCCACAGCGGCATGGAGGCCCGCTCACCGCCGCCAATTGCGGTGCTCAGCGACAGCCGGTGTGGGGTTTCTGATATTGAATGTTTGGAGACTTTGGGATTGTGGACGTTTATTTTTCCTTTTGCCTTTTTGGCAGGGGGCCCTGTTGCAGGTTGTTTCTGTTCTGTTTCCGGTATGTCGTCTGTTCGGAAGTCGAATCCCGGAGGTGCTCCCCTTGCCATGTGGCTTTTCTTTTTTCCATCTTGTCCCATGTTACGATAACTGATTCATGATACAGGGTTGCGAGTTTATGCGTTGATTAATCTGTGATGCCAAATCTACAGGTACCTACATTTGCGCCTAACTGCACATAGATACCATGTCATATTATCGTACCTTATGCGAAGAAGAAAGCCTCAACTGCAAGGGGTGTTTTCCAGCTGCCTAACTACAGGCTTTTTGGTCTAGTTTTGTCAGTGTCTCTAGCTCCATCGAGGCAAAGCGCGTGGAAATTTGTTTGTGTCTGGCTTCCCAACTTGCGGATTTCCGATCCCGGCGACGCCTCTCAAGGTTCTCTATCAAGGTATTCAGGTAGCCCATGCTGGGGCGTGTGAACAAACTGTAGGGACTTTGCTTCACCATGCCATGCCTGGCATATTGGGGACATGGAATCTATTTACGGGTGCCGCGTGCAACGGGTCTCTCCTTGTGGTGCCTGGCAGCAGGCAAGGAAAGAATGAAAGGTGAAGAAGATGAAACTATCCGCAACGGCGCCCTACAAACAAGGTCGTACGATTTCTGTCTCTCTAACTTGTACGACAGCCCTGCCTAACATCACCGCTATCCCGTTTGGCCGGTCTCCTTACTAGCACTTGGCTCCATTTCGCGGACTCTTCCCGTGACGAGGCTCGAGGCGGCGTGTGACGAGGCTATCCTGTCACGACGGCGCATGTCAACCGAAGCCCTGGATCATCAACCCTCCAGTCGCCGAGCTGTGTCGACCAGCGTTGCATTAAGAGCCCCCGCGGCAGGGCAAAGTTACATTATACGGCGATTACCGGATGCTGCAAAGCCGTACTTGGTATTAGCTGGACGTATGAGCATTTCCGAGTGATCTCAGGAGGCTGCCGGCGTAAACGGAGCTTGGAGAACGCCGTAGTCCAACACGCACTTCTCCGTGGATATTTCTCCTGAGTCAAGGACCTCTGGGAGCTTTTGGATCGCCCATTGGCGGTTCCACAAGGGGGGAAACCCTCAGCGGGGAGCAACAGCGCCAGCCTTATTCCCGACTCCCGACTTGCCACAGTTGCGAGTGCCGTGGGCTCTGGGCTGATTTGGCGATGCCCTCAATGACAACAGATTGGACACATTTTGTGGTGAGAAGGGCCCCCCTCAAAAAAAGTCAAACCCCTCATCGCTCAGGTTCCGTCTGACTCCCGATAGCCCCCATCCCTCAGCCCAACGAAAAGGCTACGAGCCGCGCTGGCGGTAACCCGCTTGCGCTTTGTGCGCAAAAGCCCGCACCATGGTGATTGATCGCCTTGCCAAAAAGGCCACAAGCTTTCCCCCCAAAAAAGGGCTATCATCAATCCCGCCAGGGCGGCACGGACACTGACCGCACAGACCGCGCAAACAACTCGTGATAGAGGTACTAGCAGTAGCCCCGGCCCGGGAATAAATCCAAGTCTCGAAGGGAAACCCCACCCCCAGCCCGATGACTAAGAACTCTCGTCCCGTGCCCGACAGCCATTTAAGCTCCAAACTGCGCTCGGGAGATGCCCGAGTTCCATTCTACCCCCTCCCCACTCCTGCCTTGTCTTCCGTCTCCAATGCCCAGGTACGTACCTATCTACATGGTTTCGTTTCTTTTTAAAGATGCGCAAGGGCTTCTGATTGGCTCCCACACCCCTTTCCCCTCTTTGCTCACTCCTGTCCAATCACAGAAGCGAACCCCCCGCGTTTCTTCTTGTCCTTCGCTCAAATCTTCCCGTATGGATCTCTCATCTTTTTGCCTTACAAGTAAACTTGCGCCTTGCCATTTGAAGTCTGGTCACTGGGCCGCTAAACCGCGTCGAGCATTTGCACATCCCGAAAGCTTTCCCCCCTGCTAAAATAGCACGTACGAGTACCCAAAAAGACGCTGCGCCTTTCGCTTCCCTTGGCCGCCATCCCCACTCGTCCCGCGTCGATGTGCCGCCAACCTCTCTCTCTTGGGGGGGTGGTTGGTGTTCGTTTTTGGCTTTTTTTGGCTTGTCTCTGGAGCTCTGTGAAGCTTGGGAGCAGAGAGCGTCTCCATTATTGGGGCTTTTTCGTGTCTTTTTTGATGGGGCCCCGTGTTGACCCAAGCAAGCAAGAGTTGACGAGGTCCCTCTCCATTGCCTTGTCTTGCCTTGCCTTGTCTTGCCTCATTCAGTAGGGCAATCGACCCGAGTTTCATCAACGGGGGGACTGCGGAAAGGAAGAAGCGTCTCCACTTTCGTCCGTCGATTTGCGTCTTGTCTGTCTTGTCTCTCTGTTCTGCCTGCCTGAGACGCGGCTCGCTTGTAGCTTTGTAGTATCTGTTTTTGGCTTCTCGTCTTGTTGCTTTTGGGCGCCAACCCTCCAATGACATTCGACTTGAATGTCAACCTCGCTTCCGTCTTGATATCGCGGGTACATACAAGCAGTTCAGTAGTACCCTACGGCTATCGCTGGAGTGGAATCGTTCATGTTTGCCTTGTTCCAGTGGATGCCACTCGTAGCTTGGAGCTTGTAGCCTACGTTGCCCTATCTGTAATCTGCGAGTCAAGGAGTCTCAACACCAAATGGTCGTGCTCTGGAATTCGCAAGTGAACGCTCTGCATCGTGAGCACCTCGCTTGGAACAATTAGTCATTGCTTCGTACAACTTCTATAGATGCCAATGAGAATCAAGGGTAATAGCAACTTCGGCGCCTATGTGGGCGTAGCTTTTTTTGCTTCGAGGCCTGCTGATTAATTCCAGGGCAGTGATTACATATGCTGCAGGCCCCCCAGCCCAAATACCCTGCATGATTCCAGCCCAGGGCTGATCTGCGTCCGATTTAGACCGGGCGATCCCTTGCCATGGGGTTCGGCGTTCCAACAGGGAAATTATACGCTGTGAAGGAGTCCGTGGGAGGCAGTAGGTAGATCGAAAAGCAGTAATCCATTCTAGGTATACGAGTACGTACTCGTCGTACAGCCCCAACAGAGAGAGACCATCTGAGACATTCGTGTTTCCAGGTCTTCGGGAGCGGCAAGCGACGGGGTGACAGAGTGAGAGGGCCATCACCACACACACCACCCAACCGTCCAACAAATTCCCCACGCCCTCGCTATCACAGCATCGGTGGTGCACTAGCAGACTGACCGGTAGCACCTCAGCTAATTGATCAATCTATTTGCCTTTTCCACTCTCTGTTCGCTTTAGGAAATAGCAGGTATCTGGCGCTTGGGCGGCTTCAATTTGGGGGAGGATTTTCGATGGGATGAGGTTGGGCGATGTGCAAAGACAAGAAGCGCCGCCAATGAGCTGCTCGTCGTCGTCGTCATTGCATGGCGCAAGGCAGAGATGGCCCCCAACGTGACATACATGACGATCCCGGACAATACATGGAGCCTAGGCGATACCGCTGCGATGCGAGCCAGATGCCTTGTTCATACGAGTACTGTACTGTTCATCAGCGACGGCTTGGCTGTCAAGCCGCCACGCCAAGAGACACCCGTGCGCGCGCCTGCAAGGTTTAAAGAAGAGATGGGCAAAGGCAAAAGCAGAAAGCAGGCGAGAAACTACGTGTTCCTTGCACCAAACTTGATACCTCGGAAAAAAAGGCGAGATGGGTTTAGCATGGGAGACGGGATGGGAGGGTGGAGGGTGTGCGGTGATGGTTTAGGCTCCATACCTCACCTTACCTTGCCTTACCTTATACTGCCTACACCAATGATTGCAGAGACACAGTGCTGCCGCTAGCAAGGTCAATCTCCCCCAAGAGTCTGGACTGTGATGATTGCCTCGGGACTTGTTTCCTCCGCGGCCCCAAAAAGGAAATTCGGGGGGGCAGCCTTGTAGAATACGTGAGTGTAAAGGAGAGTTCGCAATAGGTCCATGGATTCATATGAGGATTTGGAATTGTGTTGCGGCCGCTGGATTTGACCCCAGGTTTGCGATTCGGCGTGGGATGAAGCCAAGGTCCGATATCGTGCATTGGCCGAGACCCGTGAGCTCATGTTTGGCGAGATGAGAACCAGACGATTAGATGGACCAAGGCATCATTACACGGTTATCAGCAGACCGAAAACTGTCACCAGGACTGAATGACCTTTGGTGATCCGCCTTCTATCCGTATGGCCAGTCACCTTGCCTCGTGCCAAAAGGATAGATAGAGGCATTCCCCTTATGCGCGCCCTTTGGTCGATGGACCAAGACATGTCGTTCCCGCGTGCACACACCAACTTCTTCAACGGCTTGCCGCTCCTGTCCCACCCCCGTCATCCTGGCTATGTCTCCCTTCCAACCTAGGTGCCACCTCAAGGAACATGCCCTTGGGATCTTTCCGCGGCCCATGGTATCAGGGTAAAATCATCCCGCCTTTTCGCCTCAACGTGCGACGAGGCATTTCGCACCCAATCCGTGCTCCAGAAAATACTACCTACAACAGGAATATCCAGGCGTCTTGCTTGCTTGTTTCTGTTGCCTTTGTTTCATGTGTGTGCGTGCGTCTGTGTGTTGTTGCTGCTACTGCAGCTGCCGGCGCGCATCTCAGCCTTACCAACCAGGCGTCCGGCACTGCCGTCCCAAATCAGACGCCATGGAATGACAGCATCGTCATCAACTACTTCCTTTTTGACTTCTTATTTTCTGACTTGCATTGCTGTCGCCGATGAACAACTTCGGTTAAGGTTCTCACGCGGGTGATGGGCTGCTCGCCTCCCTTTCCCCCTCTTCCCCCCGATCCCTTTCTGAGAACGTGCTTTCGTGCGTGGCAGAGATGCATGTGAGTAGCAGGAGGACAGACACTGGTGATACTGATGATTGCCAGACACAACTTGCCACGCAGAGCAGGGGATCCTGATACCCAGGAACCCGACCAAAACATAGGGAACGGGCGCGCCCAGCTCTCCTATCGTGCCGTGCTGTCCAGCCGAAGGTTAAAAGGAACAAGGAACGTAAAAAGCAAGGAAAGTAAAAAGCAAGCAAAGCACGACAGCAACCAGCAGACAAACCGGAAAAGGGCGCAGTACTGGCGATACGATACGATGCCTGCGGTGCCTGTATGCGGGATGGAGAGGCTTGTCAAGGCGCTGCTAGGCTAGACCGGTGACATGTCTTTTCCCTCTTGGCTTAACGAGTGCGACAAGGAGGTCGGCAGAATGGCCAATGATCCTGGAGTCCCCAGCAATCGATGTCCCTTCGCCTTGCCCAATCCGGTCGCTACTGTGTCGCAGTGGTTGGCCCCCACGCCCGGGGATCAATGGATGCTGCAGCGGCATCATGGGGGGGAACCGGTTGAGGAGATGGGGCAAGGCGGGCAACTCGTGCTACCGCAGACGAGCACCACGAAAAGCTTCAGATGGCCCACCGACGGCAGGATGGGATGGAGAAGAGGGGGAATGCAGACAGCGCCCGTTTCCACTGTCCTGCCTGCGAACCCAAACCCTGGGTAAAAGCGGTGCTCCCATTGAGTCGCAAATGTCGTGCCCCGGGATCCAAACCTCCGGCCCGGATGTCCAGCATCCAGAGTGGCGGCACGTTTGTCGACGATGCTGCATGGACTCTCCCTGACATCTCTCGATTTGCCCCCTTTCCCCTCTCTTCCTCTTCCTCTTCCTTTTCGTCTTCCTCTGTTCCTTGTCTCTTCCTGCCGCTCCCCCCTCGGTCAATTTCCAGCATTCATCGTTGAACCCTCCATGCCCCCCCCCCTAACCACTTTCGCGCGCACTCCTCAGATCTCGGTGATGCCATTAGGGAGCTCGATCATCACCAGCCGTGTCGCCAAGCCCGGAGTCAATGCTTCGACTCCCCGATGACGCCGCGGCCCCTGTCACGAGGGAGGCTACCCATCCATCCCCGTGCGTACAAGGACAAGCTTGAGCGCTGTACTTCGTATTGCGTACACACTGGGCCTGCCGAACCATGGCTGCGAGGGACGGCATCACGAGCTGGTCCCTTGTGCAAGTGAGTAGTAATCACGTCAAAACATTCGAGTATGCCTCGGCCACGAGGCGTTCGCCGACAATCTTACCGCGGTAACAGCAGCAGCAGCAGCAGCAGCAAGCAGTTAGTGGTGGTAATTTTAAGGTTCTTTTGTTCCCCAGGCATGTTCCAGACCACCTGGCAGGATTTTGAAGGCTGAAGCTGGAGCTTCTGGTCTTTCTCAATGCGGTGCCATCATTCAGTCGACGATCCGACTAATTTCCAGGCGCCGTTTTCGTGGTCCTATCAGTCACTTTGCTTTCGCCTCGACGCAGCTTGACGAGAGATGCTAATGTAAGACATGGGGTACGGAGCGCCCATCTTCATGGCACTCGTACATTAGCATGCAGTATCGACGACGAGACCCTCGTTTTGGGGGCCAAGGTACGTACCTACGCGGTCTGGCGCTTGTGGGGCCGGCTGCCTTCTGTCTGCGCTGGGGAATGTGCAAGATTGGGAAAGAGACACGCGGATAGAGATAGGCAGATGGGTGGGAGCACCTTCTCCGTGAATCGTGCCCGACCGCGAGTCCCCGATACTCAGCCTTGACAGGCTTTGGCCGGGGCCCTTCAGGTACTGACGACTTGGCGACCGTGGCTCTTGCACTGTTCCGAAAAAGCAAGCCGTAACCGGGAGCGGCCTCTGATTGGCGGATACCGCCATTGTGGGTTAACTCTTCCCGCGTTGGCTCCAGGGCCGATCACGTGAGGTGACAGCTTTCCCAGGCGAGTCTGTCAAGGGAGGGAGGGGCGTGTACGTGGACGATGTCTCGCTCTCCTGCAGACGCCGCAGACGCAATCCTGCTACTGCTCGACCCCCTCGTCATTTGATGCAGATTTGATCGACGGAGGAGCTCCCCCCTCGTACGATGCGACAAACAGCTCATTGGCGCTGATGCAGCCCTTCTGCGTCGGCCAGAGGCCCTGCAGCTGGTCGTCACTCGACAACGCATCGCAATTGACGCATCACAATGGACCAGCAAGTGGCAGATAAAAGAGACAGCAAGGGAGAAGTGAGTGAGAGGAGAAGAAAGCGAGGCGGCAGCAGCTGCTGGTGCAGAGCAACAAAGTTTCAGGCAATTTAGAAATTCCCCAGTCTGCAGTAGACGCTCTTGTTTCGTCCTTGTGCTAATCGAGGGGAGACAGGACCTCGCCTAGCAATGGATTAGCAGTCGACTGGCCAGTTCCCGGCGGGTGTCTCCAGCAGCGTCAGGCTTACACCGGTTCATCAGGGTTGTCGGCCTGCCTGTCTGCCTGACCCAGAGCATCGGTCGGTACTTGATCTCGGGCTGTAGGGCTGGGTCAGACAGAAAGATTACCTACCACAGATGCGACAGCAAACGGGGGCCATGGCCAAAGCTCTCGGACGCCAGGTTGACTTTGCTACCCGATGCAGCGCTGGTGCCACGACAGAGCTACTGCTGCTCTGCAGCTCAAACCTGGCCCATCTTGTCGCTGTTCTCAGCGGTGAGTCTAGCAATTAATTCGACGTCCTCTCGGGGATGCCGAGCGGGACGCTGTGCAGCGGGCGTACGCGGTGCGGGAGGTCTGGGCAGGGATGTCGTTGGCCAGCAGGGTGCCAGAGCTCCAGGGTGCTGTCCGCGGCCCCCCATTGGCTGCCCTGGCCGCATCCTTGCATCAACCTGTGCTTGCTCCTGGTGGGGTGGTCTGGCCTTGGTTCAGCCCTACGTTCTGTTCACTCCCCCTCCTCCAGGATCCTTACCGTCGCATCTGTGCTAAGCTCCTTTAGACGCGCACCCCCCCTCGCAAGGGTTCTTTTGCAGCAGAGGCGCCAGAGGCCCTTTGAGCGATCCAATGATCTGCCTTCGCTCCCCTCCCCGAACCCCTCTCCCGGGAAGCTGCCTGCTGGGAGGTGCAGCGAGACCGTTTGGTTTCCATTTTGCGGGCCAGGAAAGACGTGGCGTTTCCCCTGCCATTGGCTTCTGGCAGCGCTGCAACGGGTCGCCGTCTCGCAATCGGGGTGGTGGTGCAGTGCCAGAGATTCGGCGAGTAACCAGGGGAACTTGTCACCAGCCCGCTGGGTATCCCACAGATGCTCAGATCCCCGAAACAGGAATCGCGCGCTGGCAGTCGCTGGAAGGTCGAGATGGCAGTTTTGCACGGCGAGCACTGAGGTTGATAGCTGACAGCCAGCTCTACCAGTCGTGTGGTTTGCCTCTTATGACTTCCTTTGACACCAGCTGTGAAAATGGGAGCCATGTCAGAGGAAAAACGGAGCAATGCGCCTACTGGCCTCAAGGACTCCGTGCTGCTGGCATGGAGCTATTGCTAGCATCTCGGTTCTTGTAACAAAGGACACCGCCGGGTACTTGGTGTAGCAAGATAGCTCGCCGGTTTCCCTGGGACTGGTTGCATTGCGTACGCAACTCGGCGACTGTTGTTTCCGAACCCCCTACCTGTTACTTCTTCTCCTATGCCTGCTTGCCTGCTTGTCTGCTGGCTGTCCATCGCTCGTCGTCATGGCTCAGTAAACACCCCAGCAGACTGGCGGCTTCGAAGCTTGTTCGACACGACCACATTAACGACAAGTACTGTACGAGTACGTCGTGCCCAGTGCACCCATGCCGTGCAACCCGTTCACGGTGCGTCAATGGTACCCTTGTCCGGCATCGCCACACCATTGGTGGATTCTGGCCAACCGGCCCCGTTTTGGCTCCTCGTCGATGCTCCCTGGTCGACCGCCCTTTTCCAGTGCGGCAGCTTCAGTTTTGCGGGAGAAAAGGCGGGATGGGCACCGCCGCAGCGGGCAAGCCTCGTGCGCTGCACTGCAACACACACAGCGCAGCACTGCATATGTGGGCATGGCCTGGTACGGAGCCCGTGACGATGCACACAAACTTTGGAGAGGGCAGACGGGCTGGTTGACCGGCGAGACGGGCTCCACGGTGACAAGGGAAAGCTGGTTGCATGCAGCTTCTGCAGTGTCCACGTTTCTCCAAAGCTTCTTGCCTCCCCGGAATGCAGCTCCAGTCGCAGCAGCAGCCGACAGCGCGCAGGTGGGTTGTCGACAACCCAGTCTTGTGGTGGATGCCTGCAGCACTTTGTGATCGGTGTCTCGCCGATGCTTGGAAAGACCATACCGTCTAATTTTGCTGGTGCTGCTTTGCGTCTCTAGTTATTCTTGCGGTCACTGCTTCTCAGATGCCATCGTGATATCACAAATGATAGCAACACCGCCTTCGATAGTGGCAAACTCGCCGGCTGTGTTTCATCGAGATACTGCACAGTTTGGAGTTGCCAGGCATGCGCTTCAGCACCCCTCCCCTTCCTCTGCCTGCTTCCCCGGGTCATTGGCTGGCATGCTGTGCACAGTATCTTGCCATCGTTACTTTGCTCAGTCTGTTTGTTATATCACTACTCGTATGGGCGAGTAGGTACTTCATAGTTTGGTATGCCTGGTGTGGTGCTGCGTGTTACAGTGCGTTATACTGTCGACCGAGTATCCGTTACCAGGTAGTTAGGAGGGAAACGTACAGTACGAACTGTCACTGCCGCCTGTCAAGAACAGTTGATTGCAGGCGTCTGAAAGCTGGGGGAAGCTTCATTGCGAGTCCTGGCAACATGACGCAGTGTCCTCTCCAGGCGGCTTTGGCTACGATTTGATTACGATGTCAACTCGTATGGGCAGTATGAAGGCTCATTAATGTCCCAGAGCCCGCCCGTCCTTCTTCCGTTGCTCAAGATGCCGCCGAAACAGCTCGCTCTCTGCACCTCCGTCCCAACTCGTCACGGTTCTGCCGGCTGCCGCTTCCGCCCACCCAGTGAGTGCGAGTACGAGCCAGTTAGTGGGCGTCTTGGAGCCTTTGCAGGACAGCGCGGATGGGGTAACGACACTGTCCCTATAACCCTCCAACACGTGCTGGCCTCTCCTCAAACCACGGCGTCGCCGTATGCACCTGCCAGGAGCATCTTGCATATAGCGTTGCAGTACATGTACAGCAAATGCAAGGAGCGTCACATTACGGCCCGTTTGGGCAAAATTGAAGATGTATCGGGACTGTACCTTTAGGCAGCTCGTACCATCCTCGAACCGACAGCTTCTACTCATGGATACCTGTGCCTCCTTACTCTTCTTCACGCTTTGCGTCAACTTGTCATCTCCCCACCTCTTAACATCTCTATCTTTACTTCATACACGCCAAAGATGTCTGGATGAGCTAGCAAACGCATCTATTCCCCCTCAGCGACCTCGTGTCTCTTCCTGTTCGCTGGGTGATGTCTTCCTCATGGGCAGGCCATCTGATGTGGCGCTCCATGTATGGTTTCTCCCCGGGCAATCACCCGCCTTTCCGTTTCACTTGCTGCCAGTTTCGGGGGCCGGCAGCTTGGCTCTGAGCTATCCCTTGTCAAAGCAGAATCGCTTGGGGGGACGGGCTAGCCTACAGCTGAGCCCAGAAGCAGACACCTTGCAGAAGTGTTCTTACATACTACTAAGGTAAGTTGGGCTTCGGCGGCAGAAATAGTGCCGCCAACCGCCTGCTACCACAAGAGACGAAGATCTCTCGATACGATTAGACAGAAGTGTCAAAGCTCACGAGAGACGCCTCGGGATTTTCGTGAGAGGAGGAGCGAGGCAAGCAGCACGAGACTTCTCCATCCTGCCCCTTGTGTCGCTTTGCAAGCTGAACTAATTCTCGATTAGATGTCTCGTCGAGGGCTTCGTATTGGTCCTTGGCGGCAAGCGTCGGCGTCGGACTCTTGGTTGCGTGATTGACGATCGACAGCGATCGTACATGTAAAATGACAGTCTGAAAAGGGCATCTCGACAACTCGCCTAGCCCGGCGCCGGATCATACGAAGGACATGCACATCTCTGACGGGCCATCTCTGACGATGCCCCCCCGAACGCTAGCCGTGGCCATTAGCCGGCTATGCCAACTTTCTGGTCACCAAACGGCCTGATTAACTTGTTGTCCTCCTCTCCTTATGCTAGTTTCATTCAAGGAAATAGCATGCGGGTGGTGGTGCTACATCCCGTGTTTTGCTTTTCTCTTGCTTCATGCCGCTCTGCAATTGTTCAGAGAGATTGTCTCCTATTCCTACCTTGTCACCCTGGAAATTGAGCCTCTACAACCCATGGGATCACGCACCCCGGTTGCCTAAGAACGTCTTGGTGCCGTCGAATCTTTGCCCCGAATCCCATGGGGTTACGGGTTACTGGCGAGAGAGGAGAGAAGACTATTTAAGCAATTCCGGAGATGGTCTGTCCACACAAAGAGAAACAGTTTGCGAGTCCCCCCTCTATCCTCGGTTAGGAAAGCTGTAGTCGAAGCCCTTGACACAGCAGATGGCCTCAGGAAGCATCTCCATGATTCATGTTGGCCCCCCCGGGGGCTTGATTGAAGCGTTGAAACCCATATTCATGCCCTCTGCTCTGCGGGGCCAAGTGTGTCGAGTCAGTGCTGTCAGAACCATATCTAAAAGAGGCACGACAGGCGACTCGTGGCCGGAAAGCAAGCACCCGGCTGCCGCCGCGACAACCGGTTGAGCAGGCCCCTTGTTTCGCGAGGGGCCCAGCAGGACTCCGTGGGAAGCCTGAATGTACTATCTCTCTCTCGTGTCTGTGAAATGTGGGCTGGGAAGTTGTGCTCCAAATGGGTCTCGCCCACAGCGGGCATAGGGGTCTTTGTTTCCTAGAAGAGTGTCGTGCATAGACTGAAGAACTTGAGCCTTCAAGCTTTGAACAAGGCTGTGCTGAGAGTGAAGTCGCCGATTGTAGTAGAGTGAGGGGCCAATAATAGAGCCGCGTTATCACCCATAACAGCTACTCTCATACTAGGCATGTATAGGGCAGGCCCAGAGATTCCCGGATAGGTCGGCGATGCTGAGATGCCCGTGAGCATGGGGGGGCCCCTCTCTGGGGAGAGCGCCTGGGTGAGCCGCAAGCCAGGGTCCCTGTCTCCCTCTTCTAGCTCGGCGCGTCAAGTGAGGGACGGAAAGCGTCAGTCAATTGCCTGAATGTGTGTGTGTGCGGCAGAGGCATTGGCGGTTGCTTGGGAGAGATTGGGAGGGCGGGCGGTGCACGTGGCGGTTATGGATGAGTTGTGTGGGATTCTTGATGCCTTTTTTTGTTGGAGAAGGCTTGGGGAGCTGAATAGAGTGTTGAAGGGGCTGAGGATGTGGATGAAACGGCACATATTGCTCCCACGCATAGTTGTACTATATACTGGCGTTGTGTTTCGCAGAAGTCTTTACGAGGGGCCGGGCTTGAGGGAAGAGTTGAGGCAAGCCCTCTGTCTAGAGATGAAACGAAAGCGAGGGAAGTGAAGCTAGTTCAGGTACCGTGTCTTCCTTGGCAAGGTAGAAGCCATAGCACCAGAAACGAGAGAGGCGTGGTTCTCTCTCTGAGTGTTATGAGGCGGCCTGTCGAAAGAAGAGGGAGGGTGGGATTACTTTGCGAGAAAAAAAACGTGGCGAGCAGCGTTGGGATGGGGATACGCAGGATTGAGATCCCCGAGGGTGGGGAGGAGCATGTTGCAGATGGGCGATGCTACCGTGATTCATTACCATCGTTGATGCCGTGGTGTTTTCCTTTGGTAGAGCGGAAATGTTCCGTGCACGGCACGGATGAGCATTTCGGCTGGTATTAGGTGTATGAAATGGTTCCTTGGGGAGGAGGGAGTTGGGGGAATGATGCAACGGTTTGGATTCTTCCTTGATTTCGTCTTGTGGTGATGAGGAGGGTGCGTGATGACGAGGGGTTTTGTCACGGCGAGTTGTTGAGCTGATAGGACCGAGAGAGGCAAGGTCCGGAGTCTCTTGTAGGTCATGATGTGATGCCTCTTGTGTTTTCACTTGCTTCTTCTGTTCTGGCCCAACTTGGTCCTGGTCTGCATCTACATTTACATGTGGCACTAATTACAGGTCTGTACAGTATTTGTTCATGAATTGACATGGTATGGGAAGGAGAAAATGAGATGGAGGGGGCGTTGATCTGAGGCAGCACGAGGTTGGCTGGGCGGGTAGGGGGATGATGATTCGGGAATCGTGAGGTGTTTGAGGCGTCTTGGAGGATGAAAGGATGGATATCCTTGTCTGCCGGTTCGTCTGCCGGCCTGGGCAACCATTCTGGAGGCTTCTAGAGAGTGCTTTTTACTCAGGCTGTTATCTATCTCGGCTTCCTCTTGATTTGGGTCTCTTGGAATTTCTGTATCTGCATGCTTGGATTTTGCTTGTTCGTTTGTTTGTTTGCGTGTATGTAGGGTATGTGTTTTTACATGGGATGACGATTTGAGATGTAACATGAGACTCACCGGCAGCCCACATATCCCAAATCATTGAGCTGCTCGGACTCGCACTCGGACTGCCCTGCAATGGTGGCCCTGCTCAGTTTGCCACTTGTCGAATCTCAAGATGGCAATTAGACTACTGTGTAGTAACACTGCAGTCTTGCCTTGTCGTCTGCATATGATGAACTTGCCAAGCCACCGGGAGTGGAACCTTGGAGAAAGGAGAAAATAGCGACGGGACAGGCATGTTACGAGGTATTGCAGCAACGAGGTGGCCTGGAACTCCCACGAGAGAGGGGGCCATCGTGTCATGGTCATGGGCTATCGTGGGTGATGTCTGGGGTTTGATGCTTTTGGGGGAGGGGGGGCTTTGGGGGGGAGTGTACTGGAGTTTGGTTGCCGCTGAAGTGCTGAGGGCGATATGATTCCTCCATCATGATGATCTTTGTGTTAGTGAGGGTCGATGTTGTTCGGAGGAGAGAAGATGCTATTCTGCCCGTTCCACCTTCTGTTCATCCTTCCTGGATAGGTTGTCCAATTCTCTTTTTGCATCTTTACGATGTATTTGTTTTATTCCAAATTGCCCCATGTCTAGCTCCTCTTCTAGCCGCGCCGTTTCCCAGCAATTTCACGGCTTGTCCCCTCGGCGGATCGCCGTTGTCCCTGCCCCTGTCATCCTGCCATACTTCCACTTGCACTAGCAATTACGAGAGAACAAGGTAGGCAGGAGGAAGAAGCATCATTTGAAGATGAAAAGAAAAGAGGACAATTACAATGCTTACCTCTCTACTTCTCATGGGAGTATAAGAAAGGATTAGTCACTCATCAAGAGAAAGGCCTCATTTATTGCGGAAGTAGATCATGCTGGGGTGTGCGATGATACCCGCCAGCCAGAATTTCCCTTTTTGGAGAATTTCACATGGCCAAGGCAGCAGAACGTATTAATACCAGCCAAAGCCCCTGGTCCGCACATCAATGCTACCCTACTATGATGGCTGTGATACGAATCATGGCACTCAAATCGAGGGGTGCGAGGGATGAGCATGGGGTTGAGGATTTACCGGAACTGACAGGCAAGTGGGTTCGTCTTGTCCCGCCTGTCAAGGGCCAGCCTGGTAAGTGTGTAAGTATGAATAGCCTCTCGAGCAGAGAGAGAGTAGGCACTTCGGAGGTTGAAGCCGGCATTGCGAGCCGCGCTGTCTTGCACAAGGTAGCAAGCAGGTCTGGGACGATGATTGGACGGCTGAAATAGGTATTGTTGATATGTATGTGCCTGTCAGGGCGCGGGATAGAGCTGATGGCAACGTCGTCTTGGGGGCTGGGGAGGCGCATCATCTGGCCTATCCTAGGTATCTGTGCTGATTCATCGACGGACGTAGAGTGGGATGGGCCATTGACGCGGGATGGACTGCCGGAGATGGGAAAGGAAAGGAAGTGGGATAGCAGAACTGCAACGGGGATTCGGAGACGGCATGACCTTGGATGAGGAGGCGGGAGACGGACAGATAGAATGGACTGCCTACGAGGAACACGCCCCAATCGACGGGAGTCATTCAGCAGGTCAATGGACGGCGATGTGAATCCTTCCCGAGGGGGTGGTTTGAAGAAGAAGGCGAAGCAGAAAGAAAGAAGCGCACCATCCAGGGCAGCAGACAAGACACTATGCCGCTTTGTCTTCTTCTGTCCTGCATATGATGCTATTTTCCTTGCAATCCTCCCCCCTCCATCTTCCCACGACTGCAACGCCAGCACACCCCTCTCTTCGTCTTCATCCTTCCCCCCATATAATATCGCCTCCCACGAGGTTTCTGCCCCAAATCCCACGTTGTTGCACGTTTCAGGGCAGCATTAGCGACACTCTCTGCCCTGGTGGGGGGAACCGTCGTTGGTTCACGGCCGGCTTCTGCAGTCGGTACTAATAGCAGGTTGTGTAGTATTACTGCGACTGCGGAAGCGGATGTGGAAGCGGATATACGTTCTACTGCTACCCTATTTTCTTCTCTATTTTGCGCGCGCGCATGTTTGTAGGTCAAGTGAGTGGTGCTCTACACAGGCTTTACTCCTGGTTCCTGTGTACCTTACATACACGCCTTTTGACGGAAGGGTGGTAGCCAGAGAGGAGCGAGAGAGGAATACCCCCCGTGTGCCTCTTCTTCTGCTCCATGGATACGTCAAAAGCCTTGGGGAAACGCGAGGTCACCCAGGATTGAGCGAGGGGAGACGTGGGCGGACATGGGCATCTTGTGGGTATTTTCTTCTATTTCCCTGAATTTTTTTGCTTCGCTAAGTTCCTTGCTTGAGATGGTTCATGCAGCAACGCTGCGTGCTGCCGAATCTGCGGAGAGTCTGGGGGAGTGAAATCTGAGCCCTGAGACTTGCTGCTACGAAAGGACCTACTCGCATGCTCTCAATGATAATCGAACTCGCCGTCTCGGACATGCCCTACCTAGTACTCTGCACCAACTCATGGTGTTGACGCACGCTGCGCTCAATGCGGACGGAGGCATGTATGTTTGTAGTCTGGTTATCCGGGATGACGGACGGGACGGGACGGGAGGGGTGGGAGGAGAGTGGGATGAAAGCAAAGTGGGATACGGATTCGACGCCATCTCCAGTCCGTCTCCCCTCCTCTGTCCACGAAACCCCCTTCTAAACAGGAAGAAGCGCGCAATGACCTGCTCATCCAGAGAAGGCGTGCATGAAGATGAAACAAGGCAGCAGCACAGCCATTGACTGACAGAAAAAGAACAGTAAGTTGACTAACAGTACATGCAGGCAAGCAACAGCGAGGGGAGGGGGGCTGGTGGGACGATCTGCAGCACCGCGATCCTTTGGACCTTGGCCGATGTCACGCAGAAGAGGCGTGGTTTTGTTTGATAGGATTCCCAGCGCCTTTCTCCTGCAAAGGGCAATCGTCTAGAAACAAAAGAAACGCAAGGAAAACGTATCATGGGGGCGGATTCGGGTGCGAAAGCTGGATAAGGATGCCGGAGGGATTTTGTTTTCTGGCCTTGCGTATACTACCACCCAACGTTGTCTTTTGGGCTTCCTTCGTCCTGTGTTTTCTTGAGCAAGGCGAGGGATTTGAGATGAGGGACGCAATAAGGCATTGATGTTAATGTTCCTTCTCAGCCCTTTTGTGTTTTGGTCTGTGTTGTTTATTGTTTGTTTTGGGTTACATGGTGGATGGGATGGAAGGGCGATGGAAGCTCTATGGATGAACAGCGCAGAGCTGTATACATGTAGGGTGGGAGTGAAGGAGCGGGTTTGCAATGACCAAGCAATTACCCATCACGGCATTGCAAATGACAATTTCACCCTGATGTTTGTGCGTAGACATGTACACGTATATCCGGTCTTGACTGCCCCAGACATCTTGCAGAGCCAAGGCGGCATTTTTCTTTGCTCTTCCTTGTTGCATTCATCTCTCAATCACTCAGTTCTATATTCCGTGCCATTCTATAAGAGCGAGCTGCCTTGGTAAAAAAACAAGGGCAAGCGAGAGGAAGTCCGAAGAGAGGGGGACGAATGGTAGCGGAAGAGATCCGAGGGAGGGGGTGTGTATGATGATGATGGTGATGATGATGCATCTGCAGCATTAGATAGGTACATACACGCAGAAAGAATGCAAAGAGACGAAAGCAGATGAAGACGCAAGTGGCAGAGGTGTGTAGTACTCGTGCACCAGGGGATGGTGTTTTCGATGGAGCGTGCAATAATGAAGAAGAAGGAAACAGGCTGGGGCAGATGGACGGGGGTTCTCCAGTTGGACGAGCATGGATGGGATGAGAACACGTGCGGATGAGGTTGCAAGGGCAAGGGGTGGGATGGACAGGACAGGGGGGGAGGAAGAAGAAGAGGAAGAAGAAGAGGGGAGATGGCCACGTTTTTTTAACGACTCGTGTGAGATGGTCGCCGATTGTGTCTGATTTGGTTCGGGGTTTGAGAGGGCATGTGGGTGGATGCTTGAGATGATGGGCCAAGGAAATGATGATTGTTTGATAGGGTTACATGGCTTGCGAGGAAGTCGTCAAAGAAGGCGTGGGATCGTGAAGCAGACTCCAGCCGGGGTGTACGTCAAATCATGCTACTAGTACATAGTAGCAATGGAGAGAGCATCGACGAGGGTCTTGTTCATCTGCGTGGATCAGGATCAGAGCCAGATGGAGTCGATGGGGCAGACGGAGCTTGGAGAGGCCGTTTGCCGCGCCTCGTACAGGGGTCGACTATACGATTTGCTGCATCTGGCAAGACGAGCAGAATACAAGACACTTGACAACATGTAAGACGACACCACGATTCACACACCTTGCCATGCCATGATCTCTGACCGGGATACCAGCGTTGATTTACATGTATGGACAGGGCCTAGAGCAATCAGTACTGTACATAGTACTACTGGCTTAATTAGCACAGGCACGCAAGCGTAGTGTATGTACAGACAATCGAGGGGAGGAGGAGGAAGAGGCGGACAAGGTCGACGAGGATTCGTTATTTTTAGCGCCGTAGGACTTGCTCTGATCGACCGCCAGTGAGCTCACCTTGTTTTAACCCTGCTCTTTGGCGACGGCTCTAGTATTACTGGCTTGTGTTTATTTTTGCCCACGCGGCACGGCTTGCTCGGTATAACTCACGTAGGAAGCTGGGTAGAGAGCTGCGCCTCACGCCGGCCCCCAAGCGTACGCGCGGGATACGCCAACGAGTCTGCCGATTGTTTTGGGGAAAAGGCTATTCCAAAGGACCAGACTGGCCTCAAGGAGTTGCTGTTCCCAGAGTAGCTTGTTCTGGCTGTTATGACGTGGTTGTTCATTTGCGTGGGTTGTGATTCCTCCGGTTTCGTCGGGGTGGCATGGCAAGATTGGTCATGGAATATGGGGTGCAGTCGCAAAGTCATTGGGAGGAGTCTCAGATCAGTGGTGACGGAGGAATGAATTGCATGCATATCATGGCATGATTCTTCTTCATGGGTGGCTTTTGGGTTTGTTACTGTGCGTATGTATTGACTGTCCATCCCTGAGTTGAAACTCCACGTGGTGATGTAAGTGACGGCTCGTGAAGAGAGTCGTGTATCATACTGACGCGGAGACGAGGTGTCGTATTTGCTTGCACTAAGGGTGCCTAAACGCAGTATCTCTTGTACACTGGTTACTACATCCTTTTTGCCTCAAGGACTCGTAGATATGTAGGTATGTACGTATGTGGTGTAGATAGGAGGTCTGTACTAATGTAGGTAGGGACGGGACGGCAATGTAGGCGTGCATACGAGGAGCGACCGTACATGCACGGCTACCGTAGCGGAAGGCAATCGCTGGCGCGAGACGAGGGGATGTGGATCGATGAGATGAGTTATCTCGAAGTTGATCTTCTCCTCGTCCTCGTCCTTCTCATGACCTCTTGCTGCCCCGTGCTTCGTCCCAGCAACAAGGCACCGCGCCCTGCAATGCTACAGTCTTGCTGGTAACTCCAACCCGTAGCCTCGCTTGAGCAAGATCGATATGCATCATCTGTTCCATCCCACTGCGTGTCCGTCCCTGTACACCACTTAGATAACAGGGCCGTTGCATCTAGAGGTGCAACGAACGGCAGGTCATTGCGTCGATGCAGACAGAAACCAGCCTGGGACCCCAAAGAGACGAACAGCAAGGGGGGAGGGAATCTCAAGGTGGACAGGCTTGGCAAGCCTATCTTGTCCGTCCACGACCTGTACATAGCCGCTTTCGCCTCTCGTCTTCCCTTCTTTCACACTCCCTCCCCTGTCTGGATGCTTCTTCTTTCGTCTTGGTGAAATCCCTGGGGGGCGTCAGTTTTGGCCCTCTCTGCGCATTGTCCATGTACCAGTGACCTGGTTGTTCACCTCTTCTCTCCCACTCCCTCCCCATTTCCTTGCGTACTTCATGTTAATTTGCCCTCTTTTTGCTTTTGCTCTTTTCGGTCCCTCCCCAACATTCCATTTGCCACCCGCAAAAAGGTGCCTGGAGTTGGGATTTGGATGATTTGCTGCGTGCACGTCCTTTCCGTCCCCCTATCGCCCCATTCCCTCGTCCTGATGGGGATAGAGAGGACATGTCCTTGTATACGGGCAAGGGATCAAGGTAAGTAGCATTCCTACAGGGCAGTAAACAGATGAAGCGAGCGGCAATTGCATATGGTTGCCAGGTTTTCAATCTGTCTGTACAGTACCTTTGGTAGTTGGTTCACGGGGAGCCGGGATAGGATCAAGTTTCCCTTCAGGCGTCGCTGCCATGCGATATCCGGCAACTCAGGGCGGTCTCCGGCGGGAGTGACGGCCCGGGACGGCGATCATAATGCCCGTCGGGGCAAAGAGAGATGCGAGGGCGAGAGAGATGCTTGTTACTAGTTGGCTTTGTTCGAGATGAATAGGTAAGCAGGCAGGCAGGCAAGCAGGCATTGCAAGCATACGGAAGAGACGCGCGCGTGTTAATAATGGAGTGGCTCGGTATTAGGTAGGACTGAGGAGTTATGGGCAGATGCCACATTCGGAATAGCATCACGGATGGCTTCAATCCGTGTCTATAACAAGCAACAGCTTACAAGGCTCCAAGAGGAGGCCATGGAGTTTGATTTGATAATGACGCCCGAGCAAGGCCGATGGCTGAGAGTCGAGACAAGTCAATCATGGATGAATCCAGTCTCTGCCGTTTGTGCTCAACTGCATCTCGCTGCCATGATATTGCAACAACGCCCGGTTTGCGAGACAATTCCGGCAAAAGAGCATCTGCCGAGGCAATCCTCCCGAGAAACAAAGAGGAGCTGCAGACGCTCGTTGATCCTATAGGCGTCTATCAATCACTGTTACCGTAGATACAAGTGAGGATCAAGCACGGAATACACGCAATCAGTGCGGCCTTTAGCTATCTCCGTGGCAGAGCACGTCTTCCGGGCGCCACGAAGGCAATATAATGGCTCAAGCTGATTAATCCACCACCAAACCAGGATACGCAGAAACAAGGTACGCAGGATGATAATACGACACCATCAGACTCTTCGTTTGAGTGTCGCAATACGCGCCCGACAGCTGCTGTGAAGACGGTCCCTTTGGCTGTGGTCGTAGCCATTGCTCTAGTCTGCGTCCCTCTTTTTATCCTGATGTGTAATGCAACAGTTGCAGATACCCCTCTTCCTGACAAATAACCTCTGTAATAACCATCCACATTCATTCCATTCGCAAGACCTGCCCTGGATTACGTAGTGATGAGAGCCACAAGAAGAAAAGAAAGGTGGTGGTGAAGAGGGCAGAGGCAGTTGAAGCTGTTGTTTAGTCAGGCAGTACCTCAAGTCGCAGTAGAAGTAGGAAGGTATTTAATAATCGAGAGAGGGCCGCTCTTTCTCTTGCAATGTCTGCACCTTGATGATACATGACGACATCGTTCTTTCGTCTCCTTGACTTTCATCCTCAGCTTCAACTTCATTTTTGAGCTCTGACTTTTCTTTTCTCGCAATCACAGCCACAGATACAGTTACAGTTACAGCTACAGCTCCTGCATCACCTCCGATATCGCAGCAGCATCAGCATCAGCAGCACCAATGGCGCGTCCGACTGGCCTCATTGCCTCAAAGGGCATCGAGCTCTTGACCTGGGGTAAGCATAACCAGTCTCTACTCTCAGGCTCTGCCATTTGCTTCTGAGCTCGCCATTGAATACATTATTCGTATTACCTCATCTTATACCTCACCTCTGAATTCAATTGGACTGCAATATTTGTATTACCTGGCATCTGCACATACGAGTCTATACCTTCTATGGCGTCTTGTTGATGGCTTTGGATATCCGTACGCCTCGGGGGACAACCATGCGATTCGATGGCTATCGCCGCTCTTGGGCAGTCCAATCTTGGCAGTCCATTGTTGCCATCTTCATGATCCTTCATGCACTTGTCACCTCGCCACGGATATCGACCGAGTGGTCGATGGCATCACATGGCTCTTTTCCTCTTGAAACCCTGTTTCGCCACGAGAAATCACAAGGTTCCCCCCAGATCAGGTCTCAGTTGTCGAGTTTGGTCACTTTCACCCCTCAACCAGAGATTATAGCACATCTGCACACTTCTTTTCCGGGTGGAACAGCCAACATACTCCGAATGATGGAAGATTCTCGTTCCTCCTAGCTCGCGTACACGCCCCCTCCCGAAGGATCATCTGTAACTGACCAGGGATTCTATCCGAGCTAAACAGGCACCCCCAATGGCCACAAGGCCAACATCTTGCTCGAGGAGCTCAAGGAGGCGTATGGGCTTGAGTACACCTACCAGGGCATCAACATCTCGCAAAACATCCAGAAGGAGCCGTGGTTCACTGCCATCAACCCCAACGGCCGCATCCCTGCCATTGTGGACCACAACAACAACGACCTGGCCGTCTTCGAGGGCAACGCCATCCTCGGATACTTGGCACGCCGCTATGACACCAAGAACCTCTTCTCGTTCCCCGTTGACTCGGACGACTACACCCGCGCCGAATCGTGGATCGGCTGGCAGCACGGAGGCATTGGCCCCATGCAGGGTCAGGCCAACCACTTTGTCCGCTTTACCAAGGAGAAGATCCCCTATGCCATCCAGCGCTACGTTGGGGAGACGGAACGCCTTTACGGCATCCTCGACGCCCGGCTGGCCGACCGTGACTACGTCGTTGGGCCGGGGCGCGGCAAGTACAGCATCGCAGACATTGCGCTGGTTGGCTGGGTCAATGGCCTGCCTTTCACCAGTGTCTCTCACGACCAGTTCCCCAACGTCAAGGCGTGGCTGCTCCGGCTCTGGGATCGTCCCGCCGTGCAGAGAGGCTTCTCAATCCCTTCGGCCCCTTTCTTTGACCCGAGACAGGGACCGAATGCCGAACAGGCTGCCAGGATTGCCGAGGACAAGAAGATTGTCGATGCGGCCAAGGAGCAGTATGGTTACAAGTACCAGTCCCCATAGAGGCAGATGCAGATGCAGGAAATTGAATACAGACGCACATGAACTCTTTGAAGCTAAAGGAACCTTGACGTTTCACACAAACGGGA
Organism: Trichoderma gracile; assembly: GCA_020002365.1. NCBI lineage: Eukaryota > Fungi > Ascomycota > Sordariomycetes > Hypocreales > Hypocreaceae > Trichoderma > Trichoderma gracile. The sequence continues at coordinate 2,170,115 of JAINEY010000006.1, forward strand.
TCTATGCAAGTATTTTGCTCATCAGGAGGCGTGAGCCGAGGGGCGTGAAGTATGTGTTGAGCTCTTGATAAGGGGCTTCGTGTGATGACTGTCTGTTATGTATGGCGCTGCATGCAGGTTTTGTTTGCTTCCTAGCGTGCTTCAAGATGGACGGTTATCGACTTGGCACCCGTTTGCTCCTTCGCGGCCGGCATTTGAAGACTCGTCAACCCGACATGACCAGGGCTGGCCAGGGTACTAAGTGTTAATCAATGGCGGACTTGAACTGTGATCTCTCCTCTGCTCTCCTCAAGCCTAGCAGATGCCTGCTCTGATCATAATGCTAGGCGCGTCGATCAAGCTATATGCAGGATCAGCGAAGGAGGTGACCAAGTCTGACTTGTAGTACATCTGATTGTATGTCGATATCCTGAGTAAAAGCGAAGGCTAGAGTGGAGTAGAATCATATTCTACCCTTTTCACTTCCCCTTACGACTCCTGTTATCGCTGTACTCTGTCCTAACACTGTCGGTATTCAGGGGCTAACCCCGTGCCTGGAGAGGGTGACTCGACAAGGTAAGCAAGCATCGATATGTTAGTAGCCGCCCATTGCAGCGTTCAACTTTTGCATGTTTTCCCCCCTATCAGATGCTCTAGCCCACAAAATCTGCTACGGACTCGTACTCGTCTAGACAATCTATCCGCCTCCAACCCCCTGACATGCTCCTTCATCCCTCGTCTAACCAGCTTGCCGCCACATCGTCTCTCCTCACTTCCACAGATTTTGCACTTCTTCAAAAAGGCCTCCTATCTTCTCCTCTCTTCCTTTTACCCGTATTTTCGCCCTCTCATTCTTCCTTTAGCAAAAGGATCCAGATAGATCGCATGAGACCACACGTAGACGCGGTCACAGACGCACACTTTTTGATACAACCTGTCAAAGACCCAAGCTTCCAAGCCCGTCTATCCAGTGAACAACATGCAACTCCCTCGAGTCCATCTCGATCCGAGCCCAATTCAGAAAGCCATGTATTACCCCACATACGTCTACAAGAAACGCCCAATAGGCACCACTGGCTCATACGAAGAGTCCCAAGAGACGAAAAACGAATACATTTACATTTTTCCCTGCCCATACGTACACGCGTACATACATACTTACATACAATCAACTCTTATACTTCGTACATACAACACCCACCACCTTTCCCGCTGTATCTCACCCGTACTCTGTTCTCGCCCTCTCTCCCTTTAAGCCATGGCAGATATTCAGAGCAAAACAAACGAGACCTCGACCTTCCCAAATCTTCTCTCCATCTCTCCCGCCCGCCTTTGGCTGAAACCAACGCCTTGACCCTATGTGTGACCTTGACGCCCTTTCCAACAACGGTCTTCTCCCGCCTGTCCGAGGGAAACGTAGCAAGCATATCCAGATCCGGGCCGGCAGTGAACTTGTAACCCCATCGCTAGGCAAATGTTCCGGCCTGCTGGTGGCCCGAGATCCTTCTTGACAGACTACATCCCACTCTTGGTTCGAGAAAAGACTCGCCTTGAAATATGCAACCCGCTCCCGCTGATATACCCTTGCTTTTCCTTTCCTCCATAGGAACAAGTGTAAAGAGAAGTAAGACAGGCGATAAATAAAAACATTATAGCAGGGAAAAAAAGAGGAAGAAAATAAAAACCCCCCCATTGTATAAAACAAGGCACTGATCCCAGTGCATACATGATCCGCCTCGCCCTGGCTGAGAAATTGGCACACTCAAGGTCTAGAGTCTTGTCCAGGCCTCGCGAGAGCACAACTCCCGCCTCCTTCGCGGCATGCCGAGGCAAAGGACAAACGTCGAGCGCCTCGGATCAAGATGGAAAGAAATATGCTGCGGGTATCAATAAGGCACAATACTTTTTTGTCCGTCAACTGCTTCTTTTGCCGTCCATAATTTCGTGAAAAACCATTGTCTAAATTTCCGTGACTCTCCCCCGTTCAGGCGAGCTCTTCGTGTTCCTGATTCTGCACGTCTCGTTTCTGTTCTCCCTTCTTCGATTTCTTCTGTCCTTTATAGAGCAGAGACAGCAGAGTTAGGATCAACAACGTTGTCGGAAAGGTTGATCAGAAGTTGAGCGAGGCATCTCTTAGTGGCCGCATCGTCACGGAGAACAGACGAGAACGTGGCGTCTCTCAAGGGTTCTGGAAGGCATTGGCGGAGAGCTTCTCGCGCCCTGGCATTGTCACTCAATCTGCATCGTTCCAGAGTCAGTATACAATTCTCCGGGACAGACGCTGGCTTCTTCTCTTTGATGAAGACTTACCGAAGGAAGCATCTCACTACATGCTTCAGAAGGCGAGCAGTCTGGGATTCGACAAGCTGAGCAACCATGTTGCTCAGGACAGTGCCGACTGCGTAGAATCGCTCGTATGTGGCGCAAATGTAGTTGAGGCCATTGTCATCCAACAGTATCTTCTGAACAATGAAGATGGCAACGGTCTTGCTGAGCTCCGATCCAGTCTCCATTATGCGAAGGCACAGAGGGATGATCTCGGTTGTGAGAAGGAAGTTGATCACCTCGGATGAGTCGTTCTTAACTAGGGCCCCGATGACGCCTAGGCTTGTCAGGCGGAGATACTCAAACGGTCGGGACTTGGATGTCGTATTCAGGAAAGGGTAGAGGAAGAGAGGAATATGCGCTGTCGGTCGGTGCGTTAGCTATCCTGCCACTTTGCCGGTATTCATTGAAAGCATCTTCAGCCACAGCTAGCTTACCGTTCAGAAACAGAGTGCGCGTATCGTTGTGCGATGCCACACACTGAAGGAGAGCTAGTGCATTGCACACTCTGTTCGATGCGGCCGCTGTGAGTTGCGAAGGATTGAGGAGCGTGTATACAGAGATGATTTCTTGCAACAGAGATGTCATGACGCCTACGCAGTTGTAGAGTCCCGATTAGCATCGCCTTTCTGAGTACCAGAGAAAGGTGCGAGGGAGGGGCGGAAGAAGAGGAGGGACAAAAGCTTGAAGAGAATGGGGATTCGTACCGAAAGAGTGCCATAATATCAGAGCTAGTTCAGGCACCTGCTCTCTCTTCTTACTAAGTTCAAGCAGAGCCGCCTCCCTAGTGTTCTCGCTCAAAAGATCTGCAATATACGCCATCGTCCGCCGGTTGTCTTCCGAAATATTGTCATGTCCACCATCCTGCCCGTGGGCAGCCACAATGCTGTTGTTGACGTTCGCATGGCCGCCGGGCATGCGTCCATAGTGAGGCTGCTGCTGCTGCTGCTGCTGCTGCTGGGCCTGTTGCTGCTGGACCACCTGCTGCTGCTGATGTTGTTGTTGTTGTTGCTGAGCCTGCTGTTGGGCTTGTTGAGCCTGCTGCTGCTGCTGAGCCGCAGCCGCGGCCGCGGCGGCCTGGTGTGCGTGTTGCTGGTGGTGGCCCGCCTGCTGGTGCATCCAGGCCGAATCCGCCTGGGGATTGAACTGGTGGTGGCCGTAGACGTGCGCGGATGGCATCATCCTGGCGGCTTCGGGGGTTCCCTAGCGGCCCGACAGTGGCTGGAGGAGGGTCGCAGGCTGCGAGGTCGAGCAGATAAGCAGTCGCCTTGGCAGCAGTACGGAATGGTCGTCTTGTTGCCAGAGGCTTCTCTGCCGAGGAAATTCGTCGTCACCGTGTCTCGAAGCGAGTCAAGGGAGGGATGGGTTGTCGAGCAGGTGGCGGCTAAAGGCCGGGATTGCGAGGCTGAAGGTGCCAGGCTATGGCGGAAAAGGCGAGGCGAGCGGTTCTTCGTGAGCGCTCTATCCGCGAGTCTCGTCGGTAGTCGTTGGAGCTAGGACGACAGCGGAAAAGAGTGCCTGCAGGGCGGGAAAGAGGCACAAATCGAGGTTGAATGTGGCTCTTGAAGGAAGCTGTGCTGGCTGATGCTACTGTATAGTCAAGGTAGTAGTAGTAGTAAATGGTTCAAGGTCAGGACAAACCCCCCCACCGCGCCCAGGACGTGCGGGAGCCCACACGGATCGGGATTAACCAACCTCCGACAGCTGCGTATCGTATCTAATCGGTGAGGCTCTTTGCAGGCTGAATAAGACTGATGCTGTAGATCACGGATCCCTCAGTTGAATCCGATCTCATTGGTCAATGCCTGGGAATCCCTGAACACCAGTGTACTTGTAGATTCCAAGATCTTTGCCAGGGCGCTGCTTGTCCAGGTGGTTCGTGCTACATGAATTCAAGTCACGCGGTATGGCAGTTGTTGGAGGTCGAGCCTTCAAAACACACCAGGCTCGAAAACTGTAAGAGAGGGGGATGACACCCAACAGGATAGTTTTGTATCATATGAAGCGAGCTATAAGTATGCACCAGACCCTTTCTATTGCCAGATCGAGTGAACCTAAAACCTGCGTCAATCACGGCCAGCGCTTGCATATGTTTCCAACCATTCCCACACGCATCACAACCATACAAGCCTCATACCAGCATTTTCTCAGGGGCACGCTCGATGTCTCAAAATAAACTTCAACAAGACGAATAAAAGAGGAGGAATAATGATGATAGAAGAAGAGAGCAAATAATGATTGAAATGAACGGGAAACGCCCACGCCATGCTTGATAATGCTTCAAAATGCCAACCCCAGTATACGTAATGTATGCTCAGAGAACGCTTCAAACCTCATCAAAGAGGACCGACACAATTTCATCAAGTATCGTAAACACAAGATGAGAACTGCAGATATGAGTTAGCAAAACATCGACCTTGACACGAAACGAAAGCGCATAAGGCGGGTTCTCTTACTTGAGCCTGGAGTTATTAAACGTTGCAAAGAGGCGTCGGCTTGCCGCCTGAGCATTGACCCGTCCTACAACGTTTCCCGCCAAGTCCGGCACCAGCGTTGCCAGCATTAGACTGGCTTCAGTTCGTGTCTTCTTCTTCTCTGCAGCGCTGCGTGGTTTCCGATCCCGAGCCAGCTCATCGTCTGGCCACAGTGCGCTTCGTAGCATGCCCATGTATCGAAGCAGCGACTCTTCCTGCACCGCCATCTTGATGTTTTCTCGCACTCTTCTTTCAATGGTTCCACCAAGCAGCTGCTGCAGCACCATCACGACAGCCCTGCCCCGCAGCCAGTTGTTCCCCTTGTTGAGTTCAAAAACTTCGAGAAATATGTCGCATATGGGCTTGATGAACGGCTCCATCTCCTTGTTCTCAAAGGCATCTAGCTCCGCTTCAGCTTCCGCAGCAGGAAACGTTTCTTCTCCGGTATTGAGCGGCATTGTGTTAAGCTGGTTGGTTGCCGCCGCAATGAGGTTCTGCCCCGCGACCGAGATCTGATCGAGGACCGGGATATTGCCGAGAATGTCTTCCATGCCGTCAGCCACTGAGTCGTATAAACGAGTCATCATGTCCTTCTTGTTCTCCCTGTCCATCGGGTCCTCGCCTGGCGCGATGGCACTCTGCGATAGAAATGCCCGCAGCTCGCGGCTGCGGCACACCTCGGGCAGAAGCAGGAGCTCCCGCAGGTACTTCTCCAGGGCTGCACGTCTTTTGCGGAGAAAATCGCTCTGGAACTTCATCACCACACGGCGGCGGGGGAAGTCAAGATTCCGTACCGAGGGATATCTGGAGCGGAGCTTTTGGTGCAGTTCGTGAAACTCGCTGTATCGTCTCATCACGGCCCAGGACGACGCCGGCATCTGTTCACCCGCGTTTCTCTGGACTTCGATGACATACAGAGCAAACTCTCGACCATCATCCTCGCGCCCCACCTGGATCGATTTGATCCTGATTTCTGATCTTCCATAGAGGCTGTTGTCGCTCTCCTGTATCACGTATTGTTGTCGCTGCAGTTCTTTCCGTCGAATCTCCCTTTGTAGACTCATCTTTGACTTTTTCAGGATCCGCAACTCTGCCGCGTTGTTTGTGAGCTCTGCCTTCTTCGTCAGGGATTCTATGACCGCCTCTTGTGCCACCAGGCGATCAATGTCGTTTGTCAGCGCCGTAATGGCTTCTGCCAATCCAAGATCTCCTGGAGCGGCTTCGTGGATTTCGTCCTCCTCGTCGGATTGCCCATCTTCATCGACATCGTCACTTTCATCTGGGAGATACTTGTCCTCGTCCCCAAAGAGGTCATCGTCAACGAATACGCCAATTCGAGAGGCGGCGCTTACTAACCCTAGTGACGATAGAGTAGGCTTACCAGCCTCTTTTGCCGTAGGCTGAGTTCTACCAGCATCAAATGAACCTCGGTTAGAGTCATTGTCGTTGCCAAAAAGGCTCGACGAGTTGTCTTCGGTATCGAACAGAGAGGCTCGGAGGTCTGCGGCGGTCTGCGGCCTGTCGTGCTCCAATATGTCCGTCAATGCTTGCTCTACGGCTTGCACAACTTGCTTATCGGGGGTCTGCTGTCTTGATAGGCCCTGGTCCAAGCTCTGCACTGAATCCATCATTCCGTAATTATCCAGATCATCGTCGTCAAAAAGAGGGTGCGCAGGTCGATCGTCGTCAAGCGACCTCCTTGAGGCGGTAAGCGAATCTGAGCCACTGCCGTTCGCATGCGCGGATCGAAGATCAGAGATGGATCCAGAGAGTCGTCTCGATGGGCCGGCCGGCAGCGGAGCAAACCGTGCCGTGGGTTTGGGCTTGGACTGATATGATTGACTTCTGCCTGTTGTTGAAGGATTCTGATGAGAAGGGGGAGGTGGTGACATGGCAGCACGAGACATCTCCTGCGATGCCAGGCATTTATAGTACAAGTCTGATTTCTTGAACCCTTCAAAGTATCGAGAGCGCATCGTTTCCAATACTGCACTTTGGGCTCTGAGGATGGCTCTCCTGGCCTTGTAGTATTCCGCGGGTGTGGCAGACACCCCAGCTTGGAGAAAATCCTTGACAGCCTTCCTGGCTGACTCCGGGACGTTGAGTTCCGGCTTCGAGAGATATGCTTGGTGAATTTGAAGCAAGTCCAGGCGGTCCGAGTCTGTCCACATGGGCAAAGTGGAAGGGAGCTCGTCGTCTTGGCCGTCATCTTCCAGCGGGTTGCGAAAGCCATCGACGACGAGCCAAAACTGTACCAGAGGCATCAGACGCTGGCGGTCCATGTATTCCATAAAGTATGATAAACCTGCCGGGTCCCGTAACAACTCAACGAGAGAGGCGTTTTCGAGCTTCGAGGTAGAGCTGGGCGCCGCAGAGGGAGGTGGCAGAGGAGCATGACGGTTGCCTCCCGCCGCTAAGTGATGTACTCTTTCGTCCAGCAGTCGCTTTCCCATTTCCAGCCGACGCAGATAAACCGGATCCTGATTTTCCTGTAGAGAATCGCGTTTGAGTTGGCTGGCCACTTCGCTGCGGAATCGCCGTGCGTCGGAGAGATTAGCGACCCTGCGGATGGCACGAATGAACTTCTCGAATTTACGCTCATTGTCTCCAGGTGCCAGCCGCGGTGCCACAGCTAGCTTGTTGGACTTTGGAGTAGGAGAAGCATGTTGGTCCAGTGCAGCCCTGAGCTTGCGAACGGTAGATCTATCCTGGAGCATTGAGCGGCCCAGGTTCTCTATCAACTGATTCCATGTGTCAGGGTCGCCTAACAATTGGACGACGGGGAACAAGACTGCACAGCCAACGATCTCCCGCACAACGATAGAGACCGCCCGGCTGGAAAGCAGCCTCTTCGGAAGAAGTCTGGGTAGAAGCCGTCCTACAAGCGACCGTAGATAATCTTGCTGCACCATCTTGGTGTCCGGAAAGGACAGCGAGGCAGCGGGATGTAGCTTGCCATCTCTAAACTTGGATGCAATGGCAAGATCAAGCTCTTCAGACTCCGTGACTGATCGATTCAGCTTCCTTCCCCGCACTGATTTCTCGGCCTCGTAGAAGTCGTGGAAATGGGCCGTCAGAATGGGCACGAAACGGCTCGTGACGACGTCAGCGAGGTCTTTGTTGCGCAGCGAATCTACCAGGCTGAGGAGTGCCTGCCGAATGGCCCTGTCCACCTCGTTTTCGAATATCGGATTCTGGCTGATGTGAGAGTACCACGAGCGGACAAAATCGCGGAGAATCAGCTCCAGGAGCTCGTCGAGAGCTCGAGATGCCTGGGGGAAGCTCGGGTCGAGGGGCTCCCGGTGGTACGCCTGTCGTTGTCGCAGTGCTTCTGCTTCGGCGTGCCATCTCTGCGAGCTCAGAAAGGAAACCCTGGGTGTTCGTGGCTGTCTGTTGCTATGAGGATGCTGTGTGGTCAAGACGAGAGCCGCGATAAGCGAGAGCAAGCTGATGACGATGCCGCCCACGAAGGCATATCCCACCCAGCGCAGCGCCGAGAAGCAGCTGACGGCGTAGCCCCAGGCAATGAAGTAGGCCACTCCAGCAAGCACTGCATCTCTTCGCTTCAGGGCCATAGTCTCCTGCTGAGCATCATTGTTGAAAGACGCGGTGAGCGAGGAAGCGGCGGCGGCATGTATGGGGCTGGAGCTTTGCGACTGCGATGCTCCAAAGCGGTTGGAACCCCCCCAACCGCTATCGATTAGCGGCCGGCCCACCATTACGTAGGAGCGACCTGCAAGCACTCCATTTGGGGGTCGCACACTGATTACCTAAGGCAGCCGATGGAAAGGCAAGGCCCTCTGCATGAATAAGAACAGCAGGGGGAAGACCAGACACAACATAAGGTAACGCATGATGCGACTTCACATGGAGCAAATTGCACCTGACTCATCTTTCTCAAAAGGTCTGTTATGTATTGATCAGATATGTGTGTGAAGCTTCGCAGAAATACACCAAGCAAGTACAGAAATTGATGAGCAATGGCGTGCTAATGTACTATTAAATAATATCTCTGGCCCTCCCTGGATCATCAACTGGATAGATACCTAGGTAAGGTAGATGGGCTCAACAGGGTACCTACACGCTTATTATCCGATTCGCCTCAAAAATGTCCGTTTACCACGGAGGATCTTCCATGCGGCGGAATAGGGCTACAAATTTATGTCCCTTGTTCCGCTCCACCTTCTTGCCCTCCTCTGTCTCGCTCAGCATAATCTTGACGCATTCGTCGCTTTCCTCCTCCTCCTTACTCACACGCTCGAAAGAAGGGTGGGCATCCAGATGCTCCACCATCCACTCGTGCAGCGCCTCGACGTCGGTGATTGTATAGATAATGCCGCCGGGGCGTAGAGCGTAGGCGTATTCGGAGTTGAGGGTTGTTGAGACGATCCGTGCCTTGTGCTTTTTCGTCTTGAAGTGCGGGTCCGGGAAGCATATGAATATCTTGCTCAGCTGACTCTTCTTGAAGAAATTGGGCAGGAATTTCATCGTGTTTGCACGTATACAAGCTGCATTGTGATATAGCTTGTCGGAGTTTTGTGCGCGCAACGCCCATATTCTTTCCTGCACGAATTGTGTGACTGTAGTACGGATCTCGAGACCTACGTGACGTTAGCCAACAAGGCGTTTCAATCCCGTGAATGCAAAGGAGGAAATGACGCACCGAGGATAAGTTTGTCTGGTAGAACCGGAGCGAGGCCGACAAGCAGACCTCCGAAGCCGCATCCAATGTCGACAACCTCAACATCCTGCTTCATTCGCGGAGGCTTAGACTCCTCCCTCGGCGCTTCTTCATCCACGAACGCCGGGTAATATGACGACCAATCCATGTGCTCGGGCGAGATTGGGCTATCTGAAAGTTAGCATCCGCAAATGAGATCCTCGTTGACGCACACTCACTATTCTAATAGATGGTCTGAGAAAGGATTTGCATGAGCTCGTTGGCGATAGAGCTTTTTCCGGGGCAGCAAGACGACGCCATCCTGGCCTCTTCTCTCTCTGAATTGGTCCCGCCTTTCTTTCTTATTGCGTTGATTTCCCATTGTATTTATTCAGCCTGTTTGGCAGCGCTTCTGAGTGAGCTTTGAGGGACGAAAGATGATGAGAAGTCGATATCTGACTTGGCGACTCAAGAAAGTTTGGCATGACGAAACAGGAAAGCGGTCAGTCGTACAGAGTAGCATGCGCTTGATGGCACAAACCTCGGTTAGGCTTAGCGGCAATGGTACCCACCCCAAACAGCTTCAGCTCCATCAGGTACCAGAGCCTGTACCTTAATATGGCACCAGTATCATCTCCCTTGTCCAGAACTGAGGCGTTCTCGTATCAGACGGTTCAAGACGAGCACGCAACCGTCGACTTATCAACGAATGTCAGCTCACTGGCAATCTGAGGTAATCGTCCTCTAGCGTGGCGGGATCAAGTGGTGAGACCGGAGCTCTTGGAAAGCTGCCCGGGCCGAGGCCTCAAATACCGAGATCAAAGCGTCGCAAATCGCTGGAGCGCTCAATTCCAACCCCTGGACATCGCGACAGCACCTTTGCGCGGGCCAGCCTAAAATTTACCAGCTAGCAGCACCTGCGACAGCTCCTGAGCGTATGGTCTCTTTCTTTGTCTTTGCAGTCCCCGCGACCAAGCAAAGGTTTCCGTCTTCCTTTTCACCACCACGGTTGATTCCTCGATAGCTTTGCGCCATGTCTGTTTTACTCTGGGATGCCTCTGGCTTTTTCGCATTCCTCTCGTTTCCCGGTTCTGCTTTTCTCGTCAACACGATATCGTGGATTAGCGTGAGTGCTGGACTGGACGTCTCTGCTTCCTCGTCTTGCTCTGACCCCTCTGGATAGCTGGCTTTGGGCCTCTTCTTCAGTGTACCCTTTGTGCTTTGCGTCATTTTCGACATTGTGTTATGGATCTGGAGAACGTACTGCATTTCGACGCAAGAGGCGCAGATCCCCGCGACAGCCGATACAATGACAGCGAGCATCGACACGAAGACGGCAACTACCATGTCCGACCATCACGATCTGCGAGCGAGAAGACGATAAGCGACCGAAAATTCTGCGATTGGGCGTGTCCTTTTTCATTGAACATATTCTTGACGAAGCACAAAGATATCTCGGATTCTCTCTAAGCGATTTGCGAAAGCACCTTGATAAGGTCCCCCGTCACACCCATGGCCGTCACCTCTCCGCCGGCACCCGCGCCCTGAATGATCAGAGGATTGCTACCATACCGCTCAGTATAGAAGCTGATGATGTTGTCGCTGCCCTTGAGGGAGGCAATGGGGTGCGAGCGGTCGAATTGCTCCAGTCCAACCTTGACCTGCTGAGTAGCCACGTCAATGCTACCGACAAATCGAACGACCTTTCCAGCCTTTTCCGCAGCAGCTTTGGTGTCTTCCATCTGCTGGTCGAAAGCGGGCAGCTTGTCCAGGAACTCATCTCCGCTCGAACAAGCCTCGAGCTCCTTGGGAATAAGACTCTGAACAGGGAAAGACATTGGCGACTCGACAGCCAGACCTGCCAGGCGGGCCAAGATAGTCAGCTTACGGGCAACGTCGAGACCGTTGAGGTCATCTCTCGGATCCGGCTCGGTATAGCCGAGGGCCTTTGCCTTCTTCACTTCCTCCGACCACTTGCCACCCTGGCCCTCAGTCGGCGCAAAGGAATTGAAGAGGAACGACATGGTTCCACTGAAGACACCCTCAATCTTGGTGACCTTGTCTCCAGTCTCGACGAGATCCTTCAATGTGGAGATGACTGGCAAACCAGCGCCGACCGACGACTCGTGGTATACCTTGGCGCCCGAGGTTGCCGCAGCCGTGAAGATGTCTTGCCAGAGCTTGTACGAGCCGGAAAAGGCCTTCTTGTTGGGGGTCACGATGCTGAGGCCTCGGCTCAAGGCCAGAGGGTAGGCATCGGCAACATCCTGGGAACTTGTGTTGTCGATCAAGACCACCTTGGCCGGGGCGGCGGCCAGATAATCAATCACCTGCGGCAGAGGAGGAGGGACCTGTGTGGAGGCGGCGAGGCTTTCGGTGACGCCGTCGAGGCTCACGGGGGTGTAGTCGACGTTGTACAGAGCCTTGCGACTTGTCGAGATGTAGCAGAGGCTCAGCTTGGGAGACGGCCTGCGAGAAGCGAGGCTTTGCAACTGGTTGAGGAAGCATTTGCCAACGCCACCAGCGCCTAGTGTACAACCATTGGTTAGTTTGAATCAATTGATCAATTGAGCGTCTCATAGGAGCATGTACCAATGACGGCGATGTAAACCTGATTGACGGCAGCCATTTTGTTTTGGATGGTGGACGAATGCTGCGAAAAAGAGCTCGAGGTGGAAGATGATGAGTTTCAGGTCCGATAGCGGGGTGGTGTGCTTCATGGTGGGGTTCGCAGAGCTTATGCTGAAGCTAGCAGCGGCCAGTGGACCAACATGATGGGCGTCGCATCACTTTCGCTTGTTCTCAGGCTGTAGTTGCACGACGTGGTTGCAGCCATCGCGGCATTGGTATGTATGTGATGTGTTGGCGTATGGAACCCGGTGCTGATGAGCGTTGTTCGAAGTAGCGGTAAGCATGGGGTATGCGAAACCAAGGCACGCAAGCCATATTCTTCTGATATGTTCGCTTCGGCGCTTCTGAGCTTTCAGTCTGACAGTGAAGAAGACGCGAATAGGCAGAATGTTCCCTCTCAGTCGTCATATTACGTGGGCAAAGGATACTGCCAAGGGTCAAAAGAAGCAAAAAGATTGGAGAATAAGGGATTTGAACCCCTGACCTTTTACAGACCTGCACTCAGACTGAACAAATGCAAAGCAAACGTGATACCCCTACACCAATTCCCCGAAACTTGGAGTTGGGCCAAATCCCATCTGATTTATAGGGCTTGGGTCACAATTAAAGCCGCATACCTTGGTAGATCTCGTGCTTCTGGGCACAATGGCTGGGAACCAGGTATTTTCTACTCTGAAAATGAGGATCGTAAAAATGTCCTTGGATCTTATCGAGCAGCGGTGTCATGCCTGACCACAAGCTTGGTTGTCATTGAAGAACCGACTTTGATAAATGATGTGCTTAGTCATCAGGCAGCTGGTGACGTCCAGCCTGTCAGTGGCACGGAGGCCATATCAAACTTTATACGTCTTCACTCAAACCGAAGCAGGCATTCGCCCAGCTCAAGGCATCATTGTTGATCTCTATGCGACTTTTCCTGCTCTTTGATTCTTGGTTCTCAATACTCATATTAGCTTATTGAGGCGATTACACACGACCTTGAATCGTCCACGCCAAGAAGCATACACGGATACGGAGAAAAGAGAGCTCAAGATGCCACAAGATCCAGATCTCTACGGCCAGAGGCCGCAAAAGCGACACAAACGAGAGGCCATCTCTTCTTCATTAGATTTTACAGCCCAGCTCACGTCACTTATATCAACCTCCGCCGCCCCGGGTTCAACGTCAGCGACTTCTGGGCGCGCAAGGCCTTCGAAACAGGCCAAGGACGACATATTCCGCAGCACGAGCAAGTCCAAAAAGACAACAACTAGCAGCAAGGATAAGGATTCCAAGTCAGAAAAGCTGGTGCTCAAAGAAGTGGCTGGGACGGAAGACGAGACGCGGGAGCTGGAGCGCGCAAAGCGCAGAATGGAGAGCAAGGCGCGACTCTACGCCGCGATGAAGCGCGGAGACTACGTGCCCAAGGAGAACGAGGCGGCGCCGCTGGTAGACTTTGACCGCAAGTGGGCTGAGACAACGGAGGGAAAAGACGATTACGAGACGTCCAGCTCGGACGAGGACGCGAATGGCAGCGGCGACGACGAGATTGTGGAGTACGAGGACGAGTTTGGACGTACGCGGCGGACCACGCGGGCGGAAAAGGAGAAGATGGAGCGTCGCATACGGCGAGGGCTGCTGGGCGCCGAGGAGCTGGAGCGCATGTCCGCCCGGCCGAGCGCTCCCAGCAAGCTCATCTACGGCGACGCGATCCAGGCTATGGCGTTTGCGCCGGATGACCCGGACAAGATGGAGGAGCTGGCGCGCAAGCGGGACAGGAGCGCGACGCCGCCCGAGATGAAGCACTACGACGCCGATCACGAGATCCGGACCAAGGGCGTCGGTTTCTACAAGTTCAGCAAGGACGAGGAGACGCGGACGCAGGAGATGAAGTCGCTGGAAGAGGAGAGGCTCAGGACCGAGGAGCTGCGCAAGCAGCGCGAGGAGCAGCGGGCTGCACGACGGCGCGAAATCGAGCAGCGCCGCAAGGACATGGGAGAGAGACGGGCGAAGCGCCAGGCCGACGACTTTCTGGAAGGACTATGAAACGAGAAGGTCCTACAGGACCTACATTAACATTACTATACCCGTACAGACAGCAGTCGGCGATAGTGATATCGCGGAGTGCGGAACAGCAGGGCTTCGTATATTCTGCCAACGCTCGGTCGCATTCGATTCGGGACTCAAGCTGGTGCCGGGCGGTTCTGCATTGTGACTTTGGCTCGAACCAGAGCTGCCTACAACTTGAGCCGCTTGCACGACAGGAACAGGTACGTCCAACCAGCATCTCCGGGCCATGCGATAGCTTTGAAAGCAGCGCGCCTTGGCTTCAGCCACACGGGTCAATGTCCTCCATTGCGGGCTGGTAATAGCGGCGGAAGAGGTCTTTTCTGGTCAAAGTTCCAACAGTTCTGTCCTCTAGAACAGCCCCTCGTCCAGCCTAGCCTCCCTGATTGGTTGCGGCTGAGTTGGATGGCAGACGGGTTGCAGCGAGCCAATGGGAGAACTTTATGGTGCCCGCGATGAATTGACAGAAGGACGAAAACGAAGGACATCGTGTCCTGTTTCCAGCAGAGCGGAAAGAAAGATACACGTCGCATATACGATATACGAAGTACGTTGACCATCCAGTCTTAGTGAGGAGGAAGCGCTACCGGGGTTAAGAGAAGGCAAGGCATGTGGTCGTATCGTCGTCGTATAACAGCCAGGAACAAGAGGCATTCCAGCCAGCCGCACAGTTGGCGGACGGGACAATCCGTACGGAGTAATTTCAGATGAGGCCTTTTGCGGGCGGTTCCTCCATGTGACGACCAGTTTCCCCTTGGATCGAGCGTGCAAAGGCTGATTGAATTCGTGTGTGCCGTCGTCACTTGCTTGCGTGCGCTTTCTTCTAGCCAATTCACCGGCGTGTGCGAGGCTACGAGTGCAGAGCCTGTGCTTCGCTCCGAAGAGCTGCATTGGCACGACAAGAGGATCTTCCATTGTCCGGGGGTTGCACCCCGAAGCCGGTTTTTGGTGATGCGCTGCGTCTTGCTCGAATGGGCAGGCGAGCGCAGTTGTAGTCTTTCAGAAGTCTTGCTTACTGCAGCTCGGGGCGACTTTCAAGAACTTGACATGTTCTTATTACAACTTGGAAGTACTAGTAATGCTGTGGCTCAATCATTACTCAGTTATCTTTGGGCCAAGTCCCCAGCTGCAACGAGTAAGATGAGATCTGTGTCTGCGCCTCAGTGCTGGGCTTTCTGACGGGCTGTCCCCATGTCGACGTGAAATTGCCAGCCATCGTCGAGGAGACGACGCGTGTGACGTGTGATGAAGCTGAAACCGATGTGGTTGACGTGTTCTCATGCCGAGATGCTGTCTCAACCAAGCATCGCCGCGCGGGAGGAACATGTCCAGCATGGAGTATGACGAGTGATACTGTGCAGCAAGGCTTGGTTGGAGATGGGGCGCTTGTGAGGAGGAGGATTTGCACCTTGCTTGGTCCGGGGGGGCTAATCGAGGCTAGAGACTGGTAGCGAGAGCAGAAGATGGATTGCTAATCCACCCAAAACACCAAAAAGAATTATCCAGTATGGAGTATGCGATTCGATAGCCAGCCAACGTTGCTTCCTCCCTTTCCCCTTTTGTTTCGTTTCTGCGCAAAACCCCGCAAAGCGCTCACATAGGCAGCTGGTAATACTCCCATGACTTACCCGGGCTTTCACCTCTGGTGCTTGACTGCGCGACTTGCAACAGTTGCCCTGTTTGCTCAGTCGACTGCCGGCACGACGGCATCGTGATGCCAAAGGATGAGGCGTTGGACTGCACCGTATCGACGGCACTGTGACGCTCGTCGCCGTAATCAACTTGGATCGGCTGGGGAAAGCCGCCAAAAGGCCTGGTGGCACCGACTGGGGCTGGCGCTGTCCCGGCCAGGCCTGAAGCGGCATGGCGCTGAAAAGTGTGACTCACCGGCGGGGCCACAACGGCTGGCAAGGGCGCGCTTCTGGCTTTTGCCAACTGTTGCAGCGCCTGCGACGCCCGAGTACACGGCTGCTAGTGGTCCGCCCAGCGGCTGCCTAACAGCCTGACGCGCTGCCTGGCGCCGGTGCGTGTTAGGGCTGCGCAAGCCTCCAGAGCCCTGGCCTTGTACCGCCGCCCGCGCTGGCCGGGTACGTACCCGCTGTGCGCGACCACCAAAAAGTTGCTGCCTGAGAAATACATAACCAGCCGCGGCCACGCCTTTTTTTGTCCCCTTCTTTTTTTTTCTCTCTTCTCCTCCACCCCCAAACGTCCTTTTCATACCAGACATACAGCATTCGAAGCCTCAGGCTGCCTTCAAGATGATTTAAACAAACCTCTTTAGAGCGTTTCCTCCCCTCCAGTCAAAATTCAGTCCCAGGACATAAACAACATTCTCCCCACTCAATCTTCTCGTTCAGCTCACCATTCGGTCGACCTGAACTTCAGCCCTGCTTTGAATAGCATCAGCACGAGTTCTCTCCTCAACGCCAACATTTCCTCTCAAGACTTTTCAGTCTTCACAACGGATTCCCAGTCAACATGGCTTCCCAACTCAGCTTCCGCCCTGCCGGCACCATCCGAGCATCTGTCCCTGAACCCCGTCGAGAATCCCCAGCAGGACTTTGTTCTGTTCGACAACCCGCCGCCTCGTCAACATCATAATAGTCGCATTGCAGTACCTAGCCAACGTCGTCACTCTTGTCACTCCCGTCGCGAGAAGCACGCTTCACCCGCAGTCCAGAACCAACGAGTGGCCCAGATTCTCCAGGCTATCGGGCACCCAGCATTGTCTTCTGCTTACGGCAATCGTTTATCGAATCAGTTCTACGCATCCTCGGCTCCATCCTCAACTGTCTCTTTGAATCGGTCTTCTCGCAGTGCACGGCCACCAGTACCCTTGTTCAATCCCGACACTGGTAACCTGACACAAGCCGCCAAGATGATGAACGCTGCAGGTTTGTGCCACTCTTCAGACTCGTCTCCACCTGATCACCCTTGCTCATACCCCTCAACAGATGTCGATTTGGACGACTTCACCGTCTTTGAAGGAGGCGCCTCCACGGCCTTCTCTTCTCCGGCTGTCGCTTCCAGCTTCGACTTCAGCAGCGGCGCCTCGAGCGCAGCTTCAAACC
This sequence comes from Trichoderma gracile, assembly GCA_020002365.1. NCBI lineage: Eukaryota > Fungi > Ascomycota > Sordariomycetes > Hypocreales > Hypocreaceae > Trichoderma > Trichoderma gracile. The sequence continues at coordinate 2,187,301 of JAINEY010000006.1, forward strand.
TTGGCACTGTGTCTCCCCAGGACCTTCTGGTCCAGGAGCCCTTCATGTCAGCGCCCAACTCTGCGGCCCTGACTGCCTTGACTTCTCCTTCGCTGTACAACGGCAGTCCCGACTTCGATTCGTTTGACGTCTCTCCCAACTTTGGCACTGCTGAATTTGATAACGGTCCCAGCGACCCCTGGTATCCCTTGTTCCCTTCGGACGCGGTCAGCCACGAGCTTGTCAACCCAAGCGAGTCGCCCGTCCAGAAGCCTTTGGAATCAGAGCCCATGTACCGATCATCTTCTTCTGGCAGCGGTAGTGGCAGCGGCAAGAAGAAGCCTGCGAGTGGCTCGCCCACGAGCAGCACTCGCCACTCTTCCGTCTCCGGCGTCAACTCTCGCCGCCGAGACAAGCCCCTGCCTCCCATCATTGTTGAGGACGCCAACGACACAGTGGCCATGAAGCGAGCCCGCAATACCTTGGCTGCTCGAAAGTCGCGTGAGCGAAAGGCTCAGCGATTTGAAGAGCTGGAGGACCGTATTGCGAAGCTCGAGGCCGAGCGTGATCACTGGAAGAGGATTGCGCTGTCGCAATCTGGTGTTTTGACGGAGTAAAAGCATTTGTTCTCGAGACGGAAGTTGTCTCACTTTCCTTTTCGCTATATTGTTTGACTAAAACGGTTTCCGAGGGAAGATTGTTTGTTTGTGTGTATAATCACCTACTTGGTGCAATGTTTCTTTCTTATTTCCAAGCTATTCAATGCTCATCGTTTAACTTGACTATCTGCCCACTGATCCATGTTCTGTGATGCTTCTGAAATCGAGCGCCAACACCAACATGGGGACAGTCGTGGGGATACCAAGTTAGTGTTATTGACACAGAACATGATGCATCGCAAGCGCTCAAATGACGCGCTGCCTACAATAATATAATACAACTACTGGTATCGAGTTCGCACTTCTCCTAACATTGTGATTTTCTTGAATTTGGCAAGTAATCAATATTGACCGCGTTGATGTACATGGTGGGCTGTGCCGTGAAGGCTACACTCATGCTCAGAGTTTCAACGGGAAGCGATTTCTTCCAGATGTCTCACTAAGGGGCAATGAACTGGCTCAAGAGCCTTCAGGGTTGCTGGTAATACCCGCAAAGCCGATATGTTTGATGTCAGGTATCCAGGGTCATAAGTCAAGAAGTAGCAATGTTGGAAGTTGAAGTCGGTTGAATTGACTTTGTCGGGTAAGAAGAGGCGGAGGCGGGAGTTGACCGTTTGATGCTAGCAGCAGCAGCGTACCCTGGTCGTACCCCGATATCCGGTATATGTGGTGTCACTGCCCACTTCAGCTTGTGGGATACCAGCGGAGAACCTGAGCCTTGGTCAGCGCCGTGGCTGAGGGTGGGCGCGCACAGACCACAGCTTGTTCTGGGCAGATAAGATAAGGTTGATGCACGTTCTCCGATCGAATCTTGTTTCTCGTCATCTTGACCCTGCAGACAACTTGATGAGTTGCCGGATGAGGTTACGGATATTTGCATCTTCATATGCCTCGAAGCTTCATGATGCAAGGCTTGAAGCGTCGACTGTTGGAAGCCAACCGCGAAGTGCGGTCAGATGAGCATCAACATGCTAACCACCCTCCCAGCCGCTCGTTCGTTATAAGCAATGGTTCGCCGATCCGAAGCCTTGATCCCTTGCATACATTCCTCCCGCGAACTAGCCGTCCTACATGAACTGGTATTGCCGACGGCAAGAGCAACGATCCGCTCAGCTGCTGCGGGCGGCAAACGTCAATCGCCGAGCGGATGATACAACCGGGTGGTCGAGACCAACAGCGGAGACGGAACGTCTTGGCCAAGGTCGGACTCGGCCGTGTTTCTCGCCAGCGTCCAAGTACCATTGTCCTCATGGAATGAAGAAGAGGCGCATCTGTGTATCTCTTGAACACGAAGTGGAGGTTGCCATGCTTTTCCTCCATAGGAACGTAAGGGCATCAAAAGTTCCTTTTCTCTGACAAGTTCCTCTGCTGAGGCACCCTCGCGATTGGTGCTTGGCTCTGTGGGTTTTTTAACGGGCTGGTGTTTCACAAGTCTCCAGAGTGCGGAGCGAGGCAATGTTGCTATCCTTGGGATGTGTGCTACAGCAGCAGCAGGTTCGCGGCAGGGGATCGAGGGACTCAACATGCTGAATGGTCCGCGTCAGTCTGTGCGCCAGGACTTGACGATTTGTGGCTTCGTCCTGCCATTCTGTCCTTCGGACCAATTGGGCTTCTTGAACTCTAGACACATGTTTCGTTGTCAATACCACGAAAAGTTGATGGCCGTAGAGGACCGTTACGGGTGAAAGGCTTGGAGACGTGCGGCCAACAAGATCATCCGCCGCGGACGCCTCTGGAACTTGATACTGACATAGCGGTCCCCCTTCTTGGAAACTCTCCGGACATTTCTCACTCTTGAGCTATCCTGTAGAGGAGAGCAACTTGCGCTGGCCAACAGCAGTTGTTTCTCGACTGTGTGCCAACGAAGGTCCCGTGGCTCCTGGTACGTGGCGTGCCATGTATCTACATCACATTTCTCGACGTTCTGTTGGTGTGTAGAGCGCAAGCGGACGTCCAAACCCATGTTCGAGACCATGTCTCAGTAGCACAATGACCATTTCTGGAGCATGTTCCGTCTGTGAGACCCAGAAGCCGTTGGTCTTGACCTTGACACCCACACAAAGTCGAGGCCCTTGGCAGCATATGACAAGATGGCGGCAGGTGTTGATACTCGACAAAAGGCCCTGCAAGGAGCTGGAGCATCAACATGTTCTAGCTCGGAGCTGATCCAAAGACACCGTGGTTGCAGTACCTACTCTAAGCTTGTCGACACAGATTGTTTCTTCCAGTCTTGACTAAAGCATGAGTTCCTATCCGATATGTACAGGTACCATTGGAGCAGCCACTCTCCGACAGGCTCCTGCCCCAGCTACCACGGCTTACCAGTCCCTTCTGGACTCCGAGCTTCTGTTGCTAAAGGCAGTCGAGCTTGATCCCGGGCTCCAGCTCTTGTCTCAGACCCAACGGCGGAGGCCAGCTTGTGCGACACTGACGCGGGGAGACCCCAAGTCAAGGTATAAGGTCTACTCAGCCCCCCAGTCCTGCTCTGTGCTGTTTCTTCCTACCTCCTGCAAGTGACTGCCTTTCCATCTGGGGTGCGATAAGATCACCTGCTGTTGGGCCAGGGAACAACACGCGGAGAGAAATTGGAAGCTTGGAGACTGCAGTCATGTCAGAACAGGTCGAAAGGCCTGCCGCCGCGGCGCCGGGCGGTGTCCTTGGTGAAAAGACTGGCGTGAGTGCCTCGGAATCTACAGGCATATGTGATATGCGTCTGACACTCATACCTCGATAGACTCACAACGAATCCAGCGAGGTGCCCCAGTTCGTCGGAGAGAATGTAGCTGCAGAGAGGGACCTCCACGTGACGGAGGATGACCTGCAAGAGGCCAAGGAGCTTGCAGCAACTTACTCTCTTGATGAAGTGCGAAGTGTATGTCCTCATGATTCTCAGCAACTCGTTTGGAGGCATTTGACCAGATTCTTACTGCCTGACCAGCTCCTGACCACATTTCATCGGCTCCACAAGAGAGATCCCAACTTTCCCTTGGACGTCATTGAAAAGATTGAGAATTTCCTGAGTATGTTGCTAGAGCTTGCCAAATGTTCATTGAATCACCCGTGCTCTAACCGGTGGCCTGTAGACAACGAGAATATCGCAAATGATCCTGCCAAGTATGAGCAACAAATCTCAGAGATGAAGATCCAGGCGGCTCTCATCGTCACCAACAGCCCCTATGCAGAAGTCCGGAGTGTTGTTTCCCCCCACGACGACCCTACCATGCCGTGTTCGACCATTCGAGCATGGGTCCTGGGCATCATGTTTTCCGGTGCTATTGCCTTCATCAACGGCTTCTTCAGCATTCGCCAGCCGGCCATTGCCGTTACGTCCAACGTCCCTCAGTTGCTGGCTTATCCCCTGGGGAAGATGATGGAGTGGTCGTTACCCGACGTGGGTATCACGCTGTTCGGTGTCCGGCACAGCTTGAATCCTGGTTCGTTCAACCGAAAAGAGCATATGCTCATCACGCTGATGGCCAGCATTGCAAAGAGCACGCCATACACCCAGTACATTGTCTGGATCCAGTTCCTCCCCCAATTCTTTAATCAGCGGTGGGCCATTAATTTTGGGTACCAGATCCTGATTGCTCTGTCAAGCAACTTCATCGGCTACAGCCTCGCCGGCATCTGCCGCAGATTTCTCGTCTACCCGTCATACTGTGTTTGGCCGCAGTCTCTCGTCACCATTGCGCTGAACAGTGCTTTCCACACAGAGGGCAACTCTCCGGCTTTGGGTCCGTTTGGGAAGATGTGGCGAATGTCACGGTTCAAATTCTTCTTCTATGCCTTTACGCTCATGTTTGTCTACTTTTGGTTCCCCAACTACATCTTCCAGGCACTGGGCATCTTCAGCTGGATGACCTGGATCGCCCCGAACAATGCCGACTTGACCCGTATCACGGGCTCGAACAACGGCCTGGGCATCAACCCGGTGCCTACCTTTGACTGGAACGTACTCACTTACAACCTCGACCCTCTGATGGTGCCGTTGTTCAGTACCGTCAACTTGTTCATCGGCATGCTCCTGACCTCGGTGATTATCATCTCGATTTATTACACCAACACGTATTACACTGCCTACCTACCGATCAACTCCAACCACCCGTACGATCACTTTGGCAAGCGTTACAACGTCAGTGCGATCCTTGACGATAGGGGCATCATTGATATCGAGAAGTATCAAGCCTATTCGCCGCCATATCTCTCAGCTGCTAATGTCGTTAATTACATGTTCTTCTTCAGCATCTATACCGCTGCTTTAACATATGGCTTCCTATATCACAGACTGGAGATCACCATGGGGTTCAAAGACCTTGTCAACAGCTTCCGCCCTTCGAAGAAGGCAGAAGTCGAGCAAGGGCAAGTCCTGGATGTGCATAATCGTCTGATGAAGAAGTACCAGGAAGTGCCGGAGTGGTGGTACATGATTGTGCTTGTCGTGAGCGTTGCGCTGGGCTGCGCGGCGATTGCTTGCTGGCCAACGCACACCAGCCCGGGCGTTGTCTTTTACGGCATCGCCCTCTGCCTGATCTTCATGATCCCGACGGGCATCATCTACGCCATGACGGGAATCGAGGTGACGCTCAACGTGTTGGCCGAGTTCATCGGCGGGTCGTTTGTCGAGGGCAACGCGCTGGCCATGTGCTTCTTCAAGACGTACGGCTACGTGACGTGTTCCCACGCCCTGTCCTTTGCCAACGACCTCAAGATTGCGCACTACGTCAAGATACCGCCGCGGATCACCTTTTTCGCGCAGATGGTGCCGACGCTGGTCTCGACCTTTGTCTGCGTCAGCATCGTCTCGTACCAGGTGCACCTCAAGGACGTCTGCACCCCGGACGCGCCCTTTCGATTCACGTGTCCCGGCGAGAACACCTTCTTCACCGCCGCCGTCCTCTGGGGCACCGTCGGGCCCAAGAAGATCTGGGGCGTGGGCGGCCAGTACTCGGAGACGCTGCTGGGGTTCCCGCTTGGCGTGGCCGTGGTGGTCGTGATCTGGCTTCTCGGGAGGAGGTTCCCCAAGAACCGGGTGCTTCGCGCGACGCATCCCGTTGCGCTGCTGAACGGCGGCATCTTGTGGGCTCCGTACAACATGACCTATCTGCTGCCTGCGGTGCCGGTGGCGCTGTTCTCGTGGGTATATATCAAGGGCCGGTTCTTGGCCCTGTGGTCAAAGGTAAAAGCAAGGCATGGTCCTTTAGTAACTGTTTAAAGAGGAGATTTGCTAATGTTTTGTAGTACAACTTTGTCCTGTCTGCTGCCTTTTCGGCGGGCATCGCCATCTCGGCCATTGTGCAGTTCTTTGGCGTCACGTATCAGGGCGTCGAGGTCGACTGGTGGGGGAACAGCGTGGTGAGCATGGGATGTGAGGACCATGATTGCATTCTCAAGGCGTTGCCCGAGGGGGAGTATTTCGGGCCTGCGCCTGGGAGTTATAACTGAGGCCGTGGAGGAGCAGCAAGCATATACACGCGAAGAAGCAAGTTATTGGTCTCTGAATAGTTTTCGAGTTGTGACATCCCCGGTGCATATCATGTTGCATCTCTCATGGAATCTTTTGCTGAATGAAATGGGTTTATTGATTCGGAAGCATCTTAGATAGATTGGTCGTTGCTGAGCAAGCCATTGCAATTCACTCTTATACACTTCTATAATGCTACTGCTTCCCACGTCTAGATCCATTGTCATTACTGTACCCGAAAGCCACGCTATATAAACATTAAACCGGCAAATCCATCAATTCTTTCTAACGGATTGGAAGATCTGTTCGATTCAAAACCCATAACCAATAATTGTACATGTCATGGCAGAGAATTTTTCTGCTCGCTCTTCTCAACTGTTTATGCATAGTTGAAGGTTGATTCAGCATCATCACCTGCAGCAGCCCATCACCATCACTAACCTCTGCCGAGGTTCCGAACAAGGGGGGAGTTTTCCACTCATGCTGTGATACGCCCTAGTGTTTTGTAAAGCAGGGGGGGGGAACCTCATGACTCGTTAATGGAAAGGCAAAAAGAAGCACATGGCCAGTGACAAGGCTCATCGGATTCAATTACACTTTCATGCAAACAGAGAACATAAAGAAGAAAAAAAGACTGTTGTTTGGAATTGACTACTATTCCTGCTCTTAAGAGATCCGAATGTGCAAGGTTGATGAGGTTCTATCCTTTGAGAAGTGGGATCCGGGACAAGGGGGGACTTTCAGCTGGAGATGGGTGCTTAACTTGGTAGCTCCGGGTTTTATTAGGTCTTCATCCCATCGCTCCACTCGCGAGTCTAAGTTTTTTTCTTCGTTTTGCTTCAGGCTTCATGCTTCGTAGAGTTTGTATGGCCTAGAATGTATTGAGAGAGGCCCAGTAGGAATTTGTACTCAATGCATGCCTTTTGGTGAGTTTCATGAAAACCGAGGCGAAGGCTACAGCGTGGCGATTGTATAACTGCAAGGGGTGAGTGGCAAAAGACGCGGAATTGTCCAGACTGCGGCACATTAGAGGAAACAAAGTCCTTCGTGAACAAGGGGTCACAAGTGATGCTGTGAAGGACAGTTTGCCGATGATACAACTCACCCTGTAAAGCAGACGATCCCGTCAACAAGTCCTCAAAACTCAAAACTCACCCGCGAGTCCAGCACTCTCGTATCTCAGGCAGCAGAGCAGGCCGTTCCATGGCCAAACCGAGTCTAGAAGGGCCCCCCCGTGGCTCGGCGATTGCCTGAACGGGATCGAGTTAGTGGCGTCTCATCTCGAAATACCCGGAGGCCGACGGGCAAACTAGAGCCACCAGAGAGAGAATCGGCCCATGATGCCGCAGCTGGGCACCGATTGAAAAAGGGCGCCGTCGCCGTCCGTCGAGACGCGACTTGTGGCCTTCCTTTTCCCTTCGCTGTCAAGTCAACTTCCGTCGTTGCTAGTCGCTCGCTCAAACTTGCAAGATCGCTTCCCCGTGATCGTCCATTCTTTTTTCGGCTTCAGGGCACATCCATCGCCAAATCGACTTTCCGTCCAGATCCAATCTTTGACCCCCTTCAAATCTTTCTCAAAATGGCTGTTCGATCCCTCGTCGCGACCCTCCTGCTGGCCTCGTCCGCCCTGGCCAAGACCGACCTCGCCGGCTGCACCTACACCGACGTCGTCGTCTTCCCCAGCGGCCGCCCCTCGTACGAGGCCTACGGCAGCCGCATCTGGTACGTGCCCGGCTCCGGCGAGCTGTGCGAGTTCCTCGACTGCGGCGGCGGCCGGGCTCCCCCCAAGACGACGGTGCCCGGCTGCCCGCTGTACTCGGGCACCGAGACGTACTCGCCCAGCTACCTGGACCTGCACACCAAGGCTGCTGCCGCCGCCGGCGAGGCCACGGCCACGGGGTCGTCCGGCGCGTCCACCACCGCCGCCGGCGAGGCCCAGGTGACGACGCAGCCCACCGCCGCTCCGGCCACGACCTTTGAGACGTCCGTGTCCGAGACTGCGTCGTCCGAGGCCAGCACCACCGCCGTCCCCGTTCAGTCCAGCGCCGTCAGCTCGTCTTCTTCTTCTGCTTCTTCCTCCACGGCCACTGCTTCTCAGGGCCTGACCACCGGCGCCCCTGGCCGCAACGGCACCGTCACCGGCTCTCGGCCGACCAGCACCTTTACCACCAACGGCGCTGCTGCTCCCACTGGCGCTGTCGTTCTCGGATCTTTCCTGATGGCCGGCGTTGCTGCCGTTGGTCTCCTGTAAACGGACGGAGGGGATGCTGTTTGACGATGAGGTAATGATGGAGAGGAGGTGGCGCTGGGTAGCTAGAGGAGAGAAATCAATGCCTTCAATGACAAACCGGCTCTTGTTGGTAACTGTTTGGACAGCGGTGTATATCTGCTTTGGGTCCTGATGCTATTTGTGCACAAGTGACTGTTTGCAAGGGATGTGTATCATGTCTGCAGTACCTTTTGTGAACGAATGCCTGTGAATACATACATACCCAAGTCTATCAATAAACAACGGGCTGCATGCAAAACGCCGTGGCCAGTCAAGCTGTTGATGCAGCTACAGCATCACAAGTAAGACAGCAGATGAAGCAGTCAGAAATCTAGCAAGTTTGACAAACGGCTAGGAAGGCAAGCATCTGTCAGGTATTATGTAAGTCAGCTTCATCCCGTCCTAACACGGCTAGACGCAGATGGGGATACTTGTACCTCCGTACCTTAACTCGATCTCTTCCCCCCCTTTGAATCTGTCTAATCCGGAAGAGGCGTCTATCGTGTAAGGGAAAAGTGTCCGAAGCGGTGATTGATTCGCTGTGGTAACTTTGAAGAGCCATGCCGTCATACATACGGTGGGAGCGATTTGGAGTAGGCCGTCTCGTTCCGACGAAAGGGGCTGCTGTCGCTGTGAGTTGATAGCATGCAAGTTACGAGGGATGGGCTCTCTGGCTCACCGACCATTTCCTGTCAAGTCTCAGCTCCGGTGCAAGGAGAGCAAAAGCGACGAGGTATCATCTTTCTCCTTATCGTCGAGGCCATCGAGCTGATGGTACTTATCAGACGTCTGGGGTTAGTAACAGAGTAACACCATTAGTAGCATCAACAACGGTATGTAATAATAATAGTCGTAGCAAGCATCAACTCGACCCCGGTTTTCTACCGTTAATTGCTGTTTCCGGTATCTATTCAGCGCCCTTCGTCCCACTCCATGCCGTCAGACCGGTTCGGTTCGGGGGCCCGCGATTCCAAAACCCCACACACACATCAACTCCCAACTTACATACAGTTACCAACCAGTGCCATTCGACATCTAGTATTCAGTAGTAATAGTAGTAATAGTGATCTGGGCGGCGCTTGTTCCGGGCTTGTGATCACCACTTTCACACGTTTTGCCAGACGAGACACGCGCCCGGATTTTGCGAGGACTAGTATGTAATGATTGCCTAACAGTTACTGCTTCTGGAGAGGAAGGGGGGGTCATGCTGTCGTTTGGCAAAGACGCAGGGGCCGGACGTGTTTACTGGCCAACCAGCCATGTGAATTAGCCATGCGCTCCCTTTCTGGGGGGTTTTGGAGTGACGACAGCTTGCGCGATTGGGAGGCTAGAATGCCGGGCCTTGGGTCTTCTGCGGTACAGAGGTTCTGTTAGATATATCCAAGGAAGTTCATGAGGATAGGATTGATGAATGAAGGAAGATGAGAAGATAGAAGAAAGAGAGAAAGTGTAAAAAAGAACAAGGAGAACAAACAGATGATGAGAGCTGAACCATCGCCATGATCATCCGGCTCCATCAACCGCCGACCTTCCTCATCCGCCTCCCGAACGACCCGCTTCTCCGCCGAACATCTCTTTTCGATCAGATCTTCTTCTCACAGCCCTTCGCCCAGATTGAGTACTTGTACCTCAAGTACTACCACACCATCAAATGTAGGTACGTATCGTACACCTCTATCTCATTGCACATCCGAGTGCCGATTCCCTTGGCACCTGTACTCTGTGTCCTCTGCACATAAGGTACAAAGCCAAAAGCAAGCGCCGCACATGACACCGCTTGAACAACACCAAGAAGCGCATCGGATAACGTAAAGCCACCTCAACTCTGGTCATTCAGACTAAAACCCCATTCCCCTCTAAAAGAGCCGCAGCTAGCCGCCTTAGCTTAGACGAGCCACGCCACACGATTGGCTCAAATGCATGCATGGGGGGAGACAAATGTACCTTGGGTCGTACCGTTTCTATGTATCATGCACGTCCTTATCCCCCGATGTTTCTAAATCTAGGTCATCCATGTACATACTACTTCAAACGGAGTTGGCCGGGGAGGAAAGGATAAGGAAGAGAAAGAAGCAGGGCGAAAGGCGGGAATATGGGGAAACCAAGGTAATGATAAACGTTCCAGGGGTAGGAGGAGAGCAAACGGAGGGAGCATGATGGACCAGGGGGGACGCTTAGGAGGAGGAGGAGGAGGAGGAGGAGGGTGGTTGACTTGAGCTGTCTTGTCGTTCCGCCGAGCTTTAGACTTATATCGTACTGCTACCACGCCGCCATCTTCTCCATTCCTTCTTTCCCCTTCTATGAACCATAACCCGTCCATTCTTTTACCCAAGCAAAGAAGCAAACAACTCTAGAACATAAGGAAAAGAAAAGGGGGAACGCAGCAAAGTCACCCATCTGGTCTGTAAACGAGAAAACTCGAGAAAACCGCAACGCAACAATTTCAGCACAACACAATTTTCCACCACCATGGGCTCCCTCGTCTCAACAATGAGCCCAAAGAGCTCCAAGGCCGCCGCCGCCGCTGCTACCGCCTCCCACCCAGAGGGCAAGCCGCGGTACTGGTACCGGGACAACTTCTTCCTCACCACCGACAAGGCCTATCTCGAGCCCCAGGCCGTCAACGCCGTCTTCGAGTCCGACCTCATGTGGTGGAACGACCCGCTGCCCGAAGACCAGATGCGCAAGATGCTCGCCAATTGCATGACGGTCAGCGTATACCACGTTCCCGAGTCGGAGAAGCAGATGCAGAGTGCGTTGAACCCTCCCTTTCCTCCTCTTTTCCTCTGTCTTTGCGTTGAGCATATTGGTCTTTGCTGCTTCGGCGGACCTGGCACGCTCCCACAGAAAACGCCAAGCTGACTTCTCTTCTTCCCAATCCCAACAGAAAACGGCCCGCCGAAACGCCCATACGGATCCGACATCAAGCTCGTCGGCCTCGCCCGCGTCATAACCGACTACGTCACCTTCGCCTACCTCACCGACGTCTTCATCGTCGAGGAGTTCCAGCGCCGCGGCCTCGCCAGCTGGATGATGCGCGGCCTCAAGGAGGTCGTCGACGAGTGGCCTCACCTGCGCGGCCTCGTCCTCATGACGCACGACAAGGCCGCCGCCAAGATGTACCAGCGCGAGCTCGGCGCCCTCGACTGGGACCAGGGCCCGTCTGCCGGCCTGGTGCTGCTGGAGATGCCCGGCGGGGGCGTCAAGGATGTCCCGGAGGATCACAAATAAATGAGGCTGTCGATTGATTGCTTCTTTTATTCGTCCTGTTCTTCTTTTGATTCCCATTTCTATTCCCCTTTCCTTTCCTTTTCCCATTTTTTCTCATCATGTCGTCATGTTGGTTCAGCATTGCATAGTTCGGTCGACACGCTTCGACGGGCACGGGTAGCTTCTGCTTGCATATTTGGGTCTCTCTGCATTTTGACTGTTTTGTTTTTCTTCGTCATTTTTCTTTTTCATAGTTTCCAGCACGTGTTTCTACCTGGAAGGCTTAGACAGCCCAGCGCGCATCTCGAGCGCTCGCTTGTACGGCGGAGCAATTGGAGGTTGGACGGGGTCTAGAGAGACGTAGTCTTCGGGCAGCTGGTAAGAGGCGTCGGAGTCAAAGGCTGATAGATCACCACAGGCAATAAACGGGGCAATCCAGCGTGCCCCGTTGTCCTTGTCGCTTTCCACCATCTCGTCGTAGACTTCCACTTCCGTGATTCCGTCCCCGTGTGATGCCGTCGGTGCCGATGTGACGCTGCAGTCCCAGGTGCCTCTGACCGACTGCATGGTCGCTTCGGCGACAATCGGCAGCTGCATCTCCCGCTCCCTCACCATCCTGTCCAGCCGCCGCCCTACGCCGAGCGGCTCCTCGAGGCTCGCGTGAAAGCCCGCCGGCGGCCGAAAGTTGAGGCACACGATAAAGGCCTCGACGCTGCTGGCCCTGCTGCTCCTGGGCTTGGCGACAATGACCTTTTCGAAGAAGATCTTGAGCTGCGCGTACAGGACGTCGACGTTGCGGCCGCGGAAGATCTTGGCGACGAACTTGCCGCCGGGGCGGAGGACGCAGAGGGCGAGGTTGAGCGCGGCGAAGAGCAGCTGCGACTGGACGTAGATGTCGAGGTCGTGCAGGCCGGTGACGTCCGGGGCGCCGTCGCTGAGGACGAGGTCGACCGGGTGCTGGGCCGCCTGGGTGTCGGCGGCGGAGGAGGAGGAAGAAGAGGAGGAGGAGGCGTCGTGGGACGGGTCGAGGGCGGAGAGGAGGAGCGGGACGGTGGCGGGGTGGGTGATGTCTGCGCGGAGGGTGGTGATGCCCGCGAGGGGGGAGATGGGCTGGAGGTCGATGGAGACGATTTTGACGTCTGGGTTTGTCGTTGTCGTTGTCGTTGCTGCTTTGGCTGCGTTTTCAGAGGTCGAAGATGTTGTTGTTGTTGTTGTTGATGTTGTTTCTCGCTCTATGGCCTCCCGCTGCTCAGGCGTAAACGCCTCGGGAAAGACGCCGAGCATCTGCTGCCGCACCCTAGCATCGCGATCCTGCCATGCCGAGCGGCCAAACTTTTCGCTCTTGATGAGCACGCGCGAGAGGACCTGGGACCAGGAGCCCGGCGCGGCGCAGAGGTCGACGACGCGGGTGACGTTGGAGAAGAGGTCAAACTCTGTATAAATTTGTTGTGTGATTAGTAACAGTGCTTTCGGGCGTGAATCTTGTAGGTGTTTTGGTGACTGACCTTCGTCGAGTTGGAGGAGCTTGAATGCGCTTCTTGCGCGCCAGCCTTGCTCTTTGGCGAGGCGGTAGTAGGCGTCGCGCTTGTCTTTGGAGGATTTGCCCATGACAGAGAATGTTGGTGTAGCTTTTTCCTTTCTTCTGAGATCCTTTTGTCGCTGCGGAGAAATGAAGGTGTACGATTGGAGGTTTCAGCGTCTACCTAGGTAGTTGTAGGTAGTCGAGATGTATGTGTATGTCCGACTTTTTTTTTTCTTGCCCCGCGATGTCAACTTATTGGTGGTTGCACCTTGGTGGTGTGGTGGGGGCGGGTCTGACACCTCTCTGATGTGTGCCTTAGTTGAATCTGGGTACCCTGTATGAAAGAGGGAGACTCCAGCAATAGAAGGCATGGACTCGTTTGAGCGTTGAAGAGATTGACGACTATCAATTGCCCGATTTGAAGCTTCTCTTGAGGCAGAAGCTCTTGCGGTGGTGATGGACCGCGTATTATATAGTATATAGTGGGCGTCGAAGCTCAATAATGTAAGGATTCAAGTAATCTATTCAGTTCATGTATCTTGACAAGCACCTATCAACTGCACGCTGAATGGCTTCTCGCCTCATGTCCTAGGTAGGTAATCATCGACATATTTACGTTTACCCGTATCATGGACATGCTAGAAACACTACAAAGAAACCACTCCCCCCCGACTAAGCAATCCCAAACTCACCCCCTACCACGTCCAACGCATCCCTCAAGAGTGACTGCACCTTCTCGTCGCCCTGCACCCCCAATGCCTTCACGATCAAGGGATACAGCCTTAGCAAATGCTTCCTGCTTTCGCTCACTGCCCCTTCCAGAGGACGAATCGCCTCGCTCTGGCTCTGCAAACCAACCACTTTCTGCAACATCCAGAGCAACTCCTTCCTCTGGCTCAGGGGCTGCGGCATCTGACCCCGGAGCGGCTGGTCGGATACGTACGCCCGAAGCGTCAACGCGCATCGCAAAAGTAGGAACGGTGCCGCGGTACACGCAATGCGTGTTCGTGCAGCAGAGTATTCCTCCTTGAGCTGGTTGTCGGAGGGCTTGTGCGCAGCCGGCGCGTCCGTTGAAACGAGCAAGAAAAGCTCTTCAAATGCGACATAGGCCATCTTCGTGCGCTGGGTCGGCGGCACCGATACTGTAAGTCCGGCTCGTGGCTGGTATAACTTAGCCAAGCCGGCTGCTCCGTCGTCAACGGCGAGCTTGTCAGCCAGTGGAGGTTCGTGGATGATGGACGTCCTAAACAGGCTCTTGGTATATGCGCTCCGAGTCTCCTCCTTCACTCGTTCTGATCCCATGCCGGGGATGATTAGTTCTACCAGTTTGTGGAACCATGCGATATCTGCTGCCTCATCCTCCGCAATGCGCGTCCCAGGTGGTGGATTGCTGCAATCTGCGCTCATAACGCCTTCTGCAATATCGGCAATCAACTGCCATATGCCTTGAACTGTGTCGGTTGGTATGTCGAGATTGTCCAGTTTCGATAAGGCCGCCTCTATGATGGCCAATGCTGTCGAAGTAGCCAGTTTCCAAGGCTGAGATGACCTTGTTGTAATGGGGAATTGGTATTTGAGAGCGATAGGCCTGAGCAGGGCGGATAATGCTGCACTGACTGAGCCGCTTGTATAGATATCCGGATCAGTCGAATGGCTTACTACGAGGCCCTCCAACATTTGCATACTGGCCTTCGACATGGCAACGTATGTCCTCTTTGACTGGGGCTGCGAGCCGTATTCTTGGTCATACGCCAACGTCACAAACTCAGACACCTGGATAATCAGTGCCGATGGAACGCCGCCAATGTCGGTCCGAATTATCCTCACGGCATCCAGAACCTGTGCCTGGAGCTGTGTCAGGTTATCAACATCGGTGGCATAGCTTCCCACCGATGCCTCCTCAACGGTATGACGCAACAAGCTGAGGATCCGCTGCACCCTCTCCACAGTCAAATCAGGCCCGATCAGCCTGTAGACCTCACGGAGGGCAGCCACGTAGGGGATCAGGCAGTTTTGGTTGTCTTGGGGTTTCCCGCTGGGCGATCTTGTGATTGGGATACCCCGAGACCACAGGTCCCAGGCGGCCCTGACTGTTGTTTCGTTGAAGATAGGCTTTTCCTCGGTTCCGGACTGAGAAAGCACGTGCCCCAATGTTTTGAAAGTCGCAGTGTTGATGTCTAGGATCCGGAAATCGAGCAGGGTGGCTAGATGTTCCAGCAGCTCGTTCCAGAGCTCGTTGAAAGATGAGTGCGCCGTAAGCACTTCGAGGTTGTTTGCGAGTAACGTGGATATGCCATTCAGCACAACGACTGCAGTATCGTGCCACTCTGTCCTTTCGCTTTCGTCCACATCTTCGTCCTGGGTACCTCGCAGCTCTTCTTCAAGCGAAGCTAGCAGCTTGAAGACCACGGATTTGATGCATATTGACCATGCCTCAGGACTGAGCCTCTCGCCATAAGCATCAAATATTCGGAGCAGGGTCTGTATTGCGGTGTTACGAAGGTCGACCCTGTCATCCGAGGCGACGGCTGTGAGCCTCAACAGCAACAGCATCCACAGCGCTGCGTCAGATCCTCGGCCGCGATCTGCTGCTAAGCGTTCCAAGGCCTCGACATCTGCGTTTTGGAACAAGTCAATGGTAATGTCCAGCGACTTGTCGTTGCCGGATAGAAAGTCGGAAAGGGTCCAAAAAAAGGTCACAGTCTGCGTGCAGACCTTTAGTTAGCAATGTCAACCAGCGTTGTCACGGAAAAGCCTGATCTTACCGTCAACGCAATATTGAGATCGTCGTTCTGGGAGCAGAACTTGTAGAGGGTATCGACCAAGATTAAGAAACAAGAATTGGGCAGCGATGCCAAGAAATCTGAGCAAATAAGTTGGAGTGAGCTGAAAGAGGATCGCACGAGCTTCGACGATCGTGTCCCGAGACCTCGAGCGCTGACGATGGATTCACCGTCTGCCTGATCGGGTTCTCTTGTTGTGAAAACGCTGCCAATGATATCGAACGTGACGTCCCAGCCACTGACGAGGGTCTGTCCGCAGTCTTCGATAACGCCTCGCAAACCATCAAGTATGATTCGATGAATTTCGACATCGGTCGTCGCGTTCGCAACAGAAATGTCCCGGCCGCGCTTCTGCAAGGGCTTCAACGAATCCCGAAGGCCTCCTAGCAAACGAAGTTGAATCGGCCCACGCATATCAGCAGGAAGTGTGCCTGCAGCGTTGGCTGCTTCGAGCACCAGCTTAGCCAGAATCTCCGACGCTCTTGTCCTGACTGGAGGACTGAGAACACCCCAATCCAACATTTGGATGAGCTTTTGCACTACCATCTCCCACCCCGACTCCGTCGGATCGAATCTCAACAACCGTTCCAAGTTGATCATGGCAATCTCCCCCAGCTTAGCTAGCGCAAACTGAAGTTCCTGATTGGAAATCGTCGACTGGCCAGAGAAGCTGAGCACTCGCCGATGTTGTCCAGATGAGGATCTCCCGTGCTGAGCCTGCCGCGGCTGCTCTGTGTTCGCGGAGCTGGACTGGGCCTCGCCCTCGCCCTCGCCTGGTAGCAAACCACATATTGCTTGGACCACTTCGACGAATGACTCATTGGGGAAGTCAACGCTGCTTTCTATTAATCTGGCCGCGGCCGTCTCGACGGAGCGGACTTCGCTGCCGAAATTGGCCATGAGCGAGTTGCTTTCTGATTCATTTTGGTAGTCCTGCCCGCTGCGACTTATGGATTGGGCTCTTCCAGGCGCTTTACCCGTGACGTAGAGCACAAAGTCCGCCTGCTGTAAAGTCTCTAGGATGATGCCCCAGGCATGCCCAAGCGTTGGTCCAAGTGCGATACCGAGGTTGAGTAGAGCTCGCAAGCAGAGAAGATTGCGTGTGTTGAGGGTCGTCGACGGGTCCAAAGGCCCTTGCCGCTGCCTTTCCGTAGGACTGGACACTTGCGTCAGGTTTTCGACGCTCAAGAGGCCCCGGGCATTACTGAAGACGCTGTTCTGGGTCTCCGTAGGTGTAGTGGCCGTGCTGGACCGCGACTGGCCGGCATTAACGCACGCGCTCAAGATATTTGGAGGTACTGCAGCCTTCCCCAAAGTAGATAGAAACGCATCCCGCGGTGTAGCAAGTTGCAACAGGCCGGCCACGTGGGCAAATCTCTGGAATGCTCGAACCAGGCCATGGTAGTACTCTGAGTCCAGAGAGGCATATAGGAAGGTTGAGCAGGTTGCCAGAATAGCAGGCCAACACTCAGTGACGATATCAGAACAGATCCTTACCTCCGCATAGGCAGGATGGTCTTCGAGGTCCAACGGATTGATGGGCACAGGGTTCTTCCTAAATGAGGCCGACCGTTCTCGTGGTCCCTGAGACGAGCTTTCAGCTTCCAGCTGGGCTGGAGCAGGCGAGCTACGCCCCACGTCTTGCTTTGAGGCCTTTCTCCGAGCCCGGCTCTCGTTAGGGACCGTGAGCGGTAGAATGAACTTGGCAAGACCGTCTGATAGAGATGAGAGGCAAGCCAGTATCAAGCTGTAGATGTACGATTCAGGGATCGTTGGAGCCTCAGCCTTATCCAGCTGATCTATGCAGGGGACTCTAACAGAGCTCCATGCTACACTGATGCCTATGTTGGCGACCTCTGAGCCAACAGAGCCGCCGATGATTCCAGTCACACTAGTGGCCTCGATCAATGCTTGATCTGTGGACAGGTTGGAGCTGCCAGATGGATCGGCGACTGGCATCGTGGATTGATGGCCGAGGCCGATGACTGCTGGCTTTTCGGTACTGAGCCGGACAAAAGTCGCAATAAGGGTCTTGATAATGTCCTTGTCGCCCTCCTTCGCATCGTACATGGCAAATATGCGACGCACGAGAGCATGCTCGGCGAAAATACCACGGAACACCTCCATGCATAACGCCCGCTTCCAGATAGTGGTGTCTTGATCTAGGAGAGTTGTAAGGAGCGACAGCGCATCGCCGCACTCTGTAGGCAAGACGGTGATGTGACGACGCAACAAGGTATAGAGGATCCGAACGAGTCTCACGGTTGTGGCAAACGATGGCTTCCCCCTCAGTGCACTCATCAGAAGAGGCATGACGCGATCGCGAAGAATATGCACCTGCTCAGGATGTGTGATGAAGACGGCGGCGTGGTTAGTAATGACCGATTCGATCAACTCTAGACCAAATGTCTGCTGCAAGCCCGAGAACCGCAAGAATTCGGAACGCTGATTCTCCGTCAAGAGACACAGATCATTGAATATCTGTCACCGTTAGCTTCGAGCTCAATGTTTGCCACGGCACAGAAAATGCTTACACGATAAGCATCCAATGCGGCCGCGCGGAGTTCTACCTTGCCATCGGCAGAGGGCGCCTCGCCTGCGATAGGGGCATCACCACCACTTTCTGTAGAAACGTTAGGAAATCCTTTCGCCGTCTGCGCCAGGGAAACTCACTGTCTTCCGCAACTACTTTGTCAAAGACAGACACGACGAGCTGCTGGAGCGTGGCGGCTGAGGTATTATTCACAATGGCATTCTTGCTACTTTGCAGGATGAAGCAGATATTCAGAGCAGTCACAAGAAGATCGCCATTCAGGTCCGCGGAATAATTCTGCAACAGAGACGGCAAGGCTTGCAAGATCTTCAGCTGCACGTCAAGCCCAGCCGACGATGCTTGCATCAGTGCTTCCAAGACCTGATTGAGCTTCGACCTAGGCAGGGCTTTGGCAACGATGAGCCTCTGCAGACAGACGATGGCAATGCCCGTGAACTTTGCATTTTTGGTGCCGCATGCAATGATGAAGGGATTCACAAAGCTCGGCTTTTGCGAGAGCACTGGGGAGTCGTTGTCAATGAGAGATCAACTTGGCTTCGAAGGATCCACTGGCGCATACACTCAGGAGCTGCAGTCTCGGGGACATTGCCGAGGCTCTTTAACTCTTCCAGAGATTTCTCAGCCGCCTAGATGAAACGATAACTTGAGTGAGCTGATGAATTTGGTGAAAGCAGAAGCTCAAAGCGAGGAAAAGAATGCATACCTGTCGAAGGTCACTGTGCTTCCTCTTGCTCTCCTGAATGAGATTAGCTAGCTCCGTGGCCAGAAGCTGCGTCGTCATCGTGGGTGAGGCCGGATCCGAATAATTTGCCCATGGGCAACGAGCGTGGGGACACTGTCTGGATCGTTCCTGTGCAGCTTCGGCGACGCAAAGAGGAGCGAAGATTGCGGTTTCATGCCTTTAGCCAGTCGCGACGTCTTTCATGGTCAAGGACAGCACAGCGTATCGACATCGTGTAGCTGTTAATGCCTGGTGCAGCAGCGCCGGCAGAACTCTCACCGCCTTCCTATGCCCATCACTTCTAGCCGACTTGGGACTAGGGTCAGCACCTGTTTGGACTCAAAGCTCCCACAAGTACCTGGAAGCATGTCACTTGAACCTTGAACCTCTTTGACGACAACAACCTGAATCAACCGCACGGCTAAGGTACATCAACGTCGCCAAAAGGCCTCGTTCAAACGGCGGAACTCAGACACGCCGAGGCTGGATGATGCGAAGACAGCCTGGTGCTTCCCACCGTATCCTCCTCGGCCCGCAATCACGGCAACTCGAGACAATTGAAGATGCGAGCTGTGACTTCATAGCCGTGGAGGAGTCGACAGAGGCTCGATGACGGCATCGAATTGATCAACCCAAAGTCTGGTGATTTGCTGGCTTGATCGATCCTAATTTTGCACTTGGCACCTGGGACGCCGAGAAACCTTATACGCGGACCTCCATATCTACGACATTTTCAGATACGAGCATAGCCAGCTGTTTTGGTCGCTTGTCCACCATGCAGTCCACGTCTCATCAACCTTCGCGGCCTGCCGTCTCCGACATGATGGCGTGCTTCTCTCTGGGCGAGGGTTCACTGGATAGCCGCCGCCTGCGGCTGCTCGTCACCGCTGCGGGCCCGCGGCATTCATCCTGGGCCCAACCTCTTGTGGTTCGGCTCTCTAAGGACCGCCGCGTCGAGATGAGAGCAGTGGTCGACGACCCGCCACCGAGGATGAACCAACTTATAATTACCATCCAAAACTTACCCCTAGATCAGGAGCAGCAAGTTGGTCCGAACGACCCATCTCCCAGGCGGTCTAGTCTAAACATCAGGGACCTGGTCGATTGGGCGGATCATTTGGTTTGTGTGCCTCTAGATGCCAAAGGTATTGAGAATCTGTTGACCGGCGCAAGTGAGACATTTCTTGATGATCTCCTGAAAAGCTTTGTTAAAACTCAGAAAGGGTGCATCATGGTGCCTGGAATGGACGATGGCGGATGGCTGGACCCATCTGTCCAGCAGCAGCTGGGCCAAGTGCAGACGGCATGGCCCTGCATCCGAGTGATGCAGCCTATACTTTGGCACTACGAAGACGCGGCGCATCCGCAGCAAGCAACGAACTGGAGTGGATTCCGGGATTTACTTGACCTTATCCAGAACCAGGCTGATTTATTGCATCTCGGTCGAGACACAGAGGCCACCACCAACGTCGTCGGTATGCCTCCAGTTCAGGCGCCAACTCTCCCAGGGCTTCCATTTGAGCTATGGAGCAGAATACTGAGCTTCACGGGCGACTGGGAGCTGGCGAATGCCTTGGGTATCAGCACCAATCTACCTATCCCAGGAGAGTGGAGCATGCAAATTGTAGACCTCGGTGATCCTTTGGCCATATACTCACACGAGCTTGAGCGGACGGTCCTCACGTGTGGCACGAGTACTATCTGCCAGAAGCTTTCTCAGGCGCCAGCAGACTTTCACATGCTACCGGTATTAGTGGTGAAACTCATCACACGATTTGCCTTGGTGGAAGTGCTCACCTTCCTTGAGCACAACCATCCCCAGCTGTTCAAGGCGTTTGATGGAACTTTTCTCCCAACGAAGGCGTCTGCATATTTTCCCCAGGTCGAGGTCCTGAATTACTGGAAGAATAGTCCGCACTTTCGAGGTCGCCATGTCTACGACACAGAGGCGATAGATGGCGCATCGAAGAATGGCCATGTGCACATACTGCAGTGGTGGAAGGAGTCTGGGTTTCCGCTGTTATATACCGAGTCCTCACTGGAACACGCGAGCAGTAATGGCCTCATTTCGGTCCTTGATTGGTGGCGCAATGCTGCCGCCGTGGATCCCAACATTGTCTTGGAACCTGGCAGGTCTCTCTTATGGGCCGCTAGCAAAGGCCGGGAGGAAGTGCTGAGATGGTGGCATGCTTCTGGCGTCTATGCTGAATATGCTGGCGGCGTGGCTTTCACAGCAAGCCGTTGGGGACACGCAAACGTCTTGGAAACTTGGCGAAAGCTGCAAGGCGACGAGGGAGTCATATTCGACGCCGAGGAAGTGATATTCATCGCAACTCTCCGCCAGCACGTGGAGGTGCTCGAATGGTGGCGCCGGTTTGCCCAGGGCACGCTGGACGGCATGAATGGGCGAGGAGTGCAGGTCAAGTTTCGAACCAGAAGGATCCGAGAGGCTGCTGAGTCTTCACCCAAAGCTCAAGAATGGTGGTTCCGCTTTCAACTGAGTCTAGGGAAGAACCAGGACTGGTGGCCTCTCTTTCTCCGCCTCTGAGCGCTTGATGATTTGCGAGGAGACGTAACGTGGTATGCTCCCTCTATACATGTACAGTACTAAACACCCATCATACAGGAGTAGGAGTAGAGTTGATCACCCTTGACGGATACTAGTAATAGTTGTTCGTATGGATGAAGAAGATGCAGATGTTACAGGAGAAGGGATGATCGACGCCCTTGTTACCTCTCTTATTCTAATCCCTTGTTGACACGAAGCGTGTGAGAAGGAAGTTCAGATTAACACATATTGATGTGATGCCGCGCGAAGGACTCATCACTCTCCATTTGATCATCCCTATACTCAGAAGGGGATGGAAAAGGTGTAAGACGCAGAGCTTATCAATCGAAGTCCTCGTTAGCATACATGTACCCATGCATCTCAGTCTATGGCGTCGACGCCAATGATGGGCACAATTTTGACTATCGCGCAGCCTCCGCTCTGTCATCGAGTCATTCACGCGATGCCCTGCCCTCTGTCAGCCAGTTCTCCCCCAGACATTGTCAGGCTAGTCCAGCTGCTACTGGAAACAAGTGAAATGAGCCCAGAAAACTACTGATACCTTACTGTAGAACTGTTGCTGGCTGAGACATGAAAAGCACATGATTGTACGTAACATGAAGATTAGAACACATGGCGCAGCCCAACGACCTGTGGTATTACACGACGAATGTCTAGAACATGAAGTCACCCTCGTTAAGGGTTTCAAAGTAGTAACGAGGTACGAACTTGAAAAAAAGAAGAATAGGCAACGGGAATCTTCAAGGACGAGGAGAAATGAAGGATGGACCAGCAAACGGCACGTGCAGCAATAGATCGATTCCAGGGCAGCAAGTCAACAAGCAGCGGGCTCCGCATTGAGCCGTATCTAATTATGTACAGTATGTACATACATACATACATACTTATACATACAGCAGCGTTCGTTCGACAAGGGAGATGATGATACGGAGACGAATCACACGCGGCGAACGGACAGGGGAAAACGGGAAAGGGAACGCCATGATGGCGATGAAGATTTTAGCGTTGGGAAAAGGGCCAGGGGAAATTGAAGTTTGTGCATGCCTGGGCTACAGTAAGGTAGTAGCAGAGCCCTGATTCGCTGGTGCTGGCAACGGCGTGAAACGACGCTTTTGTCTCTCCTTCTCGAGGCGATGTTACCGGAATTGAAATTGGAGGGCTCGAAGCTGTCGGTGAGGCCCAATGGAACGACGGTGATGGTATGAGAACGAAACGATGGCAGTGTTTTTTTCATGTTCTTTTGTTTCAGTCAAACGGAGGCAAAACGGTGTTTACGGACGGCGGGCAGACGGCTTACACTGCGGGCTGAGTTTACGTCCAGTCTGTGAAATAATGGACATGAGACGAGACGAGACAGAAGTGATCGACTTGTGAGGCTTTGTCAACGTGAGGAGTATCGTCTTGTGGTGGCAATACTTACAGTAGAGGTCCTGGCACCTGAGGATGGCATCAAAGCAGCTGGTCACCACCATTGGCAGGCGCTGATGATATCAAGGAGACATCTCGGCAACTCGTCTTCGTCCAGAGCCTCTCGAGATCACTTTTTCTGTCTCGGGTTCCGAATTTGATTCCTCGTCCGCAGACCAGGTCTGGCGATCTCGCCGTGTTGAACCCCTCGCCTTGCGAGACCTCCCTGTTCTGATCCAGCGATCCCTCCACACAGAGGGATGTAATCTCGTATTTGTGAGAGTAACTCATACCACTTTTGCCTCTCTCTGAGAGTAAGGACTTATGCTTGTGGCACATACGGTACCCAAAGGAGTAGACGATACGAAACAGATCAACAGGATCGATCAGACAATGTGCGCCCTGCAACTTTGCAGAGACGGGCCCGTCTTTGTCTTACCCGTCCCGGTGAGCTCTTCAACATTGGATTTATACCGCACGCCGGCTGAATTCGTCGTCTGCCCAAAGGAGTAGCATGCCAAGGTACGTGATGCGGACACTACATGTTGAGCACGATACGCGGAAGATGCATGACGTGTTAATGTCACGCCAATTACCCGTTGGTGGGCTATATATTGATAAGACTCGAGACACGGCAGTTGACGGACTGCTTTGGACTCGGCCGTTCAAGATCCAATGATATGTTGAGGAGAGGAGGAGCTGATGCTCCATTGCATGGATGGCTCACAGAGCGAGAAGGACGCGTGGGGTGCCCCGGACTCTCCTCGAAGGTGTCGTAAGCAGAGACAAGGGCCTTGCTTGGACCAAACAATATCTTTCCCTGTTTCCCTGCAGTGGTGCTTGCTTTGAGATGTCTCAGTTGTTTTTGTCTGAGTCAAATGGCGTATTGACTCGTGCTAGGAACCAGTGCTCGTACTACAAAGTAAGGTAGCAGTACAGTATCCTCGAGGCGTTTATACCTACCTCAGGGAGGGGATGACTTGAGATTTGGCATGAGCTCGATATTAAAGACAGCCCTGCAAAAATTGATTTGGGTGTAACCCAGCGGCAAACGGCATCCCTTTCCTTGCTTGCCCTGCCTTACATGACGACTGTACCTTATGCAGATGAGACGTGCCTACATGTACTCCACATGCCGTGTTTTGGCTATGGAGTACATGCAAGTACCCGCGGCGATAGCAGTGATACTGTAGGGCAGGCATCTTGAAGGTGCTTCGGGATGCAAGGTAACCATAATAAAGGAGGTCGGCCATCAATAATAAACAAAGGGCTGGAGATGCAGCAGAATGGCAGCGGCGAGGTCCGATCAAAACACATCCATTGGTGTATCCGTGCCTGGGAGGTCATTTGACGCTGTCGACATTGATTTGACAGCCCCATGCCGCTGGACGCTCTCGCCACTTGCAGGGCTCTGCTCATGGGCGCTCAAACTCTCTTCAGCGGACGAATGGAGCACCAAGGTCCCTGAACATCGCCCGTACCTGGCCCTGAGCGGCCCGTGCAGGGGGGCTTCCGCCGACCTCAGGCGCTCAGAGGCGGACCTTGGAAGGGCCCTAAAGAGCCTGGAAGGGGAACCCCTGCCACAAGGGCCTGGCACGAGTCGTCACTGGTCTCGACTTCATTTCCCACGAACTCGGGCTACCATTTCCCACTCTCGCGAGAGTCATCCTACCTATTGCTCGCCATGTGTCGCACCCGCGCCGCAGAAAAGGCTGAGATGCTCCAGCAAGCGCCCCCCCAAGGACGGGTCCCCGCGGAAATTAGACAGCCGATGCCTGGTCAGCAGCCGACGAACACCGACTCGAGGCGACCAGGATCCATGATGATGATGATGATGGCATCGTGTGTGTGCGCAGTCACGGGCTGAGAACGACAACACAGGCAGACTGAAGGCAACATACGCACACTTCATTCATTGATACGACCTGATACGCACAATGTACTGACCCTACGAGACAAGCCGTCCGGACCGGCCGCGGTGCAGCCAGCCGAGTTTGCGCAGCCATTTCGCTGCATGATTGCTCTGGCACGCGCATATCTGCAAGGCCACCGAGCCCGGACCAGTCCGCACCCAGTGGTGACAGGGAGGCAGAGACTCGTGCATGGGTCTGCCGTGGAGATCGTGGCTAGCGCATCCCCAACGAGGGCCTCACTCCGAGATGATTCGGGGCCAGCCTGGTTCGGCTTCGCAGGCGCCAGGTACATACCGGCGAGCAGCATTGATCGAATGCACGAGCCCGTGCTTCAAGGAGCTGCTGCTGCCCGCGAGTGGGATTCAGGTACATGTATGCGCCTTGTCGTTGCATGTAGTATCCATACTACGTGACGTCCCTATTCTTACTCTACTTGTAGGTGCAGAGGCTAACGACCGACTGCGAGCAATGGTCCCAATCGCCTCATCTCCCAGTTCTTACACTGCCTCTTATTAGCACCAGGCCGGCAGACGCACGCTACTGCTAGTACTGCTGGTAGTACGGAGCCCAGCAGCGCGGGTGTGGTCGTGGTGGCATCCATCCGGGCATACAGTACATACTGTACTTATTGGATGCTTGCATGCTTGGGACTGGCACACGTCGTATCACCGTTACTGCCGGTCAATTGCCTTTGAGCCTGCAGCGGGAAGCAGCACCTAGCTTGGCAAACCCCTGCCCTTGAGGAGAGACGAACGCTGCTGGTGTTGCATCCAGGTCGGTGATCGGTTGCCTGGCCCTGCAAGCTTGTCGACATCGTCTGAGACTCCCGCGGTTGTCGATGCCAGCGCCATTTCCCATTCTCCTCCCCTCTTGATTCAGCCAGGGCTGATTCTCGCTTCTTCTTCCTATCACGGCAGACCAGGACCAAAGGACGAACGGACAGGGACCATTTTTGCCTGCCGACGCTCGTCGGGCCTCGAGCTTCATCCGCATACGCATCACTCATTATTTCTCGGACGACCTGTTCTTTCGGCTCTGTCATCTCCAGACACGTTCCTGCTCGTACCAATATTACAGACACGCACGGCCTGGGCGACCTTGACAGCATCACAGCCCACGGGCGTTTCCTCGCATCTTGCTCTCCCTGGCTCGTCCCTGATCGGCCGGTCGCATTGGCTACAGCTATATTGCTCCAGGTAGGAACTGGACCTGTGGAGACGGGGCTGCGGATTCTGCAGTGGTCTAATTGAGCATGGCAGAGCACTAGACCTCGCTTCACCTCATCCCAGACGGTACCCGCAGATTTTGTTCATTTACACGAGAAGCCCCCATTCCCGATCTTGCTTGTCTCTTCTGCAACTCGCATCTTCCCCGCCATTACCACGCGCCTCCAGCCAGAGAAGCCGGGTGCTCTGTACTTGTCTGCGGCGTCTTCTCTGCTTCGTCGCCCTGTACAGCTTGCTACCACGACCAGGAAGAGGCGAGAGCACGCAAGCAATCGAATGGGACCCCTCTAATTAGCGGGATACGCGAACTCCAGAGCCGCTCTCGCAGGCTTTCGTCTGCCGCGACTGCATAGTCGTTCATTCACCGACCGAGCTGACCTCGAACTCTCAACCCTTCAATCGAACTTCTGGGGGGCCTAGGGAATCAAGTTGCAACTCGCGTACCCAGTTTGGCTCTGGGCTCTTGCGAAGGTCACTCATCATTAGAGCATCGTGACAGATGACGGAGTTGTAGTGTTGCGTTCGATTAGTACCGAGCTCGAGACGGGAACTTTTTTTCTTTTCTTTGCTTTTTCTCGTCTTGCCCTCGCTCCCCCCCGGCGCTTTTGGGGACGTCAGACAAGATGAAGAAGTTCACTTTCTCGAGGCCGGCGCGTAAGAAGCCGCAGGAGCCTCCGCCGCCTGCCATTCCAAGTACGATGCCTATGAGCAAGGCCCATAAGATTTTGGGCTCGACGCCGCTCAACATCGACGCTCCTTATCACGACCCCAAGCTGCCAACCGTGAGTGTGGGCATGTACGACAACAAGGTCCTGAATGAGCCGGACATGAATATGCCCAGCGAGAAACGGAGAAACGAGCGCCAGCCGTCCCCTTCCAACAGGTTGAGCGCCCTCACCGACAGCATTGGATTTGGGTCGAAGAATCTGCCTGGCACGCTCAAAAAGGCCCAGTCGTCTTCCACCATCAAATCTTGGCATGACAAGTCGAAGCACTCACGCTCTCTATCGCGACAAGCTTCGATCCCGGTCATGAATAGTAGCTACTCGCCCAACCCACCAGCTGCTGCCGATGCGGAGGGGTCTCCCAAGTCGCGAAGGAAGCCCCCTAGGTTGGACTCCATCGCGATAGCGCCGCCTCTTAGGATACCAGGACTAGATTCCGGTGGCACTATTCACCACGGTATCCCCGGCGATTCCATCACAACGCCGGTCACAACACCACCTTCTGCGGCATCTCATCGGCAGAGCGACCTCCGTGGCATGTTCAAACGGCGAACAAAGGACAGCTTTCGGTCTTTTATGACGGACAGCACACCACAGAGCGCCGTAGAAGGCCGTCGGATGACGTCTCATGTTTCAGAAAACAGGCTCTCTACGTTATATAACCACTATGAACAGATGACCTTTCGAGATGCTGAAGTTCAGCCCGAGTTCATGAGCGGCGCCGACAACAAGAAAGATTCAGCTGGCGTTCAGGGTGAGCCGCAGTGGCGAGAGCCGCCCGCGCGACACAATCTCGATTGGCTTCACAAGCCCGCCAGTGAATCAAACGAGCCGCAGCTGATGGCCCATACGGAGTACTCATCTTCTCCAGGCGATGGTGCCAGGAGCGTTTCAAGCAGACATACGCGAACCTCTAGAGCCTCTCGACAAACAGACAGCGGCATTATCCAGGAAGCTGACTTTTACGACAAGAGTGTTCTACTTCTGTCTTCCGATTCTGAACAAGAGGAAGAGGATGACGATGCGAAGGCATCGGCTAGAGACCATCTGCCTCTTCCGGCGCGGCCCTTACCAGAAGTACCAAGCCACGGCCAAACGAGGCCGTCACGGGCACGGCAGGCATCGGGCGGATTGCCGGGCAAGAAGACAAGCTTCGCTTCATCCAACGTTTACATCGCTGCTCCTGGCGCCGAGCGGAAACGCATGTCGCCATCACCTTCTCGGCTAAACCCGCCTCTGAGAGACGGCTCTCGTGCTTCTTCGCCCAAGCCTTCAGTGGGATCCACAAACTCGACTGGCTCAGGCATGACCAGCCAGAACGGTTATGGCGCTGAGGACTCTCATCTCACGACAGTTCTTCCGGCCCGTCGCCCTTCGCAGGCAGAACTGGATCGGCAAAAGGCATTGGCACAGCTGACAAGTGGCTCAGGATCGTCGTTGCGCCGCGGCTCTGTAGCAACATCGTCAGGCCAGACCGACCATGATGTACCCGTGCCACCGAGCCCAACCTCAGTTAACCGTTACCTGCGGTCTGCACGATCGTCTGTTGACGATTCCGCCAGCCAAGGCTGCGTCATGACGCTTACCCGCCAGGAGGAGATGCTTATATCAGCCCTCCGTAAGAAAACCCAGGCCATGCGGGAGAAGTCGCAGCTGGCCTCCGCAAGCAACCCGCAGTCAGACACGTTCCCGACCCGGAGACATGTTTCGAATCCCTCTCAGTCAGTGACGGATTCGATGCTCGACTTTGACTTTCCCGCGCCGCCAACCCATTCATCGAAATCGAGACAATCGGTGGCGAGCTCGTTTATGAGCACGCCGATTACGGAGCACCCTGACGGCGAGGACGACAACTATCGAGCGCCATCTCGCTTGACCGCAGACACGGGGTCCGAAAGAGCGTCCTTTGTCTCTTCCATTCGCGGACCAGAGGACTTTGCCGAAGCGCAGGACGTCCTAGTCTATCTCGACCAAGGCAAGCACTCGAGCGGCCAGTGGAGTCAGGTTGGAAGCGATGGGCAGCCTGTCGAAGAGGCGGCCTTATCATCGGGCTTTCAGTCCGTTCCGTGGGACTACCCGGAAGAAAATCGCCCATCCAAGGCCAAGTCAAGAGCGCCATTGCGACATCAAACTCAGGCCGACTACATGTCCCCTTCGAAGCTTACCAGGCTCTCCGAAGACGGTAACGAGGACATGCCCCGACCGGACAGCCCGATCTCCAACGAGACATTCCCCCAACCGCAGCAGCCACGCCGTGCCGCAATGAACACGGCCCGTTTGAGCGCTGTAGGGTTCGTGCGGAGGGATCCCGAGCTGGGATGGTGGGGAGACGACGACTGAACGACCTTTTACCACGCAAGCCTTGCTCGCATACATACTCGTCTCTTCTGCCCGTCGAAATGACGAACTGCTCCCCGTTGAGCATCTTTCGATTCATGCTTATACCACGCGTTGTTGACTTACTATGATATTGTAATAACTTCTTTTCTTTTCTTTTTTTTTTCCCTGTCAGGTCGAATATTGCTGTATATCATGGGTTGGTTGTCACTATCTTATGGGGAAACACAAGCAAACTGATATGATACCCGGAGCAAACTGAGTCATTGGGGAGAGTGTGTCTTTTTATCCCAAATTTTATTCCTGTTATCGTTGTTTCATCTGTTCTCTTGGGTTACTCTTGCTTTTCCAATGCATGGTGGGGGATAGAATGGAGCGGAAACAAAGCGAATTGGTCTGGACGTATGGGCTGGAAGAAAGCCCGAGGCGAAGGGGATCTGGAGGGATGGGTGGGATGTCTGTGATTATGAACCGGGGGAGTACGGTATTTCATGCGGTGTTGCTCATATACATCGTCAAACTTGGGATGCTCATACGGAAACAAGCCTCGACTACGATTATCGATGGGACACAAGTTTGACGATCTCAGCAATGAGAAAGAAAAGACCACGACGATTGTGCCTCCAAATTGTGTGAAACTGGAGAAAAGCTCGATTTTGCGCTGTTACTGAAGATGGCGGCGCTACGTAAAAGATTCTTCATGCGTGACGTTCTTTTTCTGTGCAGGTTTGTCGGCTTTTGGAAAGAAGAGGAGAGAAGGTATCCCCATGTGTCTTTGTCTGTTGGTCCTCCTCTTCCCCCTTTTTTTGCTTTTTGCTTTTGCCTCTTGCCCCCTTCATCATCTATCAACGTCTTTTTTCCCCTCCATCCTACGTCTTCCCTGTGTGGCTTCTTTGGATTTATGAGTACGTCGATCCTTCGGGAGGCTGGGGGATCTTTTTGTTTGCGGGAGCAGCCATATATCTACAGACCCCAAAAGAAATCAGCATATGCGTGCGCCCCCTCAAGGAAGAAGAAAAAAAAAAGGAGGGGGGTAAAGAAGATTAACGACTCACCTTCGCAGTTCAATCAAGATAGTCTCCATGGTATTCTCGCGCTTCCACTGCGCCAGGCAGGGCAGCTGCTTGGGGTCGACGAGGCCGTTCTGGGGGTTGACGCAGGGGAGGTTGATCTGGCTGACGAACTGGATGGTCGGGGGCTCGTCGGGGTACTTTTCGCCGCAGTGCATCTTGAGGCTGTAGATGCGGTTTTCGTGGGCAGACTGCGAGAGTTTGATGTTCTGTTAGTCTGTGCTCTCTCTGTGTTGTTCTTGATCGACACCATCTCTGTCTCTGTCTCTCCCCCTCTCTATCCAACACCAACACGACTGAGAGGAGGATGCAAATGCCGAGAAGAGAGATGGTCTCCTTCTTTGAAGAAAAGTGTCAAGGAGGTCTTACATGAGGAGGGCCCAGGATGGTGCCGTTCCAGTTGGACATGAGCAGGTCCTCGCCGTCCTCGAGGCCGTAGCTGCAGGCTTCGGCGCCGAGGCCCTTTTCGCCCTTTTCGAGCTCCTCCAGGAGGCGGAAGTTGCGCGGAACCTTGGCAGACATGGTGGACGCTATCTTTGCAGTCTTGTTTCCTTTTTCTCTTCTCGTTTTGTCCCCTTGTGCTCCTCCCGATTTTCAGTGCTCGATGGAGGGTCGTGCGCGGATGTCTCTCGAGCTTATCGTTGGTGGGTTGTCGCTGGAGATGCAGGAGAGGGGTTGCGTTAGCAAAGGCGCAGCTATGGCCTTGTCTTCTATATGCTTCTCTGGTCCGAAAAAGAAAAGGTCGAAATATCACAGCGGCCGTCGTAAGTCGTGAATCGATGAGTCTATCGCGGGATCAGCAGCGAAAGGTGCAGCTACTTCTGGGCGCGGGGCAGATTTCGGTGTGCAAGGACTTGCTTTATGGAAGCAAAAGAAACGATGATGAGTGATATGACGGAATTGCCCGGGGTGTGTCGAGTGACCTTGGCTGAGGTACCCTGTCAAGCTTGTTTGAGAGGTTCGGCATGTTAGCGCACTGCATAAGAGGTACAGCAGATCGGTTAATTGCCGGGGGAAACCGAAGCAGAGAAAGCACACACGGCAGCTCTTCGAGAAGCTGCTGCACCTGCAGGCATCATGACATCCAGTAGACCTTCAAGCTGATTCCCCTCGTTCGACCGCCACGGCTTTTCCTTTTGTCTTCTTCCCTTGTGCAGCGCTTTGCCTCGGACCAACTCGGCATCTGGGCGTGACGCTGTTTCACTGCCAGGCCTGATCCCAGCGGAACATTCACAGCTCTTGGCGGGCTGAAGCAGCACACAGGCAGCTCACATACCTACCATACAAAACAGACACATCCTCACGATGCCCTCACTCCCACCCCCAAGAGCCGCCCTCCGCGCCGGCCGGACAACCACGAGGGCCGTCCTCCTGCGTCCGCCGCAGCCGCACTCCTCCTTCGCCACCTCGTCCCGCACCCTCCTCCCCGCCAGCTTCTCCGGCTCCTCCACCGGCGGCGGCAGCTTCGGCGGCCCGCTGCCCTCGTACTTCCAGAAGCCGCGGCTGCCCGCCAACACGATTGTGCGCTTCGTGCCGCAGCAGACGGCCTGGATCGTCGAGCGCATGGGCAAGTTCAGCCGCATCCTCGAGCCCGGGCTGGCGATCCTGGCGCCCGTCATTGACCGGATCGCGTACGTCAAGAGCCTGAAGGAGGTGGCCATTGAGATTCCTAGTCAGAGCGCCATCACGGCGGACAATGTCACGCTGGAGCTCGACGGCGTGCTGTTTACGAGGGTGTTTGATGCGTACAAGGCCAGGTGAGCTTGCCATTTCTTCTAACGATCCCCCCCCTCCCCTCCCATCTTTGCGCTCAGGTGAGCGTCGAAGTCTTGAGAAGCAAAGGAGGCCCAATTACACGGAAAACATATCCGGCCATTGAGTGCTAACGCAGGAGATCTCTCTGTGCTCCAGCTACGGCGTCGAGGATGCCGAGTACGCCATCTCGCAGCTCGCCCAGACGACGATGCGATCCGAAATCGGCCAGCTGACGCTCGACCACGTCCTCAAGGAGCGCGCCGCCCTCAACACCAACATCACCGCCGCCATCAACGAGGCCGCCCAGGCCTGGGGCGTCACCTGCCTGCGCTACGAAATCCGCGACATCCACGCGCCCGGCGCCGTCGTCGAGGCCATGCACCGCCAGGTCACCGCCGAGCGCTCCAAGCGCGCCGAGATCCTCGAGTCCGAGGGCCAGCGCCAGAGCGCCATCAACATCGCCGAGGGCAAGAAGCAGAGCGTCATCCTCGCGTCCGAGGCCCTGCGCGCCGAGCGCATCAACGAGGCCGACGGAGAGGCCGAGGCCATCCTGCTCAAGGCAAAGGCCACCGCCGAGGGCATCGACGCCGTCGCCGCCAGCATCCTCAAGGGCTCCCACGGCGCCCAGGGCGCCATGAGCCTGACCGTGGCCGAGAAGTACGTCGAGGCCTTTAGCAAGCTTGCCAAGGAGAGCACGGCCGTCGTCGTGCCCGGGAACGTCGGCGACATCAGCGGCATGATTGCCACCGGCCTCAACGTCTACGGCAAGGTCAGCGAGGCCCAGGCAAAGGTCCTGGCCAAGCAGATGGTCACACCACCTTCTTCTCCCAATGGCGAAGCCGAGAGCGCTTCTTCATCTGGAGAGGCGACGACGCCTTCGGAGGAGTATGCCAACGAGAACAAGGGCGATTTGAAGGACAAGGTGCTGGAGAGCTTCAACCAGGTCACCGGCAGGAAATGAGGAATGGTGAACTCTCTGATCAATAAAAAAAGGAACAAAATTCAGAAGAAACACAATATCTATCGAGCCATGGCGAAGACAGCCAGGTTGGGCCTATAGCATTATTTACTCGAGAGCAACGTTGGGGGATTGTTAAAAAAGAAAGGGGGTTCAAGGAAGAGGCGTCGTTGGCTCATGTCACGACTGCAACTACAACGATGGGGCGAGGGGGAGCGTGGTAAAAAAAAAGACCTGGGCAGACACGGCGTTTATTGTGCGACTTATTCGCATACGATGATTATTACGTCTTCATTTTCTTTCTTTTTCTTTTTTGTTTGCCTGTCATCATCTGTAACATCTCACCCTACTGCCCATTTACTTTTCGCTTTCCCGTCCTTCAGTTCTGCTCCTCAATATGTATAAATATGTTCCAAAAGGGGGTGGAAGAGAATACAATGATATGTACGAATAGGGGAATACCACTTCATTTTCGCATCAGAGACAGCCCGGCTGACATGTCCCTCGATTCACAGATAGGTATCTTTAAAGAGCAGAAGGAGGGAACGCGCAAGCAGAAGATTGACCGAAGACATTATATTCATGTATATCTCAACCGACAATCGAATATCGTCAAACATAAGCAACCCAATAACCCTCCCAAGCACATAACAAATAAGGTATCATTTCAATTTTCATCCTCCCGAATCTCATCCCATTAATTCATTGCCAGACAACAACCCCGATTTGTATCATAAGGCATCTGTCGAAACGTCTTTTCGCAACATTGCAGCGTACATGACGCTTACAGAACGAACGCAACGAGAGCAAGGAAGCCAGCGACGAGGCTGGGGGCATTCATCGTGCCACTGCTTCCATCGTCCTCGCTGTCCCCGTTGCTGTCACCGCTGGAGCTGCCACTCTTGCCGTTGCCATTGTTGCTGTTGCCGTTGCTGCCGCTGCTTCCTCCATTATCATCGCCATCATCATCGCTGCCGCTGCTTCCACCGTTGCCGCCTCCGCTGCTGCCGCCACTGCCCCTGTTCGATGTAGGCCTGGGAGTCGTAGAAGGCTCGGTGGCAGTGGGCTGGCTGTCCTCCGTAGAGCTGACGTCGTCGCCGCCAAACGGGTTCGACTCGGTAGGGGCAGCAGTAGGCTCGGGGTCCGGCGAGAGGCTATAAGAGGTCGGACGAGAGCCGCCAGAGCCCCTGGTAGTGAAGCTGTCGTCGATGGTTGAAGTCGGGTCATCGTCTCCGTCACCACCGCTGCTGCCGCCACCTCCGCCGCCACTGCCTCCGAGGCGGCACTTGAAGTCGGACGTGCACGTCTGGCCGGCATTGCAGTGGTAGCCGTTGTGGCAGCAGACACTGCCGGTGGGCATGCACTCGTCGTCGCAGGCCTCATATCCGGAAGGGCATTCGCCGCTGCCACCGCTACCACCGCTGCCACCACCGCTGCCACCACTTCCATCGCAAGTACCCTTGGGCACACAGAACTCGCCGCAAAGATCACGGTCTCCATTGCAGCCAGTGGGCGGTCCGTTGCAGATCTTGCCGACGGGACAGCATCCGTCGTCGACGCAAGAGTAGCCAATGTCGCAGTACGCACCGTTGCCGAGGCCGCAGCAGATGCCAGTCAGGGGCATGCAGTTGACGTCGCAGGTGGTCATGCCGATGCCACAGCCGTCAGAGACAGAGTGGACGCCGAACGATGCAGCGCCCGGGCCGGCGACGGTGATGTTTCGATCACTGGCCGTTACGAGGTTCATGGCTGCCAGTTTATCGGCAGCGGCGAACCCAGCCGCGGCCAGGAGGAGTGCAGAGTAGACAGACATAATGAATAAGAAGAGTCGACGACAAGACTGACAACGAAACGTGTAGACGACGATAGACACTTTTGCTAGGGATAAGATATTCCCCCTTTGACCGCAAGAGTGCTTGAGAGAGAAAGACGTGCAACTGCCGTAGCTGAAGCAGGGTCCCGGCCGCCTTTATACGCAACTACACGAAGCTGCAGCGAGATGCCCTCAACAATTTCCCCAATCCATCACTCTTGCAGCTTGACTCTGTGCCTAGCTCGTGCACCCTGGGAATCCTAGGAAGCTATCACAAGCTAAAAAGTCAACCTATCCAGGGTCCAAAGAAACAAGCGACACACCATCCTGTCTTGATTGGCGAGTCTCATGGACGGTCTGGAGGGTTGATTAGGCCCCTGCCGGCACTAATCCTTCAGCCCGTTTCGCCAAGCATTCCCAGTATGGCAGAGGAAGCCTTATTCCAGTGTCACAGTCGGCGGGTGGCTTGAGCTACTGCCGTCTTCACGCTGTCCAACTATATGGCTTCATACGTGATGGCTAAGCCAATGGGTTTGTCAAGCAATAACATCAGAGACAACAGCGCGGGTGCCTGACTCTTCCCATTTTGGCCCCTGTTGAGGCGGTCAGTCGTGGTGCGTTGCTGTCGCCAGTAACAATTGAGATGGCGGAGACCAAGAACAACTCCAATTGATGCCTTGTCATGAGGGGTTGAAAGAGGAACAGACTCATGCAGAAGCGGGTCTGATTCTTTCAGCTCCCGGGGACCATGTGGACAGGTCGAGCCATTCGTGGAGTAGTGCGAAGCAAGAGCTGGATGGCAATAAAGATGTGAGACATGGGATTGCTCTAGCTCCCCATATTGCCAGCGACAGACCCTCGTGGACTAGGGCTGGACCAGACCGTTGCAGGCGATCTTCCTCTTGCATATACCCCAGCAATAGCAACGGGAGTCGGACGAAGTCTAGGCTTCGACTGCGGATGTTCACCGACGGGCCGGCTCTCGCTCTCGTCTCCAAGGAGGGCTGTCCACAGCTGGGGGTGTGTAACTGTCAGGCTGGTTCAACGAGGCTGCAGCTATGCTCTTCAGCCACTTCTCTGGGGGGCCATCCCATTCAGCAAGTTCTTCTGTTGAACAATAGTCATCAACGGCAACAGTTCCCTCGATGAAGTAAGTGCAACTCTTCGCTCGGCTGTCGCAGCGGAGCCGCACTTAAGCTTAGCTATAACACTAAGACAAGCATCAGCCTCAGCCGACGCTCTCTCTCGCCGACAGATCGTATATCGTATTTGTGCCGTCTGCGAAGGGGACCCCAGGCTATGAATCCTTCATGCTGCTTTTGAGTGGCACGAAAATGAGCTGGGCTGAAATGCTCGTCCTGCGTGGACCTGTCGGGGAAGAATCCATCGGGCTGAATCAGGCTCCGGTCGATGCAAGTACAAGCCACTGGCTGCGACTCTCTGCGTGAGTCTCGAAACCCCCCCTCAATAGTCAAACAGAATACAGCACCGTCTTTTTTCTTACTTTTTCCTTTTCTTCCCCCCATCTCTGAACATTTCTTCTTTTCCTGCTCTCTCTTCTTCTCATCGCCTTCCCCGGATTCGGCGTGATGTTTCCCCTCTCTTACGGAGGGGCGAACTAGGATCACCAAAATAGTTGCGGCTGAACTTGGTCTGTTGAGTTGTCAGCGACTGAGATTGGAGCCAGTCTGCCTTGCATTTGCGCTACATCCAAAATAGATTGGCCGAACAACTGCAGGCGGGTGTGGCGGGAAACATTCTTCCAATTTGCCCAAGAAGCAGCTGGATGAGCTGCATTGGCCATCCATTAAGTTACTAGTAATATATTGGTAGGTTGTTTGAGGCAGTCGAGAAGTTGGTGGTGTGCGAAGTCGTGTGGCGGGTTCAACCTGCCAAGTCGAGGTAGTGCCTGCAGGTCGATTGCGACGATACTGCTGCCAGCAACATTCTAAACGGTCAGTGCCGTTCGTATGAGAGTTCCGACGATCCCTTCACAGGCAAAGGTGGCCTTGATATTCTCCCCCTTTTTGGCATCCAGGCGAACGAACATGACCTTGGTCGTCTCCATCCTTTTCACACTACCCCTCCAGAACCACAGAAGCCGGCCATCATCTCCTTCAATGACCAGAGTCGCCCATGGATTCCGTTTGCACCAGGTTGGCAGAGCGTCATTGCTATATCCCAACACAACTCTAGTGATCCAAGACTGTTGGAGGACAGATGCGCCTCCGTCTTGCTTGCCATCTTGCGGCGGAATGTATTCGGATATCACAGAAAGTTGCATGTGCAGGAGTGGGAATCCCGACAGTTGAGTGAGCATCTGGTGACCAAAGGGCGGATTTCTGCTGAGGAGTCGTTCGATATGATAAAACTCCAGTCCAGCAAGTTGCTTGATGGTCTTGATACCCGCATCAGTAAGGCGTTTCATCTTGGCCGCGCCAATCCCTTCGACCTGGAGCAATTCGAGCTCGGTGCCCTCCCACAATTTCGCCTTGACGCTCCGGAGGACATCGAGAGTGACGGTGACTCCTCTGCCGTCCTCCCTCTCGCCAAGTATGTCGGCAAGGCATCTCAGCACACGATCCAGCACGACGTATATGCGGCCGCTCTCTCGCATCAGCTCTTTGCGACCGTTTGCAGAGATCTTGTTGGGCCATCCTCCTCGCGAGAGATCAATCTGGATGAGCAAAAACACCTTGTGCCACGGCTCGGTAACAAGGCCACTGATGGGGTACGGAATGCCCGTGTGGTCGTTGATCTCTCGAAAGAGATTCTTCTGGTCTTGCTTTATCGGGAAGGACCGAAACTCTGCTGCGTGACAGGCAATCTCGAGAACCTTTCGCCGGTCCGGCGCTTTGTCTATAGTGGAGAGTGATCTGAGGGTCGGCAGTGAGAGCTGGTACCGAAGTCGAATATCATTGTGATTGGGCGTATCTGGCTTTCCCGCAGTAAGAGGGAGAGGCTGAGAGGAGTCTTCTTGCTGCGTGGTTGGGGCAGAAGGCGGCGGCCCTGTGGAACTGCCATTACCGCCGATGGTCCGGTTGAGAGGCGTGAATGAAGAAGCCATGAGGCTGTTTCTCGTCTTTGTGGCCAGCACGATGAAGGTCTTGTGGCAACTTGATGAAAGGTTGGCGGCTGTCAACTGCCACGCGTGCCCATCTATTGCTGTGGAAAATCTCAATGGATCAGAGAAAATAGATGAGAAGAGGAGGAAGAAAATTATTGCTCCAGTGAAAAGAATAGTAGAACACCTCTAATCCAGCATTAAGGGCAAGGTTAGGTGGCTCCTGCCTAACTTCGCCATGTCAAGTTGCCATCAATTCAGGCCTCTCGCGCCTTCCCGTATGCTTCATCTCCCTTGTCTTGTATGACGTCTCAGCAAGGCACCAGACTTTAATATGAGATGGTCGACTCAATCCCGATATTCCAGCTGCACGAGCAACTCGGTTACTTGGTATGTATACCCATGATAGCAATTCCGGGTCAGCCTAACTGTAAAGCTCAAGACTATATTTTAGGTAACTGATGAAGCAAAGAATACATCTAGGGACAACTTCTTAGGGAGAATCGCCACGAGACGGCATCTACAAAATGGTACACCAACCGCCGCCAGGGCTTCTCTTCTAGAGGCTCCTAGTCACGCCAACATCATCCCAGGCCTTGCGAACCGTCTTGGCGGCATCGGCACCGAACTCCTTCTTTGCAATGTCCACGGTGACGTCGGCAAACTGGAGGAACGTGCTGTTCTCCGACACCTGGCCGCTGCGCATCGTTTTCCACCAGATCTGCCCGGCCTTCTCCCACGAGTAGCCGCCGAAGGCCTTGGACGCCAGGTAAAAGGCTTTGTTGGGGATGCCAGAAAAGATGTGGACGCCGCCGTTGTCCTCGAAAGTTGGTGTATAGTTCTTCATGTTGTCGACTTGAGGATCTTTGCCCTAGGGGGCTGTTAGTGTGGAATGCTTGACGTGACAAGAAGCTCTCAACTTACAAAACGAGGATCATTGTATGCCGTTCCCGGGGCTTTCATGCTTCGGAGCGCAACACCTTTGACGCCTGGGAGGATGCAGTCTTCGCCGATGAGCCAGTCGGCATTGGCTGCTGTTTCGTCCTGGACTTTTTGCTTGATCATGATGCCAAACACGTCAGAAACATGCTCGTTCAAAGCACCAGGTTGCCCCTGATAGTTGAGGGGACTCGTGTGCTCCGTGACTGCATGCGTCAACTCGTGCCCGATAACGTCGATGCTGCTAACAAAATTGCCTAGAAACTCGCCGCCGTCTCCAAACACCATTTGCCGCTCCTCGGTATCCCAGACTGTCCTCGGGTTAGCCAATGCATCGCTTTTGTAAGATCGAGGGGAAGAGGTCATCACTTACAAGCGTTTTCGTACATGTCTCCAAAGTGGACAGAGCTGATGACGTCCGAGTTCTTGTTGTCAATGGAAATCCACTTGAACTTGTCCTTGTAAAACTGCAAAACAGTTCCGACATTGTCATACGCCTCATTGACATTCTTGTCCGTGACCGCCTTGTTACCCTCGGCCCGGACGAGCTTGCCAGGCAGCTTGCCCTCGCTTGAGGTGTGCTCGGCGTCGAATACGGATCGCTTTGTCGTTGACTTTGATGCATCCGCGTCCGGCTGAGCCTCTTCAGTACCCTCTTTTACTCGAGCCTCAAGGTAAAGAGCATGTTCAAGGTCTTTGGCGGCACGCGCTCGAGCCTCCTCGTCTAAATGCTCAGATTGAGATAGGGAGCGAAGGACAGAGGCGGGAACAAAGGGACTTGTAGGCGGCGGAGCACGACTGGCTCGTCGGCTCTGTACCACGGCCTCGAGGTGCAGCCTGCGTTTGGCGGAATGCGTTTCGTGAGAGATGAGGGCTGCTCGAGCTGATTGGCGGATGGCGTCGGAGTTGTGAGAAGATTCGGAGATGGCCTTCAGGAGGTGAGGCGGGATGATGTAGCAGCGGTGGGCCATGGTGCAGATGTCGACTGTTGCGTGGGAATGATGCTTGGCTTTCAAGGAGAGCAGAGATACAGCAAGGTGATATACGTAACGATGGATATGAATATGGATATAATGATAATGATGATGCTGATATTATACGAATGAGTTGTTGTTGGAGGAGATGCAGATCAATGGTGGGATATGGAGAGGCAGAGCATCAGTTTGTCTCCTTCCTGCCTCTTTTATAACAGACTTCATCTTGGTCAACTACAGTCAGATGCATCGTGCCTCCCTCGATCGAGGGCAGAGTTGGCAAAAGCTTTGAGTAACGTCAAGGCAGTCACGATGCGTCCTTGTGTCTACAAGGCAGATCAGACACTCGCAAGATCTGTCTAATCGGGCCTCTCACCTGTCTTTTCTTCATGCAAGAGTAGCAATATTTCGCTTCGAGATCTCTGCAGCGCTGAGTTTTAAAGAAGCCATGAGACGACGTTGGGTTTGAATCGTCTCGTGATGCCTCTCGTGCTTGACGTTTGACTCCCATTGCAGTATAGCGAGCCGAGTTTGACAGTATTTGCGAGTATGGCCAAGTAAGACACCCCGTCAAGGTAATGATAGCGAATCTCGGATGACTTGCAATCATCACAACTGTATATAGGTCTGGTATCACGCAACTCTCGTCAAAGCTTGACATATGCACATGTCTTGTGCTTCGCAAAGGCAGCTACATAGGTATATACTCTATGGCATACGCCTTTTCAGGAGCGATAGCAACAGTGCTTCCCATCTCCTCTATGCAGTGAATGCCAATAACTGCTTAACTGGGTGCATGCGACAAGGTTAATCTTAACAACATGTAGAAGCAAAGGATTCACTTGACAGCAAAGTAACAATGTGAAGCCGTCCGTCAATAGCAAACCGCCCAAACGCAAGACTCCATCATCGCACCCTGCGTCACTTACACCCTCACGGCACACGAACCCACGTCCTAACTGACTGCAGCAAAGAATGAACAGTTTTTTTAACAAGATTTCGAGTAAAACGCACCAACATAGGGAAACAATTGCGAGGAAAGAGATCCAAAGCCAAGCCGCGTTCCACAGACACATTCGGCTAAAAGCAAAGCTGAAGCTCCATGACTCGCGCCTCTGCGATTGCTCGGCGCGACCCTTTGACTTATCTATTCAAGCTAAGGTAAGGTAGCTATTAAGCTACGTAGAGGAGCCAGCTTAGCAGCTGCACCTGAACATAAGGTCTTAACCAGAAGCCAAGCCGGGCTTCGGACCACTAAGCTTCTGTGCAGCTTTAGAGACTACCGCGCTCTTCATGGGGAATGCCTGTAAGAGCCAGAGCTTGTAGGCTTGGGCTATTCACTGCTCAATGAGTCAGAGCCGCCTATTCCATCATGAGGGCAAGTAATGATAGCCAAGCCCACTGCAGCTGTAAGTTTTGATCAAAGGTATATTGCCCCAACCACATCACGGGTTGGCTCGTGCAACACACGAGAGACTCGCCTTACCTTACACAGCCCAGGGCAAACGTAGAAGGCAAGGATGGTATACAAATGCGAGACGCAAGGAGAGAGCGGCACGTAGCAGATGACAATCCCAAGGTTCCGCTTGGTGTCTCTATTGCTTTCTCAGATGGCATCAAACAAAGCAGTCAATCACCACATGACACTCGCTATTCCACGACTATGTAGGATATCTTCACATACATTGGTTGTACGCGTAGGAACACCATCCATCCCACGCACACGAACCACCCATCCCCCATCCCGCCTAGCTCTCACAAGGCAAACCAGAAAAAAAGAAGAAAGGATCATTTGTAGAAGTACATTGATCAAACCATCGATAGCTTCGCCTCCCCCAGCCCAGCCCAGCCCAGCCCAGTAATATCCGTAATGACGGCAACACATCCTCTTGCCCAATGCAGACAAGTCCCATATTCGGCGTCTACAACGTTGACAGGGGTGAAAGGGGGCCGATTGTCCGATCCTTGGGCATCGGATATACAGCACAGCACATACACATTTGCCCTCTTCCTCGTATCTCTAATATCTGATAGTACATACTATCTCTATGAAAAGGTACCGTTTGTTAATTCCAGCGCCAGGCTGCATGAGTCTTCATGCACGTAATCTCAGCAAAGCGCGCGCAGAAATCGAATTCCCGCTCGCCCACTAAATCACTCAACCCTCTCTACACTTACACTCTCAGACTCCCAAAGGCAGACGAACTCACATCGCATCCGTCCACACCAAGCACAGGCCCCTCAAAGCCCAAAGCTCAAAAACACCCTGAACTCCCTCGCTGCTCCTCCTCCTCTCCCCCATCAACGTCCCAGCTCAAGCACGAAACATACAAACCACGAACCGCAATCCCCAAAAAGCCATACTTCCTCTATCCATCCTCTTACCCACGCACACACACACACACACACACACACACACACACACACACACACACACACGACCGATGCGTCTTGGCAGGCACCAGAAAGAAATGAAGTAGTAATACTTCGTACCTCTCCCACACCACCACTCTTCTAACGTACTGCAAGCAAATTCCGTATCTCAATCCCGCCCCAGACCCCTGCCCACAGCCATGCATCCCTCTTTTCGGCCCTAAACCCAACAAGAACCGAACCCTTCCCAAGCTCTCCATTCCCATTATCGCGCCTTGTTGCGCGGGGGAGAAGGGAGCTAGTAGCTAGTGAAAAGGACACTAGGCTGCGTTTGTTGATGTGCAATTTAAAACGTGTTGCCCCGTTGGGTAAAGGACGTTGGACATGGGGGACATGGGACATGGATCATGGGCATGGGCCATGGACATGGATGTTCCGTGCTGCCTCCGTATTACCCCGTATTCACTCGCATCCGACAACGACAAGAGTGACTGCCTGCCAGAGTATGGGGTGCAGGAGTTGAAGAAACATGGAGCACGGAAGACAAAGTCAGGAGACAGACACGAAACATTTTACAGGTGCATTGTCAGAGACACGAACTCGAACAGCTTAAGCTAGGTAGAGGTATCACTGGCAATGGAATCACACGACATGGCAACGGCAAAATCAAGGCATCGGTTATCGAGCTTTTCATTCAACATCTTCAACCATTCTCATCCCAATCGGGAATGCGCCGAAAT
Source organism: Trichoderma gracile (assembly GCA_020002365.1). Classification (NCBI taxonomy): domain Eukaryota; kingdom Fungi; phylum Ascomycota; class Sordariomycetes; order Hypocreales; family Hypocreaceae; genus Trichoderma; species Trichoderma gracile. The sequence goes on from JAINEY010000006.1 coordinate 2,230,322, forward strand.
CGAGATACATGGTCCAAACAGGCAAAACAAACGTCAAGGAGGATATCAAGCCAAAACAAAAAACACCAACGGCAGATTGAAAACAAACATCAAATATCATCGATCCTCTTCTCTTCGTCAATCCAAGCAAACGTCATAACCATGGTCGACTCGGCGGAAGAAGAGAGCAGACCTCCCCCATTAAAAGATCATTATAAGCGTTTCGTCCAGGACTGCAGAGGCAGGAGGGAGAAACCAAAGTGAAGGAAAGGGTGTAAAAGAGAAAAGGATATACCGGTCGAGAGAAAAAGCCGTGCCACAGATTTTCATGTCCCGTCGAAATGTACAGTGAACAAGATAAAAAAGAGGGCGGCTTCGGTAAATCTCGAATTTGTATAGTATTAGCTTGGTCCGCTCTCCGCTCCGCGCGCGCACGCCTGGCCCCAATCTACATGCTTTTCATGTCCGCAATAAGTACATTCCTAGAAAGCAGATCCAAAGGGGGTGTGTGGCCTCAGAGTCCCGTTTACAGGAGGAACTGAGCCAGGACGATACCAGCACCGACAGCGAAGACGCTGCCGACGGTGGCGGCGGCGCGGGAACCAGCGTTGCCGGGGACGGTGGGAGGCTTGGTGGGCTGGGCAGAGCCGCTGGGGACGACGGAGACGGTGGAGTTACCAGCGCTGCTGCCGCCCGAGGTGCTCTTGGTGGGAGAGGCAGTGGCGGTAGCGAGGGTGGTCTGGACGTCGGCGGTGGTGGTCTCCTCATCAGCGGCGGTGGTGGAGGCAGCGGCAGAAGAGGCCTTGGAGGTGGTGTGGGCGGCAGAAGAGGCCTTGGTGGAAGAAGGCTTGGCGGAGGAGGAAGTGACGTCCTCGCTGTTGTCGCTGCCGTCACCGAGGACGACCTTGATGCTCTGCCAGGAGCCGCTGTGGTCGCCGTAGATGTACTCCTTGACGCTCTTGGAGGTGGGGGCATCGGCACCGGCGTAGTCGACAATGGAGATGCTCTTGTAGTAGCCCAGGAAGGGAGCCTTGGAGAAATCGGTGTAGCCACCGGCCCACTCGACGGTGCCCTGAGGAGCGTCCTTGCGGCCGGCGACCCAGGTTCCGAGCTTGACCTGCATGGGGGACTGGGGGAGGCCAGAGGCGCCGCCCTCGGCGTTTGCAGCGGTCAGGGTGCGGACAACGTTGTTGTCGATCAGCCAGGTGACACCGGCAGAAGTCCACTCCACGGAGTAGGTGTGGAAAGATCCCAGAGGGTTGTCAACGGGGTGGAAAGCACCACGGTCGTACGTGGCAGTGTTGCCCTTGCTGAAGTAGTTGGTCTGAGCCTGGGAGTTGTCACCACCAACCCATTCCCAGTCGATCTGAGATTTGCATCAGTTAGTCATGCTGCCGAACAAGCGGTAGATGGCAAGGGAGACATACCTCGTCGAGATCATCGGACTGGAGAACGGCAGAGGTCACGATACCGGCACCAGCGGCGGCCTGGACGACGACATCGATGCGGCCGAAGAAGATGTACTTGCCGGTGCGGATGGTGGGAGCCTCCTTCTCGGTGCTGATGGAGAAGACGGCGCCGTTGCCGTTGTACTTGAGAGTTGTGCCGGGGAGGCTCTCGAAGCTGCTGCAGGCACCCTTGCTGAAGTCGCAGCTGCCCGAGTTCTTACCAAAGGCAGGGTCGTTGGGGCAGGCTGTGAGGTGGACTGTCAGTGATTTGGTCCTTGATCATGATGTTGATGCCCCAATTGATGTCCAACTTCGTCACACAATGCCTCCTTCCAGTAATCTCCCACAACATTCCTCGTTCCTCGCAGATCTGTTCACTTACTCTTCTCAAGGGGGTTGCAGTCAGTGGAGGTCTGGGCAGACACCAGGGTGGAGGCGGCAAGAGCCAGAGCAGCAGTGGCAAAGGACTTGGAAAGCATTTTGGCGATGTGATTATATGATAGCGAGAGCTTGTCGAAAAGATGTGTATATATATGTAGCCGGAGAGACTGGCTGGTAAAGATTTGGCGAGAAGAGAAACGATTATTACACCTAAGCGATGGTCGAGTAAAGTGGCCGAAAGCTGGTAGCGAGAGACTGCGCAAGAGAAAGACGCGGGAAGGGGGCTCGAGGAAGGTTGGAGGGGCTCGAGGAAAGCGGTGATGGGGAATCAATAAGAGGGACGAGGGAAGAAGGAGAGAAGAGGAGGAGAGGAATCGAGGCGGTGGTGAGCTGCGTGTCTTATTATGTGAGGACGACTCGGCGGTTCACTGACCTGGCAGGCTGGTGGAATCTGGCAGTGCTCGTACAGGCACTGTCCCCGTGCTGTGCTGCTGCTGATGAGCGCAACCCAGGGTCCCACCACTTGGGCCCCCTGTCGCAAATCCCTGCAGGGCCAAGACTGGCGATGCGAGGGAGGCCCCTGTCGATACCTGCCTGGTTGCGCCGGCGGTGGCCAACCAGCGAGGGCGGCTGAGCCAGGCCGCGTGAGACCAGCAGAGCAGCCGCCAGCGTCGACGCTCTGAATCACCCCCAGCCCCTCGGCTCGCTCATCAGGTCCGGCCAGTGGAGAGGGCGCCCAGGGTCCAGAACGGTGGGCGACGCCTGGCCTCGTGTTGGTGGCGCCGCCAGACGTGGGCTGGGCTGTCAATTATTGGCGATTAGTGCGTCGTCCGAGGTACCGATACTCGCGCGCCGGGCTGCGGCTATGCGCCCAGCGGGAGTAGCAGATACTCGGCATCGTATTTGCTGGCTGGCTGCCATTTCCGACTTGCCGGTAGACCCAAATGGGCCTCGTGTCGCCGGTTTTCCCATGTTGCTGCAGCCGCCCAGGCCTTCAGGCAGTTGAGGAGCAGATGATGATGAGAAGGAAGAGAAAAGTTGCATGGCCGCCCGACCCAGCCAGTTGCCAGATCCAACGTGGCGCCCCTTCCCCGTTATCAGCCGTCTCTTTCCCACTGGACCTGGGCGGCAGTTACCTCATCTAGAGTATTACTGTAATACTGCATCTTATCGCAGTGAAGGAAGGTGGCTCCCGTCGACTTCGTACCGGTACGCGTACGAGTAAAACGACCCAGAGGTGCTTTTGAGCGGCTTCGAGCGTATCTGCAGCTCCCGCCCACACATTGACAGATACTTGCCTCACTGCAGGCTCGTATTCTTCCAATGGAGTAAATCCTTCTCTGCATCGCCGCAGTTTCGTACCGTTACTTTGCGCCGCACTGTCTTGTTTCATGAGCAGCAACTGACGAGCAAGAAAGACAGCAAAAAAGATCTATGAATCACAAAAGATGGGCCACATGACGCGCAGAGTCCCGCCAATTCTCAAACACCTACTGCTGAGATCGCAAAACCACGCAAACAATCGCACACACAGTCAGCTCACACGGCGCCCCGTGCTTGCCCAATTTTTACATGTGTATGTATGAACTTCTATTTGCAGCTCCGTTTCGGTCCGTTGGCTTGTCAATCACGATAATCAAAAAGAAAATACTGCTACTAGCAAGTGATTCGCACCTCTTTTCGAAACCGCCGTTGGGGATCGCGGCCACAGGACCTGCTGCTTTAGGGAGGTTACATGTGCGCTGCCTGGTTGCATGTAGCATGTCGCCCGTTTTGCTCGGCCGTTATCATATTGCCTGCCTTATCTTACACGCACAGGACTGCATGGCTGCCACAGAGTACAGTACGGGCACAGTACGACTTCTGTGCAACCTCAGTCTCTACTTACAGTATGCTCCGAAGCATCTGCTTTTATCAATTCGGGTGCCTCTGCTCCTCGTACTACAGTTGGAAAAACAAAAAAGGGACCCTGGAGACGCACAAACGTCATTGGTGGGCGGACTTACCCCTGATGACGGCCCCGTTGGAGCTGCAGGGTCTGGACGTGCATGGATTCTCTCGGTCTAGGGGCTCAATGTCAGAGCTCCGTCACAAAAGTACAGCTACAACCGCTGCAAGCCTATCGTGCCCAAGGCATCGTACAACGACGACGACAAACGAGCCACAAAAGCGCCGTGGTTGCGAAACAAGGTGATAACGCACACGCAACTCCCTAGTTGTGATCGTGGCACCTCCGATCGGGCGTCGTGCAGCTCACCCAGACGCCGTGGAACCGTGGCTCCCCCTTTCGAGACGGCTGAGATCGATCGTCGTCAGAGCCTTGCGAGCTTGTTGCCACTCCAGCTGGAAACACTGGAAACACCGTCCGAGCAGATATCGCGAGCACGGTGCCCTCGCCAGCAGCACCCTCGCCCTCTCGCCCTTGTTCCTCCTCCTGGTTGTCTGGACTCAACTTCTGGCCTATTCCCGAGCCCTTGGAAGCATCAACAGGCAAAAGAAGAAGCCCAAATTACAGAGTACGAGGTACCGCTACAACACGTCTCCAGAATCTCGTCAAAATGTCAGCCGCCGGCCTCTTCCTCCTCTCCCATCCCTCGCTGTTCCGACACCCCGCCGCAGGGCCCCGGTTGCAACCAGCCTCTATCGGACAAGCGCCTCGGCACGGTGATCCCACAAGTCTGCCCACCTGGTCCATCAACCCACCCCCAAGATGCCCATGAATCATATCAATTTCCTCTCCGGACTGGTATTACCGAGTCTGTGTACTCTGCACCATCTGCATCTGCGCTGTTGTGTGCCGTATCGCAGGCGCTACACCCTATGAGCGTGGACCAATCTACAGGCCGAATCGACGGCTTCGTCGTCTTCATGCATGTGTCGTGTCACAAACACTGCGTACTGTTCACACCGGTCAGCCTTCCTCTTCTATATCGGATGATGATTCTTCTTCTCTCCGCCTTCTAATCTTTCCTACTCCCTCTGATCCGATCCGATCCATCAAGCCCCTCCTCCTGCTCCTCCACAGGCTACTCTGCTCCGCCATGATGCCAAAGCTCCCACTAATAGCACAGTAAACGCCTTGGCTGAGAACTTTGCTTCTAGCACATCATGCAAACCTGCTTCATGTCGACTTTTCAAGACAATCATGAGACCCAGCTCGGAAAACAGCTCCCCGAGATTTCGTCACAAGAAGGTTCCAAAACAGAGAGCTGAAAGACCGGCATTGCCAATCAGAAGATCACCATCAGCCACCGGTCCACTCCAAGCTTGTCCAATCCACGGACCAGTGCGTACTGACAGCACAGTTTCTCTCGTGCGGGAGGGAGAAGCACAAGTCGAGGCCATGTCATGGTTTCAGTTTTTTCAGTTTCTGCAGACATTGACGGCTCCGAGTTGGGTATCAAGATCGTGCAGCTGCCCTGTCGACAGCTCACACCAGGAGGGCTGCCCGACCTCCCTCGCTAACCCCTTCCGCGCCCCTCCGCACCCTTTTCTTCCCTTCTTTTTGGCTTCCTTCTCGTTTTCTTCACCAGGAGTCAAAAATGCTTGGCATATTCAGGACAAGCTACCTACTTCGAAGCCGTGCTTGTTCCCTTCCTCCCCGTACCCAGGTGGTTCGTTGCCCGTGACAATGATATCATGTACCCAAAAACAGAACCCCATCTTCAAGCCCCCTTTGCACGGAGCACCGGGGGGTTCTCTCCCTTTAGTCAGAAAGATCAGAAGAGGACACAAGAAGCAAAGGCTTTCGGGGACCCCAGGCTGTTGAATGCCGGCCCCGTGACCACCAAAGGATATCTCCAAGGGCAGGAAAAGGCTGTCGTGCCGAACTACCCTTCCAGCTGCTTCCTCTACCACACTTGCTGCGGCACTCCGGCAACTGCCTCTCGCGGGTGCTGCAAGTACATGTACTTCGTATGGGCCCTCTTCGTATTCCGCACGCACCTTCACGGGCTTGCCCTTTTCTAGGTCATTCACCATCTTCTTCACGGCGGCTCGCAAACATTGGGCAATTGATTGTATTCGGCCGCTCCTCGACTAGTATCTTGTTCTTCTAATCCTCTTTCCTTGGCGTTTCCCTCTGCGCGGGGAGGCTGTGCTATGCTTCCTTTCCTCTTCCATCAGAGAAAGACAAGCGCCGAGCCGGTCCAATTGCCATGCGATGCCATGCGCGAACGACGCCCAGCCAGCCCCCGGCACGGCCATTGCCGTATTGGTCTTCGGGGGAGCGTCTATTGTCTGTGGTTTTGAAATTGCCTGCTTGGCGTCTCGTCGGTGGTCTCTTTTGCTATCGCCTTCTTGAGTTGTGAGTCTATCGTGCATTGTTGCAAGGAGAACAAAACTTTCTCTTGCTTCTTTGACCTACAATCTGCACTGGTTGCAATACCGTCAGTCTCCCAATAAGCATAGCTCCCGTTCTAGGGCATCATCTCCAAGTGATATTTTTGGATTTTGCCTCCCGATTTAGCTTCGGAGTCAGCCGCCATGGAACCTCTGCAGTGCCGAGGTGTAGCTATCACGCACCTGAGTCAGGCCCTGCTCATCTGATCTGATGGCCTCTTTACTCTTTTTTTTCTTTGACATCCCACTTATTCACAAGCATGGCCAGCTCATCTTGCTTGCATGCGCGCATTGCAGCGATAAGAATAGCTTTATTTTTTATTTTTTTTGCATCCTCTTTTTCTAACACGAGATTTCCTATGACATGAGGCATTGAAGAAGAGGACGAAATGGAGATACAGGAACCCGCTGCACTAAGGTAGGGAGTCGGCCTTTTTTGCACCGCATCAGGAGTTGATGTTGCTAAATATACACCTTTGCTTTCCGGGTGCTATTACACTCTGCATCACGTTATTGATGTGAGTGTCACTGGCTATCGCCGATGTGAGTGCAAAGGTAGATGCTCAGATCCTTTCCTCCGGCAGCCATATCTTCCGAGGCTGTGAGTTATCTGGAAAGGCATTCGTTCGTATTCCACCGCACCGGACCTGACCTGACCTGTCTTGCTAACGCACGCAAATCCATCCTCTTGCACGGCCTTCGTATATGTATTGCGTGATATTAGGGCGCCTACGAAGTACATGTAAATTGCTCCTACACCACCAACAGACATATACCTTGGGCATTCACGCACTCAGTCTCATGATCGGTCTTTTCTCTTCTGATTCCATTCGCATCTTCAGCACAGGCGCTCACACACCCAGCTCGTGCGGTTGGTGAATGCACGCTGCAAGCTCCGTCTCCCTCGTATTCATTTTTAATACGGCCTCACCGCTGAGGGCAATCTTGGCATTGACTCTTATTTTTTTCCCCTCGCAGCAGGGCTTACATGTAACGTAAGGAAATAATCATGTCCCTTTACTTCTTGCTGAAGAATCATCGTCGGGCATGCCCGCATATGGCTTGATCTTGCAAAGCACCTCTGAATGCTGCTCTCATCTATGACAAGGTACATAACGTATCAATACTAGGTAATACGATGCAGTCTGGGGAAAAGCAGGGGAACAAGACGAAAAGAAAGTCTGGTCATTTGCCCAGCGTCGTGACCTTTGTCTGACCTGCTGTCGAACCAGTGTTTTACATGATCGGCGCAAAACGACTCACACGAAACACTTCTCGGGCAGCCCAGCAGCCCTTTCACCCCTTTTTTTTCTCTCAGCCTGGCCGAATCTCTCATTGACTTTTCTGTCTTCAAGTCTTCATAGTATTGACATAAAAAAAACCGACAGGGATGAAGAAGGGGAAGTGATACAGTACTAGTATATCCGTCTGCCTGGTCGTCCGCCCGTTCAGTAGGTACGACATTGGGGGATCGAGATGTGTGTTTGTTCCTCGCAGGGCGGATGAGACAGACATGGGCGCGGCCTTCCCTCTCCCGGCCGGGTTGTCTGCGACAAAGGAGGATCTCGAGCTCGGTCATCTGCTTCGATACTAGTACTACATACAGTACTCGTGTGTACTTGTCGCCGTGTTGACAGGCGAGAGGGAGGAGGAACGTGCATTCGATCTCGTACAAGGTAACTCCTTCGAAGCACTCCTGACGAATATACTGCTCGTATAGCAGGGTATCAGGCTGCCTCTCGTATCAAAGGACGGGTGCCAGGTCGTGGTCATCCGCCTCAGGGCCCAGCTGTGGTCACGGTTCATTCAATCCATTGGTTGTTTTATATCATGTGTGAACCAATGTTTTGTATCACTACTTCATAGTTGCGCACACTACGGAGCAGTGCTGTCCGGATACTGGTGTTGACATTGGATGGAGTGTCTCAGACTGTGTTTCGGCTTAATACAGCCCGACGAAACCTCTGTTATGGTTACTTTGTTGTTTATTTTCTTCATCCAGCCCTGGTGGCTTGCGTCTGAATCGTAAACATTGACAACATGGGCGGGATGGGCCGCCGTCTGGTCATTCATCTGTACGACGTAGCACGACTTTGCCATTGACGGCCTCTGAGGCGTTGGACACAGTTGCGCATTCTATATGGACTCGCAGTATTGGTGAACTTCTTCCTCATAGCAACTGGTGCGACTCATCCGGACAATTCATTTCATCCATAATCAGTATATAGGTTAGCTGTGCACATGAGGTGATGGTGTTTTGATTCCCGGCACAAGTGGTGAAGGCAACCCGCATGCCAGTCGATAATGAGGTGATGCCCATCCAGAAGCCAAAGTATTCCAAGTTTATCCTAGCTGGAATTGACTGCCGTGAAAGATCGTGTTCGAACATCAACATTGGGACTTCTGGGAGCTTGATATCGATTTGAAAAATGCACTTATATTGACATCTTGGAAGCTGCTCATCCTCGGCATTTGTTTGAGGAAGCATTGGTCTCTTGTTAGTTGCACGGGACACATGGGACGAATTGGACAGCGGCAGGATGCATACCGCGGTGCCCAGTGCGTTCCTTAGATTAGATGACCTGCAGCCAGGCACATGGTTGAGCTGTGTTTACGTCTGATGTATCACTCGGTGATGCATGATGCCTTACTAATGGTGTTTGCCGGATCTGCTCATGGCAGAAGCCATTTCAAGGTAAGGTACGGATGGGCAATGCAGCGTGAACTACAATTGTTACGTAAGCGCCCATGGTTATACAGTACTGGAGAGATGGAGATCTGCTGATATCAACAGGCGGCCATTTCGTTGCAAAGAGGTTATAATATCGACGTCAAGATTCGCAGAACAAGTAAATGATACCTTTTCATCGTCATGTAGCTCCAATATCGCAATGACCCCACTCCTCGTAGCAGAAACTTGGGAAAAAAAAAGCCACCTTCTGATAGAGCTCTGGCTGGTGGACATGTCAAACCCCCATTGTCGCTAAATATAGAAGATGGCTGGGGCTGGCTTCAGGGACCGGCCTGGTTCTGGGAGCTCAAGCAAAGGAACCTGAAAGCCATCATCAGCCCTGTGACGACACACAAGACGGCAGCATTATACTAAGTAGTATACTTGTGCTATCCCTACCTCTCAATCTTCTTACCTGTCTCGTCTTGTCTGCAATAACGTCCAGCTTTTGGTGAGTCTAAGGCGAGTACTTGTATGTATATATGTAGGACCCTGTATGTTCAACTTGTACGGAGCCGCTTCCGGCCAATCACCTCAACACCACGCTGCGGAGCGCACACAAGGAGAGAAAGAGGAAAATGCTCGACGCCCAGCATTAATCGCATTAATGGGTAGATGCACCTCCAGCCGCCCAGCAATGGACACCAGAGCAGCCCCCCAATCGCATGACGTACTTGCTCCCCCAAAGACCCAATCCCCTTAAGGTCGCAGGAACGGCTTTTGCCTGCAGATGGCACTGCCATGATGAGGTCTCCGTTACTTGAGGCTGTCGAATGGAGCAGTCTGCCAGCACCTTACATGTACCCAGGCAGAGCTGGCATCGCGCATGCATTTTTCCGATGCCGCTTCTCGCTTTTCTCCCACGCTGGATTTTTCTTGTGATCAGCGTCCTATCCTTTCTCTTTTGCGCCCGTCTCTCAAAACGCTCGTTTAATCGCCCTGCTTTGGCGCCCTGCAAGCCTTGCCAGGCGTCGTGATACAGCATCGTTGCCTTTTTCTCTCTCTCGCTGCTACTAATAGTTTCCTTGGACCGCTTCCGCTACTGGTGCGCGAGCCGCCAGGGACGGGGTTTACTGAGTAACCTGAGCTGCTTCCTGTTTTTTCTGCGTCTGGCCAGCGTCGTTCCCCCTCTTTGTGTCACCCTTTCGCTTTTCCTCGCTTCTTCGTCGAGCCTCTTCTCTGAGCTGTTCCTCCCATCGCTTGTTGCTTGTTTTCCTTCTTGAACGGGGATTGATTTTCTTGGATGCTTTGTCTCAGCCGTTCGGCCTTCCTTTACAAGTCGTGGTGGGATTAGCAAGACCTCTTTGCTGGTGACGGCACAACCAGCAGATACTACTAGTACTCGTCCTACCGACAGCAACCGACACGCACAAGCCACGAGCACATACCACGACGACAGGACGCCGTTCGAACAAGCCTCCGACGCATCTCCAACCAGATGGCGCCTCACAACGACATCGAGGCCTTCCACGAAGTGCTGCGATCCAGCCGCCGCATTCTCGCCCTCTGTGGGGCCGGCCTGTCAGCCTCGTCCGGCCTGCCCACGTTCCGCGGCGCCGGCGGCTTCTGGCGCAACTACGATGCCACCCAGCTGGCGACGGTGCGGGCCTTCAAGATGGATCCCGGCATGGTCTGGCTCTTCTACGCCTACCGGAGGCACCTGGCCCTCAAGGCGGAGCCGAACAAGGGGCACAGGGCGTTGGCCGCGCTGGCCAGGCGGAACCCGGACTTTCTGTGTCTGACGCAGAACGTTGACAGTGAGTCTTGATACATACCTTGATGGCTATATCTGTGGGAAGGGGATCTGGTCTGGACGGGCTCATAATGACGACCACGTTGTTGGCTAACCATGGAGTTGCCACGACGTAGACCTCTCGCAGCGAGCACAACACCCCCCGTCACAGCTAAAGTGCCTCCACGGCTCCCTCTTCGACATCAAGTGCTCCAACGAGAGCTGCGACTGGATGCAAAAGGGCAACTTTGACGATCCCTTTTGCGCCGCGCTGGCCCCGGCCTCGGTCGACATGCCCAACGGCGAGCCGCTGCCCCTGCTGGACCCGTACCACCGCGTCAAGCACATCACCGAGGACGAGCTGCCCAAGTGCCCGCAGTGCAGCAGCGGCCTGCAGCGGCCGGGCGTGGTGTGGTTCGGAGAGGATCTGGACTCTTACATGATGATGGACATTTCGGCTTGGATGCGTGCTCAGCCAGTGGTACGTAGAACTGGGGATTCCCCCTTTCCATTGGTCTTCTCTCGAGAGAAGGGCCTCGCTTTTTTGCTAATGCTTTAATGTCTTGTAGGATCTCATGTTCGTCATTGGCACCTCGGCGGGCGTTTACCCTGCTGCTGGCTACATCGACAAGGCCCGCAAGCTCGGCGCGCGCATCGTCATTATCAACCTCGAAGCGGAAGACGAGGCGGAGATGTTCAAGGTGAAGCCGGGCGACTTTGCGTTTGGCAAGGATGCCGCCGAAATCCTCCCAGTGCTGCTGGAGCCCATCATCGGCAAGCCAAACGAAGACGGCGAATTTGAGATGCCTTGACTTGACGGAGGGCCCAACGAACGACGTACGCTGCTCCCGGTTGCTGTCTGTTGCTAATATCTGGCCTCCCTACCTTTTGCTTTCCTTTTTATTTTGCTTGGATGAAGACATGAAGACACGCATTCACGGTTGGTTATATCACACGTTTGGGTTATAGAATCATGACACGCGGATTCCTTTGGAAACGGGTCACAGTATGCATGAATGGCGACGACGCAATATATGAGATTTTCTGGCCTTTTAACGGATTAAAGCCCCGGTGATGCCCACGACTATGGCTTCTGCTCAAGCTGGCAACACCACAGACTCCAGTCCCGTCCCATCTCCAACCCTCTCCAACTGCACTGCTCAACTCCTCTCCCCAACCCCTCTCTTCAATACCCCTCTTCAACGTCTTATACGACTCGTATGTATGTCTCTTCCCCTGCTCTTAGGTTGGCCAGCCTTGTCTACAATAGGCAACTGATGCTCGAATCCCCCGTCACTCAAGGCGGGGTTGACGATAGACGTCTTCATGCATCTGATCATTATGAGCCTCTCAACTGCAGCCGTCGGTAGAATTGCTGTTGGTTACATTTCGTTTTCCTTACATACACCTGCGAGGAACATGCCGTATCTGATGCAGATCAGTGACGTCTGCCTCTATCTGACTGCGACGTTTTGAGGGCACAGACTTGGCGTGCCTGCAGGGCTCTCTTATGTATGTATGTATGTAGGTATGTTGGGTTATCGTCGGAGAAAGAAATGCAGTCGCATTGGGAAGTCTTGGCTGGAAGACCCTTCCCCTCGCGAGGGAGTCGTACAAATATGGAGTGCTTTCCATGTCTCGTCTGTCTCCGGGCTGATGCTCCCTTTTTCACTCTCTGCTCGGCACATCATCCTTTGTATAGTATTCATATGTCTGCGAGAGTCAATTGAGGCCATCGTCGCTTCAATTGGCTTCTCCATCTCGTCAGGATGCGTCCAAAGAGGAACCTCCTCCTCGCCTTCTCCCTCATCCTCCCTGGTCCTTCGCCCGCAAATGCCGCCGCCGCAGCAGCAGCACAAAAGCCGTCCGACGGCCTCTCGTACATCAACCCGCTCATCGGCACCTCCAACGGCGGCAACGTCTTCGCCGGCGCGACGCTCCCCTACGGCCTCGCAAAGGCGTCCGCCGACGTCGACGGCCAGAACACGGGCGGCTTCGGCCTCGACGGCAGCAACGTCGTCGGCTTCTCGAGCGTCCACGACAGCGGCACGGGGGGCAACCCCAGCCTGGGCAACTTCCCGCTCTTCCCGCAGGTCTGCGCGGACGACGCCGACGTCAACTCGTGCCAGTTCCGCATCGGCGACAGGAAGCTGCACTATGTCAACGACTCGGTGACTGCGCGGCCGGGGTTCTTTGGGCTGAGGCTGGAGTCGGGCGTCGGGGCGAACATGACGGTTTCGCAGCACGCGGCGCTATATCGGTTTACGTTTCCGCAGGAGGCCAAGGACAAGCACCCGCTGATTCTGCTGGACCTGACGGATCTGTGGCAGAGCCGGCAGAACGCCTCGATCCAGGTCGACGACAAGACGGGCCGCATGACGGGCAACGGCACGTTTCTGCCCAGCTTCGGCGCCGGGTCGTATGTGATGCATTTCTGCGCCGACTTCTTCGGTCCGGACATCCACGAGACGGGCGTCTGGGTCAACAACCGCGCGGGGACTGATCCCAAGCACGTCTTTCTCACACGGGGCTTCAATCTCTTCTACCTCGAGGGTGGCGGTTTTGTACGAGTGAAGCCCCCGAGCGATGGCGTCGTGACGGTGCGCATGGGCATCAGCTACATCAGCAGCGAGCAGGCGTGCCGCAGCGCCGAGCGCGAGATCCCGGATCCGCTCAAGGACTTTGATCGGCTTGTTGACGAGGCGCAGGCGGCGTGGACGGAGAAGCTGAGTCCGATTTCCGTCAAGAGCGGCGGCGCGACGGAGGACCTGATGACGAGCTTCTGGAGCGGAGTCTATCGCAACATGATTTCGCCGCAGAATTACACGGGGGAGAATCCGCTTTGGACGAGCGACAAGCCGTACTTTGACTCTTTCTACTGGTGAGTTGCCCTTCATGCCTGACGGGTTCTGGGTTCACATTCTAACAATGTGTGTGCAGCATCTGGGACAGCTTCCGTGTCCAGCATCCTCTGTTGACCATTCTTGATCCCCATGCTCAGACGCAAATGGTCGAGGCTCTGCTGGACATTTACCAGCACGAAGGCTGGATGCCCGACTGCCGCATGTCCCTCTGCAAGGGCTGGACCCAAGGAGGCTCCAACGCCGACGTTGTCATCGCGGACGCCTTTGCCAAGAATCTCAGCACAACAATCGACTGGGAGCTTGCCCTGGAGGCCGTCATGGCCGACGCCGAAAACGAGCCGCAGGAGTGGTCGTATCACGGCCGAGGCGGCCTTCACAGCTGGAAGAAGCTCGACTACATCCCCTACCTAGACTTTGACCCGTACGGCTTCGGGACCAACTCGCGCAGCATCTCGCGGACGCTCGAATATGCGTACGACGACTACTGTCTCTCGGAGCTGGCGGGCGGACTGGGGCGGAGGGACTTGCAGACAAAGTACCAGAAGCGAAGCATGAACTGGAAGAACCTGTGGAAGGCGGACCAGACGTCGCTGATCAACGGCACCGACACGGGGTTCAAGGGCTTCTTCCAACCGCGGTACCAGAACGGGACCTGGGGGTTCCAGGACCCGATTGCGTGTTCTGCGCTGGCAGGATTCTGCTCGCTGACTACGAATCCGAGTGAGACGTTTGAAGCCAGCATCTGGCAATATCTGTTGTAAGTCGAAGACGCCACTGCCCAGTGTTACTAACAGGCTAACATAACTCAAACAGCTACGTCCCTCACTCCGTCTCGTCCCTCATTTCGCTCCTCGGAGGCGACGACGCCATGATTTCGCGTCTCGACTTCTTCCACACCTCGGGCCTGGCGGACATCTCCAACGAGCCCGTCTTCTTCACCGTCTTCCTCTACCACTACACGGGGCGGCCAGGCCTGTCGACGAAGCGCATCCACCAGTACGTCCCCGCCGACTTCAACTCGTCGCCCGGCGGCCTCCCGGGCAACGACGACTCGGGCGCCATGGGCGCGTTCCTCGTCTTCTCCGTCATGGGCCTGTTCCCCGTGGCGGGCCAGAACGTGTACCTGATTTCGCCGCCGTTTGTGGAGGAGATTAGCATCCGGCATCCGGTGACGGGGAAGACGGCGACGGTGCGGAATATCGGGTTCGATGCGTCGTATGAGAGGATCTACGTGCAGAGCGCGAGGGTGAATGGGAGGCCGTGGACGAGGTCGTGGATTGGGCATGAGTTTTTTACCGAGGGGTGGACGCTGGAGTTGGTGCTTGGGACGGAGGAGTCGGGGTGGGGGAGGGATGTCAAGGATAGGCCGCCGAGCTGGTCTGGAGACGTGCTGTGATGATGGTGATGGTGATGGTGATGGTGATGATGAAGGACGAATATACAGAGTCTTACCTTGTGACATGTGATGCTCTACGAGTTGGTGCTGTTCTGATGCGAGACCTAGAATAACGTGTCAATGCTGCCGTCGGCAGAGAATCGATATACTCGAAGCCCACAGGCGGCCATTCCAGTCAATGCAGCTCGACGAGTCTGTAAGATCAAAGTTGAATCCAAAGGTATCACATCAAATCGTCAAGTCGATGGTTGATGACTTACACGGTGATTTCGCCCCACTTTAATCCAGGGTCCTCCTAGCACAAGTGACGTACCATCTCCCATTACCAATTCCCAAACATCTTCCAACCCTCAAACTCTCCTCCATCATCCTCACTCAAACCCCAAAGATCCCAGCGACTCTCAAACGCCCCCCACACACACAAAAAGCCGCCCATCATGCAGGGCTTCAACATGGGACGCTACGTCCCCCCCGACCACGAGGGCACCATCACCTCGGGCAACCGCCTCCAGGGCAAACACCACCCGCTCGGCCAGCGCGCGCGCAAGCTCGCCTCGCACGGGATCCTAACAGTTCGCTTCGAGATGCCCTACGCGATATGGTGTCTGCACTGCCCGCAGCCGACGATTATCGGCCAGGGCGTGCGGTTCAACGCGGAGAAGAAGCGCGCGGGGAATTACTTTAGCACGCCGGTGTGGCAGTTTCGGTTTAAGCATGCGGAGTGCGGGGGGTGGATTGAGATGAGGACCGATCCGAAGAACACGGCGTATGTTGTTGTTGAGGGCGGCAAGAAGAGGGATACTGGCGATGCTACGAAGGATACTCTTGGTGAAGAAGGGGGGAATGTGATATTGACGGATAAAGAGCGGGATGAGCTCCGCAACAACGCCTTTGCGAGTCTGGAAAAGACGATTGCGGATCGAAAGAGGCTCGAGATGGCGGCGGATCGGATCGAGGACTTGACTGCCTTGTCGGCGCGCCACTGGGGCGATCCGTATGCGCTGAATCAGCGCCTGCGGAGGGACTTTCGCAAGGGGCGCAAGCAGAGGGAGCAGGATGCCGCCAGGGCGGAGGACATACGGGAGAGGATGGGCTTGGGGATGGAGCTTGTGCCGGAGGTGGAGGAGGATGCGCAGAGGGCGAGGTTGGTGGATTTTGGCGCGGTGGAGGAGGATGCTGAGGGGGAGAGGGCGTTGCTCAAGCCCTTGTTTTCGACGACGAAGGCGACGGCGACGACAAAGGACGGTCAGAAGCAGACGGGTACGAAGAAGGCGACAACTGCTGCTGCTGCTGCGACTTCAAAGGCCGAAAAGGCAGCTTCAAGGAGGAAAGAGGCGTTTGTGGCAGATGTCCTGTCCAACACGCGCGCCGCACAGGATCCCTTTCTCAAGCAACGGCATGGCTTAAATCCCACTGGCGGCAGCGGGAGCGGGAGCGATAACAAGGCGAACAGACCGTCTTCCCTCGGCATCATCAAACGACGAAAGAAGCATGGAGATGGCGGAGCGAGTGGCGATCGGGTGTCTGAGGCGGCGAAAGTGCCGGTGCAGCCGGTTCAGGGACTGGTGGAGTATGATTCTGATTGAAAAGCATCTGAGCGACGCATACCTTTCTTTTGTTTGCATTTCTACGATTCTGCTCTTCCTCATGGTATCGAATGGCGTTTAAGGTGGGCTGGGTAGACGCGGCGTTTAGGGGGTTAAGACGGGGAAAGGTGGACATGGCGCTGTTCCGTATATATGTATGATACCCAATGTGGCGCATAGCCATCTGGCTTTGAATCAACAATGAATTGAAGCTATACTGTAAATACCTGTTTCGCCTAGACGAGAATCTTATTCAACACACTCCCCTGACTCAAACCCCTCGTTTCCCTAAGTTGTTCGTCCACGCTGCCCTCCATCCATGACATACGTACCAAGACTCCTGAGATACAAGTTGCACATCAAGGCGTTTCTCTTTACTCGCAGAGGGACGAGAGACCAAACGCGGGCAAGATAAACAGAAAGGGGCAGCTGGCGAACCTCCTCCCATCATGCTTTTCAACAATGGTGAAGAACGAACGAAGCGAAAAGAAAGAGTCAAAACTCTCGATGATGTGGCTGGCTGGTGAAGGCTGATGAATCCCATGTGACGCCGTTGTTGCTGACTGGGGCGCGATGATTTCTCATGCTGTTACATATGACGATTGTTTGCCGCGACCGAAAAGGGGGCGGAAAAAAAGATGAGATGAGTTATTCATCTTATACGTCGTCCATTTGACCAGCAGGCTCCTCGTCGTCATCGTCGAAACTCGCCACCGAGGACATGTCGTCCTCGTCCTCGCTCTCGGCGCCAGCCTCGTCCACGGAGTCTTTGTTTGCGTATTTCTGAACGTATTCTGTTGAGCCGCCGCAGCCCGTTAGTTTTCCATCCTTGGTTCCATCTCGTGCAGTGTTTCCATTTGTTTGCGCACCTTTGACTTTTGCTTCATAGCTCTTCGGTTCCCTAATAAGAAGAGCAGCTGCCTCACCGTTGAGCGGGTCCGTCGGGTTGGGATAGCGAAGGAGCTGCGGGAGGAAGACCTCGAAAATGTTGATCATATCGAACATGGGAGACCATGTCTGGTTGATGACATCCAGACACACAGACCCGGACCTGTTGTCGTTGCAGCACGGCCTTAGCATATCTTGCATCCAAGCAAACTACCCGCCTCATCTCTCTCTCACTCCTCCGGGGTATACATACAGCTCGTCAATGTTTGGGTGAAAGATGCGGTTGACGAATCCGATACTGGGAGACTTGTAGGGATATGTATCGGGCAGTTCGACGTGCACTTTCCACAGACCTCCTTCAAAGGGCGCTGCCGAGGCGTGTTAGCTGTGATAACACGAACCGCTTGCGCCACCCCTCTTGTTCCATGCCAAACTTACTCTCCGCAGGGCCCTTGAATCTGACGAAGAATTCTTGCCTGCAGGGCAGCAGTGTCAGTACCTTCAAGATGATTGTCATAGATCGATCGGTTCGGTTCGAACGGGCGGGGATAAAGGCGCAATCGGCAATATCTTACACTGCAGCGAATCAGTTCAGTCGGCAGTCACGCAGTGTTGGAGGAGATTGTTCAGGCCGCTGCTTACTGTTGTCATTGACAAGAGTCACTTCGTAGTCACTCATCAACCTGCGTCGCTCGTGTTAGTCGGCCGGAACAAGGGTGATGGACTGTCGGCCTTCGTACATCCTGCGAATTTGTTAGCCAAACTCCCGTCTTATGAATTCGGTCAAGGGCTGATTCGAGAGATGCGACTTACTTCATGACCTATATGATCCAGAAAAAGCGACAAATCATCAGCCTTGGAACCCTTTCAATCCAAACAGACTCGCCAGCTTCCCCCGAGGTAACAGGACGAAGCCGCAAAAGCGACACTTACATCAGTCTCGATTCGGCGGCGCGGGCTGCTCATGATGGGCGACTATCAAGGGACTCTTCAGCCCGCTATAGAAGAGAAAACTCGAGAAGAAATGCGGTAGTTGAAGAGCTGAGTGCGTTCCGAGGCTATCGAGGCGTGGTTCTCGGCGTCGCAGCGTGCGTCGTGGTTCTACAGTAAGCTGTATGATGACCGCAAGGCTTGAAGTCCGTCGATTCGGTTTCGGTTCGGAGACGCGGGTGGACGGGTGAGGCTCGGAAGACGAGGGACGATCGGCGGGAGAAGAAGACGGTGGAAAGAATAACAGAGAGAGAGGGACGATCGAGCGGAAGGCGGAACGAAGATGTCGGGGGCGAGGGTTTGGGAGACGTGAATCACAGCGTTGCGAGCGATGCAAAAAGAGGCGAGAATCGGTCAAGCAGTCGGTCGGTCAGTCAGCGGGATTGGACGGGTTTCTTTGGGCTTTGAGTGGTGAAGGAGTGATGCGATGTCGAGGAAGCAAACACGAATAGAAGCAGTCAGTCGAGGCAGGTTTGGCTCCATCGGCTTACCTGAGGTTGTCACTCTTGCAGCCCCTCTCCGGCCCTCTTCCAGCACTGCACTGCACTGGGGGCTCTAGCTGCTTCTGCGGGAACCTGACGAGTCACTGCCTAACAGCGACCAGAGCATCCGATCCGGCGGCCGGCAGCGCTGGAAGGGCGCCGAGGATTTAGCGGACAAGGGGCGCTGGAGCTACAGGGGAGGTTCGTTGACAGGGGGCATCATGCTTTGCGCCATCATGTACATACTATCTATCTATTTGATGGATTAGTATTAGGTTGGTTTGTCAGGTGGCTGCTTGACCAACTTGTCTTGTTTTGTCATGTGTGCTTGATGCGTAAGGCTAGATGTAGTACTACTGTATTGTATTGCTGTTTGTGCCGAGGGGCGAGTTCATGTTGTCAGCTGCAGCCAAGGCGGGCAAGGATCAGGGGTTTTTGTTCAAGTAAGGCGTGCTCCAGCTGCAATGACGACGATGATGCCTGTTGACGGGTGTGGTGGTGATGATGTTCTATATACGATCTCGACTTACACGGTGAATCCGAATAAATTCGCTTTGAAGCCATTATTTCCAGTAAGAAGCTAACAGCTTATTGGGATAACTGAGACCTATACGCGTTTACAGATATATACTTATCAACACCGTACTGCATCTTCATCCCCAGCCTAGCCGAACAAGCACTTGCAAATTCCCCGTCACCATCACTCCCCATCCAGCCACACTCAGCCTTGCGCAATAAATTCAGCACAACAAATCTTCTCCCTCTCAAAATGAACCACATACAAGTA
Organism: Trichoderma gracile; assembly: GCA_020002365.1. Classification (NCBI taxonomy): domain Eukaryota; kingdom Fungi; phylum Ascomycota; class Sordariomycetes; order Hypocreales; family Hypocreaceae; genus Trichoderma; species Trichoderma gracile. The sequence goes on from JAINEY010000006.1 coordinate 2,249,927, forward strand.
AGCCTACCGCTCTCACAACATACCTAATACGCATCGTTCTCCAGCCAATGCAAGTCAGCAGCTCAGGCTTTCACCAAGCCACACAATACCCTCACTTACACCGCGAGGCTATTCGGCGACCATCATAAAATCACCCATCCTCGTCATCGTGAACTATTCACGCACATGTTACTCTTGACTCAAATTTCTTACTGTCTTAATATCATAATTCTCATCTTCTTCTACGCTAGATTGCCAGCCTTGCAAGGCTCGCACCGCGGCAACACCAAAGCCATCCATTCTCGCCTCGGCCCCGGATCGTCCGCACCCGCATCTCTCGCACCGTGCCGCAACCAGAACTGCCGTCTAACCAAGGTAAAAAAAAACGTCGCAATGGTCCAACATTCATCCAGATAAAAAAGCAAACAGAATAGAAAAATCAAGCATTCAAGACCCTGCTGAAGAGAGAAATCATCCGTAATATCAGACCCTCTGGAGTCGCCGAAAGGGCTGCGCAGCAACATGTAGTAAGAGCAGTAATACCAGGCCTTTAGCACCCACAAACGGACCAAACAGAAATGAACAGGGTACCTCGTACTCTTACTCTCTCCACAGCGCCCGTACTCGTACCCCGTACTTATTTTTTTTTCTCTTTCCGGTATACGCTCTCTCTCTCTGGCTGACCTCCCAACCAATTTTTTCTCCCATCCCTTCCTGTAGCCCGACTAACCTCCCCCGAGATACTCAATTCTACATCGTAAAAACCAGCATGCCTGTTTCAAAGTATTAAAAAACAGCGCCTCGTCCGCCACCTCTTTGCTTCCTCCTTTTCCTCTTCCATTGTCTCAATTACAAATCTACATTTTTCATCTTTTTCATCTTGCAAATATCCATCTCTATTCCCGTTCAATACCTAGTTTCCTCTTACAAGTCGAAGCATCCTCTGATCATCCCCTTCGTCTAACCTGCACGTTTCGTGCATCCCGTCCCACTTCTGCACTCTTAAGTACCCCACCGGTACTCTCCCATATAATTCACCGCTGCACAGTACCTCCAAGAAACCTGCCAATAACACAACACCAAAAATTTCCAAACTGGGCGCCATGTTCCCGATCGGAGCCTCGGCCAGATGCTGTGCGGCCCTCACCCGTAGCAGCAGCACGCGACTCACCACCAGCCTCAGGCACTCTGTTGCCGCTGCGTCTTTTTCTTCATCCTCAGCCCTCTCATCCTCTTCTTCTTCTTCACCCTCATCATCGTCATCATCATCATCATCATCATCATCATCACCACGTCCATCATCCCTCGCTTCTCGCGCTCCCACCCTCTCCCATGTCAGATACAGCTCTCACTCCCCCATGGGCTCCCAGTCCGGCCCTGCGCGCAAAAAGGTCACGATGAGCACCATCAAGTCGCTCTACCAAAAGGGCGAGCCCATCGCCATGATCACCGCCCACGACTTCCCCAGCGCCTACGTCGCCGACCAGAACGGCATCGACATGATCCTCGTGGGCGACAGCCTGGCCATGGTGGCCCTGGGCATGGAGGACACCAACGAGGTCGAGGTCGAGGACATGCTGCTCCACTGCCGGTCAGTAGCCAGAGCCGCCAAGAGTGCCTTCACTGTGAGCCTTGTCCCCCTTTCTCTCATCTTGTCTTTTGCTCTTTGTCAACCTCGACTAACATCGGCATAGGTCGGAGACCTCCCCATGGGCTCGTATGAAATCTCGCCCGAACAAGCGCTGGCCACAGCCATCCGCTTCGTCAAGCAGGGCAAGGCCCAGAGCGTCAAGCTCGAGGGCGGCAAGGAGTTCGCCCCCACCATTCGCAAAATCACCTCCGCCGGCATCCCCGTCCTCGCCCACATCGGCCTCACTCCCCAGCGCCAAAACGCCCTCGGGGGTTTCCGTGTCCAGGGCAAGACCTCTGCCGGCGCCATGAGAGTCCTGGAAGACGCCCTCGCCGTGCAGGAAGCGGGCGCCTTTGCTGTGGTCCTCGAAGCCGTCCCCGCCGAGGTCGCTGCCCTCATCACCCAGAAGCTGTCCATCCCCACCATTGGCATTGGCGCCGGCAACGGCTGCTCGGGCCAGGTGCTTGTCCAGATCGACCTGACTGGCAACTTTCCACCTGGAAGGTTCATGCCCAAGTTTGTCAAGAAATATGGCGACATCTGGGGCGAGGCGGCCCGAGCTGTCGTGGCCTACCGGGATGACGTCAAGAGCAAGCAGTTTCCTGCTCCCGAGCACACGTATCCGATGCCTGCGGAAGAGTTTGAGTCGTTTGCCAAGGCGGCAAAGGATCTGTGAGGGCGAAGCCGGGTATCCCAGCATGGAGCAGTGGCGTTTGTTGTTTGCTTTGTTGATTTTTCCATCCTGGCCTTGTTTGGCTGGTCCATTAGATTGTATTCCCCTAATTCTTGCGCAAGCATGAAGTGGCGTTTTGTCCGAGTTTTTGAGAAGATCTTGGAGGAGTCGAAAACTGAAAAGGAGGATGAGATGATATAGAAGGATACCACTGCGTTAGATAGCATTTTGAAGCCTTTTTTCGTCGTTCTTGTGCCTCTCTCGTCTTTTAGTCGCATGTGATTTCATCCAAACGCCGGAGTGATGGAATAAGCCACAACCAGCTGATCATGAGCATTCTTGAAGCACTGTCCCTCATCAAACTCAAGTCAGCCTCAACAGCCTCAAATCTCAAACACCAAACCATCCCCTCATCTTCTCACATCAAGCGTAAATGGAAAGCAAAAAAAGGCCGGAGAGGGAGGGAGAGGGGACTCACCTGGTGCAAATTCCCAACAACCTCATCCAACGACGGCGCAAACGCACTATTCACATACAGAAACACGCTCTCCGTCTCCTTGCACCTCAGCTTCCTCCGCAAGTACCGCACAACCTCCTCAAACTTGCGCCCCGCCGAGATCTTGCACACGTCCTGCTGCAGCGCCGGCGCCGACCCCACGGCCTTGAATTTCACGACGACCTTGCTGTGCGCGGGGAACAGCTCGCCCGCGCTGGCCAGGGCCGCCGTCGCGTCGCGGGGAGGTCGGCTAGCATCACTGAGGCGCTCAGCGTCAGGGGGATCTCGGGCGAGGCGGTGCCGCTGTTGCGGTTGCTGGTGGAGGAGGAGGAGGAGTTGATGTTTTGGTTGTTGTTGTTGTTGCCGCTGCTGCTGTTGGCGGTGGTGGTGGTGATGTCGGCGTCTTCTGGGGAGGCGAGGGGAGGGGAGGAGGGTGAGGGCGGGGATAGGAAGTCGGGGGGGTCCATGGCTGGCGATGTCGAGCGTGTTTGTAATGGCTGGGCTGAAGAGATTGAGACAGATGTAGTTACAGTCAGATAAATTTGAAGCCTTGTGAGTAGGAATGAGATGTGATAGCCGCAGAGTCGTTGGTTGAGGGTTCTGTATGTGAGGCAGTATAAGCTCCAGATCTGCGTGAGATGACAAGAGCTCGTCACATGTGGGCAGCTGCCTTGTGTGTACAGTGTGCATACGGTGCGAGCATTTCCACAACAACTTAAGGTACTAGAGAAACATCATCAGGGCATGCAAGCAGACATACATGCATAGAGGCACAAACTCAAGAACCAGCGACTCGTTCCAACACGTTCCCAATTAGCTCCTGCTTGTTCTGCTTCTGCTGCTACCTAGATCTATCGCCAAAATGCTATCTCAAGTCATAAATACCGGTCCGTTCCGTGCACCGAATAGACGCCCCCGGACCATCCTTTGCTTATACACTTGGTGAATTGTAACATGCCAGCTACAACATACATGACTTTGACACAATCCCAAGCCCCTTCCAGCCTCATCCTCCGCGCCTCTTTGTCCGCTCGCTCCATCAAAGCATCAAATGCCTCCTAGACTCCAACTGCTGCTCTCATCTCATCTCGTCCCTGACCGTCCCGTCATTAGTCCCAATCTGCGTCATACGCAGAGCATTCCAATCCCTTCCATCGAATGTTCATATCACATTCATCATCATCTTCTTCTTCTTCACCAAACATCCTTCCCATCACCAAAAGTCAATCCATCCTTCCAACTGAGGAGAGGAAAAACGGCCGAGCTGAAATGAAAACGCCTCCTGCTATGTATGCGGGTTCAAAATGCCAATCATGCCGGCGCTTGTGCCAGGAAACAGAGCCTCATGCTGAGTCGTTATAGCCGAAATATAAAAAAGAAGAATCCCTGAAAGAAAGAACAAGAAAGTCCAAAGGGGGGGCGTAGCTCAGATCGGGCGCGTATCGACAAAGGTGCCTCTGAGCTACGCCGCGCAAGTCGGTTGCAAAGTCAAGCCCGATGCTTATTTCCCACAGCCGGCGCCCCAGGACGTGAGTCGGCGTTTGTGGCGAGAACAGACATGCTTTGCAAAGTGGTCGAGAAGTGGCATAACAAATGCGATAGCCAACGCAATCGGGGCAAGAGAGTGGGATCCAATGCGTGGCAGCATAGTCTCTAACTGAAAAAGATCAAACAAGAAGAAGAAAGAAACGCTATGCAGTTACCATTCTCCGTCGGATTCGTCAGAAGCGGCAGAGTATTTCGGGATGCGCTTGAGCTGCGCAAGAAGAGCATCCAGCTCGATCCAGTTGTCGTCATTTTCCGCAAACTTGCGGTGCTTGCGGGACAAGATGTGCTATTGAACAATGTCAGTCAGTTGTTCCGAGTTTTGCAGGTGGACAACGTATAACATACCTCGTCAAAGTCGCGGAACTTGTCCTGGCAGTTCTCGCAGTAGCCTGGCTTCAAGTCTCGCTTGCTCTTAAGGTGCTGCGTGGGTGCCTTCTTTTCCGCCTTCTGGCCTTCGTCCTCCTGGCCCTGGATCGTCTTGGACGTCGTTCGGCTCAGCGAGCGGCTGGACGCAACCTCGGCCGGAACCTCTGCAAGGCGGCGCGACGCATCGTGCGAAGCCGGATGGGTCATTTGCAAAACTTTCCTCTGCAGCCCATGAACCTCCTTGCTCGTTCCGGCCTTGGCGCCGTTGATGCCGGACGTCGACGAGATCATCTGTGAGCGGATGGCCGACGTGATGGTGTTCTGGATACCAGAGGCCACAGGCTCTCCTCCAAACGTGCGGCCCCCTTCGGCTCGGCTGATAAAGGCATTCTGGGTCGACGGCGCCGGCGGCTTCGTAAAAGTGGCCTTGATCGGCTGGAACGTCTCCGCCGCGACGCTGGCACGAACTCGGCTGTGAGCTTCTTCCATCTCTGTCAACGTGCGCTTGCCAGTCACCGGTTTCATGGGCGGGACCTCGGGGGCTTTGAGGATCTGGACAGACTCTTCCTTGGCCGCCAAGCGTGCCTTTTCCCGCTCCCGTGCCTTGCGGTATTCCTTCTCGGCGGCGTCAACTTCCTCGACAAAAGGGCAGCGTCCGTTTCCGACGCTGCGGAACTGGGGCCATTCGCCATCGGTCTTGTTCGCCACCTTGGCGTACTCACGCACCATGATGGGTTTTTGCCTCTCATCCATGTCCCAGATGTAGAGATATGGGCCCTTGAAATACGTCAGCTCACGGGTGGTGGCGGTCGGATCACGATCAGAAGGCCCATTGATACGCTCGTTGTGAAGGAGCTGGAGCAGGTTGTGCTCGTGAGAGCTCTTGGTGCCGTAATGGCTCCTCGAGCTCACGGATCGAGACCCGTAGCTTTGGGTTTCGGACTCGAGCAGGACGGCGAGCATGCTCTGAAACTTATCAAGAGACCAGATTTTCTTTCCCATGTCTCGAGCCTTGTGCAGCACATCGTTGTTGCGAGCCGCCTTGCGTTTTGCGGGATCGTTGACCTGTGAGGGCACAGAAGAGGCCTGGCGAAAATCAAAAAGCAGCCTTCGCCTGGCGGCAGTGTTCCTGTCCAGAAGAGACGGGTTGATGGTCTGGGGCTGCTCCTGGGGCTCCTGTTCCTCGGACACCTCGGCCTCGGCATCTCCAGCTGCTGGCTTCTCAGGTGGAATCGCTCGGGTCGTGACGACATGAGTAACCTCGATTGAGAAGAAGGGCTCTTGGCGCTGTTTTCAAAGAATCAGAGTCAGCATTGAGATTCACTCACAAAGGTATGCTGGCGTGGGGGTGGGGACGTACAGCTCCAAGATAAGTCACCCTCTTGGTCAGCTTTGCGCGTATGTCATCTGGTATACTCTCAAAGTAAAAGACCATTTTGGGGAACTTGGCCCGGTGGTGCTTCTTCCACACCTCCTTCTCCGTGTCAACGTCATGCACAGCTCTCGTCGAGGTCGGGGCAGCTTTGGCAGCAGCTCGCTCCCTAACGACAGGCCGCGGCACAGCACTGGGGTTGCGAGGAATCACAATGTGTGCCGGAGGGCGGGTCAGCTTCGACGGCGACCGGACGGGCTTCTGAGCGCCATTCTCCAAGGCCTGCTTCTTCACCGGCGGCGGCTGTCCATAGGGCTCTTCGCGTTGGACCGTGGCAAAGGGACGTTTGGGCTTGACGAAGCCGGCGAGGAGCGAGGGAGCGCGCAGCGGCGAGTTGGCGACGTTGGGGTTGCTGGCGAGAGGAGCCCGTTTGGAAGACATGGCGGGAGCGGACGCCTTGGAGGACGCAGAGACTGGCAGCGAGACGGTGGCCATGTATGGATGCGAGAGCGAGTGCGAGTGCTGCAGCCTCTCAGTTCAGCATGCCCTGGCTGTTATGCTCTCGACAGACGAGCAAGACCAGGTAGCAGCCAAGGAGGGGCTGGGAAGGGAGAGAGGTGACGAGAGAGCACGCGACGAGGCTGGACGCAGCACGTCTCGGAGGGCAGACGGCGGCTGAAGGGAAAAGAGCAGGTTAGAAAAAGGATGCTGAAGGGCCCTAAAGCGACATTTGAAGATCCAGCAGCCACTGGGGAGGAGGCCAGGCGGGCTGGAGAGCTTGTCGAAAGGCTTGTCGAGGCCTTTTTTGTCTCCGGGGCGGACAAAGAAATGCGGATTTGCGTGTGTGCGGGAAAGAAATGGATCGGATTGAGTGAGGCGTGCCTTTGAAAGGTTCGGAGAGTGTTGATGGAGCCTTCGCGCTTGGCAAAAACAGCGCTTGCCCGTTTAGGGCCGCCCTGCTCAAAACACGCTTGGGCCCGCTCGATGCACGGCAACCGCAATATCGCAGCAATCACAGCAAATATCACAGGGTAGCTGTTGATGCACTACCTATAAAAGGGTTGAGGCATGAGATGCAATTCGTGGAGAGGAAATGGAGAGAAAGATTGGGATGCTTTCATTGCCATGATGCTGTTGTGAGGGAAGCTCGGAGCATGAGAGTTTTAAGTTGAGAGCTTGTTGGCCTCTCATAGTTTGGGTTTACACTTTGTAAGTGACAGCGTTTCAATCCATTGACCAATGATTACACCAACTAGAGGTTTTTTGGTTGTTTGTCTTCGTTACCTATAGGAAAAAGAATATACAACTGCATACTTAACTTCAGAACCAAAGCCTTCACATTAATTTGCCTCTCCATACCTTTTTTGACCCTTCATCTTGCATAGAACCTCGTTGCTACGCCCTTCCTCTTCCAAGCCAAAGTAAACAACTGCAGACGCGCTCAGAAAATTAGCGGGGCAGCCAGGGAAAGAAACAATGAACCCCAGCCCCTCGACAGGGCCCTGCACAAACGCTCGTTGTACCCTCCAAGTACACGCACTCTACTGCAGCAGCACTTCCTGGTCTTAGTGCCCAGCAACAGCATGCACGACGCGGCCTAGACCGTCTGGAAGTGTACTTCCCAGGTACTTTTACAGTCAGGCTGCCTTACCTCATCAAGACCTGCGCCATCGCTGCCAATGCCGTCCATTTCATCACTGCTTACATAACCCATCTGAGTTCAACCATCACCACCACCATCAAACATTCGACTTTGACTCGAGGTTATCAGTCGTTCTCCCTAAAGTACCTCCAGAGCAAACAAATTCATTGATACTCTACTTCAGCATGCGGTGAACGAAGAAGCTTTGTCATCCCCAAAAGCAGCAATCAATATCGCAAACAAGTGGAGCACGTACCGGAAAAAAAGAAGAGGCAAAAAAAGAACCTTTGTTGGATCATGAGCTTGGCTCTCAACTGCTTCACAAATCTATGATATACTGCGTCCAGATAATGAAGCTTCCTCAATCACCAATACGGAGCCTCGTGCTTGCGTCTCACAGGTTACCCATCCGACAGCAGAGGCGCAGCATCTCTCAAGCCATCTCTCACATCAACCGCTCATCACCATCCTCTTACATCTTTTCACCTCGACGATGTTACAGCTCAGTGATATCAGCAGCCGACCTCCAATTCGGCCAGCCCGTCCATGAAACTCATCCACACATTCTTAAAGCCGGCGAGAGTCAGTCTTCCTTCCGCACACTGCCCCTCCCATGTCATCCGCTGTATCTCACGAGCATCAGCTCAACTCACTCAATTCACATCATCCGACTCTCATCCATTGCTAACCAGCAAACCACAGTAACCCCCGGCATCTCCGCCCAAGAATACGCAGACCGCCGCGCCGCCCTCGCCGACGCCCTGCCCCCCGGCAGCGTCGCCATCCTGCACGCCGCCCCCCTGCAGTACAAGTCCGGCGCCGTCTTCCACCCCTACCGCCAGGAGACCAACTTCCTCTACCTCACCGGCTGGGACGAGCCCGACGCCGTGGCCGTGATCGAAAAGACGGGCCCCCAGTTCGGGGACTACCTCTTCCGCATGTTCGTCAAGCCCAAGAACCCCCGCGAGGAGCAGTGGTCGGGCTATCGCAACGGCGTCCAGGCCGCCCAGGACGTGTGGAACGCCGACGACGCCTGGCCCATCGACTCCCTCGAGGCCGTCCTCCCGACGCTCCTCAAGCCCGCCAAGCTCATCTACACCGACGTCGCCGAGTCCTCCAAAGCCCAGCACAGCTCCTCCCTCTGGCGCTTCATCACCGGCGCCACCTCCTCCTCCTCATCCACCGGCAACCGCCCGCTCCTCCCCGTCATGAACAAGCTCCGCGCCGTCAAGAGTCCCGCCGAAGTCGCCAACATGCGCACCGCGGGCCGCATCTCCGGCCGCGCCATCACAGACGCCATGCGCCGCCCCTGGACCAAGGAAAAGGACCTGCACGCCTTCCTCGACTACGAGTTCACGCGCAACGGCTGCGACGGACCGGCCTACATCCCCGTCGTCGCCGGCGGCCCGCGCGCAAACTGCATCCACTACACGGTCAACAACCAGGTCCTGAAGAACGAGGAGCTCATCCTCGTCGACGCGGGCGGCCAGTACGGGACGTACATCACCGATATATCCCGCACCTGGCCCGCGTCGGGCCGGTTCTCCCCCGCCCAGCGCGACCTCTACGAGGCCGTCCTCAAGGTCCAGCGCACGAGCGTCTCCCTGTGCCGCGAGTCGGCGCGCATGTCCCTCGAGGACATCCACGGCGTCACCGTCCGCGGCCTGCTCGACCAGCTCAAGGCCATTGGCTTCACTAATCTCACGTCCTACAACGTCAGCGAGCTGTTTCCGCACCACGTCGGGCACTACATCGGCCTGGACGTGCATGATTGCCCGGGGTACAGCAGGAGGGAGATTCTCAAGAGGGGGCATTGCGTCACGGTTGAGCCGGGCGTGTATGTCCCTGACGATGAGCGCTGGCCGAAGCATTTCAGGGGCATGGGGGTTAGGATCGAGGATAGTATATGTGTGGATGAGGATGCGCCGTATATTCTTACTACGGAGGCCGTCAAGGAGGTTGTGGACATTGAGGCGTTGAGGGATTGAGCGGAGAAGGCTCATGTATCATTGCTACCGAGGGACTGCCGTCGATGCCTTGTATATCATGTAGGAGTATCTAACATATAAGCTCAGATATAATTGCTTTGAAAGCTGTTTTCTCCTTCTCTTCACTTTGATAGCTGTAATTCGGTATTCGAAGATTGCAGACTGGTCTTCAACGAAGGCGAGCATGCAGAAGATCATATGATATACTCAAGGGCTGGGAGATATGTTTCAGATGACAAGCATCCTGTTAACAACCATGACAAGAATGTGCCACTCGTACCAAATCAAGCAGTCAAATCAGAAGACAAACAAAGTGACTTCGAAAACTCCCATCAAGGCAAAACGGCGCCCCGCATGCTCATGTATTATGCACAACTCCTAAGAAGAACAGAGCAACTGCTTTTTCGTTTTCCGTCTTTTAGACCCCAGTAAACGACGTATTTCATCTCTCTATCAATCATTGGCCGCCGAATCTATCCCCCTTATGCTTAATCACACAAAGCTGGCTCTGTCATTGATCTCTCCATCAAGAAATATCCTGTCCATCCCTATATTTGCGTTGCCCTGACGTATGCCGTTCCCCTTTTTCACATCGTTCCGTTTTCCCAGAAAAAGAAAAGAAATCAAGAACCGCCCATGCCCAAGTTACAAGCCCCTTGTATCTGGGTTTTCATGCCGTTGCCGTGTATTTGCGAAGAAAACAAGAGAATATTATCAAACAGAAGAAAGAAGGCCACCGTAACGCCGATAGTAGTGTGAGAGGTGTGTGCTAGCAGGAGGCAAAGGTGATGTGGAAAGATGTGGTGGTGGTGGTGATGATGAAGGTGGCGGGAAAGAGTCAAATGCCTGCCTGGACCGAGAGGCTCGTTGAGAAGCTTCCCGCAAAGATGAAAAGAAACGCAAAAAGCCGCCATTTTTCTCATGCAGTCGTCGAAAAGCAATATGTACAACGTAGAGAATATTGACACAAAGAATCAACAAAATCCTCTCGGGTCGAAGAGCGTCATGCTGTGGCTGGGCATGATGTCGACTCTCATGGAGTTGTTGAGAAGTGCTTCAAAGGCTTGCAGTCGCCGCATAAGCTGCTTATGCTCCGTCATGATGTCTTTGTTGCGTTGCTCGAGCTGATGAATGTATTCGGTCGCTTTTGTTAATACGGTGCCCTGAGAGGTCAAAGTCAGTAGGCTATCTCACAGTACCTTTGCAAAGGGGGGGCCATGTTGATTCCCACTCACCTTGCTCACTTTGGCAATACCCTGCGCAGCGTCTGGCTCTCCTTCAGCCACCTGCTGCAGCGCCGGCACCGCATTCCGTAGCTCGGTAATCTTGTCCTTGAGATTGGTCCGGTACTTGCGCTCAACGTCGTTGTGCGCCATGCGGTCGGCGGATTTGACCTTTTCTTTGCCAATGCTGCTCGTCTCTGAAAGCGCGCTGGGCCGCTTCGTGGGCACCGTCTTGGGCGGCGTCTCGACCTTGGGCTGCTTATGTTTCAATTCCCGATTCTGCGAGAGGGGGGATGCGCTCGTGTCGGCCGAGTTGTTCCTCTGGTACATGCCCATACGGCTCAGCCCCTGTTTCGGAGCGCCGAAGCCGAAGCCAAACTCTTGGCTTATGCTGGGCTGCATCGACGATCCGAACATGTTGAACCGGTTGGGGTTGACATAGGACGCCAATCTGCCAGGGCCCATGGCGATTTCGAGTAGTCGGCGGCGCTCGTCCGGCGTAAGCGTGTAGTTGGTGCCCTGCGGGATCGGGTCCCAGGAATCGTTGTTCATGCGCCTCGGAACGTCATCGCCCATGACGGCGCTGGGCTGGATGCCTTGCTGAGGCTTCTCCCAACCCAGCGACGGCGTGGAGAAGAGGCTCCTGGATGACTGGGCTTCGGTCGAAGGCAGCGTGCCAAGCTTGGACAGCTGATCATTGATGTTGATGTTGTCAAACATTTCGTCGTCCTCGGACAAGGAGTGGTCAAAGGCGCTATCATCGAGGAAGTCTTCTTCTCTGAACGGGGCGGTGGGATTGGCGTAGAGACCGCTGCCCAGTCCCGGCGTCATATTTGTGGAAGCTCTTAATATCGCATGTGTTAGAGAGAGCGAGTAACACCAGATCGGCAATTCGGGGAGAGCAGCTCACCTCGGCTGGTTGGCCGTGTTGTACTGTTTGGAAAAGTCAATTTCGAAACTGCCAAACTTGTCGGCATCCTCGTCGAACTGAAGCCATGAATCGATGGAATCGAGCGCCGAGTGCGGCGACTCGACCTTTATCCGCTTGGCATCGGGGCCCTCTTTGGTCTGGGAGAGCATCGACTGTAGGGGGTTGCGGCCAGAGTACTGCGGCATCTGCGAGAAGTTCATGTCGCCTAAGCCGCCGCTGTTGCCGCCGCTATTGCTACTGCTGCCGCCGGCTGGGGCATATGAGGCGACTGCGGATGCCGAGGCGGCGGTTGTGAAGTTGAACATGTCCATGGCGGGCGCGCGAGGCGACGTCGTCCAGGTCGAGCGCTGGACGGTCGAGGGAGGCGTGATGGCCGAGGCTGAGGAGCCGAGATTTCGCTCTGGCAAGGCGACGAGGGGTCCGGGTCCTGAAGACGAGGAATAGTCGAGGGCTTGTGCCATGCGGCTGCAGACACAGGGTTGACGGACTATGTGCTGGGGGTGAAGGGGGCCCAAACGGGTGGCGTTGAGGGAATGCGCGCGGAAAGGCTAATGGAAGCCACAGATCGGTTTCGGCGGCGTCTGGGGGAGTGTAGACGGAAGAGGAAGGGCGCGATGATAGGCAGAAGAATCTCAAGAGGTAGACGGGGGAGGAATCGAGGTGAAGAAGAGCAAGAGACACCACGATTGAATACCTATCACGAATAGGTGAGGTAGCGAGCCGAGGTGGATGGAGGGATACGATGGCTCGGATCAGGGGGGTTAGACGAGGTAAGGTAGCGCACAGCTCTGCCGCAAATGTAGATGCAGAAGAGGTCAATGCGAGCGCAGACGGAGATGTAGAAGTAGAAGTAGATGTCGGCAAGGTAGGCCGACGGATGTAGATGCAAAATCGGGAGTCAATGGATAGTGATGGTGCCTCTGTGCATGCACAGGTGAGACAGGGCAGGGTACCGAGCAGCAAGAGTGGGAGGTAGGTAGTACTACCAAGCAAGTACCGTTCGATATCAATGCTACAGGATCGATATTGGCAACCTAGACTCGGGTCTGGGTCTGGAGCTGCGGTGCCAGAGTATCACGGGTAATATACAGGGTCGGGAGTTTCAGCATTAACACCTCGTAGACGCAGGCCAAGCTCCGGGTGGCTGTTCGGGCAACGCCGCGACGGCTGCGATTCCGAAGCCTGAGGGAACGGCGCTGCAGCACTCAGATCCAGCCCAGTCCAGCCCAGCCGGCAGCGCAGACGCACAGCAGAACACCAGCTACTATGAGGATCCCGCTCCAGGGACCGGTGCCATCCAGACAAGGCCCCGGCGCTAGGGACCCGCGGTCTGGAGGCCAGTGTCGCCAGTCAGGCCATTCAAGGCGAGGCAAAGAACGCCTTTGCAGAAGCTGCTGGGTAGCATTTCGGCTGGGTGCTTCGCAGCTCTCCGATGCTTCGCTTTGCCTTCCGGGGTGGGAGCCTTTGTTGGGATGTCCACATGCCATCTGCCCTCTGCCTCCGCCCCGTAGCCCGTCGAGCACGATAGGTAGAACTACCTATGTCTCGGCTGTGCTCTGGCTGGGAGCTCAGCACAACGAATCCAAAAGACCCTTTCAACCCCTCGGCGAGAGCCGGGACGGCGGCGTCTGTGAGCCAGAATGGCCTGTCATTTTGCCGTCTGCGTGGGTATCGAGCAGCCCGCATGGCGAATTGCAGGCGCTCCTGAGCGAGCAAACATGAAAATTTTCGACGTGCGCGCGTCCAGGATAAGGATAGTTCTCTGGGCCAGCGTCTGCGGCTGTTGATGAAAATGGCCTGACTTTTCGCGGAGCCGTGGCGCCTCCCCCCCTGCGAATGACAAGAGTGGCTGTCTGCCGGGCCACCGAGCTGGTTGGTGTCTTAGCTGGCGAGGAGAGAGAAGAGCAGAGCAGCAAAGAGAGGGGAGGGGGACCCTGCGCCATGGGATGCCATGCATGTGGGAAGAATGCAAGAATTGGCTGCTCAGACATCGTATGATTCGCAAGGTTCCAAGGGCCAAGGGAGAAGCCAGGTCGCCGCTGATTGGCCAGCCCGCCGCCCGCCGTCGGTGTCGATGGGCTTATTGCTACCCCGTTAGGCAAGGCGGGCGGCCGCAATGAGGCGACTTTCTGCTCTGCTTTTTTGCTCTTTGTGCTTCTTTTCTGCGCTTCGGGGAATAAAAAAGGAAGAGCATAAAGGAAAAAAGTGGCCGCATTTATCAGGAGATATTTGGACGGACTCGGCGCACGAAACTGGGCAGATGGGCAGCAGCAACCGGGCAGCTACGCAAACCGCAGCTCCTGCTCCAGACTTTCTCATCCGCGGCATTCGCTCCTGCCATCTCCACGAACGTACGGGGAACAGCTGCTGCTTTAAGTATTTTTCAGCTTTCTCTCCCCCTTTCTCCCCGTCTTCACCATCTGTCGAGCTCTGATATGATCAGGTCTCGCCACCATCGAATAGCATAGCAAGATGCACGACGAGGGATGGCATCAGTCGCGATTATGGGCCCATTTCCGCTGCTGACGGTGCGGCAGATGCCACCAACGATGCCAGTGATGCAGCATCTAGGAGGAAAAGAAACAAGAAAAGGAGGCAGGGGCCTTGTGGTGGCACAGAGTGCGTGCGTTTAATGCGCTGAAAGTGAGAAAATCCAGCAAAACGGACAAGCAAAAAAATAGGGCCCGAATCCTCGGCTCGCTTCTCCTGACCCCGTGGCTACGACCAAGGAGGCAATCAAACAACTGGATGCTCGTCTGTGTCGGACAGCAGCAGCATTCAACGTGTCTCTTCTCTCTGAGCAAGGCTCCGTGCTGCCAAAGGTTCGAAACCCCTTCCCACCAGGCTCCAGTACAGGGCCATGTGACGGCCTCTTCGTCTCCCCTTTTCGTTGTGGCGAGCAACTACGAATAGATTCCATGCAGAATCTAGGCCTAATTTCGTGGCATCTCCGAGCTTCGTCGAGCCTATATTGCCCAGTTACACAGACCGTACTGTGTCAGTGGTAGCTCGTGGTATAATTGGACCCGACGGAACCAATTGCTTCTATACGGCTCGATATTGCTTGGGCAATGGCCTGTTGTGCTGTCTCTCGTTAGGCGAGCATGGCCTGTCATGCTCTCTCTTGGAACTGCAGGAATATGCACAAGGACTGACATTAGTTTGGCCATCGACATCTCCACAACACCACTCCGTATGACCGAGAACTGCGCGAATCGCTTGTCACTGGCCGCGTCTCCTTTCCCCATCCCTCTTATCGCCCGGCTTGGGATGTCCACGGCTCCATGGACATCTGAATGGACAGACCGTGATGTTTCCCCGCAGCCTAATCTACAGACTACAGCAGCGTCTAGTGCTCGGGCTTCCAATTACTGGCCTCTGTCACTTGGACGCTGCATGGGATTGTCCCCAAGATACGACATGTCGAATGAGGTACCATATGGATACGACACGGTTCCCCTCCTCGGCTGCCACCTTGAGATTCCTCTTCACTGAGGACGCCATCCGGCGATGCTCTCCACGTGTAAGTCGACCTGTGCCGAGGCTGCTTCCAGGTGGCAATATCAAAGAGGGACTGAAAGTGACGAATACAAATGTCTATGGGTGATCACCCCTGAAAAAGGCACAGTCCAGCATCTGTCCTCTTAATATGCTTGCTGGCGAGCAATATTGGCACCCACCGTGAGTACGTATTGCGTAGGTATGGTGTGCGTAGGTAGTTGATTCGGCTGCCCTTTTGTCCAGTCACAGCTGCAGGAATACTGTGGCCGGTGAAACAGGCAGACAACTTCGGTTGTGAATCGGTCTGGTTAATCAAAGTAAATTGGCCGTAGCTACAGCATGGCAGCAAGTCCGTCTATCCAATGCAAGTAGACCCCCAAAACCATATCCCATAAAACACCTTGTTCGATGCCGAATCCATGCTTCATCACACATGCCACATCCAATTGTTTCCCGGCCGACATCATCATGCCTAATTTTCATATACACTCTCTCCACAATATGCAACCCGTCAGGTATCCAAAAGTCTCCGCGTCGTCTTGCTCGTCAAGATCCAATTCGTCCTTGATATTACCTCGCGGCCGCAGCAAGCCACCCCAACCTGCAATCCCAGGCACACCTCACTTGGAAACAAAGGGCTTGGGCAGCGTCTTCCGACGAAGGCAGTCGCTGCACTCCTGCGGCTCGTAGATGATGTCGTGCGCAGCTGACGTCCCTTTGCATCCATTGAATAGCTTCTCACACCACCGGATCTGAAAGTATCCAATGTGGCCGCAAGACCACTGCTTGTCCACCTGCACGCACATGTCCCTCCTCTCACTCCCACTTCCGGTTACGCCCCCGTAAATCCCGGCCTCCCGTCCCGGTGACCTAGCCTTGGCCCCCCCGGGCGGCGGAGCAGCAGCAATGGCCTCAGCTCCGAGTTTTCTGCAGAAGTGGAGTGATCTTGGTGAGCGGCGGCACCAGTAATCGAGCTTTTCGTTCCCGTTTGTAGTATGTACTTGTGTATGCCGAAAGATGAAAAGGGGGCCGGGAATGAATCATGAAATTGCTCTTTGTGAGATTCACAGGTGCTTCGCTTCCCCCCTCGCCGAGGCTCGGTGTCCTTTCTTCTCTCGCCGTAGGTTGTTCTCGTGACAGCAGTTGTCTTCATGACTTGATAGGTCTGGCCCGGCCTATAAGCAGAAAAGGGGTCCCGCAAAAATAGTTGGTGTCCCTAACAAGCCATACTCTCCCCGGTAACCAGCGGTTCTCTGCCCTTGCAGTTCCAACGTATCTGACGTTCCTGTTGTTCAAGACATCAAGGACAGCGGCTGACGACGCCCGGCACGCCACCCGAACATGAGCGAGAAGGAGAGAAGAGGAAACAAGAAAGAGAACAAGGTAGAAACGCAAGCGCGAAAGCGGAGCGACCGCTTCGGTGAGGCCAGGGTTTCCACACATGCCGCGGACACTATGACTTTTCAGGGCTTCGCCTAGACCCTCCACTCCGCGGCGGCTTCGAATCGAAGTCTTCCCCCCACTTGCCTCTGGCAATGACCAGTCATACCCGTGTCGAGTGCGGATACGACGCATGTGTTATTGAGAAACCTACTGCTAGCTTTGATAGCATGGCGTGACTGGCTGTCGAGAACTATCGAGTTCCTGTACAACAAAGAACGTAATCGGCTCGGCACTTGAGAGTCTTTGGCCATTGACGGCGGCAAAGTAAAGACTCGACTGAGGGCCGTTCCTGAGATCCCACGCATTCTGACCCATGCCCCTTCATCAAGTCAGCTACGGAACTCAAGCCTGCAGGATACGTACAAGCATGAGCTCTGTCAGCTGTCAGAAAAGCCATTGGCCGGGAAAGCCTCTCCGCCTGACCGTTCTGCAGAGAGCGGTGACTTTGACCAATGATAGGCCGGCGAGGCATCCCAATCCCGTAACGCTCCTGCAGGATGCAAACCCCGCCTTGCATGGACAAACGACGTCTATCCAACGTCAACCTTAAGGTGAGACGTGATATCGGTGACATCTCATGGCACGAGATTCGTCTTCTCAGAAACCCGCCTTGCCGCTCAACGAATCCTGTGGTTTGGTTGGCCTCTGCATTCTTGGGTAACCCGATTCTCCATCAGTAACGGCGAGGAAAACCAAAGCTCTTCAGGCCCTTTCCGTGGAGAAACTATATCACACCTTTGGCGATTTGGCGCCGGTATGAACGATGGCGCAGCTCGATGTTGAGGCGTGGTCAATAAACCCAGCCACAGTCATCATTGGCTTGCTAACTCTGTCTTTCGCGCTTCGCTACACGTCAGGAAAAAAGCTGCATCCAAGCGAGCCAACGGTGGTTCAGCCATGGATTCCCGTCATAGGCCATTTGCTGGGCATGGTGGTCCATGGCGGCCGCTACATCAAGCGCCTTGGGTTAGGTCCTGGATCCAGATTTCCATGGATCATGAGAGCTAATGGTTTGACAGGCTGTGTTACCCTCAAGAGCCGATCCTGACTCTGCCGGTGCCCGGCTCTCGAATATATGTCGTTACAGAGCCTTCGTTGGCCGCTAGTGTCCAGCGCAACACCAAGACATTGTCCATGACGCCTCTGCTGCCCGAGATTACCAAGCGGGTTCTCGGGCTGGATGAGACAACGTATCACGTTATCAGCCAGAACCTGGATCCGGAACCAGGACAGCCACGGGGATTCTTTGCCGACATCCATGACTGGGTGTATACCTCGTTTGCGCCAGGTGAATATGTGAATACGTTAAGCTGTGAGGCTGCGCAGGAATTATGCTCCCAGCTGCTCGAGACGGTTGGCGCCACGGGTCCCGTCGCCGGCCCGGCTGATCTTCTGGCCTGGGTCCGTCAGATGGTTACTGTTGGCACCGCCAAGGCATTCTTCGGACCTCATAACCCCATCGCCGAGGAACCTGAGCTGGCTCAGGATTTCTGGGCATTCGATCACGGCCTTGGTGGTCTGCTCATTGGAATACTCCCATCTCTCACAGCGCCAAAGGCGTACGCCGGCCGCGAGAGACTGACAGCGGCGTTCCGCAAGTATCTCGACGCTGGCTATCTGGAAGAAGCCACATCGATCGTCAGGGGCAGAGCGCGGATCGAGAAGGAATATGGCATGAGTACCGATATGACGGCGCGCTCGGCGCTGTCGTTCTTATTCGCAGGCATCGTAAACGCAACGACGACCACGTTTTGGGTAGCATTGAGAACTTTTGCGAACGAAAGCCTTCTCGCTCGAGTGCGCCAGGAGATTCGTCAAGCGCTCGAAGTCAGTAGCCAGCGCTCGGGATCGGATACGCTGAGCATCACAGCAGTTAAAGAAACATGCACAACACTGCTTGCCGTCTACCGAGAATGCCTGCGTGTCGGGTCGGAGAATTTCTCCGTCCGGATGATCAAGGAGGATACGATGCTGGCTGACAGGTACTTTCTCAAGAAGGGCGCTGTTGTTCAAATCTCTGGCGGGGCCATCCATGGAAGGAGCACGATCTGGGGCCAGGACGTGGACGAGTTCAACCCCGACAGGTTCCTCAAGGGCAAGGGCAAAGGCGATGGCTTTCATCCAGCGGCGTTTCGGGGGTTTGGTGGCGGAAAGACGTTGTGCCCTGGCCGCGAATTTGCCACGAACGAGATTCTGGCGTTCGCCGCCATGGTGATTCACGGAGTTGACTGGGTGGCCCCCGATGGGGGGACGCTTTCTGTTCCAGAGAAGAACGATCGCGTGATGCCGGTGCACATTCTCGAGCCGGTGACAGCGCCGAAGGGCATCGTCCGGCCCAGGGCAGAAGAGATGCAGATGCTGAGTCGGCTCAAAGTGGTGATGTGAGGCGATCGGGCAGGTGGTGTCGATGATGAGATCCTCGTGCGATTTGCAGCTGTCGGAGATGCGCGATAGCCGTGCTCAACGTTGATCTTCAGAGCTTTGCTCTATGATTCAGTGACGAGAAGGCAAGCCACAGTGATGATGCTGCATTTTCCATGCCTGGCCACCGTGTTGATCAGGCCAGAGTGATGAGGTCACAGCCAGATTCGGATCAGTGACAAGGAGTGACCGAAAGAATAAATAAAGGAAGGAGCGCCGGGCCGTTGTGCACCCGCTTGCCTGTGGCAGGTGCAACTGACAGCCGCCGGCGTGAAAAGGCAGGCACGAGCGCGATGCCCTTCCATGCCCCAACTTGTCCGAGTTTGCGCCTCTTCTCCTTGTTTCCACCATGATTTGCGCAAGAAACAGAGCTGCCAAACACATCTTCGGAATCAAGCGGGAGAACCCTCACAGAGTCCATGCGCAAACATAACGAGGCACCAGCCGCTCCTCCTTGCGCCGCTGCTCTAACGCAATCAATACAAGGCTCCGCCTACGGTTCGTTTATGTCGTCGCCTCAAACCTTGATTACCAGGCAAGGCCACAGATCTGGCTATAAGAACCCAACTCGAGCCTGAATCAGGGGCCAAAAATTTGAGAACACAGATCCCTCTTGAGCATTCGGATCCTGCATCGTATATCAGGGGTTGCGCAACTGTCGGTTCCGAGATGATGATATCAACCATGGCGTTCATTACATGGACCTTGCAAATCGCCCTCTTACTCTCCGATGGAGTCTTGGGCTTCTCATGGGGAGGCAGTAAGGGAAGAAACAGTGAGTCGCAGTTCACATCCGTCTCACAACTACAGACCTCAGTTGTACGCTGACTTGTTCCTAGAACTTGTAGACTCCGCCGGCTTGCCGTTGTCTGTGAGCGACTCAGCTAGCAGCCACAGGTTTGACAACTCGGAACTGCCTGCCATGTATGCCACTGCGCTCAACGAGCTTCAGGAGTTGGAATCGGAACCCCTCTGCCATCGTACTGCGGCGCTTCTTCTGGTGAACAACTGTCAACTTCTCGATGGCCGGGATGAGGCATCGATCATGACCGACACTGGACGGGCTGCTCGAGATTTTATCGACTCATATGCTGCCAGCCTGGCTATATGCGACTTGGAAAGGGGAAGCTTCATTATCCCACCCTCCTGTTCCAAGTTTCAAGAATCGGTCTTGGCCCGAATGCCTCCACCAACCAAGCCTCAGCTACATGTAACGACACCCGAGATTGACGCCTGTCTCGAAGGCCTGGCGCAGTCGGACTCAGCCTGGAATACTTGGGTGAGCTATCGCCACAAGACTTTGCGGTTTTGCGAAGCAGCTCGCGCGGATAACGAAAAGGGTAGGGCACCGGTGCTGTCCAGCTATATGAGAATAATGACACAACTGACACGATTCAAGACCAGAACATCCGAGTCCACCAAAGGCTGACGAGCATTCTCGCAAAGCTGACCACTCAGCTCGAAGAAGAGATGGAGGAGCGGCTTCGGTCGATGAACCAGATGTTCCAGGAAGCTGGCGCTACCATGGAGAGCCTTAAGCCTCGGATGAAGGACCTGCAAGATGGCATCGTTCAGTTGGATGCTTTGTTCAAGAATCAAATTGTCCAAAACGTGAAGGCAAGGGACTTTACAAAGAGGAAACGGCTTCTGAATTAATTGCTGACAAAACTTACAGCAGTCGGCGGACTTTGTCACTCACGGACTTGACGACGCGAGGCAGCTCCAAACGCTGCTGGCCATGCTCGTTGGGGTGGCGCAGAAGCAGAATCGCGATTTGGCAACTTCTCACGAGGCTACTTTACAAGAGGTTACTCTGCGAATCACAAGTGAGGTTGATGTTATACTGGCAGCGCTCGCTGCAGCAGTTGCCTCGTCAACCTCTTTGCACAGAGAGATTGTAAGTCCTATCGGCACATGTGGTTTTACCTTGCTGACCGTGCTTGGCTAGGAGATTTCGCAGTCCGCCGCTGCAGCAGTTGCGTTAAGACAGAAGAAGATAGAGACGGTGAGTTGCTTGCGTTGACAGATTTTGGTTACTTGAAGGGGGAAAAGGAAGCACAAATCACTGATGCAAATTTGACAGGGCATGCAACAGCTCGAAGGCTTAGCCGACTCTTTGCTGGTCAAGCACAAAGCCCATAAGGAACGGCTTAGCAATGCTCAGCAAACAGCTTCGGATCTGATGGATATTCTTGATTCAGCCTCAACCTCAGCCGTTACTCTTCGCAGCTCCATTTACAACAGCTTTGGTTGGGGGTCTTGGTGGCCTCATGTCTTTTGCCCACTCACATCTTTGGTCGTTGGCTCGTACGGACTGCCGCCTTCCGCGATGAGAAACGTTGTGCTCATCGGCATCGGTGAGTGAGACTGCTGTGGACTTGAGGCCGTTGATGAAAGTACTGACAGAAGCAAACCACTCAGGAGAGATGGCTGGCTTGGGTGTATCCATCGCCAAGCATTACGGAAATGATTTCTACGCAGCATTTACGCCTACCAACAAAACACCCATTAGAACGGATTCGAATTTGACGACAGTATCTGACGAGGATAAATATGCTAGAACCTCGTTCAGGCATGCCCATTTTGAGCAACTCAAACTCAACGAGGTCATTTAAGCGTGGCGAGGAGAAAGCTATGCAGGGAAGTTATGCGGTTGGTGTCCACATCAGCAGGTGATATCAAGGAATATTTGGGAATACGGTATTTGGGATCTGGGACTTTGGCGTTGGCGTTTTCGATTTAGTATTTCCGTGGAGGTTTCAGGCAAGGTTTACCAACGGTTATTGTGCCGGAGTTTTATGGGATGATAGGACGGCAAGTATCTAGAGTCCTGGTGGGCTGTGAGCAAGACAATTCGAAATCGTCACAGATGGCTAAGAATAGCCAGGCTTCCGATCTGTTCCGTATGATGATGATGCCGTACCAGACTCTGCGCGGGAAGTTGAGTGAAACTATCCCGTGGTGGTATATGGAGAATGGATAACACGGAACAGCCTCTCATCGTCTTAGCTCTGCACCTGACTCGAGCCTCCGCGAGGATTTGATAACAGAAACGCTTGAACACAGCTAGCGACCGAGTTGTAGTTCGCGGGGTTCATAAGCAGCCGCGCAATTGGACAGCCGCGACGCCTTCTCCGCAGCCTATGTCATCTCGCTCGCCGGTTTTCGGTGGCCCATTTTCTGGGGAATTTCTCTCAAGAGAGGGCGAAGTAGTAGTAATATCGAATGGGGACGGAGCCTTTTAGCCTTGGGGCTGAAAACGACTTGATAAGAACTAAAAGGAGGAGAAAGCAAAACAATCCGTGGTCTTTTGAACCTGCGTCTTTCTTGCCAAGAAAAAGCTGTGCTTGTGTGTTTGTTGCTGTGTCGATTGATTTGGGAGAATAAAAAGACAAGATGGCGTCGTCGAATTTGAAGATTGCGCTGATTCAGCTGTATTCCAAGGTGAGTCTCTTTTGCTTGCGTTCGCTCGCGGATTTCTGGAGCGCTCAGCCTCGGCACACTCTCTTGTTGTTTCGCGTGCCACCAGCAGGTCCTTGCTTGCAGCTCCCCTCCCCTTCTGCCCTGCGCCTCTCACTTGCGACAAGAAGCAATGAAGCTTCAAATGATCAGGTTACAATGGGCTAATCCGTCCACGATGTGTGTTTAGCCGCTCGACATTGCCGGCAACTTTGCCCGCGCCGAGTCGTACATCCGCAAAGCCGCCTCCCAGGGCGCCCACCTCGCCGTCCTCCCAGAATACCACCTCTCGTCATGGAAGCCCGAAGGCAAGATCCTCCTCGCCGCAGCCAAAGAATCCGCTCCGTACCTGGCGCGGTACCAGGCGCTCGCCAAAGAACTCGGCATTGCCATCGCGCCCGGCACGATCCTGGAGCCGATCCCCGCTGCCGAAGAAGCCGACAACGACAGCTCAGCCGTGACGAAGACCGAGGGCATCGCCAACGCGGCGTACTTCATCGGTCCGGACGGCGCCCTGCTGGGGCGGTACCAGAAGAAGAACCTGTGGCATCCCGAGAGGGCGCACTTGACTGCCGACGGCCTAACGCCTCACCGCGCGTTTGACACGCCCTGGGGACGCATGGGGCTGATTATCTGCTGGGACCTGGCCTTCCCCGAGGCGTGTCGCGCGCTGGTCGCCGACGGGGCGAAGTTCGTCATCTGTCCTACGTTCTGGCTGAATAGCGACGGCGGGGATATCGGCGCCGAGGTGAACCCGGAGTGCGAGCGCTTGTTCCTCGAGAATGTTGCGGTTGCGCGGGCCTTTGAGAATACGTGCGGCTTCGTCTTTTGCAACACCGGCGCGCCGCTGGGCAGCGGGACGAGTGGCAAGGACGAGGAGGGCACCGAGTTTATTGGGCTGACGCAGGTTGCGATGCCGTTGCAGGGGGCGCTGGGGAAGCTCGGCGTGGAGGAGGCGATGAGCGTTGTGGATGTTGATGGGAAGGTGTTGGATATTGCGGAGGAGGTGTACAAGGTGAGGGCGGACATTGCCATGGAGGGGTGGCATTATGCGCATACTTTGTGTAAGAGGGAGTGATGGGCTTGAAATGGGAGGGTCGAGATGTATCATTGTAAAGTCTGTATATATGGAAATAGGTATGGATGTATACACTGGTCAAGGAAAGAAAACAAAGAGCTGCTGTGAGCCATTGGTCGAGTCATCATCTCTTATGGCCGTCGCTGCATGAAATGGAGAACCTGTGAAACGCGTGAATCCTCTCACTCCTTTTTCGCCCTATTCCTCACGATATGGGAGAAGCCAAAAAGAATACATCATGATGAAGGACAAAGTCTTATATCATATCCCTCACAAAGAAACAATAAAGGCGTAGAAGGGAAGAGAACGCTCAAGGCTTCCCCCCTAGGCCTGCATCCTCCTCTCCATCTCCTGCTGCGCCAGCGCCACCTCCCTCAGGAACTTCTTGCGCAGCTCGACCCTCGCCTCGCCGTGCTTGTGCAAGAGCCGATCCAGCATCTTCTGCGCCTTCTCCTTGCGCCGCCGCTCGTTGCTATCGTCCCCCGGCATGCGCTCCAGCCCGCCGACGCGGACAACGTACCTCAGCTGGGAGTCGTCGCGGTCCGTCCAGATGCCCTCATAGTTGTCTGGAACGCCGCGGCCGGCCTGGAGGCTCTCTATGACAATGTCCATGACCTCGCCGGGGGTCATGGTGGTGCGGCGCATGGCCTCGATGATTTCGTGTCTCTTTGCGCCTCGGCTAAGATAGTCCTTCTGGCATCTCCTAAACGCCTCCTTGTTCTCCTCGACATTCTCCTCCTCGGGATCGCTTGGGTTGGCTGCGTCCTGTTGCAACCGCTGCGACTGCTGCTCTTGTCTATTATCTGGCTGTTGTTGTGGTACGCGGCCACGGTCTTGTTCGTGTGCCTGCCGCTCATCTCGTCGTCGCCTTTCTCCTCGTTGCTGGTCCTGTTGCTGCTGATGCTGCTGTTGGGGCTGTTGGCGCCGTCTTTCTAATTCCTCTCTCAGTTGGTTTTTTCGCTGCTCCCGAGGCGGCGGCGGCTGAGCCTGTTCGAAAGAGGCCGGTAGCGCGCGTTTCTTGGGCGGCCGCCTCGTCGGCGTATACGTCGACGGGACTTCCTCTTGTATGGTTTCGAGTCGTCCATCGTTTCTCTGGCCGAGACGTGCCGCCGTTGGGCTAAAGTAGAGAGTAGGGGTTTCCGCATGTTCGGGGTTCACGACCAGTTCAGTCTCGCTCCGCAGTTGTTGAGACGGAGTCATGTCAAAGGATTCTTCGACGGGTGGCTGTTGTCGAGGAGTCCTTTGCGACGGTTCTTCGGACTCCGCTTGTTCTTCGTCTATGATTCTGTGCAGGTTACCTGGTGCCGATAATGGTGCAGACAGACGTCCGGTGGTCCTCAGCTTGTCCTCGGGGGTCATTGGAATCTCAGTATGCACTGTCCGCCTCCGCTTGGGCAGCTTTTCTGGAGTCGACGGCCGCTCATCCGGCAACCTCTTTCTCGATCTTGTCTCGCTGGGACCGCTCAACGTGGAAGACAATGCGCGATTCTGTTGAGATGGCCGTAGTGTTGTCAGGTTGGTGGAAGTTTCTTTGTCCCCGGAAACAGCTCCGTCTTCTTCCTCAATGTCCTCGTCAGGATCTTCCTCGTTGTCTTCGAAGCTCATCATTGCCTCGACAAAGTCTCCAAGGTAGCGGTGATAGCTTGATTCCAACAAGCCAGCGGTGACTTCCTTGCGTCGAGAGCGGCCGAGGCCCACGTCTTCCGCCACCTGCTTCCAGTCCACCTCATCTGGTGGGACGGACTGTGCGCTGACAGCTTGATATAGGTCGAACAGGTCTACCTCGTGATCTTCAACTACGCATCTCGTGTGGAGCCTCTTGTCGTTGGCCTCGCAGTAGTCCCGGAAGTCGCTGAAGAACTGATCCCTTTCCGAGAATGACGACGGGCCCCCGTCAATGCTAACATCATCTTGTGTGTCTTCCTCTTCCTGCTCGTCTTCCAGCTCTCCTCCAGCCTCCTCTTGTCCGCGATCAAGGGCTTCATGTTCTACTTCCCGCTCATCTTCCACTGCCTCTTGTTCTTCGGGTGCGGCTGATTCGTTCAAGTCAGCCCTATCGTGGTATTGAGATGTCCCTTCTTGAACTGTTTCGCCACTCGTTTCATGAACCGCGTCTTGCGTGTGGCTTCTCCTATTTGGGCGTGCAGGAGATACTGCCACAGGGCGCAAAGCTGCTTCGCTTGTGGTGACTCTAGGTACTCTAGGTGAGGGCTTGGTACGATCTCGAGAAGGTTCCCTGCCCGCACTAGAGGTAGCATTAGCCTGGGGGACCTGCGGCCGCTCGTCCCTGTGGTGTGTTCTGATGGCGTGTTTCGCAGTCCTCGGTGCGTTGTCCGAATTTGCATTGGCCATTCTTGCCAACCGATTCAATTCTTCCGGGGACTTGAAGGACAAGACCTTCACCCATCGAGCCCTCCACGACTGCCAAGTATGATGGGGGTACTGGGCTTGGTTAGGATTACTTGCTTGGAAAGGGAGCGGTGAGCCAAGTGATGCAGACATACTTCGTCTTCCAGCTTCATGTATATATTGTTACCAGCCGTGTTGATGCCCTCCCTAAGGACATGCTTGGCAATGAGGGCGTCGTCGTGTGTCGTGAACGGCGTCCGAGTCTTCCTGGCATGAGGCCCTGCGAGAATCGATCGACGCTCAGTGGGAGGCGGGTCGATGAGGTACTTGTCTTCGACCTGGATGATGCCAGCGCTGACAGACTCCGTGATGAACTTCCACGAGTACGAGTCTGGCGGCGCATTCTTTTTGGCGTGGTCCGCGATGAGCATGTCTGCGTCTTTCTCACGGGGGACAACGACGCCGCCATTGCTCTGGAATGGGACGAAAGGAAGATTAGCAGCTGCTTGGGGCTAGTTGTAAGCATTTTGATAACGTACCTCTATCTTCTCGATGATGCTGGATCGTTGAGGCACGCCGAGGGAAACCCAGAACTTGATGCCCCCAAAGATGGTGCCTCCCGCCCCGGGCACTCCGTCATACGTGACATGCGATGCCATCGCAATCGATCGTCGCGCACTGCTTTCCGGTGTGATTCTTTTGGTCTCGTTTCACACTCAGCTGAGCAACTTGTATATCCTCTCCCATGCGCCCATCAAATTCATGCTCAGGGCAATGAAAAGCGTCGTTGCGCGGGCCAGCTTCGTCAATGGCAAGGTGAGTTTGAGTGCGACAGTCGGTACCTCGAAATGATGCAGAGCGGGAAGAGAGAAGGATGAAAGGAACAGGCGGGAATCTCGCCCCCAACGGCGCAAAAGAAATTGACTGCTGTATAGTCCTATATCAATGACAAACCACTCTCACAATATTCCCTTCCTTTCCGCATCGGTTCGCTTCCATGATCTTTCCAAAACTCATTCACCCAAACCATGAGATGAGACGCGTGCTCAAGGTCGCGCAGTCACGTGGTTGGCATGGCCTCTTTCCCCAAGCTTTGGACCACCTAGGCGATTATCGGGGTTCTGAAAGCAGGAAGAGAGAAGCCCCGCGATAACGATATCAACAGCCACCGCCGAACAACGCCGCTGATTTTGCTTCAGCTTTTGGGGGGGAGGAGGCTGGTGACAGGCTGGTTGTTTGGCTGCGTAATCCAACCACATCTTCTGTTTACTTGCTCCTTTCCGCATTTGCTTTTCTTTTGGTGCGCAGCAGTACACGGGCTTTTCGCTATTTTTCCTTCTTTTATTATATATTCCCTCGTTCGCGGGAATCAGAAGCGCATGTTACATAAGAGATTCAATTCCTCGGCAGTAAACTCCTCGTCACAGATATATAACGAGAAAGCTCACGCTCTCTGCCTGCGATCCATAGATGCCTCTTCTTACGAGGTCATGACATATAACAAACGCATAACCGACCTATCACGATGGATGTACTCAAGCAGATTCTCATCATCATTCTAGCCATATGCTTTGTGGTCTTCATTACCTTTTTCGGCAGGCTTCCTGCTTTAAAGTGAGTCCAGCGTCCGCATTTCCCGACCCAGGCTTCAACTAACATGATTCCGCACAGGAATACACCCATCGCTTGGTTACACAGGTTGATTTGGATTCATATCCCCAATGTAGTATTGCGTATAGATCAGACCCTCACCTCGGGGAGGGTGACTGGATCCCTGACATGGCTCTACCGCCGTCTCATGTATGACCGCCATCCAACCATCGTGGTACGTTGTTGTTGCAGCATCTCCCCTGCTATATGTCTCGTCTATTCTCAACCTAACGCCCATCCAGATCTTCTTCTTGTTAATCATGACCGTGTCCGAGTACATGTATCTGCCCGCCGTCTTGCCCAAAATCAGCCCCTTGGCGCAGTCCACCGCCCTCCTCACCGTCCTGATGCCCTACGTCTTCCTCTACCTCGCCTGCTCCGCAGACCCGGGCTACATCACCCGCGAGAACCACGCCTACCACATGTCCCTCTACCCCTACGACTACGCCCTCTTCCACCCGGGCAACGAGTGCCGCACCTGTCGCTTCCTCAAGCCACCGCGTTCCAAGCACTGCGACATCTGCAAGCGCTGCATCGCCCGCGCCGACCACCACTGCGTCTTCATCAACTCGTGCGTCGGCTACGGCAACCACCACTGGTTCCTGCTCCTCCTCCTGTCGACGTGCGTCCTCGTCACCTACGGCGGCCTGCTGGGCCTCTACCTGCTCACGTCCAAGATCAGGGAGGACTACCCGACTTTCACGCTCTGGCCCGCCAGCGACATGGACTTGCACCGCTACCTCGCCATCTGGGGCTGGGGCCTCCACGGGGACATCCGCATGGGCGCGTCCACCCTCCTAGCCCTGCTCACCGCACCCCTCATCTGGGCCCTCTTCCTCTACACGCTCTTCCTCGTCTACTGCGGCACCACGACCAACGAATCCATGAAATGGACAGACTACAAGGAGGACATGAGAGACGGCTACGCCTTCTGGCGTCCCCTGGCCCCCGACCGACCACGCAACAGGCGCCTGGAGCCCCCGTGCCCTCGATGGCCCTCGTCGCCGGAGCACATCATACTCACGACGCAGGACGCGCAGCCGCCGAGCCGGGAGAGGAACTTTGCCGGCCAGGGCGAGTGGGAGCATGTCTGGGACCTGAATGATGTCGACAACATATACGACATGGGCTTTTTGCATAACCTCGGCGACATCTTCTTCTCCAACTACACTTTTGGTGATGGGACGGGTGAGCCCCTTACGGAGCGTCGACCGCGGGGAAGGAGTATATCCGCCAAGTCTGGATACCCTCAGTAGGGGCAGACGGATGCCGTTGTCCTTCTTGAGCATAAAGGTTCGAAAGCGGTGCCGTTGTGATCATAGCGTCTGGCTTGTTGACGATTGGTCGTGTATGACAAGGTATTACTGTACATTCTTCCAAGAAGGGACTTCTCTTTCTCGTTCTCTTACATTGTTTCGAGATTGGCGACATCTGTTCACAGTCGACTTAATGCGAAGTTGTTGCATTGTTTATAAGATGTTATGATTGTTTTCTTCATTTTTTTCTTGGTTTCTTTATATCTACGTATCATGATTCATATTCGTCGTATCCTCACGCATCCAGGTCTTGGCTAGACCTACCAAGAGCAATAAAGTGTATACCCACCCGCCACCAACAGCAGAGACGCCGACCCCGTCTCTACCCTCGTCTAAAGCGCCTTGATCGAAAGTGAGTTGTTGCTGATATTTCCAATCGAGTTGTGGTTATTACAGAATGGTACCAAATCTGGTCAAACAGTTAGCAACTAAGTTTGATGGCTATAGCGTGTTTGTAGCACAGAACTTACCCAAAGGTCTGCTTAATGCTCTTCACGTAATACTCGCCCCAGTTTCGTCGGGTGACGTCTTCCTGGCCGACGGGGACACCCTCCCAAGTGACCCGCATAACGGTGACGTGGTCGACGTCGTTTTGGTCAAACTCAATGTTGAGCTTCGAGTAGTGACCGGCCGGCCACTGGTTCAGCCTCCAGCTCTGGACAATCTTCTTGGGCTTTTCCAGCTCAAGATACTCTCCCGAGACGTTGCCGTCAAACAGCTCAAACTTGCCTCCAGGCTTCGCTCCCTCGAAGACCTTGGGTGGCGACCGAGTAAAGGCAGCCAGCCGCTGGGGGTCGACAAACGTCTGATACAGCTCCTCGGCAGTGGTGCGGAACTCCTGGTCGTCACGCACTGTCACCGTGTTGACGACGCCGGAGCTGCTGGTGTGAGAAGTGGGGGTTGAGGTTCCAGCCTTGGGCGCAGCCTGAGGAAGGGTTCTCGGGGTAGAGAAGCCGCTGGAGGGGTTGGAGCCAGGCGCATGCTGGATGTCCTTTCCGTGCTCCGTAATCAAGGCACCGGCAAGTTTCTGGAACTCCTTTCGCAGCTGAGGAACGAGCTTTGATCGCACAAGATCCTTGACGGGCTGCTTCTCTTTTGACTCGGAGAAGATGTCGATTTCAAACTAGACGCAGTGACGTTAGCGGCGTGTGATGAGAGAACCAATGGAGCGCTTTCACATACCACGTAGTCGCTCTCGTCCGTGTCGTGGGCAATCTCAGGGATGGTAATGTTCCCTGAGACCTCGTCGATATCGGCAGTGGACCCTGGGCAAGGTCAGCCTCAGACGCCTCCACCAAGGATATTGAGGTCTACCATACCAGTGTATTCCAGCACGAGCTTGACGTCAAAGATGGTGATAACCTTTCCCTTGCGCTGGCTGACATCCACGTCGCCGGTCATGCTCTGGACCTTGGTGATCCTGGCCTTGACATCTCCATCTTCCACCTCGAGCTTGGTCAGGTTCTCTCCAAACCAGTCTTTCGTCCAAGCAGACGCGTCCTTGTTCACCCAGTGCCAGTTGTTGGGGTTGTGCAGAACCATTTTTGCGCAAGCTAGGCTCGGGTATTAGAAAAGAAAAAATTCTCAGCGGTCGTCCGCGCAGCGGGCAATGTCCTGTTCGGTCGTTTGATTAGCTTCAATGCCGAGCAAAGACTGAGCAGAAGAACAAGCATAATGGATTTCGCCAATAAAGGTTCAGAAGTGGTCTGAGACCACAGCAATTTTGGTCATCACTGAAAGGGAGTACAAATCACTCTATGACTGGTGCCAGCTGGTATTTCATCATGAAGGGGGTTTGACGTGGGAATTGGTAGCAGTAAAGGGAGCATTGGGTGTCAACGTACCGTATTGATTAAGGTAGAGCAACGAAGAAGAGCATGAAACAGAAGATTAGACTTGGGAGAGAAAGTAGTGGTTTCGAAGCAGAGGGGAGCTGCTTGAAGAAGGAGGAAAAAGAAGAGAGAGAGCTTCAGAAGCCTCTAGAATTTTATGAGCCTCGTCCCCACCAGCAGGAAAGCGGGGCCATTGGCTAGTCAACGCAGCCTCACGGAGCTTGTCTTACATAAGCCACATTGATTGATGTGATTCGCGAATGGCCTCAGGCACGCCTGCGGAACCCATGCGCATGTCAGCTTAGAGCTTCCGCTCTTTCAAGCATCTGTATGCAGACGACATGTGATGCCGGTTAGTTGAGGATTAGGAAGCCGGAAGAACGTGTTCAGGGAAGACTCAGTCGCTCTGTAGATCGGTGACATTCTGTTTTATCTATACCAGGCTGGGCTTTCGGGCACGTTGAACAGCTGAATCTGCAGCTGGAGATGCCAGGGAGATGCTCCGATTGGCCATCAGTCTTCGTGAGCGAACTGGTAGCTTGGAATGCGCACGTCATCCGATGCGTCCGCCCGGCTCTTTTGTAGGCAGACTCGAAGACTTGGAGAGTTTCAAGGCGCAGAAGATGTCAGGCTTCTTGGGGCGTGCTAGATCACAAGTTTCCGAATTGCACATATGATCCGCTGTGGTAGCAGTTCCGTGTGCTGCCCGACAAGAGCCTTGCAAAGCATACATTACATCACGATTTCCACTTCCAGAACTGGCTTGTTTCCGATTGAACCATTCTTCTAGGGTGGTCCATGGTTACCTATTCTGGTATGTGCAAGGCACAGCAAAAACTCGCAAGCTCATCAGACTATCAGCCTTTCTCAGCTGTTAGCATTGCTGATTCCCCGTCAGACTTGCTACGCGGCTGTGCTCGTCTGGGCTCGAACAGCCGTTGTATCTGCATCTGAGGGACGGCCTGCCTTCCCTCAGCGGTTCCATGGTGCCGTCGCCCCCTTTCTCGCGCATTGTTGCGGGACAGCAGATGCTTCACACTTACCCTATACCCAGACGTTCACGTTCGAGCGCCTGCAGGATCGGTTGCCGCAGACGCATTGTGATTGTCCCCATGCGTGATTACCTCTTGAGCACTGACTGCTTACCTTGCCTCTATTGAATCAACTCGTTCAGCCGCTCTCCCGCCGTGGCCTTCTATCAGTAGCGGGTGCGTGATTGCCCGCCTCGACTTATACTCAGCAATAAGCTCACCAAGCGGCGGGGCCACTTGGGATGGTAGTGCAACATATGGCCCTCGACCTTTCGCGGGCAATGCATGGTAGTCTGAAAGTCAGACTCGTAGACCTGCCGACTGCTGGGTCATCGCTGATGCTAGTCTTGCAGACCGAATCAAGTTTTGCTGACCTCCATCATCTGCATCGAATGTTGTGAGCAGGACTTTCAAGCACGGTTTCCAAAATAGTCGCAGAGCACTTGATGGCTACGGAGCATTTGCTGCGGACCGCCAATGAAGTTGGTCGTCGAAGGAAACAGCCCCAAAACCTCTTATGAACCTTTGAATGATTCCAAAGTGCAAGGGCTTGGGAGTCATGCTTGACGTGATCTGCCTCTGCAATGCTGCCAAGGAGGGGCATACGGAGGTCAAGGATCGTTACTTATGCCGGCGGTTTCCCGAGCCCTGAACCCATCAACTGCCGAGAGAGGGAGGTTGCAAGAACGCTTTGTCCTTCGGAAGAGGAGAAAAAAAGCAAAAATCTTCAATGTGATGTGCATATGTATGCGCACGTTCACAGCAAAGAACCAACAACCCAAACAATAATATGGAAAGCCGTCTTCAAGTCGCTCAATTTAATCAATGTTACCCCCCCTCCTTCTCGTCCCTCCAACGATGCAGAATTTGTGTGGGGGTGGAAGAGCCGATCTATTCTTGGAGTCTGGATCTCCAGCAGCAGCGCTGATTGGGCGCTATATTAAGCAACACATGTGGTTCGAATGGCTGCCGGCGCTTAGTAGCGCATTTGCTGCTTTTCCAGCCAACGGGAGCCGTTTGTCGGTCAATAAAGTCGCGTCCAAAGCAGAAGAGAGGGCGAGAAAAAGGCGCGATCCACGCAGGGGCGGTCGCACGTTTAGTGGCAGGCACGGCGTACCGAGTACTTGGTCGGCTGTTCTGTAGGCAGTTGGGTACGGAGTCAAGTTCCAGCATGAGCAGGAGAGAAGACGCGTGCAACATTGGTGCAGTCAGTGTTGGTGATATGAATTCTCGGACATGTGAGCAGCTTGTCGGACCAGACCACATGTTTCTGTGCCCTTCTCTGCAGCTTGCCTCTGTATCTGGATGGTGCCGCATCATGCTTGCACAAGCTGAGACGAACCACATACCTCTAGAAGACGACTCCTGTTTCATAGCCTAAAACGCCAATCAATCTGTAACTAACAGTCCATCGCATGCAAGAATGGCAGGCATTTCGCCATGATAGCTCTTGAAAAAGAAGCGGCCCCTTGTCGTCACATCCCATCACACGCCTTAGCATCTCCGTCCCTGGCATATCTTGTGCAACACCCGGATACTTGCCTTGGGCGACTCAAGGACACCTTCGGCGCAGCATGCCGTGCAATCCTTCAGCGAGCTTGACGGCCTCGTCCTCGCCGCCTCCGAAGTGTCAAGTCCAGCAGGTGGTTTACAGGGGAGTAAATTCGGTGACACTGAAGGACTGGAGAGCACTGGACATGGAAGGGATGCGCTGAGAGCAGCCTGCTGGAGCACAGGATCCTCAAGTCGCAGGTACCTGGACAGCCTGAAAGGGATTCGCGCACAGGCGCTACAGGCCCTTGGCGGGACCTCAACGGTTTAGCGCGCCGCTTGGAACAAGGGACCACAGACTCGCGCCAGCCAAGCACATCTCGCCATCACCACCAAATGCTGCCTCGTCTGTATCTGCTGCTTTATGCCGTGGTTTTTCTCTCCCGCTTTTCAATGATCCATACCTTAGTCCCTCGTGCTGGTGGTTCCTAGTCCCCGGTCCGGTACCCCAAGTCTACGCTAGACTGCGCAGTGCCGACATGTACCTGCTCAGGCGCGGCTCGCTCCCCTTCCCACCGCGGGATGCCGTGCGACTCGCCCGTGTCTGATCGCCTGCAGATTCTTCTGTCCTGATTCCTTCGTTCTCTTCCCATACATCACTATCGACTGCCCGTGGCTGCCTGCATGCTTTGTACATGCTACCTCGTCCGTACATGTGCTCGCATGGTGGTAGCCGGCCTCCTTGTCGCCTCGCTAGTTCCAGCTCTCCCCCTCCTCGGCCTCTTCTCGCCAATCCGAGCGCTCCTTGCCAGGCCGGGATTTCTATCCCACCTGAAGTCGATGCTCTGGTGGATCCGGGCATGGCCAGGCTGGACCTCCAAATAGAACGCAGACCGAAACAAAGAAACTGCCTGGTATACCGCCTCCCAGTTGGTGCGCAGGAGCGCTGCCGCCGATAGTCTTGACATCAGGCCCCGACCTGGGGTGGCCCATCGCCAGATCCAATCCTTCACCTGCCTTCAGAAACGCCTCACAGCACTCCTCAGCAAGCCTCTCGCCCCCCCCTTCTCCCGCCCCCCTTAGGTCAAGGGTCACCGACTTGGGAGAGAGACCGCAAGGGCGGCTGGGCCTCGGGAAGCTTAAGCCAATATGTCTTCCACCTCTCCCCGTGATCCCACGCGTCTTCGCCATGCCCTTCATCCGCTCTCAACCTCGTCCCTGGCGGGCTACGGCAACCAGCTCGTCTCGCCCATATCCGCCGTGTCCATGGCTTCCTCTCAAGTGCAGGCGATACACACGCCGGGCAGCGCCATCCTGCCGTATAACCCCCAGGAATGGGTAGCTTCGCCAGCGGCCATGGCGGCGACGGAACGGCCGCTTTCGCTTGTTGGCAGTGAAGCTCAGGGTGGGGACAGTTTCTATTTTTCTATTCTTCTATTCATGTCCTGCTTGTCTTGATGTTGGACCTGGATATAGTAGGCAAGCAATATCACGGACGGACTGTGTTTGCTGACCAGTATTCAAAATGACAGCTTCTCCCCCTCCGCCTCCGCCTTACACGCCGAGGAGAAACATGCAGCAGCAGCAGCAGCCTCGTCCTGTCACCATGGCCTTCGACTACGCGCCGGCGCAAGTGGTCGCTGCTCCCCCTTCGCGCTTCTCTAGCCTGCTGGGCCACCGGCCTTCTCCCGAGCCACCGGCTGCCACCCGCTCTTTTCCTCCGCCGCCCGGCGCGAGTGGCAGGGGAAGTTCACGAGAGCGCTTGTTTGCGCTGGCATCTCTGGGAAGACGGAGAGACACTGAATCATCCAACTCACCAGAGCCAGTCCATCCTGCTTCGAGACTGAGCGTGGGACCAGCCTTTGCGTCTTCCTCCATCGTCAATGTCGACGCCGTTCCCCCGGCATCTCGCAGAGCTGCCTCCACTGGCGCCATTGATACGCCGACATCTGCTCGCTCTCGATCTACTTCTCAAACAAGATGGGAGCCTGGTATGCCTCTTCCACCACCTCCACCCGGACCGCCGCCGTCATCGAGCAGGTCGCAAAGCGTGCAAGGCATGGACAGGAACACCGTCCCCATCATCTCTCCGCCGACGCGCCGGCCTCCGCCGTCCGGCATATCGTCTCTAGGACCCGTGCCGCCAACGCCGGCCGATTGGGTTGACAGTGATACGCCTTCTTCCGCTTCGCCGCAGGCTTTGGCCTCGTCAGGGCAACTACCTCCTCTGGCGCCGCTTCAGACCGGCGAGTCGTCACAACAGATGCAGCTGCCGCAGCCAACTCCGCCACTGAAAGGGCGATCCCCCAACCTGACGATTGACACGAGGAGCGCCAGTCATCCTGCGGAGCCCATCGAACCGCCTCTGAACTCTTCAGGCAGCGCGAGTGGTCTCAACCGTGCAAAGGCCGTGCGCCATGACAAGACCATCTTGCAAAGGAGGAGCGAGAGTCGCACGCGACATGAGTCGCGGGGTTCTGTTGACAATACGGTGCAGGTGCAGCAAATTGCTGACATTGTCGTGCCCACGAATGGTAACGGCTTGGCTCGTAGGCTCACGCTCGGCAAGGCGACTCCCCGGAGCAATGGCAAAGCGCCGATGGACCAGCCCCTTACCGGGGACTCATCAGGTCAGCACGACTCTCGCAACTCGACCCCTCGGGCGCCAGACTCGGCCACGTTGCTGCACCGTGAAGTAGCCACACCACCGTTTTCGCCAACACCGGCCAAGGCGTATCGGCAAGGCGGCGGAAGCCAAAGCGGCGTGCCGAAATCCCTACCAACGCCGCCGCCTCAGAATAGATCTGCGTCTGGGTCAGTCATTGCAGAGGCATCACGCCTCTCCTCGTCTACGGCGGCGTCACCATCGAAGGAAGTAATTGTGAACCAAAGCGCCGCGGAGTTTGCAACTGGGTCCATTGAGAGATTTCGGTCGTTTGCCATCAAGGAAGCCTCGGCTGCAACAGACGCGGACCGGGTTCGTCTCTTCTCGGACTTCATAGTCACCGAGTCTAGGATACGACGTGAGCGATACTCCTCAGCCATTGGGGCTATGGGATCGGAAATCTTCGACCTGAGCCGTGATCTGTTCCGCCCGATGGACGCTGTCCGACGAGAGTCGATAACTTCACAGTCCGTTGGAGACTGGACGCCAGAATCCTCGGAACCAAACCGGTCTCACAGGGGTTCTGTTAGCTCTGTACATCAGGTGGACGATTCATCGAGCTCGGCACCCGCATCTGCCAGCCTGCCACCGTCTCCTGGAATAAAGCAGCCTCTGGCTTGGGGCGGTGCCGCGAATTACATGCCCTCGTTGTCTCCTATCCTTAGCATGAGCGTGAGCGACAATCACGAAAACGGTAGCTCGCGAGGAAGACCTCCGAGCCGATGGTGGGAGACGGATTCGAATGGCGACCCGAACCGCAGCGGGCTCGAAAGATCGAAGCGAGAATCCAAGTACATGGGCGTCCCCAAGGACCAGTGGATCGAGGAACAGACGACGCCGCACTATGCACCTACCAGCGAGCAATGCTCTGCGTCAGAGTATCCCCCGGAAAAGACGGGCTGGCATGATCAGGGAGAGGTGTGGACGCCTCAGCAGTCAGGCACTTCTGTGGCTTCTACTCCGTCTACGGCGACTAACCGGCGTGGCCTCTTGGATGTTTCCAGACTCGTCACCATGCCGCCTCCTTATCCAAGGCATCACCCTGCGGTTAATAACAACCATCCCGAGCTGGCCTCAATCCGCGCGTCAGTACGGTCTCTGAGCGAGCTGGCGGACATTGAAGGGTCAAAGGAGCGATTTGCCGCGAGTAGCCTCCGACGCCGAGAAGATGCTTCCAAGGCGGCAGCCGAGCGCCGCCAAGCGTTGAGATCCAACCTGCAGAAAGAAATCAGCTTGGGAAATCTGGGCTACGCTGATGCCGCGGCGATCGAATCGGACTTTAACGAGCAGGAAAAGGACAAGAAGAAGGAGGTGGAAAAGCTGGAATACGAGCACTTCCAGAACCAGGTGGTGCTGCCGCTGAACGACATCTTGATGGAGCGCATCTCTCGAGCGACGGAGCTGTTTGACGAACTTGCCCGCCACTTGTTTGACAGCAGCGAGATCGACGCCGACATGCCGCAAGAAGAGGGAGACGACAAGCCAGAGCTGCTGGAGAAGCTGACTCTCCTCAAATGGATCTTTGAGCAGCGCGAATCGCTGCACCGGGCCATCTACGACTTGCTCTCCGATCGCAACGCGCGCTATCGCGACGTTGTGCTGACGCCGTATCGACTGTCCGGAAACGCGGAGAAGCTCAAGTCGGCCGAGGCATTTTTCAAGGAGGACGCGGAGAAGCGAGAGTATGCGTACGCCAACGAGGTGCTGAACCGGGCGCGCGAATTCCGGTCGGTGATGGAGGAGGCGGTAGCGCGAGGCATCGAGCTGCAGCTCTCTGCATTTTGGGACATTGCACCACCGCTGTGCGGGCTCTTGGACGGCATCCCGATGGACCTGGAGGGATTCGGGGTGCAGATCCCGGCGTCAGAGTACGAGGAGAATCCCGCGTACTACGACCACCCGCTGCAGTATCTCTACAGCCTGCTCCTGCACGCGGAGAAGAGCACGTACCAGTTCATCGAGGCGCACACGAACCAGCTCTGTCTCCTGCACGAGGTCAAGGAGGCCGTCGTCAACGCCAAGGCGCGCGTGCTCGCGACGCAGCTCGCCGAAGCGGACGGCACGCCGATCCCGCCCGAGGACCGGGCGCTGCGGGCGCAGCAGATGAAGGAGGTTGAGAACCGGCGGCTGACGGAGGACCTCAAGGAGAAGGTCCGGCTGGTGCAGGACCAGTGGGACAGCTCGCTGGGGGCGGCGATGACGGCGGTCAAGGAGCGGACGGGGGAGTGGCTGCTGCAGACCGGGGGGTGGGATGAGTCGTTGGAGGATAATGGGGTTGGAGTTGTGTGAGCCTTAAGCGTGCGCTGGCTTTTATGATTCTTTTGGTTTCTTTTTCTCAAGATTTCATTTCTTTTTCTTTCGGGACGTTCGTTTTATTGGAGCGAGTTTTGTTTTATGACGACGATGATTATACAGAAGACGCAAAAGTCGTGGACGAGGAAGAAGCAAGGGGGCCAAAGAAGAGAGCTTTGATGACGTTTTGATATCTGGCAAGCGAAGAGTTGGAATTTGGCAAAACAGCTACAGACACGTTTTGCCTGATTATTTATTTTTAGGATACCCCCTCGAGGAATTTGTATATTCATATATTGGCAGCCACTTGGGTGCCTGAACCTTTGTTGTATATCAAGGACAACATACATACAAGCGTGGACACTTTTGAGATATATACAACTACCTAGTAGTACTACATGGAGAAAAAATTATGTATACTAGCCAAATAATGGGGTATGCTCGTACATACACATGTGGGTATGTAGCTGCTGAAATGGTTGAGACCCG
This sequence comes from Trichoderma gracile, assembly GCA_020002365.1. Taxonomy (NCBI): domain Eukaryota; kingdom Fungi; phylum Ascomycota; class Sordariomycetes; order Hypocreales; family Hypocreaceae; genus Trichoderma; species Trichoderma gracile. The sequence goes on from JAINEY010000006.1 coordinate 2,288,792, forward strand.
GTATCAGGTATCGTGACTAATAGAGCCGGTTGAGAGTCCGCCCAACTTGCAATGGCACTTCCTTGTAAACGGCCATTTTTGGCGCTGGAATCTGCTTGTCCAGCACGGAATGCGCGGCTGACGAGTCCTCCTTGAGACATATTTCGTCAGCCCCCCTGTGCCCGCTACTTCCCTTCTCGCTCCCCCTCGCATGCTCGGCGAAAGCGTAAAAATTGTGTATGTCCAGACTGGTATTGTTGGTATGTCCTCCTCTTCGATGTATCAGAATTGCCCGTTTCATCGCCGGCGCATTCGTTCCATGATCCTTTAGCGGTTTAAGCCTGGTCTCCTCCAGTCCTTCGTGGAGTTATCTTCCTTTTTGAGATGCTGTGTTTCAGGATCCTTCGTGATTGTGTGTGGTAGGTAAAAGAGTCGCGTAGTGGTACACGGGGTCATCTCGTCCCCCAACGTGATGTCGTCGCTGTTTTGGACGGGATAGATTATGATATGTATGGCGTAAAATGGCGTAACAAGTAAGTCACCCTCCCAGTAGTCGAAAAGGGTACGGACGGTAAAAGAAACACGGATGCTCGCAAAGAATAAAGGTGTTAAAGAAACAAAATCCCCGTCTACTGCGCCCCATTCTTCCCCAGCGAGGGAAGATCCATGCCGACCCTCCGGGCCGTCAACCGGATGCGCTCCGTCTGGTCCATGTCCATGCCCGGGTTGTAGCGCTCGATGAGGGTGACGTACATGCGCTGGGCGCGCAGGTAGGCGACGAGCTGGTGGCCGAGGTCGACCTGGTGCTGGTCCGCTGGCGCGGCTGACTTCGAAGCTGGAGCTGGAGCTGGAGCTGAAGAGGAAGAAGGGCTGTCGACGGCGACAAAGGAGGAGCGGATGCGGTGGTGGAGGGGAGTCCGCGGGGAGGAGAGGATGGGGCGGGGCGGGAGTTCGCGGAGGAGGGATCGGTAGAGGGAGCGCAGGTTTGCGGGGGAGGAGGCCATTGTTTCGGTGGACGGAGGATTGTATATGTTCGTTGAGAAGATTATAAGTGAGGTGGTGATGCTCGCGACTCGGGAGTTTATTGGACGACACGGGATCAAATGCAGTTGGTTGGTTCAGACTGGTATTTTTTTCTGCTGGTCCGGAAAATTGGACGGCCGGAGCGCCGGAGCTGGCCCCGCTATGGAGGGACCTGTTAACTGTAGAGTAGCTGGGAATAATAAGGCGGGGGGTTTCCTTGGGGCGGGACGGAGGAGGAGCAGAGCGCGGGACGTCGGCGGGGTTATTAGGAGAAATACAGAGGAGTAGCTTGTGCTGCTTGACGGGCCATCGGAGGGCTTGATTTGCAGTGATTGAGGATGATGATGATCTCTGTTTAATTTGGTCCAATTGCAGTTGAGAGCATTGATTATTTTTCAGTGGTTTTATGTAACATACAGTGCAGTACAACAGAGGGGAATGTCGTCGTCTCCTGCCGCTGCATCTCCACATAAACGACCGCCATCGGCCTCTGGTCCATCTTCCTCTTCCTCTGATCGTCGCTCATCCTCCCCCAAGCTCCGCCTCCTCCTTCTCTTCCTCTTCATCCCAGCCATCGTCCTTTTTGTCTCCCTCCTCATCCCCATCACAGGCGTCACCACGGCTCTCCTCCCGCTCTCCATCCCCCGCCTCGTCCACTACCACCACCACTCCGGCCATCTCTCCTCCCTCCTCCGCAAAACCGGCCTCTTCTCCGTCCATATACCCTCACCCTTCTACACAACCGCAGCCATGCGTCGCGACAAGTACGAAAAGGAGCTGCTCGTCGCCCAGCTCGCCGTCCAGCGCGCCGCCATCCTCACCAAGCGCGTCTTCCACGAAAAGGCAAAGGGCACCGTCGACAAGAACGACAAGTCGCCCGTCACCATTGGCGACTTTGGCGCCCAGGCGCTCATCATCGCCGCCCTGCAGCACAACTTCCCCGACGACGCCATCGTCGCCGAAGAAGAGTCCGCCAAGCTCCGGGAGGACGAGAACCTGCGGACCACAGTCTGGGAGCTGGTCAAGGACACGAAGCTCGACGACCCCGACGCCGAGGCGCTGCTGGGAGGACCGATCAAGGACGCCGACGCCATGGTCGAGCTCATCGACAAGGGAAACAGCCCCGGCGGCTCCCAGGGCCGCATCTGGGCCATTGACCCCATCGACGGCACAAAGGGCTTCCTCCGCGGCGGCCAGTACGCCGTGTGCCTCGCCCTCATGGTCGACGGCGACGTCAAGGTCGGCGCCCTGGGCTGCCCCAACCTGCCCGTCGACGACGCGGCCCGCCTGACGGCCGGCATCGGCGAGAACCAGACCGACGACGACGGCCACGGCGTGCTCTTCTCCGCCGTCCTGGGCCACGGCGCCACCAGCCGGCCCCTCGCGACCGTCAGCCTCGACCCGGAGCTCGGCACGCCCATCTCCATGCGCGCCATCGACGACCTGACAAAGGCCAACTTTTGCGAGAGCGTCGAGGCCGGCCACTCCTCCCACGGGGACCAGGCCGCCATCTCGCAGAAGCTGGGCATCACCGCGCCCAGCGTCCGCATGGACAGCCAGGCCAAGTACGGCTCCATTGCGCGCGGCGCCGGCGACATCTATCTGCGGCTGCCCGTGAGCGCGACGTACCAGGAGAAGATTTGGGACCACGCTGCCGGCGACCTCATTGTGCGGGAGGCGGGCGGCCAGGTTACGGACGTCCATGGCAAGAGGCTCGACTTCAGCGTCGGGCGGACGCTGGCCAACAACAAGGGCGTTGTTGCGGCGCCGTTGGCGGTGCATGGCAAGGTGTTGGAGGCGGTGCAGGAGGTGTTGAGCGCAAAGCTGTAGAGGGATACATATATATATACCTGTTGTCTAAGTGCCTACATAGTATGTAGAACATATCGTGAGAGACTTGTCCCCATCTCTATCTCTCCTCTCAATTGATGATCATACAAGCCTCTTGTCAAACCATCCGTACCAAAGACTGCATATTGTACATTGCCATTTCTTTCTTGTCTCCTTATAACCCATTTTTGTCTCTTGCCTCATCATTTCCAACCCGGCCCATGATTGGCAAAGCTCCATCCCCCCCATCCATCGCATCATCTCATTTATTTAATCTTCTTCTGCTTCAACTTAATCGTCTCGTCATTAATAAACACCCCCTTGCCCTTATACGGCTCCGGCGGCCTCCACTTGCGCACAACCCCCGCAAAGCTCATGAGGGCCTCCCGATCGGCGCCCTCGAGCAGGATCCTCGTCAGCGACGGCGTCGTGACGGTGACGCCGCGCGGGATGCCCACCTCGACCGGGTGCGTGAAGCCGAGCTTGAGGCAGAGGAACTTTTGGCCGGGAAATGTCTCCTTGGCGCCGCGCTGCTCGACGCTGGCGCGGTAGCCGACGCCCACGAGGCGCAGGATGGCCGTGTGACCTTCCGAGACGCCGGTTATGTGGTTGTTGAGGTAGGACCATGACGTGCCTGTTGCGGTTGAGCGTTAGCTGGTTGTGATAAGGCCGGAGACCTGTCTGTATATGTTCGACGGCCATTGGAGCAATAAGATGTAGGGGAGCAACACAGAGAGGGAAAGAGGAATATCGAGAAGATTAGATGAAGATGATATACGTACCCCACATCTCCTTCTGCTCCTTCTCATTCGGATCCCGCACACTCAACGTCGCAGTCTTATCCTCAGCGCTCTGCGCAAGGTCCACAAACTCGGGCACATCCAGCGTCAACGTTCCTACAAGGGACAAAACTTCCAGTCAGTCTCCAATCCCCAACATAAGGATCCTCCAATTAAGGCAGTGAGAGAGAAACGATATGTATATATATAAAGAAGGGCAAAGGAGGAAAAGACGCACCCAATGGCCCCGTAACGGTAATCGTCTTCCTCACAACAGGCTTATACGAAGTCGCGCTCCGCAACGCCCTCGGCTCCCCCATGACGACCTCCACCCCCGGCGGCACCGACAGCGGCGTCCGCCCGAGCTTCGACCGGGCCGCATGTGTCGTCGAAAAAGGTCTTGAGCGCGTCGTCGTCGTCAAGGAGGGGAATCGGCCGGCCGATGATGCTGCTGCTGCTGGGAGAAATGTCGAAAGAGGGTTCCGGGAGGAGGAGGCTGCTGCTGCTGCTGCCGAGGACAGCGCCCTGCCGCCGCTGCTGCGGCAAGGAGCAATCAATCCGGCCATTTGGAAATCGCGCGAGCCCCGGATTGCCGTGTGTGTCCGCAATTTTTCAATGGCTGTCGTAGCTACTGATATGTATGCCCTGGTTCGTCGCTTTTGGAGGTTTGCTTGATTGGAGTTTCTGGAGCCGGAGTCGAACTTTTTGCTGAGTCAGCGGATGGATGGGGGGGCTTTTGTGGTATTACGCCGCACTGTGTCCCGACAGCGACTCGGTCGTTCCAACCGTCAACCCGGGAATCAGGTTAGACTGCAGGCTCTGTGTAAGTCGTTGACCACAGCAGATTCGACAGCCAAATGCTCTTACAAGCAGTTGGCTACATTGCCAACAGATTCGTAGTCGAAGAGTCTTAGCTACGCACATCCAGGCATCAGACAATTTCAATCGGTTCACAGGCATGGTTGGAAAAGTCTTGAACAGCATTTTATGTACATAACTGTACTCTTTTATTCATTAGGTTTGCAAACACTTGCCATCTGACCAACAGTCATATCGCGCGTGGATATCAAATGGTCGTCCAGTCATCTAAACACCCCCCCGCAAGGCAAGTCGTACAGTGTAATCAGGGGCTACACATCAAGCATGCACCCGAAGAAGAAAAGTAATCACAACAAAAGCCCGCCATGTGCTAGCAGACGCTTTACTCGTCGTGCTCGGCGGGGGCCTCCTCCTCCTCGTACTCCTCCTCGTCGATACCAGCCTCCTGGTACTGCTGGTATTCCGACACCAAGTCGTTCATGTTGGACTCGGCCTCGGTGAACTCCATCTCGTCCATGCCCTCACCGGTGTACCAGTGCAAGAAGGCCTTGCGACGGAACATGGCGCTGAACTGCTCGCCGACACGCTTGAACAGCTCCTGGATGGACGTGGAGTTGCCGATGAAGGTGGACGACATCTTCAGGCCACGAGGAGGGATGGCGCAAAGGGCAGTCTGGATGTTGTTGGGGATCCACTCGACAAAGTAGGTCGAGTTCTTGTTCTGCACGTTTCGCATCTGGTCCTCAACCTCCTTCATGGCGACCTTGCCACGGCTAAACACGTCCGTTAGTACTCTGAGACTCAGTATATCCCGGGCACAGCACTACTTACAAGATGGAGCAGCAGGTCAGGTAGCGACCGTTGCGGAAGTCGGAAGCAGCCATCATGTTCTTCGGGTCGAACATCTGCTGGGTGAGTTCCGGCACGGTGACGGCACGGAACGAGTGGGCGCCGGGGCTCGTCAGGGGAGCGAATCCGACCATGAAGAAGTGGAGACGGGGGAAGGGAACCATGTTGACAGCCAGCTTGCGCAGGTCCGAGTTGAGCTGACCGGGGAATCGCAGGCACGTGGTGATGCCAGACATGACGGCGGAGACGAGGTAGTTCAGGTCACCGTAGGCAGGGTTGGACAGCTTCAGGGTGCGCATGCAGATGTCGTAGAGAGCCTCGTTGTCAATGCAGAAGGTCTCGTCCGAGTTCTCGACCAGCTGGTGGACGGAGAGGGTGGCGTTGTAGGGTTCAACGACGGTGTCGGACACCTTGGGGGACGGCATGACGGAGAAGGTGGCCATCATTCGGTCGGGGAATTCCTCGCGGATCTTGGAGATGAGGAGCGTGCCCATACCGGATCCGGTACCACCGCCGAGGGAGTGGGTGATCTGGAAGCCCTGCAGGCAGTCGCAGCCCTCGGCCTCACGGCGGATCACGTCGAGGACGTTGTCGACAAGCTCAGCGCCCTCGGTGTAGTGGCCCTTGGCCCAGTTGTTGCCGGCACTGGACTGGCCGAAGATGAAGTTGTCGGGTCGGAAGAGCTGGCCGAAGGGACCGGCACGGACGGCGTCCATGGTACCGGGCTCGAGATCGACGAGGACAGCGCGAGGAACATACTTGTTGTTGTTGGCCTGCATCACCTAAAGTCAGAATAGGGGCTTCCTCCCAGAGTGCTCGCCTAGCCAAGCTGCAAACGCCAGCAGAAAGGGGGGAGGATCGCGTACCTCGTTGAAGTAGACGTTCATGCGCTCCAGCTGGAGCTCGGAAGAGCCTCCATAGATACCATTGCTGTCGAGGCCGTGCTCGCCAGAGATGGTCTGCCAAAAGGCGGCACCGATTTGGTTACCCTGTCGAAGATGGTGAGCTCCAGTCCGCGAGAATTCAGCGGGGGGTTAATCGTGGAAAGTGACTTACGCACTGGCCGGTCTGGATGTGAACCTATTCATCGGAAAGAAACTCAGCAATTAGCAAATGTCATCCTCTCAGCATTACGACACGCCTCGATCGAGCAGAATTGGGCCATGAATCAATCGGGTGAGAAAACGCCAAAGTGTTCGTTTCATTGGATTTGGCGGGGTACAATTTCAGGGGCTCCAACGCGTTGCGAGAAGCGGCCCAAGGTAAACAACGGAGAGGGGAAGACGGGGAATCAAACTCACAATCTCACGCATGATGGCTGCTGTGACGGAAGATTAGGTAGGAGTTGAGGAAAAAGAGAGAAGCAGAGGCAGAGACAGAGAGACGCAAACGGAAAAGAGGGCGCGCGACAAACAAGGAGCTTTTTGGCGGGTTTGGGAGGAGCAAGAGCTTGGGCTTGAGGAAAGCTGGAGGGTTTTGTTTCGAGGTCCGGGTTGGGACCAGCGGGTGGGGAAGCGCGGGTTCACCGCTCAAATGGAAAATGGAACCTGGGAAGGTGGCAGGGCGGGGGCCTGGGCCGGGGAAGGAGGACTCGAGGTCCAGTGCGAGCAGAGCAGAGCCTGTGCTGGAGGCGTCGCTGGCCAGTCGCTGGACGGCGGGTGGCTACAGGGCCTGGATAGGGGGAGGATCAGGCACAACTGCTTTACAGCGCTGTGGCTGGCTGCTGGAGATGGCATTGACGGATCCATGATTCTATTCACTTGAAAGCTAATCTATGAATACACAACTCAACGCCGCATGCACATGCTTACATTACTAGTCCCAATATCCCATATTTGAAGCTTAGAGACGATGCATCACACTGACCTCTACGGCTACTCCAGTCAGCCAGGCAAGGTAAAGGAGACTCTGCCATGCACCAACAGCTACAGTACGGAGTACGTACAACCACAGCAATCAGCAAGGTACCAGTGCCTGGCAGCCCGGTAGCGAGAACTTGCAGGCACGCTAAGCAGATTTTGCCGCCTTGGTCCCCTGGACGTTCAAGGTTCGGGGCCTGACCATCATCACCTGTTCCTAACTCGACCAGGAAGAAGAGGCTTGACCAGAAAGAGAAGAAGAAGAACAGCAGCACTGAGAAGGGTCAGATAATACGGGCACGATGCATGCAGAGAGAAAAAGAGTGGCAAACCCTCTCCTTTTACCTACCGCAACACCGGGCCAGGCTATTCTTCTTTCTTTGCCGGTTTCCCCCCCATCTCTCCATGCAGCGCCAGCTCACGAGCCGAGATGAAGAGCTGGCCATCTCCACATTTCCTGGCCGCGTCCCTGGCGAGGATCCGGCAAAGAGACATGACAGGCCATTCGTCTCCCAGAGGATAGGAAGCACAAAGCGAGCATGATAGCTCATGAGAATCGAGTACAAACAAACGACAGACAGATAGATGGTAGACGAATATTTACAGCCTGGCTGCCATGGAGAGACGACCCAGGTGAACAATGAATATGCTAGACTGGACTCAGATATACTAGTCTAATGAGCCTTGACAACACCCGCGGCGTCTGCTTGGGCCGCAATCTTCTTCTTGTACTGCTGCACCGTGCCGTCAAACTTCTCAACCGTGCCGCCGTCGCACACCCACAGCGACGTGCACACCGTCTGCAGCATCGTTACGTCGTGCGAGACCATCAGCACGCCCCCCTGGAACTCGTTGAGCGCCTCCGCCAGCGCGTCCATGGCCTCAATGTCCAAGTGGTTGGACGGCTCGTCAAGCACCAGAATGTGCGGCTGCGTCAGCGCCAGGCAGGCGAATGCCACTCTCGACTTCTGACCTCCAGAGAGCTGCGCCATCTTCTGCAGACCAGTCGTGCCCGTGATGCCAAAGGCGCCCAGCTGGCGTCGGTACTCTTCGTCCGTCCTTCCGGGATACGCCTTGGCCATGAAGCTGACGGCACTCATAGTGAGGTCGAGCGAGTCCACGTGGTGCTGCGCGAAAAAGCCGATGCGAAGCCTTGGGTGCGACGTGACGAGGCCCTTTGTCGGTTCCAGCTTGCCCACGAGCAACTTGAGGACCGTCGTCTTACCCGCACCGTTGGGTCCGACGATACCAATACGGGAGTCCAGTTGAACATCGAGATCCACGTTGCTGAGCAGCGGCTTGTCGGCAGAGTATCCAAAGCTGACCCCTGACATCTGGATGATGGGAGGCGACAGCTTTTCCACGTCGGGGAACTGGAACTTGACGTCGTACTCCTTCTCCGGCGGCTCCAGCACGGGCATCTTCTCCAGCTTCTTGATACGGGACTGCGCTTCTGACGACTTGGCTGCGTTGTACCGGAACTTGTCGATAAAGGCCTGCAGATGTGCTCGCTCAGCCATCTGCTTCTCGTATTCTCTCTTGGCCACCTTCTTCCGCTCCTCGCGTGTGGCATAGAAGGACTCGAAGTTGGCTCCGCGGTAGTAGTCGAGTCGCTGGGAGTGCTGGTGGATAATGTCCGTCGCGACTTCGTTGAGGAACGCTCTGTCGTGAGAGACGACCAGGACTGTGCTGGGATAGTCTTGGAGATAGTTTGAAAGGAAAGTGATTGAAGGGACGTCCAACATGTTGGACGGTTCGTCGAGCAACAGCAGGTCGGGCTCGCAGAACAGAGCACGCGCCAGCGCCAGACGCATACGCCAACCACCGGAGAAGGTCTTCGTGGCATACTGTTGTCTCTCGGGCGAGAAACCGAGACCGGCCAGGATACTGGCGGCACGAGACTCTGCCTTGTCGGATTCCATCTCGGCCAGCTTGGCTTGAACGTCGCCCAGCTTGGTGTCCAGGGTCTCCTTTTCCAGATCTAACCTGGCAGCATCTGCCGAAGTGTCGGCCAGAGGAGCTCGCTGGGCCTCCAATTCCGCCAACCTAGCCGTAAGGTCCTATGGATACAGTCAGACGACGTACTCTCAACAGCCTGATACGCCATTGTTCTTACCTCTTGTTCCCTGAGAAGGACCTTTCTCCAAACATCGGCGTCAAGAACTGCCTGCAGAGCTGGGGTATCGTCTCCGGTAATCTATCGGACATGTTAGCTTTCTACGCATGCGTGACGGACAGATAACGAAGTGTCAGCTTTACCTCTTGCTCGACGTGGAGAATAGAAATGTGTGTCGGAATGGGCACTTCTCTCCTGGAGAGAGCTCTCAACAGCGTGGATTTACCCACACCGTTGTTACCAACGAGACCGTAGCGATGACCATATGCCAGCGTAAGCGTCGTATCGGTAAGAATGCGATTGGCGCCGATAGACACGTCGATGTTGTCCAGCTTGATATCCTTGGTCTTGTTGGCCCCCGACGCGCCAAGCTGCAGCGGGTTGACAGCCATGTAAAACTCCTCGTACGACTGCGCATCCTCGGGCTGCTCCAGCAACCTCGACGCCTCGTACTCGACCGTCTTGAACGTCTTCTTCTGCTGCTTGGCGGCAATCTTGCGCTCAGCCTTTTCCAGCTTCTTGCGGTCGACCTTGGACTCGACCTTTCGCACGTTGGCCGACTCGAGATCCACGGCGCCGCCGGCCACGGCCAGCGTCGAGGACATGTTCCGCTGGGAGCTGACCTGGATCGTCTGGTCGAGCCTCCTGATGGCCGAGGGCCCGCGGCGCTCGCCCCCGTTTGCTTCGGCGTACTTGTCGACCCATTTCTCGACGAGCTGCTTGATCTTTTCCTCCTGGGCGGGGTCTCCGGAGGCGGAGACGAGCAGTTCGGTGATTAGCGAGGCTGCCTCGTTGAGAGGCGACACGTGCGCCTCGCTCTCTTCGTCGGACCAGGCGGTTGAGGCATGGGTCAGATAGCCAACCGAGTAGTCGGACACGACCGGGTCGATGTTGGGGAGAACGGCCCTGATTTCGGCCTCCATGGCTGTCGGGCGATGTACGGTTTCGAGGGCGCTGGAGATTGGGTGTAATCTGATGTCGAATGAATCGTCTGTGAGCTCTTCTCCGAGTGTCGAGGCGTTCGAGTCCAATTGATCGCCTGGAATTCGTTGCCCGCTCGGGAGATGATTCGCATCGACCTTCTTTCAAGCTCCAATCGCGAAATTCTTCAGGCGGCGGTTATCAGTGCCCCGCCATGATTGGTGACGTTGGGCGGACGGGCCGAAACGATCCGTCTGTCTCAGCCCGTAGCCTCAGTAAATCAATAATACGCCTTAGAAGAATATCCGTGACAGCTGCAGCGCTAGCTCTGAACCTCAGCCAGCTCTCGTGGTGTCAGCAGAGGAGCTCTACACTCAGTTCAAAGAGGAAATGCACGTTGCCAATTTGGACACAAAAACTTCCTTCATCACCCTCATCCGTCGATATGAGCTTCCGAAACAGCAATAGCATCTGTCCAACCCAAAAGTGAAAGCGAAAAGGCAAAAAGAAACATTCAAACCATTGCGCCATCGCGCCCGCGGCTCGGGGCGCAATCCCCCAATTTCACCACACAATTCTCATCAAGCCTCGTCGCATCCCGAATAGGTCATAACTCTCGAACTCAAAGGGGGACTCCCGAAGCCCCGGCTCGATATCACAGCCTCACCCAATTTCATTTCCACGTGCTGCAAGAAACTTTCAACTCCGAACGAGGTGCCCCGAAGGACCTGATCAGTAACCTGACCCATGGTACTTTCTCAGCGGTAACTCGTATACAGGATTCCCCAGGAATGGGCTCAAAGACGGACGAAACTCTAAAGTCGAGCTGACGACATGCCCATCCATCCTGAATCCAAGCTTGATGCGTTGTCCAAGATTTGAAACTCGAGCTAATACGGTAGGATGGCCAATAGGCTTGCGCAAACTTAAAACGGAGTGACCCCTGTCGAAATCCCACGGGCGTCTGATTTCTATTTCCAGGTTATGCTTTTCGCGACGGACACGCGTTGTTGAAGCTAGAGAGGGCCGATGCCTACAAAAAGCAGGATTCTCAGGATGAATTACAAGTCGAGTATCCAGTTGATTGTCCAGCAGTACCTACCCGTATGTAGTGTCAAATTTCGTTGTCGTGGTGCCACAAATCCAGTTGAATAGCCGCCATGGCGTGGACATTGTGTGTAAGAGCCGCCGTTTAAAGAGACTCGGGGATATTGGGATCCCCTGCTATCATTGTCCGTGAAATCAACCTGTCCCCGCATAGGTACATTTTCCAGCGTAGACAGATGTGGCTGCGCAGCACTTCGAGTCCCAGCAGCACTTCGAGTCCCAGCAGCACTTCGAGTCCCAGCAGCTCGATGCTCTCGCTGTCGCACATTGATACTCATCCATCCCGCCTTGCAGGCCAGGGAGAACAGTTCGTTTCTCCCCCCGCAGTTCTTCAGTCATTGCTGCCGTCGTTGCTAGTACAACAGAGCATATACCTAATGTTGATGTCTTTAACAAATTCTGCCCGATATAGCGTCTTTAATTGCGAGCAGTGCGGCGTGTGTTACGGCACCTCCTTGCTTGCTCTTCAAGATTCTGTATCAGCATGCGGATCTGCACTGGGACAGACAAGACGCAGGGCGAAGCAACTGCCTTGCCTCACATGCGCCAGATGTCAGACACGCTGCACTGGACAAGAAGAGAAGAGAAAACAACAATGCACTTCATGGTTGCAGCATTCGGGTGGCAGGGGCTTTGGTTGCTAGGGTCACACTTGAATGATGACTTGCCGGTGCTTCCATGTGTGCAGATTGAAGCCGCGGGGCCGTCTCCGCACAATTGCAGGGAGTGAAGATCTGAGCAGTGAGGCTTTTCGTGAGTCCGTCTAGCGAGATTGCGAACCTGCGGTGAGAGAAGCGCATACGAGGAGTAAGGTACTGGTAACAAGGAAAGCCGTCGGGCAAGCTGGATTTCCCGCGACCAAGGTGAATCGTATGGATTCTGAAACGCCAGAATGATGGCCATGACGAGCTTGACTATTTGGCTTGCTCCTACTGGGCGGAATTGGCCGTTAGATGGAAGAATGTCGCGTAGTATTAATGGACATGCTATGCAGAAGGCACTGGACGTGGTTCTACCGTGGGAAGATGCAACCAGTGATACTCCAACCGTCCAAGATTGGGGATTCGGCACCCTCCGTATACCGGCGTGTAAACGGACGTCTCCCGAAAAGAATTCTAGAACTGGGGCGTGCGAAAGCATTGACGTCCTCTCTGCAGTTTCCACAAGCCGGGCACTGTTGTAAGGACCCAGAGTGTCTGCCGATGTGCGTCCATGTAGTACCATGGAACTGTCAAGCCGGGCATTAGTTTCCACGATAGAATAAACGGCGTGGTCGTGAAGAAATGAGTGTCTCGAAGCCAGTCGTTCCTTGCCTCGCAGGGAGTTCTTTAGAGTGTCTCGCAGTGACAACAAGCAACTGAGACTCACTCGAGCCAGTCTTCACGACGACGAGACACACTCAACTCGAGTCCATCGGCGGACACCGGAATCCAAGGTGATTGAAACTTGGATGAAGATGCCAGCAGACTGTCGCTAGCATTGAAATCAATGCTGTTTCAGGTTCGCGATGGAGGGGCGGGCTAGCAAACCAATGCATGTAAGGCGGCTTGTTGGCGCTCATTGGCTGGTTCTCGAAGCAGTCCGGAAGGCCGTGACAGCGCCAATTGGGTCTCAAGCAGCTGGAGACTTGAGTAGCAGTTGTCCACCCTTGGCGCGAATCCTGCTGCCTCCCTCCAGTCGATTGACCTTGTTTGCCTCCGCAATTGAGCGCTTGGGCGGTTACTCCAAGTATGCAGTGCTCGATGAAATTAGATGGACACCGGATTGATCGTAGATTCGGGTCAAATCTCGGGGGCTCGCGTGGTGGTTCGCTGGCTCTCGACCTGAAGCCGCATCGCGACAGGCGGCCAATGGCTCTCAAATCAGCTCAGCCTGCGATCGGCGTGATCACCGCGACGGTAGCCGCATCAGTAGGCACGAGAGCACAGCAGCTCAATAGCCGGAAGCCTTGGAAGCTCTTGAACGCTATCGAAGAAATGAGGTGATTGCGTCAAGCTGACTTCACAAACTTGGCCGGAGCAGGGGTGCCAGCTGAGCTGGACTGGCCTTACATATGCCGGCCCAGCGGTTAGCACGCGGTCTAGCGATGGCATCGCGATCCATTGATGCAGCAATAGCGCTCGTTGGCGCCGACAAGAAGCCGTGGATCGGGTCCAATGCCTCCAATAGTTCCAGAGAGAAGGCTGGAAGAAAGACGCGAAAAGCCAAGAATGAGATTCGGAGGAGTCCTGCCGCGCTGGAAAATTCCGTGTGCCTGGCCCCTCTATTGGACGACGGCTGTTGGGTTGGACACAGGGTGCCTCAAGCGCCCATGGGCAGATAGGCGCACTGGACCGATTGCTTCGTGTGTTTGCGTCGCATCGAGCAGAGAGCGAACCTGGCGCTTGACCCTCCGAATTCCTCGGATCTCGTCTTGGCCGGTCTGTTCTCTTGGGATTGCATACCAGGAGGGCGGGACAGCGAGCCAGACGACAAGGAGGGACAGAGGGAGGGAGATTCGTGACAGACAAGTCGTAGAATGTCGCGGCATGCAGTCGGCCTTGGGCAATCTGAAAAGCGTAACAGATCGGAGCTAAAGAAAAGAAACACATGTTAGTGCCTGAGCAGCGTGGTATCGGCTCGACGTTGCGGCACACGGGCATGCTTCGAGAGCATGTGGCCGCCGCTCGTCTGGCGAGGGCGAGGGACGAAGCGAGATGCTGTCTCACAGATCTGTCGAGCTGGGTGATGCCATCCACAGGACGCAAGATCTCGAGATGCCGTAGGTGGGCACAAGGGGAGAGGTAGCCTGTGAGACACAAGCAACGCTGCTCGGTTGTAGTAGTGACCGGTGCCATGTTCATATCTTGAGAGAGTCTCGAGTCAGAGAAGAACACGAAGAGGGCAGCAGTACTTGTTGTAGAAAGTACTCTGTGGTATCGAACATCAAGAAGAAAGATTTGTGACGAAACTCAAAAACATGCAAGCCAAGAGGGCTCGTGACAGCTTCACCGCACCCCATTTCGGTCTCGTGGAAACTCTCCATTGTCCTGTTTGCCTCTTGGGCTCTGAGCTCTGAGCTCTGGTGTCTGAGGCTGCCACGGGCTAATCTCAGAAGGTGACACGGCGTCAGGGCAGGGCAAAACAGAGTTTCTGGCCTGGTTTCGACCGTGATTCGTCTGACAGACATCTGCTGGCGTCCTGAATCTCCCAGTGTTTGCGACACCAGGCGGCAGCAGGAGGCCTAAACGCAGAGGCTAGACACTCGGTGCGTCCATTTCCGGACACAGAGTTTGCGTCGACAGGCCGTTGGAGGCGAATTGATAACTTGGTGATGCTCGATTTGTCGACGCCTCAAGGATATACATAACGGATGGACGAGCCCCAGTGTTGGCCGTGGTGGGTTTTGTGAGGTCGGGTGGACTGCGATGCCGCCGTGTGAGAGGTGATAGGGCGGCAGCATGGCCTGGACGGGCACAACCAGGTCACTAGCACCGGTTGATGGTGTTTTTCTACCGGGGAGCTTGGGTACGGGGGGTCGTAGGTACGCGGCGGGCATGGGCAGCTGCACCCAGATTGCGTGCGCATGCGAAGAATGCTCCGGTATCATGTACATCAGACCCGCCCCCACAGCCGGGATGCGACATCCTTTGCTGAGATCAACTGTGCCGCTGCCCAAACATGACCCGCCAGCAGAGTGTAAACAAGACGCTGCTGCGTGTCTCGTTCGTTTATTACGGAGAGCCGCAGGACTTGTTGATGTTGTTGTTGATTTGGTCGTGTTGTTCTTTTCTGAAGCAGCGGTGAGTGCATCCAGTATCGAAGTACATACATATTTCCGAGCTCAATGTTTTTGTCGATCCTCACAGCATCACCTGTTGTACTTACATACATACTATGCAGTAGAATGTATTTTCGTCCCCCCAGCAGCCCTGTGAGATCAGCAGGCGCTTCGTCTTCAAAAAGACCCGGCTCCGAAATGAGATGTCCGTTAGCCCTGTCCGTTTCGCTCGGTGCAGACCGAGCAAGGTGGCTTTTCTGCCCCATTGGGAGATAATAGTAGTGATTGCAGTGGTCGAGCAGCAGCAAATGAGGCGGGCCGGGAGTGGCTGTGACGCCCTGGGGGGCTGCCCGTCGACGGCCTCTGCAAGCGCCGTCGCCGTCATCCAATGGAAGCGCCCCAGGGCCCCCCCCGTTCAAAACGGGAGACGGTCGCCATGTACCTCGTACCTCCGTCCCCGTTTCAGCGAGGGTGTGGCCCAGCGCCCAGCTGGTCTCAGCCGCCCACCAGCGGCGTGTTTCGCCCACTAGCCCCCAGGCCCCCCAGGCCAAGCTCCTCCCTAAGCTCCAGGGCCCGACGGCGCGCAGACGCCCTGAGCATCAGCAGGCTCCGCCCGCTAATTAGCCCATGATCGAGCCGCTAAGATTGCAGTCTCCAGACAGCCCAGTTGAGCTGTCGTGGTAGCACCGCATCCATCCATCCATCCATCTATGCATCCATCCCATCCAGCATCAGTGCGCGCAACTGAGGTCTCTGTCTCTGCGTCCTCCCTCTGCGTCACTCGAATATCCCCTGTCCTGGTCTGACGGCTTGTGTCACTGGGCTGGCCGGGATCTCGTAGCGCCTGTCCTGGTTGCTGCGTCTTGGTCTCTGCTCTCACCTGCAAAAGCTCCAGTCCTCGAGGCGGCATCTGGGCGACGTCAAGCAGGGACCATACGCAGGAAATAGCTTCCTCATTTCCTGTCCCCTTCGTCTTCGCCTTTTTGCACCTCTTTTCATTTCGTTAACCCCCTTCTCCCTTCTCTCCCTTCTCCTCACCGCTGCCCTGGTCGGCCGCCTGTTATCTACCCTCCGCCTCCCACCCCCGGGCTGTGGGCTCGCAAAGTCCAGTCCCAAAACAACCGCCTTGGTTATCTTCTGGGCAGCGCGTCACGAGTTCCAGCCACACAGGGAGCGTTTCCAAACGGAAGATCAACAACTCGACCGGTTTCTGCTCCGCCCAGGGAGAAGTCGCCCTCTCCAACAGCGCCCGAGGCTGTCCCATTGACTTGACGATGCGCCTGCTGCTCGGCTCTGCTCAGCTCTGCCGGCTCGTCTGTTCAACTCGAGGGCGGTCGCCTCGCCAGTAATCATGCAGACGGTCCCCAGTGTAAGTTCTTGATGCCCGTTGCCCTCAGGGTGCTGAAGCGCCGTACATGTACCCAGCGCCATCAGGTCGAATCGGCCCAACCATCAGCGAGCCGTTCCCAAACACCATTGCGCGCCACGGCTTTCTTTTTCCAACAGCGGGACTGTGGGAGATTTGATGAGCATCTGGGTTCCTGGATATGTCGAGCTCCAGACTGAGTTGCAGAGTGTTGTCTGGGAGATGAATCTTGTCTAACCTGTGTCTACTGCAGCTCATTGGGACCGGCACTGCCATTGCTGCAGCGGCCAGCGGCCTGGTATTCGGCCAGCCCGTCGAACCACCTCTCCCACTGCCCAAGAAACGATACAGCCAGCTGAGAAAGGAAATCTCGTTTGATCGCGATCTGCCGGTTACTGCTCCCGCAGGCGTCCTGTCTCCCCTACGATACGAGACCGAAATCGATGCGCCATCAATAGAAGTCGAGTTCCCGCAGCACAACGCAGTTTCCAGCCCCATCATCGTTCCTCGCCCTCCTCTATCGCGCTACCAGAGGCCGTCGCATCAAGCCGTTACGTCACCCAAAACCATCCCGGACAGGCGGTCGCTATTGAGACAGCGCGAGAATTCAGCATCGCCGACGCCCGAAGGACCTAGAGATTCCACCTCGTCGAGCGAATCGTGGATTAGGAGGCTCTCGATTCGCCGTCGGCCGTTATCGCGCCAGGGAAGCGTCAGGTCGAGATCCAGCGTTGGGCCGGATTCGCCCTCCATTGCCCAGTCATATACCTCGTCGGCACCGATCCTGTCCAGGCCCAATACCGCCGCGAACCCTCTGGCGCCCAACAAGCTCGTCAAGCGCTCTCCGTCATCAGCCCAGTCCAGCGACAGCCCCGCGCAAGCACACGTCCGATCAAGATCGCATCTATCCATCCTGCGCCGACCAGCGACGAGCCACCAGAGATCTGCCACGCTGCATCATTTCCGCCAGAGCGCAGACATTGGGAGCCTGCCAACCTCGCCTGCATTTTCCTTCGACCACTCGTCGGGGCAAGAAAGTCTCTCGGTACCAGCTCTTGCTGTGCAACCTCGGAGCTCGCGCAGGGCTACCTGGGTATCTTTTTTCCACTCGCGGACAAAGGGTACGGCCAGTGGTGGTGGTGGCATTGCAAGCCGGCTGGGAGACGGCACCCCTGGTGTTCGGACCGCTTCTGGGAAGCGCATTTTCTCTCCTGGAGGCCAGGATCGCCAACAAGTGCACCTTGTCAAGCCCAGGATGGTGTCGGGAGCCTCAGCGCCTCCAATTGCGCCATCGCTCATGGATCGACGACAGGCACTTGGCCGAGCCCGGGCTGAGACATGCGTTCACGTGGACGACCGCTCGATGACTCCCGAGAATGCAGCACGACATCAGTCCATGCCCTTTGCTCCCGCGGGCGGTTGGACCTCGCAAACGTCGGGAAGCATTCGACGGCCCAAACGAGGTGCTGAGCCGGATGGTGTGAAGGACGGACGGCACGTGTCAGCCGCCATCGAAAGCGGCTCGCAGGTCGCCGTGGAGCTCGACTCCAAGGCACCGGCGCAGTCGCCCATCCCGCCCAGTTCTCTAGCTCGGCAGGGGCCGGCGCTGGATTCAGCAGCCCAGGCTCATCAGCTAACAATGCATAAAAGAAGCCATTCCTCCCCACTTCTCCCCGCTCCCAGAAGCTCGAGTTTTCAAGGCGAAGTGCCACGCCTGTTAGCATCGCCTAGCGGGGCGCCCTCCCAGCCAGCACGGCAGCACCAGCCCTCGGGGAGCTCGACCAGCTCCGCAGCCATGTCGCAGCTTACCAGGGCGTCGCCACTGCACGAGGGCTTCGACTGCGACGCTCGCGGCTTCACGTCGGGCGACGAGGACGACGCCGACTACAGGAGTGACACGGTGTTTGACTCTCTGCGCACCGCCGCCTCTAGTCGCACGAGGGCCGTCGAGACGCCCTTGGATTCTATTTATGACGACTCGCCCCCGAGCACCGCAGGAAATAATGGTAGGACCAAGCGCCTCTCAATACAGGAAATCTTGGGTCATACCTGGGGTGGTGACACAGACATCATGGAGGAGGACGAAAGTACGGTAATGCCCACGGAAGTCGAGTCTGGCGCTACCAGAGCGAGGTACTCTAGCCGCCATGTTCTCACCCTGCCGCGCATCAGCTCCGAGTCGTCTCAGAACGGCGTTTCGCTCTACGGCAAGGACTTTGGGCGCATCTCCCTGGACGACGACTTTGACCAGGACTGGGCCGCCGACGACGATGCACCCTTCAACCCGCTGTCTCCCCCCTCCAAAGGCAGCTCGCTCAACTCTCGCAGCATCAACCCCAACGTTAGGATTGCGCTGGCGAATCTGAGTCTCGACCACATGTCGGACATGGACCAGGAGGATCGACCCCTCAACAACCTTTTCGACTGGAGCGAGACCTCCTTCCACGAAAAGAACAGCTCAGCTGGCGTCCCGCTGCGCCCCAAGACGTCGTACGAGAAGCAGGAGCCTCACGCCAGGGGCGGACGTTCCGCCATCCGCAACCACGTCCCCGCGCACATTCGGAGCCAGAGCGTTCCCCTCTCGCACGTCATGGATGAGGCCAGACCTGCGACCGGAGCCAAGTTTGGCACATGGGGATTGGGCACCAAGACGGCCAGCGAGGACTGGGACGAGGACTTCGAGTTCGGTAGCGGCGCCAACGATCAGGATGGCACAGCCGACGACAAGCTGTTCTCGGTACCGGAGTCTATCCGCGCATCGCAGCCCAGCGTCAAGGCGCACTCCGGGCAGATTCGCGAGTTGTCGCTACTCGTCAACGACCTCAAGCGACTGTGTCGCCATGGGCGCGATATGGACATGCTCGATGGCCCGCAGAGGACCCTGTGGAAGGAGGCCGAGGGCGTAATCGCACTCGCCTCGCCTGACGAGGAAGAGTCGATGGATGGGGAGAACGACGCCGCCACGTCTTCCGACGGCACAGAGGAGTACTACGACGGCTTTTCCGATGACGACTTTGCAGATCTTTCATTCGGCAAGCTCGACATGTCCTTTGATTACAAGGAGCCCATGTCAAAGACGGCCGTGGTCCGTGAACGACAGTCTCCCAAGCGACGATCTGTCTTCTCCCCGGATGATGACATCTTTGGTGGCAATTGGCCGTTGGTCGACGGCAGCGTGCCGTCGCAGCAGCCCAGTCGGACTCAGACACCCGAGCCGCGGGCTGATAAGCAGCAGGAAGCCGCTCAAGTCGCTCGCTCGGTGATGGAAGCCATGCACCGTTCCACTCCCAACCATGACGCTCAAGCGCGGCCGGATAGCAAGATGCATTTCGACACGAACAGCTTGAGGGTCTTGGTGAAGCGGGCCGGGGAGCTCCGGGATTCCCTGTCAGATGTTGTTCGCCGGGCGGAGCAAATAGCGCAAAGCCCGGCGGGAACTCCAAGGCGCGAACGCCCTACAGACTCGAGTCCTGCCTTTACGCGCATGTTTGACGACCCAGGCTCAAGCCAGTCTCGTCGAACCGTTCGACACCGCAGCAATCTCTCCTCGTTGTTGAATGCGTCGTCTGCAGATGGCTCATCCTCGCCCTCGCCAATGACGAGAGGCATGCAAACAATGATTGCCAGCTAGTCCGACACTGCCTGGCAGGCCGCTTTCGCTGTCTGCATCTGCCACCACCTCGCCTTTCCCCCTACCTGTACAGAAGCCAAATGATCTTGCGTGTTTATTCTGTTTGCATAGCGACGGTTTCGAGTTACCATTTCTTCGATTAATGCTCCATGATAATGCCTAGCACGCCAACCAGTTCGACGAAGCCCCCTCGACTTTGAATAGCGCGATCAATGATGCCTACCAACGGATGTGGTTTGCTCCATGATCATGTTCATCCCGAAAGAAAGAGCACACACTGGGCGATCTAACCTGACTTGCTCATGCTTCCTCTCAAACGCATGCTTCAACTCCACTTCAACGGCAGCTTGAAGTCAATCGCGTATAATACCAGTCCGGATAGGACTCAGTGACCTTCGCCCACCTGTTAGATAACAGCTTGAAGCGAAGTGACAGCACTGCTGTCAAGGGGATGTGATGTGGATTTCCTTTGTTCTTCATGACTTTTTGTTATGATTTGTCGGCCATCTCGTCTGAGAGCCGACTTGCTACGAAAAGATAATGAACGTTGGGTTGAGAGACGAAGAGGGTTACAGTTGCTCACCAGGCTACTGTATTTATTCCCTTCACTCGAGATCCCTTTTACACAAAACAACAAAGTAACGACTCTATTTGATGAGCTCCGAAAACAGGGACATGGAGCCAGCCGATGCAGAAGCTCATCCCTTTATGAGACGAAGGCATAAGTACAGCAATTTTCCTGCCTATGAAGCAAGGACAATGCATGCCTTGAACTCGACAAAAAAAAAACACGAAAAATTCAGCCAAAAAGAGATATACAGAGCTCGAGGTGTCGAAGAACAACAACAGCAAACAAACAATAAAGGGGGGTGGAACAAGGAGGGAGGAACTCTTCTTTTTCTTTTCTTCGGAAATCGGAATACAACAGGATATACACAGTGGTCGGCAAACGAAAGGAAAGCATAGGTCTGGTGTTTGGAACTTATTTTTCTCTGAATTACTTCTTTGTTCTCCTTCTTGCAGTTCCAGCCTTCTGCTTTTGCCCCCCTATTCCGCCGAGGTTCTGGTTGGGTCGGCTGTTTTGTGGCTTTCTTCCTCCCTTTGGACTCCTTTGACCCCCTCTTTTATTTTCAAAAACCTTTTACTTAGCTTTTAACGATGCATGGATAGAGTGTGTGACGGAAGGGGAGAGACAGAGCTCTGAACAATGGACATGACATGACATGACAAGTGTGCACCAGTGTTTATCCTTTCTTCGAGGTCCATTTCTTGTTTCTTGTCGCGAAGGGGGTGGGTTTCGTTGTGTGTTGAGCCGTGACATGCATAGTGCAACTCATTTGGTCTTGCTCTCTTCTATTTGATTGAACGGAAGCTCCTCTACCTCTGTTGCTTCTGACTGGCTGAACTGTTTACTCTCTTTTCTTCACACAACACTTTGGACTATCCTTTCTTTCTTTCTTCCTTCCTTTCTTATTCGTTATAGACAATATTTGTGATTGGCAGGCTTATGGCCATAGGGAGTGTTCAGGGTTGAAATTCAGCACAGAAAGGCGGTGTTTGCCTCGGTAAAGGTAGGATAGGATAGAATAGAAATAGGGAAACTAATAGACACGGCTGATACCTCCAAGATATACACAATTGATTCCTTTCAATGGGGAATGGTAACTTCTTTTCATATGACGCTATTTCTACTACCTACCTTAAGTAACGCCTCAGCATTGCCATCTCCCACCTGCATTACGTTCCGCACCATGACTTCATCAGGCCAATAACACAACATATACATGCAAAGTACGAACAATGAGATGAAAAGAAACTCCGTATATCCATCATACAGAAACTATATCACAGAAGAAAACAACACTATCCGAATACACCAAAAGGTATCAGTTCTCCCCTTTCCATTTGTCATACACAGCACACAACAGTCCAATGCACCAATTATATTACCCTCGATTCCATCTCTTTTTTCTTACACATCCCATCCGTAGCAGGGAGACACCAATTTCCTTGGGAGAGCTTCGCTCACCTCGTCCATCAGACGACAAACTTGTCTTCAAATGAAGTCAGTAGGGCGCACCTCCGCCTCAGGAAAGCTGAACGAAGCAGAGTGAGAGGGCCTCCGGGTGGAAGGCAAGAAGGATACGCTCTTGGATCGCCCAACGCTGGGACGGTGCGAAGAAGGAGGAGTGAAGCTGGTTGGGGAGGGAAGTTCGGCGATGAGGGCCATGACGGCTGGATCGAAGAATGCGCGGCTCTTGACCGACTTGGAGCGCGTCGGGCGGTTTCTGGACCCCTCGGCGGACGCCGGAGTTTCCGGCTTGGTTCGCTCCGAAATCTTCTTGAAGGCAGAGTTCCACTGCTCCTTGGTGATCAGGACGGCCGTGGAGCTGCGCACGTGAGCTGCGCGTGTGGGAGCGGGTTGGAGAAGGATCTCGACGGCCTCTGCCAAGGGGCGAATGGGCTTCTCCTCAGAGCGCCAAAGAAGGCCAGAAGTGGCCTCCTTCTTCGGTGAGGGAGCCCACAGCGCCCGGCTTTCGATGGAAGCAGGCTCCGAGATGAGAACCTTGCGCAAAGAAGTTCTTGTCATGCGAGGCACGTAAGATTCCCAGGTCTTAGAGTCTGGCTGAGGCAGGCCCACGGAGGCCCTGGTGATGACTGGGAGAGTCCAGAGCGAGCCTGCAAGTTTCTTGACAATGGGCTGAGGCTTCTCGACTTGTGGCTTGATTGAGCACCAAAGAAGGCCGGAGGCGGCCTCTTTCTTAGGCTGCACTGACCACAGAGCCTGGCTTTCGAGAAGATCAAGTTCTGAGACCATGGCCCTGCGCAGAGGAGTGCTGGTCAGACGCGGAATGTACGATTCCCATGTCTTGGCGTCGGGCTGAGGCAGGCCGACGGAAACCTTGGTAGTGACGGGGAAAGTCCACAGCAAGCCTGCGGTGTCCTTGACAATCGGCTGAGGCTTCTCCCGAACCTCTGGCAGCTTCTGGATGGCTGAAGTTGTTGACTTGGGCATCCACATGCCGTCTGATTGGGTTTCAATTGGAGGTGACCACAAGGATGTGCTAGTGATGGTCACATCCACGGGGACATAGGCACCTCGGTGGATGCGGCCCTCTTGGACGAGGTAGGTAGCCCAGACATGAGCTTCGGGCTGAGGAAGGCCAAACGAAGCCTTGGCGGTGGCTCGCAGAGCCCAGAGCGAACCCGCAGTTCCCTTGACAACCGGCTGAGGCTTCTGCTGAGTGGCTAAGGGCTTCGACGCGGCCATCCACAGGCCCTCAGCCTCAGTCTTGATCGTAGGCGCCCAAAGGGACGAGCTAGTGATAGAGACAACTGTAGGAATGTAGGCACCCCGGTGGCTGCGGCCCTCGGGAACGAGGTAAGCAGTCCAGACACTGGCCTCGGGCTGCGGCAAGCCAAAAGAGACTGCCTTCACGGGCGATGAAGACCAAAGCAGATCCTTGACCACCTTGGGAGCAGAATTGGGGAGGGGTCGAGGAGATGCTTCAGCGGACAGAGCAGCCAAAGGCTTCGACCTAGCCATCCATAAGCCCTCCGATTGAGTCTCAATCGTAGGGGTCCAAAGGGAAGTACTTGTAATGGAGACGATGGTGGGAATATAAGCACCTCGGTGGCTACGGCCTTCCGAGACAAGGTAGGCAGTCCAGACGCTGGCCTCGGGCTGTGGCAAACCGTAAGAGACTTTCTTCGCGGGAGTGGAGGACCACAGCAGGTCCTTGGTCATCTGGAAAGAAACTGGAAGCGGTTGGGGCGATGACTTGGTGGACAGAGCAGCTGAGTGCTTCGACTTGGGCTTCCACATACCCTTGGACGGAGTCTCGGTCGTAGGGGTCCAAAGAGATGTGCTTGTGATGGAAACGATCGTGGGGATATATGCACCTCTGTGGCTACGGCCCTCTGAGACGAGGTAAGCAGTCCAGATACTGGCCTCAGGCTGTGGCAAGCCGAAAGAGACTGCCTTTGCGGGAGTGCGAGACCACAGCAGGTCTTTGACCTCCTTAGAAGGGGCGGAGAGCGGTCGAGGAGATGGCTTCACGGGCAGCGTCTTGGGTGCCCACAGGGCTGATGACGGAGAGATGGCGGCTGCTGAAGGTTGCCAGAGTGAAGTGCTCTTGATGTTGTCGATGTTCTGCACACAGGCCTTGCGTTGAATAGAACGGGTCGGCAGGGCGATGTAAGTGGTCCATGTCTGGATATCGGGCTGCGGCAATCCCAAAGTGATGCGGGAGATGGATACGGGAGACCACAGAGCCGCGAAGTCAGCTGTTGAGGGACCTGTAACAGTCTTGTTCTCCTCGACCTGATGAGGAGCCTTGTGCTCACACCACATCCTGCCAGGAACAGAAGCATCAATGCATGCCTGCCACAGGGAGTTGCTTGTCAGAGGAGCTGCCTCCTCCTTCATCCGGGGAACGGCACGCGCAGTCGGCCTAGAAGCTTCGGCGAAGAACACTTCCAGGGCTTCTCCAGTGGGCTGGGGCAGACCCCAAGATCTTGACGACTCAGAAGCCTTCACGGCCGTCCAGAGAGCGGGGACCAGGAGCTGAACCTGTTCCTTCACAACCTCCTTCACAGGGGCCGGGGAAGGAGGCGCAACTTCGGGAACCTCCATGTCCTCGTTGTCAACCACAAACAAATCGTCGCGGGAGCCCTCCAGATCGGCCTCCAGCAAGTCGGCAATCTCCCAGAGGGTGGAATCGTCAAAGCCATCGTCGTAGTCCTCGTCCTCGTAGTTGTCGAGGACATTGTCGGATTCATCGTCCTCAAAGAAGCTGTGGGAGGCCAGCGATTGAGATGGAAGTGAAGGCAGTGGCGGAAGGTTCGACAGCCAGCCACGACCGCTGGACATGGTGCCGCCAAGGCCAACCATGCGGACAGGCATCGTGGCCGAGTCCGACTTCTCGCCCCAGGCGAACTGGAAGATACCGAGAGATCCTGTCCGGCCGGCAAGGGGTTCGGGATTTTCGACAATGTCCGGGAGAGCGCTGATGCGCTTGCTCATGCGAGGAGGTCGTCGAGTGACTGACCGCGGCCGCGGAGGCGGCGGTGCGGACACGGACTGCTCCAGGTCTGCGAGGCTGAAACGAATGCTTTCAGGCTCAGAGGGGTTGGCAATCCCAGCCTTGGGCTCCTCTTCTGCTGGCGCAGGCACAAAGGGGCCCGTGGCCTTGGGAGTGGGCAGGGAGACTTCTTCGAATTCGTCTGGAGAAGGCGGTTGGTTCTGAGTTTCGACTGAGCTGCTTAGGATCTCGTCCAGAGCTAAAAAGCCAGTGACCGTATTCAGCACCGACGACTCCAGTGCCTCCTTGGCCGAACCGGGGCCCTCCACCATGCTGTCATTGTCGCTTTCCTCCGCGCCCGACTCATCAGTGTCTGGGGGAGTAGGGCTGCCAATCTGTGAAAGTGCTCGGCTGTTCACGGAGATCATGCTCATTCTTCCCGATCGGCGGTTGACATCATCCTTTGGAGTATGCTCCGAAGCGGTTGAAAGGCGGCGGTTGGCTTCGTCCTGGAGAGCAGTGAGCAAGTCTCCGGCACCTGCACTGAGTCTGGCCCTGGCAAGCGTGCTCTTATCGACGCTGCTGCGCACCGAGTGAACGCCGCCTGGCGTGGAGATGACAGTCGACGGGGTTGCGGCAAGGTCAACCTTGAGCATCTGCCACTGGGACTCTTGAGCGCCCATTTCAGACTCCAAGTTGGCCAAGAGATCCAGTCGCTGCTTTTCGCTAATGGTTGCGCGCGTCTCTTTGTCCTCCAACTTCTTGAGCTGCTCATGAATCCTATCGAGGGCCTCCTGCTCGGGCTCTTCGGGCGACGGCTCAGCTTGGACCACCACAGTAACGTTGGCCGAGTTGCCAAGGGCCAAAGGCTTCGGCACCGGGAGCTTCCGATGTCTCCTTTCGATCAGCTGAGTGGAAAACCCAGGCAGCTCTTCGCCGATGCGTCGGTGCCAAGACGCCAACTCTTTGGCTGCCTTTTGAGCATCCTCTTCCTCCTCCGACAATGGTGTTGTCCGTCCATCCTTGAACATGATAGGCACAGCGGGGACTTCAGGGACACCACCCTCGCCAGCTACAGGCGGCAGCGGTGCTGCTCTAAGCATCATGGAGAGTTCAGAGTCGGCGCTCTCGTGCCTTGAGCGGCGCTCGCTGAGAGAATCGGCCATTGTTGCGGTCGTTTTGTTGCTGTCTGAAGCAAATACGACCGAATTTCGGCCAATGGTTCCCTCATACGATGACTGAGTGTTGACAGAGAACCGCCTGGTAAAGTGAGCCGAATGCGGATCATCATTGTTGGCCACGGAGAAGAGAGCGTGCTCATTCGGAGCGACCGTCCAAATGCTTGTAGCGGTTCCCTCAGGGGCCACGCCCTGCACAACCTTTGACTGTTGAGCTTTGAACTCAGTGGGGAGAGCCGGCAGATCAGGAACGTAGGAAGTTCTTCTGACGGTCTTGTGTAGAGCGGACGACCCGGGCGAAATCGCCACCGTGCCCAGAGTACTCTGCGAGAGAGTCTTGACCGTCACGGGGGACACCAGGGGGAGTTTGGGTGTCGATACGATGGTGAAACCGTCGTCAATGGGGCTCGTAACCGTCCGCGGGAGCTCGACCGAGGAAGCCAGGGAGTCAGTCTCGGAGCCGATGGACTCAGCCAGAGCCACAGTGGACTTGCGAGGAATAGGCCTCGGTCGATGAATGACAGACTTTCGGGACAGGGAATCGCTGTTGTCTTCGGTTTCGGGCACGGCATGGACAGGCTGATTGCTTTCCTCGTGAGTAAAGAACATGATCGGCTGGTCCTTGCCGGTCCCTCGCTGCCCGGTGAACATTCTGGTCGCCCGGGCTCTTGGATTGAACGGCAGTCCTACCGTCGCCCTTCGCTGGAGAGGCGTCTTTGTGTCCTTGACTTCTTCCGCCTCGACAGGAGATTCGGGGCGGCGTCGAGATGGCCGAATGTCATTCTTGACGGATTTGCTTCGAGGGAGAGATGCGACTCGAGGATCCACCATAAACTGGTCGATAGAAGAGGGGACTGCTGGAACCGCTCGGAGCGCTGTGAGAGACGCGGATGCCGACATCGCTAACACTGCCGTGGTTCGCGGAGGTGCTGCGGCCGACTTTGGCTCCTGGACGTTGGCTTTCGAAATCAATGTCTTGCCCGACCTCGGCGATGCTGTCCTTGGTGTTCGAGTCTGGTCCTCCACTGGAGAAGGAGCGCTAGCTTGAGTGGGATGTCGAGGAGAACGCCTGCGCGTCTCGTCCATGCCGGGCGAGAGCTGCACAGCCGAGGTGGTCGCAAAGGAACGCTCTTGGGACGTCGGGCTGTTGCCCTCGTCGGCATACCAAGATTTGCCGTTCGAGGTCTGCCAGTTGGCTGTGAGATCCCTAGATTTCGGAAACAGAGGTTCATTGAGCATCGCGTCAAAGCTCATCAGGGGAAGAAACTTGTCGCGGCGCTCTCGCTCTTTCGCTGCGGCGGCGGCCAGGTCGATGGTCGGGATGTGGTCGAAGGCGTTCGTTTCGGTGGAATCCGTCACGACCGGTTTCGAGATGACAATTCTTCCTCCATTGTAGGCCTTCTCCGTCATTTGCTTCTTGGAATGCGGCTTGTAAGTCACTTTCTGGGGCCGCATGGGGGGGAACAGCTCGCCCTCGATGGGAACTCCGCCAATGCCTCTTCCGGAGGTTGGCTGTATGATGAGAGGCAGAGCGGGAGGCGCGCTTGACGTTACGCCCTGTGAACGGAGAGGGTCGGAAATGTTACGTGTTTCCATCTCGGCGTTTGCCGACTCGGAAGATTCCCCCTTGTGAAATTGCAGAAGAGACGTCGTAGGCAGCGAGACCAACCCCGTCGTAGAGAGGGCCGCAATTCCTATCGTTGATCAGCAGGGACATCTCAGGCTCGAATTGTTATGACATACCTATAAGAATCAGTAGACCGACGGCAGGCAAAATTGTTCGCAAGGCATAGCCAGTGGACTCGAGTCCCAGGAAAAGAGGAATGCTCAACTACAATTGTCAAGTCAGCCCTTTGCTTGATCTTTTCCGCCTCCTTTTCTGCCCGCTATCAGAGGTACTCACTCCAGTCCAGATGCCAAACGCAGCAGTGAAAAAGATTAACGTCTTGGACCGCGCTGGGCCGGAATGATCCCTCCTCGCCAGGAGGGCCTTGGTTGCAAGGACACCAAACATGCCCATGTCAGCCGTCAAGACAATGACGCCGACAGGGAGAAGCATGTTGCTGGCGACGCACACCGGGTCGAACTGGGGTCGTTGAACCGCGACGAAGATTGCACCCAGGACGAAGCGGACGAGAAGGGCGCCTTGCAGAGCCAGCGACATGGTCGAGGACTTGATTCCGCCATTGTACGCCCAGAGAAAGAACTGCTCCACCGAGACTCGAGCGACCTGGTCGAAGACAGTGGCGAACAAGATGAGCGTTTGACATGTCGAGGCCGGTTGGTGGACAAGCGAAGCGCCGAGCTCGACGAATGCCCAGATTGCCGAGGACGCGAGGAAAAAGGAGAGGGCCAGCCTCAACTCGTTTCGCAGGAGAGGCGATCGACTCGCTTTGACAAAGAAAAGAAGAATGGCCGTGGACGCGGCCAGAACAACGAGACCACTGGACAGTTGCAGATCCTATCAGTCAGTACACGGCGATCTCTTCCGGATGTCTCGCAAATCGAGGTCGAGGTCGGGTATCACGAACAAAACGATGGTCGCGGCCAGAGCCGGGGCGCCGCTGGAGCCTGCCATGGCAGCGACACCAGATGGTCAGTTGGAAGATTAAAAGTCGAAGAGATTGAAAAACAAAACACCCAGTCAATGGGCGAGATAGAAGTCGTAATAGAAATAATAACGAGAGGACGGGCGGAGGACCAAATCACAGCAAGAAGAGAAGAAAAAGGTATCAGCACCAAGAACAGAACTGAAGCATTATGAAATGAAAGACCGACAACTCCTCACAACTCCAACGAGACGCGGTCAATCTCCAAGGCAGTAGAGAAAGTGTGAGTTGCAAAAGAGAGGAAAAAAGAGAAGAGGAGAGAAGAGAAGGCTTCAGGAATGGGTGCCACACAATAGACTATCGCCAACTTCCGGGGCGACACCCATGGCGGCAGGGAGGGGGCAGACAAGCGACCTCAGTAGGCTTCAATTTTCTTGTCTGTCCGTCTCTTGACAACTCGAGCTGCCAAGAAACACAGTCCTTGGACTTGACACACGGCAGCGTTCGATCCAGACGGCCTTTGAGGGGAGGCAGAGGCTGGATTGGGCTAGCAAGAGGAGGCTCCGGGGTGGTGTCGTTTCACTTGAAACCTCCAATGTCGGGAGACGAGCATGGTGTGCAAAAGATGCTACACACGATGCCTCCTGTTCTAGCACGGGCAAACGAAACGACCGGGGGGTTCACGCATGGCGGCGCTGCGAGGCGAGGGACGGGGCGAGTCAGCAGATGAAGAATTTGCGGCGGTCTGTTGCTATGTAGTATGAGGCTCGTATCTCGTGCGGATGCTGCCATTGCTGGTGTTTCGACTGAGGCTCTCCCGGTCATCGATCACGCGCTTTCAACAGCTAACAGCGAAGCAAGACACCCCGGTCGCAGCGCTGGTGGAGCGGCAGCTCGAGATCCAATCTCACATCGCCATGCACGGGGATCTGCACCGAGGCTGCGCGAGGCTTGGACGATGCGAGGCGATGCAAGACGATATTGCAGTAAAAATTCACATGGAAAACAAGCAGAGCAGTGCGCGGCTCGGGACCGAAGCGCAGCGTCGAGAGACGCCTGGACTCTGTATGTGCTTTGACCGTGATTCGAATCTGGCAGACGTTGGAAGAGGGCAAGATTCGGGCGACAGGGGAGGGAGTCAAGCCCCCTGTAGGAACCCTGACCCTGACCGCCTTGGCAGGCACCGGTTCGTCTGAAGCTGTTGACTTGGTCGAATTGAGCCACACGACAGGGAACCGTTTGCACCGCCACAAGCGGCAGTCAATCAGCCATTCTCATCTCATGTCCGATCTCATACCAAAATCTGCATCAATCACAGACAGGCCCGATCTCTGTCGAATCATACTTCTCTTCGCCGGATTTTCGCACTCCGGAGAAGTGGTTGTGTAGATTGGTGGCGGGTTATTCCACCGAGAGTACAACTAATTAGGTGCTGTCTGGCCCAACCAGGTGTC
The DNA here is from genome assembly GCA_020002365.1 of Trichoderma gracile. NCBI lineage: Eukaryota > Fungi > Ascomycota > Sordariomycetes > Hypocreales > Hypocreaceae > Trichoderma > Trichoderma gracile. Next base: position 2,319,036 of record JAINEY010000006.1, read on the forward strand.
CCGCTACCCGTGCACGTCCATGCACTTGATATTCTTATGACGGTCGAGTTATATAAACATTCCATATACAAATAACCTATGAGGAAGCTGGACAGAAGCATTATTCCCTTGCCTGACTTGACAAGTCACCTAGACAGATGTATGGACTAACATCAGCAAGTCTTTCTTAAGTAGTTGTAGTGTGATGCGTGCTCAACACCCGTGAGTAGCTATCAAACCAGTCCTACGGTGGCATTCAAGAGATGCTCCGAAGGCATCACTTCTGTCTAATATCTCATTCAACTGAGCAAGACAAGTCCATCTGAATGAATCGGGTTGAGTTCATCACACCACCAATAAAGTCAAAACCCTACCCAGAGGTAGATCAAGTTTTGGTATCAACTCCAACATGAGTCACTCGTGTCCAACAACCCCAAAGCAACTCAAAAGTAGACATAGGATTAGGCCTCCTCTAACCACTATCAGCCGTAGTCAACCGCGTCTCCAATCTACTCCAACTATTACCAAAGGTGAACCATCGCTCAATCTTTTACCCGCCTCAAGCCGCCCCCAACACTGAGATAGCAGCCTCTTGCTCCATCCGACGAATCCGTCACATATCTGCAATAGACGATATTGGTCCATGCCGGCTCATAAACGAGGCTCAGTTTCCCTTGCCAAATACACGAAGAAATCACATCCACGCCCATGTAACGTATTCTAGTATCCTATATCCTCAACCTGAGAGGCATCGTGTAAGTCGTGATCCTGCTAGTCCTCAGCCACTTCCCCCACACTCCCCTCATGCACTTCCTCCAGAAAGGCAATTCCGCCTACATGCTACACATAAAGCTGCATTAGACATGCATGTGAGCAGATGGAAGCACTCGTCCACTAGTCGCGTCACGCCGGCCAATTATCCTCTCCTCATCGTAATCAGGGACGTTGATGGTCCCGGCAGCCGGCCCGGTCCCCACGTTGCCGCTCCCGGGCGATACATGTAGGTTTCATGTCCTCAATTTCCCGGTCCATCAGTAAAGATTCACATGTCGACTCGCTTGTCGAGAGCCAGTGTACTCCTTCAACCTTATAAAGACCAGTCTAAGGCCCTTGACTTCAAGAGCAATCCGTGAGACGAACAGCCCATCTCCAAGCAAGCTCCCCGGCTTGACTTACACAAACAACATCACTCAACTTCCTTCAACCCCAATCTCACACAACATCCCTCATCAAACTTTATCAAGCTTCATCCCTCTCTTCAATCCCTCAACCCCATTTAACACCGCCAAAATGGGCCGCCACACCCTCGAATACCCCAAAACAAAAACCAACACCGTCCGCCGCAAATCCGACCGCGCAACCTACGCCCTCGAAGCAATCCACTCCCTCATCAATTCCTCCCCGCTCCTCAACGTCGCCTTCAACACCACCCCCGACGACACCCCCTTCCCAACCATCCTCCCCATGATCGGCCAAATGGGCTCCTTCGACCGCCCCAGCGCAGACCTCGGCGACCCCCTCGATCTCTACCTCCACGGCTACGTCTCCTCCCGCATGATGAACCTCGCCCGCTCTTCATCCTCCTCTGCAACTTCCGAGGACAACAAAGAGCAGCAGCAGCAAGCAGGCCTCCCAGTCTGCATCTCCGCATCCACCGTTGACGCCATCATCCTCGCCACCTCCCCCTTCAACCACTCCTACAACTACCGCTCCGCCACCCTCTTCGGCCACGCCACCCTCGTCGCCGACGACAACGAGAAGCTCTACGCCATGGAACTCATCACCAATGGCGTCGTCCCCGACCGCTGGCGCACATCCCGCCAGCCACCGACGAAAGCCGAGATGCAGAGCACCAGCATCCTCAAGGTCACCATCGACTCCGGCAGCGCAAAGTTTCGCGACGGCGGCGTGCATGACGACAGGCATGACCTTGAGGACGGGGATGCTCAGGACAAGGTCTGGACGGGCGTGTTGCCTGTGTTTTCGAGGATCGGTGAACCTATTCCTACGGAGTACAATAAGGTTGAGACGCCGGCGAATGTTAAGGACTTTGTGAGGGATTATAATAAGCAGAATGAGGAGTATGTTCTTGCTGCTGCGAAGAAATAGAATGTCGATGGGTTGAGCTATCAGACGCGCTCTATCAGGGAATTTGAATACCTATGGTACATGTGATAGCTTCAGTTATGAGATGTTAATGACAATGATATATAAGACAAGCACAAGTTTTCGTATAAGCACATCATGACAAATGCCCCTTTTACTACCAATTCTCCCAAAATCGAGCCGGAAGCGCAGTCCTCATCACCGCCCAATGCCCAATCGCATTAGCCAGCTGCCCTTCACTAGCCTTGTCCGTCCCGTTCCTGTACAAGACGCTGCCCTCTTCATCCTTGCCTAGAGCGAACAACTCCCCGGGCAGAATCTCATGCTGCGGAGTCAGGAAGCTCTGGCGAGAGGGACTGTTCAGGTAATCCCCCGGCACCGGGTCGCGAAAAGTGAGGCCTCCTTTGGCCTTACGGCAGAAGATGACCACGTTGGTGAAGTCCGCGCCCGTCTCGGCAACGACTCTCTTGTCTGGGGGATTCTCCCTGAAGAGGCGACAGGTCGGAAAGTTTTTCAGAATGGTCCGGACAATGGTTTTTGAGGTGGGCAGCATCAAATCGCCGGCGTAATTCTACCACTCCAATTAGCCAACTCATCTTCATCGGTAAGAAGCAAAGGGGGGCGCACAATGGCAATCACTCCATCCGGCTTCAGCAGAGTGTAGAGATTGTTCAGAAACTCATAGGTAAACAGGGCCACAGGCTCGACGCCGCCTGTGAAAACGTCGTGAACAATGTAGTCGTAGACCTCCTTAGTCTCGTTGGCGGCCCTGTTCGTGTACTTGACCGCGTCGTCGATAACAGGAGGATGATTCTCCCTCAGCTGAAAGTACTTTTGGGCAAATTCGTACACTGCTGGGTCAATCTCCACAACCGTCGTCTCAATACCATGAGACACAAGCGCAGACGGCGTCGTGCCAATACCAAGGCCACTAAACATCAAATGGTAAGCCTCATGAAATAAAGGGGGCACTTCAAGGAGCACTTACATGACCAACGCCTTGGCCCTCGAATCCGCCACCGGTTTCTCCCTCTCAACCAAGCGAATAGCCTCCAGATTCACAAAGACGGCGTAAATCGGCTCCGTCACTTGATTCCCCCGCCACTCGACCCAATCCCCCCCAAGCAAACTGTGATCAGCCCGCATGACGCGCATCCTGCTCTGCGTGTTCTCAACCACCGAGATGTACCCCGTAACCGACTCCCGCCGGTCCAGCAGCAGCCAGTGATCATTCGCCAGAGTCGTATTCAGCAATGCCGTCGCCGCCGGCGTAGCCACATGAGGATTAAACATGGCCGTATGCACCAGCGCAGGAATCGCAAGGACAAGCCACCTCGAGGGCGCAAACACCGCATAACACCCAGCAAGCAAAACCTCCAGCCCCATCCGCGTGTACCAAAACACCGTCCCGACGTGCCTCTGCAGGAGCTTCTCCGCAACGTGCTCAACCAGCTTAAACACCCCCCACGACCCAATCCCGGGAACAGCATCCCCCAAGCCCTTGGGCAACGCACTCAGATCCGCACCCTCCAGCTCGTCCGCCACAGAAGCAGCCGTCAGAATCGCCAGCGGAACCAACGTCGCCCCCTCCGTCACGAGCGGGCCCCAGCTCGCCCCCAACCTCTGGCTGAAGCCGTACAGGAAGCACTGCATCGCCGGCACGCACAGCGCCACCAGCGGCAGCAGCTGCGCCGCCGTCACACCAGCCGGCCGCAGCAGCTGCCTCAGCGCCAGGTTGCCCGCCCACCCGACGAAGCACCCGGCCATGAGCGCCTGCGAGTGCCGGCCCGCCACGGGGACGGCCCCGTAGACGGGCGACAGCGCCAGCTGCGAGGCGTTGGCGTAGACGCCCAGCAGGGTCAGCAGCGCCGCCGTCTTGACGTAGAGCGTCGCCTGCCCGAGGAGGCGGTTGCCCGGCGTGTCGCCCTTCGCCTTGGCCGCCAGGTCCTTGAGCTCCCGCTCGAACCGCTCGGGGGTGAATCCTAGGGATGGGTCTGCGGCATCGTCCTTGGATGGCTTTGCTTGTTTCTGGCGTGCCATGTCGTCAATTGTCGGATATCAGAGGTACGAAGTCCCGGCTCCTGAGATGGACCTAGGAAGAGAGGTAGGCCAATGAGGAAAACGAAAAAGGGAGCAGAAAAGAACAGATTCAGCAACGAAAACGCCTTCAAATGACCTGCATCTGAAGTGAATGAATTGGACTTCAACCGGTTAATTGGCCGAGAGTTGAGGACACACGGAAGGGTTACGTTTCACCTCTCATCTGGCCAGCTTCACCCAGAGCATCTTGCGGTGCTTGGCGCTGTGGCGGTGCAGGTCGACTTGAGCTCTTGAAATCGTGGCGCGTGAATCGCCCGATTGGGAAACTCATTTTCCAGGGTTCTTGGAACAGCATAAGAGAAGCTCCAGAGATCCCGAAGGAGCATCTTGAGCTCAATTATACCTCTTACTTATGGATGATAATGAATTTGCCGTAGCAGTGTTTATAAGGAAAGAGATTTCTTGTTTCATAAAAAGCCAGACACATGACAATTCGGCAGTCAGACGGCGCAATAGCATCAACCGTCACGTCATCTCCAACGAGGCGAGCACGCCATATTCGCATGAGATTGAAAGAAAAATGTCATTTCTGCTGGACTGCCACTCTCCCAACAAACTCGTCCATCCAATTGCTTCGTTATTTCTTGGCAAAGTACCATCCCGTCACCTCCCTTGAAACGCCTGTATGAACACGTTTGGATCCCCGCTGGCCTCCGAACGGGTATCTGCTCTGCTACCTTCCACCATGACATGCTGCCGAAACGAACAGAAAAAGGATAACCACAGAAAAGAGGATCAAAAAGAAAGTAAGTACAGAATGGGGGGATGGGGGGACAAGAACATCAAGCGTAAAGTCATCAAACTCCTCTATCGTATCAGTGGGATGGGAAAACAAGCAATACTAATGCTCATATCAAAAGTGCCGCCACACCACTGTTGCCGAAATCATTCACTCGCTTCCAAGTCACATACTCAAGGCTGATAATAACAAAAGGGGGATCAAAGAGAAGCGAAAATGTGCAGCAGCGTCTGCTCTCACATCGGCGTCGCGTAATCGTCGTCTTCCATGCCTTCGTCGCTGCTTTCCGACTCGCTGCGAGGGCTTTGGGCACCACTGACGTCTGTGCTGGCCAAGTTGCTGAAGCTGCCCAGAATGTTGACTCCGCCGGAATAGGAGCTGGGCATGGACATTGCAGAAAAGTCCGCCATGCTACCGGTGCGACTCATCGAAGGCTTCTCCGGAAGCTGCTTCAAGAGGCCCGTCGAGATGTCGAGCATGGTCATGGCGAACTCCGTCAGGCCCTTGCTCTGGCCCGGCTTGGAGCTGACCGACAGCGTCCAGCGGTATTCGCCCAGTCGCCGCCTATACCACTCCGCCTCTTCTCGACCCGGCGACGTCGCCCAAAGCAAAGAGCCAAACGTGCCGATGAGGGCAAAGTTGGTCTTTGAGGCGAAATACCAAAAGGACTGGATGTGGTTTGGCATCAGTCGGTTGACGAAATCCATGGCCGAGATCAGGCGGGCCTTGGCGGCGCTGCGGCAGATGTGCTGCACATACGAGTCCACCGACGATGAGTTGGATGCCAACGATCGGATGATGCGCCTGTGGAGGGTGATTTCCGTTGCAAAGTATCCCAGGTGGAGATAGCCGACGCAGGACAGCCTCGACGACATTTTGCTTGCCGAATAAGAGTCCAGCCGAATGTTGGTGGGCAGTCCTGCGTACCAGTCCTTGAGCCTGAGCTGGATGGGCTTCGCCAGCGACAAGACCAGCTGCGTCCCGCCGGAGCCAGCGTTGGAGACGGTCTGCATGGCCTGCAGAGTATAAAACGTGTCGAGGATCACGGAGAGGATTTCGGACAGCTGCACAAACCGTGTAAAGACGAGACGGCCCTTTTCAATGTCTTGACGCTCCTCCTGGTCATTCTCATCCCATTCGACATCGGGAAAGTCGTTGGCACGCAACGGCCGAACGGCCCAGTTGGAAGGGAAGATATGAGACGGCCTTCCGTGGACGAGGGCACCCCATTTGTCCTGCATGTATAGAGCCCACGCCAAGCGCCTTCGCAGCCCCTTTTCCCACGGCGGAATCTTCCATCCCGAGCAGTCGAGGTGCAGGCCGAGCTCTTGAGCGATGGCAACCAACTGGGCCGTCGGAGCCCACTGGTCGCCTTCGGGTCGCTGAGACAGCAGCAGCCCAGCCTGGATAGTGGACAGCTTCGGTCGGTACATGGCGTCTTCGAGAGTGCTGCGGACGAGTTTTTCCAGCGCCCGCACGTCGGGGCGAGGGAGCTTGGAAAGCTCATCGTGGTGATCCCACCAGTTGATGGCGAGGATGTAGACGGCGGCGAGGATGGGTGGTGAGAACTCGCGATAGGACCGCTCATACTTTTCCATGAAGACGGTCTTCTGGATGATGGGCATGCCCGGATGGACAACGCGGAAATACAGGTCGACGAGCTTGCGGCCGTTGGGGGCGACGATGGCCTCGATGGCGTCGAGATCCTCGACTACATGGTCGTATCCGGGCGTGTTCTGGTCCGGGAGCATGAGGAAGGTGTCCGAGTCACTGACCTTGCGGAGGGTGCCGCGGGCCAGGAGGCTCTCGTCATGCGTGTCAAAGGGCGAGAGATTGATGAGAGAGGGTTCGAAATCCGTCGTGGGGCCGATGTACTGGCTGTATCGGTCTTCCTGGAGACCTAGTGTCCGCTTGAGCATGGTGGGGCCGCCGACATTGGCCATGTCTTCCAGGAACGAGCTGCTGGCGGCGGTGCTGGAGAGGCTCGAGTTGTTGTTTCTGCGGCTGGCAATACCGGGGGAGCTAGAAAACCAATCATGTGTCAGATGGCTCTGCGGCGTGGGACGCGTGTCTGGCTGCGAGGGACAGGATAAGGCGGGATCATGTGGTGGAACGAGACGAAGCGAGACGGTTCGGCAGCAGGGGCAGCAGGGACGGCGGGAAGGGAAAGCAGAACAAGATGGAAAACGGGGCGAGGCGAGGCGAGGCGAGACGGAACAAGGCAAAGGCTGAACAAAACAAGATGCAAGATGAGAGGCAGCGAAAGGCAAGGCAAGGGCAAGAAGAGGCAAGGCAGAACGGAAGATACAAAACAATCAACAAGGTACTGACCCTCTCTTGACACTCTCGTCGGCAGAATCCCCGTTAAGCTTCCTCTTGCGGGTCTGAGGGCTCGGCGCCACTAGCGAGCACTCGGTGCCGTTGAGCTGACAGGGCATGCAGCCATCGTCATCCTCGGCCACGGTGCACCTGGTGCCAGAGAAGCGACAGGCATGGCACGGGGGAGCGGCGGCCCCAGAGAAGGAGCCGGAGTCGACGGACCCCCTGCCATGCAGGCTCGCAGGGCCTATCTCGAACCTGTGGGAGCTGTTCTGGCGGCGTGGGAGTGGGAGTGGCTCCGGCCGAGGAGGCTTGGGAGCAATGGCGATTGGTGCCGTGCGCTGGATAGGAGCGTCATGGGCCATGGCTGGGCCAGTCAAGACGAGTACCAGCTCGTGCGGATGCGCGTACAGTGACGGGGTTGGTCCGTGGCAAAGGTGGTATTGTCCAGTAGAATCCAACCAAGGTGCCTCCGCGATATGTGAGATATGGTATTATGTGCTGCGTATAGGTAAGTCGAACGTTGCAGATAAGTAAAGGCTGGAGATACGAGGCCACTCCGGGAGAGATAGAGACGGAGGTGTTGTGCTCGCTGCTAGTCCCCCAGTGGTGCTCCCCAGAGATAGCAAGCCTATCAAGAGTAATATGGAGTAAGCAACGCCCCTAATAACAGCGTTCCGTCACAAGCAGCTCCGGGCGTGCTCTGGTGAGATGGGCGGGGGATGAGAGAGCAGGGCAGGCTTGCGGGAAGGCTGCTTGACACGCCGGGCCCCAGACTCTGGGAGTGATGCTATTCGCTGCCCCGGGCTGGAACGAGGCTCCCCACGCCTAGCAAGACTCGGGTATGACGCAACCAAACCAGTGCGCAGATTCAAACGGGCCTCGATCTGCTGGACGAGGAGAACGAAGCACACGAGCGTTCTGGTCGGGTCGCCCGATAACGGAAACGGCGGGAGAGATAAGGCCAACGACCAGGCAAAGCGCAACTGTCGCAGCACTGGTTGGCCCGGACAAGAGGCTGAGATCGGCCCTGGTTGCTTTTTTTGTGGGTGTCCGTGATAAGGTTGCTGGAAAAGGGCGTGGCGCTACTTGTTTAGTCCGAAGCAGATAAGGAGCACGAGCAGGACTGGTCGACGACCCGGTCGCTGGTCTCCGCCAAGGACGGCCGATGTCGAGCAGCAGCAGGCTGGGGAGTTTGGGGGAGGGGGATACGATGAACGGCTGGAAGTGGTGAGATGCGCGCTTCTTCTTCGTCTGGGGGGGAGGGATCTTCAGGTGATGATGGTGGCCAGGATGAGATAGGCTTTGGTTATCGGCGTCATTTGAACCGGGGGCGAGGGCCGCCTATCGAGTATAAAGCCGGCGAGATCACCACTGGTTGCTTGCGTTGCCGTGTTGGGTCGCCTTCATCAACTTGAGACTGCTAGGAGCTTCTGGCGGAGGGCATCGGACCAGTCTTGGGGCCGGCACAGATATGTAGGTACGCAGGACGCGGCGGTCTGGTATCAGCAGCTGCCGTAGCTACTTGTGTGATGTAAGGTATGTGCGAAGGATATGACAGATGATGAACGGCCGGAGCAGCAGCTGAACGGGGGAGGCCGGGGAAGAGGCGAGTTGGGAGAGGCTGAATAGCCACGGGTCAGCCTCTTTCGTCTTTTCTTTCTTTTGCTCGTTTCGTCACAGTCTCCGTCGCGTCTTCTGGCTTCCGGAAATGGCCGACGATGATTAGCTGCAGACAGCAATCGGGGGTGTGTTTGGCAGAAGTCAAATCGAGGCAAGATGAGAAGAGAGAAGGAGAAGGGACAACGGCGTGTCGAGATGAGTTTGGACAACGCCAATGACATGTGCTTCCCCAGACCAGGGCTACCCTTTTTACCGGAACGGACCCAGTGTGTGCATGGATTGTCACACAAAGCGATGGCTCGCCTTTTGGGCCGGTCCCTCGCCGATGACCAGTCCGGCGTCAGCCAACCCAGCCGCGGCGGTTTGTAAAAGAGTATTGCTGGGGGGGCTGTAAAAGATTGCTCGGGGGGCTGTAACTAGCCTAGATTAGTCTAGCTGTTCTGCCACACTATGCCGCCCTGCTAAATTATAGTATAGGCTATAGAATCAGGAACTGTATATAACAGGAATATCTTATTAATTAATTCCTTTAAAAAACGCATTTCCTATTAAATTAAATATATATCTATATATTGCAATTTATTAATTATTTTATAGCCTCTAGCTATAATAATAGCAGCAGCTATATTACTAAGATAACCTCTTTAATAATAGCAGTAAAAGAAGAGGGCGCTATTAAATGCATACTACTGCTATATTTATAGCCTTATCCCCTTCTTACTCCTTATCCCCTTATATTTATATATATTTAAGAGCGCTTTATAAATAGCTATATAAATAACTAGCTAGCTTAGGTTACCCCTACCTTAATCTTAGCTATAGTATGTATTTAATAAAGGCTTAAGCTAAGGCGCTAGGTGCCTTAAGTTAAGGTTAGTAGTAATAGCTATAATAAAGCTAATTATAATAAAGCCAGTTTATTAATAGTTAGGTTATATACCTTTAAACACTACCTATACCTAGCTAAACTATTTTATAAGGAATTTACTTATTACTATATTATTAAGACTACTATATATAAATAAGTTAAGATACTATTTAATTATATAAAAACTAAGCTATTTTAGCTTAATTAAGCACTTTAAGGGCTTATATTTTAAAAACTAACTTATTTAATTTTACTACTTAAGATTAAGACTATCTCCTTTCTTATATATTATTATTAACTTATTTACTATTTAATTAGCCTTATTATCCTTTATTAGCTTTTATTTTTTAGCTTATACTTTTTATATTATAAAATCCTTCTTATTAAGGCTTTTTTTTTATAAAAAGGGCTTAATTTTATTTTTTTATTTATATTATTATTAGTTTTTTTACTTTTTTTACTTTATTAGCCTTTTTTATAATCCCTTTTTTATAATCTAGTAATTAAATAAACACTTTTAGTAAAAATAATAAAAGCAGTATAATAACTTAAAAAAAAAGTAAAAATTAAGTAAAATTAAAAACTTTTTTATTTATTTTTACTTTTTTAGCTTTTATTTTATAATCTTTTTTATAACTTAGTAATTAAATAATTACTATTAATAAATAATAAAAAATAGTATAATAAACTAAAAGAAAAGTAAAAATAAATAAAATTAAAAACTTTTTATTTATTTTTACTTTTTTAGCCTTTATTTTATAATTTTTATTCTTTTTTTTTAAAATTTATTTAATTTAAGAGTTTTTTATTTATACTTTTAATATTATTCTTTTTATTTTTATTTTTAATTTTATTAAGCCTCTTTTTTTACTATTTATTTTTTTTATAACTTTTATATTTAAACTAGTTAAAGTAATTACTATACTTTTATATTAATTTAGGTTTATGCTTTTAAATTTATTAATCCTTTTAATATTAATAAATAAAATAAGTTTAAATATTTTACTTAATAAACCTATTATAGCACTATATTTTAAAGTAATAATACTACTTTAATTATTATTTTATAGCTAGCTTTTTTTAACTTTTTAAGCTGCTTTTAATTAATTAGTTTTTTAAACTTATTTATTACTTACTTAACTTATATAAAATTCTTTTAGGCTAATTAATAATTTTATTTAACCTTTTAAATAAGCTTATTTAATATTAGTTATTAAAAGTCTTTTTAATTATTTTTTATTTTAACTTTTTTATTATTTTTATTTATAGTTATTATATATTTAAAGGCAGTTTTAGTAAATTAAATAATACTTAAGCTTATTAAAGTATATAGTAAGTATATATAGCTTATAGCTTATATTTACTATATTATTAAAGTTTTTAAGATAATAGCTATTTACTTATTAAAACTATTATAGTATTATAATATTTTAATTTTTATAGCCTTTAATTAAAATATTATAAAATATACTAATTATTAAAATAATATATTTATAACTTTAAACTAAATAAATTTAGGCTTTTCTTTAATATTTAGTATTAATAAGTTAAACTAGGTTTTTATTATTATAATAGCTTTAGCTAAAGTAGCTAAGTTTAAGGCTATATTTAATTATATATAAAGGCTTTTAAAAGCTTTATAAAATAATATTATATATTTATTTTTACTTTTAGTTTATAAATTAGTAAAAGATTATAAGTAAAAAATTAATAATATTATTTAATTACTAGATTTTAAAAATAGTATTTTAAAAGCTAAAGTAAATATAAGAATTTTAAATAATAATAAGTAAGCTAGTTTTAAAAAAGAGTAAGTAAATAAATTTTAAAAGGGTACCTTAAAAAATTAAGCTAAAAAGGTATAAAAAGAAAAGTAAGATAAATATAAAAACTTTAATATACTTATTAAAATATAAGGTAATTTTAAAATTAATTAATCCTTAATATAGCTAAAGACTTTATTTTTTATACTATAGCTTTTTATTATTTTAAGTTTATAATTAAGTAATAATTATTTACTTAGCTAAGTATAATTACTTTTTATAATTAAATTTTTAACTTAAGTATATTTACTATTTATAGCTTATATTAAAGGCCTTAGGTTTTATTAATAATTAGTATATTAATAATATAAAAATAATCCTTTATAATAAAAAATACTAAGTTTATTAGCAGTAACTCTTTTTAAAGTTAAGTATATAAGATTTATATAGCTAATTATTATTATAAGCAGAATAAAAAGGCATTAATTTTTAATATAAAAATTAAATAATACTTATTAAGCTAGGACTATTTTTAAAAAAAGGCTAATAGTAAGTAGTTTATATACTTAATTAATTTTATAGTCTTTTATTTAAATACTTATAAGGCCTTAAATAATTATTATTAATTATATTAAGTATAAATACTTATACTTTATATTCTTATTTTATATTATATAAAGAATAATATATAAATTAAATAAATCTTTATATTAATTAGCTTTTATTAAAATAGCCTAAAGTTATATAATATAAGCAGCTTATTTACTTTTATTAATTTTAATTAAGTTAAAGTAGTATAATTACTTATACTATTTATTAAAAATAATAGCTATTTAATAATTTAAATAAAGTAAAAAACTTATATATAATCTTTTATTATTAGCTATTTTTTAAAATTATTAAGGCTTTAAGCTAAAGTATAGGCCTTTAAGAATATTTTTATAAAATTATTTTCTTATATAAGGTTTAAAGGCCTTTATATAGTAATTACTAATAATAATTACTTAATTTATACTTTTAGTAATAATTTTTAATATAATATATAAAATATTATTAATAGCTTTTATTTTTTAGCTACTTTTAATTAAAAATTAATAAACTTATTTAAAATAAGTTTTTTATTACTTTTTTTTAATATTTATAAAAAAAGAGATATTAATAAAGGCTATAATTATTTAATTATAGCTTTAGTTAAAAAAGGGATATTTTTAATAAGGTTTAGTTAGCTAAAATATATATAAAAAAAACTAAAATAATTAAAATTAATAAAGTTTTATAAACTCTTTATTAATAAAAGAATATTTCTTTTTTTAAAAAAAAGGTTTAGTTTTTTACTTTTTTAAAAATATTCTTATATAAGGAAAAAGCACCTTTCTTTTTATAGCCTTATTTTTAAGTTAAAACTAGTAAAATAAATTACTAGCTATAATATAATAATATTAAGAGGTTTAAGGCTATAGTAATAAAGTTAAGTTATATATAAAGTTAATAATTAAATACTTTATTTAAGTATAAAAGGAGGTAGTAAGTATAAAAGTAAAAGAAAAAAAAAGAAAAAAAAAAGAAAAAAATTAAAAAAAAAACTTATATAAAAGTAAGTGCTTAAGTTTATAGCTTTTATAAGGTTTATTTAAGCTGCATTTACTTAAAGGATAATTTATAATACTGCTTAATAATATAGTTACTAAGGCATTACTTAATAATAAGGTTATTTATAAGTTTATTTTCTTTTTTACTATTAGTTATTATATAGTTTTAAAAGATTAATTAGCTTTATAGCTTTTTCTTTATATAAGCCTTACTTACTTTTATTTTTTTACTTTTTTTTTCTTTTTTTAGCTTTTTATTATTTTTTTTTTTTTATTTATTTCTTTCTTTTATAATATTAACTAATTAATTATAAAAAAGACTAGTATTATCCTTTATTATTACTTTCTTAATATTACTACTTTTATTAATAAGCTAATACTTAATACTATTATTACTTAATTATATACTTTTTTTTAAAAGGATAGTAATAGCTATTACTTATTTATAAATCTAGTCACTTAGCTTAAGTATATAGTAAATTTCCTTTTCTCTTTTATTTAATTTTTTATTAATTATTTTCTTTTTTAAATTTAAGAATGCTTTAATATATAGGTAATTAATAGTATTAATATTAATTACTTTAACTTACTTATATATTTAGAGATTACTTTTATTAACTAACTCCTTTTTATATTTTACTTTTATTAATATATAAAATAAAAGTCTTTAAAGTAGTATTTTTAAAACCTTATTTTTTATTTTTATTTTATTAATTATTTAATTATTATATTTAAGCTTTAATAATGCTATTCTTAATATAATAATATATATATTTTTATTAAATTTTTTTATAAGTATAAATACTTTTTTATTTATTTATATAATACTTATTCTAGATATTTTAAGGCTTTTTTTATTACTTTTTATAAATAAGTTAATTTATAGCTTTATACTTATTATATTATTATTTTTTAGCTTATAATTACTATTACTTAAAAGTATATTATATTCTCTTTTTTAAAGTATATTTTAATTTTAAGTTAATAATATAATTCTTATACTAATTATTTTTAATTTAATAATATAATTTATAACTAGTAGTATTTTTTAAGTTATTAATTATAATTATTTAATTTTATAAAGGCTAATTCTTTTTTTAAGGTAAATTAAATAAAAGGTAATATTAATAAGTAATATTACTAAATTAATATATTACTTAGCCTTATTACTGCTTTTTAATTAATTAAGCTTATTTTTAATATAAATAAAGAAAGTAATATAAAGTTAGCTAAAGTTTAATAATTATAAAAGGTTTTTAAAAATATTAAAAAGAAATTAAATTAAAAAGGTAATAAACTGTTTTACTTATAATTTCTTAAAGTAGTTTTTATTATATATTATTAATAAATAGTTTTTTAAGCTTAGTAAAAAAAGGGTAGTATATAAGTTTCCTCTTTATTAATAATAGCTTTTAATAGCTGCTTATTAAAATCTTATTTTATAATATTATTTAATTATAATTATTATTATACTTTAGTAATATTATAAGCAGTAGCTTTTTTAGCTTATATTTTTTTTATAATAAATATTTATATAATAGTATTTATATTAATTAATTAATTTTAATAACTTTTATTTATTAATTTAAGTAAAGCTAGTAAAAAAAAGCTATTTAAGGCTTTTATATAGTATTTAAGGCGCTTTTTATTTAAGGCCTTTTTTAAAGTTTAATAGCTAATAGTTATTATATATTAGCTATTATATTTTATATAATTATAAGTAGTTAATTCTTTTTTTTATATTAATAAAAGATTTACTTTTTTTAAATTAAATATTTATATAAGTTTAAAAATTATTATATTATTTAAGTTATTACTAATTTTAATTATAAAAGGTTAGGCTATTTACTTATTAAACTATTTATTAAATTCTTTATTAAACTTATTTTTTTTTTTTTTTTTTAGTTTTTTTTTATTATTAGCCTTTTAATTTTTATTAAAGTTTAAGTAAAGGTTTTTTTTTTACTTTTTTAAAAGAGGTTATATTTTTAAATTAGTTTTTTTTTTTTTATATTAAAGTTATTATTTTTCTTTTATAATTAATATTTAAAAGCAGCAGCTAGGTATATAAAGTCTTTTATAATTTTTTAATTTAGTTAGAAAATATATTATTAAAATAAGTTAACTTATAATTTTATATTAAAATAATATAAAAACTATTCTTTTAAAAATATATAATTCTTTTTATAAGTAAAGATTTTTTTTTAAATATTATTAATAAGCTAATTTATTTAATAATTAACCTTTTATATTAATGCTTTTTATTTTTTATTAAGTTTTAGCACCTTTAACTAACTAAGCCTTAATTTAATTTTTATAAAAGCTTATATTATTTATAAAGCTTAGTTTTTATATTTTTTTATTATTAAAGGCATATTAGTATAAATATACTAGTCTCTTAAGTAAAAATTAAATAGTCTTTTAGCTTATTTTTTTTAATTTTTAATTCTTTTAATTTAGGTTATTTAATTTTTATAATATATTTAAATCTTATTTATAATTAGTTTTATAAGTCCTTTTAAAAAAAAAAAGTATTAAAAAATAGCTAAGTATTTATATTTAAAGTAATTTAATTAAATAGTATATAATATTATTATATAATTAAATACTTTTTTATATTTAGCTATATTAAAAAAATTATACTAAATAATAAGAAATATTTATATATATTTTAATTACTTTTTTTTTTTATATTTTAAAAGTAAACTATTCTTTATTATTTATTTTAAATTATAGCTATTTAATAGTATTTAAAGTAAACTTAATTAAAATAAAATCTCTTATTTTATATCCTTTTTTTAAATTTAATAAGGTTTATCTTTATTAAGTAATTCCTATTTATAATAATAAACTAGGTATTTAAAGTAATAAATAGCTATTAGTTATATTTAATTTTATAAGGCCTAGTTATAATTATATATTTAATGCCTTTTATTAAAACTTAAGAGACTTTTTAAAGTTTAAAGTTTAATACTTTAGCTTAATAGCTTAAATTTATTAAAAAGTTATATATATTTTTTTAATAAGTTTATTTATTTATAAGCTATATATTTAAAAATATTAAGACTTTTTTATAATATAAATTAATTTCTGCTTATATAATATTTATATTATAATTTACTATATTAGTTAGTAAGACTTATAGCTACTTTAATTAAGGTATAATAAAAAAAGGTTAATTACTATAAGTATTTATAAGTTTTTAATTAATTTATTTATTTTTAAAGGGTTTAAAAAAGTAAGTATTTATAACTTTAAAAACTAATTTTATATAGCTAGGTAAGATTTTATATTTAAATAGGTTTTTTAAATACTTTATATAGTAAAAGTAGTTAAGGTTATTTATTATTATAAAATTTAAAAATTAGCTTATTAATATTATATTTTTTTAATAAAAATTAAATAATATATTTATTTTATTTATAAAAACTAGTATTTAATAATAAGCTATTTTTTTTATAAAAGGAGGACTATTAATTTTTATTTAATATAAATACTAGTTAAAGCTTTTTTTTACTTTTAAAAAGGATAAAAAAAAGCCACTTTTTTTTTATATACTTTTTTTTTTTTTTTTTTTATTATCTTTCCTTTTTTTTATTTAATTATAAATTAAATTACTTACTTATTATATAACTAGCTTATTAATATCTTTACTTTTATTTATAACCTTATTATAATTACTAAGACCTTTTATAAATAATGCCTTTAGTAATATTATTATATTAACCTTTTTATTCTTTTTATACTTATTTACTTATAATACTTACTAGTAGGTTTTTTTTTTTAAAATTAATTAATTACCCTTTTTAACTATCTTTAAGTAATAAAGTGTTTTTAAGTCTAGCTTATAAGTAGTATAAATATTAATTAATATAGCTAATTAATTTATTATAAAATTAAATTTACTTATACCTTTTTTATCTTTTTTTAACTTAAATTTATTTTTTTTTAAAAGATTTTTAAGCTTTATTTTTAATATATAGTATTTAATTAGTTATTTATAAAATATTCTATTACTTTTAAAATTACTTATTTTTTAAAATAATAGCCTAATTATATATATATTTTAGTTAAAATAGGTTATTTTTATAAATAGTTTTTTAATACTATTTTATAATACTTAAAGCATATTAAAGCTTTTTTTATAGCTTTTTATAAGACTTTAAATTCTTAACTTTACTTTTATTATATTTAAATATATACTTTTATAATTACCTTTTTTTAAAAATATATTCTTTTTTTATTTTATAATTATATTTTTTTAAAAAAGATATAATAAAGTAATTATATAAATTACTTATAGTTAAAATATATAAATTATAGTTAGTATTTTTTTAAAAGGTATTAATTATAGCCTAGTAAAATAAATATTAATACTTATTTTTTAAATATAATTAAATTAAATAAATCTTTAATTAAGTATAGTAGTTTTTATTTTAATAAAAATATAGCCTTTTACTTTTTATATTTATTACTTACTTTTTATTTATTTTTTAAAAAAGGGGGTTATATTATAATTATAAAAGCATGCTTAAGAAGTAGCTAGGTTAATTAAGTATAAATAGATTAAATAATTCTTATTATATTTTTTATTAAAATGCTTTTTTTTTTTTTCTTTTTATTTATAAGTATTAATAGCTAGTTTTATAAATTACTACTTAAGTATAGTCTAGTATTAATACTTTTACTATTTAAAAAGCTTAAGTAATACTAATTTTATATATTATTTAAGCTAGGGGTTTAAAATTAGTTAATTTTTATTATTTTTTTTTATTACTTTTACTATTTTATTTTAATTATTTATACTTATTCTTTATATAAGGTTTATTTTTATAAAGTTAAAGGCTTTTTTTTATTTTACTTAAGCCTTTATTTATTAATATATTTATAAGCCTATTACCTTAGCTTTTATTTAATTTAAGCTTAATATATTAAAATCCTCTTTAACTTTTATAATAGCTTTTTATTATAGTATATAATTAATATAGGATTTTATATTTAATAGTATATTATTATTTATAAATATTTACTATTCTTTTTTATTTTTTATAAACTTTTTTAAATAGTTAAAGATTATTATGCCTTTAAGCTTAATGCTATTTATTATTTTTATATAATAAGCCTTTAAATTACTATTTTAAAATATAATAATATAAAGTCTTAATTAATATATTTATAATTTAGCTATTTATAACTTATTATTAATATATTAAATATTATAAAAAAGTATTAGATTTTTAAAATTAATTAATTTTATATTTTATTATATTTAGTAAATATTATTTTTATTTATATATTTTATTAAGGACTTTTAAAATATAATAATATATTATTTAGCTAAAGCTATATTTATACTTTTATATTTTAAAATATATATTCTAGCTTTTAATAATTCCTTTACTATATTAATATAATCTTAATTAACTAGTTATTAAATTAAGATTTTAACTTTTAAAAGTAATATTAGTTTTTATTTATAAATTATATAAAAGGCTAAGAATTTTATTAAGCTTTTAATAATATACTAATTAGCTAAAACTACTAGTAGTAAAATATTTTATTACTTTCTTTTTTTTTTAATAGCTATTTTTATAATAGCTAATATAAAACTTTAATATTTAACTTTAATAAGTAAGTTAGCTTATAAATAATAATAAAATATTTAAATTCTCTTTACTTTTAAATTAAATAATATTCTTAAAAAAAGCTTATATATTTTTAATTTACTATTTATAACTACTTATATTATTAATTTAAATTAATAAACTTATTTTTTTATAAATTTTATTATATTTTATAAAGTTAAAGCTTTAATTAGCTTAACTTTTACTTAATTATAAAAACTATATTATTTTTTTAATAAGTAGCTATACTTACCTTTAAGGGGTATATATTATATATTAAAATAAACCTATTTTATTAATTACTTAAGGCTTAAAAATATAGCCTTTTTATAATACTAGTAGAGGGTAAATTTTTAATAAATATTATAGCAGGTTATAGCCTTAGTAATATTATTTTATATTATCTTTTATTAATATTTTTATTTAATTAATTAAAATATAACCTTTTTTTTTTTATAATTATTATAATAATAGTATTAGTAAATAATTACTACTTACTACTTATAATTATTTACTATTAAAATAAAAATAAAGTAAGTTTTTAAAGGCTTAAGCTAGAGTTTACTGCCTTTTATTAAGAATTATTTAGCCTTATTTTAAAGTTTTTAAAATTTCTTACTATTAAAATTAAATAATTATATTAAGTTAATTAAATATTTAGTAAGTTACTAATACTTTAGTAAGTAGCTTAAGTTTAAAACTATTTTTAGTTTTTTATTTACTTAAATATTTATTAAATATATATTTATAAAGTTTTTTAAATTTCTTTTAATATTATTTTTATAAAGATTAAATAATTTTAATAATTTATAAAATAAAATATTAGCTATATTATTATTTTTTTTTAAAATATAATAAATTATAAAATTAAAAAGTAAAATATAGCTAACTTATTAAATAATATATAAGCTTAGTATATTTTTTATTACTTTATTAATTTAATTAATTAAAACCTTAAAGTTTATTTTAAGTATAAACTATACTTTATAAATATACTTTTATAATTATTTAAGTATATATAAAATTACTTTATATTTAAGCTTTATAATATTATATTTTTATTTTAATAATAACTAATACTTACTTTTATATTATATTAAGTGCTGTTTTTTATTAATAATTTATATTAAAGCTGCTTTTTATTTAATTTTACTAGTATTTATTATTAAGATAATTTTTTTATAACCTTTATTTAAATTTAAGGAGATAAGGATAGGTATATTTATTATATACTATTTAAAAGTATTTATAGCTTTTTATATTTTTATATTTTAATATTAAGGTATATCTTTTTTTAATAAGGTTATTAATAAAGTAGTTATTTATATAAAGTATTTAATTTAAATATAATAATATTTTATAAAGCTAAGAAAAGACTATATATTATAAATATTTTAATAGTAAATTTATTTTTAAATTTTAATAATTTTTATTATTAATAGCTGCCTTTTTTATATATTATATAAATAGTTAATAAAATTAATTAATTTTTAATAAAAAACTAACTTTAATATTAAAATTATATATTTTAAGAGTTTAATATTAATAAAAACCTTATTAAGATTTTAAAAGTATTTTAAAATATATTATTAAATGCCTAAGGCTGCTTTTTTATTATTATATATTAATTAAGCTCTTTTTACTATTATATTATTAAGAAAAGGCTAATAAATTATAAAAATTAAATTAAATAAAATATAAACTATAATATATTAAAATTAAGCTATTAAGTTTATAATACTTATTAAAAAAGTATAATACTTTAATAATTTTATTAAAGTAGTAAAGGTTATAAAATCTTAACTTTTTTTATTAAGAGGTATTTAATTATAGCTTAAAAAGTAGTTTAATAATAATATTAAAGTATAGCTTATAAAATCTTTATTAAATTCTTTTATACTTAAAAAAAATAAAGGCATTATAAATAATTACTTTATTAAGCTTAGTAACTAAATTAATTAAATAAAGCCTACTATTCTTTTTTTAAATAAAAAAGAAGGGGTTTTTATAAAGTTTATATTTTTTTTTAAAAATGCCTTTTTTAATTCTTAATTAAAAGACTTTTATAACTTTTAAGACTATAGCCTTTAAAATTAAAATTAAATTTAATTACTAAGTATTATATAATATTATTTTAATTTTTTAAAAAGGTATTATTTTTAAGTCTAGCTTACTACTTTTAAAAAACTCTTAAGCTAATACTGCCTTCTTATTAAATAAGATCTTTTAAAAGATTTTTATTTTCTTTAATTAAAGTATTTTATAAATAAGTTTTAAAAGCTTTTTTAAGTATTTTAATATTAGCTAAGATTTATAATTAATTAATTTAAACTTTAGTATAATATACTTTATAAAAAAGGCCTTTAAGTTTAATTTAAACTTAACTTTTTTTTACTTTTTTTTTTTTAATTTAAATTTTTTATAAAAGTTATACTATTAAATAAAGTATTATTTACTAAGTGGATTTTAATCCCTTTATATTTATATATTATATTAGTTTTAAATAGTATTTTTATATTTTTATTTTTTTATAAATATTAAATCCTTCTTTTTTTATTTTTTTTTTTTATTACTTTAAGCTATAGTAACTTTTAAAACTCTTTTAGCTATATAAAAATTATATTAACTATTATATTTATTATTAGCTTTTTTATAAGTTTTTTTAAAATATATAAAATTAGCTTCTCTCCTTTTTTTAATATAAAGGCTTAATCTTATTTTTTAAAATTAAATAGTTTTAAGTAATTTTCCTTTTTATTAATTTTATTTTTAAAAATAAGGTTAATATTTATTTTAAAAGTTTATTTAAAGTAAGCTTTAAGATAATATGCTTTTATTAAATAGCTTTTATTATAAAGGTTATAAGCTATATACTTTTAAACTTATATTTAATATATAAGTTTTTATTTTTTAATAAGTAATTAAATATAACCTTAGCTACTTAAAAAAATAGCATTTTTAAAATAAAATCTTAAAAAATAAGCTTAGCTATAATATATACCTTAATAAAAATTTAAATATTATTATAAAAGATTTAAGTAATAGCTTTTTTATATAACTTAACCTTTTTTTAATTATAAGCACTTATTTTAATATAATAAAGAATAATAATAAGCTTTAGTTAATTAGCTAGTTTTTTTATAAAAATATTCTTTTAAAAGCTAAAATTAAGCAGTGCTTTTATAAGTTTTTTTATAATAGTTTTTAAATAAACTTAAAGTATAAGTAACTTTTAAACTTACTTTAAGATTTAGCTATTTTTAAAAAAGACTTTATTTATTTTAAATATTTAATAATAACTATTATAATTAAATATTACCCCTTATTTATATATTTAATATAATACTTATTCTCCCTTTTTTATATTAATATTACTAGCTATATTAATACTATATACTTATAATTAATTATATTATTTAATAAGGTCTAAATAAGTATTAATATTAACTATTATTAAGTAAGTATATATTAATATTATAACTTATATTAAGGTATTTACCCTCTGCTTATTTATTAAAATCCTTTTTATATACTTTATATAAGTAATGCCTTTTTTATAATTAAATAAAAACTGCCTTATATTTATTACTAGCTTTAAAATAGCTTTAATTAATATACTAGTTTTTACTTTAATAATAGTATTAAGTATAAAGTTTAAAAGAGTATTTTAAGCTTAGTTTATAGCTAAAAGTAAGGTATTTTAACCTTTTTTTATTAAGCTTTTATTTAATTTTATTATAAGTTTATTAAAAAAGGCTTTATTTAATTATTTTTTTTTTTTTAGCTTAGCTATATATAATTATAAGTTTACCTTTTTTTTAATCCTTTTTTAACCCTTTAATATATTATTATTTTTAATTATTAAATACTATAGTATTAATATTTATAAAAAGATTAAATAATTTATTAACTTATAAATCTGCTTTTTATAAGTTTAAGATATCTTTTTTTAATATTAAGGTTTTATATTTATAAATAGTATTTATATATATATATAATATTAACTTATTTACCTTATATTTATTTTTAAGTATTTTTAATATATAGGCTATAATAAAGGTTTTATTTATTTAATTATTATTAAAGATTTAAATTATATTAATTACTAATGCTATTATATACTGCCTTATTATAATATAAAGTAATAGTAAAAGCAGTTTTTTAGCTTTTTTTAATAAAAAGGTAATAGCTATATTTTTTTATAAGTTTTAAATATAATTTTCTTTTAGCTATATTAAGGTCTAATTAAACTTAAGTAATGCTTAACTTTTAGCGCTTTTAGTATAAGCTTTTAAATTTAAGTCTTAAAAGTTAAAAAACTTAACTTAATATATAACTATTTTTTAAATATAAGTATATAATTTTATATTTTAATTTAGTAATATTAATAAAATAGCTATGCTTTTAATTTTAAGCTATTTAATATAAAATACTAAGTTATATATAAAGAACTTAGTTTTTATATTTTATTATTTATATTAATAATTACTAATTATATAGTTAAGTTTATTATAATACTAATAGCTAAAATCTTAAGCTTAGAATATATTAACCTTTAATATATTATTATTAAGGTTATTATAAAAATTATAATTAATTAAATTAAGGGATTTTTAATTAAAGGAGTTAATACTTAAATTAACTTTTATTTATAAATACCTTTTTTTTTATTAATCTTTATATATTAGCCTTTAGTAAGTAAGGTAATTTTTTTTTATTATTTTATAATTATAATTTTTAAGTCCTTAATCCTTTTTATTAAGGTTTTAATTAAATTAATTAATTCTGCTTATTTTATAATTAGTATTAATTACTATAAGTTTATAATTAATTTTATAGCCTTAAGTTAATAATTAAATAAAACTAAGGTTTAATATTTTTAAAGATATTTTTAAGGGATAATATTAAGCCTTTATTATAAGTCTTAATTATAGCTATACTATAAATTAATTAAAGTAAAAATATAGCTTTTAAAGGCTTTTTATATAAATTTATATAAACTTATATAAAATTTATAAAAGTTAATAACTTTTTTTATTATTATTACTATTTAAACTACTATTTATAATATTACTTATATAAAATTAAATATAAATATAGTTAAAAAGGCCTATTTTATAAAGTTAATTTAATAATAATAGCTTTTATATTATAAAAGCTAGTTTTAAATATTATTTTTATATTATAATTAATTATTATTTAAAAAGTATATTTTTTTTTTAATAAACTACTTTTTTTTAAGTTATAAAAGTGCTAGTAAGTAATTAATTCTTTTTTAATATTCTTTTAAATATTTATATTTATTACTATTTTAAATTTCTCTTAGGCTTTTTTTATTATATAGTCTTAAAGAAAATTCTTTTTTTTACTTTTTTAAATCTTTTTTATATTTATTTAATACTTATATTAATAAAAGAATATTATAATATTTAGCTTATTAAAAAGTTAGAATTTTAAAAAGGCACTAGTATTAAATAAAATTATCTTTTATAAAGTATTAATTATAATTTAAATTATAATTATAAAAAGAGTTTTTATAATAAGTAGCCTTTTATAATTATTTAATTTTTTTTTATTTTTTTTAATTTTAATATCTTATATAGTATTTAAGGTTCTAAAACTAATAGTTTAATTTATTTCTCCTCTTTTATTTTTTTTATTATTAATAAATTAACTATAGCCTTATTTAGTATTTTCTTTTTTATAATATTTATTTTTTAATAATAAAGTTATAATACTATCCTTAATTAATTAAGATTATATATTTAATTTAATTAAACTTTTACTTAATAAAGTTAATAAAAGTAAAAAGTTTAAATTATTTTTTAATATAAAATAATATAAAAGCTAATTAATATTTTTATTAATATATTATTTATTAAGTTATTTTAATAATATATATACTACTATATAAGCTATTAATATAAAAAGGTTATTTAGTTTTTTAAAAGTAATATTATTTTAATTAAGGGTTTTATTAAAATTTTAAGCTATAAGATTAATTAATTTTAAGGTATTAGTATTATTTATATATTATATAAAGCTTTAGGTTATTTAAGGTATATTAAGATTTCCTTTAATAAAAGTATTAAGTATATTTTTTTTAAATATTAAGGCTATAGGCATATTAAACTTAATTAGTTCTTAAGTATAAGAGGATAGTATTAATAATTTTAATACTTAAAGCTTATTTAATTTTTAATAGCTTATTATATAAATTAAATAATTAACCTTTTTAAAATATTATTAAGTATATTACTAATATATATTTTTTAGTTTTTTTTAATTAATATAAAAGTTACTATTAGGCAGCTGCTTTTAAAAAAGTCTTTTTTATTTTTCTTATAGTATATTTTACTTTTTAAGGTCTTTTATAATTAGGATTATTTAATTTTTATTATTATATTTTTTTAAAAGAGATATTTTTATATTTTAACTATTTTATTATAGTCTTAACTTATTCTGCTTTTTATAGCTTATAAATTTTTATATAATAGTATTAAAACTAGGGCTATATTTATAAAAATAAAATCTTTTTTAGTTTTTTTTTTAAGCTATTTTTATTAAAGTTTATTAACTAAGATTACTTTTTTTTAGCTTTTTATAAACTTCTTATTTTAAATTTTATTATAATTTACTAGTTTAAATCTTTATTTTTAATATATTTATTTATTTAATTAAATAAATAGTGTTTATAAGCTATTTATATCTTTTTCCTTCTTTTCTTTTTATAAAAAAAAAAAAGAGGTATTTAATTTATAATTTTAATAATATAATTCTTTTATAAAGCCTAAGGTTAAAGGTTCTAGTAGTAGCTAAAAGATGCCTTTATATTATTATCTAGCTTATATAAATAACTAAATTAAATAATTCCTTTTTTTAAATTTTATAAATTATAGCTAAGTTATATTTATTTTATATTTTTATTATTAAATCTTACTTTATTTATAATCTTAAAGTAATACTTTTATAATATATTAAGTTATTTTTTTTAGCTTTATAAGTATATAGTAATAAATAATAATTAATTTTATATAATTTATAATTTCTAGTTATAATTTCTTATTAATTAGTGCCTTTTTTTATAAATTAAATAATAATATAAAGTTTTTTTTATTTTAATTACTATTTTATTAATAATTAGGTTATATACTTTTAAATACTACTTATACTTAGCTAAACTATTTTATAAGGAATTTACTTATTACTATACTATTAAGACTATTATATATAAATAAGTTAAAATACTATTTAATAATATAAAGATTAAGCTATTTTAGCTTAATTAAGTACTTTAAGAGCTTATATTTTAAAGACTAACTTACTTAATTTTATTACTTAAGATTAAGACTATCTCCTTTTTTATATATTATTATTAACTTATTTACTATTTAATTAGCTTTATTATTTTTTATTAACTTCTGCCTTTTAGCTTATACTTTTTATATTATAAACTAGTAGTAATATTTACTACTATATTAAATTTAGCTATAATAAGGCTATTATTAAATTTAAAGCTATAATTAATTAAAGATATATATTAATAAGTTGCTTATAATTTTAAGGCAGCTATAGCTAGCCTTATAGCTTCTTTATAATATTAGGGTTATATATATAAAAAAGAGGTTTAGTAAAGTCTTAAATATAAAATTAGCAGCTTTCTTATATAAAATACTAAGGAAATATATTAATAGCTTATTTAGCTACTAGTAAGGGTAAACTAAGTTCTTTATTAATACCTTATTACTATTAATAATCTTATTTTAAAGGAAATGCATATATAGTAGTATAAATTATTATATAAAGGTGTAAGTTATTTTATAAGGCATTAGGTTATTATTTTTATTTATTAGCATAGCTTTAGCATAGTAATACTCTTAAGTAAGAAGCTTAATAGCTTTATAGCTAATCTTAATAAAAAGCTAGCCTAGCTAAGCTTAATTAATAAAGCAGTAGCAGAGCTTTATCTCTTAATTAGCTGCTATTTAATTATAGTTATATTCCTTTTTTTTAAGCATTTAGTAAATAGCTTTATAAAGGTAAAAAAGATTTTTAATACTAGTTAATAAGAAGGATTTAATATCCTTATATACTATTTCTATTAGACTATTTATTCTTTACTTAAAGTTATAATAGCAGTTAATGCAGTATTTAAGAAATTAATCTATATAAAGGAGATACTTAAAGATAATATAATTAATAGTTTTATACTACTAACTACTAAAATAAGTAATAAGCCTAGCCTAAGCTATCTTATAGTTATTCTCTATTTTTATATATAAAATAGTATGCTATGCTTATTTAAAGCCCTTCTTACTATCCTTATAAAAAGGCCTAATGCCTAACTATACTACTGCTTATATAGCTGCTGCTTATATAGCTGCTGCTTATATAGCTACTGCTTATATAGCTGCTGCTTATATAGCTATAGTAAGGCTAGGGTTACTAAGCTTATTAGTATTAAAGTTAGCAGCTAGGCTGCTTATAGTTATATTACTACTACTAGCTATAGCAGCCTTACTATCTTTAGGCTTCTTTTACTATAAGGTTATTTTTATATTAATATTTATATTAATATAATAAAAATATAGCTACTGCTATATATTTAAGAAAGTGTATTAAAGGGCGTTTTTTAAGGCTATTTCCTTATTTATTATAATAACCTGCAGTACTAGAATTTTAAGCTAATACTAGAATATATTAAGCTAGGCATAAAGCTACTTATAAGTTAGCTGCTTTTTACTATTTATAAGGCTAAATATAAAATTTATAATAAAACTCTAATTTATTATGCCTATAACTTAAAAAAGATATATCTTAAACCTATTTATTTTATAAGTATTATTTATACTAAGTATTTTTAAAAAGCATTTTTATTACTTCTTATAGTATAAGTATATTTAAAATACTGCCTTAACCTTATAAGGATTATTATTTTAATAGTAAATAATATAGTAAAGGCCTTTTTTCTTTAAGACCTTAATTTACTGCTATATAAAGGTAAGGCTATTAAGCTTTAATTAATAAATAAACTAATAATTATTATAAATATCCTTAATATAAAAGAATAAGCCTGCCTTACTAATAGGTATATAAATAATATCTCCTATCTCTTAAGCGCTAAAAGCCCTTTATAATAATAGTATTTTTTTAGCTTTTTACTATAATTCTATTTAATAGTAATAAATAGTATAAGCTAATATATTACTAGTGCTAATATAGCTATACTGCCTTTTATAAACCTTAAAAGTCTACTTTTAGCTAGACTTTTATAAGGTAAAAGCTAAGATCTTAAAGTTATAATTAAGCTTAGCTATTATAGTCTTCTTAAGCCTATTACTATAAAGCAGTTATAAAGCTTTATAATTATAAATAAGGTTATAGTATATAAAAAACCTATTACTATTAACTATTATATAATTTCTTATATTTTTCTTAACTAAGGCAGTGCTATTATTATAATAAAACGCTTAAAAAAAGCTATATAGCTTATTAAATAAGTTAAATTCTTATAGTAATAATAGTAAAGGAATTACTTTAGTAACTTCTTATAATAATAATAATAACAGCAGTAGTAGTAATAGTAAAAGGGGATTCTGCTATATAGCTTAGCTACTAGAATTATTACTTCCTGCCTTTATAATAATTAAGACTTTATATAAGGGCAAGGGTAAGGGCAAGGGTAATAATAATAATAATAATATCTTAGTGTTTTTTTTATTATCTCTAAGCTAATAGTATTATATTTGCAGATGCTATAGACCTATACTATATTTATATAGCGCAGCGTAGCGCAGATAAAAGCTAGACTAATCTAGGCTAGTTACAGCCCCCCGAGCAATCTTTTACAGCCCCCCCAGCAATACTCTTGTAAAAAATGGCGTTTGCTTGGCGATCTCAGGCAGCCTCGAATGGCTGACTTTGGAGGTGAAAGAAGGGGTCCTGTCTGTTTATGAGTCTGCGGGCATTCTATTCGGTGACGACACGTGCCGCAATAAGGCAGTTCAGAGCTATACAGCTGTCAGAGTGGCCGTGGTGGTGATGCTTGGTTTGAGAGGATTGAGTCGAGGTGAGTTGGTCGAACCATCCCACAACTGCGGTCAAGCCTCAGGTAAGGTACCCAGACTATTATCAGCTGCACCCAATCCGGCACAGTCAGACAGACAGCTGTTCAGAAGAAAGAGACCTGAATCATCGGCATCGGCTCGGTGCTCCATCGAGTACAAGGTACGCGGCATATCGCCCGCGAATCGCGCCGTTGGGCGGGTCACCATTACTCAACGTCCTACTACGAGTAGAGCAGCAGTGTGCAATCCTAGTGGTACGAGAATATCAAGAAGTCGATGGGGAGAATAGGCTACGGAGTTAATGGGCCCATTCATGCATGCTCGATGAGAAAAAGCAACCAAAAGCACGCAGGTAGCCGCGATGCCTCTAGCAAAGCGCAGCCGAGGAGCCACTTGCGATGCGACTCGTCTCCCTGTGCGAGAACAGCCTGTGTCCAGTACGAGTACGCGTGAGAAGATGAGATGTGACGCAGCGCGGCGAGTCGACTGCTGTGCAGTAAGGAATATGAAGATGCAGCTGCTTCGAATTGTTGCTCAAGTCAATACTTGGAGTCTTAACGCACCGTATATCGTGCGAATCATCTCACACACATCACCAGCCTTCGGCAGGGCAGTGCCTAAATTCCCCCTACCAATAAGACTCCAGCACACTCAAATCAGGGTCCTTGCATTTGATTTGATCCCATCTCCGTCAAGGCTGCAGGTGGGGGGGAAGTGGGAAACGGGCGCAAGGGCTCCTTGCGATGCAAAATGCGGTGCCGACGCCGTCTTTCTGCTAGTGTTGAATCGGGCCTGCAACCTTGTCTTATCGGTGACGGATCGAAATTATCAACCGCAAGAGATAACCCGACACATACAAATCTTTTGCGCGCTTGGCGTGTAGTACCTTGCCGTTGTACGGAGTTCTGTATGTATGTACGGTCTACTACAGCACGACAACGGAGCAAGCAAAGCGGGAGAGTTGCGCTAAGGAGATGCATGTACGTCACCGCCTTGGGGCTCCCTCTCCACCAAGCTGGAGATCAGATTCAATTCGACATCGAGTCAATTCCCTGGAACTCTCTATGTATGGGTGCCTGAATTTGGTGCTTGAGCTTAGCCGTTAGTTGAGACGTCACAGGGGAGGGAAATGGTCTTAGTCGCTTGATGCCAACTCGTTGACTGGCTGTCTTATAGTAATAACTGTGTTGCTTTCATTGTGATTAACAATAACAGAACTGGGCAACTTGTTCAAATGAAACACTCGACACATAATACAGTCAGTAAAAATAAGCAGCATCAACAACATCCCTTGATTGGCCCGGCCAACAAGACACAAGAGACAAAACCCAACTCCCATCCCCTTCGAACTAAGACCCTCCTATTACCAAATCGAAAACCATCCTCCTGCAGGCCCCGAATACCTCTCACGTAATGGCCATCTGTTTCCCAAGCTGGCATGTCACCAACTCGAAAAAAGCCCCCCATTTCAACTTCGGCAATCCCTTGTTCCCCCCTTGTCATGCATGAGTGACTGCGCGCATCATTTGATTCAGCCTCATTGGTGCTTTCAGGCAACTTCTCTCGTGCCGTTGCAGCTCTCTCGGCGCCGAGTTCCTTAGACTGCCCCAAGGACACAACTTCCTGCTCTTCAATGATACAGCACCTTTACATCAGGGCACGCAACCGAGCCTTGCAACGCGGTAACCAACACGTAATGATCCTCCGTCCCGATCTTTTGGCGATGCCCCCCATCTTCTTCTACATTCCTCGTCGTAATAGTCTACTATTCATGCACAGCGAGACGGAAAACGGCGACCAGACGAAAATAGTTCGGATCATCGCCCCCCTTGACCGCGGAACGCACACGTGCCCCCCACACATCACACATGTAAAGTGCACACGACATTGATACCTGACATGAATTCCGTCTCGATGTTTCGACCGATATTTGAGGCCTTTTTCTGCCTCTGGGGATATCCGAAAGAGCGCGCCACCCGTCGCACATGCCTGCAACACGTAAATGCTTACTCAAGGTAGTCCTGTCAATAGCCCTGAGCCGTCCCCGTAATATGTGGTAAGGTATCTACCTTGATCACAACTGAGCCGCGCGCCGCGCCGAATCAAATGGATCCCCGATCTTCGGTCTCGGAAAACCCGCTATTACTGTACATACAAAGACAGACAACAGGTCAACCGTTAGCAGCGAACCGGCCTGCCTTGTTTCGCAGGGACGAGTCTCCAGTACAAGTCGATCCAATCAACAGCATCTCAAAGTTCCTCCGGGAAACTGTATGTAATAGCAGTTCGGATCGTCCACGCACGGCCCCGTCAACCGCCCAAGTGCCCTCTTGGTGGACGTCATAAATAGGGATTGCGTAGCAAGCCTCCCCAGCTGGCGTAGAAAGCCTCTATAGTACCTAAGGAGTACATTAATAGTTATCCTTTCATAGCATATATCTCGCTGATAAAAGTTCAAAAAAAAAATAATAAAAAAAGTGCCAAATAGCTAGATAAGTAATTAGCTGTTAGGGTTAGTTAGTTAGTTAGGTTAGGGTAATACTTAGTGTTAGGGTTAACGGGTAACATTAGAGATATATGTACTGGACAAGTAATGAGCGTTCTCGAGGTTGCCCAAGTGTGGCCAATCAGCTTCAAGAAGCTTGCATTTCGGGAGGCTTGCTACGCCAACTGGGGAGGCTTGCTACGCAGTCCCCATAAATACGGTAACGACAACGGGGGGTCATCGCTCGGGTTTGTGCTCGATCGAGGCAAAGACGCAAATGCTCCCAGTCCGCATTCAGATAATACTTGCCGTTGGTCTGATATCCTCCGTTGCGCGATCTACATGTAGGAAACGGCCCGTTCAGTTCGTGACGAGATGACAAACCATGTACGTAACAGGATCTTCTTTCATGCAGCAAGAATAATAACCGCCGCAGCGTTGAGAACGAGGCATGCATCGATAATGTTCACCATTCCCCCCCTTGGGTCTTGACCACGGAAGTCCGTCCGTGGCTGAGGCCATGATCTAGTTGGCGTCTGGACAACCTTGACAATCTCAGCTATTAGAATCGATGACAACTTCCACCCCGTGGAGAAAGATTGATAACAGGTTGACACAAAGACACATCTCAATCAGGCTATATGCCACGTGCATGTGGGGATTATCCGTCATGATGCAAACTTGGAGATGCTATCCTCAACTTCGGCCCCTCGACAATGCTCACCCCTTTGTCATATAGTTGTCAATATTATCACATGTTCCTTTCCAGAGAACCTTAGTATTGCATGCGTCTATCTATTCATTCTATCTAAATCCCGTGCAACCAAATACACATTCTACAATCAACAACGCTCTCTCATCATCCCTCTCCCATCCCTCACCCTACCCTATCATCTCCAACCTCCTTCCCCGGCACCCAAACCATACACCTCTCCTCATAAACCTCCGTAGGCTCACTCGCCCCCCTCCTCGGCAACACCATCGACAGCTCATCCCGCACCTCAAACCCCATCTTCTCATAAAAGCCCACAGCATTCATCGTCGCCTCCAACACGACAGGCAGACCCTCCGCCGCAGCGAGCTCCTGGACTTTTCGGAGGAGCAGCGTTGCCGCGCCGCGTCCGGCAAAGTTGGGATCTGTGCAGAGATATGTCGGGTCTGAACATGTTTCCCAACGTCAGCATCTCAGTTCAATAACAACAGCCACTAATTGCCGATCGACCTCCCCTCTTCTCTTTACCACAACGCAAAAGGGGCAACATCATCAAACAACAAACATCCACAAGAAGAACTCACGAAAATAAGCAGCCCCCCTCCCCAAAACCCCCTCCCTAACCCTCCCCGTCAACTCCGCATAAGGATCCAAATACTCTTTCCTCGCAACCTCCGGCCACTCCTCACCCTCAACCTCACCCTCATTTCCATCATGCTGCCCAGGCCGATGAACAAGCCACTTCACAAAACTCACAACCCTCCCCGTCTCCCCATCCTCCTCCCTCACCACCAAAACCCCCTTATCACCATCCCTCAAATGCCCAACCGTGTCCCTCGCCAACCACCCGTGAAAGAACCGCAGGCCTTCTGG
Source organism: Trichoderma gracile (assembly GCA_020002365.1). Lineage (NCBI taxonomy): Eukaryota > Fungi > Ascomycota > Sordariomycetes > Hypocreales > Hypocreaceae > Trichoderma > Trichoderma gracile. The sequence continues at coordinate 2,351,883 of JAINEY010000006.1, forward strand.
ACTCGGAAACTGCGCGTGCGTGAGGAGGTTCGCGTCCATGGCGCGGAGGTGCACGTCTGATATCGCGGGGGCGTCTGCCTCGGACGGCGTGCAGATGATGAGTGTCATGGTTCTTGATTCAGCTCTCATATACCGTATACCGTATTCGCCATGGACGCAAACGGGACGCATAATCATAGATTTATAAAACATTCACCTCGAATATCGTCCAATCTTTCCTACAACTTCAGGTACATGCCACATGTACTTCACGATCCACCCATTGGTCAAAATGCACGTGCTTCCCCACCATGCAAGTAAAACCCCCACGCTTTTCATTTTCAAGCCCTCCTCCACCACACACAAAAGTCCCCCCCCTAGCCTGTATAATGAGCAATATCAGGCCGGCTTCTCAACAAACGGATTGCGACCTTAGCTCAGCTGGGAGAGCGTCAGACTGAAGCTTCAACTTCAATCACCTGATATCTGAAGGTCGTGTGTTCGATCCACACAGGTCGCATCTTTTTGCCTTTTTGACGCCCTGGACACAATAGTTAGCCATGAGGTATCCGGAATCAAGAATGAGGAGTTTGTATGATATCTGTCTACCAACTATCTCAGTAGCTTCATCGGACTATACATGCAATGCTTTCTTTTTGACTGTAACTGCTGATGCTCCCTGTCTTGGTCGTGAACCTGCAATCCTTATTTGGCAGAAATGCCCAGTTCCTCGTAAAACGCCTCCGTGCTGGGCTCTCTGCCCAAAAACTCCTTCAAAAACTCCATCTCCTCAATGCTGCCGCCGCGCTCCAACACCGTGTGGCGGTATCGGCGACCTTCCTTGCCGTCCATGGGATTCTTCTTGAAGAAGGAGTGGAACATATCAAGGGAAAAGACCTCAGAGTAGAGGTAGCCATAGTAGCCGGCGTCGTAACCTCCGAGGAAGTGGCCAATGTTGGCATATCGGTTGCCCCATTCACTATCACGCGTTAGCATGCGATCAAACTCAAGGAGATAGGGTAAGGAAGGGGAGTCATACATTGTTTCGCCGGCATCCTCCGGGCCCTTGATGCCCGAGATATCGTGGCGAAGCTGGTTCCAGAGCTTGCCATAGTTGGTAGTCTCGGCCTCCTCGTGCGTCTTGGGCGAGTGGACGGTCATGTCAAACGTGCCAATGACGAGCTGAGCCAGCGCGCCAATGGCCGAATTGAGATGCTTGGTCTTCACCAGCTTTTCTACAAGCTCATCGGGAATTTGCTCGCCCGTCTCCCAGTGCTTCGACAGCGACTTGAGGACACTTGGCGTCCAGCACCAGTTCTCAAGCATCTGAGAGGGAGCCTCGACGAAATCAGCCACCGTCGCAGTGCCATGGGTATAGCTGTAGCGGGTTCGGCCGGCAAGGTCATGGATACCATGGCCGAGCTCGTGGAAGAAGGTGACGACCTCGTGGTGCTTGAGCAGCGACGGCTTGGTCGCGGTCGGCTTGCTAAAGTTGCACACCAACGAAGTCGACGGGTAGCTTCTCTTGCCATCCACAGTGAGGAAGCCCGGCTCGATGCCAAAGTTTGCGTAGTGTCCATACTTGTTATCTCTGGGGAAGAGATCAAGGTAGAGGTAGCCGCAGAACTCGCCACCCTTGGCTGGTTCATCCCAGACGCTGTAGATGATGACGTCTTCGTGCCAGGAAATGTCTTCGGCCTTGCCGGTTGGGCTCAGCCGTGCTCGATCCTCCGGGCCGAGCTCAACGAAGACGAAGCCAAAGATTTCTTCAAAGATCTTGAGCATGCCGGCAAATGTTGGCTCTGCCGGGAAGTACTGCGAGATGGCAACCTCATCCACGTTGTACTCCTTTTCCTTCATGATTCTCGAGTAGTAAGAAGTGTCCCACATGTAAAAGTTGCCGTCAAAGGGAATGCCGCGCTCTTCGTAGTCCCGCTTCTTGTACTCCGTGAGAGCCTTGACTTCCTTCTCACCGCCAGGGGCCAGACGAGTTCTCAGGTCGCTCAAGAACTCGTTGACACGCGCTGGTGACTTGGCCATCTTCTCCTCAATCCGGACGCTGGCGTGGTTGTCATAGCCCAAAAGTCGAGCAGCTTCGTCTCGAAGGACCATGATTTCCTTGAAGATCTCGACATTGTTGTTTGACTAGATGTGCCGTGTTAGTGTCGTGTCATTCTAATGGCAAGCTAGATGGGGAATGTTGGGGGGTAGGCTTACCTTGTTGGCATCCGCAATGATGTACCTACGCCTCGTCTCTTCGTGGATGGCATACTTGACCAGAGGGGTGAAGTGGTTGTATTTAAAGGTCACCTTGACCTTTCCTTCGTTCTCGCCTGTCCCCTTCTCGAGCGTGTCAACGTCAATGTCGTCCTTGGGCACTCCCTCAAGCTCCTGGGGAGTGAACCAGACACCGCCCTTTTCCTCGTTGAGGTTCTTCTTGCCCTGGATGCAGAGCTGGCTGAGGCGTTTCTGGATCTCCTTGAAGCGGTCTCTCTTGTCACCCGGCGGGAGAAGCAAGCCGTTACGGATGTACTTTTGGCGTTCCTTCTCCAGGATGTGGAGGGACTCCTTGTCCAGATTCTGGGACTCTCGCGTGGCATACGCCGCGTTGACCAGCTTGAAGACATCCTCACGCATCTTCGCCTCGATATAGAAGTCGTTCAGGAGCTCCTCGGCCTTGGTGGAGGCTTCGCGGAGCGAATCGTTGGTCGACACATGCTGGTAAAAGGTCTGGATGTTCTGGGGGCCCGAGGATTCGTTGCCGTCAATGAGGATGGGCTTGAGCGTGTTTTCGAAAGTGGCCGTCTCGGGGCTCACGCTGGCCACGACATCGTCCAGGACCTTCTTGCTCTGCTCGGCGCTCTTCTTGGCATCGGCCAGGATGGACTCGGCCGTGGCGGTAAACACCGGCGGCTTCTGCGGCGGGGTGCGGAACTGCTCGGGAGCCATGCTGCTGGTGGTCAGGAGGCGGCGGTATGGCGAGAGGCGGGCGGTTGCTTGCAGCCGTACGTGACTCGCAAGAGAGTTGAGGCGCAGGAGGGCTCGTTGGGAAGCCAGCGTTGCGGCGAGGAGGAGCACGAGGAGGGAGAGGAGGAGGAGAAGGAGGGGCCGGAGGCGAGGCAGCTCCAGCTCGACTGGCGGATCGGCGGGCAGTCTTGTCACGTACGAGCTGGCCGGGGGGGATCTGTGCCAAATTGGCCCGCTTAGGGATGCAGGACGTATGTACGACAAGCGTGGTGTTGCTTCGGCCTACCAGAGGAGAGGAAATTGAATGCTGGTGAGGGGTAGGTCGAATGATGCCCAGAGGTGATGGAGTCGACGCGGCCGAGCGCGGCTCACGGGGAGCAGCTTAGATGGGCGGCGACAGCTTATTAAGAGCCTCCGCTGAGAAACAGATTAACCACCACAGCAGCATCTTCATGGTGCGTAACTACAGGTGTATGATCTGGAGGCATTTGGAATGTCAATTTGCTAAACTGGCCCAATTTGAACTTCATCGTCTCTGGCATCAACACTTGTCAATCAGGTACATGTAGCTAGGTAAGCTCCGATGTCATCGTGGCGGCCCCATCCGGCAGGTGGTGAGCTGCTAAAGCCAACAACACCGCGGGGTCGTTCCGCCATGTGAATCGGATGAGGAACCAGGACATGGTCACAGTGCAGCCACGCAAAACAGTCGCAGAATTGCGCATGATGTCTGGTGTGATTGGGACGGAATTAATTACGTCTTCACTGCTGCTTCGCTTCTGTGGGTGTCTTGTAGCTCCCGAGAAACCTCGTATGTCCTTCTAAGCGCCACAACTGCGTAAGAACGGCCAAAAACATGCGCATCACATAGGTACCTTATCAAGAGGTTCGCTCGGCCAACTCGCAGTGCTCTCGCACCAATACGATTCATATGCCTAAGCCATGACAGCATAATATGTCCACAGTCGTCCATAACAAAAATTCCAAAATATCGTCAATCCCAGAGCGTGCCCAATTCACAGCCATAAACAAAAACAAACACATCGCAACGCCATCATCCCATTCGCAGACGCAAGAAGATGCCGTCGGGTCCAGCCGTTTGCCCGAATAGCCCCTTAGTTGGCGAGAATCGTTCGGACAAGATCTACGGATTCGACAAGCGCATGGTCAGTAAGCTGATACTCTTTCAAGGGAGAAAGCGGGGGAAAGCGTTGTGCAGCAAGCAGAAAAACACAGGTCGGGCATACCTGTGTAGTTGATCTGGCCAGAGCTGGTGTCCACAGCCTTGAGCAGCTCGTCGACCTCCTCCTCCGTCATCTTCTCGCCCAGGTTGGTCAGGATGTACTTGAGCTGGCCGACGCCGATGAAGCCCGTCATATCTTTATCAAACACCTGAAATCCGCGGCAATATTCCTCGGGTTCGCCAGGGTCGCGGAATCCGCCCGGTCGGTTCAGGATGCGCTGGAACGTCTCGAAGTCAACTGTGCGGGAGAGGCAGCAAATGTCAGCATAACTGCGCATCGCATCTCCAGGCCATCCCTTCACAAGGCGGGGGCATCGCAAGAGCACCTACATTCGCTTCCAAGGCCCTTCTCCAGCTCCTGGATCTCGGCCAGCGTGGGGTTTTGGCCGCAGGCTCGCAGCAGATCGCCGAGCGAGTCGATGGCGCAGCGGCCGTTGCCGCGCTTGTCGAAGAGGGCAAAAGCCTCCTTGTAGTTGGTCGAGGCCTGGGAGTCGTGATTAGAAGCCATTTTCCTTTTTCCTTTCTTTCTGTTTCCCTATCGGAGTGCAAGTGTTCGTCTGGAGCGCAAGTCCTGTCGGCAGCGATCGGATAGGCGTAGTTCTTGTTGTCGCAAAAGAGGTGAAATGCCGAGCAACAGAAAAACAAGGCGGTTCCCTTTGTCTCTCCCAGTTGCGCGCCAAACGGGAAGCAACAGCTGCTGGGCGAATCATGTGCGGCGCCACGCGAATCCGGGCCCGATCTCGCCTTGGTCTTGTTTACACCGGAGCGGTGCTGGGGGCAGACTCACCATTGTGATTGGTGTCTTGGTCGGTATAGTAATGCTTTGTCAGAGAGGACGTGAGATGCTGTCGCAAAAGGGCGAGTTCAAGGTCGCAAACTGTCTGCAACGGCTGTCTCTCAGGAAAACAAATGATGCAAGGTCGAAATTGACAACAGAAGGTCTGCGTCTCCTGAACATTGAGTGCCCCACCGCGTCCCCCTGACAACACTCGGCGTCTGTTGCAGCCAATCGTCCTTGTCGCTTGTTGGGAGGCGGTCTGTATAACTCGCACACTAGGAGGCATAAGGGATCGATAGTGTGTGGGAGGTTTATGCATGAATCTCATCACGCATCCTCATCGACATGCGTACAGCACTCATTTCACGGCCTCAAGCTGAGTTCAAAGCAAAGGCAGAATCTCAAACATCTCCTCAGAATTCCCAACATCTTAGGCGCTTACAGCTGACTGTTAGCAGTCATGACCTGAGCATGAGCACGCACCTTTTGCATTCAACGATATGTAACGGCACTCGTGAGCTGCACTTATTATTCTTACCAGGCACCATATAGCAATGTCAACGGCATTGTCTTTACCGTAGATATCTCTCATTCCTGGGCTCAATTTACATGTGAAATAGCACAATCGTATCAGCAATCAAACTTCTGTCGGTCGTCTGGTAATAGGAAAGTTAACAGACATGTAAGCAGCCTTTGCTGCCTACCCTGGATTCTGCAATGTCCACCTCGAGTGCTGCATCAATGAATTCCAAATCAACAGCATCTCCAATACCTCCCATCATCTTGATGAGACACCGCTGGTCGCATTGACTGGTCGCTCGCCTGCCATGCACCCGTCAATACTACCATACGCCATCTTCAAACCTCGAGATGATGGTGTTCCGACAATCAACCGATGAGGACTTCCCGTAGATAATCACGTCAGCTGGATATCTATTTAGTACTATTATTGCCCGCTTAGAGATCTCGACTTCTTATAAAGAGGCAATATTCTCAATTACACAAAACATCTCATCTTTCAAACCGCACAGACTCATACTCACCATGGCTGCAGCCACAGAGGCCACCGCCAAGCGGTTCTTCTCGTCTCCCCTCTTCGCAGTTGTGGGAGCCAGCTCCAACCCCGCCAAGTATGGCCACAAAGGTTCATCTCTCACGAACATATGTAGACTCGATATCAAGATTCATCCTCCTCTAACATGAGCATCCATAGTGCACGCCTGGTATCTGAACCACAAGCTGCCCGTCACGCCCATCAACCCATCCTCACCAACGGTCAATGTCAACGGGGAGGATCACACCACGCTGCCGGACGTAAAGTCGCTGTCGAGGCCAACGGAGACGTCCGTGTCCATCATCACCCACCCCGCCATCACCATCAACGTCCTCAAGGAGGCCAAGAGCGTCGGCATCCCCGTAGTCTGGCTGCAGCCGGGCACTTTTGACGACGACGTTCTCAAGTTTGCGCTGGCAGACGGCACTTTTGAAGCCGTCGTCTACGGAGACGGGGGCAGGGGCTCTGAGGGCTGGTGTGTTCTTGTTGATGGCGAAAAGGCACTGAAGGATGCTGGCAAGTTGTAGTTGTAGCCAAGGACGGAGCTGTCATATCATTTCCATTCGAATGTCAATTCAGGATGCCCCTTTCAAGCACCAGTTCCAGTGTCTCGAAGACAGACGAGTCATTTGCACAAGACCGTGATGGCTTCAATGCGCAAAGGTGTCGTCCTTTGTCTTCTTCCCGTACTTAGCCGACAAGTACTTGAGGCACGATACCGAATGGCTGCACTGCTGCCGACTGCCTGGCTCGTGGCGCTGTGAGACGTTGCGCAACAGATTGCAAAAGATTGACTCAGCCCAGCCCAATCCAATCCAATTTATTGGACTGGCTTGTTGATCACCCAATGTGATGATGTTGGGCAATCGATATGTGTCCGACCCCCAACTGTGGCGCTTCAGGGGACCAAAATAGGGAGTCAAGCGCTGTAAGTTCGGTTCGGCTCTGACGCTGCCCCACCCGCAGAGCGAAAGTGCATGTAAACAAACGCGCTCGCGCACGTCAACGATACAGCCTCGAGCTGTCAAACAAACAATCGACTCTTTACCCAGCTGCTGGCTATTGGTGCTGCCTCTCACGCTCTTACGACATCAAACCGATTCTCCACTCGAACCCCCGACTTTAAATCACGGCAGCTGGTCATCGATACCTTCGTAATCGAATACGACAAACACTCCTCGACCGAGCTCTGCAGCCCGCCGATCAACCCCAGTTGATGCTTCCCCAGATGCTGCGATTGCGTCTCTGAATCATCAGTTGGTCAAGAGCTTTCCCCTCGTACCTGCAGCGCCTCTTGTCCACGCCGTGTTCACATAGAAGCAACACAGGCATCGAGCACCGACTGCAATCTGCCAGCCTCTTGAGGCGACCCTCAACATGGCCTCCGAATTCGCCCAGTATTTTACCTACGAAGCCCGCCTGGCCTCCTTTCAAAAGAGCACCAAGAAGCGCGGGTCAACAACGGGCGGCCGAGCAGCCAAGGCGCTCAACTGGCCCCATAAGCAGATTTCCATCACAAGCGTACGCCCTGCGGACCGCCCCCCTTTTATGGTATGCAAGAGATACTGACGCATGGTACAGCTTGCCAGAGCCGGATTCGTGTTCAGACCGAGTCCAGAAAGCCCCGACAACACTGTTTGCTTCCTGTGTGAAAAGGGATTGGATGGGTGGGAGGCTGGCGATGACCCAGTTTACGAACACGTCAAACATGCGCCCCATTGCGGCTGGGCGATTGTTGCTGCCATCGAGGCAGACATTGGAGACTACGGCCGAGAGGATCCCAACGATCCCGATATGGTGGATGCTCGTAGGGCAACCTTTGCGGACCGATGGCCTCACGAAAACAAGAAGGGCTGGAAGTGCAAGACGAAGCAGGTTTGTTGCCGCCCCAGAAGAAGGCCATGCCGGAAGCCCTTGCTGACGTTCCGATAGCTAGTAGAAGCTGGCTGGAAGTACACACCGACCGAGGAGTCGGACGACATGGCTACGTGTACATACTGCCACTTGGCACTTGATGGATGGGAGCCGGGCGACAAACCTCTGTGAGACTTGCAGTCCGTTGCTCAGAGTATGAATCTTGTCTAACCGTCCTGCAGGGATGAACATTACAATCGATCTCCCGACTGTCCGTTTTTCGCCCTGATCAGCCAGTATAGAGCACTAGGAAAGGGTTCTGGCCGTGCCAGATCAGCGCGCAACTCTGCTTCATCCATCCAGTCATACGGAACAGCCGCTGCCGACGTGTCGAATGCCAGTGATGCGAGCGCGAGTCTCGATGATAGCGTTGTAACAACTGCATCTTCAGCATCGCAGCTCGGGGCGAAGAAACCTAGAGGAAAGAAGGGAGCAGTGGCGAAGGCGGGCAGAAAGAAGAACAAGAAAGACGAGCAGTCCGAAGCGCTCGAGCAGGACAGCCAAGTGGAGGAATCACGGCCACCAAAGGTCAGGCGAGGCAAGAAGAGGCCGAGCGACGCGGTGGAGGAATTGGCGACGAGCTCGGGAGACGGGCCCATTTCGAAGAAGCGATCGTCGCAAGCGCTTGGTCACGATACGATTGACGATCTTGCTGCCCACGATGAGGATTCCGAGATGACGGACGTGTCCAGAGCATCCTACAGCACGGACACGGCGCGAGCACGCTCAAAGGCGGGCCGCAAAGTTGCCTCGAGATTGAAGTCGCATGCCTCCATGGCGTCTTTACGAGCCCCTGGAGGTTTCCCGGACGATGATGAGATTGAACGCCAGTTGGAGGTGGACCTGGAACACCAGCTTACGGACGACGAAATTGCTCATCATTCCGACTCGGGCGGCACAAAGGCAAAGGTTGGAACAGACACCGAGGGGGAAGCCATTCAACCGGCAAAGCCAAGGTCGCCCGAGTATGCAATGTTTGATCCGGTGGTGCCCGAGCCCAGCGAAGAGGAGATCGATGACGATCTCAAGGCCCTGAAGGCTGAGATGCAGGTCGAGGAGCCACTTCAGGTACCGAAGAAGGGCCGCAAAGCTGGAGTACGAAAGGGAACAAAGCAGGCAAAGGCTCAAAGTGCTCGAGAACGGGAGACTGAAGCCGATATCCCAGAGTCACAGCAAGAAGATGTGCTGGCATCCGCGGATGTTAGTGAAAACAGCACGGGAAGCGTGGTGAGAAAAGTAGCGCCCGCTGCACCTGGTAAACGGGGGCGTGGTCGTCCAAGGACCTCGCTCGCATCGCAAGACGAATCTATCGAAACGGAGGCTACTGAGTTGTCGCAACAGTCGCTGAAGCGAGGGCCCGGCCGACCTGCCAGGGTGTCGTTGGCGTCCCTGCTGTCAGCTGAAGTTGATGGCGCCAATGCGGTCGAGCCCCCAGCCAAGAGAGGTCGCGGTCGTCCTTCGAATGCCTCGTCGGCCACACTGGACTCTACCGGAGCGGACGAAGATGTGGAAGCTGCCCCTCCTCCAGCTACGAAACGCAGGGGACGGCCGTCCAAAACCACTGCTGCGCCGCTGCTTCCTCGCCCAGACGGTGCTGCAGCTGGAAAACGCGGACGCGGACGACCGGCTAAGAAGCCAGTCGAAATGCAGCCCGCAGAGCCAGTTGAGACGGAAGCCGAGGATGACTTTGTCGGGGCCCGCGAACTGCCGGAGGTGCCTGTTCGACTACCCAAGCAGTCGCCAGTCCGAGCCATATTCTCACCGAAAGGAAAGGGATCCCTAGCGCCACTGCCAGGCACACCGTCCAAGCTGTCCCCCGTCCCCTCAGCTAGACAACCTGTTTTGTCGCCTTCACAGTCCCCTCAGTCATCGGACGCAGAGAATCAACCGCCCGCCTCTCGCGGCCTCAGGGGTAGTGCCGCAAAACGACTGGTGCTAGCCCCCGTGGCATCCACTCCACCCCCCGGATCACCCTCGAAGCGTAACGTTATGGCCGGGCTTCGAAGCACGACGCCGTGGGCTCCGGCGAGTCTGGAGGCCATTTTCGAGTCGCCGTTGGGTAGCCCGGGCAAGGAGAATGAGGTCGATCGCTTCCTGACGCGAGGCAACGAACTGACCAGTCCGGAGAGGCAGATGACCGTGGAGGAGTGGATCTACTTTAATGCAGCGGAGGCGGAGAAGAAGCTCAAGTTCGAATGCGAGTCTCTGGTGAACCGATTCGAGATGGAGGGCACGAGGGCCATCAAGGTTTTGGAGGGCTTGGAGGTGGAATCGGTGAGCTAGTGGATGGCAGTCAATGTGTGATGCGTTGTTCATGATGGCGTATGGGACTAGAATTTTGGAAGGAGTTTTGTTTGATTTTGATCAATGGACACACGGTGGAAACAAGGCATTGTATTGGCGACTGAGTCTTGATTTCTGCTTTTGCTGGGAATTGGGCGTTGAAAAAGGACATTGGCATCGAATGGGTGATGAGATAGCTACAATGAGAGTGACACTTTGAAGCTGACGGTTGTTTTGCACTGATACGACTCTCTATATTGACATATGATGTGAAGTGTTGTAGCTGTGCGTGAGGCAGAGGTTTCAGCACAGTGGGATTGGCCAAGTGTACCTGCCTTTTCACCCGTTCCGTTTCGCGAGGCTATTGAGGGTGCTTTGTCTCATGCCTTTTGCTTGACTTTGAACGCGAGAGGTGCAGCTGGAAGGCCTGATTGACACGGATTGGCAGTGGACTTTGAGGATGGCGAGCGTCACAGATGGAAAGGAAGAGTGCTGGATGCTGCACCAGCTGGAGAGAACATTTTCCCTTCTTCTTTATCGTACAAGATTTTCCGTCTGGTATAGCGTTTTTGGGGTGCTTCGTGATGGCTTCACGGATGAATAGCTGTGCGTGTCAGCTTCTACAACAGAGACTGTTAAAAAAGAATGAGGTGGTCTGGGGGCGGAGTTGGGCATGAAGGTGTTTTGCGAGTAATTACTGGCGTAGTTTTCACGGGAATGTCTCTTCACGTCAAGGGAGGATGGGCGGGCTGGAATGTTGTCGGCATTGGAAATGGAATGCAACGTGGATGTAGAAAGTCATCTTTGTTTTTTTGCGAGTGATTCGGTGGCATGGAAAATGCTTATGGCTTTTCTTTAGAGGATGGTATACGTCCGGTATATATATATGTATTCTCCATGGCCCATTTGGAATAGGCCGATATCATACTTGGGAATTTCCCTCGATACGCGATGTTCTGACTCAAAAGGGGGACTTATCACACACCAACCATACAGCATCACAACACCAAAACAATAAACGCCCAGAGCAGCATCAACATCGAAGCACTAACACTTACACCATCAAACACAAACCACCATACGACACCAACATCAACAATTCCCCAAGACACACACACACATAAAAAATAGCACAAAGAACACAAACAAAACGCAATGACAGGCCTCGCCTACACAGCCTTCGTAGTGCCCATCCCCACCGCAGACGACTACGCCGACGTCCTCGCCACCCTGACCCTCGCCCAAGACCTCATACGAGGGTGTCCACTGCTCTCCCTTTCGCCCTCTTTTAAAGGACGGCTGTCTTCGTCGAGTAGTCGCTTCTCGTTTGGGTCGTTTACGTCCGGCGTTTCTATTGATGATGACGACTCATCACTTACCCACAACCATATCCACCACCGTGATAATCACGGCGTCGTCGAGGATGACTTTGATAGGAGCGGGACTGGAAGTGTGCATGGAAATGATATGGCCAGACGCAAGGGGAGGAGGAGGAGGAGTAAAGGGGCGAGCATGCTGAGGAGGTTGCGGGTGTTGGTCGATGAGAGGGTGAGGTTGCGGAGGACGGGATATGCACCTATTGATGATGCCATTGAAATGCGGTGAGAGGAATGGGATTGCTCGGCGTGATGGTTACCGCGCTGATTTGGACATTAGTCATTTGAACGGGATTTGGAATTGGTCGAGGCGTGGGATGGTCGAGATTCGACAACTTGGATTCTTCCGAAGATCATCATCACAATGAAAGCCCGTCTAGACGGTGGCGGAGACGACGCAAATAGAGGCAGCGGCTCAAACCATCGAGCCCAGCTGCATCGTATATAAACCACCCCCTTTCCTACCTATGTTGTCCCTTGTTACAAGACACTTACATACAACAAAATGCAGACAACACATGCCGCAAATACAGCCCTTTTTTGAGCCCTCTGTGCAATGTTTTTGTGTAAACCTTCCGTGCGTCCTTTTGTTTTCCCTTTACTCCGTAAGTCCTGCGGCAGACATAACCCTCGTGCCGCCATGCCGATTTTCCTCATAACTGTATGCGATGGAAAGTAAGATGCGTCAGTAAAGATCAGATTGACCTGTGCGCGATCACACGCGCAAAAAAACACACAGCAGCATAACGAAAGAAAACATTGCGGCCTAAATCTCCAGCTTCTCCAGTGCCTCTCCAGCCGCGTCGACCTTGGCGGGAGCACCATTGGCATCGCCCACCGGCTTCTTGGTCCGCTTCTTGCGCTTCACCATACCCGTGACAACAGGAGCCTCTTGTACCCAGCGCGCAATTGCATTGGCACGCTCCGTCATGAGCGGATAGTCTTTACCATCTTCGACGGGCCATCGACGCGACAAGGGATCGGCCTCGGCGTCCTCCACGGGCGGGCGTGGGTGTTTCGCCTTGTTGCTGTTCAGAGTCCCGTTCAAGGCGTCTGGCCCAGTCGTGCTCATGCTCGTCCCTGGACCAGGTTTGGGTGTGGTGCTGGTGCCGTTGGAGGGCTTGTCAGAGTACATGGCATCGTCCCGCTGAGCCCGTTTCTCATGGGCCTTGATGGCCGCACGGAAAGACGCCTCGTCAGTCACCCGCTCGTCATCTAGGGCATCCAGTATGGCCTGCTCGCGAATCAGCTCCTTTCGGCGTCGTTCTTCCTCGGCTGCGGCATCAGACGAGGTGCCGGCGAGGAGAGCTGCGGCGGCAGAGGCGGCCGTGCTGGCAGACATGTTGGCTTTCTGGCTGTGGGCGTGGACACACGCGTGGTGGCCGCACGAGTCGTCATCATATATCGGCAGCGGTGCGGGCGTGCACAAGGTGTCCCACGAGGAGCTCAGACCAACCCAGTTGTCGGTACGATGGATGACTTCGGCCCAATCGGCTCGCGCAGGAGACCTGTTCGCTTGGAATAGGGGATACCCGTCGGAAAGCCGAACAATGCGAGCGACCATGTACGCATGCCGCTGGATCTCCTTGGTGGACGTCTGGGCGAGGCAGTGAGCCAGGAGCAGAGAGTGCAAGGCGTCGGTGAGCAGCGGATGATACGTCACCCACTCGCACGTAGTCTCGTCCGGTTCCGGTTCCAGCTTGATCAACACATCCTGAGAGGGATAGGGTGGGAGATCCGTGGGGGGGACAGAGCGAAAGAGGTCGGACAGGGGGTACACGGTGTGCGAGGTGGTCCAGCTGCTAGAGTCAAGGGCCCTTGAACTGCGCATGCCATGTGCAACCATGTTAATGCGGTCGTTGAACTCCTTGGCGACCTTGAGGGGGAGGTTGGGCGAATAGTGGTAGTTGGACAAGAAGGACAAGTAGTCTTTGATGGCGCGCTTGGCATACGTCTTGACCAGTTTGCGTGCCTCGGCCTGATCTCGCGCGCCCTCCTTGTCTGGATCAGGCGAGCTCTTGCCATTGGTCTCTGCGCCTGCGTCTCCATCGTCTGCTTCGTTAGCCGCTGGTTGCCCATCCGTCTGGCTGAATGAGGGCGTCGGGATACTATCCAGGATTCGCTCAGAAGCCATTGTCAGATACACGGACGCTCTCTGAAAGTACAGCTGAGCCTCAAGGCTGCTCGGCTGATCCTTTTCTGCCAGGATGATGTCGTGAGGCCGTCTCCGGGTTGTGCGTTGGGCGTCTGCAACCTGAGTATCCTCTTGACCAGAGCCGTGCGACCTGCGAAGGAATTGAGATATGGAGAGTGCGTGTGTGAGATCGAAAACGGCACCGTCATAATCCTCCTTGAATATCTTGACGGTTGCGCGAGTCCGCAACACCTCTGGCTCTGCCGGGCGGTCTTCGATAATGTCCGTCAGAGGCTGCAGGCTCGTACACTCTGCCATCTTTCGCGATGGAATCTTCTCGTGGAAAAAGTGCACATACTTGGCGTCGGGATCCCTGGGACTGCGCTGCAGCACCAGGCTACCCACGTCTTCCAGCGGCGACGCTCCCTGCATCGTCGCAACGCTGCAGGCTATTTCGTCCAAGCGATACGCGCGTCCCAGCTTCTGGCTTGCCTGCTCTCGCATCCGAAATTTGCGCTCCCTGCTCAGCTTGCCGCCATGGCCCGGCGCGCCCATTCCATACGGGCCCATGGCGGGCGATATGCTCGGAAAGCCGCCGTTGACATTGGTCAGCGTCGACGAGGCGATATCACTAGCAGCTCTCACGGCGAGGTTCGTAGCCTCGTCGACGAGCCGCCGCACCTTGACGAGGTCAAAGAAGGAGGCGGCGTCGAGGGGTCGTGGCAGCGGCGTGTTGTAGTTGATGTTGGCCAGCATCTCCAAGATCTCGAAGGGCATCTGCAGCCACGGGCCGTGATAGGCAGAAATGTGACGCCAGTGCCTGGCAAGTTCAGACATGGGGTCAGCACAATGAGCGATGAGCGAGCCAGCCAAAGAGCAATGCAAGGCAAGAAATTATCAGTAAATAAAAAAACGGTGGTCATACACATACTTATTGCGACAGATGACGAGCGAAGGTGGGATGCCCGTCGACGACGCCGCTTGCGATGTCCTAGATCTTTGCTTAGGAGCCGAGCCTGACGATGCCGGAAATGCTTGCGCTGTGGTCGCAGGCGCAGACTGTTGATTTCCAGTGCCATTGTCCAGCGAGGCCCCTTCACCCGACGGCTGTCTCACCTTCTTCTTCGCCATGGTGATGCCGTGATCTGTGCTGGAGGTGGAGGGGAATCCGGGTGCTTCACACGCTGGGCATGGTCGAGAGTCTCGTGCAACGTCCAATGGATACAATGGAGGGATTCCGTCAGGAAACGGGGGTCTTGGTGGAGCGGCTGAGCAGAGATGAACTGCGCTTGGAGGGCGATGCCGGAGAAGAGAGTGCTGGTGGTGACTGCGATTAAAGATGTTTGTAGAGGGAGAAGAGAAGAAGAGGAAAGGAACGAAAATATGCTGGAGAGACGATGCCGATTGCTACGGAGAGGCCCACTGATGGAGCCCTTGTGGCCTCTGAACTCGGGAGGAAAAGGGAAAAGAAGTGAAGGAAAAGTGAAGATGAAGTTGTGAAGCTGAAAAAAAAAAAAAACAAGGTGCTGCGATACCCAGGTGCCAGGCAAAATGCATGTGCCGTTTGTTGGCTGCTCTTCTGTTGTGCTTGGTAGCAGGTGGTGGGAGTGCCAATCACGTGCAGCAGCTGTTGCTATAGAGGCTGAAGAGGTACAAGGTATGTATTTCGCAGCCCAAATGCGACGAGCAGGAACTTGACTTCATTCAACTCTACTCTGTACCATATTTTCTTCTTTTTTTTGCTTCTCTACACTTTATACCTAGTTACATGGGCAAACGTGCACCTTGACCTCCCCATGCTCATTCTCCCCAGCCCGGAAAAGAAGCGCTCGATTCTGTTTTATGAGCTGTCACTGCATGCGCGCCTGGGAAGCAAGGAGACGGCCTCGAAACCAAACTATTGGACGGCCGGCCATCGTTTGCTTGCATGGGGGCCGCCGCAACGCCAGCCAGCCTCATTTCACGGCGCTGCCCTGCCGTTGACGCGCCAATGAGGCCGGTGGAAGGAGATTAAACCAAGAGTGTGACCATGTTGTTTATTACCTGAAGTGACTTCATTGCTGTCTTGATTTTGTTTGCTGCTGCTCAGCCGTGTCCCGCTGACTGCACTTTGCTATAATGTCCAGCCTGCAACAGCTCCCAGCACAATACTCGGACATGCCCTGTAAAATATATCCCTGTTCTAGCTGAAGAGCCGATCCCAAAGCAAACATTGTCTATCATTAAATTTGTGTGAGAAGAGAGGAAACATCAAGGAAAGAGAAGGATAAAGGATTGGGGCCAACCGTGCCAAGTTGCTAATCAAGCCTCTCCCTTCCAATGTCTCACAGGGAGAAGAAGATGGCGGCTACAACACCACCCAGCAGAGAAAGAGACACTCTATTTCCCGATGCTGCTCCCGGGAAGGGAACAACAGATGACGTGGCGCTGGCACCGCCACTTCCAGCGTCGGTGGTCGTGGGGTTCGACGATGTCGTAGAACTGCCAGGAACCGTGACGACGCTGGTGAGAGTGTAGACGTCTGAGGGGGAGGCAGCGCCTGTGGTGTGAGGGGGGCTGGCAGTGTAAGTGTGATGGGGACTCGTGAAATTGTGGTGGCTTGTGGTGTTGTGAGAGCCGGTGAGGTTGTGATGAGCGCCACCGGTAGCAAGGGGCCCATGGATGGCAGTGTGATGAGCACCAGTGGTGCTGTGGACTGTCGTCGCGGCAGACACCGGCAGCTTGGCAAAATTGGCGCACGTCAGCCGCGTCTTGTTTGCGTAATGGACCACGATCGATCGGTTGCCGAAGAAGGCTGGGCTGCCGGGTTGCAGAGACGTGTACAGGTCAAAGTACTCGGCCACGAAGGGATCCGACGTGATCTTGCCATACTTTCCGCTCAGGTCACCGACCTGGCACGTCTGGGGCTCGGAAGCATTGCAGGCGGGTGTCTCGCCGCGGTGGTACGGGTCCAGATGGGCCAGTGTTGAGGTACAGTTGCCATCAACGGCCGGCTCCTCGTGGATGTGGTACACTGCATACGAGCATTGGTCAGACACTTTGAGGGCGCACAGAGCCATTGACTGAAAAGGTGAAGGAGAAGAGATGGAACGCAGAAAGACGCAGAACTAGAAGACGACTCACAAAAGGGACCGCCCGTCTTGGGCAAGTTTTCGAACTGGACTCTGAAGCGGACGCCCTTGCCAGCAGGACCAGCCGTAGCGGAGACAGACCCCTTGACGTTGCCCACCAGCGCAGCGCCGGCGAAAAAGGGCTTCTTGGGTAGAGTGGCCTTGAACTCGACGCCTTGAGGATTGTCAATGACGACGGGGGCGTCTTTCGCGGCGGCACAGCCAAAGAGGGCGGTGGAAAGAACCGCCAGGAACCCAGACGGCCGCATAATGGGGGATGAGAAGAAGGACAAGTGATTAAGGAAAGAGTGTTATTCTTTGGATGGTTAACGAACGATGTCGAGTAAGAGTCAAAATAGTCAAGACTGGAAGCCGTATTAGTATGATACGAGGTGAGAGAAAGCAAGCTGAGAAGCGATTAAGAGAAGACGGGAGAAGCCAAGCAATTATAAGTTGCAACAACGACAAGAAACAGCCACATTCAGGAAAGGCAAAGGGCGGACGACTCAAAGGCGTGTAGCTCAAGACATCCAGGGCATCCCCTCCCATCCTCTCCAGATCCATGCACGTACATGGTACTAGGTAGCCCTCAAGTCCGAGCAACAAAGAGAAGTCAAGAGAAGCACCCACCTTGACAAGGATCAAAGCCTGTAAGCTCGCAGTTCTTGTCCTCCGCTCTTTTGCCCGACCGCTCGGTAGCAAATAGTTGCAAGTGGCAAGGTTACTTGGAGGCGGAAGCTGTAGCGAAGTGAGACAGCAACAAGATGGCCTCGTTTCTCGCTTTGTGCTTCGATCAAGGACCCTGTTTGCGTGGTCGTAGAGTAACTCCCAGGAAAATGGTCCGACGTTGTGACTCGATGAATTACGGTCTCGTGGAAGAAGGAAAATCAAGGCGGTTTGGAGCTGTTTGTTTGCCTTGTCCGAGGTCTGTCGGTAGCCGGCTCCCACAGATACGCAACACACATCAGCTGAAGAAGGGACCTTGCAGTAGCTGAAGTATCAAATGAGAAGAAAAGGGCCGCTGCATCTCGTCCGTCATCCTTTTATATTCCCTAGTCTCATGAGGCTGCCCGGAAGTCTCTGTCATATGTACTATGCAACAAACAGATGCCGGTCTGCCGACCTGTCGTTTTCATAGCCCTCTTCCTCCGCCTCAGCACTTGAGCTGGCCACGTCCTGCGCAGCCCGCTATAAACAGCATCACGCCCCAAAATCCTACCAGGCCACGACGGCTCGTTGGGCAGGCGAGGGCTGCCGATGCGACTCGAGGCTCGCGCAAGGGAGGACCCCTGGCTAGTTGATAGGCGGCCAGCCGAGCCGTGATGCGACATTGGGTGGGCCGGCGCAGCCTAAGAGGCCTTCCTTGGACAGGGATGACCTGCGTAGAAGGACCAAGAGTTGTGCCTGTAAGTAAAAGCAAAAGCAGCTAGCAAAGGTGGCTGTGGCATTGTCCGCGGCTTGTGTCGTTGCGCAAGGCGAAAGCAACCACTCGCCCCGTCTTGCATCGTCAACGGCAGTTGGTTGGCGCTCTCCCGGGCTGGAGATGCCGTGAACACCTCTTGTCTAACCGTCGCCATTGTCCTCTTGTGAAACGGCAGATGCTGCTTCGCCACGAGTCGGCTTCACACCAGCCTCCTTTCCCAAACGGTCCATATGATGTACAAACGAGGCTGGACTCATGAGAGCATGGAAGCCATGTCTGGCCAGACTCTTCACCAGCAGTTTGTGAAGAAGGCAAAGTGAATGTACACTCACAGCCCCCCCAGGATGCGTGTAAACCAACGCTAAAACCCCAGCTCCCCAGCTTCCTCTTCCTAGCGGTACGTACCTTGTCTCTTAAGCGCCAGCGCTCTTGCCGCGACCTCCGCGCGCTTAACTCTTTCCCATGACATAAGCACGGAGTCCAGTAGAGCAGCCCGAGATTCAACCGCGCCTGAAATCCAAGGCCCCCAGGGATTTCTAGCGGAGAGCATCATCGCCCGGCGTATCCTCGGATGCCCCATTATGGTCTAGCTCCCCTAGACCCATTGAACCTCCGTGCCGTTGATGTCGAAGCTAAGATACGATACCTACGCAACAGCTGCATAACTGAGACCAACGAATCGCTGCTCATCCGTCCCATCTCTCATCTCTTTGTCGCTCCGTTCTCTTCGACATACGCTCTTGACTCGAGATACTCTACAATACCGAATCACCCAGTCGCGTGCCTCCCACGTCCTCAATCCGCCCATCATGAAGCCCGTCGTCAGTGCCATGAAGGCATGGTCATGGTCCGTCAAACCCACCCCAAACTCCCGTCTCGCGACACACACCCCAAAGGCGCAAAGGAAACAACGCCAACCTCCCTCTTCCATATCTATCTTTTGCGATACAATTCGTTTATTTTACGAGAAGAAGAAAAAGCTAACTGTTTGCTTCCGATTCGTGGTTTGACAGCACCGTCATGTCCGTCTTCGCAATCATCATCCTCACCGTCCTCGGCGTGCTCTTCCGCTCCGGCCACGAGGAGCTCGTCGGCGGCATCGACGACCCCGCCGACGGCAAGGCAGTCTCCAAAACCGTCTTTTCCGCTGTCTTCGTCTACATTGTGCGTCTTTTCCCTTTCCGCCCTCCGAGTCCGACGGCCCCTCCCCCCGTTTGCGCGTCCGAACCTGGTGGCCCTTTGATTTTGTCGGAGGGTATGCCCTCGATGGAACATGTCGGCTAACAGTGCTATGTGTCTAGGCTTTCTTCGTCTTCTGCGGCCTACAAGGCCTGCTCCACATCCGAGAAAACCGACGGGGCGCGATTTCCTTGTGAAAGTGGAGGACATCGACGAGTTGAGAACTTTTAATACACAAACAGAGAGCTACACACGGGGCGTTCTGACTTTGGGGATTTCTTTCTTTTCTCTTGCTTTCTTTTCTTTCGTGCGTTCGGGTTACCCAATGTGTTTGTTTCTTTGTCCGGGCTCAATGACCCTCTACGGGAAGAAGATGACATCATGTGAGCATTGTACGGTACCAGGGTTGAGATGTAGAGCTTGCCGGCGTGTTACTTCAATAAGGGGCCAATTGGGAGCCTTTTGATAGTCTTGTCAGTCAGCTTATAGAATTTGAACCAGATCCATCTAGTGAATTGCCCCTGATCATGAAAAGGACCATTCCAGACTTCCAGCTCGAACAGATGTTATAGTTACAACTGTTCCCTGCACCATTGAGTAACCATTGAGGTCGTGACAAGAAGGCAAGGTAGACGAGCGAGATCTATATCGACCTGAGCACATGTGGAGGACACAGCACACAGACACGAGCGCAACAGCAACACGAAGTCGTAGCAAAGTCGCAAGCAACACACGCACCATGACAAACCCCCAAACCACCATAGACACAAGAACACCCCGTACCTTGAAAGGAGTAGCCATATATGGCCTCAACATAAATCCAACTAGCAGCATCTCAGCCGTAGAAAGGGCACCAACACCCCCATCCCCAGAGTAATATATAAGAGAGAAAAAGGATTCTAATTTTTTATTTCCATGGCTCGCTGAGCGTAAGAATACACACAGGGCAGTTTTCCCCCCTCCCTTATCGCCAAGAGGGCAAAAAAAAAGGGAAGAAAAAGCTGCTGTAGTTTGTCGTTTTGTTTTGATTTTTTGACCGACCCAGAAGAAGAGAGAGTCGGAGCGGTTGGATAATGAACATGTTTGCATACACCCATCTCAACAGCTCTTTGTCCACATCGACCTTCTTCTGAGCGAGTTCCCCCCATCTGGGCATTGCTTCGTCGAGACGTCTAGTTCATTTCGTTCGGGGGGCCAATTTCGTGGGAGACGATTGCGTTTATTTCAGCTTGGACCACAGCTTCGGGGCGGCGCATGCGGTGGCGCAGTGAGCGAGGTGGAAGACTAAAACAGCAAATGGAAACCTCGTCAGCAACAAAGATATACAGAGCCCCTCCCTTGAGCATCACGGTGACAACAAGAGAGGGGGGGATTCGAATGGAAGGGGGGTTGGAAACATACACTCCTCGACGCAGTCCTCCTTGGCCTCGCCCTCGCTCTCCTGCTGGTGAACCCGCTCAACACACTCGTCAAAGTGGTGCTTAGCAGGCGAGCACTGGGGAGAGTTCTTGCACTCTATCAAAACACCTCAAAGTCAGCATAACACCAACAACCATCTTCTCCCAAACAAACATAAAGAAGAAGCCATTTCACATGAGTTGCCTCTTTGCGCGCGAAAAAGCAGAAATGCCTCGCGCAGGCAGCACAGCGGGAACGTACAAGTCTAATTGCGCAAGCAAAAAGAACGGGGGGAGGGGACGAAACACAAAGGTGAAGAAAATGACGAACCTTCCTCGAGCTCCTCCTTGGGGTCCTTGATCTCATCCTCGTCCTCCTCCTCTTCTTCTTCCTCCTCTTCCTCTTCGGGCTCCTCTTCCGCAGCGGGCTCCTCCTCCTTGGGCTCGTCCTTCTTCTCCTCTACCTGGGCCTCGGGAGCTTCCTAGAAACACAAATCAGAAAGATCAGCTCCAACTCATCCACATCAAAAGAATAAAAGCCATCAAGCAACAAACAGCGCAACGAAAAACCTCCAAAACCACACCACACCCGCACAAAAGAGGCCAAACCCCCAAAGTCCCATCTCATCCTCCCCCCCAAAACCACACTTTCCTGCACAGCTGCCCAAAGCTGACCCTCCCCTCTACCCTCTCCAATATTTTGCGCTTCCCCCCTTCGATAATCACACAAAGTTCACCAAAGTTGAAAAACGCATCCCACCTACCTGCGGTTCCTCAGCCGGAGCCTCGGCCTCCACAACACCCCACGGCGTCACCGCCTCAACAATCTCGGAGAAGGCGTCCCAGATACCCATTGTCGCAAGTTTCTGTTCGAGAGACTTAAACTCGTCGTCGTGCTGCGTTTTTTGCGTGGTTGGAACCGTTAACCCGGGGGGAGAGACGTGGTGGTTGATGAGCAAGATTCGGATTCGGGTTATAAAGTGGGCAAGCTTTCGGCCAAACTCGCGCGGGAAAAGAAAACTGACGGGCAATTGAGGCATTTTGATTGGCCCGGCGCATCCAGTGCCTGGCAAGGCCAAAAAAACGCACACGGTCATAGAGCAAAGAGAAGGTCACGGGACTTGTCACATTACCGTCCGTCTTTGTCAGCCAGCCAGCCAAAGTGACGATTACTGCATCACTGCCATGTCCCTACTAGCGGCTGGCGGCAGCCCAGGCTATTGGCAGCAGCTGGGGTTGCCCGTTTTGGCGGCCTGGGGGGGCGCTTCGAGATCTCCGATTCAGCGGGACGGGCGCTGTATCACCCCCTTACAGCACCTCCGCCGCCAGAACAACACATGACAAAGGCCATCTCGATCGATGACGCTGTGCGCAGAGCAAAAACGTGGAGATGCAACGGGCCATGACACAAGAGCACAGCACCACGAGGTGGCACAACTGGGCGGCATGCCGCAACAAGTGAATCCCATGAAAACACAAAAACTGGCATTGATCAAACCAGGGCCCCTCCAACAAAAGCAATATATCGCAGGGCCTGGCGGGCTCTAACTTATCATTATAAGATAAACCCCCTTACCCATGTGTAGCAAATCCCAATGGTTCGTGTATGATATACTAATAGTCCTGGTTCTTCCGGCGCCATCCAAATCCACGCAATAGCAACACATTACGGCGACTAGAGCCGAAGAAGCTGTCAATAAAAAGAGTCTGGTCCCTGTTCATAGAGAAGCAAGCGCAAAATCATAGCAGAAATTGGTTCGTAGTCTCATGAATCGTTTCAACCAGGCTTCGCCGCGGAGCACTCATTATGACGCCTACTCGTCTGCGGCGCCTCGGTCAACCTCGTTCCGGATGTGGTCCTCCAGGCGGTTGCTGAGCTGCTGCGCTTGCGCCTCGTCGTAGTTTGGCGGCGGCTCGTTGGGGGCGCGGCGGCTAGAGGAACTGTCGGATCGGTTGGGCCCCGGTACGGCCAGTTGGCTCGATGCCGGCTGCTGCTGTCGGTCTCCCTGGGCCTCGTACGCGGGCAGGGGCTCGTCGGGGACTTCGGCGCTGGCGCCAAGCTCCCTGCGCATCTCTTGGTACTGGAACAGGCGTTCTCGCAGGCCAATGTACGTCTCATGGAACTCCGTCATGCCGCCGTCCGAGAAGGTGAGCTTGACCTCGACGCGGGGTATTTCCGGCGGGATGCCGCCGCCCGACACGGGGATGCAGTCTGATTTCCACATCCATCCCCACCACATGGACGACGAGGTGGTCGAGTCCTGGAACTTTAGAATGGGCGCGCTGAAGGACTCAAACTTTGGCTCCTGGGTCGGCTTTGCCGGGAGGTAGATGATCTGCCGGGCATGTCAGTCTCGCAATGATCAGGGCCATACGGGGGACTGTTTCTGTAAGGCTCAACCAACCCGCTTGTTGGTCAGGAAGAGAGCTCCCTTGTCACTCTTGCGATGGAACGGGACGCAGCGAGCTTTGAGCTCTGAGGGGACGGACAGTTCGCAGGATATGCGCCCATCGAGCTTCCACAGGATCCGCTCGTTGCTAAGCTTCACGAATCCGCCCTGGTTGAGCATTACCCAACTATCGGCATTGTCAGGATCGATCGGCCGCCGGGGAGGAGGCGCGCTCGGGGCGCTTGAGATGAGGTAGTCATGAGGATTGTTCATCGTGGGGCTGGGCCCAGGCACATGGTTCCATGAACCTCGGGGCTGGGTAGCGGGGAAGAAGCCGTGGCCAGACCAACTTTTCTGGCAAGGCGAGCAAGGCAAGACGACGCCGGGATAGACGAGGCGGGGGGAGAGGAGAGAGGCAATAGACGGGTTATATCAGGTATGGAAGATGCTCAGTAGGAAGAGCCGAGGTGGTGGAAGACGAGACTGGCGAGCTCCTTCGTATGAAGAGAGGACCAGATGGGAGAGGAAGAGGATAAGAGGAAAGGAGGACGAGGACGGGGAGCGAGGAGAGAGAAGGAGGAGTTAAATAGTTTTGGAGGAGAGAGAGAGCGAGAGAGAAAGAGAGAGAAGAGGCAAGGCGACGTGAAGCCGCGCGCACCCAGCTGCAGTGATTGGGAGGCCCCGACACAAGGACGACAAGGAAAGGGGACAGTGAACGAGCGATGCGGCAGGATGGGGAAATACCAGGGACAGGAAGGAGAGGAAAGAGACGGGACGACGGCGACTCGCGAAGGAGGCTTACTTTATTGACATTGTACAGTATTATGATTATTTTTTGGCCCTGCCGGCTGTGACTTCTCTCTTCTCGCGGCCTCTGACAAGGGTTCTCGAGCAAACCCTAGCTCCTCTTCCGGATCGCTGGGCTAAGCAGCAGCAGCAGGCCTCGAGGGACGGTCCACGTTACAGGCACGGCGTGCAGCAGCGGTGCAGCCGGTGTGATTTCTGAGTCTGGTCTGCCTGGCTGGCTGTCTTGTTTGTCGCGCGGGCTAGCAGGAGATCTCGCAAGCGTCGTCGCCAGACCCTGCAAAGCCTTTTTTTGCCCGGGGCCTTGTCGCCTGTTGCGAGGGTGAGGGTGGTGGGGCCTGCGCAGGACGCCTCAAGGTTGGGCGGCCCAAACGAGGACCAAAAAGAGGAGACAAACGGTGCAGGATATCAAACAGAACAAGAAAATGATGGTGCTTGAATAAGGAAAAAAAGAGTGGCTGGGGGTGTGGGCGTTGCAGACGCAGATTGTGACAATAGAACCGGCAGAGGTGGTATGTAATAGTAGAGGCAGAGAGACGCGGCAGCTCAGCCAAGGAGGAGTGAGGAGAAAGAGGGCAAAGAGGGGGGTGGGGGAGGCGAGACGCCGCACTGTGCAAAGTATCTACCTGCGCTGCACCGCACTGCAGTTGACAGTTGGAGAGGCTGCACGAGTACTCGTAATAGTACGTAAGGTACCTACTAATAAGGTGAGGTGAGGTGATCTATCAGGCGGCATGCCGGAGGACGGGCGTATCGTACCTAGTAGGCCCTACGTATGTAACCCACAGCGACATTGCTGATTTGGGGGCTCTTGCGTAACGAGCAGTCAAGCCCGAATCCATGTCGTCAGGATAAGACGCTTGTAGCAGCTTCTACTATGTACGGCCCTTGAGCCGCCTGGGTGTCGATTTGACTTGGGAGGCAGGCCGGCGCAGGTCGATGGATGCTGGCATGGAGACCAGGCTCCGGCCTCTCCACCGACTGACGATGCGGCACGGCCAGCTCCTGGGCGGGTTTGCTCGAGCACTAGCACCAAAGGGTCGTCAGCAGCAGTCTTAGTGCCGTCGTTGTGTTTGCTGTCGTCGTCCGGTCCCTCGGAGGTGCGCGTCGGGGGTTTCGCGGTTCACACAGGGGCATCACCAACTTACCCAATGACTTACACCACGCAGACTGCCAGTCCTCTGTCCAGTCGAGGGCAGAGACAAGGACTACACGTCCCGAGGCCGCACCCATCACTGCCTTACCCAGCTTCAAAGAGCTCAAAGAATCTTCAAGATGCCTTGGCTGAATGGGGCCCCCATTAACTCGACTCATGACCGCCGAGCGCAAGAGGGCCATCCATCAAGCTGGCAGATGCCACGCCCTGCTGCAGGTCGCCTGTCGCAAACAACGGGGGATTCGAGTGGTGCCGCCCATGCTAACGCAGGTGCAGGTACAGGTACAGACACAGGTACGGGCACGGGCACAGGCACGGAGAGCCCATACCGCCTCCACTTGGCAGCGTCGGGTTCCATGGAGTCTCCAATATGTACCTGGACTTGGAACTAATGGCGGCTGAGAAGGGGTGCGAGCCGGCCGTGAGCCGTGGTGCCCTGGCGATGCCTTCCCTGGACACGGATCCGCTGCTTCCATGTGGATAAAGACTCTCTTCCTACCTCCATGTGCATGTCTCGACCTTTGTTTGCCCATTTGCTTCCATCATATGATGAAGCCACTGTTTGTTAGTGATGCATTATGCGGGCGAAGCAATCCAATCGATACCGAAACCTCTACTGCCCAATAAGAGGACTATGCAGTATCTGCTGCCGTCGCGAGCATAAACGGTTGTGGTGGTCCAGGCACGCTCAATCTGGCGATAAGATGATGCGACGGCAGGCGAGTGGCGTGTGAATAATGACAGGTGCCAGGTAGGTACGAGCACTGCAGCAACTCCCACGACATCTGCTGCCCATGGCTGCATGTGCTCTCTTTGCAACTCGGCCAGGCGCGGCCCATCTTTCCTTGGAAACAACGGCTCAATATTCGAGTCGTACAGGAAGCTATGGGGCATAAGTGACAGGGTATCACTTGGTGGATTCAAATGGAGCAAGGCTGGTCGTCTCTCGCCTTTCAGGGTTGCCGGCATCGACAGTACATACCTGAGGCACCACCTCACCTCACCTTGCCTGCTTTGACCCCCCCCCCCCGCTGGCGAGGATAGACAAGAAAGAGACCAGCTCCCCGAGACACCGCGTCTGATCGAAACCAATCCGGAGAAATCAAAAGCACGATACACGCACCTGGCAACGCTAAGAAGCACGCAGCCCCATGCGGAATGCCACTTGCTGAAAGAGAGACGTGCTGGGGATACTAGTGATGCTCAAGCTTCTGTATCAAGCATAGCACTGACAGCTCAGACTTGGTAAATGTGCGAGCAACTGCATATGGTCAGCTCCAAGCTCCATTCTTCGGCTTCCAGCTCCAGCGCCCGAGCCCGGATTGTAGGCCCTGGCTCCTTGCTAACCTGCTAGTAGACCTCGTACCTTGGAGACAACTAGCGCCTGCAGGACAGCCACGCTTCTGCTCCCGGCTTCGATAGGCCAGGGCCGGCCCCATAACAAGTAGCCTGGGGCTGTTGATCAGTCGATATGCTTGTCTAACCTTAAATCACCACCTCAGGCCTTCCATCCATCAGGATGCGTCAGAAACCCGGTTGTCGGGCGTCTCTCTTGACCGGTCAAGCCAATTCGGCCGCCCTGAACCTCCGGGCAGGGTCCTTTTCAGCCCCCTCGGCCCCCTTC
Organism: Trichoderma gracile; assembly: GCA_020002365.1. Lineage (NCBI taxonomy): Eukaryota > Fungi > Ascomycota > Sordariomycetes > Hypocreales > Hypocreaceae > Trichoderma > Trichoderma gracile. Next base: position 2,378,694 of record JAINEY010000006.1, read on the forward strand.
CCTGTCTCGACTCGCCTCAGGCACGCAATCCCGTTCAAGGGACGGCGCCTTGCACGTCAGAGTGGCCTGAGGTCCGGCGCCTCCACGAGGCAGAGCCTGCATCATCTGGCTTGACGCGCGCCAGCCAAGTCTGGAGAACTGCACGGAAGCTAATGAGCGAACACATACACCTTGTGCAGCCCTCGATACAAGGGATTCCTGTACATATTGTCAGTGACGATTGGCTGACCTGCTGGATGTGTGAGGAGCCATCGCGTGGCCAATGGCGACTGGTCCTGGTGCGCAAACCCTACCCCTCGGAGTTGTGTCCAGCTTACCCCGTATGTGCTCCTTGCATAGCCTAGAGCCTTTTCATTGTACGTTGTCTCTGTGATGTTCGAATCGGGATTTTACCTTGGACGATGGCAATTACTCCGAACGGTTAGTCGACTCCTCAGGGGAGAAGGGGGAAAAGAGGAGAGAAGAAGGGGGTGTGGTTGCAACAGTCTGGGGCAATTACCACAAATGGCCAGGTTTTACGGAGCAGAACCGCTTGACAGGTCGGATGTCCCAGTTCGTGGTGATTGGCTCAAACCTCAACGCGAGCGTGAACGTACCTATGCATGGTCCAAGTCATATCGAAATACATACTCGTACCTGGATCGAAAGCAAGAGGCAACAGTGACTGTCCGTGGGCCTTACGTGGCCTTGCCAGTAAGTGCATAGAACAGGTGATGGTTGGAGCATATGATGAGTCTCGCCTTGCTTTCGATGTGCGGATGCGGTTCAGGCGTGGACCTCCGCGAAGAGCGAACTGCATGAGGTAGGAATTGCCAAGTGAGCAGCAGCTGCAGGCGTCATGGAGTTCGTCCTCATGGCCAGGCGTCGAGATAAGAATAGCAACAACGGAAGCACTGGGTGGACGCGAGATGCGAACTCATCCATTGTACATATACGGAGTCTTTCACTCAGTCGAAAGCCAGAAATCCTGATTTGAACTGCACTGCAGCCCTCGTTGCCCTGGCTAGCTGGCAAAGGGGTAGCACAGCTCCATGCAATTCCGCAGAATTGCTACGAGATGCTGTGCATGGCCTGGCCCGCGTTACAGTCAACTACTGGCTGTGTTGCCCCGCGCGTAACAGGCGAGGCGTGCATGGAAAACCAGCCAATTCACGACCTGGATCCCGGTAAGAAGTGGGTGACGTACTATAAGAAGTTGTAGTCAAGATTGGAAGGCTTTCAATCGCGGCCGACGAAATGTGTCCGGCGCAGCAAACGCCGACGTTCTGTGGCTTGTTCTCACAATGCACCTTTGCATGTCGACCCGGGTGCGTTGGCTCGAAGCACGAAGTACGAGTAGAAAAGAGGGAAAAGGGACCGGGGTCAGGGGACGACAACAAATCGATGGCACACACCACCACCGAATCGGTCATCGATCTAGCCACGCAGCCTTGGGGGGTGGTGGGGAAGGCAAAAGCCGTAATGGTGTTGCGAGAACTGCTGAGCATTGACGAACAGCAGCAGCAGCAGCAGCACCTCACTTTGCCCTATGCGGACGGGCAGCTGAAAAGAAGATTCATTATTCTTCCCGCTGGGGCGATTTGGCCTGGCAACATACCCAGTCGCTTGTTGCATCTCAGCCGACTTCTTCTCCCTGCGCAGAGCGTCTCGAGCTTGGCGAGTTGCCGGTGCAAGATGATGCCACGACGGGGCCCTAACTTGGCTGGATCTGCGGTTACGTCGAGGGTAACGAGGCCAGCCGCAGAGATGCTAATAAGAGGGCAAAGGTCAAGGTTTCCGGGGTGGTAGCGGCTGCATGGGTACGAGCATGTCCTCCATACATGTCCATCGAATAAGCGAGGGTCTCCAGCAGCCTGCCATCCGGTGACGCTGGATTTCATTTGCTGTTCCATGTTTTCCTGCTTTTCTCGGCTCCTTCTTTGCCATTGTGGCAAGCTGTGATTCGCATGAGGCCCACCCTGGTCGCATCTGACAAGTTCAGCACTCAAGTCATTCCCTTGTCTCTTCTGTAAAGTTGTGCTTTCGTCCCTTTGGCGCAGGACGGAGGCGCTCCGACTGGCCCACGACCGGACCAAACGGCAGGCGACACACTCATACTCATACATGAAGGACTTGATGCTCGCCCTCGTATATATGGTTGCAACATCGATCGAGATGTCAGATATTCGATAGTCTGACTTGACACCTCACACATGTGCAGTGTGTCGTACTGGCGATTGTCCAACCGACTGCCGGCTTGTCGCGGCATCAGCATCACCACCACCACGCACAATGTGCGAGTCGACCGCCCGCACGACGGGTTTCACAAGATTCAGCCCTCAGCCCGCCACCACCTCCGCGTACATGCTGCTAGCTCACCGGTCACAATAGGGCGCCCTCTGCCCGTCACCAGCAGTGTTTGCCTGCTGTTTTGGCCTCAGCCGACCCTCCTCTACCCCATGTCCTGGCCTCGATTGCTGGACGCTGGCTTGGAAGCGAAGCGCGACGCTGTGCTGCAACGAATGAGGGAGGCGCTTGCGTTCAGCCTTCATTATGCATGTCCAAAGGCCTTCCTTCATATGATTCTCGTATTGTCATGTCCCCGGATGCCCCTTGCGTTCTTTGTTATCGTCTGTCGCTGCTGGCTCCGTTCTCGCCCGCTGTTCGCTTCACCCAACGAGGAAATGCACGATCCTGCCTGTGATTAGCGCCTCCCGCTTCGATTCAGGACAGTTGTTGCGAGAAAGCTCCTTGCCAGGGGTGAAGATACCCGGAACAGGTCCTACGTAGTACCGATAACTCTGATGACAACCTCTGGCGACAGGTCGTCGCTGGGACTCCTGGACTGCTGATCAGCAAGCCCCGGCGCATGCTTGTACGATGCGTATGAATTGTATGAGCCCCACGAGCGAGGACTCTTCCATCCCACGTCCAGGCATTCAGGCACAAAAGCTCTGGCACGATACTGCACGTACGGGCGATGGGACCCCCGTTGAAGCATCATTCGCAGGGCCGATTGCCCGGCACTCCACGACTGCTGAGTCCAAGCCTATGGAAACCCCGTCTCCCACCGAGTTCTGCCGGAGGGAAAACGATAGATACCATACATATATGGACCACTGTTGCATGCTGACCCTTGCTGGCTGGAGCTTGCAGCAGTAGGCCGTATGGGATGGTACAGAGGCTGATTGGACGGACCAAGCTCTTACGGAGGCTCCCGTTTTTTTGACGGCCAGGGAACAAGGAGGTGCCCCGCCCTGTTGGACGTGCCAGTATCAGGATATCTTGCTGGGAGTTTCTTGGTCTCTTCTGGTCTTCTCTTCCGGCTTCGATGAGTGTCGTTGTGCTCGGTTATTCTGCAGGCACTGTAGACTCCGGAAGCCGGGGTACAAGTGCAATGGCAGAGGCCTGCGCGTCTCCAGAAGCCTGGAAAGTCTGTGAAAGCCTGGCAGACGCCGGGTTGTCTCAGCCATGGCACCATATGCCTTGAATGTGCCGATGGCTGGCTGTTGTGCACCGTCACTGGGCTTGAGCGCGAGTCCGCGTTGCAGTCTGGATACAAGATGATGAGCCGTCACCTTCTCGCACAGTCGTGGGCGCTGGAGTACCTACTGTCTTCATGCAACGCGACACACGAGTGCCTGGCCTATCCACCGCTCCAACGGATCAACAAGTGACGCATCTCCATCGGCACATGCGTGTGGTTGAGCCCGTTTCGCGTCCAATGTGGCAGATGTCGGCATTGCCCTGGACTTTCGAGTGACGCTGCGTCTCGCAGCAAGGTTATAATCTCTCAGGATGTGCAAAAGACTTGGAGGATTGCGTGCGAAGTTGGTATTATGCCAGCCTCAGGGTCCAGTCAAGGTTGGAAGTGAAGGTACATGTGAGACAGTCCTCTCACTGTGCCGTTACGGTGGACTGAGCTAAGGTAAGGTAGTCGCTCCTCCGCGCCTCTGGCAGCTGCCACAGCCGCGGCTTCTACTTCCGGCTCCTTCCACCTGCTCCTCCCAGTTCCTTCCACCTAAGGTACTAATTGCTTCTTGATTTGGCTTCTGCACCCGGTTGTTCCTGCTTGCTTCGGTCTACCTTGCCCGCCACAAAACCTCCGCCTGAGGCATCATCCAGGCATCATCCATCATCCAGCCCTCAGGCTTGAATCCTCCAACTGCACGCCCTGGTCCTGTGGCGACTCGGTCAAGGCCTCACTTCACTTGTACCTGTAACCTGACTCCAGCCTCGACTCAACTGTCCGGTTCCCACTTGTCCTTTGCCATCATCGGCCTTCACAGAGCCAATCCACCGTGGGACCTGCCTTGCCTTGCCTTGCCTTGCCTTGCCTTGCCTCGCCTGTGCCTTGCTTCTGCCTTGGCCGCACTCACCGACTTCTCCTGGCCCCGTCCAAGGTGCTGTCTTCGTGCATCAGCCGTCCAATTGCTCGGCTGATTCAGTTCGACTGCAGCAAGACAGACTGACACGGACACGGACACGACAACGACACGACACGACGCAGGAAGCCGGCCGCAGGAGGACTCGCTCACCAAGCATCAAGCGGCAGGGAAACCTCCCGAGCAATACTCCGTAAACGGACCACGGCGCTGCATTATCCCCGACAGCAGCAGTGGCGGTAGGAAATTCCCCGTCGGTCCATCGGCCGGCGCTTTGTTTCTGATACTGCTAGCCAAGGTGTAGCTTACCAGTTGCATCCGCAGCTTGGGTGTCACATGCCAGCTTTTGGTGAGAAAGATCATCCCTTGATAGAACAATACCTATCAAGGATACAATACCGGCATCACAGCACGCCATGGCCCAGTCATCGCCACTGTCCAGCAGCATCATTGCGCAACTCGAAAAGTACTCGGCATGTGACATCTCGGACGCCCTGCTCAAGCTCAAGGTCCCCGGCGCAGGCTACGTTGCCGACCTGGTGGCATACAGCCCGCACCAAGCGAGCCAGGCGGCCGCATCATCACAGCCAGTCACTGTCGCTCCTGTCTCCACGGTCTTGTTTGTCCCCAAGGGGGGGCAGCAGCCCGCTGGCGGTAGCGAGGGCGGTGGCGGCCTTCCCGCGCAGAACATCCCCAAGGATGTCCATTGGGCTGACTTGGCCGAGCCGGGCACCTTTGCCGTGCTGAAGCAGCCGGAGGGCCAGACAAACGCCGTGTGCGGTGGCATCATGGCCCTGAGGATGAAGATTCGTCAGGTAGCAGGCATCATTGTCGCCGGGAGAGTGAGAGACCTAGATGAGTTGAGAAGCACCAATCTGACTGTAAGAGACCTTTCCCCCTTTGCCACCACCCGCTACAGTATGACAGCGGCACACCCCTTATTCCCCTCCTCGGCACCCTCACTCGTGACACCCTCCCCTCCCCCCTCTTCTCTACCCCTTGGACACGCTCTTCTATACAAGGCCTAAGCTTTGCAGATCTGGGGCTACGGCACCTCCACCGTAGGAGCGGGCGGCGGCAGCGTGCCCTGGGCGACCCAGGTGCCGGTCCAGGTCAACGGCGTCGAGATTATCCCCGGCGACGTTGCCTTTAGCGACCCGGCCAACGGCGTCGTGATTATCCCCCGAGACAAGCTCGACGAGGTGTTGGACTTGCTGCCTGGCCTCGTTGCCGCAGACATCAAAGTCAAGGAAGACGTTGCTAGAGGCATGCCTGTTTATGACGCGTTTCAACTGCATCGGGGAGCGTAGATATGGAATATGTTTGGTGAGTCTGCCTGGATACGCTTGGGCATATCCTAGAGTTGCTCTTCCACCTAAGGTATCTTGAAATAAGATGGTCACCATCTACCATCACCTCATGATTACAAGTTTCTGCCATCTACCTGTCACCGGAGATCAAGAACGAGTTTCGAGGAAGCAAAAGACTCAACAAGAGCGCTCACAGAAAAGAGAGGATGCGAAAAATGCCGTCAATACCTATAGATGAATGGTAGCCCGCAGGCCATAGTCGTGTCATTAATTCATGAACATGCAATCATACAGAAGAATCCAATGCCCCCTCTTCCACCCCCAAATGTTTGGACGAAATAGAAAGACAAAAGAAAAAAGAAAAACACGGGGGAGGAAAAAAAAAAACGACATGGTTTGAACGAAGAACAAAAGGCAAAAAACACACACACACCCTTGCCACTACTACCCAACCTTTTTTCGTCGTCTCCTGTGTCAACTACCTAAGATAGGTAGGCTTGTGCTGCCCAGGGTTGAGATGGAAGAAAGGGGGGTTGAGTCAGTGAGACGCCAGCACACAAAGAGAAAAGGAAAAGAAATTGTAAGGAAAATAGTGGATGTGAGACAGAAGGAAATACAACACCCTCCGCACTCTTCGGGTGTCAATACTCCCTTGCTTCGCGTCCTTGAAAGTGGCTTCTCGTCTTCTGTCCTCAACGGTACTGTGTGTCTTCCCGTTTTCATGATGATTTCGTCTATCTTGTTTTTTCTTTTCTTTTCTTAGAGTCACTGCCCTCTGCTCTTCGGAAGTGACTTCCTTCGAGATGCTTCTTTCGTTGTCCATTGTCAGTATATCGACAGAGCCACATATATCCCATGCAATGCAAATGCAACTCGGGCGTCCATTTCCCGATCCGTGACGCCAGGCCGCACATACACGTAGATTCTATGCATGGATAGGTGTACGCGTGTTTGCGGTGTGTGGTGCTGTCCGCGTCGTGCATTATATCGACGTGTGTGAGGTGGCCGAAATCAGCCCATTGTGCTGTTGTGGTTGCTTGTCGAAACTAGCGGTGTCTCTTCTCCCCCTTTTGTCATTCTTCATACCTTGTTTGGTCTTCCCCTTGCCCTTGACCCGTGAGTCGTGTCATAGCCAACCGTCCGTCGGGGGCGGCTGCGTCTTCTTCGAGTTAAAGTCGAGCTTGGGCATGTCCAACTTGGGCGCATCCTCCACCTTCTTCCGCGGCGAGCCGGGCTTCACGGGCGACGTCCTCGCATCGGCGGGCGGCCCGTACCTCACGTCCTTGACATCCCATCCGTCCTCTGCGGCCGCGGCCACCCAGGTCCTCAGGCCGGTGTGGACGCTGCCGTAGAACTTCTCCTTGCACAGGCGCAGGCTACCGCCCATACACCGCTCCCAGCCCGAGATGCGAAGCTCGGCCCGCAGACGGTTCCTCTCGTCGAGCGTCAGGGTGCAGGCCAGGATGGCATTCATCAGGTCGAGGTGAGACGCCAGGTAATTGGTCGCGTCCCACTCCACGCCGCCCACATAAGGGGCAGCGGGCACCGGGGCCCTCTCGTGGGGGAAGTGGCGGCGCATGTATGCATACTGCTCGTCGTCGTCGCCGTTGGTCAGACGGGCCATGCCTGCGTCGCCTGAGCCGTCCGGGTCGGCCGTCAGCGCCACCACGTTGAGGTGATGGAGAAAGATCCAGAAAACTTCCTTTGTCACGTTGACCACCTCCTTGCACCACACGCGGTATGGCCGCTCCTGTCGCATCTCTAGCACGAATGGAAGCGGCCGCGCCGACTCCTCCGGCTCCGGGTCTCTCAGGTGCCTTAGGACGCTCCTAGCCCTGATGACGCGCTCTGCGGACGACGCGGACTCGATGTATGTGAAGAGGACCGACGTGACAATGTTTCGTGTGGTGAACTCGCTGGGGCCCTTCTTCTCAGGGTCAAAGAGTAGGTGTAACAGCTTTGGGAAGAGGTCGGCCTGGACCGAGTGGAGGTACTCCATTGCTTTTGCCGTGGTGGACAGGGCCTTGAGGCACAGAAGGTTCTCATGGAGGAGGGCATCTTCGTGTTCCTCTCTGTTGATATCTGCAGTTAGACGCGAAAAGCCCTAGAGGAAGGGGAGACAAGGAAAAGAGAAAGAAAAAAGAGAAAGCTACTGCGGCGTACCTCCATTCAACCTCCATGATGCGCTTCAGCAGCCCGACAATCTCCCTCATACCGCCGTGCTGGATGAACTCTTCGATCCAGGCAACGGTCTCGTTCCGCAGCAACAGCCTCAGCTTGTGAAGCTTGCCCACCTCGACCTGCTGCGGCTGGCGCACCTTTCTAAGGTACGCAACGAAGTCGGCCGGCCCCTGCTGCATCTTAATCTTGGACAGCAGCGTGCTCCCTGCGGACGAGTTGCCGCTCGAGATGGGCCGATCGCTGGTCACGCTGTCGGAGGACTTGTTCCTGAAGTGCCGGCCCAGCGTGCTCTCGCCCTTTGTCGACTTTTTCGACGAGGAGCGCTCCTTGTCCTTTTTCGCGCGCGAGAACGTGAAACTTCGGCCGCGCGTCCGCTTCGGCTTTTCCTCTTCGGCATCGGAGACGACGGCGGAGGCGGACGTGGCGGCGGATGAGGAGGGCACGGCAGCAGCAGTGGCAGCACTTGCATTTGCACCAGCACCAGCGCCAGCGCCGTTGATGCTGCTGCTGACGCTGGTTCGAGGGCGATCGGTCTTGCGCTCCAGCTTGGCGGCGCGCATCTCGGCCCAGTCCTGTCGAATGAACTCCATCTTGATGGTCTCGCTCAGATTCCGCATCTTGTAGCGCTGGTTCTCGGGGATGTTGCGGCGGTCCAGGAGCGCCTCGAGCTGCTTGTTAATCTCCTTGAGGTCAAGGACGTGCGGCGCTGTGGGCGAGCCGCCGCGGGGAGTCGACGTCTCCGACTTGGAGCGGCCGTGGCCGAAGCTCGCGAATGCGCCAAAGACCTTGCCTCGTTCGCGGATGGACTTGCCCTTTGACGATGCCGACTTGGAGCCGCTAGGCGATTCCGACTTGAGGGAAGACTTCTTAATGTCTTGCTGCGAACGTGTCGGATACATGAAGGTACGTGGGCGTTCCCTGGTGACGGAGCGCCTCTCGGAGGAGTCTCTTGGATCTCTTTGGTCTCTCGGATCCCTTTGGTCCCTTGGATCCCTGTAATCTCTGTGGCCTCTGGAATCCCTCGAGTCTCTAGAGTCCCTGTCCCTGTGCTCCCTGTGATCCCTATGCCCCCCATGTTCCCTGTGCTCCCTGTGACTTCTAGTCGGACTGGGCGGCCCCAGAGAATTGGTGGAGTCATTGCTGGGAAACTGAGCGTACGCGGGCAGCGTGGCGCTGTGAGGGGGCTCGTCCGGCGTTCTGTTTTCCTTATCCTTGCCCGACTGTATTCCCTCGTCGTCCGTCACCAGCTTGTGTAGGCTCTTAATCGTCTTGGGTCGGCCGAGCAGGTTGGTCAGGTTGGCGCCCGACTTGGCCTTCTTGGGGCTCTTGGTGGGCGACGGGTCGCGCGACTTGGTCATGCTGAGGAAGAGGCTCTTCTTGGTGGGAGAGTCTGCGCCGGAGCGGGCGGAGGCGGCGGGCTGCTCGGGGTCTGGTCGGCGTTCGTCTCGCGACTTGCGGGAAGAGGCTCGCGGCGCCGGCTCCTGGCGGTTGTGCTGCAGCTCGCCGAGGGCGGCTGGGCTGTTCCTGGCGAAGTTGCCGGCGGGCATGACGTTTGTGAACTGAGCCTCCAGGGGCGAGGCTTGCAGGGCGTCGTTGGCGGACTGCTCGCGGCGGTGGATGAACTTTAGGACGGACGGCTTCGGTCGGTGCCGTGGAGGGCTGAAGTTGGGCGAGGGATTGTAGAAGCCATTGCTCGAGGCCATGGCACTCGGCTCGAATTGCGTCGAGCAGACCCGGGTCCCTGATTGCCTGTCCTGTCTGATGACCTGCTTCCCTCGTGCCCCCTTTGTTCTCTCGGCGTGGGTATGCGCGTGTGTCTCGGCTCCGGGTCGCACAGCGTGGTGCTATTTTGCGAACGTTTGCCCTGTAGCACAGACAACAACAAGACAGGACTTCGGACTGTCTCGGACGGGGAGAGGGGGTTGAAGGACGCGGTGGAACGGACACAAGAAAGAATTGCCGGTTAATCTGGAAACGCGCAAGAGAACGCAAGGTATGAGGTAGGTAGGATGAAGAGAGAAAAACAGGTGAAAGGGGAGAGAAGAGGGGGGGACCCTTGACAGCTCCAAAGGGATCTGGGGGGGAGTTTAGATGACGAAGAAGAGTGAAGGCTGGTAATGACGGGGGTTGAGGGGGGGCGAGAGCTGTGACGGTATGTATGTAACTAATGCAGCTGAAGAAGTCAAGCAGAGAAGAAGCAACGGAAGAAGCGCGCCGAAAGGGGAGGTGGGATGGATGGATGCCTCTGCGTACGGTAAGATAGCCTACATGCAGCTTAACGAGAGGCGGCGCGGCATTGCAGAAGTGCGGGATGGATGTGCAGATGACGGATGGATGGATAGATGGAGGCTGGATGGATTCGAGGGCAGGGAAGGCCGAGCCTGTGCGGTGCCTGTTCCTTGCTCCTGTTGGTGTGACGACGCTTCTGCTTTCCTGGTGGCTTGTCTCTTTGTCTCTCTCCCAACTCGTACGCGGTGAAATGCGCCTACATGGCCTTGTTTTGCCAGATGATATCAACGCGGACAAAGGAGGCGAGGCGAGGCGACAATGCAGGAGGATGGATGGGTTGATTGTATGCAGATGCAGCAGCAGCAGCAGCAGCAGCAGCACAAGTATGTATGGATGGATCAATTGCGTCAAGGCGTCAAGTGGAGATGCTTCCCTTTCCCTCTGCCTCTCGTTCGTTCGTTTATAGGGGAGCGCTGCTGAGCAGAGGCGCGCGGATTATTTTTCGAGGGGGATCTCGGTGGTTGCCGGGGCGACGGGGTTCTTTTAGTGGCTAGAGCATGCAGGTCGTTTGACGCCAGGGCCCGGGCTAAGTGTACCTGTACTGGCGGTGCCTGGAAGCAGAAGAGGGAGTTGGTTTTGTTTCTTTGGTCGGATTAAGGTATTGAATGGTGATGATGCCTCGTTTGTTGAATTGATTGAGAGTTTTACGCGTGGAAGTGGAAGATTGTATGTGCCGTTCAGGGCAGGAGCCGTTGCTGTCATAAGGCAAGAGGGTTCGGGCGCTCCGAGCGGTACTGGTACTACTGGTACTGGTACCTGTACAACTACCTGTACCTTTTACCTGTCTTTGGCCGCGTGGCAGCCAAGAGGTGAGACATGCAGTGCCAGCAGGAATTGCCGGGCTTTCTGGGGAAGCAGCGAAGAAAGAAAAGACAACGAGGAAATACAGGATTAGAGTGTTTGGAATGAGTAGCTTTTTTTTTCTCTTAGTCTGTGTATCGTGGAACATACATCCAGCCGTCGTCATTGTTTGCTTGATTGACTGACATGTGCTGATAAGGTAGACCATTGATGCGGTGTGTTGGACGTACATGTACAAGTACCTTACTTCGGCGTCAGTCGCCCTACCGCTTGTTTGTTGCTGTAAGCTGTCCGCAAGGCATGACATGATGTACATACATACAGACAGGCATATCACTGACATGGAGAGTCTAAGGCAAGGTACGAGTACGGGATGGAGAGAGGCTGGAGAGGAAAAGAGGCTGGGACTGGAGCTTCCATCCCTGTCGCTGTCGAGCAGAGTCCAGGTTCAGAGAGGAGAAGGAGGGGGGAGGAGGCACAAACAGAAGAGCGTCGAAAGAAAGAAAAGGAAAAGGGAGATGTGACTGTGACGAGAGTAGGAAAAGACACGCTTTTGCACTTTGAGGAGGTTGGGTGTGTGTGTCCATGTCCATCTGCGTTTACATGAGCTGAGGCTATTGGGCGATTAGCTTGTCTTTTTTGTGAGGTGGCGTGCAGGAGGAAGCGTCACGGCGAGGCGAGGTACGGCAGGGACTTGGCAGGCCAATTGGGTTGAAGGTAGGGGTGAGATAAAGGCTGGTTCGTTGAGAAAATCGTATACTGCATTATTTTCCTTCGTATCAAGCATGTCGCCAAAGAGAGAGAGAGAGCAGCGTTGAGTGTGGCGGTCGGCTGTGCAACTTGAGTCAGGGAGCTGAGGAGGCACAAAGCATGCGCGCACGTGTGATGCATCATACTGGAGGCTTAACAGGGGTAGAGGGAGACAGTTAAGTGTTGAGATGTGTGAGAAAGGAAAAGGGACATGAATTTGAATTGGCGGGTTGAAGATGGTTCGAGGACAATAGGTGAGACAAGGCAAGACAAGTCCTGGCAACCTTGTTGGCTTGTTTGCACCAGTCGTCATCACATATCACCGGCGGCATGGAGCACATACATGTACATGATGCAGTCTGCATGCAACCAGGGCCCAAAGAGTCTAGAGACGTGAAATCCAAGACCAGAGGAAATCGAGCATAAGGAACCGTTGAAACAAAAATAGGTAAGATGAAAAAACATACATTGTTTGCATTCTATGAATCTTTGCAAGTCAACAACGATCTCATAATATCATTATACAGTGAATTTTCATAACAGTTTCCAGCAAACGTTACATCATACAACCAAAAAACCCATCGCTCAATCTCCCTCATGAAAACTGCTTGCCCTTGTAGTCCTTGGGCGCCAGAATGACATTGTACTCGAGATCCAGCTGGGCCTTGTCGTCGCCCTCGCGCGGCTTGAAGTCGACAATGAGGTCGTTCTTGACGGCAAACACTGTGTCGGTGGCCAGCCAAGGGTCGTCTCTGGGATACAGCTGCGTGGTGCAGCCCTTGTAATCGGGGTGCGTAACCTTGAATAAGGCTCATGTTAGCATCGGATATATCCCCCCAAGCCATCAAGGCCTGTTCGTCTCAAACATTCGTTTCCGAGGCACTCACCATGATGTGAATATGCGCAGGCCGCATCGGATGCCTATCCATCAACGACAGCAGCTGATACGCCGGCCCGTCCGTCGGCAGCGAATACGCCGTCGGATGATAGCAGTAGAACCAATACTTGCCGTTCTCGTCCGCTCGGAACTTGCCGCGCAGGTTGTTGGGCGACTGGTTCTCCGGGTCCTGGAAATCGTACTTGCCGTTGGCGCTGGCCTGCCAGATGTCGAAGACGGCGCCGGGGATGGGCTTGCCGGTGAGCAGGTCGGTGATGGTGCCGTGCATGAGGGCGACGCGGCCGTCCGGGTTGGGGTCCTGGATGATGGACGAGCCGTTGTCGCGGAAGGGGGCGTTGGGGGACCAGAAGGGGCCGAGGATGGAGGACGAGGTCGGGTCGATGTCGCCCTCGGCCACGATTTTGTTGGCGATTTCGTCGACGAGGCTGGGATGAGTTAGAGGGACTCAAATTCAAGAGCAGGGGGTTGAAGTTTGGTGTGAGGAGAGAAGAGTTGAAGCATGTCACAACAAGGCATCACGAGGAAGAAAACACACCTCTCCAAGCCCAGCACGTCAGACACCCGGTGCGCCTCGTTGCGCGTCTTGGTCGAGATCTGGCCGACCGAGTTGACAAAGTGCACGCCCGCCATCCACTCGTCGGGCGTCAGCTCGACCTCGCGCGCAAAGTCGTGCAGGTGCCGCACCAGCGCGCTCATGACCTGGCGGTTGCGCGGCGTCATGTTGGGGCCCATGGTGTCGATGACGCGCTGCGTGAAGGTCGGGTCGAAGCGGCTGGTTGGGCCTTTGGCGGCCGTGGTGGCCGTCACGGGGCCGTTTGTGCCGTTGACGCCGTTGGAGCCCATGGTGTTTTTTTGTGTGTATGTGATGGAGTATATGAAGGAGAGATGAGATGTTGTGAGGTTGGAAAGGGTATGTGTGACGAAGTTGGTTGGGTATAAGTGAAGCTTCACGACTGAGGTATCAAGTGTCTATACGGAAGCAAAAGATGTGAATATCAATCAACACCAGAGGGTTGCAGATTGACGGCATTGTCGATATATATATATATAAATATGTAATGCACCTTCACATGCCCACCAAGCACCCATTAGGTGTCACACACACACACAAATACGGATAAAGACTCTCGATCCCATCCCCCCCATTCCGTCAAATCCAGCGCCACCCCCTCGACGGGATTTCGGTAGGGCCTCGTGGGCGGTGGAGCTCAGGTTTACAAACGCACGATTTCTTACTGGGAATCACGGAAACGGGGTCCGGGAGCTGATGTCGGGACTGGTGTGAACATGGGGGGGAATTCGCCGGGAGAGCCGCGCCGGAGTTGCATTGCGTTGGATGTTTGGCCAAAGGCATCGGATGCAACATCTATCACGATAATGTAGGTACTGTAACTGCCATTAACCACAACAACTGTCTTTATCCTCATTAATCCTCTGTGTCTGCAAATCACCATTCAATTCGAATCAAGAATCCCATCTCATCGCGTAACAACCATGTATTCGAGACTCTTTAACTCCCCGGATCCCCCTTCCGGCCTCACCCTCTTAACTACCCGCCCTCCTCCTCCTCCCACCACCCCCAAAGCCGAATCCCATCTTTTGTCCCCCCAATAAAGAATTACCGAACCTACAAACCGGCGGCAAAAAGCCCCTCATTTGCGTCCCCTCCTTAGCGCCCATTCCCCCACATTCACTCCATCTCATGCTTCTGTTGTTTTTTTTTTGCCCCGCGATTTCACCTTTTTGGTTCTCCAGGGTTTTCCGGAGCGAATAAGCGGCGAAACCGAGGCAAGCGATGATGCCCCCCCATCGGAAGCTGGGTTCGTATGTGTGTATTAATCCTAGCTGTCCTACGGTAAACCGAGGGCTCTGATTAATGTAGCATGATCCTTATTCGGATACAGCGGTCCTGCTATGGATTCCATCACGCCTGGAAAGGACTACTAGGGGGGGTTTTTATTGGTGAGGCGGCCGGCATTAGCTTCGGGATGAACATCGCGGGATGGCGCAAAGTCGATTGCAGGGGGGTTAAACGAATATCCAGGGCAGCTTCTGACGAATTATACCGCGCCTTGCTATTCCATTTACCAGACGTCATTCGCGCACTTGCAGATCTAATCATTCTCTCCATCTTCAATCGCATGATGGCTTCGTAACAGCGACCTGTCCTCTCACTTGCCTCTCCATACTACCCCTACCACCACCACCACCGCTGAATTGGCAACACCACACTTTTAGATCGGGACATCACAAAAGCTAGGTAAACAAAAGAGAAAAGCAAAGATGCCGGTGCATCACCTCATGGTCGGCACGTGGACGCCTCCAGGCGCAATCTTCACTTTTGCTTTCGACGACGAGACCCTCACCCTGAAGCTCGTCGCCCGCACCGAGATTCCTCACGATGAGCCTATTTCATGGATGGCATTTGCTGTAAGACCACATCCTTTTGCCCCCGAGACTTCCTCTCTTGCTGATATGAAGATGGATGTTGATTTGAAATGATTCACGTGTAATACAGCATGACAAGAAAACCATCTACGGCGCCGCCATGAAGAAGTGGTCCAGCTTCAAGGTCAATTCGCCCACCGACATCGTCCACCAAGTCTCCCACCCCATGCTTCACCACCGTACGTCTCTTCCAACCCTCACACATATATCGATACGTCCGCGAGACCACACATGTCAGAGTCCCTCCAACCCCATCTAACGTTGCATCATAAACACAGCCCTCGCAGCATCCCCCTCGACAAACACCCGCGCCATCTTCCTCCTCCCCGCCCGGAAACCCCCCTACGCAGTCTACTGCAACCCCTTCTACACCCACGCCGGCCACGGCTCCGTCTTCGCCGTCGACCCGTCCTCCGGCGCACTCGCCTCCAACGTCCAAAACTACGAGTACCAGCCAAACAGCGGCATCCACGGCATGGTCTTTGATCCCACAGAGACGTACCTCTACTCCGCCGACCTCTCCGCCAACAAGCTCTGGGTCCACAAAAAGAAGCAGGACACCAGTGCGTCGTCATCATCATCCTCCTCCTCCTCGTCGTCACCGGAGCTCGAGCTCGTCGGCTCCGTCGAGTGCCCCGACCCCCGCGACCACCCCCGCTGGGTCGCCATCCACCCCTCGGGGAACTACCTCTACGCCCTCATGGAGAAGGGCAACCGCCTCTGCGAATACCTCATCGACCCGGCCACCCACATGCCCGTCTTCACCCACCGCCACTACCCGCTCATCCCGCCCGGCATCCCCAACCGCTGGACCCAGTACCGCGCCGACGTCTGCGCGCTGTCTCACTCGGGCCGCTACCTCTTTGCTTCGTCCCGCGCAAACAGCTTCGACCTCACGGGCTACGTCGCCGCCTTCAAGCTGTCCGAGTGCGGCGCCATCGAGCGCCAGATCTGCCTTAACCCTACGCCTACCAGCGGCGGGCATAGCAATGCCGTTGCGCCGTGCGACTGGTCCGACGAGTGGGTTGCCATTACGGATGATCAGGAGGGGTGGCTGGAGGTTTATCGATGGCAGGACGAGTTCCTAGCTCGTGTTGCGAGGGTGCGTGTTCCGGAACCGGGATTCGGCATGAATGCCATCTGGTATGATTAGAAACCACAAGAGAAGGTGAGGAGGGAAAGAGTTAGAAGAGATAAACTCGGGGTGGAAAAAGAACTTTTCAAGCATTGGAAAATAATAACATAGTATTGACAAACAATAGGGCCAGATGGAGAGTCTTCCCAACTCTTCAAACGCTGATAAAATATAAGGTTGGCGAAAAAGTAGTGACAACACTTTTGTTATCAAGACTCCATGTGTTTTTGCGTCTCTTTCCATTCGTATCTTGATAATTATGCGGACCTTGGCGAATGTTCCGTCAACAGCTACTTCTCCCTCATGCGCCACTGGTCGCGCGCACTCGAAGCCAATTTTTCGAATTGTCGTCTCTAACTTGCGCCGTTCTGACCTTTTCCCAGCAGTGGCGTCGTTTCGTTCTGTTCGCTGCGCCCCTCTGCACCTTCTGAGCTTCCATTGCCATTGACCCGGTTTGGGTCTGGTGTTGTTGTGGTTGTGGATGTTGTTGTTGTCACCACAGTCCCCAGGCCCTGCTTGATCTTGAAGACGCTTCCTCGCGTGCTGCTCAACGGCTTGGCTGCGCGGTTCGCAGGCCCGAGTCGCAGTTGTTGCCGCATCTCGTCGAGCGACGCCTTGACGGGCACGGCGTTCTTCCCGGTGCGGCCGTCCGCGGAGTGTTGGCGCTTCATGAACACGGCGGTCTTGGGAGGGCGCTCAAAGTGGCCCGAGTCGCTCTTCAAGGAGCCGACCTCGACTTCCTGACCGTCCGCAGGCTTCTGATGGTTGCCATTGTGGTCTGGCGTCTTCCTAACCGCCACACCTGCACCCGGCGCGTCACTGTGCCGGCGGTGAACCCGAGGAGCAGGGGTCAAGCGCCGGATGGCCTTGTGCACGTCGACGTAGACATCCGATTCGTCAACAATTTCCCTACAAATGTCTTGCATTAGTAACCATGGATTGAGCCGCAACTGTTTGGTCAAGGACTACTCACTCTCCGATGAGCTCTTCAATAACATCTTCCAGCGTGACGACGCCGAGAGCACCGTGATCCGAGCCAGGAAACTCAGAGACCAGCACCATGTGAGATTTGCCCTCTTGGAAAAAGTTGATAATGTCCAAGCAGCTTGTCTCGGGTCGCGTTTCTACAACAGCTCCCAGCTGCACATCTCGGACCGGGATGCGGTCTTCGGGGTCGTAGGTGATGAGCGTCTTGACGAGGAGCATGCCTATGAAATCAGTCGGGTTGCCTGAGCGGTAGACGGGAATCCTTGAGTATCCGGACGAGAGAATGGTATCCATGGTTTCCTCATCCAAGATGTGGTCCTCGGCCAGGGTAAAGACATCGTCCATGGGAGTCATGACTTCCGACACGGGCTTGTCCTTGAGATCCAGGACGGCGGTGATGATGGTGACCTCATCCTGGTTCAGGCGCTCCGACACTTCACCGAGCGACTTGTGCAGCGTCACGAGCGTCTTGAGACCGCTCTTCTTGTAGACCGTGCCGTGGTCCTCTCCGAGGATCCAGTCAAGGAGCTTCGCAGTCGGCCAGGCCACTGGGCCCAGGAGATACATGAGAATCAAAACGGGAGTGGACATGTAACCGCCAATTGGGAGGCCATATCGTACGCATACTGATTGAGGCACGATTTCGCCAAAAATGACTTTGGTACCAAGGTTAGTGCCGGAACACGAGGCAACGGAAAGCAAGCAAACAAACAGTTGAGGAGCACTCACCGATAAGAATCGTACTACCGACGACGGCGGCAACACCGCCGCCTAGGAAGCGGTCCAGCACAACGGGAAGCGATTCGTTGACGATGACGTTGGCGAGCAGCAGGGTCACGAGCACCCAATGCTTTCCTCGGTTGAGCAGCTTGAGGACTCGTTTCGCATTTTTGTGTTGCGGCTCGCTGTTATCGCCCGATAGAACCTGGAGGTAGATGGAGTCCTGGCCCATGAGTCTGGAGCAGTGTCAGTTTGGTCGGCTTACGATGGCCCCGATGCGAGTGTACACGTACGCGATGGTCAGGCCGGCAAAGGCACCGCCCAGCAGGACCAGCGTCATTGACGACACGGCCAGCACCCACACGGGCGTGTTCGTGTCATGATGGCTGGGCGCTTGCGACACGGGCGCCGCAGAGACCGCCGTGAAGCAGAGGCCCAGCACTCGCCCCAGGCCTAGGATGGCCGGGCGGAAGCTGGCGAGCCCTCCGCTTGCGCCTCTGCTCGGCATCGCAGGACTGTATGTTCGAGTGATCGATGATGGAGAGATTGAAGCAGTTGTCTGTCCGCCAGAGCCGGGGATGGAATTGGCACGTCTGATCGTCAAGAGAATCGAGACCCGCAGTCGATTTGGCTGCTGACGGTCGCAGGCCGATTGTCGTGGCGCCGGATTTCGCTAGCGACGCGAGTTTGACGTCGTCGAAGGGGAGAAGGTCGCAGGTTAATGGATGGCAAGAAGGAGTCAGAGCAGCAGAAGATACAGAACAAGCCTAGAATCGGCGATCAAGGCCAGTTGACGCCTCGGGGTTCAAGCCCTGCGCAAGCTCGGGATGCTGCAGCTGTCCAGGTCGAGGTCGAGGTCGAGGGTTGAAGTCGAGGTCAATGACAAAGCAGGAAAGCGAAAAGCACTCGTCACTGGTCTTCGGCTCGGAGCTTACGCCCGGCAGGGAAGCTGGAGCTTCTGAAGGCCTAAAGCACGGGGTGCTCGAGCGCTGTGGGCCGCTGGAATGTTAGCGGCCTCGATGGACTTTAGCGCCTGGGGATGTGCGCTATGACGCCAGGCCTGGTTCAAGGCATTGGATGTTCCTGCGCCAAAAGCGGCCCCACGCTCGGCAGTACGGCAGCAGGCCTGCATCAGACGATTGACAGTCTGTAAGTGGACAAGATGTTCACGATGTCGGCTCTGCTTCTGCCAGTTGGAATATTGACTGAGCGACCTGATGGACTTAGAAGGGAATAGAGAAATATGCGAGAAAACAAAGCTGTTGTCAATGCTTAAATAGATCCGTTTAAAGCGCGATGCAACGCCGAGCTTGAGCTTGAGCTGTGATTCGAATACAGCCAATCGATAAGAGCCATTGAACTCTTTACCTGATCTTCCCCCTTCAACCGTCTTCAATTCCGTCACTTCTTCTTCTCTTCCATCTCCCTACAGCTGCACCAACACCACGTCCAGCACGCCCTCAGACTTGCGCAGTCCCTCCATCACATTGTCATCCACCGGCCGGTCGATTCCCAGGATCATCAGAGCCTCATTTCCCTTGGCAGCATCTGCTTCGGCCTCTTTCAGCTCTGGATCCAGACTGGCCACCTGCATGAACCGGATGTTGATCCCGTGGGAGCCCAGCACCATGCCGACGCCTCCAATCTTGCCCGGCTCATCATAGTTGTGCAGGATAATCATGGTGCCCTCGGGGCTGAACGTGGCGCTGAAGCGGTCCAGCTTGGAGATGTACAGCCGCTTGCCCGAAGCATATCCTTCAATGGTCTGCTGGCCGCTGCCGCCCTCTGCATGCGCTCTGAGCGTCACCAGGTTCGCATACGTCTGCTCGCCTGGCTGGTGCGAGTGCGTCTCGCTTATCTTGATGCCCTTCTCCTTGGCAATCAGCGTCGCGTTGACAATGTTGACGTGAGTCTCGCTGAACGAGGCGACCAGACCCTTTACCAGCGCTGCGTATAGCGGCTTCGTGTTTGGCATTCCGGCCAAGTCGCCGTGATAGACCAGTTCAAAGGTGCGCCCGCCAACGAGGCCTCCTTTGGACCGGACGAAATGCTGCATGTAGAGACGACCCATCTTCTCAATCAGCTGCACAAAGGGTTGGAGCTTGCGGTACTCTTCGGGCAGAATGATGGGGGCGTTGACGGCGCTGGTGGGAAGGCCTCCTCGCAGGATCTCGAGTACTTGCGTGCACACGTCGATTGATACGTTTTCCTGCGCCTCAACGGTGGAAGCTCCCAGGTGAGGCGTGGCCACCACTTTGGGATGCTTGGCTATCAGACCAGCTGCCGAGTCTGCCTTCGGGGGCTCTGAAGTGAAGACGTCGATGCCGGCTCCGGCAATCCATCCTTCGTCCAGAGCTTTGAGCAACGCCGCTTCGTTGTATACTCCTCCCCTGGCGACGTTGAAAACTCTGGCTGTCTTTTTCATCGACTTGAACTGTTCTTCTCCAACGAGATCCAGAGTCGTTGCGAGCAGCGGCGTATGGATGGTGAGAAAGTCCACAGCTGGGAGTATGTCCTTGAGACTAGATGCGAGGTCAACGCCCGCCTGGCGTGCCATGTCCGGATTGGCATATGGATCGACGGCCATGACTTGCATGCCGAGGCCCTTGGCCATCCGTGCCACGTTCATGCCAACCTTGCCCAGCCCAACGATGCCGAGGACCTTTCGTCCCACCTCGATGCCGACAAGCTTGCTGCGTTCCCAGCCACCCTGCTTCAAACTTCCATCTGCCCTGCCAATGTTTCTAGCGGTGGCCAAAAGTAAGGCCATGGTGTGCTCCGCTGCGGCGAGAATGTTGCCCGAGGGCGAGTTGACGACAATGATGCCTCGCGAGGTTGCCGCCGGCACATTGATGTTGTCAACGCCCACGCCTGCCCTTGCCACCACTCGAAGTTTCTTGCCGGCAGCAAGAACCTCTTCTGTTACCTTGGTCTCTGATCGGACAATCAGGCCATGGTATCCTGGGATCTGAGAAATGAGCTCATCGGGAGTCAATCCCAGCTTGACGTCGACCTCAAAGTGCGGCTCCAGCATTGCCAGGCCGTCCGGTGACACCTTTTCTGGAATTAGAATACGAGGCCGGCCATCAGCAGCGTCTTTGACGGCGCCGTTGCTTGTTGCCATTGGGGACATGTTATCTGGTTATTTTGGGGTTGAGAATGCAACTATTCTCGGAAAGCGACGACTTCAACTATCGAGTAGCATATATATATATAAGAGAGAGTACCAGCTCCCAAGTAAGTGTAAGCGATCACAGGAATGAGACGCAAAGTAGCTGATGGTAATTGAGCTCCAGCAGCCTCCTACACCAGAAAGGAAGAGGCAGTCAACTGCATCTTATATGACGTTTGGCCACAGTGCAACCCCTCAGTAAGCGTGTCGACGGTCGGTGGCCCATTGTCGTCTTGTGGTTGAACGGCCGCC